>CAWUFW010002078.1:0-1462500 GCA_963921515.1 Calotriton arnoldi
TTGTGGAGGCGGGTGTCAGCAGCCACCACACCCCAGCTAGTGTTGCTGTCCCCGCCACCACCAGCACCACCACCGCCCTCCCATCGGCTCCCATTCCCCAGGTCCGTGGAGGCTCCCATGTCCGGGAGCGTGTCTCCTTTGGGCCAGGCACCGCAGCCCCTGCCCCTGTGTCCCCTGCTGCCCTGAGTGAGGAGTCTGTGTACCTCCTTCGCCAGCTCCATGTAGGCCAGACAGCCATGCTGAGTGTCCTCCATGCGCACACCGCGCTGTTGACTCAGCTGGTGTCGTTCATGGAGGGCATCTCATCGGGCATGTCTGACCTACAGAGGGGCAATAGGTCGATGGACCCCTCCCTGACGGCAGCAGTGTCCCTCCTCAAACGGTCCCTCACCCCTCCTGCCTCTGCTCCATCCACACTCCCCAGCACCTTACCCATCCCAAGCACACACACACCGGCACAGGCACACACCAGCACACACACATCCAGCACACTTACACACACGCCAATGACAAAACGCACACGCACGCACATTCAGGGGACTGAAGCCAGACTCACAGGGGATGGGGCCCTGGAACACACACACGCATCCACATGCACTGCGCAGTCCTCAGTTCCCTCTCCCTCCAAAGCACCCTCCCTTGCCTCACCTGCAACCCCAAAGTCACAGCAGCTCTTCCTCTGTGACCTCGGCCTCTTCCCCACCGATGAAGCTGCTCCAGCATCCCGGGGGAAGAGGAAGCCCACCCACACGGAGCAGAGTGCCCCTCGCCCCCGGACACCCTCCCCCAGGCGCAGACGGACTGAGGCCCCCACCCGCAAGTCCCCACGGAGTCCTAAGAGCAAGACCCCGCCACCGCCCTGCAGCTCAAGCACCAGGTCTCCTTCCTCCATCCCTCAGGCCCCCACTCCACAGGTGCCCCCACCACACCCTGCCCCAGGTTCCCCCACCCACAGATATACCATCCCCAAGAGGCTCCGGCCTTCTCCCCTGCCACTTGCTCTCCCAGCACCACACCCCCGCTGCGCTTGTCTGTGCCACTGATGTGGTGAGGGTGTCCTCCCCTCTGTCCAACCCACCTTGCCTGTTCCCCATTCTCCTCCCCTGGAGGTAGGCACTGCAGTGGAGTCCACTACCGCCCTGTCTGACTTGGGCACTGCAGTGGCGGACCTGTCCACTCCATCTGCAGGGTCCACTGCAGTTGTGCCGGCACCCACGACATCTGAGTCATGCCCCCCAGTTGTGCCGGCACACACCATGTCAGACACCTCCACTGCAGTTGTCAGTGGCTCTCCAGCACCCACCACCCCTTCCCTGACTCCCCTGTGAGCCCTGATCCTGTCCCTGCGGTGCCTGGCCTGCCCCCCGGTTGCCCCTCCTAGTGGATTGTCCCTGGTTTTGTGCAGGCATGCGTAGGGTGACATCTGCCAGTGTCACCCTGTTTGAACTTTGACAATGGACTGGCCATTGGCCTTTGCTCTTTTTTTCTGGACGTCGTTTTCATTCAACACATATGCTGAATAAAGCAACTTTCTTTTCTCTAGTGCTCATGCTTCAGATGTACATGTTGTTGGTGCTGCTAACCATGCCCTTGCTGCAGTGATGGTGATATCTGGTCTCATGATTATGAAGTGTTACTGTGCAGGAACCCATGTGGTCCAGGGGAATGTGTCCTATCATGTGGTGTATCCATGTCATCCATAGCAGCATCTGAGGGTGTCATGTGTTCAGTATTTGGCAATGGGATTTCCTACTTACATTAGCAATTTCATATCTGTGGCTTCCACCCCTGCACATCTGTTGTGCCTTCCATTGTTGGATTTGTCTACTTCCCTGACCGTGTTGCCATCTCCACTGGACATGCAGGTTTGGGCATCAATGGGGAAGGACTCATCCGTGTAGTCAGTGCAACATTGCTATACAAGTGTGTTGGATCTGTGCTGATGATTCCGTTGGCACATCCATGACCAGGCTGATGTGACGGGAGCCCTCATTTGGTGCTAATTGTTGATTGTGTGACCAAGTGCTCAGCTGACATGATGGGGCCCTACTGAGGCAACATATGGCACAGCTTTCCTCACACAGGAGTGGAGTCCCCTCATGGCAGTGTGTACACGTGAGACATTGCCTGCGCCCAAGGTGTGTGTTGTATGTGCATGTCTGTGTGTTCACTTCCATTTATCTGCGCATGCTGTGATCCCTAGTGTTGTACCTGTTTGTGATGCTTGCTGACTTGAGCTATGTTCCCCCAAAGTCTTCTCCCTGTGTTCTCTGTGATGTGGGTGCATGGCACATTACTGGTCATCAGGGTGTCACCCATAGGTGTGTTTGCTGTCAGGGCAAAGTTTGTGGGCAGACGCAGATGGGTCACAGTCAGGTTTCCCTTGGCACTTGTTGTTTGCCCCTGTCATGTGATTTTCAGTTCGTGTTATCTTTAAGTTATTGTGACACGTTGTGTGTGTGACTGCTGGCACTCCTCAGGGTCCGGGCTGCGATGTTGGTTGTTGTCTATGTGTGTTCTTTGTGGGTGACCTTGGCTTCTTCATTGGTGTGTGACTGTGGCTGGGATCCCATTGGTTGGTGTGGTATCGCCGTCATGTCCATGTACAGCGTAGTGTGCAGTGTGTCAGACATTCAGGAGTCTTGTTGAGTGGCCATGTGTGATGTGTTTCTGCACCTTGGTTCCCACCCACCACCCTGGAATAGTCATGGGTGCATGTGCAATGTCACCAGTGCATGTGTACTTCACTGCTGCACATTGTTGGAGGTCGAGGGGTGTGGTCTTGAGTGTGTGCAGATGGGAGTTGTTGCCCAGCTGGACCCCTGCCTCCATGTTGGCCTTGGCTTACTGGCCATGCTGATTGATTTGTGCTTGTGTCGGTGTGATGGTAGTTTGTTGCTCAGGACACATGACTGTGGTTCACAGTGTGAACCACATTCAGCTTTGTCATCAGAGTGGGAATTTTATGCAGCCAAGGGTCACCACATTGTGGGGGCCCTGGGGGTGGTGCTGTGGTGTGTCTGTGTCTTGCTGTGTCAGTTGTTGTTCCTACGTTCCTGTGTGACATGTGTGTTTTGTGCTCCCTCTCATCTGACAATGCCTGCTTGCCCACATAGGGGATTTGGATCCATGAGTTACCTTAGTGTGGCACTGTATGCACATCTGTATGATTGGTATTCAGCTCTCCTCATGTGTTGTGTGGTTACCTGGGGACACTGGCACCCCCTCACCTGCTGTGTATGATGTCAGTGTTGGTCTGCCTGTTTGTGTTTGTGCATCTGCACCACTGCATTGGCATATCTTGGGTGTGCCATTGGCTGTATGTTGTTTGGTGTGTTTCCCTGCTGTCCCTGGGACTCCTAGGTCATCGGTCAGCACAGTGATCATGGTTTGTGTGTCCCATTGCTGCCATGGTATGGTATCTGTTCACCTCACATCTGCTGTCTCCACAGGATATCTGCATTTGTGTGCCCATTGGTGCAAATATGTGGTTCTGCATTCTGATGGTCACTTCTGTCATTGTGTCATTGATGAATGTTGACGGTGTCAGCCACCATGGGTGTTGTTTGTCTGCACATGGCCAAAGGAATGTCTCATTTGCACTGCAGTATTTGGCTCACCCAATTTATGTTGCAATGGGACACATACACTACTTTGCCACAGATGAGTTTTTGGTTCTGTGACCAGGAATGATCCATGCAGTTTGGCAGTTGCAGCTCTTTCTTTGTCAACACTTACCTTTTGGTCACTGTGATGATGGGGGTGTAGACCCCATTGCCACAATGGTCAAAATGTGCTTCAGCTATGGACCCCACACTTCCCTTTTGGTCACTGTGATGATGGGGGTTTAGACCCCATTGCCACAATGGTCAAAATGTGCTTCAGCTATGGACCCCACACTTCCCTTTTGGTCACTGTGATGATGGGGGTTTAGACCCCATTGCCACAATGGTCAAAATGTGCTTCAGCTATGGACCCCACACTTCCCTTTTGGTCACTGTGATGATGGGGGTTTAGACCCCATTGCCACAATGGTCAAAATGGGCTTCAGCTATGGACCCCACACTTCCCTTTTGGTCACTGTGATGATGGGGGTTTAGACCCCATTGCCACAATGGTCAAAATGTGCTTCAGCTATGGACCCCACACTTACCTTTTGGTCACTGTGATGATGGGGGTTTAGGCCCCATTGCCACAATGGTCATGGGCTGTTTGCATTGTGGGTGCCACACACATATATGTGTGGCACATGTGCTAGGGGGTCACATTGTATGTTCAAAGTCATGTTCGGTGTTGTAGGCATTTGACACAGCCTACACACGCTTGTCATGGTGGTGGGGGATGTCTTTATCTTGCATTCCCTAGGTTGTGGTGTGCTGGTTGTGTCATGCATTGTCCATCCTATGAGTGGGGGTGGTAGTAGTGGTAGGCATCCAGCCCCCTGGCTAAGGGTGGTAGTAGTGGTAGGCATCCAGCCCCCCTGGCTAAGGGTGGTAGTAGTGGTAGGCATCCAGCCCCCCTGGCTAAGGGTGGTAGTAGTGGTAGGCATCCAGCCCCCCTGGCTAAGGGTGGTAGTAGTGGTAGGCATCCTGCCCCCCTGGGTGAGGGTGGTAGTAGTGGTAGGCATCCAGCCCCCCTAGCTAAGGGTGGTAGTAGTGGTAGGCATCCAGCCCCCTGGCTAAGGGTGGTAGTAGTGGTAGGCATCCAGCCCCCCTGGCTAAGGGTGGTAGTAGTGGTAGGCATCCAGCCCCCTGGCTAAGGGTGGTAGTAGTGGTAGGCATCCTGCCCCCCTGGGTGAGGGTGGTAGTAGTGGTAGGCATCCAGCCCCCCTGGCTAAGGGTGGTAGTAGTGGTAGGCATCCTGCCCCCCTGGGTGAGGGTGGTAGTAGTGGTAGGCATCCAGCCCCCTGGCTAAGGGTGGTAGTAGTGGTAGGCATCGTGCCCCCTGGGTGAGGGTGGTAGTGGTGGTAGGCATCCAGCCCCCCTGGGTGAGGGTGGTAGTAGTGGTAGGCATCCAGGCCCCCTGGCTAAGGGGGTGGTGGTAGGCATCCAGCCCCCCTGGGTGAGGGTGGTAGTAGTGGTAGGCATCCAGCCCCCTGGCTAAGGGTGGTAGTAGTGGTAGGCATCCAGCCCCCCTGGGTGAGGGTGGTAGTAGTGGTAGGCATCCAGCCCCCCTGGCTAAGGGTGGTAGTAGTGGTAGGCATCCAGCCCCCTGGCTAAGGGTGGTAGTAGTGGTAGGCATCCAGCCCCCCTGGCTAAGGGTGGTAGTAGTGGTAGGCATCCAGCCCCCTGGCTAAGGGTGGTAGTAGTGGTAGGCATCCAGCCCCCTGGCTAAGGGTGGTAGTAGTGGTAGGCATCCAGCCCCCTGGCTAAGGGTGGTAGTAGTGGTAGGCATCCAGCCCCCTGGCTAAGGGTGGTAGTAGTGGTAGGCATCCTGCCCCCCTGGGTGAGGGTGGTAGTAGTGGTAGGCATCCAGCCCCCCTGGCTAAGGGTGGTAGTAGTGGTAGGCATCCAGCCCCCCTGGCTAAGGGTGGTAGTAGTGGTAGGCATCCAGCCCCCCTGGCTAAGGGTGGTAGTAGTGGTAGGCATCCAGCCCCCTGGCTAAGGGTGGTAGTAGTGGTAGGCATCCTGCCCCCTGGGTGAGGGTGGTAGTAGTGGTAGGCATCCAGCCCCCCTGGCTAAGGGTGGTAGTAGTGGTAGGCATCGTGCCCCCTGGGTGAGGGTGGTAGTGGTGGTAGGCATCCAGCCCCCCTGGGTGAGGGTGGTAGTAGTGGTAGGCATGCAGGCCCCCTGGCTAAGGGTGGTGGTAGGCATCCAGCCCCCCTGGGTGAGGGTGGTAGTAGTGGTAGGCATCCAGCCCCCTGGCTAAGGGTGGTAGTAGTGGTAGGCATCCAGCCCCCTGGGTGAGGGTGGTAGTAGTGGTAGGCATCCAGCCCCCTGGCTAAGGGTGGTAGTAGTGGTAGGCATCCAGCCCCCTGGCTAAGGGTGGTAGTAGTGGTAGGCATCCAGCCCCCTGGCTAAGGGTGGTAGTAGTGGTAGGCATCCAGCCCCCTGGCTAAGGGTGGTAGTAGTGGTAGGCATCCAGCCCCCTGGCTAAGGGTGGTAGTAGTGGTAGGCATCCAGCCCCCTGGCTAAGGGTGGTAGTAGTGGTAGGCATCCAGCCCCCCTGGCTAAGGGTGGTAGTAGTGGTAGGCATCCAGCCCCCTGGCTAAGGGTGGTAGTAGTGGTAGGCATCCTGCCCCCCTGGGTGAGGGTGGTAGTAGTGGTAGGCATCCAGCCCCCCTGGCTAAGGGTGGTAGTAGTGGTAGGCATCCTGCCCCCCTGGGTGAGGGTGGTAGTAGTGGTAGGCATCCAGCCCCCTGGCTAAGGGTGGTAGTAGTGGTAGGCATCCAGCCCCCTGGCTAAGGGTGGTAGTAGTGGTAGGCATCCTGCCCCCTGGGTGAGGGTGGTAGTAGTGGTAGGCATCCAGCCCCCTGGGTGAGGGTGGTAGTAGTGGTAGACATCCAGCCCCCCTGGCTAAGGGTGGTAGTAGTGGTAGGCATCGTGCCCCCTGGGTGAGGGTGGTAGTGGTGGTAGGCATCCAGCCCCCTGGGTGAGGGTGGTAGTAGTGGTAGGCATCCAGGCCCCCTGGCTAAGGGTGGTGGTAGGCATCCAGCCCCCCTGGGTGAGGGTGGTAGTAGTGGTAGGCATCCTGCCCCCTGGGTGAGGGTGGTAGTAGTGGTAGGCATCCAGCCCCCTGGCTAAGGGTGGTAGTAGTGGTAGGCATCCTGCCCCCCTGGGTGAGGGTGGTAGTAGTGGTAGGCATCCAGCCCCCTGGCTAAGGGTGGTAGTAGTGGTAGGCATCGTGCCCCCGTGGGTGAGGGTGGTAGTGGTGGTAGGCATCCAGCCCCCCTGGGTGAGGGTGGTAGTAGTGGTAGGCATCCAGCCCCCCTGGGTGAGGGTGGTAGTGGTGGTAGGCATCCAGCCCCCTGGGTGAGGGTGGTAGTAGTGGTAGGCATCCAGGCCCCCTGGGTGAGGGTGGTAGTAGTGGTAGGCATCCAGCCCCCTGGCTAAGGGTGGTAGTAGTGGTAGGCATCCAGCCCCCCTGGCTAAGGGTGGTAGTAGTGGTAGGCATCCAGCCCCCCTGGCTAAGGGTGGTAGTAGTGGTAGGCATCCTGCCCCCTGGGTGAGGGTGGTAGTAGTGGTAGGCATCCAGCCCCCCTGGCTAAGGGTGGTAGTAGTGGTAGGCATCCAGCCCCTGGCTAAGGGTGGTAGTAGTGGTAGGCATCCTGCCCCCCTGGGTGAGGGTGGTAGTAGTGGTAGGCATCCAGCCCCCTGGCTAAGGGTGGTAGTAGTGGTAGGCATCCAGCCCCCTGGCTAAGGGTGGTAGTAGTGGTAGGCATCCAGCCCCCTGGGTAAGGGTGGTAGTAGTGGTAGGCATCCAGCCCCCTGGGTAGGGGTGGTGGTGCGCATCCAGGCCCCTGTGTGCATATGTGGCATTGGTGATGGGCATCCCGCCCCTATGGTGCTGCTGTTGCTGGTGTAAGTATATTCAGCATCCCCGTGTGTGTGTGTGATGTGTCTTGTACGTGTTGTATGTGTTTTGTGGTTGGTGTCTGGCTTACCTTCTGCGCCGTACGCGTCCGTGCCTTTTCCGGTAGTAAATGTAGAATATTGGTATGATCGGGACGAAGGGATTCATGGTTGGTTCGTGTCGTTCGTCCTTCTCGTTGCTTGGCGTCGTCCTCGCCGCTTCGCCTCGTCCTCGTCGCTCCGCGTCGTCCTCGTCGGTGCCGTGTTCGTCTCGGAGCCGTGGATCGTGTTGTGGCGCGAATCGGAGCTTATGTGCGCCTCTCCCGGATGCTTTGACGTGCCGTGCGTAGCGACGGGTTCGGAGCGTACGGAAAGAGCATCGTACTTGTCCGGCCGGACGGGGCTGCATTTTCCCTTCCGTGCGACTCGATTCGGCGTTTCCGGATTCGCCTCGGTCGGAGTACAGGACCTGGTTTGGGTGAGTACGGCTCGGCCGGATTTTTTGCTGTTGTGCGCATCGTACTTGCTCGTTCGGTGTACTGTACGGATCGGTCGGGAAACAGGCTTTCGCATGGCTTTTTTCCCGACCGAATGGTATTGGGTGCGCCTCCGACCGAGATCGGAATCGGCCCCTATGTATCCTGTGGCTAATCGGCGACAGTAGAGCGGGTCGCAGCCTGAGGGAACAGCCGCATGTGGAAACCAAGTAAGACTGTTTCATGTGTATCCCACCCGTGGGGTTGTGTTTTCCTGGACTAGATGTTTCATTTTTGTTCTGCCATACATACCCGTTGGTATCTTGTTTCAGTTGACTTTGTCCCTCCTGGTAAAGGAGGAATGTAATGTTGTGAGGACAGTGGAAGCCTCCACGTCCCTCACGAGACAGAGGGGTGGTCCTGTTGACCCACCCCCCCTGTGAGCGCACACGTTATGAGCCAGCCCGGCGTACGCCGGCGCGACGTTCAGGTTTGAATAAATAGCCCAGGGCTCTGGGCGTGGCGCAGTCTGGAGCTGGCCACCAAAGTACTCACGTCTCCAGGTCTCATTATTGTAGTGACCCCAGGCCTAGGCCACTACTTTACAGATTCATGCCCCTCCCCCACCAGCAGAATGTGAAGAGGGCCAATGGACGTTTGGGAGGCTCCTAAAAGATGCCTCAGGTGCTTGACCTACACACCTGCAGGCACCCCCAGTACAGCTTCGTATGTTCCCAGGTAAACTGTTGAACTCCCAGCTAAGATACAAACAGTCCGAGGTCGTAAACTGATAATCTCAGCTCCGCTGCAGACACTCCATGCTCTCCTAGGTTAAAGGCAGACAGTCCCTTCTCTGCTGCAGACACTCTCAGTGCAGGTACAGCAGCCAGTGAAGGTGGGAGGGCGTGTAAGGAAGGAGGGACAGACACTCCCACTTCACAAACAGGGAGAAACGAAACTTAACTTCACCACTCGCTCTCGGGCAGGAACATGGCTGCAGCAAACCAGCTCCGGAGCCTAAAGGATGAGACCACGTGCTACATATGTCTGGAATATTTCACGGACCCCATGTTTGTGGAGTATGGGCACACTTTCTGTCTGTCCTGTATCACTCGGTGCCGGGAGGGGCTGCAGACAGACTTCCCCTGTCCTCAGTGCAGGGAAATATCTCAAAGTAAAGCATGCTCTCACTGTAGTCCAAGAAAAAAAAAGAAAACGGACTACCTTTGTAAGGCCCGAAAATAGAGCCCCATAGAGACCCGTTTCGAGGCCCCCTGAAAATAACTGCCGGTGCTCAGACCCGGACAGACCCGGCCCACTTAAAGCCCTGAGCCTGCCTCTGCAAGAATACATTTCTTAATTGACGTGCATTAAGAAACAGTGTATAAATGTAGTACCAAAATGTATGGATTTTAGCATTACATGCTCCAACTGATCAGAGGCGGAGCTCTGGTCCATTGATTAGGTGATTGTCATGCTTATTTTGAATTCTTGTTAGCTAGTTTTGCATTAAAAGCATGTTAGACTTCTATGCACTATCCTGAGTGTGTGTTTTCGTTCTTTTACGAAGGAAAGACACTCAATCCCTAAATTATTATGCAGCTTGAAGAAACAAAGGTGTGAGGTTTACATGAACTGCTGTTTCCTAAATTGGGTGATCAACAAATTACGCCTGCTGGCCACTAAGAGCAGTAGATGCATCCTTTGTTGTAGCAGACACCTAATGGCGACATGAATCAAAGTAGCATCCACAATTGATGCAGAACCAGCTAATTTAGCATAAATTAGTGCAGAAACCTCTACGTGTGACACCTGCCTCACAGAAGAGATGCTGAGTGAATGATGGGCACATGCTGCCCCAGGCATCTTGTTTTAGAGGGAGGTATGTCCTTCATAGATGTCTTTTCTAGGCTCTGAAGGTAGTAGTGCTGTTGTCATGTCACCTATGGGTGGAATAACTGTACATATGTCCTAGGGGGATGGAGCAGGTGACAGCTTAGTAGTACCTTGATGTCAGTATATGTGATGTGAGCCTGTGATTGGTCAGATAAATGAGCTGAGAGTTAAAGGTTTGCCTGCCTGAATATAAGAGAGGTAGAGCGAGAGAGAGAAATAGAGAGGGGCGGAGAGAGAATTGTTTTCACAGGCAAGGCCACAAAGCATCCAACAGTTGAGTTGGACAGGGGAATAGTAGACTTTTCCTGAGCCACCAATAGATGTACCCAGACAAGAGTATGTGAATTTGTAACTGATTGGAGCCACAATTTATGATTTCCAGCCTCATATGCGGACAGGAAACCCTGGGCAGCCCTCTCTACAGGTTCTAAGTGTATGTTAGTTCCATGCAGAGAAGTAACCACATATCTTGAGTAAACTCCCAGCTAGACGTGAGTGGTGGAATTCTTAAGGGTGTCAAAGGATGTCAATGGGCTCTTGAGGGTGTCAAAGGGTTCCCATCCTGGAACTCACTAACTGTCTCCAGACAGTCCTGAGGATGGCCTTGTTTTTTGATTTTGTGCTGGCTTTCTCAAAATGTAATATATTGTTGAGCATTAGGTCACACTGCTATCCGTAGTCAGCCATGGGATTTTCTTCGTCTTGGTGACCCATGGCATGGATGAATGTGAGGCTGCATGATATCCATTAATATGCATGTGTAGGCGACTGTGTTTTCCATGAGGGACCTAGCCTTATTCTAGAAGAGTTCAAAAGGGTTTATCTACATGAATGAGAAAGTAGGTAGGTATGGATAAAGTCTCCAGAGCTCAGAAAACACCATCTTCCTACCAGAGAGAGTTAAAGTGTGATTATCGAGGGTTCACTGACAGAATATCGACTACAGAAATATTGAGGTAAAAAAATGTCGAGGGAAAAATATAGGATACAAAAATATCGACTTTCCATACTTAAAAGGTAAGTACAAAAATATTCAGAAAAAAATATTGTTTACAATAATATAGTTGTATTAAATATCAATTTTTAAATATAATTTAAAATATTAAAATAAACATATTAAATACTAACATTAATTTACAATAAATAAAATATATTTAAAAGTATATTTTAACAAATATAACTAAAAATTACTTTTCAAAATGTAAACACACACATATATATATATATATATATATATATATATATATATGAATATATAAAGATACATATCTAAAACAAACTAATATTTTAAATAATATTATAATTTAAAAATCGTAAATAATATATTATAAAAATATGTATACACATTTAAATATAACTAAAACATAAAATATTACAAAAAGGAACCCAAATAAATTTTAAATCAAAATTAAACAACACACATTTCTTACAATTTTAATTAAAAATAATTCACAATTATCAAACACAATTATAAAAATTATAACAACATAAAATAAAATATTAAAAATTAAAATAAAAACATATACATTTTCCACTACATTAAAAAAACATTTTTATACTAAATGCTTATAAAAATAAGTACTCCCATCCAACACAACACAACAGTAATAAAAAAAATTTACATCACACAAAAATAATATTTACTACTCTAACTACAATAAAAATGAAATTACATAAAATATAACCGTGCAAAATACTACAATTTACTAGTCCCACTATAATTAACACAATTAAATTAATAATTAACAAAAAAAAAATTTTATTCCCACTACACTTAACGCAACAATACGGAAAGTGTTGACTTGCAGAGAGGTAACATTTACTATTCTCACTCCAGCCAGTGCAAAAGTAGGGAAAGTGCTGGATTGTGGAGGGGTAAAATTTACTATTCCCACTCCATTCAGTGCAAAAGTAGGAAAAGTGTTGTATTGCAGCAGAGTAAAATTTACTATTACCACTACAGTCAGTGCAAAAGTAGGGAAAGTGTTGGATTGCGGAGGGTTAAATTTACTATACCCACTACAGTCAGTGCAAAAGTAGGGAAAGTGTTGGATTGCGGAGGGGTAAAATTTACTATTCCCACTTCAGTCACTACAAAAGTAGGGAAAGTGTTGGATTGCGGAGGGGTAAAATCTACTATTGCCACTCCAGTCGGTGCAACAGTAGGGAAAGCGTTGAATTTAAAAATTTTAAAAAATATATTATTTCTACTACTGTCAGTACTACATTACAAGCAAATAAAATGTCTACAAAAACTAATTTTAAAAACAAAATAAAAATATTAAAAATACATATATAAAATGTAATATATTAAATTTAAACAACTGAAAATTAAAACATTTCTGAAAATTTAAAACATCATATTAATATTACAGAAAATATAAAAATGTAATGCAATATTATTTCACATAAAAGAAATTCTCTTACAAGTATTTATTAATAAATTAAATTCATAAAATAAATTTAGTTATAATTTCCTCCCACCATCTACCCCTACAAAACTTACAACCAAAACCTAACACTAAAATAAAAATGCACATATTTTACAATACTAGCATAAATATGTATTAGCAAAAAAATTATATATTTAATTAAAAATTATTAAATATGCAATAAAATGTATTTAACTTTCCACAACAGACCCCCACAAAATATAAAACATACTCCTAAAATGTAATAATAAATTAAATACACAATTAACACAATTAAATAAAAAAAAATCATTATTTAACTTAAAATTGATTTAGTTCCCACCCTATACCCACATATAAACCCCACAACCCACACCTAAAATTAAAATTAAAAACAATACTTACACAATTAACTTTATTAATTATCAATTAAATAATTCATATTAATAAAAAAAATATTTACAATTAAATAACATCCAACCCTGTACACCCATACATCCCACAACCCACTTAGAAAAAAAACTGAACAATATTAACATAATTAATGATCAATTAAATATTTTAACATTAATTAACAATGAATTAACAATTAATTAAAATTAAATTTGTCTATTTTATGGAGCTCAAAATCGTCCAGCAAGGCAAGCCTGAAGCTGTATCCGATGAAGTCAGACACTTTTCCATGAGGTCCAGCTGACACGCTGGAGGTCTTGGCAGTCCAAAAATGTTCTAAGTCTCAACTTTTCAATGTCTGGGACAGCTCCTCTTGGTCACTTCTAGTGCTTTCAGGACCTCAGGGACAGCACGTAAGGACCAGGATTCACTCCAGCAGAGGTCACCAGCAGCGTCCAGTCCAGTTCCATCTGCAACTAGTCAGTTAGGCATGTCAGGGAAAAGTATTCTTGCAGCTTGTTGTGTCCCTGCAGCCACACAAGAGGTCAGTCAACTGACCCTGGGAGTCCACTTCTTTGTCCTGGGTACAGGTGGGAGCATGTCCAGCACTCCAGGTCTCCTCACAGGTTTCAGAAAGCAGGTTCAGACCTCTTCTTGTCTTCCACAGGTCCAGAAAGTGTTCTCCGGAGCTCCACCTCGAGAACAACAAGGACACCAACTCCACTACCCTGATCGACAACCTCGCCACCCTTGGACTCAGACAGCTCGTGACTACACCCACCCACGCCGCCGGCCACACGCTAGACTCCATCTTTTCCGCAAGCCCACAAGTCTCCTTCAACCACACCTCCGAACCCCACTGGACTGACCACCACTGCATCCACTTCACCTACAGGAAGCCCACCACGCACCACCGCACCGAACAAATGCCTCGCCGCTGCTGGAGCAGAGTCACGGAAGACCAGCTAACCACAACCCTCGCCCCTGAGCCCACCCGCCGAACCCTCCGACCCCGACACCGCCGCCCGCAACCTCAGACAGTGGATCGACGACTGCGCCAACACCTCGCCCCGCTCAAGAATCCGCCCAACAGCCACACCAGCAAGAAAGCCACCTGGTTCACCGAAGACCTCCAGGCCTCCAAACGAACATGCCGAAAACTGGAGAAGATCTGGCTCCACGAACGGACAGCGGACAGCTACGCCGCCCACAAGAGCGCCACCCGCAATCACCATCACCTCATCAGATCCGCCAAAAGGGCCTCACTCAAAGACCGCCTAGACAACAACGCACACAAGAGCAAAGAGCTCTTCAACATCGTGAAGGAACTCTCCAACCCCAGCTCCAACACCAACGACATCCAGCCGTCGCAAGACCTGTGCGACTCACTGGCCACCTCCTTCCACCGCAAAATCGCCGACATCCACGACAGCTTCAACACCACGACCGCCCGGCAACCACTGAGACCACTGCCCCCACAACCACCAACCGCCTGCTCTCCTGGACCAACATCAACGACGAGGACACCAGCGAGATCATGAACACCATCCACTCCGGTTCACCGCTAGACCCGTGCCCTCACCACATCTTCAACAAAGCCAGTACAGCCATCGCGCCCCATCTCCGGAAAATAATCAACATCTCCTTCGAGACAGCAACCTTCCCGGAAAGCTGGAAGCACGCCGAGATCACCGCCTTACTCAAGAAACCCAAGGCAGACCCCAAGGACCTCAAGAACTTCCGACCCATCTCTCTGCTCCCGTTCCCGCGAAGGTCACCGAGAAAATCGTCAACAAACAACTGACCCACTACCTCGAGGAGAACAACATCCTGGACCCTTCCCAGTCCGGCTTCCGCAGCAACCACAGCACCGAAACCGCCCTCATCGCCGCCACCGATGACATCAGGACCCTGCTAGACAACGGAGAAACAGCAGCCCTCATCCTCCTGGACCTATCAGCCGCCTTCGACACGGTCTGCCACCACACACTACGAACACGCCTTCACGACGCCGGGATCCAAGAGAAGGCCCTGGACTGGACCACATCCTTCCTTTCCGGCAGAACACAAAGCGTCCGCCTCGCCCCCTTCCGATCCAAGGCCACCAAGATCATCTGCGGCGTACCCCAAGGCTCCTCCCTCAGCCCAACGCTGTTCAACATCTACATGGCACCCCTCGCCCACGTCGCCCGACAGCACAACCTCAACATCATCTCCTACGCCGACGACACCCAGCTGATCCTCTCCCTCACCAAAGACCCTCACACCGCCAAAGCCCACCTCCACAAAGGAATGAAGGCCGTCGCCGAATGGATGAGGACCAGCCGCCTGAAGCTGAACTCGGACAAGACGGAGGTCCTCATCCTTGGTTCCAACCCTTCAGCCTGGGACGACTCCTGGTGGCCAACATCACTGGGAACAGCCCCGCCACCCACCGACCACGTACGCAACCTAGGGGTCATCCTCGACCCCACCCTCTCCATGACTAAGCAGGTCAACGCTCGTTTCCTCATCCTGCTTCAACATCCTCCGAATGCTCCGCAGGATCTTCAAGTGGATCCCCACCGAAACAAGAAAAACAGTCACCCAGGCCCTCGTCACCAGCAGGCTGGACTACAGAAACGCCCTCTACGCAGGAACGACGGCTAAGCTCCTGAGACGGCTGCAACGCATCCAGAACGCCTCTGCACGTCTTATCCTCGACATCCCCCGACGCAGCCACATCACACCCCACCTGAGAGACCTGCACTGGCTCCCTGTCAACAAGAGGATAACCTTCAAGCTCCTCACCCACGCACACAAAGCACTCCACAACTCCGGACCAGCCTACCTCAACAGACGACTCAGCTTCTACACCCCCACCCGCCAGCTCCGCTCGACCAGCCTCGCCCTCGCCACAGTCCCCCGCATCCGGAAAACGACCGCCGGCGGCAGATCCTTCTCCCACCTCGCCGCCAAGACCTGGAACACCCTCCCCACCAACCTCCGACAGACCCAAGACCTACTGGCCTTCAGAAGACTCCTCAAGACCTGGCTCTTCGATCAGTAGCAGCACCACCCCTCATCCCCCAGCGCCTTGAGACCCTCGCGGGTATGTAGTGCGCTTTATAAGTGACATGATTGATTGATTGATTGATGGTGACTTCGATTTTTGTACAGTTCAGTAGCCAGTCAGTGAGGGTGGCTCCTGAATACTCCCTAACCAATAGAGAAAAAGTTTGCAGATGCAACCCTACCCACGTTCACAGCATTCCCTTTTTGTCCTACTGCAAACAATCCCAGAATGCTTTATTCCTCTTGAAATCCAAGATGGCACAGGCCCTCTGACTGGGATGGAGCCAGGCTGACCCATGTGTCCTGGGAACATAAGAGTTTCCCACGCTCAGGTCTCTCCATACACTATGCTATGAAAGGGCAGGCCTTACCTCTGCCCCTTTCACATTAAATAAGTTCCTGGAAATGTCACAGCTGCCCTTCCTGAGTTGATAGGGATCACATGCCCCACACCCAGCCAGCCTGTCACCAGGCTTAAGCCATTGTCCTACTCTAGGAGCACCTTTCACACTTCACTAAGGTCAAGCACTGGCTGACTAATGCAGCGTTGTGATTGGTCTGAGCGCCTTGGATCGGCGCTCAGCCAGGGAATGGGGGCCTAGGCATGTTTTCAATGCAGGCTGTAATGTAGCCTGCATTGAGAACAGGGACAGTGCGCATGAATGTTTGCTGGGCCCTCCTGGCCGGCCAAACATTCATGCGCAGGTTGGGAGTCAAAACCACTCTCCCCTCCCCTGCTCTGTAAGCAGAGCATCTCCGCCAACCCACACAGCTGCTGCAGTAGGGAAACATAAAATGATAATAACAGCAAGTTATTATCATTTTATGTTTTCTTTATTTCACTGCTGCAAGCAGTGGGGTGACGCTCCTCTGCCTTAGCAGAGGAGCCACCACTGATGGTATATAAATGGCTTCATATGCAATCGGAGCTTCTGGCTGAGAAGAAATATCAATACCAGCTATGTTTCCTGTAAATATTAATTGTATCTATATAGTTTTGTGTTGGTATTTGCCAACAGAAGGTCCATAGAACTATTTAAAGAAGGATGCAGAGTAAGGCAGAGGAGAAGGATTATTAAACCTACAGTAAGCCATTCTTTAGGTTTCATCAAATGAAATTCAGAAAAAGCGGAATACACAGTCCTTCAAAGAGCACCACCCTTGCAGGGTGAAGGGTAGCATGTCGGTGCAAGGGTGGTGCTCTTTGAAGGACTGTGTATTCCGCTTTTTCTGAATTTCATTTGATGAAACCTAAAGAATGGCTTACTGTAGGTTTAATAATCCTTCTCCTCTGCCTTACTCTGCATCCTTCTTTAAATAGTTCTATGGACCTTCTGTTGGCCCTCATTAAAAGGCAGGTAGTGTGTTCCAAAATTATGATTAAGGCTCCCGGTTTTCCGTTTAAACGGATTTTTGCATATAAATACAGACGGAAAAATATTTTTCTTTCCTCTGTATTTATAAATAGAAACGGAAAAATGCCAATAAATATGTTTACCTTTGCTGCTGTGTGCCAGGAGAAGACGAACCTGTCCCAGTGCAGGACGGGGAGAGGGCTTATCAAATTTCAGCTGTGCCCATAACAAAGGTCGACATTAAGGGGCCATCAGGCCCCCTTTTGGTTAAGTATCCTGGCTGGAAGCTATGGGGGGGGTGGGGGCCGGTGAGGAGGAAGACGCATCCCTAAAAGCAATTGAGGGAAAACAAATGCGCACAGCTTATCACTTCACAGGTACTTAAGAGAGGCCTGCATTTGACTTAGTTCAGTCACTGGAGCCAAGAGATATAAACGCACTGTAGGAATGTTAGATGTGTTGGTTTATCCCAGTATTTACACAAATGACAATTTAAATTCTGCTATTGGATTTATTTCTTTTATAGCGCTATAGCCCTACTCATCATAATGCAAGGTCTCAGAGCGCTTGACAATAAATCATATGTGTGTAAATCAATTTATATGATGTGTTGCATAAGACAGTGAGGGTTACATTAGGAGGACTGCAATTTACTAACTGCAAGTAACAAAAGGATCTTTGTTAAAAGCAGTAACCCATTTACCATCTACATAGATCTATCTAAACGTATAACAACCAAGCGCGCATTGCCTATTGAAATAAATGTGGAAAAATACTAGCTGCATCTTCTGTTTTTGCTTGCGGCAAAATAAAATGTGGATAAATACAGATAAAATGATCAAAAAATAAATATGGATAAATACAGACGGAAATGTTAAAAAATAAATACCATAAAACCGGGAGCCCTAATTATGATTAATGACAGAAGAAATGCACATTGAACAATAAAAAGTGGCAGAATCAAAAGTGTGTCATTCGCACTGAAAAATACGTTGGAGACTGAGCTGTTCTTAGTGATGGACCAAGGGTTTTCTTCAAAGATACCCAAAGGTTACTTATTTATTGTGAGTTATAAGTTACTTCATAGCACTAGAAGCACTTATAATGTACAGATAAATTAAGAGAGAATGGCAGTTGGAGTAGAACCAGATACAACGTGATATGATCGTAAGCTTGGTCTGTAATGGGTTCAGTTAGAAAGCAAACCTGAATAGTTCTGTCTTTCTGACGTGGTTGGGGTCTGATCTCAGTGAGGGATGTGACTTCATTCCACAGTCTGGGGTCTCATACTCCCAGGGAACTACCTCTGTGTTTTGATCTCTTGAATGATCAGATGGTTAGACATTGATCAAAGATTGCTGGTTGGGGCATAGCTTGTTTCCAATTTCTGCAGGTATTCTGGGTCTTTGCCCCAGTAAGCTTTGTGGACAGTGTGGAGAAACTTGAATTTGACGCTAGTTACTGCTGGGAATCAGTGGAGAGCTTAAAGGGTAGGCTTGATACTATCGCATTTTTATAGGCACAGTCTGGCGGCTTGGTTCTGAGTATTTTAAGTCTGGCAATGAGAATATGGGGGAGGCCAATTTATGAGGATACCGTAGGTTAGATGTGTCAAGACTAGGGCTCTTGTCAGACCCATCCAGGCCTCTTTGTAGAACTGAAAGTTTTAGGTTTTCACAAAGTACAGAGAGCTGGCAATTGATACCTTTGGCCTCTGTATTGCCTTGAGGGGCGAATGAATGTACATTGTTATAATATCTAACTATGCTTATTGGTCAGTTAAAGACAAGGTTCCTAGAGCATGGGGCCAGTGAAAAGGTAGAGTGACGGCCTTAGTTTCTCTCATGGGATTTGCAAACTCATTATCTCTTGGATGCTATGCCAAATGCAGATACAACGGACAAACTACATCGACCAAACCTAAATTGAGTGAAAAGTCCGAATGCAAACCTAGGGAAACGTGAGATTTCCGAAGAATACTATTTGGAGGAAGACTATTGACCATACAGTGAAACGCCAAGTGGGGTTAAAAGCAGAATGCTCACTCGAGCTCCAGAACTTGACACAACTATAAGAATGCAATCTTTACACCTTCTGGTGGTACCCACAGAGGTGGCCTCAAAGACCATGGGCTAACCAGATTCGAGGAATATAACTTTTATAATGTAGTGAGAGCCTAAATGATGTTTATAAATGCCCTCATCACTAGCCTGGATAATAGATCTTCAACTACTGAAACAGCAGTGGAGGCAGACAAGGTGGAGGGACTCGCAGAAAAGGTATGCAGTGTGGCATCTGGACCGGGACAGGCGGGGCTCAGGGCCAAAGTGTTGAAAACCTATAAGAATGACATACATGCCAAGGCAAAGGACTTGCTAAGCTTTAATTCATGTGTGTTGACTTCCATTCTGAAGCTGGATACCAGAATTGCGAGCTACAAATAGATTACCTCCTTACTATCCAATGGGTCCCTGCATCTAAACAGATTGAGTCACCGTGTTAATAAAGTGAAGATGGTGACTAATTCATACAGAATCTCTCGGAAGGCCCTGAGAAACAGCAAGAAGGCAGTGGTACCCTTATGTGGGACTGTGATGTTGATCCTGAGCTCTACATCTTGAAGGAAGAAAATCCTACACTCAGCAGTCCTAATTAAACAAGTGATGGTAAGTAACCATCATCTTCTTTTCTTTCGTCCATTGCACTAAGACACTTGGTTGCGGAAGACAAAATAAATGGTGGTGCAAGAAGAAATGACTAAAAGGCCTCACTGCCTTTCTGACTTGCCCAGTCTATCTCAGGGTGGCACATAAGTGGAAGTTCTTTCTCTACTCACAAGTGGAGCATGTCATGTCCTTTTTTAAAGATTGGATCCGGGACGTGGATGAATACCCGGGCTGTGGGCTACACGCCAAACTAGTGGTATCCAAGGATGGACACACCAGCGGTACCCAAGGATGGACACACCAGCTGTACCCAAGGATGGACACAGCTGCGGTACCCAAGGATGAACATGCCAGCATCACCCAAAGGATGGACACACCACTGGTACCCAGGATGAACACACCACTGGTACCCAAAGATGGACACACCAGTGGTACCCAAGGATGAACACAGCAGCGGTATCTAAAGATGGAGGAATGGGGGTGAGGAAACCGAGGCCATTAGGTCCCTGTGTTTTGACATTGTTTGGATGAGCTCAGATTATTTTGTGTATATAGTGGATTTATGATTGTGAGTAGCTTTAGCCTCCTCTGCTCAAGCAATAGGTTTTTGATGCATATGTTCCTACTTTTTTGAGTTTATTTAAACTGTAATTAAATAAAAAACACTCTAAAAGCGGCTGCCTAATTGTGACATCCAGGGAAGAGGAGCACAAATTGTCCCCTTGCTTTTTGCCCTTTGCTTCTGAGGAGAGGTGAACGAATTGGTTCAATCAATTGGATTTTCTTTTAAAAATGACAAAGTGTTAGCTCTACAAATGGGAATCTTCCACATTCCTCAGTGCACTCAGGAAGCTCCACAGAGGAAGGTTGCAGGCAGAGGTGGAAGCCCCAGGATTGCCTCTTTGGAAGTCAGCATTAGTCGCCACCAAGAAGCTTTGAGTTTAAGACTGATTAAACAGGAAATGTAACCTAAGAGTAGTACTGCTTGAAAAGGGATTCTCTCACCCAATCAAGTGACTCAGAGCAGTGGTGTGGACTAGGTGTCATGGGCCCTAATGCAAGCAAGGAAAATGGGCCCTGGCTCGATATTAAAATAAAGGTGTAATAGGGATGCAGTGAGCCCATCACACCCTTGGGCCTCGGTGTCACCGCACAAATTTCCCATTCTTTCTTTCCTTCTCTCCTCCCTATCTCCATTCCTCTGTCCTCTCCTTCCTCCCTTTCATTCTTCTCCCCATCCCCTCTTTTTGTCTCTCTTCTCCATCTTCTGTCTCTAACTCCTCCATAGCTCCTTCCTTCTCTCTCTCGATATTCCTATTTCTGGCCCCTTTCTTTTTTTATTCGTTTGCCCCATTTGCTCGTCCTTGGCTCCTTTATCTTTCTCTCTAATCCTTAACTCCCTCTCCCAGTCTTTCCTCTATCTTTCCCCCTCTCATTTTCTTTCATCCCTTTCCCCCTCCCACTTGATCTGTATCTCTAATGCCCAGGGATGAGGGAAGTGAGTAAGCCTTACTCACACTATGGGCCCGATTCCGATCTCGTTGGGCAAGCATTGCAAACGACTTGGATCGGGAATGCTTTCCAACCGACTTGTACGCGTGCAGTCCGACCGAGCGAGTACGATGCAACTGCATTACTATGGACTTTGCTCGCTCGGACTCCCATAGCACTCTATGGGAGCTTGTGTACCAACGCGCACACAGGCTCCCATAGCAAAAAAGGGGTGGGCGGGGAAAAGCGTACACCCTGTGGCCGGCACCCCATGTTGCCCGCCACACTGTGCATGCTAGGATCGTGGGGACCCATGCGCACCCCTGTGACCGAATCAGAGGGCTCCGGGTGAAGGGGGGCCTGCTATGGCCCCCCGAAGTCCGAATACGACAGCAGTTTCGTCTCGATGAGACCGAGTTGATACAGCTGTCCGATTCGTGCATTGTACTCGCTCGGTCGGAAACAGCTCCATTGCGTGGCACGATTCGGCTACGAACGTGTCGGACGGACAGGTTCAGGTTCGTAAATAATTTGCACAGCGCGTATGGGATACTCGCATCGTACTTGGTCGTTCGGAATGGGGGACGATTCAGACGGAAAGATAGGCTCTGAATCGGATTTACTCTTTACAAATCCCCTTCCTTACGAGATCGGAATTGGGCCCTATATGTGGTCCCTTCATCCCATCTTCTGTCCATCTATCATGCTTCCTTCCTTCCTTCCTTTATCATTCGGTCTGTCCATCCTTTCAACATCACTCTTCCACCCATCCTTCAATCCTTCCACTCACACTTCCAGCCATTCATTCATCATTTTGCCATCCATACACCCCTTCTTTTTCACCCATCCATCATTTCACTCTCCATTTATCAATTTACCGATCCATCCACACTTCAATTCATCCATCTAGCCATTCATCCAGCCTTTCACCATTCCAGCCATTCTTTCTTTCACCCACCAATGCAATGTTGTTTTACATTTCATCTATCAATTCTTTCATCCTTTCATCCATCTTTTCATGCTTTTTGCCCTTCCTACTTGTCATAGTTTCTTTCTTCTTTTCATATGTTCTTCATTTCCTTCTTCTTTCTAGCCATCTCCCTCACATTCTCAGTACCATAGCCAATGTATTGTGGGCTGAAATGTGAGGAAGTAAATGGCCCCACGGCTACTATTTAATTGCTAAAGTACAGCAATAAACAGGGTTAAGTGCGCTGCTTAAGCCTCTGGGTCCTGGTGCCACTGCACCTGCTGCACCAATTGAATCTGCGCCCCTGCACACTCTTTCATTCTCTTTCTCTCATTATTTCTCCTTTTAGGCCTCCTTCACTGTTATTGGCTTCCCACCCCTGATTTCTGTTCTGGTTTTCCCTTTTTTTTTATGAGCGTTTTTCTGCAGACAGAACAAGCACATAAATAATTATGTGTCAACACCACCCCCACTTAAGCTGTGAAAGTGGGGGGTTCACGACACGACTGGCCCCGGTGCCACTGCACTGTGTGCACCACTGGTAGTTACTCCCATGACTTGGGTAATAATAAACATCTGTTATTATCAAATAGTACCGAGACCTCTGGGGGTTGCTCTACAAATACACATTGGGGCCGATTCCGATCTCGGTCGGAGGCGCACCCAATACCATTCGGTCGGGAAAAAAGCCATGCGAATGCCTGTTTCCCAACCGATCCGCACATCATTCCGAACGAGCAAGTACGATGCGCACAACAGCATAGAATCCGGCCGAGTCGTACTCACCCAATCCAGGTCCTGTTCTCCGACCGAGGCGAATCCGGAATCGCCGAATCGAGTTGCACGGAAGGGAAAATGCAGCCCCGTCCGGCCGGACAAGTACGATGCGCTTTCCGTACGCGCCGAACCCGTCGCTACGTCCGGCACGTCAAAGCTTCCGGGAGATGCGCACATAAGCTCCGATTCGCGCCACAACACGATCCACGGCTACGAGACGAACACGCCAGCGACCAGGACGAGGCGAAGCAACGAGAAAGACGAACGAGACGAACCAACCATGAATCCCTTCGTTACGATCCTACCATTATTCTACATTTACTACCGGAACAGGCACGGACGCGTACGGCGCAGAAGGTAAGTCAGACACCAACCACAAAAACATACAACACGTACACGACACATCACACACACACAGAGGGATGCAGAATTTACTTACACCAGCAACAGCAGCACCATAGGGGCGGGATGCCCATCACCAATGCCACATATGCACACAGGGGCCTGGATGCGCACCACCACTACCACCCCTACCCAGGGGGGGGCTGGATGCCTACCACTACTACCACCCTTAGCCAGGGGGGCTGGATGCCTACCACTACTACCACCCTTAGCCAGGGGGGCTGGATGCCTACCACTACTACCACCCTTAGCCAGGGGGGCTGGATGCCTACCACTACTACCACCCTTAGCCAGGGGGGCTGGATGCCTACCACTACTACCACCCTTACCCAGGGGGGGCTGGATGCCTACCACTACTACCACCCTTACCCATGGGGGTGCCAGATGCCCACCACTACTACCACCCTTACCCAGGGGGGGCTGGATGCCTACCACTACTACCACCCTTACCCAGGGGGCGCCAGATGCCTACCACTACTACCACCCTTACCCAGGGGGGGCTGGATGCCCACCACTACTACCACCCTTAGCCAGGGGGGCTGGATGCCTACCACTACTACCACCCTTACCCAGGGGGGGCTGGATGCCTACCACTACTACCACCCTTAGCCAGGGGGGCTGGATGCCTACCACTACTACCACCCTTAGCCAGGGGGGCTGGATGCCTACCACTACTACCACCCTTAGCCATGGGGTGCCATATGCCCACCACTACTACCACCCTTACCCAGGGGGGGCTGGATGCCTACCACTACTACCTCCCTTACCCAGGGGGGGCTGGATGCCTACCACTACTACCACCCTTAGCCATGGGGGTGCCAGATGCCCACCACTACTACCACCCTTACCCAGGGGGGGCTGGATGCCTACCACTACTACCACCCTTACCCAGGGGGGGCTGGATGCCTACCACTACTACCACCCTTACCCAGGGGGGGCTGGATGCCCACCACTACTACCACCCTTACCCAGGGGGGGCTGGATGCCCACCACTACTACCACCCTTACCCAGGGGGTGCCATATGCCTACCACTACTACCACCCTTAGCCAGGGGGGGCTGGATGCCCACCACTACTACCACCCTTAGCCAGGGGGGCTGGATGCCTACCACTACTACCACCCTTAGCCATGGGGGTGCCAGATGCCCACCACTACTACCACCCTTACCCAGGGGGGGCTGGATGCCTACCACCCTTACCCAGGGGGGGCTGGATGCCTACCACTAACAACAACTCCACTCACAGGATGGCTAATACATGTCGCAACAAGCACACACCAACATAAAGAATGCAACATTAAGACATCCCCCCAACACCATGACAAGCGTGTGTAGACTGTGTCAAATGCCTACGACACAGAACATGATCGTCAACATACAATGTGACACCCTATCACATGTGCCACACATAAATGTGTGTGGCCCCCACAATGCAAGCAGGCCATGACCATTGTGGCAATGGGGTCCAAACCCCCATCATCACAGTGACCAAAATGTAAGTGTGGGGTCCTGAGCTGAAGCACATCTTGACCATTGTGGCAATGGGGTCCAAACCCCCATCATCACAGTGACCAAAATGTAAGTGTGGGGTCCTGAGCTGAAGCACATCTTGACCATTGTGGCAATGGAGTCCAAATCCCCATCATCACAGTGCCCAAAATGTAAGTGTGGGGTCCTGAGCTGAAGCACATCTTGACCATTGTGGCAATGGGGTCCAAACCCCCATCATCACAGTGACCAAAATGTAAGTGTGAACAAAGTAGAAGCTGCAACTGGCAAACTGCATGGACAAATCCTGGTCACAGAACAACAAACACAACTGTGGCAAAGTAGTGCAGGTGTCCCATTGCAACATAGATTTGGGGAGGCAAACAGTGCAGTGCAAATAAGACATACCTCTGGCCAGCTGCATACAAACATCACCCATGGTGTCTGACACCGTCAACATACATCAATGACACAATGACAGAAGTGACCATCACAATGCAGACCCACATATTTGCACCAATGGACACACCAATGCAGATACCCTGTGTAGACTGCAGATGGCAGGTGAACAGATACCATACCATGGCAGCAATGGGACACATAAACAATGATCATTGTGCTGACTGATGACATAGGAGTCCCAGGGACAGCAGGGCAAACACACCAAACAACATACAGATAATGGCACACCATGAATATGCCAATGCAGTGGCGCTGATGCACAAACACAAACAGGCAGACACACACTGCACATCAAACACAACAGGTGAGGGGGGACCAGTGTCCCCAGGCAACCACACAACACATGAGGAGGCCTGAAGACCAAACACACAGATGTGCATACAGTGCCACACAAAGGTAACTCAGGGTTCCAATTCCCCTATGTGGGCAATCAGGCATTGTCAGATGAGAGAGAGCACAAATCACACATGTCACACAAGCATGTAGGAACAGCAACCCACACAGTAAGACACCGAGGCACCACAGCACCACCCCCAGGGCCCACACAATGTGGTGACCCTGGGCTGCATTACAATACCACTGTGATGACAAAGCCAGATGTCGTTCACACTGTGAACCACAGTCATGTATCCTGAGCAAAGAATCACCAGCACACCCACACAAGCACAAATCAATCAGCATGGCCAGTAAGCCAAGGCCAACATGGAGGCAGGGGTCTTGCCGGGCAACAACTCTCATCTGCACACACTAAACAACACACACCTCGACCACCAACAATGTGCTGCAGTGAAGCTCACATGCACAGGTGACATTGCGCATGCACCCATGACAATCCCAGGGGGTGGGTGGGAAGCAAGGTGCAGAAACACAGCACACATGGCCACTCAACAAGACTCCTAAATGTCTGACACACTGCACACTACGCCGTACATGGACATGACGGCAACACCACACCAACCAATGGGATCCCAGCCACAGTCACACACCAGTGAAGAAGCCAAGGTCACCCACAAAGAACACACATGGACAACTACCAACATTGCAGCCCTGACCCTGAGGAGTGCCAGCAGTCACACACACAACGTGTCACAAACAATGAAAGCTAACACAAACCGGAAATCACATTACAGGAGTAAACAACAAGTGCTAAGGGGAATCCTAACTGTGATCCATCAGCGCCTGCCCACAAACTCAGCCCTGACAGCAAACACACCTATGGGTGACACCCTGATGACCAGTAATGTGCCATGCACCCACATCACAGAGAACCCAGGGAGTAGACTTTGGGGAACATAGCTCAACTCAGCAAGCATCACAAACAGGAACATCACTAGGGATCCCAGCACGCATAGCAAAATGGAAGTGAACACACAGACATGCTCATACAACACACACCTTGGGCGCAGGCAATGTCACAGGAGCACACACTGCCATGAGGGGACTCCACTCCTGTGTGAGGAAAGCTGTGCCATATGTCGCATCAGTAGGGCTCCATCATGTCAGCACAACACTTTGTCACACAGTAAACAATTAGCACCAAATCAAGGCTCCCATCACATCAGCCTGGTCATGGGAGTGTCAACGAAATCATCAGCACAGATCCAACACACATGTACAGCAAGTTGCACTGACAACACAGATGAGTCCTTCCCCATTGATGCCCAAACCTGCATGTCCACTGGAGATGGCCACACGGTCAGGGAAGTAGACGAATTGAACAATGGCAAGCACTACAGATGTGCAGGGATGGAAGCCACAGATGTGACATTGCTAATGTAACTAGGAAATTCCATTGCCAAATATTGTAAACATGACACCCACAGATGCTGTTAAGGATGACATGGATACACCACAGGATAGGACACTGTCCCTCTGGACCACATGGGGCCCTGCCCAGTGACACTTCATTGTCATGAGACCAAAGATCATCATCCCTGCTGCAAGGGCATGGTCAACATCATCAACATCATGTACATCAGAAGTAATAGCATTAGAGAACAGAAAGTTGCTTTATTCAGCATATGTGTGTCCAAAAACTCAGAGAACAGTAATGCTCCAACAAAGGCCAATGGCCAGTCCATCAAGTAAGTCAATACAGGGTGACAGTGGCAGATGTCACCCTACGCATGCCTGCACTGCACAAAACCAGGGACAATCCACTAGGAGGGGCAACCGGGGGGGCAGGCCAGGCACCGCAGGGACAGGATCAGGGCTCACCAGGAGGAGGCAGGGAAGGGGTGGTGGGTGCTGGAGAGCCACTGACAACTGCAGTGGAGGTGTCTGACATGGTGTGTGCCGGCACAACTGGGGGGCATGGCTCAGATGGTGTGTGTGCTGGCACGACTGCAGTGGACCGTGCAGATGGAGTGGACAGGTCCGCCACTGCAGTGCCCAAGTCAGACAGGGTGGTAGTGGACTCCACTGCAGTGCCTACCTCCAGGGGAGGAGAATGGGGAACAGGCAAGGTGGGCTGGACAGAGGGGGAGGACACCCTCACCACATCAGTGGCACAGACAAGCGCAGCGGGGGTGTGGTGCCGGGAGAGCAAGTGGCAGGGGAGAAGGCCTGATCCTCTTGGGGATGGTATATCTGTGGGTGGGGGAACCTGGGGCAGGGTGTGGTGGGGGCACCTGTGGAGTGGGGGTCTGAGGGATGGAGGAAGGAGACCTGGTGCCTGAGCTGCAGGGCGGCGGCGGGGTCTTGCTCTTACGACTCCGGGGGGACTTGCGGGTGGGGGCCTCAGTCTGTCTGCGCCTGGGGGAGGGTGTCCGGGGGCGAGGGGCACTCTGCTCTGTGTGGGTGGGCTTCCTCTTCCCCCTGGATGCTGGAGCAGCTGGATCGTAGGGGATGAGGCCGAGGTCACAGAGGAAGAGCCGCTGTGTCTTTGGGGTTGCAGGTGAGGCAAGGGAGGGTGCTTTGGAGGGAGAGGCAACTGAGGACTGTGCAGTGCTTGTGGATGCGTGTGTGTGTTCCAGGGCCCCATCCCCTGTGAGTCTGGTTTCAGTCCCCTGACTGTGCGTGCGTGTGCGTTTTGTTTGTGGCGTGTGTGTCTGTGTGCTGGACGTGTGTGTGCTGGTGTGTGCCTGTGCCGGTGTGTGTGTGCTTGGGACGGGTAAGGTGCTGGGGAGTGTGGATGGAGCAGAGGCAGGAGGGGTGAGGGACTGTCTGAGGAGGGACACTGCTGCCGTCAGGGAGGGGTCCATGGACCTATTGCCCCTCTGTAGGTCAGACATGCCCGATGAGATGCCCTCCATGAACGACACCAGCTGAGTCAACAGAGCGGTGTGTGCATGGAGGACACTCAGCATGGCTGTCTGCCCTACATGGAGCTGGCGAAGGAGGTACACAGACTCCTCACTCATGGCAGCAGGGGACACAGGGGCAGGGGGTGCGGTGCCTGGCCCGAAGGAGACACGCTCCCGAACATGGGAGCCTCCACGGACCTGGGGAATGGGAGCCGATGGGAGGGCGGTGGTGGTGCTGGTGGTGGCGGGGACAGCAACACTAGCTGGGGTGTGGTGGCTGCTGACACCTGCCTCCATAAGGGAGTCATCCTCCGAGCCGCTGTGGTCCTCAGCTGAGGTGGATGCTGCTGAGGACTCCTCGGTGTGGCTCCCCTCGCCCTCCGTGCCACTGGGTCCCTCCGACCACTCCTCGGCTGCTAACCCAGTCTGGCTCTCCGGCTCCTCCTGGTCCGTGGAGCTGTCCCCTTCTGTGGCCGTGGATGTATCTGCAATCAATGGGGAAACAGACAGACATCAGTCACCTGCACCAAACGCACACACCACTGTGAGCACAGCACATTACAGAGCAAGCCCTGGCATCATTAGTTGAACATTGCTAAAAGTGCCCTAACTGAACAGGAGAAGCCAATTGTCAGTCTGATGCCAACCATGGCACTCACATCCCACATGGCCTTGCACCCATCTGTCTGGTGTCTGTTGGATAGCAACACCCCAGTGTGGACACATGCACCACCTACACAGTAGTTGGACAGTGCAGAGGACACGGTGTAGCATGTGGACATGCACACATCACAACTCTTGCCACTGAGTCAGTACAGGTTTCCGGATGAAAGGGATGCCCAGAGTCAAATAGGAAATGCATGTGATGCATACCAGCGACAGACACCATGATGCACCCATGTCCTGATAGCCATCGCCACAATGGTGTGCAGGTAGCACATGTCACTCCCCTGCAGGATCACCAATAAGTAGACACATGTCATGGCAGAGGCATGACTGCTAAGTCATACATCACTGTCTCAGTGATGTATGACTTGGCAGCCAGACAACAACACTCTGCACTGTGTCACAATAGTAGGTCATGGGGAATGCAAGTCCTGGAGCTGCACAAGTGCACATGTACATCCCCCACACAACACATCATCTGAACCCTCATCTGTCCAGGTCATACCGATTGGACATATGGGAGACCTGTGACACTACCCTCTGAACCTGAGCCCCTCACAATCTGCTGTGAATGGGAAACAGCTGCCTGAACTTCACATTCGCATACCCCAGTCTGCACGGGCAGCTGATCAAACACCTATGTGACACACAAGTATCGTCTCCTATGGTCACATCTCCAGTGGCATGCTGAGCCCCAACCGAGAAACACCCCAGCAGTCCTGGCAACAAATCCACAGCACACTGACACAGAGGCAGACACCTGAGGGGTCAAATCACTGCGCACAACGTGTCAGCTGATACACGGGAGTGGGAGTACAGGTGTATTGGATGGGCTGGAGTAGGCATGACTGTCCTGCCCCACATGAATGAGGGATGAGCCCTGGACAGTGGATAGCTGGCTATGTATGTGTGACACACGTAATCTGCACACTCCTGGGGCCCAAACATTGTTCCCACCCGCTGCATGGGTGTGTGCCAGATACCCCAGGCACATGTGGTGGCTCAGCTCAGCAAGTGGACCGCATATCAAAGCAACACGCAGATTACATGTCCGAACACAGGCATTGTGTGAACAATGGACCCACCCATGTTGCCCACAACAGAGTTAGGGAAACAGATGCTGTCCCCCACCTTGAGTGAAGCAAACTGCAAGGACACAGTCCCAAGTGACACAATTCCCTGACTGTAAGGGCCACACCTGGGTATCAGATGAGGAGTGGGCAGTGCACAATAGAGGGACATGGCTCCTGGACAACATGACTGCTGTACTGTGGCAGTTTAACCAGGCCAGAGGAGGGCACATAGCATGTAATACAGAGTTCACAGTGCAGTCTTTGACTCACCCCTCCTTGCTGCTGTCTGGCCTTCAGCTGCCCATCCAGGTCTGGAAACACCACCGCCAGGATCTGGAGCATGTGGGGGGTCAGGGTCCGTGTTCCGCCCCTCCTGCGAGGAGGCGACAGCTTCAGCTGGACCCGTGCAATCCTCCGGGTCCAGCCCCGAAGGTCCTGCCACCTCTTCTGGCAGTTGCGGATCCGGCGCTTGTAGACCCCCACGGACCGGACAGCCCGGACGATGTCCTTCCAGATCTCCTGCTTCCGATGGGCATTAACCTGTGAGGATGACAAAGTGAAAAGGCCATTACTACACATGCAACATATCCGTGCATGACACAGTTGTATATACATGTCTCAATCACAGGGGCACATGATGTACACAGGCAGTGCAACGCTTCCCATGGACAGTTTGCCAGAAGTCACTACATGGTATCATTGCATGGGAAGCAAAACCTTGTACAAAAGCACTGTCACTGCACCATACCTGTCCAGTGCATGTCACTACACACTATGGGGGGTGACAACTACTCAGTGAGCCTGCTAGCCAGTGGCGTGCAGACTTTCAGCCTTGCTAGTCAGACAAAATGCACATTCAGAAAGGCAGTGCACAGAACACTCACCTGCTCCCCTGGTGTCCCATACAGCTTGCTGTACTGTGGAAGTAGGCTGTCCAGCAGGGCCTGGTTCTCCTCAAGGCTGAAGGCTGGGGCTCTCTCCACAGTACGTGCCATTGCAGGGTCCAGAGGGGGCAGAGACAGCAGCAGTGCAGTGGCAGATGTCGTCCTGGAGCATGTAGTGCAGGCAAGTGAGCTCTCAGGGGAACAGCCAGCAATATATGTGTGCTGCAGAGGCAGATACTGTCCCATGTGTCCAAAGTGATAGGTCCAAGTCGTTTGCATCTTCTGAATCTGGCCAATCCATGGAATAGCAGCACCAATACACGCCCACAGCATCCTTCAAATCTTCAGCTTCATGACATACATGATTTTGCAACATTGTTGTGGGTGACCAACTGAATTTACAGCAACCGACTCGTTCGAATTTTGAAAACGCGTCCGTTGCCAGGCTAGGCCATTGACAATGGGTGCGCACCGATCGGTCCATTGCTGTTCAACGCGTACAGGGGTACAACGCGTACCCGCACACATTGAATGCAATGGGCCGGCCGGGTGCACCGATCGGTCCATTGCTGTTCAACGCGTACAGGGGTACAACGCGTACCCGCACACATTGAATGCAATGGGCCGGCTGGGGGCACCGATCGGTCCATTGCTGTTCAACGCGTACAGGGGTACAACGCGTACCCGCACACATTGAATGCAATGGGCCGGCCGGGGGCACCGATCGGTCCATTGCTGTTCAACGTGTACAGGGGTACAACGCATACCCGCACACATTGAATGCAATGGGCCGGCCGGGGCACCGATCGGTCCATTGCTGTTCAACGCGTACAGGGGTACAACGCGTACCCGCACACATTGAATGCAATGGGCCGGCCGGGGCACCGATCGGTCCATTGCTGTTCAACGCGTACAGGGGTACAACGCGTACCCGCACACATTGATTGCAATGGGCCGGCCGGGTGCACCGATCGGTCCATTGCTGTTCAACGCATCCCTGTACCAGTGACTGGCATATGTCACCATGCCTGTCTCAGATGAACATATGCCAGCCACAAATAGCTCCCAGGAAGTGAGGGGCACACCTACAACACCACAGCCTGTCCAAACTGTATCATAAGGCATGTAAGGCTGCATTTCCTATTGTGTGTATGTTGGTATACATGTTGTCCTGTGGGTGTCACCTGGGGGCAGCCACCCCCAGGCTGTGCACATGTTCATGAGGACAGGATCCTGGGTGTTACGTGTACATGACCTCTGTGATGTGCAACTGTTCATATCTGAGCATGTGCCATGCTCACATTTCACGGTGGTGTATGTGTATGTCATGTCACATACCCCGTGAGTCCCATGTGGGACGGTATGTTTGAGCCAGGGTGACCCAGTGGCACAATAGTGATGGTCCTCCACAGTCTGTGTGCATGTAGTGTTTACAATGTCTCTGATTTCATGTGCACAATGGGAGACAGTCTCCACATCCACGTTGTTTGTGCATGGACTTTGATGTTGTGCGTGTGTGTGTGTCACAGACGTCCATGTCTGTCCTGCAGAGGCAAGTGGAACCACTACCTGTGGGGGTCATGGTTGTTTTGCTGTGGTGTATACATGATACTCCATGTAATGCCAGTGTCCATGTGGCAATACAGGGTCCCTGGGAATGTACCTGTCGTTGAGCTGTGATGCCTGGGGCACATCTGTCCTCACATGTCACTGTGGGGGGTGATTGTAACATGGCAGCAGGAGATGGGAACTGTGACACGGCCTCATGATATCCAATGGGCCAACCTGGGACTAATTGATGCCACTTGTTGAACCGAGATGACAGATGTTGGCCATGTATGTACCATACATGTCCTTACGGAACTGCACACTTCATGTAGTTGTGCCTCATAATGATGTATGATGTGATATTGAGTGTGTTCAATGCCGCATATGTGGGGTGACTGACAATCTTGCTTTCTTCTCCTCTGCACTGCAGGGCTCCTGCTGTCCATAGACCATTCCCAGACCTGGCAACGATGGTGGAACGGGACAGCATCCAACGGTACCGCTTCACCAGGTAGCTGATTGAGGATTTGGCAGTGCAGTTGGCCCCACATTTGCAGCCTGGCCGGCCGTATCCTACAGCGCTGACCCCCAAGGTGAAGGTGATGGCAGCCCTACACTTCTTTGCCACCGGTACCTTTCAACACACTGTGGCGACTGCTGGTGGGATGTCACAGACCATGTTCAGCCGTGTGCTCCGCGATGTTTTGGAGGCAATGTTGCTATACCTGAACCGGTACATCTATTTCCCTAGACTGCAATGACTCACTGACGTGAAGAGTGACTTCTATGCCCTGGGGAGGATGCCGCATGTCATTGGCTCCATTGATGGGACACATGTGGCTTTGGTACCACCACAGGCACATGAACAGGCCTACCGTAACCGCAAACACTACCACTCGGTCAATGCACTGGTGGTGTGTCTTGCAGATATGACCATCTCACACGTGTGTGCCCGTTTCCCTGGTTCAGCACACGATGCCTTTGTGATGAGGAGTAGTCGCATCCCCAGGATGATGGCACAGATGCAGAACCAGAGTGCCTGGCTTGTCGGTGTGTACTGACTTTGTGCCATTGTGTGTGATCTGATCTGTAGTATTCCGCCCACTTTTCCAAGTCAGCTAATGTGCACTTGTCTGTCCGTATGTGACTCGGGATACCCCAACATGCCATGGTTGCTGACACCCCTCAGGAACCCTGTGACACCAGCCCAGATGCGCTACAATGAGGCACATGGTCGGACCAGGAGAGTGATTGAGCGGACATTTGGTCTCCTGAAGAGCCGCTTCCGCTGCCTCGACAAGACAGGAGGGTCCCTCCCATATGCCCCAGCGAAGGTGTGCAAGATTATCATCGTCTGCTGCATGCTCCACAACCTGGCAGTGCGGAAGGAGTTGCCTCTCATCCAGGATGACAATGACCAACATCCGCCACCTGTGGAGGATCCTGGCCTGGACCACGATGCCAGTGATGATGATGATGATGGTGATGTCCGCACACAGCTCATCACCAACTTCTTTAGCTGAATGTGAGAATCCTGAGGTGTCATGTCAATGATGTGAGTTAGCATGATATGTGTAGGTGGTGCTCTGGTGCTGTTAGAGTGTGTCCATGGGCTACTTGACTGGATGTGTGTAGCGATGTGTTCTTACAGGTAGTCTGTACTCCCCAACAGTGTTGACATGCTAACTTGGTTCTGGGTGGGTATCTTGTAACATGTATTGTGCATGAGTTTTGCTGTTCTGTCCTGTTCTCCATTGCTTTTGACTGTGTCATTTCTGTCCTTCACAGGGTACTTTCAGATTCGTTTGGTCAACTGTGTCCACCGACGACGTGATTGTACTTCCAGGGTGGTAGCTGTTGTGTCCCTACAGGTGATGTGCGCCACACCCATGGACTTCCTTCCTTCTACAGTTGTTGACTGTGTGCCCGCTGCCAGGTGGGATTACCTTGCATCTGTAGTGGTTACGATATGTTGCAACTGTGTAATAAACCTGTGCTTCACTTTGTGATGTGCGTTGTCTGTGGTCACACATTTGACTGCCATTTGCTTACTGCACCTGTGGGCTACTTGACTACAACTGGGAATAGGTGTGGTGTCTGTGCATTGCACCGTCTTTCCTGGCAACATCAGTGTAGGCAATGAGTCAGATGGCCTAGGTGTGTATGTGTTGTGTAGCCCTGGTGGTGTGTCTCCCTCATATGTGTCACGTTGCCATTACTCACATGCCTGTGTTGTACTTGCTGTTACAGTTCGCATACACAGTGTAATTTTGCAGTTCATCATCCCCATGACAGCACCCACGTTGGAATCACAACAGAGGCAAGTATGGTGTATTAGTGTGTTTATTGTGATACATTTGTGTGAATAGTGCACAGGATGGTTAGTGCTGTACATTTATATTGCAATCAGAAGTTCCTAGATGAATTGAAAGTCCTGGTAGACAAAATCCCCAGTATCGGGGCCACAGTTGTCTGAGACATTGGTCCAACTTGTACTCCCCATGTCATGTGTGGGAGTTGTGTTGCCGTCAACAGGGTGAACAGTTTGCGCACAAAGGTGATCATCCAGAACAGGTTCAGGCTTCCTGGGGGTTGCACATGGCCATCGGCCTCTCACTTGCCCCTCCTCGGACGACCCCTCTTCTTTGGGGGGGCCCCTCAAGTGCAGGCTGCTGCGGTGCAGGGGACTCTCCGCCAGAGTCATCCTCCCTCCCAGTGGCAGTTGCAGTTGTTCCAGCACCAGATGTTGTTGGCACACAGGGAGGTGTAGACTGGTTGCTGGTCATCTGGCGGAGGCATTGTAATATGTCCCTATGCACCGCCGTCATCTCTTGCAGTGTGTCCCACTTGGACTCCACGTGGGACATGTGTGAGTCCAAGCGGGCATGATGGGCAGCCTGCTGCTCTTTGATGTCCCTGAGGAGCCCCACTACCTGGCTGAGATCTCCGGTGCTGGACTGGTATGCATCGGCTATGCGTGCCAGTTGTGGGTCATCATGCACACCAGACACCTCTGCAAGCAGCGACCTCTGTCTCCCACCCTCCCACCACCCCTGCCGACATGTGCAGTGCGTGCAGTGGCATGCACAGATGACCCTGGTCCCCCTTGGGGGTTGGTGGTGGTGGTGGTGTCCATGGCCCCACGTTGGTCCAGGGTCCCTGTGCTGGTGGTGCTCCTTGTTCTGTCCATGTCAGCAGGGAAGGTATTTGTGGTGACAGTCGTTGGAGGGGTGGGTGCAGGGGGTGCAGCTGGTGGTCCTGCTGGTGCTGCATGATGACTTGCACCGGAGGTGCCAGGTTGATCTTCTTCATCCGAGGAGGGCAGAGGCTGTTCGACACCAGTGAGCTCCGTATCCTCTTGAGCCTGGGACTGGGACTCCAGCGTCTGCTGCTGTGTCCCCATCATCACCTGTTTTTGGGAGACACACACAATGTATGTTATGTTTCTGCAGGCATCAATGGTTGACACACCTGACAGTTGTGACTGTGCCTCTGGGTGCGGGCCTGTACATTGCATTGTCCTAAGTTGTCACAGTCAGGGGTTGATATTGGTGTAGCACATTGTCCTGCATTATTTGGGCATTTCTATGTATTTGTTGGGGTGTGAACATGGTCTGCATTGGTTGTATTTGGTTGACAGCCGGCCCTCCTTCCCACCCAGCCAGTCAGTTATCCCACCATGGACTGTGCTTGCATTGCAGGGAGTGAAAGTTGTCTTTCAAGATATCAGTCAGTGGTGTCCTGCTGTTGGTTGTTGCACAGTTGCCAGCGGGGCCTTGTGCTCCCCACAGCAGTTGCCAGTGTCAGCCATCTTGTCAGTTGTTTTCCACTCCCTGTGATGTGAGCATGGTTCAGGGTGGTGTTGATGGGACAGTTGTGGGGGTGAGCTATGTCTGTGACTATGACTCCCATCATGCTATTGCCTCCACCCCACTTCCCAGCATTCCCATACTTACTTGCTTTTGTGGGGAGTTCAGTGTGTGTGGGTGTGAGAGCAATGGCAAGATGGCTGACAGTGGTGTCCTGCTGTTGGTTGGTGTGCAGTTCCCAGCATGCCCTTGTGCTCCCCACAACACAGCGCCAGTGTCAGACATCTTTGATGGGCCTTTCCACTCTCTGTGGGATGTGCATGCGTGAGTGTGAGCTTGCTGGGCCATGTGGGTGGGGGATGTTGAGCTGTGACTACGACTCCCATCATGCTATTGCCTCCACCCCCTTCCCAGCATGCCCATGCTTCCTTCCCTTTGACTCTGCTTCCCTGTGGGGTTGTGTGCCTGTGCTGACAAGATGGCTGACAGTGTAATCCTGGGGTTAGTTCTGCTACAGGTCCCATGTGTGTCCTTGTGCTTCACTCTGCATGACCCAGTGTTGTGGTTCTTTGTGGGATAGATTATTGGTATGTGAGGCAATGCATTCTCCCAGGTGAGTTGTGTGGAGTTTGTGTTAAGGGGGGAGGTGTGAAAAGCTGCGGGTGACTGTGGTCAGTGCTGCGAGTCCTCCTTCCCACCCAGCCAGATATCCCACCATGGAACGTGCTTGCATTGCAGGGAGTGGAAGTTGTCTTTCAGGATGTCAGTCAGTGGTGTCCTGCTGTTGGTTGTTGCACAGTTGCCAGCAGGGCCTTGTGCTCCCCACAGCAGTAGCCAGTGTCAGCCATCTTGTGAGTCCTTTTCCACTCCCTGTGATGTGAGCATGGTTGTGAGTGGTGTTGATGGGCCAATTGTGAGGCTGAGCAATATCTGTGCCTACAACTCCCATCATGCTATTGCCTCCACCCCCTTCCCAGCATGCCCATCCTTCCTTCCTTTTGACTCTGCTTCCCTGTGGGGTGGGCTGCCTGTGCTGACAGGATGGCTGGGAGTGTTGTCCTGGCAGTTGTTTGGCTAAAAGTCCCAAGAGTGTCCCTGTGCTTCACACAACATAACCCAGGGTGGTGGTTCTTTGTGGGATCTTAAGTTAGGATGTGAGGCATTGCATTCTCCCAGGTGGGTTATGTGGAGTTTGTGTTGAGGGGGTGTGTGAGGGGAGGTGCTTGTGACTATGGTCAGTGCTGCGAGTCCTCCTTCCCACCCAGCCAGATATCCCACCATGGAACGTGCTTGCATTGCAGGGAGTGGAAGTTGTCTTTCAGGATGTCAGTCAGTGGTGTCCTGCTGTTGGTTGTTGCACAGTTGCCAGCAGGGCCTTGTGCTCCCCACAGCAGTAGCCAGTGTCAGCCATCTTGTGAGTCCTTTTCCACTCCCTGTGATGTGAGCATGGTTGTGAGTGGTGTTGATGGGCCAATTGTGAGGCTGAGCAATATCTGTGCCTACAACTCCCATCATGCTATTGCCTCCACCCCCTTCCCAGCATGCCCATCCTTCCTTCCTTTTGACTCTGCTTCCCTGTGGGGTGGGCTGCCTGTGCTGACAGGATGGCTGGGAGTGTTGTCCTGGCAGTTGTTTGGCTAAAAGTCCCAAGAGTGTCCCTGTGCTTCACACAACATAACCCAGGGTGGTGGTTCTTTGTGGGATCTTGAGTTAGGATGTGAGGCATTGCATTCTCCCAGGTGGGTTATGTGGAGTTTGTGTTGAGGGGGTGTGTGAGGGGAGGTGCTTGTGACTATGGTCAGTGCTGTGAGTCCTCCTTCCCACCCAGCCAGATATCCCACCATGGAACGTGCTTCCATTGCAGGGAGTGCAAGTTGTCTCTCAGGATGTCCGTCAGTGGTGTCCTGCTGTTGGTTGTTGCACAGTTGCCAGCAGGGCCTTGTGCTCCCCACAGCAGTACCCAGTGTCAGCCATCTTGTGAGTCCTTTTCCACTCCCTGTGATGTGCGCATGGTTCATGGTGGTGTTGATGGGACAGTTGTGGGGGTGAGCAATATCTGTGACTACGACTCCCATGATGCTATTGGCTACACTGACTTGCCCAGCATACACAGAATTCCTTTCTTTCAGTGGTCTTCACTGTGTGTTGGTGTTGTAGTGGTGGCTACATGTCTGGATGTGTTTGTTAGTTATATTTGTGCCACTGCCTAGCTGTAGTTGTAGTTGTGTTTGTACATGTGATGACACGGTTAAATGTAACTTTGAGATGGCATGTGTTGTGTTTATCTGACTGACATACACATTTTGGGTTGATTCTGTTCTGGTTGCTGTGTAATTGCTAAGAGTGCATGGTTTGACTCTCCCCTTGACAGTGATGTGTGTGTGTATTGTGGCAGAATATTGTGTACATTTGTTGTGTACTCACCAGGCTCTGGGATGTTTTCTAGTCCATAGACGCTCACTGGCGGTAGGATGGCCCGCACCTTCTCCTCCCAGGGCCTGAGGTATACTGGCTTGGCAGGAGGGCCACTGCCGGTGTGTTTGCTCAGGAGGTAGTCCTTCTTCAGCAGGTCCCGTACCCTCCTGCGCACGTCATACCACCTGTTCTGGATGTCAGTCTTTGTGCGCAGACATGGTGATTGTGCGTTCACCCTGTTGATGATCCTCTCCCACATCTTTGTTTTCTGGGCGATGGGTGTCTGTTGGACCAGTGCGCCAAACAGCTGTGGCTCTACCCTGAGGATCTCGTCTACCATGACTTCCAATTCACAATCTAGGAACTTGTGATTCTTCTTTGGGGGCATGGTGATGGGTGGTGATGGTGAGTGATGTGTGTGTTGGTGTGCAGGTGAAGGTGTGTGAGTGTGTGTTTTGCTGGGTGTATGTGAGGTAGCTATTTGTTGGTGTGCTGATGGTGTGTGGCTTGTGTGAGGGATGAGCTGTGGGTGTGTGGTTGCTGTCTGTTGAGTGCTGGCAGGTGAATAGGATTTGCAAAGGATCATGGTTGGGATTTGTGTCCTTTATATGGGTGGAGTTGTGGGTGTGTCTATGTTCTCTGTCCCCACCCCCCCAGTATTTATTGGCTTTGTAATTGCTTGTTTGGCCTTTTTTTGTGTATTTTCCCTTAGTACTTTCTGTGCATGTTGGAAACGTTCTTGTGACCGAGTCGGACCCTGCAGTTGTCTCGTACGGTCTTCTCCGTTTCGTTCACGCTGTGTTTGTGCTATTTTCTATGCTGCGTACGCATCGGTCGCGGTGTTTTGTGTTACTTCGGCTCGCAGTTTTGTATGCGTGTCGGTCATACGGCTTGTCCTCCGTACGACTCGGTCGTGGTTTTCGCGCCTTGCATCGTACTTGGCGGTTTGGAGTTCGCGGGTACGTTTCGGTCGGATTTGTTCCGGGTGCGTGTCGGTCGGTTCGATTCGCGTGTTTTTCCGGCCGGATTGCTGTTTTCCGTGCGGCTCGGTCGTTTGGCTTGGGTTCCGTACGTGTCGGTCGGATTTTGCATGCTTTGCATCGTACTTGGCGGGTCGGGCGCCACAGGTACGTGTCGGTCGGAATTAATACCGGCTCCTAGTCGGTCGGTGCTGTTTCCGGCCCGAATCGGAATCGACCCCATTATGTTATTTGTATATCGTTGCTAAAAGGCCTATGATCTGTGAGTGCTAAGCAAGTATCTATGGAGGGCATTTATATAGCGCTCTGTTCGTCATAAATTCTTGGCGCTCAATTCGGACACAAATATATCCTGACTACCAACTAAAAAGGTGACTGACAGTTTTCTAAAACATGGTAAGTTCCATTCGGCACGTATGTGGTAAGAAAGAGTGCTCTCCACTGAAGAAAAAGAACGTTTTCTTGTAAAACCCTCACCCACCAGGCTTACCCCTTCGTGGCATGCTTCATCATTGGGTCCATCCTGTTCCGCTACGGATCAGGACGTGCTACGGACTACGTGGGAACACTTGCTTATTCTATACAATGATAAAGAAGGTGTTGAAATAAAGAGGGAGTGGGGATTATATAATGCTGGTGTGTAGTTTACAAATACCTGGCTAGTAGGTGTATTCTATTTTATTTCTACCTCTAGTCGGTATGGTTAAAATTAGGGGGAATTAGGAAAAGATGTTATTATGGGTCTGCATTCCTAAAAGGTCGACATGTTTCAAGCCATACCTCATAGAACCATCTGCAGCACGTTAGATGTATTTCTAAAGAATTCCTTAATTTCTCTCCCGCTACAATCTTACCAACAGAGTGTGACGACAGGCTACCCTCTCCCCCTGGAGGAACCATATGCGACATTGAAGCATCTTGTATGTATGTGGTTTTTACTATTATTTTGATGTTAATATATACATGTTTGTCCTTATCTGAGTATATATGTGTGTGCTCTGAAACCACATTTTGAATGACTCTATTAGTTCATTAGAACTACACTAGATGTGCTCACCTGCTGTGTATGTTTTTATTATCACACTTTTCTTTCACTTGAAGGTGCTCACAAAAATGAAATCACTGAATGAAGATAAGAACAATTACTTATGTAGCGAAAGGCTGATACATCTAACTCTCCATTTACATTCCCACATACAAACAGACAATGAACGCCTAGTAGGTGTTGTAGGAAGCTGGCTCAGTATATACCATACCAAAGTAAGGTATAGTGTGCACAGAGTCCAGGAACTCAGATTCGATGGACCCAGAAGAAGAGGGCAAAGAAGAGCCGCTAAAACAAGAACTGAAGGCTAGCTGTGGACTTTTGGCACCGAACCCTGCCTGCCTGCACCAATCTCGACAATAGTGAAAAGCTGACTCATGCTGCAGCTGAAACTCTACGAAGAACCCCAATAGACTGCCAGCCCATCACAAATTGCCAGCAATCTCTATTGGAGTAGAGGAGCTTCTCCATTGCAGTCCGCAGGCACCAAAAACGCAGATTCCGGTTTACCATACTGCCACTCCCCGGTCGTACAAATGCAGCAGCTGCCCAGGAAGAGGTTGCTGTGCTCAGGAAGGTCAGATCCATCTCCCCACCAAGTGAGAAGACGTCGGGACCAACCGGAGCCACACAACACCAAAATCTGGGGTACTGGACACCTTGCAGCAACCAAGGCCTATTTAAGTATAGTCAGGACTCCAACAGCACTAAGACGGAACAGCCGCCGAAAGACGTCAGCGCCGCAGAGACCCACTTCCAGAGTGGCCCACCTGTCCTGATTTTTGCAACCTCAACCAGCGAGATCGACACCGCAAGGCCCTGTGACCCACCAGCCCAGCTGACCAAACCCTTCTGCATCGGAGCCCCCCCAGCCAGGGGAACCGAGAACCGACTGTACTGCCTTGCTCCCAGGACCCTTGTGAACTGAACCCCCCGTTGAGAGCTTCCAGACTTTTACCCAAGTCCCCCTGTGCAGCCTGTTTTTAGGTGGCCCCCGTCTCTCCATCGGTGTAGCACGTAAGGCTACCAACCTGACCAGCACCTCTGCACCCGGACGCCTCAAGGCAGGTAAACTCTAACTGCTGGTAGTACTTTGGACCTTACCACCTTAAGCCCTGAAGGGGACCCTTGGAAACCTACTGCAAGTACCTGTACACCGTATATGCCTTTTTCTCCAATAGGAAAGCATTACGCGTAAAAACACATTTAAGTGACTATATTACTTACCTGTGAAATTCAAAGTTCTTGGTATCAAAAATTATATAAAAATACGACTTATTTTTCTAAATTGGTCTTGGATTTATTCTTTGAGTGTGTGTCTCATTTATTGCCTCTGTGAGTACAACAAATTCTTAGCACTACCCTCTGATAAGCCTAAACTGCTGGCCCACACTACAACAAAAGAGCATTTAGTGTTATCATTTTTGCCTCTGTAAACCAGTAAGGGTTGCCTGGACTCTCTACAAAGTGTACCTCGTTTTGGTCCACTATATAGAGAGCCAGCTTCTGAAAACGCCGGTCTCTAATTTCTTTATAATGGGTGACTGGTGACACACCCAGTCGCCGATTATAAAGAAAAGATGTCAGAACTCGACTATTATAAGTTATTGCAGTCCAGTTCTGATGTTACAGTGCCTACTGCCAGAGCCAGCAGCCGAGGTGAAAGGCAGGTCAGTCCACGGGGCAACTGTTTAATGCAACGAAAATTAAATGTTGCTTTTCTTTGTTCTGCTCTATTTTTCTAATGTACAGTGACTAGAAGAAAGAACATGATTATTTTTTACATGCCTTAGATAATTATTGAAAAGTTAGAATCTTTCTACACATTCCAAGCTACTGCAGCTTTTGTTTTTTTAAACTGACTTGTATTGAACTATTTCTAATTTTTTTTGCAATTAATATCTAACAGGTTTTTGATGTGTTTTGTTTTGCACAAGATGTTCTCTTTTTATTCTTCAGTGTTGCAAACACGCTTTCTCTTTCAGCTACGCACCAAGGTTTTGAGTGGTTTGTGGGAGAGGTGATAGTGTGACCATGTATTATATGGGATAAATTACTCCCTGCTGTACATGATTCAGCCTCACTCCTCTATATGGTGATGGAACTCCTTGGTGACTTGAAATGTCGTGATAATGTACGGCAGGGGATACGTTATCCTTTATATATTTTTGGCCAGTTGTATTTTTAGCACCCAGAATATAGCTATTGTTTACTGATGTATTGTTTATTGCTCTGCAGTAATTATGACTAGAGGTATTAACCCAATGCAAAGCATAGGGAAGTAATCTCACCTGGTGGTAATAGCAGAAGAACTATAATTGTCATCTAAATACCTCAGCACTGCCCATAAAAGGCAAATAAGGCCCGGCCCCACCACTGGTAACACTGGGTACTTTCGACAATAACATGTCTATACAATTTAAGTGGCTTATGAAAGTGAAATAAATCTTTAGCAGCACATGAATGAGAAATAACTTGGCCAGCAGCACAGAACAGATGATTAAAGTGGGAGGAAGGACAGTAAGCCACATCACTGTCAGACAGGCAATACTGCAGCAGCCCCATGAAAACCCATGAGGTACTAGGACTGAAACGTATTGCTTGAGCCAATGTACGTAAGCCTTGCATGAACTCCAAGGGCCCATCCTTACCAACATTTTGCACTGTTTTTGAGTCACGAAATTGACGCAAACCAGCACAATTTTCTTTTGTTATTTACTTTCCAGTTCAAAACATGTTTTGTGCCGGAAATTGCCCAAAAGTAACGCAAAGTAGCATGAAGTGCTGCTTTGCATTACGTAACCTCAAGAAGGCGGAACATGGGTGTTCCCATGCAACCACCCATGCTTTTTGACGCAAAATCCTAGCTACCAAAACTCTGAGATAGGGTTTTGCATCAAAAATTAACGCCATTTGAAAGCAGGCGTTAAAAGGAGAAATGTTTTTATTTCTCCTTTCTTTTCCGACTTTGCATGTGTGATGCATTGTACAGCACACATACAAAGTAGGAAACGTTTCGAAAATTGTCTGGACATAGTATTTTGTACTGGAAGGGAAACCTTCCAGTACAAAATCTATGCTAGACTCGCGCACACACTCTTGCACTATGGCTCAAAGGTGTGTGCGTGGCGCATGGCAGCAAAATTCGGCACCGGCGCTAGGGAGTGGGGAGGAGAGTGCCATATCTCTGTAGACATGAAGCTCTATTGATCCCTCCCTGTCACTCAACGCAGTGGCAGCATTTTTGGCTGATGCGCTGCGTTGGGTGACACTTTGATAAATCTGGCCCCAAGCGTTTTGTCTAAACTGAATTTACTGAACTATAAATACAATTACGCCTGGTACCCAAGAGTGGTGTAACAAGGGCTCAATGAATCCTAATACAAGCAAGAAAACAGTTCCAATTCCCTGCATGGGTAATAAAAAAAACAGCTAGTAATTACGGTGAAGTAGATACCTCATACCCGTGTCACTGCAGCTGCTGCACCCCTGGTACCCATGTGAAACATCAGAGTAGTAGCACTAAGTACATCTCGTTTCACCCGGTCCCATAGGACAGCCATTTTATAGCTGATGCTAATGGAAGGTCATTCATCATTGACAGAATATGACCTATGTGGGCAACCACCGCAGACGTCGGGTGTGGTAGGGTGTGCCAAAACGTTGCTTCTTTTGGAGAGCTGCATACATTGGTAGGCCCTGGATGTCCATACTTTACAGCAGAATCCTTTCAAGCACATGCTCAATTGTGGCACCACTGGCCTTCCCCATACTACCCATCAATAATGAGCCGGATGAAACCATGAGCCCTGCGTCAGAAGGAAGAGCAACTTACTAGACAACGCAAAAGTGAACTGGAGAAACAATAGCAGCACAGGAGTCAGAAGGTGGATTGGCTGTTTAAAATAATAGAGGGTTTTTTAATAAAACATTTTATTAGCATTTGTAAAATAGTAATGAAAAAACAAAGGTTTACAGACAAATGATTGTGGTCAATTTAAGTTTTAATTGCTTTGGAGCGCGGTTGCGCCCCATCCCAATCGCACAGTGTTATTCGAGAATGTTCATCAAAGCACGATTCTTAACGCAATTTTATTCCATATTATCTGATGTTTTTATTTTGTCAAAGTTTTATCCATGTCACACATAAGGTTTCGAACTCTCCTACATCTTCTAATGCTCGAGATATGCCCATCCAGGCCTTTTTCAAAAGCATGCGGGAATGCATTGTTCCTCCTAGGTACACTCAGTGCATTTGGGGCTCAATAGCCCTTCGCCAGGGGTAACTACAACGTTAAAAAACCATCATTAATTGATTTTATACACTAAAAACACAAAGTGCTTTGCATTTACTTTCAATTCAATTTGTCAAAACTCCAATCCATGCACCTGGCGTCACACGTCATTTACCCCCAAAAAACCATAATAATGTTCCAAAACTATCCAGTGCTGTGTCCCCATTGTGTTTAACAAAACAGGATACCGGCTACAGGGAGAGTTAGAAACCTTATGTGTGACATGGATAAAACTTTGACAAAATAAAAACATCAGATAATATGGAACAAAATTGCGTTAAGAATCATGCTTTGATGAACATTCTGGAATAACGCTGTGCGATTGGGATGGGGCGCAACCGCGCTCCAAAGCAATTGGATCTACATAAACGTGCCACGAGGGCAGGGCATGGGCTCAGTCTGCACGCGAGAATAAAATAGATCTTTAAAATTTGGAATAAATGGAGTAACACAGTTGTGCATACAACCAATTATACATTTGGACAATATAAGTTTTAGACATCTTTGATGCTCCACCTCATCTTATACATTTGCGACTGCCCCATACTTCTATCCCCCTCCATTATAAACACCCCACCCCCGGGTTCTGACTCAATCTAAGCCCTGTGCCCCATTTGCCACAAACCATCCACTGCCCTGTGACCCGTCTCCTATCACACAAGGGTCCACCTGGATTCCTTGGTGATGAACCAACTCCCTCCAAATTTTACTATGCTTTTGTGGGTATCTCCTTGCACTATATATGGGGAGCCCTAAACTCATGTAGCAATCCATACTCATCTTCCACCCAGTCGCTGCTCCTCGAGGGAGTGCTGCGGGGCGGTGGGGCGGGGCGGGGGAGGGGTAGGATGGGGGGTAGTAAACTCCGGCATACGGCTGAACGGAGTTAAGTACATAAATAAATAAAACGAATTACATTGCGCGCGCTGCATTGCCATTTGGCGTTGCAGCGCGCGCAATGCAATTCGTTTTATTTATTTATTGATGTACTTAACTCCATTCAGCTGTATGCGGAGTTCTACCCCCACCCAGCCCCTCCCCGCCCCGCCCACCCACCGCCCGCAGCACTCCCTCGAGGAGCCGCGACTGCTTCCACCTATCCAAAAAGGACCTTTTGCACTCTTCCATTCTAGTGCAATATCACACTTAGCAACTACCAAGCCAAGCCACAGCAGGGCTCTTAGATCAATCTCCATCCACGTCTGCTGCAATGTCAGCAGTAAAAATCTAGGATCCCTGGGGAGAGTCTAACCTAGAACGCCCCCCAGGCATGAAAGAACCCCTGGCCAGAACACCTCAAGACTGCTACATTGTATGTGGGGTGCAAAAATTCCCCTCGCTGGGCAGAGCATTGAAGGCAAAGTGGTGTGGCGACCATCCCAATCCTCCACAGCCTATCTCTGATGAAGTAGACTTGATGCAGGTATTTCAGCTGGAAGGTGCAAAATCTGGTCACAATGGTGGATTTGTGTAGACATTCCAACGTCTCCCGCCAGTCATCATCTACAGTTGGGCCCAGGTCATGTTTCCAGGCTTCACGCAATCCTATAATGGAGTCAGGGGTATTAATCAACAGGGATTTATATATACTTGACATTTTGTGCTCGCTGGGGAGTTAGAGGATGATCTTGGCTTCTACAGGACTGTAATCTGGGAGTACCTTGAGATTAGCGATATATGGTGTGAGGGTGTGCTTACGTTGTAGGTCACAATATAACTGGCTTCGGTGAAGACTGTACTCTTTCTAAAAGTCTGTGAAAAGTTTGAGCATTGTCTCTGTCATAAGATTACCACAATGTCGACACCTGATGAGATCCCATTGCCTCAATCCCTGTAATTCAGTCTCCTGATGGAGCTACCACCCTGCCCAGAGAGGCATTTCCAGAGTCAAGCGTATAGCCCAATCCAGGGCTCAAAGTGTTGCATTCCACACTGTGAGCACCACTTTCATGGCTGGGGGAAGAGTGAGTGTAGTCGAACCTCCATATATCATGTTGGAGATCCGAGTACCCTACCTATTGGATGTGTATGGTGGTAGTTTGATTGTTTGATCATCCAAGCAGCAGCAGCCCAGAGAGATGAGCCTGTCCTCAGCAGCTGCAAGTGCAAGTACTAGACCGTATCACCACATGCGGCGAAGCATAGCAGCACTACAAATGTGGATGCTGCATAGTTAAAAACAGTGACTACCCAAAAGCACCATCAGGTGATACCCAACTGTAGACAACAACAAATGAATGCCGCCACCACCACCATCATCATCCACCCCCTCCTTCATTCCCAAATCTGTGGGCATCAGCTGCTTACAGCTCCTTGAAGTCTGCCCTTCAGTGGTTTCTTTAGATTGATTCTACCCTCATTTTCTTCACAGTAGTTTTTGAGGATTTAATTTATCCAGTGCTGTTGTTCTTCACTTACAGTTCAAAATAATCATTTGCTAGACCTCATTTTCATCCACAGTAAGTTGTACTTGTTTAGATTATTGGCCAATGTATCTAAAACTAAAAACATATCTACATCTATAAAGCAGGTTACCTATAAGGTGCTTGTAGATTCTAATGCTATGCCTAATATAGTTGCAAAAATTAATTATTTAAAAAAATAATAACATACATTGAATTCAGGCACTTTACTGCCATTTATCAGATATTCTAATTTATCTGTACAGAAGCAATGAAAAGTAGCCTCCAGTGCATCGCTTACTTTCTTTAAATATTTCCTGTTGCATCCACTAGCTCGCTCTATTAAATCTATCTACTAACATGTCCATGAATCAACCCCCTGCGCCTGCCCATTCGCCCCATTCGCCAATCAATAATCCAGAAGTGTGAATCCTTTCATCCATGCAAGAATGAATAGCCAAGCACGGCTATCGAGGAGTTAGCGACTGGGTCACAAAGGACGATCTCAAGCTCGACCCACTTTTCCCAACCACTTCAAATATTATGAAATATTCTATGGTAAAACTTACAGGGTCGAACTGGGAACCAAAAGCAGCCCTGGTGAAGTTTTTCAGACAAGCCCTCATACTGCACGTAACGAGCGAGCACAGTGAGCAAGCCTTACCACTTCAAATGGAGTTGGGGAGGTTCTTTGCAAATATGGTGGGTTTTACAACACATTTTTCATTAGAGACCCTTGTGAAGCATTGAATGCATGGATGGAGATTGGAGACATGGTTCAATGAATGAATGAACTGTTGGAGAGGTGAGGAATGTGTGGATGAAATGAATTCAAGAATGGAGGACAAGGTACGGAAATGTATAAAGGTGTGGTGGGCCAGATGGAGAACCTATTACGGACTAGACTGGGAAGTGAACTCGTTGTCGCAGCTGACTTACCTTGATGTAACTTGATGACAACACTGAAAATAGTAAACAACTGTGATTGCGGGGGCGGGTGGGGTGCAGGAACTTAAGGGAGACAGTGATGAGTGAGCTCCACTCTAAAGGATGAGTGACTGGTGGTCTATTGAAACCTGCTTTGTGCTGGAGAGATGATATGTAATATTGGGCCAGATGTATTAAGCCATTTTGCAATCGCAAACGGTGAAATTAGCTGAATTTCACCTTTTGCGATCGCAAATTCGTAGTGTGCAATGTAGGAAAGAAAAAACCCACTCGCAAAATAAGAAATCGCAAAAATAGAGTCTAATATTTTTGCGCTTTCTAATTTTGTGAATATGAACTTTGCGAGTTTCAAATTGCGACTCGCTAATTGCGAATTCGCAATTAAGAATTCTCAAAGAAATGTATGAAAAATCGCAAATAGCAATTTCATTGAAAATCGCAATTTGCGACTCGCAAATTACCACCAACTCAAGGCAGGTGGTAACCAGGTGCACACTATTTAAACAGGCCCAGAGTGCCTCACAATCTTTCACAATGGCAGCCCTGTATGTCATAGCGAGGAGGATGTGGATACAAGCAGCAGCACAGAGAAGGAGGAGGAGACAGGAACGCATTTACAGAGTGCGCATTACCCTGTTTCAGCAGACAGAAGAAGAAATACATGATAAGTACAGGCTAGACTCAGCTACTATACTACACCTGATAGATGACCTACATCCAGTACTGGAGCATCATACCCGCAGGACCCAAGCCATTCCCACACATGTGCAGGTCCTGTGTTCACTGCACCTACTAGCATCAGGGAGTTACCAGGGGGTGATAGCTGTAGCTGGTGGGGTCTCCCAAAGTTGCCTGTCACGCTTTTTTAATTCTTTCCTGGATGCCATGGTTCAAAGAATGCACCATTACATCAGGTTTCCCACTACGCAACTGGAATTGCAGAAGACAAAAATTGATTTTTACCAGATGGCACAATTCCCACATGTCATTGGGTGCATTGATGGGACACATGTCGCAATCTGTCCCCCCCCCTCAGCTAATGAGTATGTGTATAGAAACAGGAAATCATTTCATTCCAACAACGTCCAGGTCATATGTAATGCCTCACACATCATCACTGATATTGTTGCCAAATTTACGGGTAGTACGCATGACTCTTACATCTTCAGGCATAGTGGAATCTATACACGTCTCACTGAGGGAGAATTTAGAGAAGGATACCTGCTAGGTAAATGCATGCCACTCACTCTGATGGACATCTTGGATGTGTTGAAATTGGTCTGTGATTGATGTTTTTTCCTTTCTCATGTAGGTGACAGCGCATATGCAGTGCGTTCATTTATACTCACACCATATCTCAATCCAGCTACCCCAAATGAAAGGAGATACAATGCTGCCCATAAGTCGATGCGCAATGTGGTGGAGCGGACATTTGGACTGCTGAATAGTAGGTTCCGCTGCTTACACAAAAGTGGAGGGGCACGGCAGTACCGCCCAGAGATATGCTGTAAAATCATTGCTATCTGTGCCATGCTACACAACCTTGCAACAAAAAACGGAATCCCGTTGGACATCACAGATTCTGACTCGGAGGATGATGATGAGCCACGGCCACCTCGCAGCACAGCAGGTGGTGTAGGTGCCGCAGATGGGAGACACAGACGTGATGAGATCACACGCAACTATTTCTAAGTGAGTAATGAGACAAAGCAAATCATGACTGTTGCAGAACTGTGTTTTATTGACCTTGACATCAGGTAATATGTGTGCACACAGCCTCAAAATCCTCACCACTGTGTGCCTTGAGTTGCTCATCATGGCATATTTTCACTCCATGCACATTTACAACCCTTTTACTCTTATGTCATGGGTTACCTCACCCATTTGCATGCCTCTGCCACAGGAGTGACTATTTTTTGCGCCCACGCGCAGCACTGCTACGGTCAGTGTTCACACTGCCCTCCCTTGATGAGGGTTCTGCTGCTGTCCCTTGCCTTACACTCCGCCGTCTGGGCTCAGTGACCGGTGGAGTGATGCTGCTGCGCTGGAGACCTACTCACTGTCCCCAGCACCCAGTACACCTGTGGCAGCTATGTTGGCTGTCTGTAGCTGGTCGACAGCATTGGTGACCTGCACCAATCCCCTTGCAACATCCTGGCTGCAGTGGGCCATTTCCACCTGCATGGAGACTGTGCGTCTGGTAAGGACAGCTGTGGCATTGCAAAGACGGTTGACTGCCTTTGTGTACCCATCCATACGGCTAAATAGGCGTTGCTTTTCACGGCGCCTAGAGCCATGTTCCCTCTGCATGGTGGTGCATAGCTGTTTTATTGCTACAGTCATGTCCTTGATACTCTCTGTATTAGCCCTATGACCCTCTGCAACAGTGTTGTTCAGATCACGTATGCCATCCTTGATATCCCTCATGTTATGATTTAGGGACATCAGCTGCCGTTGCATTGATCTCATGCTTTTTTATTGCAGCCGCTGCACCTTTACCATGGTGCCCTCAAGCCCAGAGAAGACAGTGGATTCCTCCCCCTGGTCAGCAACACGTTGTGACCTTGCTCTGCGTCTGAGGCTACTGGTGTTACTACACTACATAGGAGACTGATGATTTTGATGCTGTGCTAGCTCTTCGGGCATGGACAGTGGATCATCCTGGATCTCTTCCAATCCTCCCTCCATCTCCTGTAGTGGTGCCACAGTGTGCCTGCTTGGTCTTGGTGCAGGTGTTGTTTCTGTTCTTGTGTGTAACTCTTCCTCCACTGCATGTTGTTGTTGCTCAGGTGCCTCATCAATCTGTGTGTCTTCTGCCTGTGTCGCAGGTTCTCCTATAGATACAAGATAACCATTTACTGTGTGTCCTTTTTTCTGTTTTTTTGTATTAAATGTACTTGATTTAGTATACCCAAAAACTGTGCTTAGCTTGCTCATTGACTGGTGTGAGTACACTGCGGATATGTTTCTCTGTGTCACTGCTTTGCTAGCTAATGTTTGGGACTGCATCTCCCATGATGCATTGCTGGGTGTTAAAAAAATGTGGACTGGAGTGGCTGGCTTACTGGCTCATTGAGTCATTTAGGAGTGGGGAGTTTGGAGAGTGATGGCTCAGGGGAAATTTAGCATGCATCTTACCTTGTCTGGTGTTGTCTGTGGCTGAGCTGTCAACATCTCCTTGGCCACTGATGCTTTCTGGCTGGAGGGTGGACTCCACCAAGTCCTCCAGGGGTGTTGTCGCTGGCTCTGTGGATGGTCCTCCACCAGTTTTCTTTGCGTCCTGAAGACTTTTTGCGACCTTCTCTTTTGCCCTTGAGCGCAAGTCGTACCAGCGCTTCCGTAGATCTTCAATGGAGCGCTGTGTGACCCCAATTGCATTTACTTTGGCTTGAATTTCCAGCCAGATCTTCCTCTTCTCAGATTCAGGTACGTGCAGTGATTTTTTTCCGAAAAGTTGTTCATGGCTCTTCACCATTTCCTCAATGAGGACCTCCAATTCCTTCTCGCTAAATTTATGTTTTCTTTTCCTTGCTTCAGGCTCCTTTCCCTTCTCTTGTGTGTCCATTATGTGAGTTTGTGCCTGTCTTAGCACTCCTGATGAGCTCCTGAGTGGTGTGCTCCTGCTCTCAGCCTCTCCCACAGCCTCAGGCACTCTGAAACAGCATGGGCAGTCTCACTTCCTGCTTGTGATGTCATCAAACTGCACCAGAATAGCAGATTAGCTAAATTGCGATTTTTTAAATTGCGAACTCGCAAATACCGAATCTGTAATTGCGATTCGGTATTTCGAATTGCGATTTTTAAGGAATCGCTAAATTTTAGCGATTTTATTCTAACATAGCAATTTGCGATTCTCAAATAGCGATTCGGTAAAAATTGCTATTTGTGAATCGCAAATTTGGTTTTTGATACATCTGGCCCATTGTGGATTAGCAATTGTTTTATGTTTCAAAAGATAAAAATCAAGGGGGCGTGGCCTGGTCGATCAGCATGGCGGACGCAGATTGATTCTGCTCCGTGTGTCCACCTTAACTAATCCGACTTAAACCCTCAAACACCTACCTACGGTGCAGCCATGCGAGGCTACAACGGACGAGGCATCGGTCCAGCGTACCTGGAGCAGCGCCGGAGTCGGAGGGTCGCCACTGCACCGAGAGAGGGCCAGAACATCGTGAGGTAAGCGCAACGGACCGGGCCCAGTGTCCTGAAGCTTTGCCGCCCGCTCCCGGGCAGACGCGGCTGAGCCTTGAGCGGCGGGGGTGATTCGTCCCTGAGGTGAGGAGACGGGTGGTGCCGAAGGGGCTAGGCGGGGGCGGTCGCGTTGGTTCCGCCCTTGCCTCTCCGAGCCTTGTTAGGGCAGCGGTCTCGGCTCCGGCCGTGGGCCGGGAGGCGGGGGAGCCTTGGTGGCCCAGTGGGTTCCCTGCTGTCGTCGCGGGGCTCGCCCGGGTCCGGACTTTGGCCGGTGCGGGGACGCACTGCTTGGGGCTTTGAGGAGCATGGGGGGGGCTGTGTGCCGTCTCTGTGGGGTCCGGTCGGCGCTGCTTACAGCGGGACTCCCTCAGGGAGGGGCGCCCGCGCGCTTGAATCGGAGTGCGGTGTCCCGGGCCGGAGCTGTGTCGCGCCTGGTCTCCTCCACGCTGGGCCGTGGGGGGGCTGCCTGGAGCGGGCGGACCCGGCACCAACGCTTGCGGTCGGAGATCCGGAGCTCTTTACCTGCGAGCCGCCATATTGCCTCCTCCCTGCAGTAACTGAGGCCCTGAATTAACGAGGCTGCACCGCATTATTATGTAACGGGCCCAGCCACACAAGGAGCAACTAAGAGGCGGTGTGCTCGGATGTAGTGTTCATCTGGGCCTAGGAGGACTGTGGAGACGCTGATCCCGGCTAAGCTCCTGACTGCGCAGTCTGTGGGTGCAGTGGGCAGTGGGGGGGTGCCGCGTGCTGGTGGTCCGGCGAGCCAGGTCCCATTAGAGGGGCCTGCTTGGCTGTTCACTGTTGGCCGCGGAGGCGGCTAGATTAGATCTGGTGCGGCTTGTGGTCAGGCAGTGGACAGATTCCGTGAGGGCTGGCCGTGGCGCACCCCCTTGAAATTCCCCCGGAGTGGCTGCTTGGCATCCTTAGCGACTGGGGGGGCCTTACTGGACCTGCACCCCCCTCGGGCATAGCTGGAGTAATTAATTGGTGGTGCCGCAATGGGGAAAGACAAACCAGGAGCCACTGGCCCGAAGCAAGGCACCCTGGATCAATTTGCGACGAACACGGGCGGGGGCCCTCCGCCTGGCCCCATACCTAACTTTACTACTCCTAAACTGACAAAAATCCTAACTTTAAGACTTTCGGTATTCACAGAAGGCATTTAGGAGTCCTAAAGTTAGGGCTACTAACTTCTGTGAATACCGAAATGAGTAAGTTCATTCTGTGAATACCAAAATGAGTAAGTGTATTCTGTGAATACCAAAAAGTACTAACTTTACGTTTTTGACGTAAGTTAGTTCTGTGAATCAGGCCCGTAGTGTATATCCTTAGAGACTCAATATGCTCAGGATCCGTCTCCGACCCTTCAGAGAAACTTATCCCTAGCGCAACAGCAGCTACACCAACATCTAATTGAGGAAGCGAAGGAAATCTGACTGCCGTCTCAATACCGTATATACCAATGGGGGGACAAGTCCAGCAGGATGTTGCACAGACTCTGTCAGGCTAGGTAGGCCCCTGCCACAGTTCCAACAATTCGGGGTAGAGGTGGCGCCTTACTAGCCTCCCCCGTAGAGGTGGTGGAGGAGTTTGCACATCATTTTGCTACATTATATGCTCGGACCGAATAGCTTTCGGAGGATCAGATAGCTGAGTTCCTTCAAGACATTCCCCCTCAGAGGTTATCAGATCAGATGCGAGACCAGTTAGACGACCCGATTACCATTGACGAGTTGACGGCAGCATTGTCCGCGATGCGACCGGGGAAGGCCCCGGGTCCCAATGGGTTTCCTATGGAGTTTCTCCGCTCCAATGTCGCTACACTGGCCCCCCACTTGCTGGGAGCAATACATGAATCCCTAGAGAAGCAACGTTTGCCCCCGGATTGGTGCCAGGCTGAAATTGTACTCTTTTTAAAGCCAGGCCGCCCACCAGAAGACTCGTCCTCCTACCGCCCCATCTCCCTAATCAATTTCGAATCCAAGCTATTAGGGAAAGTTTTGGCAGATCGTCTGCGGGTCTGTATCCAAGATTTAGTCCACCCGGACCAATCCGGCTTTATGCCGCACCGGGCTACCCGCCATAACATCCGCCGGGTCAATATTGCCATGGCCTTGGCTCCGGAGTAGGCCACCCCGCGGCCCTGCTCCTAGCCGATATAGACAAGGCCTTTGACTCCCTTAGTTGGGAGTATTTATTCCAACTATTGGAGGCTATCAATTTTGGTCCACGCTTCTTGGCTTGCGTATGCCTACTTTATACAAAACCAATGGCCTCAGTACGTATTGCGGGTCATCGATCACCCCTCTTTCCCATCAGCCGCGGCACGCGGCAGGGTTGTCCCCTGTCCCCTCTTCTTTTCGTTTTGGCGGTGGAGCCCCTGGCGGCATGGGTCCGTGGGGACCCGGTTCTTAGAGGCTTTGATTGGCCACGCTCACAACCAGACCATATTGCATTATATGCTGACGACGTCTTGTTCTTCATGACAGACCCATGGATCTCGGGTCTGCGTATCTTGCAGATCCTTCGGGTCTTTGTACAAACGACCGGGCTCCACACTAACCCCGCTAAATCGGTACTGTTCTCGGTGTGTGGCCAGCAGGGGAGAGCTACGTGGGCATCTCAGCTCAAGCAAGCCAGAGAAGGGTTCCAATATCTCGGAGTGTTCGTGTCTCCCTGTCCGAAGATCTCCTGGGCGCACAACATAAACCCACTCCTGGCCAGTCTGCGTGACGAGATTACTATCTGGTCCTCCTTACCTCTATCGCTGTATGGCCGATCGGCCATCTTCAAGATGGTCTCGCTCCCTAGAGTGCTCTACAGACTCCAAAACTTTCCAGATTATATAAAACGAGCGTGGTTTGCCCACATTAACACTATACATAATAAGTTCTTATGGGGGGGAGGGGCGATTAGGGTAGCGTTGCAGACCTGTGCGCAATCCACCTACTGCGGCGGTATCGCTGCCGCCGATGTCTACTCCTATTATGTAGCTGCCCACCTGTTAGTCATCAATGATTGGTGGTATAACTCACCCGCAGACCCTGCCTTTGCTCAGGAACACGCAGTCATGGAAAGGGCTCCCCTCCTACGGTTGCTATATAGTGCACAGAATTTGGACTTTCTACCACATTCTACTCGTACGACGATCCGACTATGGCGGTATACCGTCCGCCGAATGGGGTGGCACATGAGGTTGACGCAAACGATGCCCCTGTGGCATGGAAACTATCTGCGCCACGTGGCCACGTTGAAGGGGTTCCGCCAGTTGGACCAGATTGGCATTTCCACATTAGGAGACGTTATGCGGGGCACCACCCTAAAATCCTTTCAGCAACTACAGGTTGACTTCCACCTACATAAAACTCAGTTTCACAGATACCTCCAGCTCCGCCATGCTCTGACCCCCTCACTTACAAACCTACATGACCTCCCTGAATTTCATCCGCTGGAGGGCCGCCTCCTTATGGGTGATCTAGGCGCACACAAAATCCGCCAAATCTACCAAACATTGACCACGCATTCCATTACAACTCTTCACAAAACAAGGAGGGAGTGGCAGGACGACCTCCCGGACCTGACGGATGATGACTGGGCGGAGGCGATAGCTAGTCCCCGGGGCGCTGCGGTAGCCTGCAGATACCGTCTTATTCAGTTCAAGTATGTCCACCGTGCTTATTATACATGTCTCCGCCTCTGGAGGATGGGAGTCATTGTATCTCCTCAATGTCTACGCTGCAACAGGGAGGAGGGGTCATTTCTCCATACTGTATGGGGTTGCACTGCCTTACAGCCCTTTTGGCGCAAAGTTTCGACCTGCCTTAGTGAGGTACTGTCCTGGGACCTCCCATATGACCCGCGTCTATTCCTGCTTCATAGCACAAAGGACATTGGGGGGGAATCGCTATAAGCAGCACTTACTTTTCCTCGCTCTCACGATCGCTAAACGTGATATTGCGCAGTTATGGAAGGGTACCTCACCGCCAACGATGGGAAAGTGGCGACAAGAACTGGACAAATGTATGGACGCCGAGATAGCGGTGTTTCAAGCGAGGGGCTGCCCCCAAAAGCATAGAAAGATATGGGCTAGATGGGCGGAGTACCGGGGTATAGACCTCCCCCCTCTTCATTCGCAATCCCAGTGAATATTTTCATGTACTGTCTGTGGGCCATAATGTATGAGGTATTGATGTTTTTCCTTGGGTATTTGTATGTATCGTATCCTGTTTGCCAAGGTGGGTGGGGCGGGAGGGTCTGCGTAAAGTTCTCGGTTTCCTTTTGTTGGTTTCATATAAGAATGGTTCTCATGGGTGTCCCCATGTCTTGTAATATGCTCCTATATTGTTTTCAATTTGATTATGTCGGGTGATTGCCCAAATGGTACCACATAAATGCAATAAAATATGTTTAAAAAAAAAAAAAAAAAAAAAAAAAGAATGGATGACAAGGAATTAGGGGCCAGATGTACTAACATCAGAAATACCGATTTCCCCATGGCACTTGCACTTTCATATGGCACTTTAACAAATGCAAGAAAAATTGTTCTCTTGATATAAATCCATGTTGTTGATATTTATCGATATGAGGTTTTTTTTTTAATATATTATGTGCATGTATTTGCACTTAGCACTTTATCCTTTGTATAGAGATATATTCCTATATGTCTCAGGAATAGCTGGCAGATTGGTCTAGTACTAATGAGGGCTCAGGAGAAGAGTTAATCCGTCTGCTTAAATGTGCAATATTCGGAATCATGATTATTTAATATGCTTATATTGATCAATTGGAATATGGGTTTTCTGTTTGTTGCTTATGATCTTCCTTATTAATGTTGATGCTTTGTATAATCACAAGGGTGAAAAAAATCAAAACTTACATTTTTTTTTAAAAGAGAAAAAAAGGAATACTGATTTCCTAATTGTGATTACCTCTGAATCGCAATTAGGACATCGATAGTCCTAATCTACAAAACCTTTTATTTCTAAATAGCGATTCATAGTAGTTTGCAGATCGACCTACCTCATGAATATTAATGAGGTAGGTCGCAATTTGCGACCCATTAAGAATCGGCGCCATCACAGAGATGGTGGCCTGCTTGGGCCAGTAGCCACCATGTCTGTGATTGCTTTTTAATACAGTATTCTTTTTTTAAAAAGATACAGCGCATTTTCCTTAAAGGAAAACAGGATGAGTGTCCAAAAAGAAAAAAACATATGTTTAGTTAATTGAAATTTTTTTTTTTTACTTTCTCAAAGGGAAGGGTTCCCATTTGCGACTGGACTACCACCACTTTTAAACTGGTGGTAAAGTATTACTGTTTTACAACCGGAATTCGGTCACAAAATAGTAATACAAATTATACCGATTCTGTATTTGGAAGAAATGTCCCATCCAAATACCAAATCGATATTTGTTTGCAAACACAAATTGTGATTCGGTAACAAGTTACTGAATCGCAATTTGGCGTTTGTAGCTAAAACGCAAAAAAGCATTTTTGCTGTTGCAAACAGCCCGATTCTGAGATTTGGGCAGTTTGCAACCACAAACATGCTTTGTACATCTGGGCCAAAGATCTTAGCTACATGGAGTAAAGGGTCTTAAAGCACTGACCAAGGGTGTCTGCTCTACGTTTCATTCTTGCTTTACTATTAACAACATCACCCTTCCCAAACTCTGCCACCACCAATCCTTGTGAAACATAATAGGCCCAAATGTATTTAAGACGGTACGCTTATTTAGCACCTCAAAGGATTAAACACATTGAGCTAAAACAGGAGAGAGAAAAAGATAACCGTCTAGTGGCCAAAATACACAAAGTGAAAGCAGGAAACTGTGCATCAATCCTGGCTTCCACTTGACCACATTGTGTGATCCTAGGCAATTATTTTTTTTCCACAGTGCCTCCCTGCAGAGAACTGGGCTTTTGTTGCAGTTATCCCCCACTTTTTGCCCCTTCTTAGCTACTAAATGCTTATTTTCGACTCAGACAGTGCACTGAGGCCTACTAACCGGACCTCAGTGCCAGTGCTCCTTCCCTAAAACATGGTAAAGTCTAATTGTGCTACAATTTGCTAAGGACTTTAGCACCCATGTAAGTCCGTAGTGAATGGTACTGCAGGTACTTATGGCAGGGATACTAAAGAGGGTCCCTAAGGATTGCAGCATATCTTATGCCCCCCTAAGGGACCCACATACAAATTCCACACAGACTGCCAGTGCAGGCTGCGTGGCAGGGTGCAAACTATGAGTGAAAACACAACATGACACTCCTGTGTGTCATGCCAAAGTCACTGCATCTAATATATGTAAGTCACCCCTACAGCAGGCGTTTGAGCCCTAAGGCTGGGTGCATTATATTTTATGTCAGGACATATCTGCATTAGCAGATATGCCCCTGTGATGTCTAGTTCTATTACTAGATATTGCAAGTGAACAGGGAAGTCATCTTAAGGTATGTACTGGGCACTGGTGAAAACAAGTTCCCAAGCTACATAATGGCTTCACTGAAACATATGGTGTTTGGTATCCAACTCTTCGTATTAATAAACCCACACTGATTTCAGTGATGGATTTATTAATACATAGACCCTGAGGGTACCTCATAGGTACCCCCTGAAACTTACCAGCCCTCTAGAGTGCTAGCTATTTGGTTCAGCCCAGCCTGCCGCCACAGACGAGTTTCTGACCCCCAGGGATGAGAGGCTTCACAGTCAGGAGGTCAATGCCTGCTTTGGAGAGAAGGGTTATCACCTCCTCCTCCAGGAAGATTGGTAAAATTAGCATTTCCAAGGCAGGGGGCTTGCAAGTCTGGCATCTCTCACAAGAGAGGATGTTGGCCCACCCTGCCCTAAGCCATCTGGCGCCAGGACAGGTGGTAAAATTAGCTATGCGGTAGGCGAGTTGCACTACCAGGCTGGGCACACCTCTAGGGTGAACAATTCTGACATGAACACAACTTTAGAAATTCCATCATATTGTGTGTGGTGGAATTAGGAATTCTGGGACAGTGCAATTCCCACTCCCCCCAGGAAGTGGTCATCTAGGGGGGTAGGGACCCCAGGGGGAAGTAGCCCATCGGCTACTACCCCTCACGTCCCATAACATACCTAAATTGAGTATTTAGGGGACCCCCTGTTACCAAGACTTCAGATTTTGACAGATCAAGAGAAGGAGTGGACAAGGAAAATTCCTGTCATGAGAACCGAGGAGCAACAGCTGACTTGGCTCCAACACTGCCAGCCTGATTACTGCCCCAACTACCATGGAAGAAGCAGACTTGTCCTGCAGCTGTGCAGTCGTCAAGAACCCTGGATGGCAGCCAGTGCTTCGACAGTTGCCTGAAGAAACTGCCTTGGAGTAGAGGAGCTACTCCTCTGCAGCCGCAAGGTGCGGTCCACCGAGTTGCCACTCCTCAGCCAGCTCGACGCAGCAGCCCCCCAGGAAGAGGAACCTGTGCTCCTGAAGGTCAGATCTGTCTTCCCACCGAGTGAGAGGACACCAGGACCAAACGGAGCCGCACAGGACCAATCCCCAGGGTACTGGACCCCTTGCAGCAGCCAAGGCTTGTTGTGCCCAGTCAGGACACCAACACTGTGAAAGACCGACCTGCACGTTGAGGGACCTCAGGGACAGTGCAACCCACCTGTTTTGTTTGCCCATCTTCTGCAAAACAAAGACCAAGACGCCTCAAACAACGCCTCAAAGCACCTATGCACCCGCGCTCCAGAACCCGAGTCCAAGGGAGGTGATGGTGCCAAAGGGGTCCCCAGACCCACAAGAGCTAAGCCCACAATTGAATTTGCCCAGACTAGACTTCCAGTCGCCGCCTGCAGCCTCTTTCTGCAGGCCCCCTCCAATCACAAGAGACTCCTGCACCGGAATCGGACCCCAAAAGACACCACTGCACCCGAGCCCCACAACCCGAGGAGAAGTGGACCAATGGTGTCCCTGTGTGCCCGAGGATTTCAAGGATCGAGCCCCCGTGTGGGTTCCCCCGGACTGGTCCCCCAGTCCCAGCTTGCAGCCTCTTTGTAACCGGTCCGTTCTCCCATTGAAGTGAATGGGACACCCCACGCCATGACATACCTCTGCACTTGGACGCCGCAGAGCCTCCCAAGGTGACCTGTTGGTCTGGCCTTGGACCTTGCCCCATACTCACTTTAAGTCCTGAAGAACAGTCCTGTAAGTCGCTGCTAAGTACCCAAATGTAATACATGTTTTTTCTTCATAGGATAACATTACCAATGCAGAAAATGCAGTGTGTCCATCTCTAAAAACGGTAAAAATTCATAACTCTAAAAGTACTTACCAATTCGGATGATCTGGGTATCTAAATTTATATAAAGGTACATGTTATTTTTATAAATTGGTGTTGGACTTCTAACAATTGTCACTCAATGCAATTGTATAACTTATTATACTAAACTAAAATGCGTTGCAACATCACATTATAAAGAAATACACTGTTGTTAATTTTGAAGTCTTTCTCATATATGTACAGGACTCTCAGAGCCAAGCAACAGCTGGTCACTCACCCCTCACCTCCCACCACCTTCGGCTTAATGCCCTGAAGGTCAGCGCTGCTTGTGACAACCCTGCAGGAGACATGAGCCAACCAAATGCAAAAACTAATGATTTTGAAGGGAGCATGGTCTGACCAGTAGGCTTTACAACCATTTGTTTTGTATTGTTTGTTTGTAAAGTGCAGAGGCGCTCCAGGCAATAGACACAGCCGGCCCGGCCACCAGCAGTAAAACTGGTGCCAACCCAGCGGGAAAACACCCAGTGCCTGTTTCGCCAGTCTGGGCCTGGAAAAGAAAAGTGCTGGCGGCAGCAGGCTGGTTTTCAAAGAGGGTGATTTGGTTGCCTGGGTTAAAAGCAGCCAACAGGTCTAAAGAGCTAAACATAACAGTATTCTCCTTTGCTGGGGTAACAATAGTCTCCTTCACTGTGATTAGGTTGGTTCTGGCACTTGAGCTACAAATGAAAGGGATCCAGAATGTGATGGGTTTCCATGGAGACTAAGAGCTGGTAATTATTGCATTCTAAAGGACGACAGAGTGTTAGGAGAATCTGGCAAGAGGCTCACAGCCGTCAAAGGTTTTGGGACTTAAGTATGGTTCAGAGACCTTTTATAAGGTTTTGGGTACAATACCAGTGGTGAATGAAGTTTTAAAGATGTGGGATATGCAGGACGTCAACTGTTGGAGAAGTACTTTGCTAAGAGAACAGAATGGCATCAGCAGGGATCTGGGGGTGGAGGGGGATTTGGGCAGTGAAGGAGGAAATCAGCCCGGACGAGGGAATCAGGCAGACTATTCATCATGCGTAGAAAGCAGAGTAGTTGTGATGTGATGGGGGTGATGGGTGGTAGGATTTGGGCAGTGGGAGACATTGGTTAGTTAAATCAATTTTATTTTTGGATGCCCCAGACCACGTTACAAATAGAAAAGAGAATATACAGGACAGAGCTCTTGGAGGAGGGATTTGTTCTATGCTGCAGAAGAAGACATTAACGATAGTTTCAAGGTTAGAGAAATGCTCACTGGGGTTGGTTAGATCATTGCCAATTCTAATTGGGCAAAATATTTTTCTGGATGTTCATAGGGCTTTATCATTAGCGTTCTAGGTTTCCTTGAGACCCTCAAATTCTTGATTAGGCAGAAACCAGCGCCAGATAAGCTTGCAATGGTGGCACTGTTGTTCTAGCTCGGTGAGATTTCCATGGTATCAGAGTTGATTTGAATAAAATGTATAAAGAGCAGCAAATGCCCATAGGCGTAAAGGGTCTGTAATAAAGGTGATCCGAACAACCTGGGGACAATTACACATACACACAAGGAATGCTAAAAAGATCGTCCTATATGGTGAACAACCAGGTCTTTAGAGATTTTCTGAAGAGAGAATGCATTTTAATACTAGTCAGGTGATGAGGTAGAGAGTTCCACAGTCTAGCTGCAGTGACCGAGATGGCTTTACCTCCCCATCTCTTCTTTCGGACTCTGGGCACAGTAGCCAAATTGAGATGGGCTGAGCGAATATTTCTTCTAGGTGAATACCAATGGAACATCGCCTTAATTCCTTCCGGGCTGGAGGGCCTTGTGTACAATACAGAAGGCCTTGAAACTAATAGGTTTTTAATAGCAGCCAGTGTAGATCAGATAGTCCTTTGGACACTGACTGATGTTGAAGAACGTCCAGGATGATCCTAGCCATCATATTCTGCATTAGCTGAAGTTTGACTGGGAGGCTATTGTTGGTGCCAGGTAAAGCGCATTACAGTAGTCAATTCTTGGCATGACCAGCACTAGACCAACCTGTTTCCATGGGGAATAAAATGAAAGATTTTCTTTAACATTCTTATTAGCCCGTTACAGGTTGACGTAGTATGCTTGACCTGGCAATCCATAGACAGTTCACTATCTAAAATTACCCCAAGATTCTTGGACTTTTAGTTGGAATAGGTAAAGTACCCAATGTGTCAGCAACCAGTTGTTGTCCCAAAAGGGGGTTTGAATCCAAAAAGCAGCACCTCGGTTTTTTCCCCATCAAGCTGGAGGAAGTTTCTGTCCATTCACCCTGCTACTGCTGTGATACAAAGATTACGGTTGGCTGCAGTGGCTGCCGTATCCTTGGGAATCGACATAATGATCTGGGTGTCGCCGGCATACGACACCGCTTGGAGCTTGGAGCGGATAATCCTGACAAGTGGAGATACATAGAGGTTAAAGAGCGTAGGGCTCAAAGATGAGCCCTGAGGTACCCCACATGGGAGGGAGAACGAGTCAGACTGGAATTGATTCACTGACACCATTTGGTACCTATCCCGGCTAAAGGACGACATTAGCTGTAAAGCCTGTTCTGTGATGCCCATTTCCTGAAGGCGCTCGATCGACAGGGATGGGGAGATGGTATCAAAGGCCAAGGTCAGATCCAACAGGATCAGAACCGCCCTTGCCCTTCATCCACTACCCACCTGATAGAGTCTGTGGCCACCACCAGAGCAGTCTCAGTTCCATGATGTTTCCGGAACCCAAACTGCGACACGTCCAGCCTTCTTTGTTCTTCCATAAACGCCATCAGGGTGCAGTTAAGATGTCTATCCAATATTTTAGCTGGTAGAGGAAGTAAAGAGATGGGCCGAAAATGTTTCAGCTCCTTAGGGTCCAGATTGGGATTCTTCAGCAGTAGCTTCACCACTGCCTCCTTCCATAAACGCGGAAAGCACCCAGAAGAGATGACTTGATTCATCATATGTGAAAATGGGAGTGCCACCACGCTGACCACCATGTGCAGAATATTAGGTGCACATGGTTCAAGGGGAGACCATGACCTGGTGTTCAGTATATGATGCTCTACAAGCTCTGTGGTCAGTGAAGAAAAAACCCTCAACATATTTGCCATAGTATCCTCTGACTCCCGAGGTTTCGAAAATTCCCCGTCCCTCTGAACATGAAGCCCACAGCTTTTGATCTATAAACTGGAGCTCTTTATAGATGTTAGTTATTTTAAGTTGGAAGCCTTCGGCCAGCTGACTACAGAGCTCATGAGAGCCCTCAAGTTCCGCCAAACCAGAGGGGGTAGATAGATGCTGCATAATTTTGAAAAGCTCTTTGGAGGATTTAGTTACCTCAATCGTGTTGGTGCAATAGATGGACTTTTCTTCTATCAGAGCTCATTTGTATTGTCTGATCCTGAGCTTATGAGCAGCTTTTTCGAACTCTTCATAGTTCTTCCTCCAGGCACACTCTTGATGGCGACAAGCCTGCCTGAGCAGCCTCGATCTATCAGTAAACCATGGAGCTGAGGGACATTTCCTCCTCACCTTGACTTCCTAGACTCACCTTGACTTCCCGTAAAGGGGCCAATCCGTGTGCAGCTGCACAGCTTGAAACTCGGACGCAGGAGTACCAGCCATTTGTCCACCTGCCCTATTTAGAGATTGCAGGCAGATGGCAAGTTTTCACTGTCCATCACAAACTGGTGGCAAGGGACAGTGAAAACTGTAAAATGCCCCTAAGCCATGGGAGAAAACTACCATTGCGAAGAGATAATTTTTTTTTTTTTTTCAAAACCAAATCGGCTTTGGGATTTTTTTTTTTTAAAACATTGAAAGTTTGACGTACAGTTTAGTCATGTTGACGGAATCGTCCGTCCAACTTTCAAAGCATTTACAGGAACGACTGCAACAGCAGTTCCTGTAAATGCAAGAGATATTCCCTGGGTTAGTGGACATCTCAACATTGGCCTCATGGCAACAAAGTACTTTACTCTGTCTCCGTGTCGGAATACATTTCCTTGTACCGAAGCCTAAATCAGTCCCTATGTTTCCCAAAAAGATCTTATGGTTAGAAATGGAGTGCTTCCCATCTGAAGAGCATGGAATAAAGGATAGAAAGATGGTAATATATTAGATATTTGCGAGGCAGGCAAGCCACCCACAATTTAAGTCCCCAAGATGAAGCTGTGAAATGAATCAGAGAGATCGAGGCTGGCTGTCTGAGATCTTGACTCTGAAGCCAGATCCTAATGTGCCGGAGCAGGCTTGCCGTACACCTCTGCTGCAACCGATACTAGGGAAAGGAGTGGCATGGAGTACTCAGAATGAACAAATTACTCATGTGAACATCACCTGCATGACGAAATCACACTATTCAGCGCTGACTGCACAGGTACTGTATTGTCTAGGGCTGAAAACACAATCGGCTTGGAATTTTTACAAGATGTGGCCACTTGCCAAATGACTCATTTGTCTTCAGTTGTAATAGCCCGAGTAAAAGTGTGTTCAAGTGTGTGATCATCTTATTAGTTAGAGTTCAGTGTTGGTTTTGTAATATCAGTGTACCTTCACACACACATACCATGCAACCTTGCAAAGTCATCCCACTGCACACCACGGCCTGTATGGACAGTGATCCAACTGCAAGACCCCCACTTGGTGGAGTATTGAGGGGTTCCATGCCCCTGAAATCAGAACACAGTATTCCTACAGACACACCCACAATTGGTTGCTGTGTGATAAATAATGCTCCTGGGTACTGTGACGTCTACAAAGCCCTCTACGACGCAGGACCAGCTTATCTGAACCACTGTCTCTCATTCTACGTACCCACCAGACACCTCCGCTCCGCCCAGCTGGCCCTTGCCACCGTCCCTTGGATCCACAAGACTAGAACCGGAGGAAGATCCTTCTCCCACCTCACCGCCAAGACCTGGAAAACCCTGCCTCTCCACCTCAGACAATCCCCGTTGCTGACCCAATTCAGGAAGGATCTCAAGACCTGGCTGTTCGACTGAACCCCAACGCTCAGACGGATCAGCAGGCCCCACACCCTCCTTCCTCTCCCCTCCCCCCCCCCAGCGCCTTGAGACCCTCACGGGTGAGTAGCAGCGCTTTACAAACCCTGATTGATTGAACAACTGCAATATTTCATTAGATCACCTACGAACCTGCCAGTCATACCTGTATGGGCAATAAGTATTGTAAATGGTGCCTCAACATGAACTATTTGGCCCCATTTCGAGAAGCAAAAGCACCCTTCCCCAGACCCCCACCAAGCCACTTAGAGAGAATTGGGCTTACTGCTACACATATATTAGAACATGTTCCACCATGGCGGATTTTTAGTTCCCATTTCAAACATTGCCCGTTATGACAACACACTTCTCTCCATATTAGCACTTGCCCTTTATTTGGCACACCAGCTAGCTTAACAAAGCATTCTGGTACTTGTAGTCTTTAATATTCTCAATCTAATATTAAAGTAAAAAGGAGCATGGCATGGTGCTGCACAGTCGTTACAAAATCCACAGTCATTTTCAGGAATTTTGGCTGCATAATACTGGTCAGTATATATTAATATGCACATTTAATAAATATTGGTATCATAGAGAAGAGACAGGGCAAGGGTACCAAAGTGTTGTGACTTTAGTCAGTTTTGGCTCAGCGATAGGCATGAAACAAGGTGCATATACAGAGGGCTCATCAGACAGTGCAGGCTCTGGCAGCACATTCATCAACACATTAGCACAGCTGCTAGCCTTGTCAAGCATTCTAGTAACTGAGGTGCTCAGAATTCTTCTAATGCTGTTAAAAAGAGGGTGCCACACAGCCATTGTGAAATCCTCACGCCACTATTAAGTAACTGAACTATGAGTAAATTAAACTGCATCTGCCACAATGGATTGCTGGAGGACTGGTGCAACATTTGAGAATGTGAACCACGCTTGTAAAATATTAATAAGGGCTCTTTTTAAGCAGGCAGGAAGTAAATCTGTTGTCTGAGAAAGTCAATCAATCAATCAATCAGGGGTTTGTTAAAGCGCGACTACTCACCCGTAAGGGTCTCAAGGTGCTAGGGGGGGGCGGGGGTGCAGGTTCCATCCATCAAGGAGGGGGTCTGTCGAAGAGCCAGGTTTTGAGGTTTCTTGCGAAGATGGGGAGCGATGTTGTCTGTCTGAGGTGGAGCGGAAGGGTGTGCCATGCTTTGGCCGCGAGGAAGGAGAAGGAGCGGCCTCCCGATCTGGTCTTTCTGGTGCGGGGGACCACAGCATAGGAGAGCTGGGCTGATCGTAGGGTCCTTTGGGGTGCGTGGAATTTGAGTCGGCTGTTCAGGTATGCTGGTCCAGTGCCGTGGAGGGCCTTGTGTGCGTGGGTGAGCATCTTGAAGGTGATTCTCGCCTCGACAGGGAGCCAGTGGAGTGTGCGCAGGTGCTGGGAGATGTGGCAGTGTTTTGGCAGGTTGAGGACCAGTCTTGCGGCGGCGTTCTGGATGTTCTGTAGCTTGCGGGTGAGGTTTTTGTTTATTCCGGCGTAGAGTGCGTTGCCGTAGTCGAGTCTGCTGGTGACCAGGGCGTGAGTGACGGTCTTTCGGGGTTCGAGGGGATCCGTTTGAAGGTCTTACGAAGGAGGCGGAGGGTGTGGAAGCAGGAAGACGAGACAGAGTTGATCTGGCGGTCCATTTTGAGCTCGGAGTCCAGGATGATTCCCAGGTTGCGTGCGTGGTCCGTGGGGGTTGGCGGGTTTCCGAGGGCGGGGGGCCACCAGGTGTCGTTCCAGGCATCGGGGTTTGGGCCCATGATGAGTACTTCTGTTTTGTTGGTGTTTAGTTGTAGGCAGCTGTTTTTCATCCATTTGGCGACGGCTTCCATGCCTTCTTGAAAGTTGCATCTGGCGGTGTTGGGCTCGTTAGATAGGGAGAGGATGAGCTGGGTGTCGTCTGCGTATGACACGATGTTGAGTCCGTAGGTTCTGACAATGGGGGCGAGTGGAGCCATGTAGACGTTGAAGAGCGTCGGGCTGAGGGAGGAGCCCAGGGGGACTCCGCAGGTGGTAGGTGTGGGGTCCGAGAGGAAAGGGGGAGTCTGACCCGCTGCGTCCTGCCGGAGAGGAAGGAGCGGATCCAGTCGAGGGCCTTGTCCTGGATTCCTGCGTCGTAGAGTCTGCGTATTAGGGTGCGGTGGGAGACTGTGTCAAACGCCGCTGATAGGTCGAGGAGGATGAGGGCTACTGTTTCTCCTTTGTCCAGTAGGGTGCGGATGTCATCTGTTGCGGCGAGGAGGGCGGTTTCCGTACTGTGGTTTTTCTGAAGCCGGATTGGGAGGAGTCGAGGATGTTGTGTTCTTCAATGAATGTGGCGAGTTGGATGTTGATGGCTTTCTCGATGACTTTCGCTGGGAACGGGAGCAGGGAGATGGGTCTGTAGTTTTTAGGTCGGTGGGGTCCGCTGAGGGTTTCTTTAGGAGGGGTTGACCTCGGCGTGTTTCCAGTCGTCGGGGAACGAGGCGGTCGCCAGGGAGCGGTTGATGGTGTGGCGGAGCATGGGTGCGATGGTGTCGGCGGCTCTGTTGAAGATGTGGTGGGGGCAGGGGTCCGTGGGGGCCCCTGAGTGGATTGACTTCATTGTCTTCAGTGTGTCTTCGGTGGTGAGGCCTGTCCAGTCGTCAATCGCTGGTTTCCGGGTGTCGGGGGTGGTTGGTGAGGGTTCAGTGTGTTGGTTGTCTTCGTCAAAGTTGTCGTAGATGCTCTTGATTTTGTGGTGGAAAAAGGTGCTGAGTTTGTCGCAGAGGTCTTGTGAGGGAGGGATGTCGGTAGACTCGCTAGTGGGTTGGGCGAACTCCTTGATGATGCTGAAGAGTTCCTTGCTGTTGTGCGCGTGGGTGGAGATTCTGTCTTCAATCGCTTTTTCCTCGTTTCTCTGATGAGTTGATGGTGGGCGTTGGTGGCGGCTCTGAAGTTGTCGTGGGCTTCTGTGGATTTGGTGTTCCTCCAGGCCTTTTCGAGGCGGCGGCATGTGCTTCTGGACTCTCGAAGTACGGTGGTAAACCATCTGGCTTTCTTGGCGCGGGTATTGTTGTTTTTCTTGAGGGGGCTATGGTGTTGGTGCTGTCCGAGATCCATCTATGCAGGGTTCGGGCTGCGGTGTTGGGAGTCGTCGTTTTCCGCGATGGTTGGGGTGGAGTTGTTGAGTGAGGAGGTGAGCTGGTCGTCGGTGATTTTGGTCCAGTTTCTTCGTGGAAGCAGGTGCTGGTGTCTGTGGATGGTGGGTGTTCTGAAGGTGAAGTGGACGCAACGATGGTCGGTCCATGGGAGTTCGTGGTGTGGCTGAAGGTGATGGAGTTTCCTGTAGTGAAGAGGGGTCGAGGGTGTGTCCTGCTGAGTGCGTGGGCTCGGTCACGATCTGGCGCAGTCCAATGTTGTGGAGGTTGTCCAGGAGGGATGTGGTGTTGGGGTCCAGTTGGTTGTCGAGGTGGAAGTTGAGGTCTCCCAGCAGGGTGTAGTTGGTGGATGCGATGGCCTGCGGGGAGATAATGTCCGTGATGGAGTTGGCGAAGGGTCCGCGGGGTCCAGGGGGTCGGTAGATGAGGGTTCCTCGGAGGGTGGCGGTGGGGCTGGCCAGTATCTTGAAGTGAAGGTGTTCCATCAGTTCTGTGGGCTCGTCAGGGAGTGTGCTCAGGCGGAGCTGGATTTGTGGACGATGGCGATTCCTCCTCCTGGGCGGGTGGGGCGGTCCTTCCTGGAGAGCTTGTATCCTTGGGGGATGGCGATGGCGATGTCCGGTCCCGAGGTGGTGTTGATCCAGGTTTCGGTGAAGAACGCTACATCCGGGGTGGTGCTGTCGAGGAGGTCCCAGATTTCTGTGGCGTGTTTGTGGAGGGATCGGACATTGAGGAGGATGCATTGCAGGGTCTTCGGTTCGGTTGTGTTCTTGTGGGCGGGTTGTCCTGGATCCGTGTTCTTGGCGGTGCTGCAGGTGTGCCGGCAGCGGTGACAGCTGAAGGGTCCGTGGGAGTCGGCTGGTGATGCTAGCGTGCAGTTGTTGTTGCGGCCTGGGTTGAGTGCGTGGAGTGCTGCTGGGTCGTAGCGTTGGCGGGGCGGAGGTCCAGGGTTCCTGGCGCTGGTCGCGGTTGGGTCGCGGACGGGCGCAGACGGGCTTGCCTTTGACGCGCCTTCGGCGCGCCAGCGGCGCACCCGCAACCCGCGGCCGCCATTAAGTAGGGGTCGGGGAGGGCTGGACAGCTGGGAGGCGGGAGCGGGGAGGGGAGCTGGATTGGGCCGTTCGCGCTGGGGGGAGGGGCCGCGGGGGCAGCAGCGGCGGGGAAAGGTAAAGGGAGGAAATAAGGGATAAAGAAAAAAGGGAAAATAGGCAGAAATAAGGCACAAAAGAGCAGAGATGCAGAAAGGTGAAAGATAAAAGAGGGTAGAAAAACGAGTGAAAACTAGTGAAAGGGCAGAGCGAGAGGAAGGGAAAATGAGCACAAATAAGGCACAAAAGAGCAGAGATGCGGAAAAGTGCAGAAAGGTGAAAGATAAAGAGGGTAGAAAAACGAGTGAAAACAAGTGAAAGGGCAGAGCGAGGGGAAGGGAAAATGAGCAGAAATAAGGCACAAAAGAGCAGAGATGCAGAAAAGTGCAGAAAGGTGAAAGATAAAAGGTAGAAAAACGAGTGAAAGAGCAGAGTTAGAGGAAGGAGACAGAGGTCCACTGGACCACCAGGGATGAGGCGCAGGGAAACCTGGGGGTGGAGGAGGGCCTCGATCACAAACACTTGAGAGTGCAGGGGCAGGCCTCACTTAATGGTGGAGCTGCGAGGGTGGGAGAGCAATTTCACTGACAATGAGTCAGTGGTCTTGCTCGCCTGTCCCCGCAGTGGCCGCCATTAAGTAGGGGTCGGGGAGGGCTGGACAGCTGGTAGGCGGGAGCGGGGAGGGGAGCTGAATTGGGCCAGTCGCGCTGGGGGGGAGGGGCCGCGGGGGCAGCAGCGGCGGGGAAAGGTAAAGGGAGGAAATAAGGGATAAAGAAAAAAGGGAAAATAGGCAGAAATAAGGCACAAAAGAGCAGAGATGCAGAAAGGTGAAAGATAAAAGAGGGTAGAAAAACGAGTGAAAACAAGTGAAAGGGCAGAGCGAGGGGAAGGGAAAATGAGCAGAAATAAGGCACAAAAGAGCAGAGATGCAGAAAAGTGCAGAAAGGTGAAAGATAAAAGGTAGAAAAACGAGTGAAAGAGCAGAGTTAGAGGAAGGAGACAGAGGTCCACTGGACCACCAGGGATGAGGCGCAGGGAAACCTGCGGGTGGAGGAGGGCCTCGATCACCAACACTTGAGAGTGCAGGGGCAGGCCTCACTTAATGGTGGAGCTGCGAGGGTGGGAGAGCAATTTCACTGACAATGAGTCAGTGGTCTTGCTCTCCTGTCCCCGCAGTGGCCGCCATTAAGTAGGGGTCGGGGAGGGCTGGACAGCTGGGAGGCGGGAGCGGGGAGGGGAGCTGGATTGGGCCGGTCGCGCTGGGGGGGCGGGGCCGCTTGGGCAGCAGCGGCGGGGAAAGGTAAAGGGAGGAAATAAGGGATAAAGAAAAAAGGGAAAATAGGCAGAAATAAGGCACAAAAGAGCAGAGATGCAGAAAGGTGAAAGATAAAAGAGGGTAGAAAAACGAGTGAAAACTAGTGAAAGGGCAGAGCGAGAGGAAGGGAAAATGAGCAGAAATAAGGCACAAAAGAGCAGAGATGCAGAAAAGTGCAGAAAGGTGAAAGATAAAAGAGGGTAGAAAAACGAGTGAAAACAAGTGAAAGGGCAGAGCGAGGGGAAGGGAAAATGAGCAGAAATAAGGCACAAAAGAGCAGAGATGCAGAAAAGTGCAGAAAGGTGAAAGATAAAAGGTAGAAAAACGAGTGAAAGAGCAGAGTTAGAGGAAGGAGACAGAGGTCCACTGGACCACCAGGGATGAGGCGCAGGGAAACCTGCGGGTGGAGGAGGGCCTCGATCACCAACACTTGAGAGTGCAGGGGCAGGCCTCACTTAATGGTGGAGCTGCGAGGGTGGGAGAGCAATTTCACTGACAATGAGTCAGTGGTCTTGCTCGCCTGTCCCCGCAGTGGCCGCCATTAAGTAGGGGTCGAGGAGGGCTGGACAGCTGGTAGGCGGGAGCGGGGAGGGGAGCTGAATTGGGCCAGTCGCGCTGGGGGGAGGGGCCGCGGGGGCAGCAGCGGCGGGGAAAGGTAAAGGGAGGAAATAAGGGATAAAGAAAAAAAGGGAAAATAGGCAGAAATAAGGCACAAAAGAGCAGAGATGCAGAAAGGTGAAAGATAAAAGAGGGTAGAAAAACGAGTGAAAACAAGTGAAAGGGCAGAGCGAGGGGAAGGGAAAATGAGCAGAAATAAGGCACAAAAGAGCAGAGATGCAGAAAAGTGCAGAAAGGTGAAAGATAAAAGAGGGTAGAAAAACGAGTGAAAACAAGTGAAAGGGCAGAGCGAGGGGAAGGGAAAATGAGCAGAAATAAGGCACAAAAGAGCAGAGATGCAGAAAAGTGCAGAAAGGTGAAAGATAAAAGGTAGAAAAACGAGTGAAAGAGCAGAGTTAGAGGAAGGAGACAGAGGTCCACTGGACCACCAGGGATGAGGCGCAGGGAAACCTGCGGGTGGAGGAGGGCCTCGATCACCAACACTTGAGAGTGCAGGGGCAGGCCTCACTTAACGGTGGAGCTGCGAGGGTGGGAGAGCAATTTCACTGACAATGAGTCAGTGGTCTTGCTCGCCTGTCCCCGCAGTGGCCGCCAGTAAGTAGGGGTCGGGGAGGGCTGGACAGCTGGTAGGCGGGAGCGGGGAGGGAGCTGAATTGGGCCGGTCGCGCTGGGGGGAGGGGCCGCGGGGGCAGCAGCGGCGGGGAAAGGTAAAGGGAGGAAATAAGGGATAAAGAAAAAAGGGAAAATAGGCAGAAATAAGGCACAAAAGCGCAGAGATGCAGAAAGGTGAAAGATAAAAGAGGGTAGAAAAAGCAGTGAAAACTATTGAAAGGGCTGAGCGAGAGGAAGGGAAAATGAGCAGAAATAAGGCACAAAAGAGCAGAGATGCAGAAAAGTGCAGAAAGGTGAAAGATAAAAGAGGGTAGAAAAACGAGTGAAAACAAGTGAAAGGGCAGAGCGAGGGGAAGGGAAAATGAGCAGAAATAAGGCACAAAAGAGCAGAGATGCAGAAAAGTGCAGAAAGGTGAAAGATAAAAGAGGGTAGAAAAACGAGTGAAAACAAGTGAAAGGGCAGAGCGAGGGGAAGGGAAAATGAGCAGAAATAAGGCACAAAAGAGCAGAGATGCAGAAAAGTGCAGAAAGGTGAAAGATAAAAGGTAGAAAAACGAGTGAAAGAGCAGAGTTAGAGGAAGGAGACAGAGGTCCACTGGACCACCAGGGATGAGGCGCAGGGAAACCTGCGGGTGGAGGAGGGCCTCGATCACCAACACTTGAGAGTGCAGGGGCAGGCCTCACTTAACGGTGGAGCTGCGAGGGTGGGAGAGCAATTTCACTGACAATGAGTCAGTGGTCTTGCTCGCCTGTCCCCGCAGTGGCCGCCATTAAGTAGGGGTCGGGGAGGGCTGGACAGCTGGTAGGCGGGAGCGGGGAGGGGAGCTGAATTGGGCCGGTCGCGCTGGGGGGGAGGGGCCGCGGGGGCAGCAGCGGCGGGGAAAGGTAAAGGGAGGAAATAAGGGATAAAGAAAAAAGGGAAAATAGGCAGAAATAAGGCACAAAAGCGCAGAGATGCAGAAAGGTGAAAGATAAAAGAGGGTAGAAAAACGAGTGAAAACTATTGAAAGGGCTGAGCGAGAGGAAGGGAAAATGAGCAGAAATAAGGCACAAAAGAGCAGAGATGCAGAAAAGTGAAAGATAAAAGAGGGTAGAAAAACGAGTGAAAACAAGTGAAAGGGCAGAGCGAGGGGAAGGGAAAATGAGCAGAAATAAGGCACAAAAGAGCAGAGATGCAGAAAAGTGCAGAAAGGTGAAAGATAAAAGGTAGAAAAACGAGTGAAAGAGCAGAGTTAGAGGAAGGAGACAGAGGTCCACTGGACCACCAGGGATGAGGCGCAGGGAAACCTGCGGGTGGAGGAGGGCCTCGATCACCAACACTTGAGAGTGCAGGTGCAGGCCTCACTTAATGGTGGAGCTGCGAGGGTGGGAGAGCAATTTCACTGACAATGAGTCAGTGGTCTTGCTCGCCTGTCCCCGCAGTGGCCGCCATTAAGTAGGGGTCGGGGAGGGCTGGACAGCTGGTAGGCGGGAGCGGGGAGGGAAGCTGAATTGGGCCGGTCGCGCTGGGGGGGAGGGGCCGCGGGGACAGCAGCGGCGGGGAAAGGTAAAGGGAGGAAATAAGGGATAAAGAAAAAAGGGAAAATAGGCAGAAATAAGGCACAAAAGAGCAGAGATGCAGAAAGGTGAAAGATAAAGAGGGTAGAAAAACGAGTGAAAACTAGTGAAAGGGCAGAGCGAGAGGAAGGGAAAATGAGCAGAAATAAGGCACAAAAGAGCAGAGATGCAGAAAAGTGCAGAAAGGTGAAAGATAAAAAGGGTAGAAAAACGAGTGAAAGAGCAGAGTTAGAGGAAGGAGACAGAGGTCCACTGGACCACCAGGGATGAGGCGCAGGGAAACCTGCGGGTGGAGGAGGGCCTCGATCACCAACACTTGAGAGTGCAGGGGCAGGCCTCACTTAATGGTGGAGCTGCGAGGGTGGGAGAGCAATTTCACTGACAATGAGTCAGTGGTCTTGCTCGCCTGTCCCCGCAGTGGCTGCCATTAAGTAGGGGTCGGGGAGGGCTGGACAGATGGTAGGCGGGAGCGGGGAGGGGAGCTGAATTGGGCCGGTCGCGCTGGGGGGGAGGAGCCGCGGGGGCAGCAGCGGCGGGGAAAGGTAAAGGGAGGAAATAAGGGATAAAGAAAAAAGGGAAAATAGGCAGAAATAAGGCACAAAAGAGCAGAGATGCAGAAAGGTGAAAGATAAAAGAGGGTAGAAAAACGAGTGAAAACTAGTGAAAGGGCAGAGCGAGAGGAAGGGAAAATGAGCAGAAATAAGGCACAAAAGAGCAGAGATGCAGAAAAGTGCAGAAAGGTGAAAGATAAAAGAGGGTAGAAAAACGAGTGAAAACAAGTGAAAGGGCAGAGCGAGGGGAAGGGAAAATGAGCAGAAATAAGGCACAAAAGAGCAGAGATGCAGAAAAGTGCAGAAAGGTGAAAGATAAAAGGTAGAAAAACGAGTGAAAGAGCAGAGTTAGAGGAAGGAGACAGAGGTCCACTGGAACACCAGGGATGAGGCGCAGGGAAACCTTCGGGTGGAGGAGGGCCTCGATCACCAACACTTGAGAGTGCAGGGGCAGGGGCAGGCCTCACTTAATGGTGGAGCTGCGAGGGTGGGAGAGCAATTTCACTGACAATGAGTCAGTGGTCTTGCTCGCCTGTCCCCGCAGTGGCCGCCATTAAGTAGGGGTCGGGGAGGGCTGGACAGCTGGGAGGCGGGAGCGGGGAGGGGAGCTGGATTGGGCCGGTCGCGCTGGGGGGAGGGGCCGCGGGGGCAGCAGCGGCGGGGAAAGGTAAAGGGAGGAAATAAGGGATAAAGAAAAAAGGGAAAATAGGCAGAAATAAGGCACAAAAGAGCAGAGATGCAGAAAGGTGAAAGATAAAAGAGGGTAGAAAAACGAGTGAAAACTAGTGAAAGGGCAGAGCGAGAGGAAGGGAAAATGAGCAGAAATAAGGCACAAAAGAGCAGAGATGCAGAAAAGTGCAGAAAGGTGAAAGATAAAAGAGGGTAGAAAACCGAGTGAAAACAAGTGAAAGGGCAGAGCGAGGGGAAGGGAAAATGAGCAGAAATAAGGCACAAAAGAGCAGAGATGCAGAAAAGTGCAGAAAGGTGAAAGATAAAAGGTAGAAAAACGAGTGAAAGAGCAGAGTTAGAGGAAGGAGACAGAGGTCCACTGGACCACCAGGGATGAGGCGCAGGGAAACCTGCGGGTGGAGGAGGGCCTTGATCACCAACACTTGAGAGTGCAGGGGCAGGCCTCACTTAATGGTGGAGCTGCGAGGGTGGGAGAGCAATTTCACTGACAATGAGTCAGTGGTCTTGCTCGCCTGTCCCCGCAGTGGCCGCCATTAAGTAGGGGTCGGGGAGGGCTGGACAGCTGGTAGGCGGGAGCGGGGAGGGGAGCTGAATTGGGCCGGTCGCGCTGGGGGGGAGGGGCCGCGGGGACAGCAGCGGCAGGGAAAGGTAAAGGGAGGAAATAAGGGATAAAGAAAAAAGGGAAAATAGGCAGAAATAAGGCACAAAAGAGCAGAGATGCAGAAAGGTGAAAGATAAAGAGGGTAGAAAAACGAGTGAAAACTAGTGAAAGGGCAGAGCGAGAGGAAGGGAAAATGAGCAGAAATAAGGCACAAAGAGCAGAGATGCAGAAAAGTGCAGAAAGGTGAAAGATAAAAGAGGGTAGAAAAACGAGTGAAAACAATTGAAAGGGCAGAGCGAGAGGAAGGGAAAATGAGCAGAAATAAGGCACAAAAGAGCAGAGATGCAGAAAAGTGCAGAAAGGTGAAAGATAAAAGGGTAGAAAAACGAGTGAAAGAGCAGAGTTAGAGGAAGGAGACAGAGGTCCACTGGACCACCAGGGATGAGGCGCAGGGAAACCTGCGGGTGGAGGAGGGCCTCGATCACCAACACTTGAGAGTGCAGGGGCAGGCCTCACTTAATGGTGGAGCTGCGAGGGTGGGAGAGCAATTTCACTGACAATGAGTCAGTGGTTTTGCTCGCCTGTCCCCGCAGTGGCCGCCATTAAGTAGGGGTCGGGGAGGGCTGGACAGATGGTAGGCGGGAGCGGGGAGGAGAGCTGAATTGGGCCGGTCGCGCTGGGGGGAGGAGCCGCGGGGGGCAGCAGCGGCGGGGAAAGGTAAAGGGAGGAAATAAGGGATAAAGAAAAAAGGGAAAATAGGCAGAAATAAGGCACAAAAGAGCAGAGATGCAGAAAGGTGAAAGATAAAAGAGGGTAGAAAAACGAGTGAAAACTAGTGAAAGGGCAGAGCGAGAGGAAGGGAAAATGAGCAGAAATAAGGCACAAAAGAGCAGAGATGCAGAAAAGTGCAGAAAGGTGAAAGATAAAAGAGGGTAGAAAAACGAGTGAAAACAAGTGAAAGGGCAGAGCGAGGGAAGGGAAAATGAGCAGAAATAAGGCACAAAAGAGCAGAGATGCAGAAAAGTGCAGAAAGGTGAAAGATAAAAGGTAGAAAAACGAGTGAAAGAGCAGAGTTAGAGGAAGGAGACAGAGGTCCACTGGAACACCAGGGATGAGGCGCAGGGAAACCTGCGGGTGGAGGAGGGCCTCGATCACCAACGCTTGAGAGTGCAGGGGCAGGCCTCACTTAATGGTGGAGCTGCGAGGGTGGGAGAGCAATTTCACTGACAATGAGTCAGTGGTCTTGCTCGCCTGTCCCGCAGTGGCCGCCATTAAGTAGGGGTCGGGAGGGCTGGACAGCTGGGAGGCGGGAGCGGGGAGGGGAGCTGGATTGGGCCGGTCGCGCTGGGGGGAGGGGCCGCGGGGGCAGCAGCGGCGGGGAAAGGTAAAGGGAGGAAATAAGGGATAAAGAAAAAAAGGAAAATAGGCAGAAATAAGGCACAAAAGAGCAGAGATGCAGAAAGGTGAAAGATAAAGAGGGTAGAAAAACGAGTGAAAACTAGTGAAAGGGCAGAGCGAGAGGAAGGGAAAATGAGCAGAAATAAGGCACAAAAGAGCAGAGATGCAGAAAAGTGCAGAAAGGTGAAAGATAAAGAGGGTAGAAAAACGAGTGAAAACAAGTGAAAGGGCAGAGCGAGGGGAAGGGAAAATGAGCAGAAATAAGGCACAAAAGAGCAGAGATGCAGAAAAGTGCAGAAAGGTGAAAGATAAAAGGTAGAAAAACAGAGTGAAAGAGCAGAGTTAGAGGAAGGAGACAGAGGTCCACTGGACCACCAGGGATGAGGCGCAGGGAAACCTGCGGGTGGAGGAGGGCCTCGATCACCAACACTTGAGAGTGCAGGGGCAGGCCTCACTTAATGGTGGAGCTGCGAGGGTGGGAGAGCAATTTCACTGACAATGAGTCAGTGGTCTTGCTCGCCTGTCCCGCAGTGGCCGCCATTAAGTAGGAGTCGAGGAGGGCTGGACAGCTGGTAGGCGGGAGCGGGGAGGGAGCTGAATTGGGCCGGTCGCGGTGGGGGGAGGGGCCGCGGGGGCAGCAGCGGCGGGGAAAGGTAAAGGGAGGAAATAAGGGATAAAGAAAAAAGGGAAAATAGGCAGAAATAAGGCACAAAAGAGCAGAGATGCAGAAAGGTGAAAGATAAAAAAGGTAGAAAAACTAGTGAAAACTAGTGAAAGGGCAGAGCGAGAGGAAGGGAAAATGAGCAGAAATAAGGCACAAAAGAGCAGAGATGCAGAAAAGTGCAGAAAGGTGAAAGATAAAAGAGGGTAGAAAAACGAGTGAAAACAAGTGAAAGGGCAGAGCGAGGGGAAGGGAAAATGAGCAGAAATAAGGCACAAAAGAGCAGAGATGCAGAAAAGTGCAGAAAGGTGAAAGATAAAAGGTAGAAAAACGAGTGAAAGAGCAGAGTTAGAGGAAGGAGACAGAGGTCCACTGGAACACCAGGGATGAGGCGCAGGAAACCTGCGGGTGGAGGAGGGCCTCGATCACCAACACTTGAGAGTGCAGGGGCAGGGGCAGGCCTCACTTAATGGTGGAGCTGCGAGGGTGGGAGAGCAATTTCACTGACAATGAGTCAGTGGTCTTGCTCGCCTGTCCCCGCAGTGGCCGCCATTAAGTAGGGGTCGGGGAGGGCTGGACAGCTGGGAGGCGGGAGCGGGGAGGGAGCTGGATTGGGCCGGTCGCGCTGGGGGGGAGGGGCCGCGGGGGCAGCAGCAGCGGGGAAAGGTAAACGATCATTTTGTATTTCACAAAGGTGATATGTATATAAACAGAGGTCGAAGTGGGAGGGATCAGAGGGGCACGACGTGCCATACTTTTTTGATTTATGAAAAAACGTTCCCCTACTTTTTGTAAAAAGACAACCATCCTGGGACAGTAAATTCTGATAGTTTAAATGCTTCAGCTAAAGTGTCATTCAGTGAGTCTCCTGTGCTGTGAAACCAAAGCCGAGCAGACAGCTAAACAAGCCTTCCTGCCAGGGTGCCTGCTGCCTGAAAGAAATGCAAATGTGTGCTACAAGCTAAACTGCAAATGTAAAAGGTAATCTGCAAATATAAAGGATGCTTGGGAGCCGGTATAGGCTTTAATTGATCGAATCGCTGAAAGTTTCATGATGATAAAGATTTATTGTTTTGAGCGATAGTGCAAATAGTTAACAACTGAGCTGTGAAATGCGTTCTTTTAATTTTAATTATACAGTGCTGACTATCCCTGGAGGTGCTGAAGGGACAGTAATGTAAAACAAGCATTGGCATAGCCAATAGGTCTCGCCTTTGGGACCTTATGTGTTTAGCCAGAACTTTTGGCTATGTTGTAGAGCATTGTGGCTGCTGTGCATTATGTTGAAAAGTTATATTAAAAAGTGTGAAGCATTTTTGTTACCTTTATACAAACGAAGAGGACATTATATACAACTGAAAAACCTGATTAAAAAAAGATTTTAACATAAAAAATGTCTTCTACTTTTTTTGTACTTGCACTGCTGGCAACTTTTTCCTGCACTGAGTGGTACTGTGTGGAGTGTATGTTGCATTCAGTGGAGTGTAATTATGTGGTGTGTAATTATGTGGCACTGAGTGGTATTATTTGGAGTGTATGTTGCATTGAGTGCAGTGTAATTATGCAGCATATAATTATGTGGCACTGAGTGGTATTATGTGGAGTGTATTTATGTTGCATTGAGTAGAGTGTAAGGATGAGGCGTGTAATTATATGGCACTGAGTGGTATTATGTGGAGTGTATTTATGTTGCATTGAGTAGAGTGTAATTATGTGGCGTGTAATTATGTGGCACTGAGTGGTATTATGGGGAGTGTATGTTGTATTCAGTAGAGTGTAATTATGTGGCGTGTAATTATGTGGCACTGAGTGGTATTATTTGGAGTGTATGTTGCATTGAGTGCAGTGTAATTATGTAGCAAATAATTATGTGGCACTGAGTGGTATTGTGAGGAGTGTATGTTGCATTCAGTAGAGTGTAATTATGTGGCGTGTAATTATGTGGCACTGAGTGGTATTTGGAGTGTATGTTGCATTGAGTGCAATATAATTATGTAGCATATAATTATGTGGCACTGTGTGGTATTATGTGGAGTGTATTTATGTTGCATTGAGTAGAGTGTAAGTATGAGGCGTCTAATTATATGGCACTGAGTGGTATTATGTGGAGTGTATTCATGTTGCATTGAGTAGAGTGTAATTATGTGGCGTGTAATTATGTGGCACTGAGTGGTATAATAGGGAGTGTATGTTGTATTCAGTAGAGTGTAATTATGTGGCGTGTAATTATGTGGCACTGAGTGGTATTATTTGGAGTGTATGTTGCATTGAGCGCAGTGTAATTATGTAGCAAGTAATTATGTGGCACTGAGTGGTATTGTGTGGAGTGTATGTTGCAATCAGTAGTGTAATTATGTGGCGTGTAATTATGTGGCACTGAGTGGTAGTAGGAGTGTATGTTGCATTGAGTGCAATGTAATTATGTAGCATATAATTATGTGGCACTGTGTGGTATTATGTGAAGTGTATTTAGACCTATTGCATTGCAGATGCTTGTTCCTTCTTTCATTACTGGTGCGCACTCCTCAGACCTACGTACCTATGCATCAGTAGAGTCTCAAAGTGGCTGCGAAGGAGCGACCCTTGTGTCCGGCTCCTGTCAGGCTGTCCTCACCTTAAGGCGATGAGGCATTCTCCAGTGCTTACTTGTCTGTGTCTATGGGGTCTTACTCTGCACTTCTGAGATTGTAGTTCCTGCGACTCTGAGAATTTGGAGAGACAGCCTGCTTTGCTGCTGAGTAACGCTCACCCCGAGTGAACCATCTTTCATTGACTGAATCTTAATGGCATTTATATAGCGCCTTGTAGCTCTGCAGGTTCTTCCGAACGCTTACCACAGAGAACGAATGAGGGAAACGGGGTAGGGGGAGAGGACTTGCGGGTGAGCGTGAACTCCACCCGGCGGATTTCAAAGCCTAGTTGGAAAATAATGAAAGATTCTGAATGAGTTTGAAAGTGAGACAATGCCGAAAGGGGAGGAAAAATTGAGAAGAGAGGGGGGGGTTGGGAGGAGAGAGAGAGAGAGAGAGATTTAGAGAGAGAGATTTAGAGAGAGATTTAGAGAGAGAGAGAGATTTAGAGAGAGAGAGAGAGAGATTGAGAGAGAGAGAGAGAGAGATTTAGAGAGAGAAAGAGAGAGAGAAAGAGAGAGAGAGAGAGAGAGAGAGAGAAAGAGAGAGAGAGATTTAGAGAGAGAAGAGAGATTTAGAGAGAGAGATTTAGAGAGAGATAGAGAGAGAGAGAGAGAGAGAGAGAGAGAGAGAGAGAGAGAGAGAGAGAGAGATTTAGAGAGAGAGAGAGAGAGAGAGAGAGAGTTGAGAGAGAGAGAGATTTAGAGAGATTGAGAGTAGAGAGAGATTTAGAGAAAGAGAGAGATTTAGAGAGAGAGTTTAGAGAGAGAGAGAGATTTAGAGAGAGAGTTAGAGAGAGTTTAGAGAGAGAGATTTAGAGAGAGAGTTAGAGAGAGATTTAGAGAGAGAGAAGAGATTTAGAGAGAGAGAGATTTAGAGAGAGAGAGAGAGTTAGAGAGAGAGTTAGAGAGAGATTAGAGAGAGATTTAGAGAGAGAGATTTAGAGAGAGAGAGATTTAGAGAGAGAGAGATTTAGAGAGAGAGAGATTTGAGAGAGATTTAGAGAGAGTTTAGAGAGAGAGATTTAGAGAGATTGAGAGATTTAGAGAGAGAGATTTAGAGAGAGAGAGAGAGATTTAGAGAGAGAGATTTAGAGAGAGAGAGAGAGAGAGATTTAGAGAGAGAGAGATTGAGAGAGATTTAGAGAGAGATTTAGAGAGAGAGAGAGTTAGAGAGAGATTTAGAGAGAGAGATTTAGAGAGAGAGAGAGAGAGTTTAGAGAGAGAGTTTGAGAGAGAGAGTTAGAGAGATTTAGAGAGAGAGATTTAGAGAGAGATTTGAGAGAGAGAGATTTAGAGAGAGAGTTAGAGAGAGAGAGAGATTTAGAGAGAGTTTAGGGAGAGAGTTAGAGAGAGAGATAGAGAGTTAGAGAGAGAGATTTAGAGAGAGAGATTTAGAGAGATTGAGAGAGAGTTAGAGAGATTTAGAGAGAGATTTAGAGAGAGTTAGAAGAGAGATTTAGAGAGAGATTTAGAGAGAGAGATTTGAGAGAGAGATTAGAGAGTTAGAGAGATTTAGAGAGAGATTTAGAGAGAGAGATTGAGAGAGAGAGATTGAGAGAGAGATTAGAGAGTTAGAGAGAGAGATTTAGAGAAGATTAGAGAGATTGAGAGAGAGAGATAGTTAGAGAGAGATTTAGAGAGAGTTTAGAGAGAGAGTTTAGAGAGAGAGAGATTAGAGAGATTTAGAGAGAGAGAGAGATAGAGAGTTAGAGAGAGAGATTAGAGAGAGTTAGAGAGATGAGAGAGAGAGAGATTTAGAGAGAGAGATTTAGAGAGAGAGATTTAGAGAGAGAGATAGAGTTAGAGAGAGATTTAGAGAGAGATTAGAGAGAGATTAGAGAGAGATTTAGAGAGAGTTAGAGAGAGAGATTTAGAGAGAGAGAGATAGAGAGGTTAGAGAGAGATTTAGAGAGAGAGATTTAGAGAGATTGAGAGAGAGATTTAGAGAGAGAGATTGAGAGATTAGAGAGAGAGAGATTGAGAGAGAGAGAGAGAGAGATTAGAGAGAGAGATTAGAGAGATTTAGAGAGAGATTAGAGAGAGTTAGAGAGATTAGAGAGAGAGATGAGAGTTAGAGAGAGGGTTAGAGAGAGTTTAGAGAGAGAGAGTTAGAGAGAGAGAGTTAGAGAGAGTAGAGAGAGAGAGATTAGAGAGAGAGAGTTAGAGAGATAGAGAGAGAGATTTAGAGAGATTAGAGAGAGATTTAGAGAGAGTTAGAGAGAGATTTAGAGAGAGTAGAGATTTAGAGAGTTAGAGAGAGAGTTTAGAGAGTAGAGAGTATTTAGAGAGAGAGAGATTTAGAGAGATTTAGAGAGTAGAGAGATTTAGAGAGAGATAGATAGAGAGAGATTAGAGAGAGAGAGATTTAGAGAGTAGATATTGAGAGAGATTTAGAGAGAGTTGAGAGAGTAGAGATTTAGAGAGAGAGAGAGATTTAGAGAGAGACAGAGAGATTTAGAGAGAGTTTATAGAGAGATTTAGAGAGAGAGATTTAGAGAGAGAGAGAGATTTAGAGAGAGATATTTAGAGAAGATTTAGAGAGAGATTTCGAGAGAGAAGATTTCGAGAGAGATTTGAGAGAGATTAGAGAGATTAGAGAGATTAGAGAGAGATTTAGAGAGATTTGAGAGAGAGATTGAGAGAGAGAGAGAGAGAGAGAGAGATTTAGAGAGAGAGTTTAGAGAGAGAGAGATTTAGAGAGAGAGAGAGTTTAGAGAGAGATTTAGAGAGAGAGAGAGATTGAGAGAGAGATTGAGAGAGAGAGATTTAGAGAGATTAGAGAGAGAGATTTAGAGAGAGAGAGATTTGAGAGAGAGAGATTTAGAGAGAAAGAGAGAGAGAGAGAGAGAGAGAGATTTAGAGAGAGAGAGAGAGAGATTTAGAGAGAGAGATTTAGAGAGATTGAGAGAGATTTAGAGAGAGATTTAGAGAGAGATTTAGAGAGAGATTTAGAGAGAGAGAGTTGAGAGAGAGAGAGAGTTAGAGATAGAGAGAGATTTAGAGAGAGAGAGATTTAGAGAGAGAGAGAGAGAGATTTAGAGAGAGATTTAGAGAGAGAGGTTTAGAGAGAGAGAGATTTAGAGAGAGAGGATTTAGAGAGAGAGATTAGAGAGAGAGATTTAGAGAGAGAGATTTAGAGAGAGAGATTTAGAGAGAGTTTAGAGAGATTTGAGAGAGATTTAGAGAGAGAGAGATTAGAGAGAGATTTAGAGTGAGATTTAGAGAGAGATTTAGAGAGAGAAGAGAGAGATTTAGAGAGAGAGAGAGAGAAATCTAGAGAGAGAGAGAGAGAGATTGAGAGAGAGAGAGAGAGAAAGAGAGAGAGAGAGAGAGAGAGAGAGAGAGAGAGAGATTTAGAGAGAGAGACACACGAGGATGCAGGAAGTGGAAAGGAGAACTCGGGATGAGACGAGATCAGGGACGGGACGTGAGAATGAAAACGGGGGGCAGTAGTGGTCGAGGGAAGGAGAAGGAGGGTGGGGAAGGGGGTGTTAGGGGTAGAGGGTCACACAGAGGAGTAAACGTCAAGGGGCAGGAAAGCGCTATAGAAACGCTACATACAATACACTGTAAGGTGGTGACCGAGACATCCGAAGAGAAGAGAGCCTGGAGAGAGTGAGAGACGGCAGGAGGCCTGCCCAGAGGCCGGTGTGAGGGTGGGGGGGGGGAGCGCAGAGATTCAGGAGGGTATGAAGGAGATTTGTGGGGAGAGGGTGGTGGGAGAAGGACGCCCTGGCACAGAAACGGGGAGGGGGCAGCGATGAGACGGTAGGAAATGCGAGATGCGAGAGATGCAGGGAGAGGTGAGAACAGGAGGGAGAGAGGTACAGGATACGGACTCGCTCTCTTTTTCCCATGTGCAACAAACATTGTGTCTGAGAAAATACCGGTTGGCCTCAATATAATTATGTAAGCAGGGAGCAAAGCGCTCGTTCGTTTGCACCATTTTGCCAAAGTGTAACATCTAGCCAATACGTGGCACTTCAGCAAACCCCTTTTGTTCCCCTGTGTAATAACCAAGAGGTAAAAATGCTGCGCATTCTAGTATTTGTCAAAGGCAGGCACAGTCCCGTCACCCCAGGACAGGTCGAAGGAGCGCTAAAGATTCTGTTCAGGCAGGAAGCGCACAGAAAACGTTCAGTACTGACTGAAAGTTGGGTGAATATTCGTTCTTAGGAGGAAAGGTAATCAGTTTTCAACGGGAGGTGGGTGCGGGGGTCTGGCTCGTACCCAGCCGAGGTATAGGGAGGACAAACTAATCGGCGTAGCAACGGCATTGTGCAGTATTCAGTCAGTCCTGAGAGAGTGCTGGGTCTTCAGTTTATGGAACAAGAGTGCTGTGTCTTGTGTCCAAGTAGATTAGGTGCCGACTGAGTACTGATTAAGGGGTGGGGGGAGTATGCGCGAGGGGTGAGAGAGCGACACGAGAAACTGAAGGGAGAGAAATAGAGCGAGCGTGCGGAGAGAGAGGAAAGGATTGGAAGAGGGGGAGAGAAAAAGTGTGAACACTTGGAGGAAACAAATATATGGAAAGAGAGACGGGGAGATACAGAGGGAAAGAGAAAGTAGAAGACAGCCGCAAGAAAGGACAAGCCCGGCCGGGAGTGGTGCGCGCGCTAAAAGGAATTCGCACCAGGGCCAGCGCGACCACCATCTGTTTCCAATTAAGATAATTGGAAACAGAAGGTGCTCGTGCACGCTCCCGAGGACCCTAGGCCAAGGACCAGAGAAGGCGGGACATGCACCCGCCTTGAGCCAATTGCGTGCTGTCTTTCTTAGAAAGACGCACGCAAAGGCCAATCGCGGGTTAGTTTTAAAAAAGCACACGCACAAGCGTGTGTTCAGGTCTCAAAAGCCCTTACTTAATGTCTCGCAGAGCAACGCATGCGCGCTGGCTCAGGCGAGACCTAAAAACTGCATTACTTACAGTCTGGGTATTACTAAAATCTATATTTTGGAAGCACCATTTTATCTTAAACCTCTTTGCGCCTTTTGTAGCAGTCTATCTTATACTGTGTGTAATGCAAGTTTAAAATATTGACTTACAGATTCACTGAGCTACAGGCTGTGACCTCTTAGCACTAAAAATACACGTCACTATTCCACTGCACCAACCAAGATTGAATTCTGTAGTTCTCTGGTTACACACAGACCTCTGCGGTGCATTAACTAATAGAGGTTTCATAATCTACCATAGTGCATTTTCCACTGTGTAACAACTTTAAAAAAATATTTTTCATTTAAGCTGCGCGTTATTTTATATGTAGCTACCTGTCGGTGAAAGACCCAAAAAGTTACAGAATACTTTGTTTTTTAGCCACACCTTAGACCCCGCCCCCACTCTCACTGACCCCACCCTCACTGCATGCAGCATCACAGTTGGCATACTTTTTAATGCACTAAGACCGCTGTATATAAGTCGCATATAACCACGCATGAATAGAAGGATTACCCTTCTCTGAATTTCTTCCAGTACTGACTAAACATGCGTTGGAATATTAAAGTAATTTAAATGTAAGTAGATCGAAATACAAAATAACTTCATTGTGAGGAAGTTAAACTGCATTTACCATAATACATTGTGCAAGGACTGATGGAACGTGTGAGAGTGCGCACTCCACCTGTGAAAAGTTCCCGGTTCAGGGAGGATTCTGAGTCATCTCTTAGGAAAGGTTAGTCTCAGTGGGTTAAGCTTGTTTTATTTAATATTAAAATAAACATTACTCCAGGCATCCCTTCAGTCATGCGATGATACTCATTGAATTGAGTGTGGAGGACAACCCCGACTGACTACTTTTTATTTAAGAACTGGGATGAACTAACATCCAACTGATATTAAAAGGCACAGGAGTGACTAAAGAGCGAGATATGTGCATTGTGAAACAGCGTCGTCTGCTTCATGCAGGCACATGGCTGAGAGCTGCTTGATGGATCATGTGTGTAAACATAAAATTACACAACTGTAAAAATTCACCTGTGAGGAAACGCGATACTCATGTCGTCGTAGCACCAAAAAAGGATGAAAGTACAATCCCTGTTACGGACCTGTTTCTGGAGGCCGCAGGTTCGGTGCAGCCAGCGTGGGATTGGCAGCGGCCATTGCCCGAGGTGGGCAGGTATTCTCAGCTCTAGATGACGTCACAACTGTTGCCGGCCCGGGTTGGCCCCTGGCGCGCGACCCTATCAGCTGCTGCAGCCTTAGAGTGAAGTTTAGCGCTCATTATAACCAAGTATAGAGAATGGATCGCCTCATTGTCATGCGCAGTAGAACACTGGAACACACGGAGCGGGCACAGCATGTGGAGGGTGTCCTCCCGTCCCGAGTCTCTGAGGAGACAGTGAGGCCACTGAGAGTGTCTGCGCTCCTTTTGAGCATCACAGCTAGCACTAATGTTATCTGGGGGCGGGGTGAGAGGGCGCTGTGCAGGGAGACAGTTTACGAGTGGTGGCATTCTAGGAGGCTTGAGTCTCGAGCCCCAGGTTCCTACTGCCACCTTGTCATCTTAATAACTGGGAGGGGATTCCTGTTCTCAATTGAGAAAACAATAAAATAAATAATGTAAACAACCAAAATGTGCAAAAGGAGACATTTTTGACAACTCAAAACAATATTTTTTTCAAAAGCATTACTTTGAAAAATGTCACCCTAGGATAAAATGATTAAGGGAAGGGAGAATGGACAAGGCAGGAGCAGTGGCGACTGGTAACATTTGAAAGTGGTAGGGCGTAAAAGTTCCAAAATTTTGAAAAAAGAGTGGGCAAATGGTGCATTTTCAAGCACATTTGAGAAAGCAAGAAAGTTAATAAGGCAGTTGTGAAAGTGTAGTTATGATTATGACTTCACTAAAGAATTTTCATTCGATAATGATTGAGGGAGCTGCTTATTCAGTATAACCACAGCCCTTAATTACTATGTAAAAATAAAATAGTATCAGCGCCCTCATCTTAAACCCTGATGGTGTGGAAAAGCAGAAAAGGGTGCTGGGTTCTATGCAACACCTCTTTGTCCAAAAATTATGTGCACTTCTTCAGGCTGTAACAAGTGCAGAAACAAAAAATGTTACACAATTAGCAGTGGCAATTATTTCTTTAAGTGGTCTTGTGCCCATTTCATGCCCTTTAATAATAATAATAATAATAATACTACTACTACTACTACTACTACTACTACTACTACTACTACAACAACAACAACAACAACAACAACAACAACAACAACAACAACAACAACAACAACAACAACAACAACAACAACAACAACAACAACAACAACAACAACAACAACAACAACAACAACAACAACAACAACAACAACAACAACAACAACAACAACAACAACAACAACAACAACAACAACAACAACAACAACAACAACAACAACAACAACAACAACAACAACAACAACAACAACAACAACAACAACAACAACAACAACAACCTGTGCTGCCTGGGCATCTTTTTATACCTAGAGATGACTTGGAGGTTATTTAGGTTGGGCCCTAATGGGTCATTCGTAAAACATTAAGTGCATAAGAGCGCACTTAATAGGAAAGATGTTTTGACGTTCTCTTTGGACCTTGGTGTACCAGCGCTATAGTCGCCAACGCTACCGATTTAGGTTATTGGCTACCACTTTATCTGCAGCACTCCCTCTTACTGATTTAAATGTTGCCTGCCATCCTGCTCGTTTTCATGAAGCCAGGAAGATGACCTGTATGGGATTAATAAGCACTGAAGCTGCAGACAAGATCCTCCTGTTTATGAATAATAGTGCTGAGGGAGAGCAAAAGAGACTGCATTGGGTTAATGTGTTAGGCATACTGAAGGGACAGAAAAATTGCTGCACGAGGTTAGGCTAATACAGTCAGGGGGGCCCTGATAAGAGGGATTCTATCTGGGTGAGTAATGAGGGAGCAGAAAAGGGCATGCAAGTGGGCTAATAAGTACCAAGTAATGCTATTTACTTTGCTGCCAAAGTTGATATATCAAAACATTAAAAAACCCAAAGCATAGGGTATGACATTTACAAGTTTGCCCCCTATTTTAATTTAAGCATCTCTGAATAATTATTGTGGGGACTGCCTGCTATCTCGCATCCGAAGGTGCACAAACCACGAAAATGTGCTGTGTGATGTACAATTTGGTGAAAATTGAGCAACAAAGAACCCCACGCTGTGAAATTTGACACCCGTGTGTTATTTTCCCAACTCAGGCGGCACACAGTTGACATCAGAGAGAAAAACTGGGTGGCCCCCTGGACGAACGAGGTGAAGGGGCTCTGGCACTCCTCATCTCGTGATTATTACAGGCTATATGCTGTAAGCTTCACCCCATTCCAGCCTAATGGTGTCTATACTCTGCTCCACGTCAGGCATGCAGCTGACTGAAGTGTGCAGGCTGCTGGCTACTTTATTAGAAGCCAGTTCAACTCCACCATTCTTCACCAGCCTAGCATGTGTCTAAATGCTGACTGCCATACACAGACACATAGCATCTCAGTTCATCAGCGCTCCTCCTGTACCTAATGATGGTTTTAAAGAATTGTATGTGTATGAGAAAGAGATATTAGAGGGGGAGAGAGAGCAAGTAAGGGTTGTATCATGAACAATGCGAGCCTGTGGAAAAATAGTTTTCTGCAGGTGCATTTACGTGATTTATGCTCCCAATCACGAGCCCTTTTCTATGATCAGCGCTGATGTGCAGAATCCATTTTCATCAGTTAGTGGACATTTTAAACGGTTCCTAACTGAGAATATAATTAAAAAATAGCAAGACCTGTTTTCTGCCATATTCTCGGTAAGGAAAAACTATCATAACAAGCATTTGCAATGCATTCGGTCTCGCCTTTGGGACCTTATATGTATTTAGCTATGCAGCACATTAGCTTGTGTGCTGAAACATCTACTGTTCTTTAACATGGAGGGAAAGTAAGCACCAAACTGCGTGACACGCCAGGTATGGGAACACATGGAGAGAAATATTGCCTTTCAGTGGGAAATGGTATAGTCTAAAGCTCTGTTTTTAATATAAAATCAGGGCCTTCGGTGGTCATATCACTGAAAATACAAGATTTGAAAAAAATATTATTGTCTACGGGTGCTCGCGGAAGACAATTTCTATGGACTGAAATCTAGAGAATGCTAAAGTGACTCTGGTATTTTACTGCCCTCTGCTGGTCGTTTTCTATCAAGAAAGTTAAATAGAGGCAGTTGCCAGAAAAATTTAAAAAAGAAAGTCCCTCAGCAGAAAGCAATTCTGGTATTTTACTGACCTCTGCTGGTCGTTTTCTATCAAGACAGTTAAATAGAGGCAGTTAAACAGAAAAAAAAGTCCCTAAGCGGAAGCAGACAAGTCCTAGGGCTGATCTCCAGATCCCACAAAGTACATACACATATAAGTATATAATAAGTATATATTAAGTATATACAAGAGGTCTCGAATGCTTGACCTAAAAAGTGCACTAACGGACAAATGGTAGGGGCATAAATCACAGAAACTCTGCTGCAAGTGTGGCACTAGAGGAATGCAAACCTATTTTTGCACAAGCGCACCCTCTTCATGGTCTGGCCCCCAGAGGTGTTTGTTAGTAAGTGGTAAGAAGGGAGTGCGATCGGAGATAGCTGCACAGGTGAGGGGAACATCTGCTGTCATGAACGAATTAATCGGGACAGACAGTTTGAACTTCAGCCCAGCTCCAAGGGCGGCAGAAGTTAACCACGTACAGTACACATATACCCTTATTACAGCAATTTTTATACTGCAAAGTAAACAGCATTACAACACAATCCCACACAACAAAGAATTGGAAACGGCAAACAGCACATTTTCAATGTATTTGTTTACCTTCTTTTTTAATACGGCTGCCTGCTTCAGCGTCTCTGAGGCCAACACTGAGACAGTGCTGCCTTGCAGGCTTGCAGTGAGGCCAGACCCGGGCCTGAGCGTGGCATGTAGTTAGTCAGTCAGAAAGATGACGAGTGACATGGTGGTGGTCAGATTGAAGGAAGGAGGAATAAATACCACCTCACTCACTACTCGTCTTTACTGCACCGTCCACACTTCGCTTCCTTGCCATCGTGGAGGCAAATGCGCAGGAGCTGGCAGTAGATTCAGACTCCAGCGCGGCAACAGGAGTAAGGGTCCATCACTGCAAGGCTTCATATTAAAGCCGTGCAGTGATTGGTCACGAACTCCATGAGCCTGAAAAGAACTCTCCTATCCTCGCACTGCCTTCTGTGCACCAGAGAGGCCTGCTAACTCGTCTCTTGAGCCAATCCCGACACTGCACAGCATGAGAACAGAGCCAGGATTGGCTTGAGCAGGCCAAGTTAGCGCTCATTAGGAGACCGGGAGGCTGCAGCTGCGAGTCCCCCGGCTCACTAATGGTGAGGTGAGAAAGGCCTCAAATGCGCAAGTCGTGTTGGGACGGTGCCTTTCTGCGTCCAGTCGACATGCGCACTTGAGTGAGTCAGTGGCAAGCGCATGTTTTGTTTAGTTGTGCATGTAAGCCCCACCCCCAACCACCTCCCTGAAGATTGGATGCAGGAAGTACGGAACTTAAATACTTTATGTAACTGGCCAGCGGCTGAAAAAGCAAACTGCCGCGGCCAGAAAAAAAAATGTATTAAGAATTTCTTACATTAATTCTGGGTAGGGAGGGCCACAAATATGTGGGGGGGCAACGCCCTCAAAGAGGAACCGCCCCTGGGCAGGAGAGCAACAAAATGGATTGAGCGAGGAGTGCAATGTGGAGAGAGACAGAGGGAGAAGTGAGACAACAGAGTGGAGAAGAATGACAAAATTATGGGAAAGTTTAAAGGGAAAAGAAAATCAAGGGAGAGAAGAAAGGAAAGGTAGAGAAGGGACGGTAGGAATGCTAAGGATGCAGACAGATGGAGGGAGGGGGAAGAGATTAGGGAGAAAAAGTGATGAAAGACAGTGGAGAAAGGGGTAGAAATTGGTAAAAATAGAGACCAAGCTGGAAAGCAAAAGTGGAGAAGAGGGAGACAGAAAAGTGGGAAAGGATGTGGCATAACAGCTAGATCTGCTGACTCTGGAACTTGGGGAACCAGGTTTGAGTCTTGGCGTTGGCTCAACATCCTGTGATTCTGGGAAAATCACTTAATTTCCCTGTGAGTAAACATTTTTTTTTTAAAGTGTCCTTGTGTAATGTAACTGACTCTCCAATACCTTTGGGTAGAATTTGCACTTTATAAAACTGCAAAATAAAACTGAAAGACAATGGAAATAATGGAGCGTATGAAGTCAGAAGTGTGTGTCGAACATTTCCTGGTCTAAGAGGAAAAAAAGGAGGATTCTTCACATGCACTATACAGTACAACTAAGCCCTCGGTATAGGGCTTAGTTTAGAGGTTGTTGGTATGTTGGGAGGTAGTGCAGCAGCAGTCCTTGCAGGTAAGTGCGGTGGGGCGGGGGATGTCAACAGACGACAGAACAGGATTTATTTATTTTATTTTCCCTATTCCGTCATCTGTCGACTTCCCCCCATATTGCCTCGCCGCGCTTAACTGCACGGACTTCCGCTGAGTTACTGCTAAAGGTAGTGTACAACCCACCAGTGGAATTTCCTTCATCAAAGGGACAGAATGGTAAATTAAATTCCACTAGTGGGGTCTCCTTTGGTTTTAATGCTGCCTCCAGGCACAGTAGCACTTTTCGTAACTGTCTGAAGCAAAGCAATAAAGGGACACAAGAGAATATAACAATAGATATAGAAAAAAGGATTCCTAGGGGCAGAGGGAAGTGAGAGTGGCTGACAGGACAGAGCAAGACTGGAGAAAAAGTGAGGAGTTGCAAGAGCGAGAAATGAAATAAAACTCAAAGTAGAGATACAAAATGACAGGAAGAATAAGGGGATGAGAGATATGAAAATAACTGAATAAAAAGCCCATAAGGGAGACAGGAGTGAGAGAGGTGGATTTGTAGACAGAGAGAAAGATAGGAAAAGAGAGGGAAAATGATAGAGACTGAGTGACGGACATCAGTAGAATGAGAGACACCAAGGAGAGGAAAAGAAGAAGCGACTAAGAGAAAGAAGAAGAACTAGAGAAAGGGGCATAAAGTGATACAGAGAATGAAAGAGGGACAAAAAGTGATAAGGAGAAAAAGAGGAGGGTATGTACTGCATGTAAGAAAGGGGTATCGAGATTGAGAAAAAAAGGCAGAGGGGGATAGAGAAAGAAAAGTTTCAGTCATAGATGGATAGACAGAAATACAGAGGGCTGGAGAATGAGACAGATAGTGGCACTTGGTGATAGCAGAGGTGAAATGAGGGAATAGAGAAAGGAGTGAGGAAGTAGAAGGGATGTTATGTGTTTCTGTGAGAGAGGACAAACGGAGAGATCATATCTAGAAGATGAATTAAAAGGTTGCATTTGGAGTGAAATCTTGCAGCTTGTCCAGATTCAAATCATGTCTCTGCCCACAATACAAAAGACATCAAGTACCAAGCTGTATGCAGTCCCCAAAGACATCACTTGCAGAGAGGCTCCTGAGTGACAACCAAAAGAGGAAGCCTTGTACAACTTTGACGTGTACAACCGTGGATGCCTTCTGCAACTTCTCTGGGAGTTTGGCAGTCACCTAAGGGTGGATGGAAGATACACAGGATCTGAAAGTCAGTGGTTCAAGGGTGAGCAGGAACTTCAGGGCATGAAAGTGAAGGGAGGAGGAACTTCAGTGGCCTGAGGATTATCAGGAGTCAACACTAACTAATGATGAGCAAGTGTCTCAGGCTTTAGGATGAGCAGAGTCCTGAGGGTGAACAGAATCCTTCGGACACGAAGGATGCACATGGTTCCCTGACTGATGGTCGGATGTCATACAGGACATTCAGGGATCTGGGGGGAGGGGAGACACAGACTCAGGGGCCAATGGGTAAACTAACAAATTCAGGGACCCGAGGTGGAGAAATGTATAGGCCTGAAGACCAAATGAGGAGACCTGTAGGTGAGTTGCAGTGGAATGATACTGTGAATAGTCTTGGCCAATGCTACTGAACGCTTAATTTCTGAGAGATTTCTCCCAAAATTACTCCCCTCACGGTTCATGAAAGGTAATTATCCATAAATGTGGGCCACTTTTTCTTTGGCTGCCGGGCCTAATTTAGGTCTCAATCCGACGCTGAGTGTAGCAATATGTACAAGCATCAACAAAGCCAGAAGGTCTCACCTTTTGGACCTGTTGTCTTTGCCAGTGCTTTTTGCTGATACCGCGCAGCATCCAAAAAATTAAATGTGTAAAAAATAAAAAAATAACAAAAACAAATGTGATGACACATACATGTCATGACGCTACCCGAGCCTAGTGTGATCATGCATGTGCGCGGGTGCTGCATGATGCAACCACTATTTTGTTTCTTTTCATTTTATTTTCAGTTACAAGATGGCAGATACCACTTGGACCGGCAAATAAAAAATGCAAATAAAGATGCATGAAAGTGCTTTGCGAAAACAGAGTGGCTCAGCAGCAATGGCAGCTGCCAGGTCCTCCCCAATTTTTTTTTTTTTTAAAGAATAGTGCTGGAAGAGGTGGGGGAGCGGATGGGGATAAAAATCAATGCCGTGAGGGGGAAGCAACGGTCAGTGGTTGGGGGAGCAATTGACAAGCTTGAGGCCACGAAGTGGAAATTAAAAAAATAAACAATTATAAAAGCTGCGTTGGGGGAAGCAACGGATGAGTTGGGCAAAAATGAAGGAACAACAGGAAACTCGGGATAGGGGTGGATATTTGAGGGTGAAGCTGCACACGAGGAAGAGCAAGAAAACACGTGGACTCCCATGAAGTGTTGAAATAAAAATAAAAAGAAGTTCCATCAATGTAACCAGTGGAAGGATACAAGTTATCAAAAAATAGAAAAGAAGCTATGTTCCAGGGGAGGGACAAACACAAGACAAGCAATGGCAACTGCAACAGGTCTAGCTATATTTAGAAAGTACATTATTACGACTTTGATAAGCTGCTGCACATAGTTATAAAGAGGGGCATGGGGGGTTATTTGAAAGGTGCATGTGTGCCGCTGAGAGCGGATAGATATGCCGGCGGTGTGGAAAGGGGAGAGAGTAGTGTGCACCAGCTGAGGAAGGGCTTCACCCTTTGGAATGCCTCGTGGCCTACGTTTTTGATGCAATAGCAGCTGCTACTGGACGGAAGTGGTTGGGTGGGGGGAAATGAAAAAAATAAAAACACGTACCTTTTTGCCGGCCGCCACCTCTCCTCCGTCTTCTTCAGCTTCCTTCTACCTGCAGTCCGGGCAGCAGAAAGCAGCTGCACCCAGCCCCCCCACAGCCAATCTCAACACTGCAATGCAGCCTTGTGAATGGTCTGAGCACCGTGGTTCGGCACTCAGACGGGGACTGGGAGGGTTTGCATGTTCCTCACCAGGCTGTGTAATGCAGCCTGGTGAGGAAGAAGCAGAGTGCGCATGACTGTTTTGCCGGCCCGACAGGTGCGCCTGTCATGCAGTCTTGCCCACTTAAGGAGTGAAAACCACCCCTTCCATGCTCTGCCCAGCCCCACCCGCCCCGCCCGAGAGCCACTGAATTCACTAGGAAAAATACAATGATAATAACAGTACGTTATTATCATTGTGTTTTTCCTCTTGAGCAGTGGGGCGACGCTCTTCCGCCATAGTGGAGGAGCCGCCATTGTTTTGATGGGAGCAAAGCTGTGAACTAGCAGGTCCGTGAAGGTTATAATGCTTGTGCTACACTTGCAGCTGGCATTTATTGTTAATCATATTTCAATTGTTAATAACTTCGCGTAAATATAAAAAAGAAACTCCATTAAAAAATATTGTAAATGTAAACACAAGATGATGCAGAAACATAAATATAATGGGCATATGTAAAGCGCAGTGTTCCCCCCAAGCTGGCCTCATGGCACTATAGACAGGATCCTTGAAAGGATGAAAGGCTAAGTGAACCCACCTGTAAATGTGTTTGAACACAAATCCCTGGAGTGGGAGCATTAGTCCACTGAGCTACAAAACCCAGTAAAAGGTCAATTTGTTGTTTTAACTTCAGCCCTTTGTAGAGTGTAATGTTGCCTTAACTCAGCAGAACAGCAGCCGGCTGTACCAGTTTACCGAGTTGTGGCCTCAGTTCAATAACCTAAAAACAGTTCCACATAACAGGATACAACAATTCAAACAGTTTTTGCTGTTTCAAGACCTTGAGAGTAATAAATGTGTACGCATTCCAGGCTGGGATGGTGTACTTCAAACCACTCATTAAACAGAAGTTCTTTATTTTTCAGTGCAATCCTAGCAAAATTATGTTAATTGCTGGTGTAGCGCTTAGGAAGAGCTGCAATCTGTTCCACCAAACTAAGTTGTGGCTGCAATTCAACATCATCAAAGGAAAAGACAAGTACATAATACCCAGAAATACCCGAAGCACACTGAAGGCTAGCACCAGCACACCAGGGAAAAAATTCTAAACTCCACTTACAAAAAAGATCGTGCATCCTGCAAACAAATCAAAGCACGACATTACATGAAAATGGAAAATGATCACACCATGAATTTAAAAAAGTACTAAATAGAAATTCATAAATGAGATACAAATAAAACAGGATTAGTAAAAAAATGTTTTGCAATTTTTAAGGTTAGAACATTTCACTACATGGAATCTGTGCACTTTACCAAAAGTCTCACAATAGATTCGATGAATCCACTGGGGTGGCCCGTTGTGACAGCAGTGGGCAGTTAATTTCAACAACTAATAATTATTGTCAAGTTATTTCTACAGGAAGTGGGGATGAAGAGACAATAATACATTAAACGTACACCTGGCGTCATAAATAAACGTATTGGTTTCATATGAATAACTGGAAACATATTGATGGCCCCTTTTTAAAGGGGATGAGTCACAAAAAAGTTAATAGAACTAAGCAGTGGGCACGGTGCTTAATTTGAACCAATGGTTGCAGATGGGGCCCACCAGCACTTATTTTTGAGGACTGGCACTTACTTTTACCCATTTTACTTTCACTCAGAGCAAGAGAGAAAAAAACACAAACGGGGGGAAAGAGGGAGCAACAGAACGGAGGGAAAACAGCGACAAAGAGCGAAACCAAACATGAAAAAGAACCTTTAAGAGTGAAACAAAGAAGCAGAGAGTGTCTGGTGGTGGAAGAAAGAGGCAAGAAGTGGAATCCAGACTATGAAACCTTCATATTTGGCATTCCCAACATTCTTTAGTGCCGTCTGTGGGCTTCAAGAAAAACTTTGGGCACCAGCACTTACTTTTTTACAAATGAAGCACTGAGTGGGCAGTAGAAGGAAGGCCTGATGGTGCACTGTCACTTTCCTACTGAGACGGCCGTTTAAGCTGTCCTTCTATGGTCAATGCAGGCGGTTGTTCTGACATGTCTGTGCAAGCTGCTTCTCGTTTATTTACGCTCTTCATTTGGATTAACATACGACGTGTGCGTAAAAAGGGTTACCAGGAACACAGGGAAGTTACTGATGGTCCCATAGCGCCATAGGGATATTCAAGTCGTGATCCTCTTACCAATCTATGTTACAGAAGGAATGGCTGAGTCCGAAGAAGGGTCCCCAGCTTCTGCAAACATGCATACCTTGTTCCATGGAGTCTAACATATTCAACCAGGTGGAAGTACTGATTTTGGCTCTAAGAGGATTTTGAAAATTAGGAATATCACAACTGAGGTGAAAATAATATATTTATTGCAGACACAGTTGCTGTTTTAACACAAGTAAAAAATGAGGCTACTAGAATTCCCATTCCCAAACATAAGCATTTTTATTGGAATCCAGAAAAGTATAATGGCAAGAGTTGCATTTTTGCTTCATCCCTGAACGTGTTTCACTGATCAGTCTGGAGTGTGACACTTTAATATGGATTCCTACCAGAATTCCTATTTATTGATATTTGGGACTGAGGCTGTTGAAATTTTGGTCCTCAAACTAATAACAAAAATCAAGCCAACATGCAATTCAGTGCAGTACTCAGTAGGACAAACAGTACGAGAGATATCCTGTGCCAAAAACATTTATTAGCCTGGGAAGTCGATTAGAAATATGTCTTTTCCTGTCTTGTTCAACTACGCTTAATTATATATATGTTTTTCACCCTGTGTGTATGTTTAGGTCTGTTCCTTTGATACAGGATTCAGCAAGCAATTTGTAAATCAGCACTATACATGCCTAATAATTGCTAATACTAATTTAAGCTTTAATACAGCTTATTTAAACTTTAAAACTCGAAGATACGAACAGTGCTCGGATTCTTGTCTGTCAGCGATAATGACCAATAGATCAGTCCTACTGGATGAATGCTGCCCATATTCTTGAGTAAAACTGATGTCACCTTGTGAGTATTCAAGGTTAACAGATCCAATCGATTCTTATGGTAAGCTATCATACATGAAGTCTGTAGATAAAATTGAGTGCTTAGAAGGAGCAATTGTTTTTTTCATGTTGTTTCTGCATTTATTGTTACTTTAGGTATAACTGAGCTGACTCTATGAACCAGTCATAACCTGGAAAGCTTCTTCTTTGCAGTTAAGCCCTAAAAATGTAGTTTGCACTGTTTGGAAAAGGCTAGATTTAATCAGATTTAGGTTCTGGTTTATAGTTGGAAGGTAATGAAAAGCCCAATCACAGACATTTGCTTCAACATAGGCATAGCATGGTGGAGGAAAATCCACCTGACCATAATTATTTGGGGTTAGTATTTCTCCCGAAATTAGAGAGCTTCCAGTGCATGACTATGTCAGGCCTTTAATCTATGGAGTATCAAGGAGAAGGCCAAAAGAAGGGAGAATTTCTGAAGTAGCTGAAGTGCAGATACCTAAGGGAAATTCTGAATTTGTTGATATTTAGTCCTAAAGATGCAAAAACTGACAAGCCATAAAATTGGGTAACATATCTGTCTTTTCAGAAGCATATACCCCATGTTATTGTTTTGCTGGCAAAGAATGGGAATTGCTGAAACAATACACTGATGGAAATTAGGAAAGGTATTCTATCCAATGGTCTATGGACCTCATTTAAAATCTGGCAGTAGCCTACGAGGTTAGAAGAGGTTATAGCCTCTGCTCCCATAACAAACGACTGCCTGCTAGGTTCAGAAATCCTCACCGGCCTGACTGTGATCTCTGTGCACAATAGGTGGTCTTATTAATTTTGTGGCATTTAAAAAGTAGAAAATGGACATAAAATCCTATTTTAAACCATATTAAACCATTATATGGATTGGTTTTTTGGGAAATGCTTCTCCTAAATTTCAAAATTTTTAGCAGATATTTTTTGAGACTTCAAAAATTTAGTTGTAGGTTATCTGCTTTGAAACTTCAAAGATATTTTTAGTAAGTTATTCCAATAACATCCTTGTTTACTCTCATGTCAGTAATGTGACAGTGACGTTGTAGCAGTTATGGAAGAATTATCTTGGTGCATTAGACCAGGGGTCTCCAACCTTTTGTGTAGGGAGAGCTACTTCTGGTCAGTAAAAATCGTCATGAGCTACTAAACCCCAAGCAACTCGCGCATTTTTCCGAGAGACCCCCCACGCCCAGTTTCATTGACTTTAAGCCTAATTCCTTCAGAGCCCATACTGTCGCAGACCACGAGGAGGTGACCTACATTTTTTGTCCTCATCCGGATAGATAGGGAGTGGCTCGTATGTACAGGAACATTTTTTAAGCACCTTCTTACGCCATGGCCACCCCTTAGGCATGAACACAGACATGGGTTTTGGTGTTTAATTTGAGCCGGTGATTTCCAGTGCTTGGCACCGTATCTTTATTGTCAACACCTGCACTTATATCAGTCTGCCACTTGGTGGTGGTGGTGTTTGTCTCTAATTTAGAGATGAGCACAGCAACAGTTATTTATTAATTCAATATATATTAAAAATGACCAAAACCTGCTGCCCAAGCCATTCTTATTGCTTTGGGGGCATGCAATAGTCTGAATTGTTACACTTTTAGTAGCGTGATGGCAAATAGTTGTGTTGGTACTGGCATCACTGGCAGGGGCAATTTGTGGCGCAAGCTGCGTTGGCCTCCTAACTTTTTTTTACAAGTTCAGCAATAAAACTAGGGGCAGTATCCAGAGTGGACCCACACAGCCCCACTCTCCATCAGAGAGCCATTTCGCCAGCCATTTGGTCTAGGCCGGGGCACAAATGAGGGTGGGTGTAGTTAGAGCGTCTGTTAGACTTCCTAGAAGAAGTTACATACCTGTTCAAGTACTCCACTCCCTCTCCCACTACCCGCTAACGTTAAGCTTGTCTTTGACCATGTACAGTGCTCCGCTGGCTTTTGGCTAGGTTTGCATAATAGAAATATCATATACATACATAGACAGCACAGTGCCAAGATGGTACACTGTCTGTACAAGCCAGACCCTGGTAATTACCAACAAGCTGACCAGCCTTTCGCACGCAAGAAATATGAAGGAGAAACAGTGCTTTACATGGGTTACCAGGACACCAACCACTGCATTGACAACTGAGATTTGTGTTGCATATAAGACTTGGGCAACTAATAAAGTATACAATGTAGACAACATCAGCGCTAGAACACGAAGACAGCAGTCCTCAATCACAGATTACAGCACAGGAAACACCATTCTCATGAGTCAACCAAAAGACTGGTTAGAATAAGGGAGGTCTAATTTAATTGTATGGGACATACTAATTAAGTTTTTTTAGGATTACGGTTGTTTTAAATATTGTACTGCTTAATCAATAATGTGTGTGAAAGAGGTGTCAATGTTCTTTTATATGTCTTTGTAATGTATGTATTTTGGTATATAACCTAAAATATAAATACAGAATTGAAGTGCAGTGAAGAAGACAGAATCGGAATGAAACTGATTAGCACTGACATATGCCAATAGCCACAAGCCCCTCAAAATCTAAAAACATATGACTAAACACTAACATAGCTCAATATGCATGGAGCGAGCCCACACTCCCTCTTACTCCGCCCATTCACAGCCCAGCCACCAATCTTAGTTTTCCCATATTCAACCATACCAATTTAACCCTTTCTATCCACTAGTTTCCATTTCACCTGAAATCGTGTAGTCTCGAATTACCTGTTCTTCCCACAATGTAGTAAGACCCCTGCAAGAAATAAAAACGGTAGGAGAGAAGACAAACACAATCCTAAACTGTAAACTCAAGTAGAGGACAAATCAGACTTATAGACCTTCTAAAACAGTGGTTCCCAAACTTCTGACTCCTGAGGACCCCGTTGAGTCACTCCTGGAAGCCGGGGATCCCCAAGCAATTTGTACGATTTAAATTTCAAACATTAAAACAGTAATTCGCAAAAAATAAACAAGTGCACACCAAATAAAATACTCGAATTACTAAAGATTTTATTATTTTCAATTGAAAAATTTAGCAAAAATCGAAACACTTTAATGGGAATGTTGGGTCTGCATCTCGGCAACTAACTTTTCAATGCTTGGTTTTATTTCGCGGTACGAGGCATCTGCTCCTGCCAGGGCCAGACTGAAAACCCAAAGCAGCCCTGGCAAATGTTGTCAGACTAGTCCACATATGATGCATACCAAGTGCAGCGAGTGAGCCTGACCACTACAAAGGGCGCTTTGGGGGACTCTCCCCCCAAGAAAATTTGGGAACAATGGTGCATTTGTCATTTTATATTGAATTGTATTAGCTTTTAAAGCATAGTAAATGTTGACCTTACTGTGCACCAGGATTCAGCAATCTTTGTTGGGGCTCTTCAATGATTCCCTCACTTTCACCCTCCAATAGTGCCTCTCATCTCTCCATAGCCCCTATGTCACATGTAGTTCATTTGTTTTATAGCACCTCTCATGCCAGTGTAGGGTGTCAGAGCACTTTACAACACATGCATACACAGACAATGAATCATAAGTGTGTAAATCAGTGCATAGAAAATGTTACATAAGGCACAGGGTACTACAAGATGTAGGATTCACGTGTCATCCATACTGATGGGCATTTTGTAAGAGTGCTTAGTTTGGAGAAGCACAAACTCAGGATTCAGAACATAACACAGTGGTTAGCGTTGACTTTAATAATAAGAATTTATCTCTACCAAACTAACCTTTTTTTAGCAGCATCAGGATTGAAAGACTGGGAAAAAACATAACTTACTAAGTTGTACCATGCAGTTTGCATGTAGCTCTTTGTTGGAAGTTTGTAGCTCACTGTGCTAGATTACGATTGTAACTTATGAATTGCACAGTAACAAAAGAATCTTTATGACAAAAGCAGTAACCCGCTGAGCTATGCACATAAAATCCTGTTTTTGAACTGCATGGTACACGTTCTTTGCAGCAGGCATATTAACCATCTGCACTACCTTAGATGGGTCAAACCTGCCACTGGACAAAACTCCCATCTCTCTCCAGCAGGTACATTAATCACCAGTTATCTTAATACTTTTATAGCTGTCCCACAACTGATAATTATACAAAGAACTTTGCAGTGCGTTTAAAACTGCTGCCTGTGGACCCCCTGGGAATGTGTCACAGACCCCTGGGGGTCCGCGGACCACAGTTTGGGAATCACTGTTATTAAATATAGCTCGGAATACTGAGCTCTAATGATTATGTGATCATTGAAATTGTTTTTCTTTTGATAGGAGAAAAGCAACGTACTTGGTCAAAAGAAGTACTTTATCATCTTCAAAATACTTTGCTGTGTGAGCAGGATTCCACCTACCAGCAGTCAAAATCCACATAGATAAGTCTGCTTTTCAACTTTAAGAAGGCCACCATGCACAGTCCCGCCATGCAGCGCAGTGCCAATTTGTATCTCAGTGTAATATTTCCACTCCCTGCTCAGTATCCCTAAACACATGGCTCTTCCCATCATCTGTTTTATCATACGAAATTATTTAAAAAAACGTTTTGGAGTCTCACATTACACCTTTTGTCTTCTGTGTAAAGGCAGGAGCCTTTGGGCAGGTCAGTTTTAGATTTCACTCTTCTCTGTCTCAAGTTTTATTTGCCAATAAAAACAGTGCTTTCTGACAGTTGGAGTAAGTAGATAGAGGGATATTTCCCAAAGGAGAACGTCTCAAATTGTGGACCATACAGCTAGTGCCAACACGCACTCTAACAAGAGATCCATGGACTAAGATTTAGACTTAGAAAGAATAGATGGGTCAACAGGACTTTGTATTCATTCACAGTATGAAAACAAAAATGGGGATCTCAGATGCCTGTAAGGGGAACAAATAATTGATTTGTAGGCGAATAAGATGGAGTAATTGGGACAGTCTATGGACACAGGAACTGAGACTGAGGATGGATCTCAGGTTACTATACCAGAATGGAAGCAGAAGGATAATACCCAGAGGGAAAGAGTCAATATTAAGTCTGCCCCTCCTAGTAATGACTGGAAAACTATTTTAGCTGTTTAGACGGAGGTAAGATTGATCACCTTGGCAGAAAATGGCTAATCTGTTTCTGTTTTTTTTTGGCACTCTCGAAGGAAAGAATGAGAGCGAGAGTCACTTAAAGATAAGCAGAAAGAAAACGTGTTTTTTCTCCAGCCCCTCCTGCACTACCTCTGCAAGACAAAAATGTTAAAGAGATCTTGTTGAGTAAAGATAATGAACAAGACTTTGAAAATGTAGATTCTAGGGTTCACAGGGTAATGCATAGGATAAAAGAGTTTATGGTAAAATTTCTGGGCTTAGAAAGAGTCATAAGAAGACTTGTAAACAGCCACAACAGCACTCATAGAAAAAATAAGCTAGAGGTGTAACAGCTTAATGAAAATGGGGAGAACCCGGAGAACTGATACTGGAAAAATAATCTATGCTTTCAAGGGATTCCAGAAGAAACAAAAGTTGAGAAAATAATTGAAAACATTTATGGATTGGAAGTTGATTAAGTCTTCTTTGTTTCATCAGAAGAATTAAAATAGACACAGAATGCTCATAGAGGCTTAGCCCATTTAACCACCTTAAGACAATTTCTGGTGTATTTTAGTCACTTTTCAGCGAGCAGAATGTTTTCTTTTAAGCTTATTATGCAGCCTCTAGTGAAGTGACCTTTCTTGTGAAATCAAATGTGAATAGGGAAATAGATAACATGCATATGGTATATTCTGCTTAGTTAACTTAGTCAAATATTTGTCAATTAATACTCTATAAAAAGTACCAAATGCTAAGATACTCGACATCCTTCACAGTCTGTCTAGTCCTAATGTCAGCTGCGTCTTGGAGATGTATGCAGGAATATCTCCCATAATTATGCCCAGCGGTGGCTGCTGCCTATCCGACGTGGTGGGGCGGGAGAAAAAAAATATAGACTTACCTTTCCTGACGGCTGCCGCGATCTTCTGCTCCCGCGCTCCTTCTCTGCACTCATCCTGGCAATGCAAATCCCATAAGCACAGGCTCCCAGACCCCACACAATCCCAGCACTTCTCTCATGGTTTTACGCCCAGCATGAGAGAAGCACTGGGATTACTTACTATATAAAGAGGGCCCCCTCTAAGGGTGAGTTAGGTCTGGGAGAAAAGGGGGTACAACCACAACAAAAATACTATTATACAACCTCCCACTTGACCTCTATTTCTTTGACATGTAGGCTAAATCTGCTCCTAAGGGCTTATCTTAGGAAAACAATTTGAGACATTATCTACTTAACACCAACATTATAATAAAAGAGATATTTTTATTAATTTTTCTGAATATTTTATACTTATTTTCATTGATAGTAGCAAAAGGTGAACAGAAAATCTTTTTCCTTAAAATACATACATATTATTACAATTTTTTTTCTTCATATTATTCTTTTTTCTACATTTCATTAATGCACAAACAGTTACATATTTCTTTATACAACACAAAACACTGATCTGCAGTGCACCCCTTGATTCATACCAGCAATTCAGATCACTCAATTAGATCCACATTCATTCTCACTCATACCAAACACACTAACAATCCGCCCTGAACCACATATACATCCTGGTCAGAAGGGGACAGCGGTGTTTGAGGTCTCCATGACCATATCATGGGCTGAGCGAATATGACGAGGTCGACGCGCGTTTCGGTGGAATAAGCCTTATCTTGACCACCTTCTTCAGGACCTTCTCAATTTATATGCTGTAGGGGTACCTGTGATGTGTAAATAACATGTCTCAATAGCCCATACATAAATCATTTAATGTTGGTTGAACCAAATACCATACTTGAACAAGCATTTGCAATGCAATACGTCTTGCATTTGCCAGAGTTTAAGCTATTGGCATTGTAAATGACAATGCCTTTTATTGATGTCTTTTGAAATCCTGCAAGCAGTGCATAAAAACGCACTTTGTACTTCTATATCAATCAGGCGTTTGTTAAGCGCGACTACTCACTCGTAAGGGTCTCAAGGCGCTGGGGGTGAGGGGGGTGCAGGTTCCAGTCCATCAAGGAGGGGGTCTGTCGAAGAGCCAGGTTTTGAGGTTTCTTGCGAAGATGGGGAGCGATGTTGTCTGTCTTAGGTGGAGTGGAAGGGCGTACCAGGCTCTGGCCGCGAGGAAGGAGAAGGAGCGGCCTCCCGATCTGGTCTTTCTGGTGCGGAGGACCACGGCTTAGGAGAGCCGGGCTGATCGTAGGGTCCTTCGGGTGCGTGGAATTTGAGTTGGCTGTTCAGGTATGCTGGTCCGGTGTCGTGGAGGGCCTTGTGTGCGTGGGTGAGCATCTTGAAGGTGACTCTAGCCTCGATGGGGAGCCAGTGGAGTGTGCGCAGGTGCTGGGAGATGTGGCAGTGTCTTGGCAGGTTGAGGACCAGTCTTGCGGCGGTGTTCTGGATGTTCTGTAGCTTGCCGGTGAGGTTTTTGTTTATTCCGGCGTAGAGTGCGTTGCCGTAGTCGAGTCTGCTGGTGACCAGGGCATGAGTGACGGTCTTGCTGTGTTCGAGGGGGGTCCATTTGAAGGTCTTACGTAGGAGGCAGAGGGTGTGGAAGCAGGAGGATGAGACGGAGTTGATCTGGCGGTCCATTTTGAGCTCGGAGTCCAGGATGATTCCCAGGTTGCGTGCGTGGTCCGTGGGGGTGGGCGGGCGGGCTTCCGAGGGCGAGGGGCCACCAGGTGTCGTTCCAGGCGTCGGGGTTTGGGCCCCTGATGAGTACTTCTGTTTTGTTGGTGTTTAGTTGTAGGCAGCTGTTTTTCATCCATTTGGCGACGGCTTCCATGCCTTCTCGAAAGTTGTGTCTGGCGGTGTTGGGTTCATTGGATAGGGAGAGGATTAGTTGGGTGTCGTCTGCGTATGACACAATGTTGAGTCCGTAGGTTCTGACGATGGGGGCGAGCGGAGCCATGTAGACGTTGAAGAGCGTTGGGCTGAGGGAGGAACCTTGGAGGACTCCGCAGGTGGTAGGTGTGGGGTCCGAGAGGAAAGGGGGGAGTCTGACCCGCTGCGTTCTGCCAGAGAGGAAGGAGCGGATCCAGTCGAGGGCCTTGTCCCGGATCCCTGCGTCGTGGAGTCTGCATATTAGGGTGCAGTGAGAGACTGTGTTGAACGCCGCTGAGAGGTCGAGAAGGATGAGGGCTACTGTTTCTCCTTTGTCCAGTAGGGTGCGGATGTCGTCTGTTGCGGCGAGGAGGGCGGTTTCCGTACTGTGGTTTTTTCTGAAGCCGGATTGGGAGGAGTTGAGGATGTTGTGCTCTTCGATGAATGTGGCGAGTTGGCTATTGATCGCTTTCTCGATGACTTTCGCTGGGAATGGGAGCAGGGAGATGGGTCTGTAGTTTTTGAGGTCGGTGGGGTCCACTGAGGGTTTCTTCAGGAGAGGGTTGACCTCGGAGTGTTTCCAGTCATCGGGGAACGAGGCGGTCGCCAGGGAGCGGTTGATGGTGTGGTGGAGCATGGGTGCGATGGTGTCGGCGGCTCTGTTGAAGATGTGGTGGGGCAGGGGTCCGTGGGGGCCCCGGAGTGGATTGACTTCATTGTCTTCAGTGTGTCTTCAGTGGTGAGGGCTGTCCAGTTGTCAATCGCTGGCTTCAGGGTGTCGGGGGTGGTTGATGAGGGTTCAGTGTGTTGGTTGTCTTTGTCGAAGTTGTCGTAGATGCTCTTGATTTTGTGGTGGAAAAAGGTGCTGAGTTTGTCGCAGAGGTCTTGTGAGGGAGGGATGTCAGTAGACTCGCTGGTGGGTTGGGCGAACTCCTTGATGATAAGCAAGGCTGGCAGTAAAAGAGGCGTAGTTCCTGCCAGCCTTACTTCTCATAAGCAACTACTATAAGTACAAAGTGCGTGTTTACGCACCGCTTGCAGGTTTTCAAAACCCATAAATAAAAGGCACTGTCATTAACAATGCCAATAGCTCAAACTCTTGCAAATGCGAGCCCCATTGCATTGCAAATGCTTGTTTTTTAATGCAGGCCTTTCTGATTTGCTATTTTATATTGTCCCCTGTAAGCACTTAAGGATTATACACCAAATGTGCAGATTCCAAACAGCTACATATTACATATATACACCAGGGCCTTAGAGCAGTGCACTTAGGAGACACAGGGATACCACTCCAAAAGCTACGCAGCCTGCATGCACGAATAGCAGCATACTTTAAAGGCCCCAGAAAGAATCACCAGATCAACATAGCGTGCATGCCAGTGCACATTGCAGGTGCTCGAGGGTAAAAACTTTGCAGGAACTAATCAGCCCACTTTGTTCTTACCTACTTTAGCCAACTTTTTCCACTCCAAAATCAGGACATGGAGTTAGCAGCAAAAGTGTCGTACTTTATAGGCAACATAAGCAGCAAACACGGTAGCTATCAAGAACAGTGCTCTTTGGAGGAAGTAGCATCACAATACTACGGTTTAAGCTCTGTTCAGTCCTCAGCAAAGGAAGAAGTTACTCCTCTGTAACTTGGACTTCAAATGTCTACAGGTAAATTAATCTACTGCTCTCCTTTGCCATTTTTTAAAGGGGTCCCCAGTATAAGTTAAGTGACTAAAATTCAGACCAGTCAGATTTATAAAACATCAGAAGCACAATCCCTATCCAGCCCCACTTCATTAATCTCATTTAAAACTTAAGAGTCACTTGAACTGCTTCCAACTTGTCACACAGCTCTCTTGGAGTTAGAATACACATTGTAGGACAAAAAAGATAACTGAAAATGGATCCGAAAAGCAAGAGTATACAGGGCTCATTTGACCAAACCACAAAGTGTGGGTCAATTGTAACAGGCAACAATAAGTTCTTCGCCACACGGCTTAAGCAGGGTAACTATATGTAAGTTCAGTAATAAAGAAGTAACAGCTTTTCCTGTGGGACCCTTCAGAGACACTGACAGAAAATGCTCTGTAGAGGTAATGTACCTGCATAGAGCTTCGTGACGATGTGTTGTGAAAGTATTCACAGACTTCCACAAGGGCTCTTGTAGCTCCCAACCATGTGTTAGTGAGACTAGGTGTACGAGCATTGCATTTCCTATAATGTGCTCTTAATCCTCTTAGGGTTCTATGACCTTCACAGACCAGAAGAGCACAGTCAATCAATCAATCAATCACAGAATTTGTAAAGCGCACTACTTACCCGCGAGGGTCTCAAGGCGCTAGGGAAAAAAAGGGGGGTGGGGGGTGCTGCTACTGGTCGAACAACCAAGTCTTGAGTAGCCTCCTGAAGGTCAGCAGGTCTTGGGTCTGTCGTAGGCTTAGTGGAAGGGTGTTCCAGGTCTTGGCGGCGAGGTGGGAGAAGGATCTGCCGCCGGTGGTAGTTCTTCGAATGCGAGGGACGGTGGCGAGGGAGAGGTCGGCGGAGCGGAGTTGGCGGTTGGGGACGTAGAAGAGGAGTCGTCTGTTGAGGTAGGCTGGGCCAGTCTTGTGGAGTGCCTTGTGTGCGTGGATGAGGAGTTTGAAGGAGATTCTCCTGTCGACGGGGAGCCAGTGCTGGTTCCTCAGGTGGGGAGTGATGTGGCTGTGGCGTGGTACATCGAGGATCAGGCGTGCGGAGGCGTTTTGTATGCGTTGCAGTCGCTTGATGAGCTTGGCCGGGGCTCCCGCGTAGAGGGCATTCCCATAGTCAAGTCTGCTACTGACGAGGGCCTGGGTGACTGTTCTTCTTGTGTCTGTCGGGATCCACCTGTAGATCTTGCGAAGCATGCGGAGGGTGTTGAAGCAGGAGGATGAGACTGCGTTGACTTGCTTGGCCATGGGAGCGTTGAGTCGAGGATGACTCCCAGGTTGCGTGCGTGGTCGGTGGGTGTCGGGGCTGCTCCCAGCGTCGTTGGCCACCAGGAGTCGTCCCAGGCTGAGGGGTTGGAGCCGAGGATGAGGACCTCTGTCTTCTCCGTGTTCAGTTTTAGTCGGCTGATCTTCATCCAATCGGCGACGGCCTTCATTCCTTCATGGAGGTTGGATTTGGCGGCGAGGGGTCCTTGGTGAGGGAGAGGATCAGTTGAGTGTCGTCGGCGTAGGAGATTATGTTGAGGTCGTGCTGTCTGGCGATGCGTGCGAGCGGGGCCATGTAGATGTTGAACAGTGTTGGGCTGAGGGACGATCCCTGGGGTACGCCGCAGATGATCTCGGAGGCTTCGGATCGGAATGGTGGGAGGCGGACTCTCTGGGTTCTGCCGGCGAGGAAGGAGGTGGCCCATTCCAGGGCCTTGTCTCGGATCCCTGCGTTGTGGAGGCGTGCGCGTAGAGTGCGGTGGCAGACAGTGTCGAAGGCGGCGGAGAGGTCCAGCAGGATGAGGGCTGCGGTCTCACCGTTGTCCAGCAGGATCCTGATGTCGTCGGTGGCGGCGATGAGGGCAGTCTCAGTGCTGTGGTTGCTGCGGAACCCCGATTGGGATGGGTACAGTACAGTCATTTGTTTAGTGCTTTGAAAACGTTGCCCTCAAGTAACTTAACTTTTACTGTAAGCTGCTAACGATCTTTCTCATTGCCACCTTCTCCCCATACAAATATAATAGCCACTAACAATTTCAAACAAAGTTTTCTTCCTACTTTACAAAAAACAGGTTTGCAGAGCGGAACTGAAGGCCTAATGTTGACAGTTAGTAACATATTTTAGAATTAATGGCACTTTGCAAGCAGAGGAGCAAAGTTATATCAGTTGAGACCATCTGGACATTTTCTCCTAAGTGTGAACATGTCAACTCAGCAGATAAACTTCATTCAGCATTAACCCCTCTGCTGTCTGATGAGTTGTATAAAGTCAGGTCTACAGATTTATGGTATCTTGTTTGTTTGTTTGTTTGATGAGTTTTATCTAGTGGAGAATAAAGTGTTTGACTGAGAGGAGAGGTGTTTGGATGCGATGCTACCGGGAAGAAATCAATACTTTATCTCCCTCTAGTCCTTTGACTACGGGGGACTACGGGGGAATAAAGACGACATGTTAGCAGCTCATCTTTTTGGGTGCAAAGTGAACACTAATTGTTCTGGGCCGGTGCTAGCACTGCCCGTAGTAGGGAGTCTGTAACAAGCCAAGAGTCGCATGCTGTTTGTTTTCCCAACCTCACAACCTTTTTCCAAGTAATTCTATTAAAGGCTCCATTGAAGGTCAATCAGGGTTATGTCCATTCTGCTGCAGTGCGATAATAATCAGCCACTCTGTTCTCGAACCATGTGCACCATACGTGCACTCTGCTACTCACAATATATGCAACAGCTAAGCCTCTACTGCCGAAATCAGGGCCCTGCATACAGACAAAGGCATAAAATGGGCGCAAACCTCTATAACCGGACCTGCAAGCGCGAGTATCGTTCCTGCACCTAACTGTTGTTGATCGGGAGTATTTCGTACCAGTGTCATATTTACAGCAAATTTGGAACGTTAGGTGGCTAGTCACACTACACCGTTTAAAAAATGAATTGGTAACTTATTCTATCTGATGTTTTTACCTGCTTGAGGCACACACTGAAAGCAACAAATGTGAGGACCCTTGGTGTTGTGACACGGGCAGCGGGAGCGGAACCCAGAGTAATGGCGGCGAGTGGCTGAAGACGGTGGGGGGAGAACTGGGCGACCAGCTGCGACTGAGTGTAGCATGCCGCTCCTGGCAGAGGAGGACCTGTGGGCTATAAACCGCGCTCTCTGCATGTTAAGTGAGCTGGTGGGGTCCGATGACCCATATTTCGGCGTGCAAAAGCGGGTGCCTGCTAAAATATTAAGTGTGGCGCCCGTGTTAATCTGAAGCGCCATGCTCAAACCTAAAGCGGCACCTGGGGGCGGGACGGGGATAAGGAGCTGCAAGCCGGGGGGCCATTGTTGACATGTCTTGCAGCGCATAAAAAAAGAAATGCGCAGCCGCCGAACCTGAAGTGTGCCTCGCGTTTAAAAAAAAAACAAGCATTTGCAATGCAATAGGTCCAATTGCATTGCAAATGGTTAAGTTTAAAACTGAGCGCGGCGCCGCTTCAAGGACACCGTGCTCGGTTTCTTTTTTTTTTACTTTAACACTGAGCGCGGTGTCCTTGAAGCGGGCGCTGCGCTCAGTGTTAAAGTTAAAAAATATATAAAGAAACCGAGCGCGGTGTCCTTGAAGCGGCGCCGCGCTCAGTTTTAAAGTAACAAAACAAAAAAACAAACAGAGCGCGGTGTCCCTGAAGTGGACGCCGCGATCTACATAAATGTAAAATATAAATAAATAAAGTGAGCGCGGTGTCCCTACCGGGCGCCGCGCTCATTAAAGTAATAAAAAACATACATAATTGTCCCCATCAGTGTCCATTTTCAAAATAGTGCGTGCTTACCAACTAATTGAAGGAGACCGTGTAAAGCCGCAAGTAAACGATCCAGTCCTGATGGGCGGTCCGAAAAGGAGACAGGGTGGTAACAAGGAGGGACTAAGAAGCCTCATTCTCAATCGGAAGCCAGCATTTACCATGTACGATGACGCCAGCCAATGAAAAATATGGGCGGGGCTTCCACTCCACTCCTAAAAAAATACCCTAATACAGCATGCCTCGGAAAGCGAGCAGCGCATGCGCTGCAATGCTAGGCGAGACCTAAAAAGGGGGGGGGGGGAAGACTAAGCCGGGCTTTATATACACAAGAAAGGAAAGAAAACAAAAAAGGTGAAGGAAATTTGAGATATGTGATGCAGAAGTTTCCTAGCCAGATTATTCCCAGTGCATAGTGTTAGCAAGAACACCACCGTCACCAAGATATTAAACAAGCGATGAACGAGTGTAAACGAGTGTAAATTAGTTGTAACGTAGACCCGCTCTTGACACACATCACATTGTGTTTACAAATCATGCACAGGAATATCTAGATGTTGCTGTTCCCGGTGCTTAACTGGTGCGTTCGCGCATGCATGGGTAGAGAAGATGCAAGTTGTGCTCTATCATGCTCTATTACAACTTACAATCAAATACCTTGTAAGTAGGTCGACCCCGATGCTAGTATTTGGCTAGCAGTCTTTCTGTAGCACTGGGATTAGACAGGGTGGGCCGGTTTTGCACTCCAGCAGGGACTGGGAGCCTGAGCCCCTGAGCACTGCGGATATCTCCAAGGAACAGTCTGGAGATATCCAAGTGCGGATGTCAGTTTGGCCGTCCTAAGATGGCTGGTCAAACCGACATGCGCACTTTCAGTGCCTACCACTCCTCCTCCCCCTGATTTTGACGCTACGGCATGGACCCGCCTAGCCCTAGACTCCCGACTGGAAGTGAAAAATAAAATGACAATAAAATAGTTCCATTGTCATTTAATTTTTCTTCTGTCTGCTGCATTTCAGCAGTGGAGCAATGCTCTCCCGCCATAGCGGAGGAGCCGCCCCTGATATCACTGTCTGGCTTCTCTGATTGGTGGCAGTCCATCTTGCCTCTCTCTATATGGGATCTCGATAGTCTCGAGTGAGATCTGATTACTTTCTAATGCTCCATTAGTTCAATTAAACTCCAGTTCTCTATGGCAAGACTGCACAGCTCCTACATGTCCAAGGGACACCACCAGATCCATCTATTCACTATGTGAGCGACGAAAGCTCTTGCTTTGCTCAAATGGTAGATAGGCGAATCTCTTAGATGAGATAAGGATGTTAATTGTGATAAACTACTTGAGGAAGTGAAAAAAAGAAATAAAGGGTTCCTGCAACTCTTGTAAAATCAGGGGGCAGTCTGAGATATTTACACAAGCTGGTGGAGGTCCGCTTAAAATAATATGTCGATGATATAATGTGGTGCTATCCCCCTCCTTGTGTGAGAGGAACACCAATGATTTACCAAGGAGGGCACCGTGGCCAGCTTAGAGTGCAGGTAAAAAGGCCTATCAGCCATGACTATTAATCAGATACTCACGCCAAAGTCTGCACAAGGGGGTGGTAGTTGTCTGTGCTAAAAGGAGTACTACTTCTGGTGGAACTCATCTAGACAGCTGGGTACTCTGCTGGAAAAAAATCATTTACCCACCATGTTGAGAGGACTGAGGATGTGAGTCTCCAGGCAGGAAACATAGCAGGTGAGTCACAAATGGTGAATTCAGGAATAGTGTTGCAAAGTGCTGCAGTGCTAGAACTTGTTTTTCCCTTAAAACTATGCCAAGACTCTCTTTTTTGGGCACAATTCCCAACTTATCACTTAACATAAGATTGGAATCTAATTATCTGCCCTTCAGGCAAAAATCAAGACTTGGCTATTTGCATATGTTCTCTCGTTTACTGCCTTCTCTCCCTGCATTTAAAGCACCAGGACGCCCTGGTAACATAATCGTTGTGCTCTTCATTTTTTTTGTGATATATTTTTATTGAACTTTCCAGAACGTTGAATTAGTAGTCAGCACTTCGTGCCATTGCAGCGTGTTAAAGGGAACAGTTAAAACCTGCTGAACAACATTGGAACTTAGAAGGCATGGGCAGATGCATCTGTGTCATAGAACATTGTATAAGCACAGTAGGCGAGGACAAGGTGGATACGAGCATTTATGAAGTACAAGGGTGGTGACAACTGGTGTAAGGATAAGCATTGCAAGTGCTGTGTGCAATTCAGCTAGAGGTGATAGGTAAAACAGCAACTTTGGTAGTGGTCTTAGACTGGGTAAGGGAAGAAATATACACAACTGTAGTAGTGGTCTAAGACGGGTAAGTGAAGAAATATACACAACTATAGTAGTGGTCTTAGTCGGGGTAAGTGAAGAAATATACACAACTATAGTAGTGGTTTTAGATTGGGTAAGTGAAGAAATATACACAACTATAGTAGTGGTCTTAGACGGGGTAAGTGAAGAAATATACGCAACTATAGTAGTGGTCTTAGACGGGGTAAGTGAAGAAATATACACAACTATAGTAGTTGTTTTAGATGGGGTAAGTGAAGAAATATACACAACTATAGTAGTGGTCATAGACGGGGTAAGTGAAGAAATATATGTAACTATAGTAGTGGTCTTAGACGGGGTAAGTGAAGAAATATACGCAACTATAGTAGTGGTCTTAGACGGGGTAAGTGAAGAAATATACGCAACTATAGTAGTGGCCTTAGATGGGGTAAGTGAAGAAATATACGCAACTATAGTAGTGGTCTTAGATGGGGTGAGTGAAGAAATATACGCAATTATAGTAGTGGTCTTAGACAGGATAAGTGAAGAAATATATGCCATGCGCAGTGGTACTCTGAGAATTTAAGCTATGTGACACAAATGACTGCAGAGTAAAGGTAGTTTCAAGTACCCACGTTACTCGGGGGGGGGGTCCCATAATTTGGATCTATGATGGGAGAGCATCATTTTATTGAGCGCAGAAAGTTTCAAGGAACTCATCCCAGCTCAGCGAGAGTGTATATTTGTCGAGACCCCAGGCTTCCTCACGATGGAGCGAGATGCTCCCAGCCTCCGCCCAAGCAACAACACAGCGCAACCTCAGAAGGTGGTCTTTCGGCCTTCCACAGATGCGTTACCAATCTAATCACGAGTACAGTTGCCAAATCAAGAAAGTGGGAGCGAGCCTTCTGTTTCTTAAGGCGTGCAAAGAGTCCCAAGACGCAAACCTCTCCTTAGCGCAAGATTTCATACCCGGATACGTTTTGTAGCTGATCAGTGACCTCAGTACAGACGATCACAAGCTCTGGGCATGACCAGAATATGTGTTGTAAATCAGCACTTACCAATCGGCATCGGGGACAAGAGGCAGCACCTGGAATGAATTTTTTAATCTTTTATGTAGTCAGATAAGCCCTGTGTAGGGCGTAGATATATTTGTTGTGCAGTTCATTCATTAAAAAACAAACTTTGCAAATACAACCAACCTTAGTAACCGTCTTGAAGTAAAATATCACTTAGAGACATTTCATATCTCAAGTCCTGTTTCATATGTGGAAAAATACTTGTGTATTAATAGGAGGTGAACTTGGTTTTAAATGTCCCTTTCATATTCCTATGTGTGATATTATCAACTTCCTTGTGCCAGTCATAAGGCTGCTTTGGGATTAATAACAACATAACAGAATCAGAAGTGTCCGAGATCCCTATATGAAAAATCACACTCATGTGCCATGGCACACTCTATTAATGTATCACAAGTAAGTGCATTTGATGCCATACATCATCGCTTACAAGGCATGAAGAATAATATAAACAAATCTAATCAGCGGCATGAAAGCAAGCCTGAGCTCCTTAACTTGAGTTCTACTGCACAGCAGGCATGGTTGCTTATAAATACGTTCATTAGCTTTTAAAATGTAGGTTCGCAGATCACCTGGTACATGTACTGCTTCGCATCAACCAGCCGCGGTCCGTGCAGGTAACAGCGGTGGGGTGGTGGGGCCGTGTAAGGGGGGATTTCGAGGGACGATGCCGAGGGAAAATTAATTATTTATTTAATTTTCCCTGTGCATCGTCCCTGGAAATCCCCCCTTACACCGCCCCACCGCTGTTACCTGCACGGACCGCGGCTGGCATCAACAGGCAAACAAGTAGGTATACATGATTGGGGTTTATATTGAGGCAAGTTCTCTTGTCTATTTTGGCTCCTGTTCAAATAGGCGGTCTCACTTTCTCCCGCATCTTCCTCCAGCACATCCTGTTTCCACCAGTTCACACGTGGTGAAGTGAAAGAGGGAATCATGTTGGTAAGGCCAGACAGATTTGTCCTCAGAGGAGCAGCGAATATTCAATTCAATTACTTTATTTCTGTTCGTCTCTACCATAAAAAGTACATAGTCCAAATAAAAACATGAAAAGATCTTTAGATTGAAAATCAAATCAATACAACATGTATACAGTTAGCATAAGATCTAGGTTTCTTACTTAAAACTAAAAAATGCCTTTCTATTAAGAATAAAACCCAGCTACAAAAACCTCAGGAAAATAAAACCTTAAAATAGGCTTAAAAAGGCTCCGCTATGCCATCTAGAAAGTCTGAGGATTTGCAACATAAGGTGTCAAATGGAGTTAACTGACATAGAAACGCTTAAAGTGTGTAGTGCAAATACCATTGTGATACATAATGGTTATTTCAGGGTCTAATTCTATGTGACATACATACATCATAATGGTTCAATAAAATACATATCAAATCAACATCCAGATTTTTTACAAAGCATCCAGCTAAAAGCATACATCCAATGGAAAAAAGCAAAATGAGAAACAATTCACAATATCAGAAAGTCATACTATAAAATCATCGTTTTCCTATACTGTAAAACTTTACACAAATAAATTGCCACAGAGTAACAGATAGATAAGAATGGTAACATTTGCAGGTACAAAAAGCTCAGATTGCGTAAAATAGGTACGATATATCGACTACTCAATTCCTTGAAAAAAATACAAAATAAACTGAGTATGTATAGTGCTCTGAGTTGATATATTGTCACACAAACATTTAGATAAACTTTTGGACCAATCATTCTGGGTTGGAAATGTCACTAAACAGTGAAAATTATCCAATTAGCGAATATCTTTAGGTCTGGTTCCAGGCATCTGTTGAGCGCCTGGCTGTCCGAATTCCCGAAGCACCTGCGCAGACCCACATATGATTTTACCGGGGGGCATTTCCGCACCCAGTAAAATTAGAGCTCCCAGTGCAGGAACTCCATATCAGTTCTTATTGGTATGACTCAACCCTCCAGCTTGCACTGAAAGAATCTGATTGTGTGAATTAGCAAATATAGATCTGCCAGGCCCAACAGGGGCCTCTCCTTACATGAGCTTTGGGCTTCATTTCTGATGCAGGCTAACAGATTTATATGTGCTAAAATTTAACTTATTATTTTCGCACATTTTCTGCTGCTCAGGTTATGAAAGCCAGCGAAGGAGGTTTCCATGCTCTGCTGCATGGTGGCTACAGATCTGCCTGCAAGTTGACCTTGTGAAAGTCCTGTGCCTGAGGAGCGAACATATCCACTACAGTAGCTTCTGTGTGCTTCCTCCAAAATTAACAGAAGCATCATTTTCTGTTGTGTGTAATAAGTGAAGGATACGAGGGCTTTATGCATGGAAAGGGTAAAGAAGTCCCTACCAGACTGACTGGTTGTGATGCAGCGGTAATTTCACGGTAATTTCTCAATGCAAATCCTCATTTACCTTCTAATTTACTGCTGCAAAAGTACTGGACCCTTGCCACTGTATATTACCATCAGGAGACTTTACATAAACATGAAAAATCAAAATGCAATTAATATTTAAGCCAATAAAGAGAGTTGTGAGTATTTTAAAGGGTTTTATTTTCTAGTTAAAAGTTAAAGTTCTCTGACCCTTTATTCATTAGTCAAATATCAATCAGGTTACAGAATTTGGAAAACAGAAAAAATAGAATTATAGGTTGCATACAAAACATTCCATAAAGGAAGGGAATGAGGCAATCAAATGTCAATCAGAATTCTCCAAAGAAAGTTCAGGAAAATATGATTCAAGAGTGAGTTTTTGCAAGGCTAATCAATAATCAATAATTGGCAAAAATCTCCCATAAAGAGAAATAAATGCATAAGACAAATAAATCTTTTCAAAACTAATTAATTAGTCAAAGCATAAACTTAGAGTTTTAGCATCTAAATCTACCTGTTCTATCCAGCTCCACTCTCTGCCCTGGTGTGTTCAATCTGAGAGAGGCTGCTTCACAAGGAGCGAGACAGCCCGCCCTTCACAAGACCACAGAGGAATGTGATCTGCCTTGCCAAAAGTATGACGTGCAAGGCTAGCCTATGCCCCCCACCTCCCTCTATCTCTCCTCGGACGCAATCTGCTCTCAGACTGCACCCGCGACATTCGCGTACCTAACCCATATGATGTCTGATCTCATCTGCTTCTTCTCCTCTCCTCCCTCTCAGACTAAGGCCCTAAAGCTTAAGAGAAGCCACCACGCCCCCTAAGAGGTCATTATTTATACTCTAATTCTTGGCTGACTATTCTAATAATGTTGCAAGTTTTCAGTAAAGCTTGTACCGTGATTGGTTAGCTTAGAAGACATGAGGGTCTCACCATCCTGTTCTCATTGGCAAATCCAACCCATACCAGTTTTAACAAAGGAAGCGTTAATGCTTAATACAGTCTTATTGTTTCACCATCAATAATTATACAAATTTGCAACATTAAGGAAGAAAAATGTATCAGTCCATTTCCTCCTTCCTTTCACATTGCACGCAGGAAGGATACTTTCCACAAACACTGGTAAATTGGCACGATAACAAGAATGTACAGTTCATGGTGGCCTTGAACCAGGTCTTCACTTGAGGCACTTGGCAGTATGTAGCTGGTTCTGCGCATGCGTCTCTCATTCAATACAATTCACAGCCTTGCTGGATTCACAGGCAGCCATTTTATCTTAGGCCCAAAAACAAAATAAACACAAAAAGAGTATTAATTTACGAAATAAAACCCATTATGTTTTACCTCCCCCATACTAATACCCTGTATAAATGATTACCTAACAAAAGCTATTAGTTTAAAGCAGCTTTTCTTATTATTTGTGCACAACATGCAAAAATGTGCAATGTACAATATAGCATGAAACATGCACTAGTGTAAATTTTGAAAGCGCACACAGTTAATACATACTCATAGCACCATGCTCTAATGTTTTAGATAGCTTTTCATGCAAAATGCGTTTGCCCCATGTGTAGTGTTGGTGCATGGTTGATTAATTAATACACATTATAAAAAGACGTGTTATGAACTGAATATGCATTGTCTAAATATGCAACAAAGCCAAAGTCTCTTGAGACAGGTACAGGGAGTGTAGATTATAAGGGAAAGGAGCTGGGAGGAGAGAACACATTCCATTTTATCTTCAAAGCTAAAAAGGAAAACTGCAATCACGAGTTTCTCTACACTGCAAAAACACATGTTAATACAGCACAAGCATTTCAGACTGAAAGCATTTTGACCAGGCCTCATTTTATATTTCATGTGCCATGTGTTTTCTCTTGCACCAAAATCTGCGTGCCAATTTAAATGCAATCTGTCTGAAACACAAAACAGAGCAATGCTTAATTTGAGAAATCTAGCTCTATCAACTCACCCTTTGATGATAACAAATCATGATACCTCAAATGATTTGTAGATCATCACACTTATTTATTTTCACAAGTGACATTTTTATTGCAAAAGCTGAGCATATAACAATTTTACGTCTTTTTTCTAAGGCAACACAAGTTTTTGTCTGTAATCAGATCATATATAGCCAAGCTCAAAGTTTAGTGCAGAGTTCTGTAAGTAGCTCCTTGGAACTGTTAGTCTTCTCTAAAATAAGTAACTAAAATAATAAAAGGAAAATTCAACAGGACAGTTCTCTTTTCTATTTTCTTTTCTTCTTTTCTTCTTTTTCTTTCATCATTCAAAGATTCTTTTCTCTTCAGCTCTTGACAATTCTCAGTTATTGTTTCAGCCTTTCTTTTTCTCTTTGTCACCAGCTTGCCATCAGGGTGGCTCATACAGTTCATTCAAAGGGGCATTCAGTACTTTTTCCATGCATTTTGACCACTCAGGTGACGAGAAACTCTGACAGAGCACCATCAATTCTTTGCACTATTTCAATCCAAGCCTTTCACTTTTATTTTCACTTTGATCAGATTCAGATGTTTCAGCTATGGGTGCAAATGATTCTTCAAGGGACCACTGTAGACTTTTTGGATGCCCTTTCAGCCAGCTTTTTCCTACCTCCACTCGTAGGCCCACAGCACTAATTTCTTCTTCAGAGGCTGCATCTGACTCTTTCACCCTTTGGACACCGCTTTCATCTGAGTCATTTTCCACTTTTTGCTTTTCCAGTGCCACTTCAGTTTTCTCTAGTGCTGCTTCAGACTCTGTGTGTTCCCTTACAGCTTGACTGACCCTCTTCTGTGGACTTTTGACCACTGCTGGCATCTCTTCTTGAAGAGGAGCTGTTTTATCAGGGGGACACAGGACCATACGTGTGTGAGAGGCATGCACCCAATTTGGAAGGCCACCACATTTCACAACAGTCTTTGCCAGGATCCTTTGGAACAGGCCTTTCCATTTCACAGCATCTCTCAGATCAAAGTTTTGGCACCATTCATTATGTAGATCTTGTGTAGCAGCTGCAATCTGGTGAGAAACTGCACGCTCCACACCAGTCAGACCTTCACAGCAATTGCTAGTCTTTTCATCTGTGTTTTTCACAAGTGCATTTGCATGTTCATTTTCAAGCCACTTTGGTGATGCTGAAACACAGTCTTTTGCAAAGTGTAACCCTGTGCTGTCTTTGTGTTGCTTTATTATGCTTGAAACTTCAGGCTGATGGCTACAATCGAATCTTTGTTGAAACTGTGGTTCTACACACATCATCTTTGAAACCTCATTATGATCTGATTTCAGAGAAACTGGCAATTTATACCTGGGCATCAGTTTTTGCAATAACACATTTGCTACTATGCAGTTGTCACTTTTCTCAAAAACAGTTCTGATACAACCCTGTTGTTCTGCTTCTGAAACAATTTCTTGAGCCTCTATTAATTCACCTGTGAAGATTCCATTGAATGTATATGCTAACAGAACACAATTTTGTGCAACTGAATTAGCATTTCTCTCTCCCATGACAACAGTGACTCCCATTTGAGCAGCTATACTGCATCTCATGGTTAGGGCAATCAATTTCGAATTTTGGGCTGAGGTAACTACTGAAAGCCATGAAGTTTTGACAACATAATGTATAGGAAGCACAGCATGTGCTGCTTTTAATGTGTCATTATTACCTTTCAAATATGGGCCATCTACAAAATGGACATTGTTGGGCTGAATCAGACGTTCATCATTAAAGTCTGATCTTGGCTTTATGCATATTTTCATGATATTTAGACACTCATATTCAGTTTTATCACAAACCAATTCATTTGCTGGCATTTCTGTGAAGTTAGGGTCAAAGGTCATTGGGAAATACATCACAGACCTTTGAACACATTCATGTTTTTGAACAGGCACTGAGAGCGCAGCCCTCCCTCTCACTGCAAATTGGTGTATTTTCTTTTAAATAAACTTTCAATCCTAGTGCTGGGGCGCGACACTTTTTCTCTTTCAACTCTAGGAATGCTTTGGTGCAATTTTTGTCCAATGGAAGCGGATCAGACACATCCTTGTGTGTCAGCCTCAGTAAAGGCTTAGCCACTAGGGAAAGGTTTAGTAACCACTCTCTACAGCAGCCAACCATTCCCAAACATTTCCTGACTTCTTTCTGAATTTGAGGTGGATTTATCTGGTGAATTATTTCCACTCTCTTTGGTGACACCTTTCTACCTCCCTTTCCAATTATGTGTCCCAGACATTCATTTTCTTTTTGACAGTACTCCTGACTATTCTCATGCAATGGCACTGTTACATGAACATGACAAAAATCAATAACAGTAAGCCATTCTTCAGCACATGGAATGTGAAAAAATATATTGGCTGGATTCGGTACCACAGGACAACATGGAAAAGTTATGCTATTAATCTCCTGCACTAATCTGTTCTTTTCATTTAGTTTCTGTGAACCTGTGATCAGAAAGTTACATAAACTTCCAATCAATTCCATCAAAAATACTTTACTCACTTTATCTCCAATTATGGGTAAAATTTCTGCAACTGATGGTGTTCTTGAATACATGTCATCTGGTTCTAATTTGAATAAGACATGTTCTGTACATTTTATTAATCTGACATCCTTCTCTGTGAACTCTCTTATTTCTGTGTTTATTATTTCTTTCAAATCAGAAGGTCATTTTTCAACTATCCTTTCTGAAAACAATGCTACAGCGGTCTCTTGTTGGGCCATTTTAAAATGTACCTCCTCATCAGGAATCTGAAAATTAACATTATCTGGTGTACAGTAATCTGTGCTGTTTAATTTGCAAAACAATTGTTTTCCTGCCAGGCCTGTATCACAAACAACAAATTGGTAACTTTCCTCAAATGGGCCTATTTTTGGTGCAAATTCTTCTAAAACTGGGTTTGTAATTTCTTTGTTTAAAACTCCTACAACTATGGGGCCGATTCCGATTCGGGCCGGAAATCTCTCCGACCGAGCCGGACCCGGAGAGATTTCTGACCGAATCGGACACGTGCAGCCCGTGCAGCACGTGCAGCACCTGCAGCCCGGACGATGCGTCCGTATGCTATCGTACTCGAGTCGGTCGGACTCCCATTGAAGTCAATGGGAGCCGGTCGTACAATGCGTACGCGGGCTCCCATTGCCTCAATGGGTGCGAGGCGAACAGGGGCGCCCCCTACAGCGGGTACGCGGCGAAGCGACTCGTGCCGTACACGCACAGGTAGGGGGGACCCATGGGTCCCCCCTGTGTGCGACTCGCGCAGCTACGCGTACAGGGGGGTCCGACACGGACCCCCGAAGTACGGCTCCGACTGCTCTTTTGAGCCGGACGGCGCGTGTCGGTCGGACTGCTCGCGGCGCGCATCGTACTTGCCCGGCCGGGGAACGTCTCCATTGCGCGGTGCGAATCGTGTCCGAGCGAGTTGGTCGGTGCGGTTCGACCCGGGAACGAGTCGGTCGGAGCGGTTGGGACGCCCGAACGAGTCGGTCGGCGATTTCGCATCGTACTCGCACGGCCGGACGCGCGTACGAATCGGTCGGGAAATAGGGCTCCGAATCGGATCCGGTTAAGCCGAATCCGATTCGGAGCCCTACGGCCGAGATCGGAATCGGCCCCTAAGTCTGGACCTTCCACTGCTTTCACAATGGACTTGGTAAATTCAGAATTGTTAGGGTTAAAACTCTCATTTTCAAATACAGCAATCTTTTGAACTGGGTTCTGATTTTGTTTCTGGAAAGAATTCACATTTGCTCTGGACAACTTATTTACATTAATTTTAGCATTTTCCATATTTTGTCGGAGCATCTGGGCTTGAAAAACTCCTGCCATTGGTACCTGTTTCTGAACTGATATTTGCATTTGTTTGGCTGACACATCTTGCACCTGCATTTCTCTCTGTTTTTGCACATTTCCAACTGCTGCATCATGTTTAAATTTAAATTTCTTCTTCCAATGCTCAAATCTGTTATAAAGATGGCAAAAGGACACCCTTTCCAGCAGTACAACATCCATACCTGAATGTGCACTGACCAAAACACCTATACTTCCATCCTGTGTTCTTTAATCTGTACCCAATCAACATCCTTTGCTGGCACTCTGCCCTTCAGGAAAGTAATCACTGCTACGTTTTTCTCCATAACAACAGAAAATGATGGTGCATTCATGCAAACCTTTTTCATTGTCTCCTCACCTGACCTTTGCACAACAACTTTAGATTCAAACCACAATTCAGTTTGCATGGCAATGTCAAAGAACATTTCCAAATTAATGCATAACTCCTTTAAAATTTCAACAAATCCATCAACTTGTGGGTACCACAGCATAAGTTTGTCTCTCAATTGTGGGAATGTGTTCAGAAATGCTGCAAGTTCACTTTTGTTCCGTGGCACATGAACATGCACTTCTCCCACCTTTTCTCTCAATGAGTAAGCAAAAGCTTCTCCCTCATCCTGTTTATTATTTTCCCTAACAAGGTCTGGTGGTTTCTTTTTCTTCTCATGTTTTCTTTCCCATTTGTCTCCTAATTTCTCAAACCCATTGCATTTGAAATTATATTTTATTATTTCTGCAAGGTGCAACTGCATTCCTGAAGAACACATTTTCTCATTTGCTTCATCATTCATATGTACCCTGAAACTTTTCTGAAATGGAAAACTTCCTGAAACATCAATTTCATATTTTTGAGCCAAATCAGTCAGTCTCTCATGTGTAGTTACTGCACATGTAGCTGTTTCCTTACTCAGGGAAATTAATTCTTTCTCCTGACACTGGTTCACATTTTCATGATTTAAACAGGAGGCACTGTTAATTTCTTCATGTTCAAATGTTGATTTTAAAACACTAAGCTGTCTCTCTTTTTCAGGGTCTGGGTTAATTTGTTCCCCCATGTTCTCTATCTTTTTAAGCACTGCTGCTCCCTCACAGCAGGTTTGAAAAATCCCATCTTCAAATATATTCATTTTATCCTGGGCTGCAGATGTTGTAAAGACCATTTTCCCCCACCTTTCAGTGCTTGGACTGTCTGGGGTGGTTTCTGTTCAATAATCTGTGAATTCTGAGTTTCTGAGATAAACCCTGACATAATTACTCCTTCTGCAATTGAACTTTTTGAGTAGGGACCATATTAATTGGGACAGTCATAATTTTTCTAGACATTATCTGTGCATCTGCAGTTTGCAATTCTTGGACTGAATCAGTCACATTTGAAGCAGTAACACCTGGAGGTATCACTGTCAGTGCTGAATCAACAGGTAGTGGGTCAATCTGAAATGTCTGCACAGTTCTCTCAGTCTGTGTTTCTCTCTGTTCAACAGAAGCAGTAGCCACTGTAGTACTTACTGGTACACTATTTTCAGTTTTTTTAATGGGAACCACATAAAGTGGCGGACACTCAGTTAACAATGCATCCATTATTTCATCCCCTGAATCATTATTTATTTGGAGCTTTTTATCATCATTAATTCCCTTCTCCTGCATCTGGTGCTTTACCTTTTTATCCTCACTTGCTTTGTCTCTTGCTGTCTTTTCCCACATGCTTAAGGCCTCAAATTGTGCAGCTCTAGATGGTGTCTTTATTTCACATAACACTTCCCTTAATTTGTCAATAATTTGCAATTCAAAAGTACCATCTTTTGGAAACCTCAAAGGACCTTCTTTTTCAGTAATCTTGCACCATTGGTGAACCCACATACATGAATTTTGTCCCAAATTGGTAGACATAAAATGCACGGGTGTTCCTTCAGGAGCATCACCAATTAAAAACGAATTTTTCACTTTACCTCCCAACAGTTTCTTTAAACCTTCAAACATTTTCATTTCTGCAATAGTTCAATGCAATTTCTTTTCTCCAATGCTGTCAGTAACTCCTACTACTGACTCCTCCTTTACAAAATCTTACGGCAATATTTTTCTGAGTTTTCTTAATCAAAATTCTGTTAATAACAACATAAAAACATTCGCTACTCTGTCTGCTCCACTAAACAAAGGATAGATTTCTTTTCACTGCAAGTAACACATTCCGCTTACTCTTCACAAAGTAAGAACTTCTGTTTACTCTTCAAACACTGCGAGTAAATCCCTTCCGCTTACCCTTCACTCAAGCTCCAGATAAGACCTGTTACTTGGATACCCCTTTTGGGAAGTAGAGCCAGTGACTTCGCAGGTAAAATCCTTATGCTACCATTCACACTCACTTTTATACGATATATGGTCCCTGTTGTAACACTGCCAGCCCTACGTAGCTTCTCAGTATTACTTCCAACAGACGAGTAACCTCCTGCAGTGTGGCTTCCAGTTATCACCCGCTATTCCTTCCCGGAATTTCCACAGGTGTACATACCTGTTTTTCCAGACAACATAGAACAAGACACTAAGGGGCCCATTACGATACCCGGCGTAAATAAATCCGCCAGGCATGGAAGCGGCAAAATTCCGCCCGCCTACACCGTCTGAACACCGACCACGCCATTACGATAACACAAACCGAAAACCGCCATCGGCGGAAAAATCACACAAAATACCGCCCGCCATCGTCCGAGTCGGAGTCAAACCGCCCGCCACGGACGGAAACACGCACGACAACACAAAACCGCCCGCCCTCACGGCCGACACACCGCACGTGAAATTACGATCGCACCGCCATGAGCGCGGGAAAACCACAAATATACCGCCCGCCAGCGCAAACAACGCCGATGCCAATCGACACGGCAGAAACCATGGCGCCCACGTCCCTGCACAGAAACCATCCGCTCACAAAACCAATAGCACACAACATGGCCAATAAGTCCACACAGCAAGGCACGCACAAATACACAAGCACAGTACACATCCCGAAAACACCCCCCGGACAAACAAAAACTACAAAGGCCAGAACCCCAGACACAACACACCTAAAAACAACAGACCATGAGGACACACCCACATAGGTAAGTACAAAAGCAGCACTCCCACAGACCACAACCCCTTGCAACATTGCAAACCAGAGAGGAGAGGAGAGGACACAGTGACACAGCAAGGACAGCAGCACACCACAGAAACGCACACATCACAACCACCACCACCACCACCACCAAACACCGGCACCACAAACCCCCTGCACATTACACAACACACACCGCACCAGCACCACAAACACCATGGCACCACAAAGAATGCCCAAGTTCACGCCCATTGAGCTGACGGTCATGGTCGACGAGATCATCAAGGTGCACCCACAAATCTATGGGAACATGGTCCAACACACACCACTAGCCACCAGAAACAGAATGTGGAACCGGATCGTAGACCAGGTCAATGCAGTCGGGACCCTGCCCAGGAACAGAGTCGAAATTAACAAACGGTGGAATGACGTCAAGAGCCTGGTCAAGAAGAAGGAGGGCAAAAACAGAGAGCTGGCTGCCGTCACTGGCGGAGGGAATCCCGCGCTCTTCAAGACCTTCAAAGCGTGGGAGGAGAAGGTGCGAGTCATCATACATCCCAAGATCCTCGCCGGATTAGCAGGGGGAGTGGAGGCTGGTAAGTACAAACTAATGTATACCAGCACACCGCTATGTACTCACATGCACTACCACCATGCCACAGCTCCCAGGGACAAACACCCCCATGTCCAGCACACAATACACAACACATCACACACACATGCAACAGACACCACCACACACAGCCCAAACAGAACAACTGTAAGATGCGTGGGGACATGTGTACACTCAGCCAGCCACGTAACCACCAACAGGTCCCCAAATATGCCAGAAGCGCCACAACGAGCACCCACCACACCCATGTGTCCGCCATAGCTGCACTAACCGACAAGTAACAGTTAAGTGGCAGGAACACAAAGTGCAGTGGGTGGGAGGGTGGACAGCCCAAGTACAAAACACACCAGGCCCCTAGTCCCACAGTACAGCAAGGAGGAGCATCCCCCACACCCCACAGCCACGTGTCAGCCACCGCAGTGCACAACGACAGCCGAAAGGTAGACATCACGGTCCACAGCAATCGGTGTCAGTGGGTGTCCAGCCACCACTACGACCCACAACACCCCCCACCCCCACAGACCTGCAACATGGAGCACCCCCGCTTAGAACCATGTGGCATCCAGTACAGTGCACGCCCGAACAACCTGCAGGTGGGAAACTGGACAGGGCTGGATTACTGGAGGCATGAGGACCGTAACACGACCAACACATGGGACATGTCACGTAGCAGACGAACACGCAGCACCGCCCACCGTCACGAACAAGTGAACAATGTGCACACGGACATGAACCACAGACTCACACCCCACATGACCCATCACAAACACAGCAACACCCAAGGAGCCACGTCTGCATGCACAAGCCACACTGAATATAGTACCACACGGCAGCCACTGTGCAACCCATCACACACAACCGAAACACCATTGAAGTCCAGTCCATGTAGCCCCTACTGCCTGTCAACCACACACCCCACAACTACGCCTATGTAAGACAAACAACACTAGACGCAACAGAGCGGAACAACATAAATGCACACGAACACCACTGAACCCATCAAACACACAGACACACCATGCACATACAACATACCATCCATCCCATCCGTCAGCCCCAGTCTCATGAAAGGCATGTCATCCGCACAGCTGCCACACATACAGCAGTCACGCTAAGACACATGCCCATGACCAACCATGTGCCAGAAGCCAATGAAGCGCACGACACACTGCGAGCAACAACACACAACATGGGCCCCCCCCCACGAGCACTGCAGTGATGCACATGGCACAGGGCAGCACGCACACCAAGGAGATGGGACAACTGCAATACGTTGGCTGGCACACAACCAACACTCACTCATAACGATGCGTCCAATGCCATGTCCAGTAATCACAACAGACAGCAAATATGCAGGCCATGTCAAGCATGCACACACCTCAAACCATGCACTGTCATGCTGCCACAACACATGTCACGTTCGGCACCCATGGCTTACAGCATGTACCCCAAAAGCATATCCCCTCCCAAATGCGAATCTGGGGCATGGCCCCCATGTTGCCATATGCGTTCCTAAGCGTTCCATATGAACCCCAAAAGCAAAGTACAAACCAGACCCAGGATGGGCCAGGAGCCCGCATACACCAGAGTCACAATGAGTAGGGGCACAGCAACACACCCATCGGCATGGCCAATCCGTCCCATGCCACATGTGCACAGCACACAGTCCCATTGCCTAGCACACACAACTACAGATGCCACAGCCACACACTCGCCTCCGGGAAACCCATGTACGAGATTGCACGAACTGCCAATGTCAGACGACAAATACATACTTCGCCAGGTGCAACACAATAACAAATCTCATTCTCTCCACAGGTGACGAACTGCCGGATGCTGGGGATGGAGACAGCAGCCAGCACAGCCAGCCCACAAGCCCCCAACGAGGACACACGGATCTGGAGGATCTGTCCTCCTCTTCGGACACGGACCACCAAGCAGGCCCATCTGGTGTGGCAGGGCCCAGCCGCTCCCCAGGACCCCTCCTACCCACCAACCCATCATCCAGGGATGCTGAACAGTCCCAGCCCCCTGCTGCCACTGTCGTTGCGGCCACACCCACGGTCATTGCGGCCACTACCACTGCCGCAACCGCCACCATCGCCGCACCGACCACCACCGCCACCACCACCACCACGTCTTCGCTGGCACCAGCCCCAGCGCAGGTGGTGGCCCGGCCGACTGGATCCACCCTGGGAGCCACAGCGAGGACCGTGGTGAGCAATGTGGCTAGTGGGCAGGCCGGTGGCAGCAGGACTGGTAGGAGGAGCAGGGTCAGGGAAACGCCAGCCTCCCCTGGGAGCCATGCCCTGCCTCAAATGGCCAGAGTCCTTGGGGCCTATGAGGAGGCCCAAGAACAATGGGTCAGATCTGCTACAGACACGCGGGAGGTGCTGGGGGTGCTGAGGTCCATGGACGCCCGTATAGGTCAACTCGTGGACCTCATGGGCCAGCTGGTGGTGGCGGTGAGGACACGGCCAGGGATAGCAGCTCCCCCTCCGCCACCACCTGCCGGGGCGCAGGGTCGAGCAGCAGTGTCCAGTTCCCCTGCGTCCACAGCCAGTGAGCACACCTCAACCACCAGCATGTCGCAAGCAGGCACCCCCTCGCAAACGTGGAAGGGGCCGTCCGAAGAGGAAACAGATCTCCCGGGAGGACTTCGCACGCTCCAGTCGCAAGTGAGGCAGCCAGCCAGCCTTCCGCCAGCCTTCCTTGACCAGCCACTGCATTGACTTGCTCTACGATCCCACTCCACACAGCCATCTGGATGGCATGTGTGTGTTGGACTATGGACATAGAACCAGTGGGTACACCCTGAGCATCACGCAGCCATGACCGACAGCTCATTGTCACTGCACGCACCACTTTTGTCATCACCTTACACACAATCACATGTCACAGTTTGGAATAAATGCACCTTTTTCACTAACTGCTGTTTGTGCCCTGTGTTTTATTTGTACAGAATACAACGGCCACCTTGGGCGGAAAAGCACCTGATGCGTGGCATGGCAATGGAATCCGGAGGGCCTGTAGGGACCTAGGGGTGGGAGACAGAACAGGAGCACATTCAATGAGTGTGTCACACACCCATCACACAGTACATGTCAACAACTACAAGCAATGTACACACATCGCACAGAGCAATAGGGCACAATGCCACAGTCACCAACAGTGGCATACTACCCTGGCCATGGAGCGTTGACACACTGCACGCAGTGAACATACGGCCACCCTGACACAGCACACACACACCTACACAGATACAGACACATCATCCGTCGTACATGGACACTCACCGTCAAGTGAAGTAGCGGGCGATGAGCTGCTGGCGCACATTCCCAGCTTCCTCCTCTCCGCTGTCCTCCTCACTCGAGCTGTCCTGGTCTGCGGGCTGGGGCCCTGGTTGATCTCCGTCATCCACAATGAGGGGGATCTGCTTACGAATGGCCAGATTGTGCAGCATGCAGCACGCCACCACTATCTGGCACACCTTCTGTGGGGAGTACGCCAGTGCACCCTCGGTGCGGTCCAGGCACCTGAACCTGGACTTGAGGAGGCCAAAGGTACGCTCGACCACACGTCTGGTCCTCCCATGTGCCTCATTGTATCGATCGTCTGCTGGGGTGCGAGGATTCCTCAATGGACTGAGCAGCCATGCCCCATTCGGATACGCAGAGTCACCTGGGTGTGAGGGACACAGAGAACCGTTGCTATTCCAACTGGACAGGGGACAGCATCGCACAACCAGCACGCTACACCACTCCACATACTCACCGACAATACAGCCACGATCCTGTTGCAGATTGGCCATCAGTCGTGGCAAGATGCTGTTGCGCATTATGTGTGCGTCATGTGCCGAGCCTGGAAACTTGGCACACACGTGGGTGATCACCATGTCCGCAAGGCACACCACTTGCACATTCAGGGAGTGCGTGTGCTTCCTGTTGCGGTACAGGTGCTCAGTGGCCTGTGGTGGAACAAGGCCAACATGTGTGCAGTCAATGGCTCCCACGACGTGTGGGATTCTGCCAAGGGCATAGAATGCACCCTTCACTGCCGCCAATTCACGAGCCCTGGGGAATCTGATGTACCTGTTTCGGTACAGCATCATGGCTGCCAGTACATCCCTCAGCACCTTGCTGAACATGGGCTGGGACATCCCTCCTCCACTGCCCACTGTGTGCTGGAATGACCCAGTGGCGAAGAAATGCATGGCGGCCATCACCTTAGCCGTGGGGGTGACAGCAGTCGGATACACCCTGCGGGGACGGAGATGGGGCTCTAACATGGCACACAGTCGATGCAGGGTTGGCCTGTCCAGCCGAAACTTCCTGATAACCTCTGTATCGTCCATGTCCGCCAGCAATTGGTATGGGCGGTCAATGTTCGGTCTCCGCCTGGGGAAAATGGCAGAGGACACATGTCAAAGCAACACGACACATAGCAATTTCGCATACACATCACTGACATGACTGAGCAAGCACATGAGCCACAGCCCAGCTGTCAAGCTGGGACGGCACGGCCACAATACACTTACACAGGTCTCCCAACAATGGCAATGGCAAGTGAGACATACCACTGCCATGTGCATGCACATGGGGATCTAGGCCCCAATGACTTGCGGGGCGTGCTGATGGGGACTGACTGCATATTCGTCAAGCGGCAACGCCACGGCAACATGAGTGTCTGCTGAGCATGGAACTGCTTCCGAGGCTGGATGAGTATGGCACACGACGACGACGATGTGGGCACGGGCTGAGCGGCCAATACAAGTGGGACCTGTGGCACGAGGGGATATGAGACAGTAGTAGGTGTCAGCACTGCACCCTATGTACAGCACTGTACGGATCACACCTCCCGAAACATTGACAGGTGTCCACATTGACAGCCCCATGCCAAGACGGCTGTGTGCTTGCAGTCACACGTCACAGGTGAGAGGTTACATTGCACGTGCCAGGTGGCAGACGTACATAGTGGGAGCTGGCATGTGTGTGCATGTGTCTCCTGTTCAGGATCCACCAGATGGGCGCTGACTCTGTACTGAGCATTGGACACAGCATGTTCCGTGGAAGGCTTGTGTGTGTGGGATGGTGGCACTGGATGTGCCTCCGTTGGGTGGGGGGCCATGCACAGGGCGGGTACGTCGATGATTGCGCATTGTTGGTCACGGTGGGTGCACCAACTAAGATGTGTTGCCCTGTGTTCAATTCCTATGTCCGCATGATGATGGACTGTGGATGTGGGCAGACTACACATTGGTCGATGTGCTGTCTATATGCATGTGCCTTCACACCAGGCACAGCTGCCCCTGCACATGTGACCCCTGCTGGACTCGCTGCTGGGTCTGTGGAGCTGATGCACCTTCTGTGCGTGGGGCGGACAGCTCTCCTCACTTCCCTCATTGCGCATGTCATGTCTTTGCCGCAGGTGACATGGATCATGGAGGGCCCACATGTACGCGTGGGTAGGCTACACATGATTGTTCACTGGTCGCCACCCCAGTCAGTGTTTCGAATGGGAAGGTTGTCGTGCTGGTGGTATGTTCGATGTGGCGGATGGGCGAGCCTAGGTGCGGGCTTACATTCCGGACATGGGGGGTAGTTGGATTGGCGACTAGTTGCAGTACACACGGGACACGTCTCTTCCTTTCCACATCTGGGTCATCCCTTGTACTAACTGACAGTGATACGGTCATCTTCGCCCCAGCCCTCATGTCCTCCCCTCGCCCCCCAATATGCATGCTCACCTGCGAGGCTAGCGCTTGCACAGGCAGCCCCAAGCTCGCACCAGAGAGGGCAAGGAGTGTATGTGTGGGTCCAGTTGCACGAGTGGGCTGTCTCAGGGTATGATGTGTGGCGGGACGCCGTCCACCTGCGTGGTGCCCCAAATGGAGACCCGGCCTGCATGGACTATGCATCACAGTCTTCGCCTTCCGGATCCGCCACCTGCGACACCCAGTGGCTGTGGCTGCCCTTGCGGCCAGGCCGCGTCCGTCTGTGACTGGTGGCCCACACATTCACTCTTTGGCCTCTCTGGGGAGGGCTCGGGGGTGGTGGCGCACGCGCTTGCACTTAGTCGCAATGGCATGTGGCGTGGTTGGTATGATGGGCAATGGATGGGATGGTGCGAGCCACCTCCCGTGACGTCAGTGCTGCTCGTGCTGTGGTGCGTCCCCCTACACTTCCATTTGACTTTTTGCCATGCTAGATGTTGAGGTTCTATTGCCTGCGTGATATGACCAGGAGGAGCGCGAGGAGACCTCTCACACACCATGCTCCACTGCCATCCCGTGCCCTGTATCGCCTGTGCGGATTGACTATGTTGGGGTTACACCTGGTCGACTGGGGCTGTGTGTGCCTTGTCAAGGGGCATGGCGGGCGCACAACAGGATCCTGCTTGTCCACAGAGGGTGGGCTGAGGTGCGCCTGGTACCGCTATGTACGTGTGCCCGGCTGCTGTGCACACACGTGTTCACTCCCCCCCGACAGGTGTCCTCTCACTATGCCCAGGGAAGCGGTGGTGTACTGTTCATGACCCCTCCCAACACGGCGTGCTCCAACTTGGCATGTGCGCATCTACCCGTCACACCCACCCACCTGTGCACTGCGTCCATACGACTTCACACGGCACATGTGTGTCTTCCACAGTTGTGCTACTCATTTGCATTGTCATCCAATACCAGTGGACTACATGGTCATGTCACGACTGCCGTGTACTTCACATACTCTCATCCTCTCTCATTCGTACATGTGAAATGAGTCAGCGGAGACAGTTTTGGTTTCAAACATTATATTGAGTCTTCTGTCCTCTGTGATGCAGTATAGTGGACACTACTGGCAGCGGAATACATGTTGAGGATATACTGAGCATGATTGCAAATGGGATAGGGTGTGGGGTTACATGTGATTGGCTGTTGCATGTGGGATGTGGGCTTCAGAGTGACATCTGCTTGGCCAAGGCTGTGCTAATGTACATTTGCGTATAGCTGCGGAGCTGCGGACTTTGACACAGACGGTATACATGTAGCCTACCAGACCGCTTGGCATCATGGGCACAGTCCATCTCAGTTCCATGTGACAGGTTTGCTGCGGTTGTTCCTCATGCACGCGTGCATGTGAGATGACGTCAGGGCATGTGCTTGCGTGCATGCAGCGGCGTGCCACTTGTTGTTGCACTGTGGTGGTTACTGGACATGTCACAGTCACTGGGGTCGTGTTGTTGTTGTATGCACTTGACGTCCATGCAAAGGTCCTGGTATGGGGTTCCCGGGGCGGGGGTGGGAGGGGTGCAGCACCCACAGACTCCAGGCGACCTATTCATGTCCACTGAGCGGTGTGTGTGTCCATGGGCGCTGGATCCATGTCGTGTCCTGGTTGTTCGTGCAGTTCCGTCCATGTGGGTGCGATACACAGAGCCCATGCCACTGCCTCCCACGATGCATGCGGTGTTCCTGGATGTGATGGGGAACAGTGTGCATGTCCCGGTCATATCCGATGTCATGGCGATGTCGTTGATGGTGTGGTTACAGTTGCCGGTCGTTTGGCATGGCTGTTGTGGTGGTGACTGGCCAGTCCGTGCGGAAGCTAAGCATGGGTGCGGGGTTGGACATCAAAGGTCACTCGGGGAACCTGCGTTGTGGTCCGACGTATTTACAGGTTGTCAGGTATGCGATGCCGTCCAGCAGGGCTTCCATGTCATTGGTGGTGTACATGTTTGCCAGCCAATGTAGCGGATGGTGGCTGTCAAGGTGTTGTTCGTAAGTTGTCCCTTGGAGGACCATGATGGGGCATGCTGGGTGACATTCGATGTAGCTGTTCTCGATGATCCGTCGTGTGGAGGCACAGTGGTCCCATTTCAGTGCGGGTGCGATGTTGGCCACATACGCCATGCCCCCATAGGCAGAGCAGGCCCTGTCGTGTGCGTCCAGAGGGAGGAGTAGTGGTAGCAGGTCCGCCTTCAGACATGCCGGGTTGGAGAGGCATATCTCGACGGGATGCTGGTAGGGACACCTCCGACAGCAGAAGACGGGCATGACGCAGCTGAACAATGTGATGCGGTAAGTCAGTCGGTAACTTACGTTCAGCAGGGACAGGAGATCGCATCCCAATGTATGGAACAGGTTGGTTTTGTACAGCTTGAGCTGTTCGGCGTAGTTGGGTAGGTGTGTTGCGGTTGCCATTTCGCAGCGGTGCGTTGTGGTGGCGTGCTCCGGCTGTGTGTGCAGTCTGCAATGTGCACGCTCCGAGGTTGCTGTGAGCTCTGTGTAGTCGTAGGGAGACAGGACTTGTGTTCTGTTTGCTTGTTTGGAGGACACGGGCCCTCTTCCCACATGCTTCTCAGACAGTTCAAGGTCAGTGATGTGTGACTCCTTCCAATTAACTTGCATGTGGCCGACATGGGGGAGTGTTTTCTTCTTTCTTCCCCGTCCGTTGTGTGCTTCTGTGATATGCGCTATCTGCCCTGTGGTCGGTCTCCTCGGCATGCCTGTGTTGGTCTATTCTTGGACAATGGCTGTATTCACCGGCTTCTGTCGTAGGGCTGTGGTTTCGGTGTTGGAATGGAAGGTCATTCAGTGCTGTCTGCTCTCCCTTGTGTGGGCGGCAGGCTGCCTTTCCGCTCTGCGTTGGGCCTTGTGTGTGAATGTTATTCTTGGGCCACCTGTTGTCGGTCCCCGTGCTCTTTGGTGTTCCGTTTTATATGTCTTGTTCATATGTGCAGGGTGGTATGGGTTTTTCAGTGTGGTACTGGCGTTCCTCTTCCCGAAAGGGCCCTGCTTCTCCTAGTTGGTGTGGCCGCCGCTGTGTGCTACGCCATGTTTGTTACACTGGGGTGTGTCCTGCTGTTGCGTGACTTCACTGACATGTGTGCGTCGGTTGTGTGGCGTTGGGTGTTGTCCGTGAATTGGGCGTTGGGGACATGTCTGTGGCAGGCCTGTCACGTGTCATGTGCGTTCGGGGTGGGGCTGATGTGTGTGCTGCTTGGTTGTGTCCCTGTGTCTGTGTGCGACGCATGCATGGCGCTGCGGTTGGCCTCTGCGTTGTGCGCATGTGTGGCGGCGTCATCGCTGCTTTGGGGCCGTGACGGGGTGGTTTGTTCCTAGTCCCAGGTGGTGTGTACACATGTGTTCCGCGATGTTACGATTTGGCCTGTGTGTCATATGTGGATGCAATGGTGGATGTGTAGTGTACACGCGCTGGTGGGGGTTGTCCGCTTTTTCCGCCCTTGCACTGTGTGCGCTGTTTGCGTGCACTTGTTGTGTGTGTGCCTACCTGCGTCTCCGCGGTACGTTGCGTCCTTGGTGGTGCATCAGCAGAAGCATGGGAAGGGCCTGCAGTGCTGGATTCATGCTCGGGGTGCCGCTTCTTCGTTGTCCGTGCTCTGCGTCCGTGTTACCGCCTCTCTTTCACGTGCGGTGTCTCTTAGCCGTGGGAGCCGTTTGTTTGCGGCATCGTAATTTATACGCCGGGCGGGACGTGTTTCGTCGGACGGTGTGTGTCAGTTGAGCTGCGCCGCTACGTGTACGGGCGCACTTTGATGGCGGACGGTGTTGCTGGCTTGCCGGCGGTGTTTGGCCTACTTTACGCATCGTAATTGGACGGGCGTGTGGACTGCTGCGTGCCGGCGGTAACTGGTGGTTTTTGCATCCGCCAGCACGGCGGTTGTGCTTCCGCCCGCCATCGTAATGAGCCCCTAACTTACTTAACATGAAGAGTTAAAACATGTAATCAATAACCAATAAATCCTGTCCTATGAAATTACCAATATAATCAATAAAACCATCAATTCAAAATGAGCAAAATTTCACCAACAGTCAAAACCCTTACTATTTTCAACACTTCAAAAATGCATCCTAGCACATTAACAACATTTCACAACCCTATTGATACTCACACCACTCCAGCAATCGCCTTCTTGCATCACCTTCCAGTACTGCTTTGCCAGTCTTCAGGTTCTGAGCATTGGAGTCAGGAAATCAGGACTTGGACATTTATCTAATTTGGGCAATTATTTTCTAGAACTAATTTTCACAGATCAACTCTCCTCCTAAGGTCAATGGACCATTAGTCAAATAGTTGATGGTGATATTAATAATCCTTAATCACCAAACTAATTGATAATAATCTTCCTCTTGCTACCAGAAACTGATGCAGCGGTAATTTCACGGTAATTTCTCAATGCAAAACCTCATTTACCTTCTAATTTACCGCTGCAAAGGTACTGGACCCTTGCCACTATATATTACCATCAGGAGACTTTCCATAAACATGAAAAATCAAAATGCAATTAATATTTAAGCCAATAAAGAGAGTTGTGAGTATTTTAAAGGGTTTTATTTTCTAGTTAAAAGTTAAAGTTCTCTGACCCTTTATTCATTAGTCAAATATCAATAAGGTTACAGAATTTGGAAAACAGGAAAAATAGAATGAATACAGAACATATTATAGGTTGCATACAAAACATTCCATAAAGGAAGGGAATGAGGCAATCAAATGTCAATCAGAATTCTCCAAAGAAAGTTCAGGAAAATATGATTCAAGAGTGAGTTTTTGCATGGCTAATCAATAATTAATAATTGGCAAAAATCTCCCATAAAGAGAAATTAATGCATAAGACAAATCTTTTCAAAACTAATTAATTAGTCAAAGCATAAACTTAGAGTTTTAGCATCTAAATCTACCTGTTCTATCCAGCTCCACTCTCTGCCCTGGTCTGTTCAATCTGAGAGAGGCTGCTTCACAAGGAGCGAGACAGCCCGCCCTTCACAAGACCACAGAGGAATGTGATCTGCCTTGCCAAAAATATGACTTGCAAGGCTAGCCTATGCCCCCCACCTCCCTCTATCTCTCCTCGGACGCAATCTGCTCTCAGACTGCACCCGCGATGTTCGCGTACCTAACCCATATGATGTCTGATCTCATCTGCTTCTTCTCCTCTCCTCCCTCTCAGACTAAGGCCCTAAAGCTTAAGAGAAGCCACCACGCCCCCTAAGAGGTCATTATTTATACTCTAATTCTTGGCTGACTATTCTAATAATGTTGCAAGTTTTCAGTAAAGCTTGTACCGTGATTGGTTAGCTTAGATGACATGAGGGTCTCACCATCCTGTTCTCATTGGCAAATCCAACCCATACCAGTTTTAACAAAGGAAGCAGTAATGCTTAATACAGTCTTATTGTTTCACCATCAATAATTATACACATTTGCAACATTAAGGAAGAAAAATGTATCAGTCCATTTCCTCCTTCCTTTCACATCGCACGCAGGAAGGATACTTTCCACAAACACTGGTACATTGGCACGATAACAAGAATGTACAGTTCATGGTGGCCTTGAACCAGGTCTTCACTTGAGGCACTTGGCAGTATGTAGCTGGTTCTGCGCATGCGTCTCTCATTCAATACAATTCACAGCCTTGCTGGATTCACAGGCAGCCATTTTATCTTAGGCCCAAAAACAAAATAAACACAAAAAGAGTATTAATTTACTAAATAAAACCCATTATGTTTTACCTCCCCCATACTAATACCCTGTATAAATGATTACCTAGCAAAAGCTATTAGTTTAAAGCAGCTTTTCTTATTATATGTGCACAACATGCAAACATGTGCAATGTACAACATAGCATAAAACATGCACTAGTGTAAATTTTGAAAGCGCACACAGTTAATACATACTCATAGCAACATGCTCTAATGTTTTAGATAGCTTTTCATGCAAAATGCGTTTGCCCCATGTGTAGTGTTGGTGCATGGTTGATTAATTAATACACATTATAAAAAGATGTGTTATGAACTGAATATGCATTGTCTAAATATGCAACAAAGCCAAATTCTCTTGAGACAGGTACAGGGAGTGTAGATTATAAGGGAAAGGAGCTGGGAGGAGAGAACACATTCCATTTTATCTTCAAAGCTAAAAAGGAAAACTGCAATCACGAGTTTCTCTACACTGCAAAAACACATGTTAATACAGCACAAGCATTTCAGACTGAAAGCATTTTGACCAGGCCTCATTTTATATTTCATGTGCCATTTGTTTTCTCTTGCACCAAAATCTGCGTGCCAATTTAAATGCAGTCTGTCTGAAACACAAAACAGAGCAATGCTTAATTTGAGAAATCTAGCTCTATCAGTTGTCTGGGAGATGTGTTCACAGGCAGAATTAACGTGAGGTCTACTGATGCACAAGTATGCAGTGGGCATTACATGACTAAGCAAAGGTTATGCTAAGCAAATTTGTCAAGCTGTAAAACAGCTGAATTCAGTATACTTAGGGAATTATATTAATTGGTTAGGGATGTGTGATGAATTCCAACACCTTTCACCCTAATTTCATTTTCAGTTGTTTATTTGTAGTTATGATAATTGTTGCTCACATTATTTAAAATAGAATTGTGTGTAAGACATTCTAATATGCTATAAAAATACCATTATTTTGTGTGTGTACTAATTGCTAGGAAGCTGCAGTATCACCTACAGGCGTAGGAGATCCTCTGCCAGGTCATTCTGACACCCCTCACTCCTACTACACATGTACATAATGCAATGAGAGGAGCAAAGAGAATCCTGCCAATTTCCTATCCTCCCACAAGTTATAATCTCCTTTTGGTGTTCAGCAAATCTACCTGGTGTGACCCCAAAAACTCTCCAGGTGCACAACAACCTAGCAGAGTTAATCTACTTGTAAAAGATAAATGCTCAGCTATTGAAATAGCACATGAAAATGTTCACAACAACGACAAGCAAGGGAACTGAAGCACAGTGAGATGAAGAGATTTGACCAAGATTACACAATTTGCTCAAGTGGAAAAAGTCCGACAATGACCAGGGCACCTGATCACAATTTTAACATTGTGCACCTGATCACAATTATAACACTTTTGCAGGGGCTGCGGCTACTATTCTGAATATGAGGCATTTATTATTGAATGATCAATAAACGGCCACATTATGTTGTTTGTCATCGTATAAAAGTGGCAACAGTTGCAGTTCAACCGAATACGTTTGTCTCCAGTTCCCTGCTTGAAACAGTCATAAATCTTGTGAGTATCTCGACCAATTTCACCCTTCTTGGCGATCTTAATTTCCATTTTGACGATCCCCTGAATAGGTTGGCCTCCAACCTAGCCCATGACCTTGCAACATACCAACTGCATCAAAAAGAACCGCAAGTAACGCATACTAAGGGACATCTCCTTGACCCTATTTTCTCGAGCTTAGGTGAACTAAAAGGGAAAGACCCCATCCCCCTCCCTTGGTCGGACCATTTTTTAGTCCCTTTCTCCTGGCACCCACCAATCACCGGTTCACATTCGCTAGTGTCACGCACTCATATTCGTCCCTGGCCCAAACTGTCCATAGAGGATTGGACTCGCGAATTGGGACTAACTAAACCTAACCTAGACGCCGATATATCCATAGCTAACAAAAAATTCTCTCGATGTAGTGCTACCCAGAAAAACTATATTAAAGAAAGATGGACCTAACAAATCCCCATGGTTCACCTCTAAACTACGCCTTCTTAAACAACAGTGCAAAAAATTAGAAAGATCATGGAGAAAAGACTACTCAACTGACAAGAAATCAGAATACAGGTCAGCTATCGCGACGTACAAAGCAGAAATAAAAGCAGCCCAGGCCTCCTATTATGAAGAAAAAATTTCAGCATCTGCTAATTCCCCACGAGAAATATTCCTGATCGCAAAAAAACTTATGAAAGTCCCTGACCCTCCGGCGGCTCCTGATTTGCTCGGACGCCGCTGCAATGAAATTGCAGGTTTTTTCTCCACAAAAATCCAAAATATCCTCAGACACCTCCCGCAAACTGATAATGAGCACCTTTCCAAGATTTCTGACTTAGAACAGCAGAATAATAACCACCTCCTAGAATCATTCACTCCACTAACTAAGGATTCTTTCCTTCCCATTCTAGCCTCTGTCAAAAGTGGGTCACCCCTTGACCCGGCCCCACTCAACATTCTGAAGCTGGTAGCACCCACGGTTGCCCCTACCATTATTAATTTAATCAATGCCTCATTAACATCTGGCACAGTCCCCTGTGACTGGAAAAAAGCAATGGTGAAAGCCTTATTAAAAAAAACCTCACCTGGATCCGATTGAATTGAGTAATTACCGCCCCATTTCGCTACTCCCCGGAATCAGCAAAATCGCGGAAAAATATGTCAACCGCATACTCTCAGCTCATCTAAAGGCCCATAAAAAGCTCTACCCTTCACAAACAGGCTTCCGCCCCTGTCAAGGCACTGAAACCGCCTTGATAGCGGTAGTGGAAGAGTCAAGAAAGATTCTTGATTATGGAGGATCCTCTGCTATAATCCTCCTGGATCTAAGTGCAGCCTTTGACACGGTGAACCACCGCACGTTGGTCCACCGTCTCAAAAAAATGGGAGTGTCAGGCACCGCCCTATCATGGTTACAATCCTTCCTGGAAGAAAGATACTTCCAGGTATTTGAAGGCAACATCTTATCCAATCCGCTCCCCCTGCAATGTGGAATTCCCCAGGGCTCGTCCCTGAGCCCCACTCTTTTTAATGTATATATGGCCCCTCTAGCAGACATCGTATCCCCTTTTGGAATCCGCATAGTCACGTATGCGGATGACACCCAGCTAGTCGTAGCCCTAAACCAGGCTGAACAGTCGCCCACGGATCTGTGCTCCTGCCTAAAGGAGGTTGCCAGCTGGATGAGCTCATCTCACCTAATGCTCAATGGTGACAAAACAGAGCTCATGTTGCTGGGCAACCAGGCAAGTTTCAACTCGAGCACTATGTGGCCGACATGTATGGGCCCGGCTCCCTTGCCAAAAAGGGAGATAAAAAGCTTGGGCATCTGGCTGGACCAAGATCTCACTTTTAGAGCCCAAGGGAGGAAGACCGCCGCCACATGCTACGGTCTGCTCAGAACCACCCGTAAAATACTTCCCTTACTACCCTGCCATTCGAGAAAGCTGTTAATCCAGGCCCTAATACTCTCTAGGCTGGATTATGGTAACGCTCTTTACCTAGGTGCCCCTAACTCAGTCATCACTAAACTGCAAATCGTGCAAAATGCGGCAGCAAGATTGCTCACAGGCACAAATAACCGCTGCTCAGCAAAGCCGGCCCTTCGGTCCCTTCACTGGCTTCCAGTGCAGAAGAGGATACACTTTAAAGCTCTCTGCACCGCGCACAAGTCTCTGCAAGGAAAAGGCCCACCTATTATTGAAACCTTGATCAGACCTTACAAGGCCACCAGACAACTTCGCTCGGACGAGCTCCACCTGGCTGTAGTACCCAGAATTAAAAGGGTCAGAACAGGTGGTCGTCTTTTTTCCTACAATGCCGCCAAGCTCTGGAACTCTCTACCGCTCTCCATCCGTAAGGAATCTAACCACCTTGTGTTCCGGAAACAACTTAAAACTTGGCTATTCCCATAAAACCCCCCCAGCCCCTCTACCATCCGCTGCAGCGCTGGGATGCCTCCGGGTAGCCATGCGCTATATTAAAGCATTTTTCATTTCATTTCATTTCATAAATGTAAAAATATGTAAAAACATATGTATATATATGTTGGTGAACAGACTAATGTATTCACTCTAGAAGAAGTTGCGAAATGGCGCTTAATAATTTTGTTTCGTACTGAATCCGCCAAATGCGTCTGTCCTATTCCACTGATGATATTGAAGTGGTAACAGTTGCAGGTCAACTGAATATATTTTTGTCTCTAAATAGACCAATGTATAAATGTAAATATGTAAAAACATTTGTATAGATGCTGATGAACAGATTAATGTACTGACTTCATGAGACGTTATAAAATGGCGCTCATTGACTTCATTCCGTGTTGAACCTGCTAAATGCGTTTGTCCTTTACTTCACTTTTAATTGACATGTGTATGAAAGCGGAAGTATGGGATCTCAAGCCATACCGTGATCAAGCCGAAAGGTGAAACGCGTTGGTAGAGAGCATTTTTCTGCAATAAACTAAGCAAAACACTCTGGAGTGTCCTGGTGTTTTCTTGAAGGAAGAAAAAAGTCGGATGGATTTTAGTGGATTTCTGTAATCCACCCAGGACCGCCGCGAGGTTTTAGCCCTATACTTCCGGACTGGTATGTGACGAATGTATATATATGTGTGCATATATAAAAAATATAAATAAACTAATATTTTCATTAATGATATCATTTAAAAAATCATAAATAAGATATTATCAAAAATATATGTAAACATATTTAAATATACCAAAAACATAAGCTATTACAAAAGGGAATCAATTTATTTAAAATGAAAATTAAACACACATATTTTACAATTTAATTAAAAGTAAGTTACAAACAAAAATATTGTATATTATAAATATTATTATTACAATAAATCAAACACATAATTATATAAATTACAACTTAAAATAAATTATTACAAATTAAAATAAATACATATAAATTTCCCACTACATTAAAAAGAAAACATTTTTATACTAAATAAATATAAGAATAATTACTGCCACCTAACACAACACAACAGCAACAAAAATTTTTAAATCACACAAAAATAAGATTTACTATTCTAACTACAATAAATATAAACCTACATAAAATATAACATTGCAAAATACTACAATTTACTATTCCCACTACACTTAACATGACAATAAAATGTATAATTAACAAAAAGAAAAATTCCCACTCCAGTCAGTGCAACAGTAGGGAAAGTGTTGGATTGCGGAGGGGTACAATTTACAATCCCCACTCCAGTCAGTACAACAGTAGGGAAAGTGTTGGATTGCAGAGGGTTAACATTTACTATTCCCACTCCAGTCGGTGCAACAGTAGGGAAAGTGCTGGATTGCGGAGGGGTAAAATTTACTATTCCCCCTCCAGTCAGTGCAACAGTAGGGAAAGTGTTGGATTGCGGAGGGGTACAATTTATTATTGCCACTCCAGTAAGTGCAACAGTAGGGAAAGTGTTGGATTGTGGAGGGGTACAATTCACTATTCCCATTCCAGTCAGTGCAACAGTAGGGAAAGTGTTGGATTGTGGAGAGGTGCAATTTACTATTCCCACTCCAGTCAGTGCAACAGTAGGGAAAGTGTTGGATTGCGGAGGGGTAAAATGTACTATTCCCACTCCAGTCAGTGCAACATTATAAACAAATAAAATATCTTGAACAAAATGAAATTATAAACAAAAATAATAAAATAAACAAATATGTTGAATAAAAAACCTTATATTTAATTTTAAAAGTTTTAAAAAATAAAAACATATTACAATGTTAAATACATATCGCAAATACCTACAAATATTATTATAAATAAAATACAAAGATAATTTTCATACAAATAAACATTTTTATTTTAAAAAGTATTTATTAACAAAAATATATTTATTACATAAATTTAATTTAGTTACTTCCCACTCTATAACCACACAAAACTCACAACCTGCACCTGGAAGTTAACTAAAAAAGAATTATATACGCTAATAATATAAATATTTATCAACAAACCAATTATCATTAATTAAATATAATGATTAATTAATTTTAATTAATGTTTTTTTCCACAGTATACTCCCACAAACCACACAACACACTCATATAATTTGCCAGAAAATTATTTACACAATCAACATAATAAATTATCAAATTAATAATTAATATTACTTAAAAATAATTATTTAATAAAAATTAATTTTCTTCCCACCCCATTCCCCTACAAAACCTGCATCTAAAACAAAATGCACAATTAACATAATTATCAATTAAAGAAATATTATTTATTAAAAACTAAATATAAAATAATTACAATTAATTAACTTTACACCCATTACCCCTATAAACCCCTCAACCCCCACCTAAAATTAAACAAAATAAAATTAATAAGACAATTAAAATAATGAACTTAAATTAAATAAGTATCAGTATTTAACAAGTAATTATTAATTAAAATGTATTTACTCCTCATCCTTTACCCCTATAAACCCTACAACCTGCACCTAGAAAAAGTAATTAAACAATTAACATAATTAATTATCAATTAATTAATTAACAACTAACTATTAATTAATTACTTCCCACCCTTTACCCCTATAAACCCCACAACCTGCACCTAAGAAATGTAATTAAACAATCAACATAATTAATCATCAATTAATTATCTAATATTAATTAACAAATAATTATTAATTAATTACCTCCCACCCTTTACCCCTATAAACCCCACAACCCACGCAAAACATTTACATAAAAAAATTAATAGCACAACGACCCTAATTAAACATCAATTAAATAAATGATTTTATTAAAAAATATTCATTAATTCATTATAATTAAATTACTCCCCACCCTATAACCCAATAAACCCACAACCTGCTATGGAACTAAAAAACACAAAATTTAATTAAATTAAATTTCATAACTACTAAAAATGCAACTAATATAGTAAGAAACATAAACAATAGTTAAACAAAAAAATGACATCATAAACATTTAAAATATATACTAAAATACATAACAATAATTAAAAACGATATTTTAAACAACTATATTTTAGCAAACGATATTAATGACTTCTATATTTTAAAAATGAATATTACTTACCTAAAATCTGATATTCTTGACATAGATATTCTTGATTTCGATATTTCCATGTCACGATATTTCTGATTTGATATTCTTGTATGTCTATATTTTGAACTCAATATTCTGTCTGAATACCCTTGGATGGCAACACAAGATCATATTTAACCCTGGGCAAAGCACTACGCTACGCTCGCGTAGTTTGCGAAGTTTGCGCTACTTCGCACAACGCGAATTGCACGAGGCACAGTGCAAACACGCGTAGCGTAGCGTAGCGTAGCGTAGCGTAGTGCAGCGGTCATTTTTTGCTTGCTCGCGGTCCTCAACATCAAGTTGGCGACCGCGAGCAAGCAAAATGACATCCCGGCGAGACTTTTTCTCGTTCGCGATCAGCAACATCAAGTTGCCGATCCCGAGCGTGGAAAATAAACCTCCCGGCGAGATTCTCAACGCGGGGAGGTCAGGTTTCTCATTGCGAGTGGTCGCGTATGCTCGCGACCGCCGCGATGAGAAACTACCAGTCCGCGTTGAGAAAGCTGCCGCCGAGTAAAAATCTACTCGAGCGGCAGTAAGAGACAGCTCGCACTGTGCAAGATGCCGTTTTCAATGATTGCACAGTGCGGACAAGCATCCGGCACTGTGCAATCATTGCGAACAGTGCACTACGCAGTTCGCGTAGTGCTACGCGTAGCTCGCGTAGTGCGAACTGCACTTTGCGTAGCTTCGCGTAGCGCTACTTCGCGAACTACGCCCAGGCTTATCATATTACACATTTAGAGGCCGATTACGATGTAGTTCGGAAACTGTTCCGAACGAATCGGTCTCAGAATCGTTTCCGAACGAATTGGGTTGTGTGAGCCCGAACGACCGATCACAATGCTTCCCAACATCGTTCGGTCGGACTCACATTGACTTCAATGGGAGCCTGTGTTCTGAACGAGAACACAGGCTCACATTGAAAAAATGGGTGGTTGGGGAAAACCTTGCACCCTGTGGCGGGCACACCATGGTGCCTGCCACATTGTGCATGGCTGGGAAGACGGGTCCCTTGGGTACCCCCACAGGCCCCAATTGGATGCCTCCACGTGAAGGGGGGCCCGCAACGGGCCCCCAAAGGCAGATTCCAACAGCTGTTTCGTGTCGGGCAGACCGAATCGGAACGGCTGTCCGAATCAGTCATCGCACTTGCTTGTTCGGAAACCGTGTCCATAGAGCTGTACGATTCGGTTCCGAAAGACTCGGGCTGTCAGAATGCCTTTCGGAACTGATTCGGACTGCCCGAACGGTTTTTGGGCATCGTAATCGGTCGTTGGGAAATGTGTACGATTCGTTCGTAAACAAGGGTTACGAATAGGATTCTCCAATACCCAATCCCATCCGGAGCCATTCCGAACGACATCGAAATCGGCCCCTAACTGTTACGTATTTCTTAGGTTACATGCGTATTTTGGAACGGTTTGCATGAAAGGTTTTTTTTCAAGTACTACTTTTATTGCACCACCATACTGTTTGAATGTGTGATAAAAAATGTTAATTATGCATTTATGAATGAAGTGGTTTACAAAAATACTTTGCTTTGTTGAAAAGCACAGTCTGGGTCTGATTATGGATTGCAGCCTGCACTGTGGGGAGAGGCATGGATGGGAAACCGCCTTTACCACGCAGTATTTACTGCACAATGCCTTTACCAGGCATATGCCTTTACCATGTAGACAGATGTCTGGGGTGGTGTTAGAAATTGGGTTTCTGGTTAGCAGAGGTATGTACCCCTGTGTCCATGCAGGAACCACAATCCTAGTCAGGGTAAGTCAGATACACACCATAAATTATCCTGTGCTCACCCTCTGGTAGCTTGGCACAGAGCAGGCAGGCTTAACTTAAGACGCAATGTGTAAAGTATTTGTACAACACTTCAAACAGTAACATAGTAATACACCACAAAAAGACTCCACTCCAGTTTAGAAAAATGGGGAGAGGAGTTGGCCTAACTGCAAGGCCGGTCGACATCAAATCTGGGGAACCGGGTTCGAGTCTCGGCAAGGACGCGCAGCATCCTGTGATTCTGGGCAAATCACTTAATCTCCCCGTGCCTAACAAAAATGAATGTTTCCTCATGTAAAGCAACTGGTGCTCGTGTAAAGCGCTCTGATACCCGATACTTTCGGGTCAAGTTTGCGCTATATAAAACTCCGTTAAAAAAAAAATAGATTATGATTTTATAAATAAAACAAGATCAAAATGAAAAAAAATCCAATGAGTACAAGTTGAGATATGAATTTTTAAAGATTAAAAGTGTCAATAGTGCTTAGAAGCATTAGGTGCCTATGGAGGTTATCTGGTTGCGGTGGACCAGGGCAAAGTCAAGAGTTCAGGCCGACTGTGAAGGATCGTGGGCTGGATGTAAGAGCCACGCAAGGCCCGCTGAACATAGTACCTTATTCCTGGTCGCAACAGCAAGATGCAGGATGCAGCCTCGTGATGCGTCACTGTCGATCCCGCAGTCGAGGTGATGTGTCGATTTTCTCCACGCAACGATGGTGATGCGCCAGTTCTGAAGACGAAGCGCCAAAAGCCGAAATGCGTTGGTTCCGAATGAACGCACCGGGTTTCTCCACACAGTCGAGGGGATGCATCGATCGTCTCTCACTGCAGCGGCGGCGATGTGACGGTTCCAATGCGTCAGTGGTGGAGGCAATGCATTGGTTTTGAGTGCGATGCACTGGTTTTGTTCCCACAACAGCGGCGATGTGTTGATTTTGCTTCATACAGCAGAGGATGTGTCGGTTTCACTGGAGCAAGCACCTGGATCCACTTCCAATGGACCAGTCGCAGGAGGTGAGACTTTGATATCCCTGAGTCTCAAAACAGGATGCAAGCCAGCATGCCCTTAGAGATCACTCTGGGCCCAAGCAAGAGTCCAGTAGTTCCTCAGCAGGGGTAGAGGGTAACAGGCAGCAGGGCAGCACAGCAGAAAAGCAGGTCTTCTAGAGCAGCAGTCCAGCAGAGTGGCAGTTCTTGAAGCAGCACAGCAGTCCTTCTTCCTGGCAGAGTTTCTCTACAGAAACAAGCATCCTGGGACCATTTTCGGGGTAACACTCCTCATCAACCAGTCCAGGATGCTTGTTTCTGGTCCAGGGCCGACCTGGCTTGGCAGTTCGGGCTGCACTGTTCCCATGAGGAGCAGGGTCAAGACTGATTTGCATATGGCTGGTTCTAAACTGGGGTGGCATGGTGAGCAAAAGAACGATGGATGTAACCCAGATCTCTCGACTGGGGGTGAATGTTTGATTTGTTCTTCATTCCGTCCATCATTTATGTGTTTTTTGCTTTATCTTTCTAAAAGTGGCATTTTGAAAAATAGTAATTTTAAATCCAACTTTTTCAGAAAAGAGGCTTTATCATTACCATTCCAATGATATTACACATGGCTCAGCTACTCCTTCTCCATTAGAAATTACAGCTTAAAAGTAAAATAAGGAATTTCCAATGTTAACCTATGAAAGGGGTAGGCCTCACAGTAGTGAAAATCAAATGTAGGTGTTTTTCACTACTAGGGCAGGTAAAACTTAAAAATACATGTCCTACCTTTTACTTACACAGCACCCTGCCCTATGGGCTACCCAGGGCCTACCTTAGGGGTGACTTATATGTAATAAAAGGGGAGTTTAAGGCTTGGCAAGGGGTTTTAAATGCCAAGTTGGTATGGCAGTGTAAACCGCACACACAGGCTCTGCAGTTGCAGGCCTGAGACATGTTTAAAGGTGACTGGTATGGGTGGCATAATCAGTGCTGCAGTAATCGGACAAAAAAGCGGCCTTTGGCAAGGCGGCTTTTAGTCTTGTTTCTGAGTCCCCCCACGGGTTACGGGACTCCTCTGACATGGCGACAGCCCCAACAGTCCTAGTCCCCCTAGTATCCAGAGGGTCACAGGCACAGGCAATAGTCCCGATCTGAACGGATCCCCCGGACGAAGGCCCCTTCAATCTTCGGGGACTCCCACCAGGCGCACTGGGGGGCGAGGGCCAATGACATGGTCGACTGCCCCAATGAGATTCGTAATACTTGGCAACAACTTCATGACAGCCCCAACAGGGAATACTGGCTTCTACCAGAGAATCAACAGCTCTCTGGCAACATTAGTCCTGACTGGACCCGGCAGCTCAGACTCTGCTCATCAGATCCACTAGCCAGGATCACCCACTCCCTCCAGGCACTCTCCTCCTCCACACAGGATCCACAGGTCTTGGCAGGCAGGCTTCTAAGAGCTCTCCTCTTCCTCATAAAGGCCACTGACCTTGGTAGGCAGGCAGATGCTGGTGCTTCAGGTACAGGGCAAGTGTTCTTGGCTCCTGGGTGATGGGCCCTAACTCAGAAGGGAGCCTGCAAGATCTTGGTCCCCAGTCCTAATCTCAGCAGCAAGAAGTCTTGCTGGTCTTCCCTCTCCTGATGAGATGTTACTGTTCAACAAAGTATGAAATGTAGCTGTCAAATGGAGAAAAGGGTGAAACCCTTATGAAGGAAGGGGCTGAGACCTCTGATCCAAGGTTCTTCAATAATAGAATCGTTCACCAGTCAATTAGGTTGCACTGGTAGCTATGGCCTAAGGAGTCCCACTCCAAAGTAAATTGTGAGCAGCATTCTGTCAATAACGTGAACCTGGGCGGAGACTCCACGGGATAGTGACAAACACGGCGTGCATCTGTAGTTGCTGTTCATCCAAGAACCTTGGATCAGGCGTCCCGGTTCCCTCCATCATCAGGGTTTCACCCTTTTTTCCATTTGCCTGCTACATTCGGGGCCAATGCTACATCGTGGTACCAAGTATATATCCTTTGGAAGGTCCTTGGATCAGTTGTCCCAACTAATTCTATTAGGGCTGACTAGGACACCCCTCCATTCTTGCGACTTACTAGATATTGGGTGATCACTGCCCTTTCCTGATGGTGACTTCGTAATAACTTGAGGTCGAAACATTGTTGATCACAGACATTTATGGACTCCACTCCCGGAAACCTAAAAAAAGAATGAAAAAAACAGGAGTCATGTCTTTTTAGCTTCATTTGATGCAATGTTTTTCACTTGTCACCGCACATTTCTTTACGTGTGTGAGCACTTGATCGTTTGATAATACTGTAAAAAATACTACTTTACTGTGAAAGTAAAATGTCACACAGTATAACCTGTGCCTGTCTTATAAATATTTGAATCCACACAACACAGACCAGGGACTAACAGAATCATAAATCGTGATGGGTAATAAGTGAGGTGGTTGATTGGTGCAAGGCAGGGCACAAACAGTGTGTATAAAACTGCCCTCACACACAGCAAGCTGTGTCATGCTTCATCATAGGGCCTGCTAAACACCCCCCCGCACTAACCAACGCTGGAGGTGGAGCAATAGGGAGGGGAAAACAAACACACAACAGTAGCTCCCTGTTGTCACACTTTCGTCAAGGTGAGCCCGCATCCGCCACCTAACCGTTCGAGTTTGACCTAATAATAAACTAGGTTCCTCATTGAGAGCAAGGGGCTCCATCACTCCCTGTTCCAGAGTGTGCACTAAAACAAGGTGCTTGTTTTTCCTTACCCCTGGATTATAAGGAGGTAGGGACTTTATCCTTGTTGGGATTGTTCAGGTGAAAGTCCTGAAGAAAGCCGGGGTAGTAGTTTCATTCGGCTGAAACATGTCGACATTTTAGCAGAGTGGGGGGGTAGGGCTCTGGTTTCCAGTAGCCATTACCATCACCCACTGGTCCGACAGGGACCACGTTTTGTGTCTGGACAGTGTACCCACCATTAAAGACCATGGGGCCGATTCCGATCTCGGTCGGAGGCGCACCCAACACCATTCGGTCGGGAAAAAAGCCATGCGAAAGCCTGTTTCCCGACCGATCCGTACAGCACACCGAACGAGCAAGTACGATGCGCACAACAGCAAAGAATCCGGCCGAGCCGTACTCACCCAAACCAGGTCCTGTTCTCCAACCGAGGCGAATCCGGAAACGCCGAATCGAGTCGCACGGAAGGAAAAATGCAGCCCCGTCCGGCCGGACAAGTACGATGCGCTTTCCGTACGCGCCGAACCCGTCGCTACGCACGGCACGTCAAAGCATCCGGGAGAGGCGCACATAAGCTCCGATTCGCGCCACAACACGATCCACGGCTCCGAGACGAACACGGCAGTGACGAGGACGACGCGAAGCGACGAGGACGAGGCGAAGCGACGAGGACGACGCGAAGCAACGAGGACGACGCGAAGCAACGAGAAGGACGAACGACACGAACCAACCATGAATCCCTTCGTCCCGATCATACCAATATTCTACATATACTACCGGAACAGGCACGGACGCGTACGGCGCAGAAGGTAAGCCAGACACCAACCACAAAACACATACAACACGTACACGACACATCACACACACACAGAGGGATGCTGAATATACTTACACCAGCAACAGCAGCACCATAGGGGCGGGATGCCCATCACCAATGCCACATATGCACACAGGGGCCTGAATACGCACCACCACCCCTACCCAGGGGGGCAGGATGCCTACCACTACTACCACCCTCACCCAGGGGGGCAGGATGCCTACCACTACTACCACCCTCACCCAGGGGGGCAGGATGCCTACCACCACTACCACCCTCACCCAGGGGGGCAGGATGCCTACCACTACTACCACCCTTAGCCAGGGGGGCAGGATGCCTACCACTACTACCACCCTCACCCAGGGGGCAGGATGCCTACCACCACTACCACCCTCACCCAGGGTGGGCTGGATGCCTACCACTACTACCACCCTCACCCAGGGGGGCAGGATGCCTACCACTACTACCACCCTCACCCAGGGGGGCAGGATGCCTACCACCACTACCACCCTCACCCAGGGGGGCTGGATGCCTACCACCACCCTTAGCCAGGGGGGCAGGATGCCTACCACTACTACCACCCTCACCCAGGGGGGCAGGATGCCTACCACTACTACCACCCTTAGCCAGGGGGCAGGATGCCTACCACCACTACCACCCTCACCCAGGGGGGCTGGATGCCTACCACTACTACCACCCTCACCCAGGGGGGCAGGATGCCTACCACTACTACCACCCTCACCCAGGGGGGCTGGATGCCTACCACTACTACCACCCTCACCCAGGGGGGCAGGATGCCTACCACTACTACCACCCTCACCCAGGGGGGCAGGATGCCTACCACTACGACCACCCTTAGCCAGGGGGGGGCAGGATGCCTACCACTACTACCACCCTCACCCAGGGGGGCAGGATGCCTACCACCACTACCACCCTCACCCAGGGTGGGCTGGATGCCTACCACTACTACCACCCTCACCCAGGGGGGGCAGGATGCCTACCACTACTACCACCCTCACCCTGGGGGGGCTGGATGCCTACCACCACCCTTAGCCAGGGGGGGCAGGATGCCTACCACTACTACCACCCTCACCCAGGGGGGCAGGATGCCTACCACTACTACCACCCTTAGTCAGGGGGCAGGATGCCTACCACCACTACCACCCTCACCCAGGGGGGCTGGATGCCTACCACTACTACCACCCTCACCCAGGGGGGCAGGATGCCTACCACTACTACCACCCTCACCAGGGGGGCAGGATGCCTACCACTACTACCACCCTCACCCAGGGGGGTAGGATGCCTACCACCACTACCACCCTCACCCAGGGGGGCTGGATGCCTACCACTACTACCACCTTCACCCAGGGGGGCAGGATGCCTACCACTACTACCACCCTCACCCAGGGGGGCAGGATGCCTACCACTACTACCACCCTTAGCCAGGGGGGCAGGATGCCTACCACTACTACCACCCTCACCCAGGGGGCAGGATGCCTACCACCACTACCACCCTCACCCAGGGTGGGCTGGATGCCTACCACTACTACCACCCTCACCCAGGGGGGCAGGATGCCTACCACTACTACCACCCTTAGCCAGGGGGGCAGGATGCCTACCACCACTACCACCCTCACCCAGGGGGGCTGGATGCCTACCACTACTACCACCCTCACCCAGGGGGGCAGGATGCCTACCACCACTACCACCCTCACCCAGGGGGGCTGGATGCCTACCACCACCCTTAGCCAGGGGGCAGGATGCCTACCACCACTACCACCCTCACCCAGGGGGGCAGGATGCCTACCACTACTACCACCCTTAGCCAGGGGGGCAGGATGCCTACCACTACTACCACCCTCACCCAGGGGGGGCAGGATGCCTACCACTACTACCACCCTTAGCCAGGGGTGCCAGGATGCCTACCACTACTACCACACTCACCCAGGGGGCAGGATGCCTACCACCACTACCACCCTCACCCAGGGTGGGCTGGATGCCTACCACTACTACCACCCTCACCCAGGGGGGCAGGATGCCTACCACTACTACCACCCTCACCCAGGGGGCAGGATGCCTACCACCACTACCACCCTCACCCAGGGGGGCTGGATGCCTACCACCACCCTTAGCCAGGGGGCAGGATGCCTACCACTACTACCACCCTCACCCAGGGGGCAGGATGCCTACCACTACTACCACCCTTAGCCAGGGGGGCAGGATGCCTACCACTACTACCACCCTTAGCCAGGGGGGCAGGATGCCTACCACCACTACCACCCTCACCCAGGGGGGCTGGATGCCTACCACTACTACCACCCTCACCCAGGGGGGCAGGATGCCTACCACTACTACCACCCTCACCCGGGGGGCAGGATGCCTACCACCACTACCACCCCCACCCATAGGATGGACAATGCATGACACAACCAGCACACCACAACCTAGGGAATGCAAGAAGAAGACATCCCCCCAACACCATGACAAGCGTGTGTAGACTGTGTCAAATGCCTACAACACCGAACATGACTTCGAACATACAATGTGACCCCCTAGCACATGTGCCACACAAATATGTGTGTGGCACACACAACGCAAGCAGGCCATGGGGTCCAAACCCCCATCATCACAGTGACCAAAAGGTAAGTGTGGGGTCCATAGCTGCAGCACATTTTGATCATTGTGGCAATGGGGTCCAAACCCCCATCATCACAGTGACCAAAAGGCAAGTGTGGGGTCCATAGCTGCAGCACATTTTGAACATTGTGGCAATGGGGTCCAAACCCCCATCATCACAGTGACCAAAAGGTAAGTGTGGGGTCCATAGCTGCAGCACATTTTGAACATTGTGGCAATGGGGTCCAAATCCCCATCATCACAGTGACCAAAAGGCAAGTGTGGGGTCCATAGCTGCAGCACATTTTGAACATTGTTTCAATGGGGTCCAAACCCCCATCATCACAGTGACCAAAATGCAAGTGTGGGGTCCATAGCTGCAGCACATTTTGAACATTGTGGCAATGGGGTCCAAACCCCCATCATCACAGTGACCAAAAGGTAAGTGTTGACAAAGTAAGAGGTGCAACTGCCAAACTGCATGGATGATTCCTGGTCACAGAACAACAAACACATCAGTGGCAAAGTAGTGTATGTGTCCCATTGCAACATAAATTGGGGGAGCCAAATCCTGCAGTGCAAATAAGACATAACTTTGGCCATGTGCAGACAAACAACACCCATGGGGGCTGACACCGTCAACAATCATCAATGACACAATGACAGAAGTGACCATCAGAATGCAGACCCACATATTTGCACCAATGGGCACACACATGCAGATACCCTGTGGAGACTGCAGATGTGAGGTGAACAGATACCATACCATGGCAGCAATGGGACACACAATCAACAATTAGCACCAAATGAGGGCTCCCGTCCCATCAGCCTGGTCATGGAAGTGCCAACGGAATCATCAGCACAGATCCAACACACTTGTATAGCAATGTTGCACTGACAACACAGATGAGTCCTTCCCCATTGATGCCCAAACCTGCATGTTCACTGGAGATGGCCACACGGTCAGGGAAGTAGACGAATAGAACAATGGCAGGCACAACAGATGTGCAGGGGTGGAAGCCACAGATGTGAAATTGCCAATCTAAGTAGGAAATCCCATTGCCAAATACTGAACACATGACACCCTCAGATGCTGCTATGGATGACATGGATACACCACAGGATAGGACACATTCCCCCTGGACCACATGGGTTCCTGCACAGTAACACTTCATTATCATGAGACCAAATATCACCATCACTGCAGCAAGGGCATGGTTAGCATCATCAACATCATGTACATCAGAAGCAAAAGCACTAGAGAACAGAAAGTTGCTTTATTCAGCATATGTGGCATTAAAAGTAGAAGTCCGGCAGAACATAAACAAAGGCCAATGGCCAGTCCATCAACAAAGTCACAAGTGGGTGACAGTGGCAGATGCCACCCTACACATGCCTGCACAAAACCAGGGACAATCCACTAGGAGGGGCAACCGGGGGGTAGGCCAGGCACCGCAGGGACAGGATCAGGGCTCACCAGGAGGAAGCAGGGAAGGGGTGGTGGGTGCTGAAGAGCCACTGACAACTGCAGTGGAGGTGTCTGACATGGTGTGTGCCGGCACAACTGGGGGGCATGGCTCAGATTTTGTGGGTGCCGGCACGACTGCAGTGGACCCTGCAGATGGAGTGGACAGGTCCGCCACTGCAGTGCCCAAGTCAGACAGGGTGGTAGTGGACTCCACTGCAGTGCCTACCACCAGGGGAGGAGAATGGGGAACAGGCAAGGTGGGCTGGACAGAGGGGGAGGACACCCGAACCACATCAGTGGCACAGACAAGCGCAGCGGGGGGTGTGGTGCCGGGAGAGCAAGTGGCAGGGGGAGAAGGCCGGAGCCTCTTGGGGATGGTATATCTGTGGGTGGGGGAACCTGGGGCAGGGTGTGGTGGGGGCACCTGTGGAGTTGGGGCCTGAGGGATGGAGGAAGGAGACCTGGTGCTTGAGCTGCAGGGCGGCGGCGGGGTCTTGCTCTTAGCACTCTGGGGGGACTTGCGGGTGGGGGCCTCAGTCTGTCTGCGCCTGGGGGAGGGTGTCCGGGGGCGAGGGGCACTCTGCTCCGTGTGGGGGCTTCCTCTTCCCCCTGGATGCTGGGGCAGCTGGATCGGAGGGGAAGAGGCCGAGGTCACTGAGGAAGAGGCGCTGGGTCTTTGGGGTTGCAGGTGAGGCAAGGGAGGGTGCTTTGGAGGGAGAGGCAACTGAGGACTGCGCAGTGCCCGTGGATGCGTGTGTGTGTACCAGGGCCCCATCCCCTGTGAGTCTGGTTTCAGTCCCCTGACTGTGCGTGCGTGTGCGTTTAGTTTGTGGCGTGTGTGTCTGTGTGCTGGACGTGTGTGTGCTGGTGTGTGCCTGTGCCGGTGTGTGTGTGCTTGGGACGGGTAAGGTGCTGGGGAGTGTGGATGGAGCAGAGGCAGGAGGGGTGAGGGACTGTCTGAGGAGGGACACTGCTGCCGTCAGGGAGGAGTCCATGGACCTGTTGCCCCTCTGTAGGTCAGACATGCCCGATGAGATGCCCTCCATGAACGACACCAGCTGAGTCAACAGTGCGGTGTGCGCATGGAGGACACTCAGCATGGCTGTCTGCCCTACATGGAGCTGGCGAAGGAGGCACACAGACTCCTCACTCAGGGCAGCAGGGGACACAGGGGCAGGGGGTGCGGTGCCTGGCCCAAAGGAGACACGCTCCCGAACATGGGAGCCTCCACGGACCTGGGGAATGGGAGCCGATGGGAGGGCGGTGGTGGTGCTGGTGGTGGCGGGGACAGCAACACTAGCTGGCGTGTGGTGGCTGCTGACACCCGCCTCCACAAGGGAGTCATCCTCCGAGTTGCTCTGGTCCTCAGCTGAGGTGGATGGTGCTGAGGACTCCTCGGTGTGGCTCCCTCGCCCTCCGTGCCACTGGGTCCCTCCGACCACTCCTCGGCTGCTGACCCAGTCTGGCTCTCTGGCTCCTCCTGGTCCGTGGAGCTGTCCCCTTCCGTGGCCGTGGATGTATCTGCAAACAATGGGGAAACAGACAGACATCAGTCACCTGCACCAAACGCACACACCACTGTGAGCACAGCACATTACAGAGCAAGCCCTGGCATCATTAGTTGTACATTGCTAAAAGTGCCCTAACTGAACAGGAGAAGCCAATTGTCAGTCTGATGCCAAGCATGGCACTCACATCCCACATGGCCTTGCACCCATCTGTCTGGTGTCTGTTGGATTGCAACACCCCAGTGTGGACACATGCACCAAGTACACAGTAGTTGGACAGTGCAGAGGACACGGTGTGGCATGTGGACATGCACACATCACAGCTCTTGCCACTGAGTCAGTACAGGTTTCCGGATGAAAGGGATGCCCAGAGTCAAATAGGAAATGCATGTGATGCATACCAGCGACAGACACCATGATGCACCCATGTCCTGATAGCCAGCGCCACTATGGTGTGCATGTAGCACATGTCACTCCCCTGCAGGACCACCAATAAGTTGACACATGCCATGGCAGAGGCATGACTGCTAAGTCATACATCACTGTCTCAGTGATGTATGACTTGGCAGCCAGACAACAACACTATGCACTGTGTCACAATAGTAGGTCATGGGGAATGCAAGTCCTGGAGCTGCACAAGTGCACATGTACATCCCCCACACAACACATCATCTTAACCCTCATCTGTCCAGCTCACACCTATTGGACATATGGGAGACCTGTGACACTACCCTCGGAACCTGAGCCCCTCACAATTTGCTGTGAATGGGGAACAGCTGCCTGAACTTCACATTCGCATACCCCAGTCTGCACGGGCAGCTGATCAAACACCTATGTGACACACAAGTATCGTCTCCTATGGTCACATCTCCAGGGGCATGCTGAGCCCCTACCAAGAAACACCCCAGCAGTCCTGGCAACTAATCCACAGCACACTGACACAGAGGCAGACACCTGAGGGGTCAAATCACTGTGCACAATGTGTCAGCTGATACATGGGAGTGGGAGTACAGAGTGCATTGCATGGCCTGGAGTAGGCATGACTGTCCTGCTCCACATGAATGAGGGATGAGCCCTGGACAGTGGATAGCTGGCTATGTATGTGTGACACACGTAATCTGCACACTCCTGGGGCCCAAACATTGTTCCCACCCGCTGCATGGGCGTGTGCCACATACCTCAGGCACATGTGGTGGCTCAGCTCAGCAAGTGGACCGCATATCAAAGCAACACGCAGATCACATGTCCAAACCCAGGCGTTGTGTGAACAATGGACCCGCCCATGATGCCCACAACAGAGTTAGGGAAACAGATGCTGTCCCCCACCTTTAGTGAAGCAAACTGCAAGGACACAGTCCCAAGTGACACAATTCCCTGAATGTAAGGGCCACACCTGGGTATCAGATGAGCAGTGGGCAGTGCACAATAGAGGGACATGGCTCCTGGACAACATGACTGCTGCACTGTGGCAGTTGAACCAGGCCAGAGGAGGGCACAAAGCATGTAATACAGAGTTCACAGTGCAGTCTTTGACTCACCCCTCCTTGCTGCTGTCTGGCCTTCAGCTGCCCATCCAGGTCTGGAAACACCACCGCCAGGATCTGGAGCATGTGGGGGGTCAGGGTCCGTGTTCCGCCCCTCCTGCGAGGAGGCGACAGCTTCAGCTGGACCCGTGCAATCCTCCGGGTCCAGCCCCGAAGGTCCTGCCACCTCTTCTGGCAGTTGCGGATCCGGCGCTTGTAGACCCCCACGGACCGGACAGCCCGGACGATGTCCTTCCAGATTTCCTGCTTCCGATGGGCATTAACCTGTCAGGATGACAAAGTGAAAAGGCCATTACCACACATGCAACATATCCGTGCATGACACAGTTGTATATACATGTCTCAATCACAGGGGCACATGATGTACACAGGCAGTGCAACGCTTACCATGGACAGTTTGCCAGACGTCACTACATGGTATCATTGCATGGGAAGTAAAACCATGTTCAAATGCACTGTCACTGCACCATACCTGTCCAGTGCAAGTCACTACACACTATGGGGGTGACAACTACTCAGTGAGCCTGCTAGCCAGTGGCGTGCAGACTCTCAGCCTTGCTAGTCACACAAAATGCACATTCAGAAAGGCAGTGCACAGAACACTCACCTGCTCCCCTGGTGTCCCATACAGCTTGCTGTACTGTGGAAGTAGGCTGTCCAGCAGGGCCTGGTTCTCTTCAAGGCTGAAGGCTGGGGCTCTCTCCACAGTACGTGCCATTGCAGGGTCCAGAGGGGCAGAGACAGCAGCAGTGCAGTGGCAGATGTCGTCCTGGAGCATGTAGTGCAGGCAAGTGAGCTCTCAGGGGAACAGCCAGCAATATATATGTGCTGGAGAGGCAGATACTGTCCCTTGTGTCCAAAGTGATAGGTCCAAGTCGTTTGCATCTTCTGAATCTGGCCAATCCATGGAATAGCAGCACCAAAACACGCCCACAGCATCCTTCAAATCTTCAACTTCATGACATACATGATTTTGCAACATTGTTGTGGGTGACCAACTGAATTTACAGCAACCGACTCGCTCGAAATTCGAAAACGCGTCCGTTGCCAGGCAAGCCCATTGTCAATGGGTGCGCACCGATCGGTCCATTGCGGTACAACGCGCACAGGGGTACAACGCGTACCCGCACACATTGAATGCAATGGGCCGGCCGGAGGCACCGATCGGTCCATTACAGTTCAACGTGCACAGGGGTACAACGCGTACCCGCACACATTGAATGCAATGGGCCGGCCGGAGGCACCGATCGGTCCATTGCAGTACAACGCGCACAGGGGTACAACGCGTACCCGAACACATTGAATGCAATGGGCCGGCCGGAGGCACCGATCGGTCCATTGCGGTACAACGCGCACAGGGGTACAACGCGTACCCGCACACATTGAATGCAATGGGCCGGCCGGAGGCACCGATCGGTCCATTGCAGTTCAACGCGCACAGGGGTACAACGCGTACCCGCACACATTGAATGCAATGGGCCGGCCGGAGGCACCGATCGGTCCATTGCAGTACAACGTGCACAGGGGTACAACGCGTACCCGCACACATTGAATGCAATGGGCCGGCCGGAGGCACCGATCGGTCCATTGCGGTACAACGCGCACAGGGGTACAACGCGTACCCGCACACATTGAATGCAATGGGCCGGCCGGAGGCACCGATCGGTCCATTGCAGTTCAACGCGCACAGGGGTACAACGCGCACTCGAACACATTGAATGCAATGGGCCGGCCGGAGGCACCGATCGGTCCATTGCAGTACAACGCGCACAGGGGTACAACGCGCACTCGCACACATTGAATGCAATCGGCCGGCCGGAGGCACCGATCGGTCCATTGCGGTACAACGCGCACAGGGGTACAACGCGCACTCGCACACATTGAATGCAATGGGCCGGCCGGAGGCACCGATCGGTCCATTGCAGTTCAACGCGCACAGGGGTACAACGCGTATCCGCACACATTGAATGCAATGGGCCGGCCGGAGGCACCGATCGGTCCATTGCAGTACAACGCGCACAGGGGTACAACGCGTGCACCGCGACACATTGAATGCAATGGGCCGGCCGGAGGCACCGATCGGTCCATTGCAGTTCAACGTGCACAGGGGTACAACGCGTACCCGCACACATTGAATGCAATGGGCCGGCCGGAGGCACCGATCGGTCCATTGCAGTACAACGCATCACTGTACATGTGACTGGCATATGTCAGCATGCCTGTCTCAGATGGACATATGCCAGCCACAGATAGCTCCCAGGGAGTGATGGGCACACCTACATCACGACAGCCTGTCCAAACTTTATCATAAGGCATGTAAGGCTGCATTTCCTATTGTGTGTATGTTGGTGTACATGTTGTCCTGTGGGTGTCACCTGTGGCCAGCCACCCCCAGGCTGTGCACGTGTTCATGGGGACAGGATCCTGGGTGTTACGTGTACATGACCACTGTGATGTGCAACTGTTCATATCTGTGCATGTGCCATGGTCACATTTCACAGTGGTGTATGTGTATGTCATGTCACATACCCCGTGAGTCCCATGTGGGACGGTATGTTTGAGCCAGGGTGTCCCAGTGGCACAATAGTGATGGTCCTCCACAGTCTTTGTGCATGTAGTGTTTACAATGTCTCTGATTTCATGTGCACAATGGGAGACAGTCTCCACATCCACGTTGTGTGTGCATGGACTCTGATGTTGTGCGTGTGTGTCACAGACGTCCATGTCTGTCCTGCCGTGGCAAGTGGGGCCACTACCTGTGGGGGTCATGGTTGTTTTGCTGTGGTGTATACATGATACTCCATGTAATGCCAGTGTCCATGTGGCATTACAGGGTCCCTGGGAATGTACCTGTCGTTGAGCTGTGGTGCCTGGGGCACATCTGTCCTCACATGTCACTGTGGGGGGTTATTGTGACACGGCAGCAGGAGATGGGAACTGTGACACGGCCTCATGATATCCAATGGGCCAACCTGGGACTAATTGATGCCACCTGTTGGACCGTGTTGACAGATGTTGGCCATGTATGTACCATACATGTCCTTCCGGTACTGCACACTTCATGTAGTTGTGCCTCATAATGATGTATGTTGGGATCTTGAGTGTGTTCAATGCCGCATATGTGGGGTGACTGACAATCTTGCTTACTTCTCCTCTGCACTGCAGGGCTCCTGCTGTCCATCGACCATTCCCAGACCTGGCAACGATGGTGGAACGGGACAGCATCCGACGGTACCGCTTCACCAGGCAGCTGATTGAGGATTTGGCAGTGCAGTTGTCCCCACATTTGCAGCCTGGCCGGCCGTATCCTACAGCGCTGACCCCCAAGGTGAAGGTGATGGCAGCCCTACACTTCTTTGCCACTGGTACCTTCCAACATACTGTGGCGACTGCTGGTGGGATGTCACAGACCATGTTCAGCCGTGTGCTCCGCGATGTTTTGGCGGCAATGTTGCTCTTCCTGAACCGGTACATCTATTTCCCTAGACTGCGACGACTCACTGACGTGAAGAGTGACTTTTATGCCCTGGGGAGGATGCCGCATGTAATTGGCTCCATTGATGGGACACATGTGGCTTTGGTACCACCACAGGCCCAGGAGCAGGCCTACAGGAACCGCAAGCACTACCACTCGGTCAATGCACTGGTGGTGTGTCTTGCAGACATGACCATCACACACGTGTGTGCCAGTTTCCCTGGTTCAGCACACGATGCCTTTGTGATGAGGAGTAGTCGCATCCCCAGGATGATGGCACAGATGCAGAACCAGCGTGCCTGGCTTGTGGGTGTGTACTGACTTTGTGCCATTGTGTGTGATCTGATCTGTAGTATTCCGCCCACTTTTCCAAGTCAGCTAATGTGCACTTGTCTGTCCGTAGGTGACTCGGGATACCCCAACATGCCGTGGTTGCTGACACCCCTCAGGAACCCTGTGACACCAGCCCAGATGCGCTACAATGAGGCACATGGTCGGACCAGGAGAGTGATTGAGCGGACCTTTGGTCTCCTGAAGAGCCGCTTCCGCTGCCTGGACAAGACCGGAGGGTCCCTCCCATATGCCCCTGCGAAAGTGTGCAAGATTATCATCGTCTGCTGCATGCTCCACAACCTGGCAGTGCGGAAGGAGTTGCCTCTCATCCAGGATGACAATGACCAACATCCGCCACCTGTGGAGGATCCTGGCCTGGACCACGATGCCAGTGACGATGATGATGATGATGATGGTGATGGTGATGTCCGCACACAGCTCATCACCAACTTCTTTAGCTGAATGTGAGTATCCTGAGGTGTCATGTCAATGATGTGAGTTGGCATGATGTGTGGGTGGTGCTCTGGTGCTGTTGGAGTGTGTCCATGGGCTACTTGACTGGATGTGTGTTGAGATGTGTGGTGACAGGTGGGCTGTACTCCCCAACAGTGTTGACATGCTAACTTGGTTCTGGGTGGGTATCTTGTAACATGTATTGTGCATGAGTTTTGCTGTTCTGTCCTGTACTCCATTGCTTTTGACTGTGTGTCATTTCTGTCCTTCACAGGGTACTTTCAGATTCGTTTGGTCAACTGTGTCCACCGACGACGTGATTGCACATCCAGGCTGGTAGCTGTTGTGTCCCTACAGGTGATGTGCGCCACACCCATGGACTTCCTTCCGTCTACAGTTGTTGACTGTGTGCCCGCTGCCAGGTGGGATTACCTTGCATCTGTAGTGGTTACAGCATGTTGCAACTGTGTAATAAACCTGTGCTTCACTTTGTGATGTGCGTTGTCTGTGGTCACACATTTGACTGCCATTTGCTTACTGCACCTGTGGGCTACTTGACTACAACTGGGAATGGGTGTGGTGTCTGTGCATTGCACCGTCTTCCCTGGCAACATCAGTGTAGGCAATGAGTCAGATGGCCTAGGTGTGTATGTGTTGTGTAGCCCTGGTGGTGTGTCTCCCTCATGTGTGTCACGTTGCCTGTACTCACATGCCTGTGTTGTTCTTGCTGTTGCAGTTCGCATACACAGTGTAATTTTGCAGTTCATCATCCCCATAACAGCACCCACGTTGGAATCACGACAGAGGCAAGTATGGTGTATTAGTGTGTTTATTGTGATACATTTGTGTTAATAGTGCATAGGATGGGTAGTGCTGTACATAAATCTTGCAATCCCAAGTTCCTAGGTGAATTGAAAGTCCTGGTAGACAGGATCCCCAGTATCGGGGCCACAGTTGTCTGACACATTGGTCCAACTTGTACTCCCCATGCAATGTGTGGGAGTAGTGTTGCCGTCAACACGGTGAACAGTCTGTGCACAAAGGCGAACATCCAGAACAGGTTCAGGCTTCCTGGGAGTTGCGCTTGGCCATCGGCCTCTCACTTTTCCCTCCTCGGATGACCCCTCTTCTTGGGGGGCCCCTCAAGTACAGGCTGCTGCGGTGCAGGGGACTCTCCGCCAGAGTCCTCCTCCCTCCCTGTGGCAGTTGCAGTTTGTTCGGCACCAGATGTTGTTGGCACACAGGGAGGTGTGGACTGGTTGCTGTTCATCTGGCGGAGGCATTGTAAAATGTCCCTGTGCACCGCCGTCATCTCATGCAGTGCATCCCACTTGGACTCCACGCGGGACATGTGTGAGTCCACACGGGACATGTGTGACTCCACGTGGGACATGTGGGAGTCCAAGCGGGCATGATGGGCAGCCTGCTGCTGTTTAATGTCTCTGAGGAGCCCCACTATCTGGCTGAGCTCTCCGGTGCTGGACTGGTACGCATCAGCTATGCGTACCAGTTGTGGGTCATCATGCACACCAGCAACGTCTGCAAGCGGCGACCTCTGTCTCCCACCCTCCCACCACCCCTGCTGACATGTGCAGTGTGTGCAGTGGCACGCACAGATAACCCTGGTCCACCTTGGGGGTTGGTGGTGGTGGTGGTGTCCATGGCCCCAGGTTGGTCCAGGGTCACTGTGCTGGTGTTGCTCCTTGTTCTGTCCATGTCGGCAGGGATGGTATTCGTGGTGACAGTCGTTGGAGGGGTGGGTGCAGGGGGTGCAGCTGGTGGTCCTGCTGGTGCTGCAGCTGGTGGTCCTGCTGGTGCTGCATGTTGACTTGCACCGGATGTGCCAGGTTGTTCTTCATCGTCCGAGGAGGACAGAGGCTGTACGACGCCAGTGAGCTCGGCATCCTCTTGAGCCTGGGACTGGGACTCCTCAGCGTCTGCTGCTGTGTCCCCATCATCACCTGTTTTTGGGAGACACAAACAATGTATGTTATGTTTCTGCAGGCATCAATGGTTGACACACATGACAGTTGTGACTGTGCCTCTGGGTGCGGGCCTGTACATTGCATTGTCCTAAGTCGTCACAGTCAGGGGTTGATATTGGTGTGGCACATTGTCCTGCATTATTTGGGCATATCTATGTATTTTCTGGGGTGTGAACATGGTCTGCATTGGTTGTGTTTGGTTGACAGCCGGCCCTCCTTCCCACCCACCCAGCCAGTCAGTTATCCCACCATGGAACGTGCTTGCGTTGCAGGGAGTGGAAGTTGTCTCTCAGGATGTCAGTCAGTGGTGTCCTGCTGTTTGTTGGTGCACAGTTGCCAGCAGGGCCTTGTGCTCCCCACAGCAGTAGCCAGTGTCAGCCATCTTGTGAGTCCTTCTCCACTTCCTGTGATGTGAGCATGGTTCAGGGTGGTGTTGATGGGACAGTTGTGGGGGTGAGCTATGTCTGTGACTACGACTCCCATCATGCCATTGCCTCCACCCCACTTCCCAGCATTACCATACTTACTTGCTTTTGTGTGGAGTTCAGTGTGTGTGGGTGTGAGAGCAATGGCAAGATGGCTGACAGTGGTGTCCTGCTGTTGGTTGGTGTGCAGTACCCAGCATGCCCTTGTGCTCCCCACGACACAGCAACAGTGTCAGACATCTTTGATGGGCCTTTCCACTCTCTGTGGGATGTGCATGCGTGAGTGTGAGCTTGCTGGGCCATGTGGTGGGGGATGTAGAGCTGTGACTACGACTCCCATCATGCTATTGCCTCCTCCCCCTTCCCAGCATGCCCATGCTTCCTTCCTTTGACTCTGCTTCCCTGTGGGGTGGGCTGGCTGTGCTGACAGGATGGCTGGGAGTGTTGTCCTGGCAGTTGTTTGGCTAGAAGTCCCAAGAGTGTCCCTGTGCTTCACACAACATAACCCAGGGTGGTGGTTCTTTGTGGGATCTTGTGTTAGGATGGGGGCATTGCATTCTACCAGGTGGGTTCTGTGGAGTTTGTGTTGGGGGGGTGTGAGGGGAGGTGCTTGTGACTATGGTCAGTGCTGCAAGTCCCCCTTCCCACCCAGCCAGCCAGATATCCCACCATGGAACGTGCTTGCATTGCAGGGAGTGTAAGTTGTCTCTCAGGATGTCAGTCAGTGGTGTCCTGCTGTTTGTTGGTGCACAGTTGCCAGCAGGGCCTTGTGCTCCCCACAGCAGTAGCCAGTGTCAGCCATCTTGTGAGTCCTTCTCCACTCCCTGTGATGTGAGCATGGTTCAGGGTGGTGTTGATGGGACAGTTGTGGGGGTGAGCTATGTCTGTGACTACGACTCCCATCATGCCATTGCCTCCACCCCACTTCCCAGCATTCCCATACTTACTTGCTTTTGTGTGGAGTTCAGTGTGTGTGGGTGTGAGAGCAATGGCAAGATGGCTGACAGTGGTGTCCTGCTGTTGGTTGGTGTGCAGTACCCAGCATGCCCTTGTGCTCCCCACGACACAGCAACAGTGTCAGACATCTTTGATGGGCCTTTCCACTCTCTGTGGGATGTGCATGCGTGAGTGTGAGCTTGCTGGGCCATGTGGTGGGGGATGTAGAGCTGTGACTACGACTCCCATCATGCTATTGCCTCCTCCCCCTTCCCAGCATGCCCATGCTTCCTTCCTTTTGACTCTGCTTCCCTGTGGGGTGGGCTGGCTGTGCTGACAGGATGGCTGGGAGTGTTGTCCTGGCAGTTGTTTGGCTAGAAGTCCCAAGAGTGTCCCTGTGCTTCACACAACATAACCCAGGGTGGTGGTTCTTTGTGGGATCTTGTGTTAGGATGGGGGGCATTGCATTCTACCAGGTGGGTTCTGTGGAGTTTGTGTTGGGGGTGTGTGAGGGGAGGTGCTTGTGACTATGGTCAGTGCTGCAAGTCCCCCTTCCCACCCAGCCAGCCAGATATCCCACCATGGAACGTGCTTGCATTGCAGGGAGTGTAAGTTGTCTCTCAGGATGTCAGTCAGTGGTGTCCTGCTGTTTGTTGGTGCACAGTTGCCAGCAGGGCCTTGTGCTCCCCACAGCAGTAGCCAGTGTCAGCCATCTTGTGAGTCCTTCTCCACTTCCTGTGATGTGAGCATGGTTCAGGGTGGTGTTGATGGGACAGTTGTGGGGGTGACCAATATCAGTTACTACGACTCCCATCATGCTATTGCCTCCACCCCCTTCCCAGCATGCCCATGCTTCCTTCCTTTGATTCTGCTTCCCTGTGGGGTGGGCTGGCTGTGCTGACAGGATGGCTGGGAGTGTTGTCCTGGCAGTTGTTTGGCTAAGAGTCCCAAGAGTGTCCCTGTGCTTCACACAACATAACCCAGGGTGGTGGTTCTTTGTGGGATCTTGTGTTAGGATGGGGGCATTGCATTCTACCAGGTGGGTACTGTGGAGTTTGTGTTGGGGTGTGTGTGAGGGGAGGTGCTTGTGACTATGGTTAGTGCTGCAAGTCCTCCTTCCCACCCAGCCAGCCAGCCAGCCAGTTATCCCACCATGGAACATGCTTGCATTGCAGGGAGTGTAAGTTGTCTCTCAGGATGTCAGTCAGTGGTGTCCTGCTGTTTGTTGGTGCACAGTTGCCAGCAGGGCCTTGTGCTCCCCACAGCAGTTGCCAGTGTCAGCCATCTTGTGAGTCCTTCTCCACTCCCTGTGATGTGCGCATGGTTCATGGTGGTGTTGATGGGACAGTTGTGGGGGGCAATATGTGTGACTGCGACTCCCATGATGCTATTGGCTACACTGACTTGGCCAGCATACACAGAATTCCTTCCTTTGAGTGGTCTTCACTGTGTGTTGGTGTTGTTGTGGTGGCTACATGTCTGGATGTGTTTGTTAGTTCTATTTGTGCCACTGCCTAGTTGTAGTTGTGTTTGTACATGTGTTGGCACAGTTGGATGTGACTTTTTTGATGGCATGTGTTGTGTTTATCTGACTAACATACACATTTTGGGATGATTCTGTTCTGGTTGCTGTGTAATTGCTATGAGTGCATGGTTTGACTCTCCCTTGACAGTGATGTGTGTGTTTTGTGGCAGTATATTGTGTACATTTGTTGTGTACTCACCAGGCTCTGGGATGTCCTCTAGTCCATATACGCTCACTGGCGGAAGGATGGCCCGCACCTTCTCCTGCCAGGGCCTGAGGTATATTGGCTTGGCAGGAGGGCCACTGCCGGTGTGTTGGGTGTTGATGTAGTCTTTCTTCAGCATGTCCCGTACCCTCCTGCGCACGTCATACCACCTGTTCTGGATGTCGGTCTTTGTGCGCCGACATGGTGATTGGGCGTTCACCCTGTTGATGATCCTCTCCCACATCTTGGTTTTCTGCGACATGGGGGTCTGTTGGACCAGTGTGCCAAACAGCTGTGGCTCCACCCTGAGGATCTCGTCTACCATGACTTCCAATTCACTATCTAGGAACTTGGGATTCTTCTTGGGGGGCATGGTGATGGTTGGTGATGGTGGGTGATGTGTGTGTTGGTGTGCAGGTGAGGGTGTGTGAGTGTGTGTTTTGCTGGGTGTATGTGAGGTAGGTATTTGTTGGTGTGCTGATGGTGTGTGGCTTGTGTGAGGGATGAGCTGTGGGTGTGTGGTTGCTTTCTCTTGGGTGCTGGCAGTGGAATGGCATTTGCAAAGGCTCATGTTTGTGATTTGTGTCCTTTATATAGGTGGAGTTGTGGGTGTGTCTTTGTTCTCTGTCCCCACCATCCCCCCAGTATTTATTGGCTTGGTAATTGCTTGTTTGGCCTTTTTTTGGGTGATTTTTCCTTTGTGCTGTTTGTGTATGTTGGAAACGTTCTTGTGACCGAGTCGGACCCTGCATTGGTCTCGTACGGTGTTCTCCGTTTCGTTCACGCTGTGTTTGTGCAGTTTTCTATGCTGCGTACGCGTCGGTCGCGGTGTATTGTGTTGCTTCGGCTCGGTTTTGTATACGTGTCGGTCGTACGGCTTGTCCTCCGTCCGACTCGCTCGTGGTTTTCGCGCCTTGCATCGTACTTTGCGGTTTGGAGTTCGCGTGTACATTTCGGTCGGATTTGTTCCGGGTGCGTGTCGGTCGGTTGGATTCGCGTGTTTTTCCGGCCGGATTGCTGTTTTCCGTGCGGCTCGGTCGGTCGACTTGGTTTCGGTACGTGTCGGTCGGATTTTTCGCGCCTTGCATCGTACTTGGCGTGTCGTGCGCCACGGGTACGTGTCGGTCGGTATTATTTCCGGATCCGAGTCGGTCGGTGCTTTTTCCGGCCCGAATCGGAATCGACCCCAGAGTAGGGATACACTGTTACCAGTTTTTAAATTATTCTCTGCCACATTTTTCACCTCTTAGATCCCACACGATTTGTTCACTTTTTATGTTGTGTGTTTGTTTTCCCCTCCCTATTGCTCCACCTCCAGCGTTGGTTAGCGCGGGAGTGTGTTTAGCAGGCCCTATGATGAAGCATGACACAGCTTGCTGTGTGTGAGGGCAGTTTTATACACACTGTTTGTGCCCTGCCTTGCACCAATCAACCACCTCACTTATTACCCATCACGATTTATGATTCTGTTAGTCCCTGGTCTGTGTTGTGTGGATTCATAGTCTGTAGGAGGGTGACCAGGGACTTATCCTCTTTCCTCTTTTCTGTGTTATTCTTTCTTTATAAATATTTGAACCATTTTGGTTTATGTGGGGGTTAACATATGTATTATGCGCATATTATAGTTGCTTGAATTCCTTAAAAAGCACAATAATAATTTTTCTCGGATTGTTCTCTATATATAATTTAGAGAGTATTGGTTTTTTTGTAAATATTTTTATTTGCATTTTAATCAAACAAAACAGATGTCAGTGTAGCAGTGCTGGCAGGCAGAATGAAAAGCAATAGCAGTACAAATCACGGTAAGAGGGACTAGTGTCATCTCCGCACCCATACCCATCCAAAAGCTCGTGGCCAGGTACACTCTTACACTCAAGACCACTCAAGGAGGTTCCTCCAAAGGTGGGATCGTTCCCCGTGTTGTGGTGAGGGAGCCTCAGGATCCAACCTGGGGCAAGCCAACAATACAGGATCCCATTTGGGCAGAATGGGCACTTTCCATACCCCCCTAGCCTCCTCCCTTCAAATCTCCTCCATCTCGCATTCCACTAATTTTACCAATTCCAACCTGAATCTATACACATCCGGACTGCAAGGCGATTTCTAGCTCATGGTTAGTTGCCTGCGAGTGAGAATTAATGCCAAATCTGTAAATCTATCCGTCACCTTCCAAGCCGCACCACGCTCGTGCAGGCCTATTAGACACATTTGCTGGGTAAGCACGAAATCCCGATCAATAGCCCAAAAAACCACATGGAGGACAGTGTAGGAGAGTAGGATCTGCTTCACATGGGTACCCCCACTTTTTGCTGATGCTTCACTGTTTTTCGACATTAGTCTGGCTGGGGCCCTGCTAATCAGAACCCCAGCCTAGCTGCTTCCTCTCTAAAATGGTTTCCATGTGCCTTAGGCACATCACTGATTGGGATCTGGAGTGCCCTTATAAGTCCCTAGTATATGGTATACTATGTACCAAGGGCATAGGTACCTCAGAGGCCTGCCAGGGGCTGCAGCATGTATTATGCCACCCCTGGAAGGCCATCCAAACTGACACCACAGGTCTGCTACTGCAGCCTGGGTAAGGTGGTGCATGCACTCCTTACTGTGAATATAGGTTACCTATATCACTAAATACATACACACATATAAACCTATAAGTCACTCCTAAGGCAGGCCTTATCAATCCTAAAGGCAGAGTGCATGGTTCCTATGTGAGAGGGTGCCCCTGCATGAGCAGGGCCCCTCTGCAGCGTTCGGAGACCCTTCTCTGATGCTGTTTGTAGTGCAGCCTGACCATATACTCTTAAGCGCATTATAACCTCGCGTTAAATGCTAACTTTGGAATGGCTGCACCTAAACATGTCGTGTTTGGTGTCAAACATCTTGGAATACTACCCCCCGCCAATTCTGGCGGCGGGGGTAGCATTCCACCCTTCTAGAGGGAAAGACATGTTAACTCTGGCTAGCCCGGTAACTTCTTTCCAAAGCCCTGGCATCACAAAATGGATGCTGCTGCCACAGACACGAGTCTGGCCTCCTGCTGCTGGACGAAACTCCGGCAGGGGAGGCCTGGACAATAGGTTTCCTGTCCCAGGGAGGTGTGACCACCTCCCCAGACAGGATAATGTGTATTGGGGCTGGGCGGGAGCACTTTCGGGTGCTTTGAAGTCCTGCACTGGGGGCACATTTGGTGTCCCTAGTGCATACCCCAGTTCAAACCGGATCAGGGGCTTGCAGCCCCTGCTTTGGCGCGAACTGGACAAAGGGAAAGGGGTGTAGCCACCCCTCTGCCCTGACCCACCCATAGGTGGGGCCACAGAGTAGTCCAACCCCTATCCTTAGTATAAGTATAGGAACCCAGTCCTTAGGACTTTAGATTATCCCTGGACGAAACTCTGAAACTGAATCCTGGACCTTCGACGCTCTACTCACGATTAGAGGACAGAAGAATCTCCCTTGGGGTCAAGGAGTGACTCCCTGCTTGGCAGGCACCAAAGAAGCATCTGTCCGGTTCGCATTTCTGAAGCTCCCGTCGGACGCCGAAGTCATCGCATCACCAGAGGTGGATTCTCAGACTTCCCGAGGCTACCCTGAGTCCCCAGCAAAGCTGAGGCCCGTGGCTATCGTGGGTGACTTGAGACCGTGACCCCTGGACACCGAGCACATTTGCAAGTGCATCCTCTTCTGGGTCTCCCAAGAAGTCGTGCTTTGGGCTCCGAGTAGCCCTAGCCTCCAGCACCAACTGCACCGAAGATCACTGGCCCCCACTCCACGAGTGTCCTGTGAGCCAGATCCACGTGCGGCGTCACGAGGCTCCTTCGCGGTCGCTAGCCCATTGGCTAGTAGCCCTTAACGAAGGCCAATCTTTTTCTAACTTGGCATCCTGGTTGCTCCAGGCCTGCCCTCACTTACCCTCGCTGGGTGAGTTCCCCAGACCTTGCTGGTCTGCACCATCGACGATCTTCCTCTGCATCGAGACTTGCCGTTGCCAAGGCTTGTTGGGTCCAATCCGGTCGCCGACACCTCAGCACTCGACAGACATCGTGTACCAGCCTGAATCCTGCTCCTGGTCGCCGACAACGCCTCCTGGACCTCGTGGCTGAAGAGTCAAGACGACCGTCAACGCACCTGAAGCACTCGACATCGGTGGGCATCTGTCCATCGCCTTCCTGGTCACTGGCTAGTGACCCAGACTCTGTCCCCTCTGCTTTCAGGTTCTTCAGAACTCCGATCCACTCTTGGATCCACCCGGACACTTTTCACTTGGTCGCCAGCAGCACTTTGCAGCAGATCGCCATTCAAATCGACGACGAAACCCGACCCCGAAAGGCACCTATGCACCCGGCTTCCCTGGGTGAGGTAACACGAGTACTCCGGTGCTCCCGTGGGTAGAGACTCTTCAAAGTCCTAGATCTCAAAGGGTTTGGTCCAAGTCCTCTTTTAAGTGTCCCTTTTCTCTAATTTCCCGATCACGACTTTCTCCATAGAAGTCAACGGCGTATCGCGGTTGTGTATTTACACTGCACGCGTCTCCCGTGGGTCCCCTGTGTCACTACCTTGGGTGGTTCCTTGTGGTCCAAGCACTTCTAGAGGCTCTAGGCCTAGTGTCTAGTTCAGTCGTGGTTCTTATACCACTTTATTGGTATATGGTTTGGTACGCCCCTAGGGCCCAAACGTGTATTTGTGCTATTACTGTGTTTAAATAACTTCTAACTTATGTATTTCGAACTCTAGCCTCATAAAGAGACTAGAGGGGTGTGTTTAGCAATAAATACATATATTTTGAATATATACCTGGTGTGGTGCTCTTTCATTTGATCACTCAAGAGATTATAGACTGGTAAAACAAGCTGCTTTACATTCCTTCAAGACTTAGCCTGAAGGCTGCTCTCCATAGCTACCACTAGGATAGCTTTCAATAAGGTTGTCTTTAACCTATCTCCAATAAGGGGTTGTTTGGACTGGTGCAAGGTGCCCACTATAATTAGTGGACAGCATATACCAGGCCAACTTCTCACATTGGTGTGCAGCGTGTGGGATTCCAGCTTGCTATTGTTTTACCAGATAATCTCAATTGAATTGATCAACTGAAAACCACTAAAGGTACCTAAGGTACATATAATTTAAGCTTAGAATACAGTAAGTTCTACTGAACTTAGAGTTGTGTGTTAAGGGATAGCACAACCCTTTCTACAACTCAAGAGAGTTTAGTAGGCCACACTAGAGTAGGTAGTGCATACACCACACCACACTAGTAATGTCTTTAAGGGTAGGATCTAAAGAATCCTTGCAGGAAGCCATTGAGCTTCCACCCTCCAAGTATGATACACTCCCATTCTTGGAATTGAGAGCTTTATGCAACTTGAGAAAATAAGGACAGGCCAAAGTCCTCACCACCCAACACCTCAAGGAGTTGTTGGTGGCTTATGACCTTAGTAAGCCCTTGGGGACTGAAGGGGTAGGAGCTGAGGGTGGGGCAGAAGATGAGGATGGGACCAGGGGTACCAGTACCCCCAGCCCCCTCTGAAACTGGCCAGGAGGGCGACAATGGCCCTGACCTGGATAATCCAACCCCTCCTGAGGAAGATGAAGAGGATGATCAGAATGAGGCCCTCTTTGTCCCCCCAGGAAGGATTGTGAGTGTGCCCAGAAGGTCTAGGTCTTCTTCTCAGGAGTCTAACCACTCTGGCACCTCAATAGGGAGCTCTGTCTCATCTCATAGGAGGGAATCCTCTCATGAGAGAAGAAAGAGGCTGGTTCAATATGAGGAAGCTCAGCTTGAACTCAAAAAGAAGCAACTAGCCATAGACAGGGAGTCCCTAGATCTCTTTAGAGAGAGAAGAAAGTTGGGACTAGAGTCCCATGGTGGCAGCCATGTCCCTAGAGATAGGGAAAGGTCCTATGACCATAGGAACCTGAGCAAGATTGTCCCTCCCTATCAGAATGGGGATGACATCCACAAGTGGATAACTGCTCTAGAGAGGGCCTGTAAGGTACAGAAGGTCCCTCAGGAGCAGTGGGCAGCAATCTTGTGGCTCTCCTTTGCTGACAAAGGTAGAGATAAGCTCCTCACTGTTAGAGAGGAGGATGCTGATAATTACAAGGTCTTGAAGAGTGCTCTTATTGATGGGTTTGGCCTAACCACTGAACAGTACAGGTTGAAGTTCAGAGATACCCAAAAGCACAGACTCAAGACTGGGTAGACTATGTGGATTGTTCTGCCAAGGCTCTGGAAGGCTGGTTGATGGGCAGTAAGGTGTGTGACTTCTCAGGATTGTACAATCTGATAATGAGGGAGCAGATTCTTAATAACTGTCAAAATCAGCTGTTGCATCAATACCTGGTAGACTCTGATCTGACCTCTCCCCAAGAATTGGGAAAGAAGGCAGACAAATGGGTCAGAACCAGGGTGAAGCAGAAGGTACAGAACCAAGGTGGGGAAACCAAGAAGCAAGATGCTAAGAACTCTGACAAGGGTGGGGAGAAGGGTAAAGATCAAAAGTCTTCATCAGGCCCCCAAAAATCTTCTTCTGGTGGGGATTCACAGTCTACCAAAGGGAAAGGCCAAAGAAAACCATGGTGCAAGGTCTGTAAGCAAAAGACCCACTGGACCAGTGATTGCACCAAGTCCAAAGACTCCAGTCCAGCACCCACCAATGCCCCTAAGGCACCTGTTCCCCCTAGTACAGTTGGTGGGAGTGCTCCAGCCAAGGGTTTAGTAGGGTTCACCCTGGGTACTGAGTTGGGCTCTGACCTAGTCAGAGAACTGACTCAGGCTGTGTTAGTCTGTGATGGAGGCATGGATGTGACCTCCACTGTGAGTCCCAGTAATCTGGGCAAGTACAGACAACAGCCTTTAATCAATGGACGTGAGGCTTTGGCATTTAGGGACACAGGGGCAAGTGTCACAATGGTGACACAAGACCTTGTGAATCCTGGGCAAGTTATACTTGGTGAGATGTACCAAGTGACCAATGCTAGCAATGTCAGAACAGACCATACTCTGGCAGTTGTTAACTTCTCCTGGGGAGGGGTAACTGGCCTTAAGAAGGTTGTGGTAAGTGCAAACCTACCAGTCGAATGCTTGCTTGGCAATGACTTAGAGACTTCTGCTTGGGCAGAAGTGGAGCTCAGGACCCATGCAGAAATGCTGGGGATCCCTGCAGATGTGTTTGCTGTGACCAGGTCACAAGCCAAAATGTCTAGCACTGAACAGGCCTTGGATTCTGGAAGAATGGACCAAGTGCCTTCCAAGAGGAGGAGTAGTAGGGTTAAGGCAGTGCCTTCCCCTTGGCTCAGGAGGAAGATCAGTCCCTTGAGGGGGATGATCTCAGCCCTGAAGAAGGAACTGTCCCAGAGGAACTTGAACCTGACCAGGTTGAGTTCTTGGGGACAGGGGGACCTTCTAGGGCAGATCTGAGCCAGGAGCAGCAGAGCTGCCCCTCCCTTGAACCCCTCAGACAGCAAGCTGCTGCTGAGGCTGCTGGGAAAGCTAGTGGTCCCCATACAGTGTATTGGGATGATGGACTCCTGTACTCAGAGAGTAGAGACCCCAAGCCTGGTGCTACCAGGAGGTTGGTTATACCTCTGAAGTTCAGGGGCTTCCTATTGACCCTAGCCCATGATATTCCCTTAGCAGGTCACCTGGGCCAGAACAAGACTTGGGACAGACTTGTCCCTCACTTTCACTGGCCCCACATGTCTGAAGACAGCAAGGAGTTTTGTCGCTCCTGTGTAACCTGCCAAGCCAGTGGCAAGGCAGGTGGCACTACAAAGGCCCCCTGATACCACTACCTGTGGTGGGGGTGCCCTTTGAAAGGGTAGGGATTGACATTGTTGGTCCCATGGATCCCCAAACAGCCTCTGGGCACAGGTTTATCCTGGTGGTAGTGGATCATGCCACCAGGTACCCAGAAGCTATTCCCCTCAGGACCACTACAGCACCTGTGGTGGCAAGGGCCCTCCTGGGAATTTTCTCAAGAGTGGGCTTTCCTAAGGAGGTAGTATCAGACAGGGGTGCTAACTTCATGTCTGGGTACTTAAAAGCAATGTGGAAGGAGTGTGGAGTGACTTATAAGTTCACCACACCCTATCACCCACAATGCAATGGTTTAGTTGAGAGATTCAACAAAACCTTGAAGGGCATGATTAAAGGGCTCCCAGAAAAGCTTAGGCGTAGATGGGACATACTCTTGCCCTGCCTTTTATTCGCATATAGGGAGGTGCCTCAGAAGGGGGTTGGTTACAGCCCTTTGAACTTCTGTTTGGCCACCCTGTGAGGGGTCCACTGTGCTTGGTGAAGGAAGGATGGGAGTTACCTCTCAAGCCCCCAAAGCAAGATATAGTGGACTATGTACTTGGTCTCCGCTCCAGGATGGCTGAGTACATGAAAAAGGCAACCAAAAACCTTGAGGCTAGCCAGGAACTTCAAAAGGCCTGGCATGACCAAAAGGCTGTTCTGACTGTTTACCAGCCAGGACAGAAGGTGTGGGTGTTGGAGCCAGTGGCCCCAGCAGCTCTCCAAGACAAATGGAGTGGACCCCACACTATTGTTGAGCAGAAGGGTGAGGTCACTTACTTAGTAGACCTAGGAACACCCAGGAGTCCCCACAGGGTTCTCCATGTCAACAGGTTAAAACCATATGTGGACAGGGCAGACATGGGCTTGCTCATGGCTACTGATGAAGGGCAGGAGGAAGAGAGTGACCCACTCCCTGACCTGCTCTCACAGAACCCTGACGATGGGTCAGTAGATGGTGTAGCCTTGGCAGGCAGCCTCACTACCCAGCAACAAACTGATTGCAGGCAAGTTCTCAATCAGTTTAGACATATGTTTTCACTGACACCCAGTCAGACCACCTGGTGCACTCATGAAGTGGACACTGGGGACAGTCTGCCTATTAAAAATAAGATTTATAGGCAACCTGACCATGTCAGGGACTGTATCAGGACTGAAGTCCAGAAAATGTTGGAATTGGGAGTTATTGAACCCTCAGATAGCCCTTGGGCTAGTCCAGTGGTCCTTGTACCAAAACCTCACACCAGTGGTGGAAAAAGAGAGATGAGGTTTTGTGTGGACTACAGGGGTCTCAATGCAGTCACTAGGACTGATGCCCATCCAATACCCAGGGCAGATGAGCTCATAGATACTTTGGCCTCTGCCAAATATCTCAGCACATTTGACCTAACAGCTGGCTACTGGCAGATCAGACTAGCTGATACTGCAAAGCCCAAAACAGCATTCTCAACCCCTAGTGGGCATTATCAATTTGTGGTAATGCCCTTTGGTCTGAAGAATGCACCTGCCACTTTCCAGAGGCTGGTGAATACAGTTCTCACAGGTCTGAAGCCTATAGTGCAGCATATCTAGATGATATTGCTGTCTTTAGCTCCACCTGGGAGGATCACCTGGTCCACCTCAGGAATGTTTTACAGGCCCTGCAAAAGGCAGGCCTGACTATCAAGGCCACTAAGTGCCAGATAGGGCAGAGTCAGGTTGTGTACCTGGGCCACCTTGTGGGTGGAGGCCAGGTTCAACCTTTGCAGAGCAAGATCCAGACCATCATGGACTGGACTGCTCCCACTACCCAGACTCAGGTGAGAGCCTTCTTAGGCCTGACTGGGTACTATAGGAGATTTGTCAAGGGGTATGGATCAATAGTGACACCCCTGAATGACTTAACTTCTAAGAAAATGCCCAAAAAGGTTCAGTGGACAGTTAGCTGTCAAAAGGCATTTGATGACCTGAAGCAGGCCATGTGCACTGCTCCCATTCTACAGAGTCCTGATTACTCCAAGAAGTTCATTGTTCAAACTGATGCATCTGAATTGGGGGTAGGGGCTGTACTGTCACAATTGAATGAAGAAGGTCAGGATCAGCCAGTAGCTTTCATTAGCAGAAGGCTGACCCCTAGAGAGAAACGTTGGTCAGCCATAGAGAGGGAGGCCTTTGCTGTGGTCTGGGCTCTGAAGAAGTTGAGGCCATACTTGTTTGGTACACACTTCCTGGTTCAGACAGACCATAAGCCCCTCTTATGGCTAAAACAAATGAAGGGTGAAAACCCCAAACTGCTTAGGTGGTCCATTTCCCTACAGGGGATGGACTTTACAGTGGAACATAGACCTGGGAGTAACCATGCCAATGCAGATGGACTCTCTAGGTACTTCCACTTAGAACATGAAGACTTAACTGGGCAAGGTTAGTTTAATGTCCCTACGTTTGGGGGGGTTGTGTAGGAGAGTAGGATCTGCTTCACATGGGTACCCCCACTTTTTGCTGATGCTTCACTGTTTTTCGACATTAGTCTGGCTGGGGCCCTGCTAATCAGAACCCCAGCCTAGCTGCTTCCTCTCTAAAATGGTTTCCATGTGCCTTAGGCACATCACTGATTGGGATCTGGAGTGCCCTTATAAGTCCCTAGTATATGGTATACTATGTACCAAGGGCATAGGTACCTCAGAGGCCTGCCAGGGGCTGCAGCATGTATTATGCCACCCCTGGAAGGCCATCCAAACTGACACCACAGGTCTGCTACTGCAGCCTGGGTAAGGTGGTGCATGCACTCCTTACTGTGATATAGGTTACCTATATCACTAAATACATACACACATATAAACCTATAAGTCACTCCTAAGGCAGGCCTTATCAATCCTAAAGGCAGAGTGCATGGTTCCTATGTGAGAGGGTGCCCCTGCATGAGCAGGGCCCCTCTGCAGCGTTCGGAGACCCTTCTCTGATGCTGTTTGTAGTGCAGCCTGACCATATACTCTTAAGCGCATTATAACCTCGCGTTAAATGCTAACTTTGGAATGGCTGCACCTAAACATGTCGTGTTTGGTGTCAAACATCTTGGAATACTACCCCCCGCCAATTCTGGCAGCGGGGGTAGCATTCCACCCTTCTAGAGGGAAAGACATGTTAACTCTGGCTAGCCCGGTAACTTCTTTCCAAAGCCCTGGCATCACAAAATGGATGCTGCTGCCACAGACACGAGTCTGGCCTCCTGCTGCTGGACGAAACTCCGGCAGGGGAGGCCTGGACACAGGTTTCCTGTCCCAGGGAGGTGTGACCACCTCCCCAGACAGGATAATGTGTATTGGGGCTGGGCGGGAGCACTTTCGGGTGCTTTGAAGTCCTGCACTGGGGGCACATTTGGTGTCCCTGTGCATACCCCAGTTCAAACCGGATCAGGGCTTGCAGCCCCTGCTTTGGCGCGAACTGGACAAAGGGAAAGGGGTGTAGCCACCCTCTGCCCTGACCCACCCATAGGTGGGGCCACAGAGTAGTCCAACCCCTATCCTTAGTATAAGTATAGGAACCCAGTCCTTAGGACTTTAGATTATCCCTGGACGAAACTCTGAAACTGAATCCTGGACCTTCGACGCTCTACTCACGATTAGAGGACAGAAGAATCTCCCTTGGGGTCAAGGAGTGACTCCCTGCTTGGCAGGCACCAAAGAAGCATCTGTCCGGTTCGCATTTCTGAAGCTCCCGTCGGACGCCGAAGTCATCGCATCACCAGAGGTGGATTCTCAGACTTCCCCGAGGCTACCCTGAGTCCCCAGCAAAGCTGAGGCCCGTGGCTATCGTGGGTGACTTGAGACCGTGACCCCTGGACACCGAGCACATTTGCAAGTGCATCCTCTTCTGGGTCTCCCAAGAAGTCGTGCTTTGGGCTCCGAGTAGCCCTAGCCTCCAGCACCAACTGCACCGAAGATCACTGGCCCCCACTCCACGAGTGTCCTGTGAGCCAGATCCACGTGCGGCGTCACGAGGCTCCTTCGCGGTCGCTAGCCCGTTGGCTAGTAGCCCTTAACGAAGGCCAATCTTTTTCTAACTTGGCATCCTGGTTGCTCCAGGCCTGCCCTCACTTACCCTCGCTGGGTGAGTTCCCCAGACCTTGCTGGTCTGCACCATCGACGATCTTCCTCTGCATCGAGACTTGCCGTTGCCAAGGCTTGTTGGGTCCAATCTGGTCGCCGACACCTCAGCACTCGACAGACATCGTGTACCAGCCTGAATCCTGCTCCTGGTCGCCGACAACGCCTCCTGGACCTCGTGGCTGAAGAGTCAAGACGACCGTCAACGCACCTGAAGCACTCGACATCAGTGGGCATCTGTCCATCGCCTTCCTGGTCACTGGCTAGTGACCCAGACTCTGTCCCCTCTGCTTTCAGGTTCTTCAGAACTCCGATCCACTCTTGGATCCACCCGGACACTTTCCACTTGGTCGCCAGCAGCACTTTGCAGCCGATCGCCATTCAAATCGACGACGAAACCCGACCCCGAAAGGCACCTATGCACCTGGCTCCCTGGGTGAGGTAACACGAGTACTCCGGTGCTCCCGTGGGTAGAGACTCTTCAAAGTCCTAGATCTCAAAGGGTTTGGTCCAAGTCCTCTTTAAGTGTCCCTTTCTCTAATTTCCCGATCACGACTTTCTCCATAGAAGTCAACGGCGTATCGCGGTTGTGTATTTACACTGCACGCGTCTCCCGTGGGTCCCCTGTGTCACTACCTTGGGTGGTTCCTTGTGGTCCAAGCACTTCTAGAGGCTCTAGGCCTAGTGTCTAGTTCAGTCGTGGTTCTTATACCACTTTATTGGTATATGGTTTGGTACGCCCCTAGGGCCCAAACGTGTATTTGTGCTATTACTGTGTTTAAATAACTTCTAACTTATGTATTTCGAACTCTAGCCTCATAAAGAGACTAGAGGGGTGTGTTTAGCAATAAATACATATATTTTGAATATATACCTGGTGTGGTGCTCTTTCATTTGATCACTCAAGAGATTATAGACTGGTAAAACAAGCTGCTTTACATTCCTTCAAGACTTAGCCTGAAGGCTGCTCTCCATAGCTACCACTAGGATAGCTTTCAATAAGGTTGTCTTTAACCTATCTCCAATAAGGGGTTGTTTGGACTGGTGCAAGGTGCCCACTATAATTAGTGGACAGCATATACCAGGCCAACTTCTCACAGACAGTAGTTCAGTATGGGAGCAATGTCGGCAGGACCACACCATGTGAAAAAAATCCACATCCTCTGCTTAGTATCTAGGACATTCCAACGCCCTGGTGGGAATCCTGGTGTGTATTCGCCAGGGGGTGAGGCAGGCCCGGTGCAAGTAGAACTGGATGAGCTTGAAGTGAGCATTCCTAGACACCCTGGGGGTGATCTTCAGCACACTCTCCCAAGACGAATCAGACAGAGGTTTTCACAAGTCCTCCTCCCAGTGCAGACGGAGACGCATCAGGTCCAACTGCGCCCCCTTCAGTAGAGCCTTGTAAAGCAGCATGACCGCCCTCGTCCGTCTCGTGATGAGAAAGAGGTGACGTAAGCATCCATGCTCTGGTGGTTCGCCAAATCCGTGGTCCCACCATTCACATATTTCTCATGCACAAGAGTTTCATGTAGCAATAAGTGCCCTACAGGGATGTCATAAGTCTCCTGAAGTTCCAGGAAGGGACAAAACTCGCCCCCCCACAAATATATTACCCAGTATAGTGATCCCTGCAGCCATCCACCTGCGGAGCCCTGACCAACCCCCTAGTGGCTCCTAACGCCGGGCAGCCAATAACGGGAGCTCGCATGTGTATGGTGATTTAGTGTACGCCCTCTTGAGTGCCCTATCCCAAATGAAGCCTGCTGTTCTAATCAAGACATTCATATTTCGCACCATGGAAGCGGGCATAGGCCTCATCAAGAAGTTAAACACAAGGAGATAATGGACGGAGTGCTGAAACTTTTCAAACACTCACCCCAAGTCACAGATCTGGGTTGAATCCATCATCATTCTTTAGCTCACTTTGCCACTCCAGTTCAGACATAGCTATATGCAAATCAGTCTTGACCCTGTGCCTCATGGGAACAGTCCAGACCGAACTGCCAAGCCATGTCTTCCCTGGACCGGAATCAAGCATCCCGGGACCGGTTTCGGGCAAACAGCCCTCATCAGCCAGGCTAGCTTGAATCCAGTGGCAAAGTGAGCAAGGGACCCACGTCTGGGCATACCCTGTCAACTTAGGGTGAACAAAGCAAACACAAGGAGATAATGGACGGAGTGCTGAAACTTTTCAAACACTCACCCCCAGTCACAGATCTGGGTTGAATCCATCATCATTCTTTAGCTCACTTTGCCACCCCAGTTCAGACATAGCTATATGCAAATCAGTCTTGACCCTGTGCCTCATGGGAACAGTCCAGACCGAACTGCCAAGCCATGTCTTCCCTGAGTGAGACGGGTATGCTCAGACGTGGGTCCCGTGCTCTCCATGCCGCTGGAGTCAAGCTATCCTGGCTGATGAGGGCTGAAAGCCCGAAACCGGTCGTAGGATGCTTGTTTCCAGTCCAGGGAAGACCTGGCCTGGCAGTTCGGGCTGGACTGTTCCCATTGGGCGCAGGGTCAAGACTGATTTGCATATGGCTGGGTCCAAACTGGAATGGCATGGTGAGCAAAAAAAGTATGGATTTAGGCCCAGATCTCTGCACTGGGGTGAATGTATGACATTGTTCTGCATTCTGTCCATCAATTGTTCTTTTTGCACTCATCAAGAAGTTAGTCAACAGGTCTTTGGAGGGCGAGCCGCACTCATGCGTGCTCATGCCGTACCACAGGTAAAACCTCCAGCAAGCCACCCACTGCAGTTGTGCTACCAGATAATGAAGCTCGAGATCGGGTGCAGCCAGGCCACCCTCCGTCACTGGCAACCGCAACTTCGAAAGCACCACGCGACATCGTGAAGTGCCCCAATACAGTGTCAGCAAGATACCATCCAGTTTTCGAAAGAACTTCCGCTGCAGTTCCACCGGGAGGGCTGCAAACAAATAAAGGAGGCAAGGCAGCACAACCATTTTCGAAACAGCCACCCGGCCACTCACAAACAGCGGTAGCGTAGTCCAGAAGGCCACTGAACATCGTAAGGCGGCAAGTGTGTGACAGAAATTTGCTTCGTAAAACAAATCCCCTGAGCAGTAGTTGGCCACCCCCAAATACCGAATAGTGCTCGATTCCCACCGCAGTGTTGGGGCATTTGGGATAGATTTGCACCCCTTGTCTTCACCCAGGAGGGAGTAGACACAATACTTGTCCCAGTTTACCTCCAGACCAGAATGGTGGACAAAATCCGTCAAAGCAGGCACAGCTCCCCTGAGATCGATATCTTCCCCTCTCATGTACAGGAACATATCATCTGTGTACAAGGAGAGATAGAGACAATCAGAAGAAAGTTGCAAACTCCAGTAGTGTAGACCCCTTCGGACCGTTCGAACAAATGGCTCCAAGGCCAGGGCAAATAACAGCGGGGACAAAGTGCACACCTATCTGGAGCCCCGCTCCATCGTACACGCCTCCGATACTACAGAGCCACTGCGAAATCTAGCCAACGGGCTAGTGAATAGAAGTTTCGTCCATTTGACGAAGGGCAACATGCAGGCCCATGCCAAACAAGATAGCATATAAAAACTCCCAACGGAGCGAATCAAATGCTTTCCTGGTATCCACATAATGACTAGTGCATTCGTGAGTAGCCACCCCGCTTGTCTAAAGCCAGGAGCAATTGACAAATTTTGGGCATGGGGCTTCACATGGGAATAAAACCAATATGGTCATGGTGAAATAGAGAGCAAATATGGGGGAGTAGACGGGTTGCCAGGACTTTGCTCAGGATCTTGTAGTAAGCATTGAGCATTGAGAGGGGAGCGATATGAATCAAGAAGAAGTGGGTCCTTATCTTTCTTTGGCAGGGGCACAATAGTGGCCTCACGTAGTGAGGAAGGATGCACACCCTGCTTCCGGGAGTCATTAAATAGGGCTGTGAGTTTAGGGACAAGGTCCGCAGCATACATAGCCTAAAATTCTATATGCAGACCATCTAACCCGGGGAACATTCCCCTCGTAATTTCCTTAATCGCACCCCGCACTTCCTTCTCAATAATATCCGCACCCAATTGATTCGCCACTGCAGGATCGAGGGTCACTGGGAAGGAATCCTCAATGTAATTTAACATATCCACCTCACTGTCCCCATTCCCCGTGGAATAGAAATCGCAATAGTAATGGAGAAATGCCACATTGATCCTTTCCTGTGTAAACACATCCTGTCCTGAGGTGTCCCGTGCCTGGAGAACAGTATGACCCTGACCCTCACTCTGCAAGAGCCACGCGAGCATTATACCCGATTTGTCTCTCAGCATGGGCCCTGTCCAAATAGGCTCTATAATCAAATTGTCGCAAACGTTCAACCAGGTTGAACAGTTTCTCTCTTTCATCCAGCGTACGCACCCTACCTTCTGGGGTCTTCTCCAGCTCACGGGAAAGACCATCAGGCCCTGCTTCCTGCCGCTCAATATCAGAGTGCAACTGGTCATGCACTCCCACTTTACTAGAGATGCAATATCCCCAAAACACCATATTTATGGCCTCTTATCTTACCCCTACCAATGAGGCCAAGCCTGCAATATCAAGCAAATATTGTACAACATGTTCCCCCTACAAAACCCGAAAAGCTTAGTCCTCAAACGTCATGGGGTCGAAGCGGCAAGTAGGGACACTCGATCCAAGTGTGGACCAGTGGAAGGAACAAAATATATGAGAGTGATCAGAAAATGTTTTTGCCAAATACTCCACACCCAGCACCATGCTAAGCATTACCTTGCAGGTATAGATTTTATCAAAGCCAACCTCAATATCATGTAATCCAGAGCGATAGGAATATACCTGGGACTCTGGGTTCCCACCCTCCAGCAGTAAACAAGATCTAACTGTGCAGCCCAGGTACAGGCAGCTTCCACCAACCTACCCGCAGGTGCGGTATGCAAGAGCAGTTGTGACATATCCAAGCCCAGGTCCACTACACAATTGAAGTCTCCCCCCACTATTCTCAGATAGGGGACCATCAACGGGAGGAGAGGAGTCAGAAAGGCAGGCTGGTGCACATTCAGTGCATAAACATTCAGCAGAGCAACATCTCTATTGTCCAAGCAACCTAGCACTAATATGTAACGACCATCTGGGTCAATAACTACCCTATGCGAATGAAAGGGAACCCCGGGCCTAACTAACCCAAATGAGAGAGCCCCTTGAAAAAGCTAAGTAAGTACCGGTCCCAGGATGCTTCTTTTCGGTCCAGGGAAGACATGGCTTGGCAGTTCAGGCTGGACTGTTCCCATGAGGCACAGGGTCAGACTGATTTGCATATGGCCATGTCTGAACTGGGGTGGCGGAGTGAGCTAAAGAATGATGATGGATTAAACCCAGATCAGTTGACTGGGGGTGAGTGCTTGCAATGTTCAACACTCCGTCCATCATCCCCTTTGGTTTTGCTATGTTCGCCCTAAGTTGGCAGGGTATGCCCAGACGTGGGTCCCTTGCTCACTTTGCCACTGGATTCAAGATAGCCTGGCTGATGACGGCTGTAAGCCAGAAACCGGTCCCAGGATGCTTGTTTCCGGTCCAGGGAAGACATGGCTTGGCAGTTCGGGCTGGACTATTCCCATGAGGCACAGGGTCAGACTGATTTGCATATGGCCATGTCTGAACTGGGGTGGCGGAGTGAGCTAAAGAATGATGATGGATTAAACCCAGATCAGTTGACTGGGGGTGAGTGCTTGCAATGTTCAACACTCCGTCCATCATCCCCTTTGGTTTTGCTAAATACTCCACACCCAGCACCATGCTATGCATTACCTTGCAGGTATAGATTCTATCAAAGCCAACCTCAATATCATGTAATACAGAGCGATAGGAATATACCTGGGACTCTGGGTTCCCACCCTCCAGCAGTAAACAAGATCTAACTGTGCAGCCCAGGTACAGGCAGCTTCCACCAACCTACCCGCAGGTGCGGTATGCAAGAGCAGTTGTGACATATCCAAGCCCAGGTCCACTACACAATTGAAGTCTCCCCCCACTATTCTCAGATAGGGGACCATCAACGGGAGGAGAGGAGTCAGAAAGGCAGGCTGGTGCACATTCAGTGCATAAACATTCAGCAGAGCAACATCTCTATTGTCCAAGCAACCTCGCACTAATATGTAACGACCATCCGGGTCAATAACTACCCTATGCGAATGAAAGGGAACCCCGGGCCTAACTAACCCAAATGAGAGAGCCCCTTGAAAAAGCTAAGTAAGTAGTGGCGTATAACTGTGCCCCTCAGGTTCTATAAGATGAGTCTCCTGTAGGAATGCAATTTTCACCCCCTTGTGCTTCAAATAAGACCGCACGTTATAACGTTTAGAGGGGGTAGAAAGACCCCGCACGTTGGGTGTGATCAGTTTAACCTGAGCTGCTATTGACATCATACCCCCTCAAATAGATCCGGCCCCTATTCATGCCTCAGAACATGAAAATTCGACATCCATACAACCCCCCACTGCAAAGAAACAATACAAAAGAACAAACAACACTACTGAATAGCAAATCCCCAAAACTCCCCAAGGACTGCTACATAAAACCATCCTGTCCAAACAACAAACACAGGGTCCACCAAGGAGCCAACTAAGGGGTGACTCATATGTTCACCACACCACACCATATCATCCACAGACCAATGGACTTGTTGAACAGTTTAACAAGACCATGAAAGGTATGATTATGGGGCTCCCTGAAAAGCTCAGAAGTAGATGGGACATCCTGTTACCATACCTGATCTTTGCATACAGAGAGTTACCACATAAAGGAGTGGGCTTTAGTCCCTTTGAACTTCTGTTTGGCCATCCTGTTAGAGGTCCTCTAAGTCTGGTGAGGGAAGGCTGGGAGAAGCCTCTCAAAGAGCCAAAGCTGGACATAGTGGACTGTGCACTTGGCATTCATTCAAGGATGGCGAAGTACATGGAAAAAGCAAACCAGAACCTTGAAGCAAGCCATGAGCTCCAGAAGCAATGATTTGACCAAAAGGCTGCACTGGTTGAATTTCAACCAGGGCAAAAGGTATGGATTTTGGAGCCTCTGTCACCGCGGGCCCTCCAGGACAAATGGAGTGGACCCTACCCTATCCTTGAGAAAAAAAGGGGAGATCACCAACTTGGTAGACCTTGGCACTTCCAGGAGCCCCCAGAAGGTCATCCATGTGAATCGACTTAAACCTTTCTATGACAGGGCTGATGTGGCCATGCTCATGGTCACTGATGAGGATCAGGAAGAAGAGAGTGAACTTCTCCCAGACCTCCTCTCTAACATCCCTAAAGATAGGTCTGTTGAGGGAGTTGTCTTGTCATACACCCTCACTGCCCAAAAGCAAACTGACTACAGGCAAGTCCTGGGGCAGTATGTTGAGCTCTTTTCCCTAACCCGTGGTCAGACAACCTGGTGCACACATGATGTGGACACTGGGGACAACCTTCCTGTTAAAAATAAATTGTACAAGCAGTCTGACCAAGTTAAGGAAAGCATAAGAGTTGAAGTCAACAAGGTGCTGGATTTAGGGGTGATTGAACCCCCTGAGTTTCCCTGGCCCAGCTCAGTGGGCTTAGTCCCAAAACCTCATTCCAAGGGAGGTAAACAAGAGCTGAGGTTTTTGTGTGAACTATAGGGGGCTCAATGCAGTCACAAAGACTGATGCACACCCTATTCCAAGGGCGGATTAACTGATAGACAGGTTGGGTGCAGCAATGTTTCTCAGTGCCTTTGACTTAACATCAGGTTACTGGCAAATTGGTCTCACCCCAGGAGCCAAAGAAAAATGAGCATTCCCGACCACAGATGGGTATTACCAGTTTACTGTGATGCCATTTGGTCTAAAGAATGCCCCTGCAACGTTCCAGAGGCTGGTAAACAAAGTCCTGTCTGGGATGTAGTCTTTTAGTGCTGTATATCTAGATGATATTGCTATCTATAGCTCCACTTGGCAGGATCACCGGATCCACCTTGGAAAGGTACTGGAGGCCCTGCAGAAATCAGGTCTCATTATCAAGGGCAGCAAGTGCCAGATAGGACAGGGGTCAGTTGTATACTTGGGCCACTTTGTAGGTGCAGCCCAAGATCCAGACTATTCTGGACTGGGAGGCTCCAACAACCCAGACTCAAGTCAGGGAATTCATTGGCTTGACCGAGTACTAAAACACCCTGAAAGAAGCAATGTGCACCCATTCTAAATGCTCCAGATTACTCTAAGCAGTTCATTGTGCAGACTGATGCCTCTGAGCATGGGAAAGGGGCAGTCCTGTCTCAGACCAATGAGGATGGCCAGGACCATCCTGTTGCTTTTATTAGTAGGAGGTTACTACTCAGAGAACAGCGTTGGGGTGCCATTGAGAGGGAAGCCTTTGCTGTGGTCTGGTCACTGAAGAAGCTAAGACCATACTCTTTGGTACTCACTTCCTTGTGTAAACAGACCACAGGCCTTTCAGGTGGTTAATGCAAATGAAAGGTGAAAACCCCAAACTGCTGAGGTGGTCCATCTCCCTACAGGGAATAGACTTTATAGTGGAACACAGACCTGGGATTGACCCTGCAAATGCAGATGGGCTTTCCAGGTTCTTCCAACTTAGACAATGAAGAGGAAAGGTTAGTCTCATCCTCTTTCATTTGGGGGTGGGGGGGTGTAGGATAGTGCCTCTTTTTGACATGGTCACCCACACTTTTTTCCCACTGGTACTGATGATTTTGATTGGAAGTGCACTGGGTCCCTGCTAACCAGGCCCCAGTGCCAGTGCTCCTTCCCTAAAACTATACAAATGTTAATTGTAACCCATTTCGCAAGGACTTTGGCACCCCTGTTACTCCCTGGTAAATGGTAACACGAGTACCCAGGGCATTAGTACTAAAGAGTGTCCCTAAGGGCTGCAGCATGTATTATGCCACCCAAAGGGGCCCATATACAACCTGCATGCAGACTGCCATTGTAGGATGCGTGAAATGATGCAAACCATTCTGAAAACACGACATTGCCCACTCCCTGTGTATAATGCCAAAGTACACTACATGTAGTAAATGCAAGTCACCTCTACAGCAGGCCTTTAGAGTCCTAAGGCAGGGTGCATCGTAGTGCATGTGAGGATACATCTGCATGAGCAGATATGCCCCTATGATGCCTAGTTCCATTGCTAGTCATTGCAAGTGATCAGAAAGCCATTTTAAAGGTATGTACTGGGTACTAGCCATTACGAGTTATCCAGGTACATAATAGTCTCACTGAAAATAATGGTGTATGGTATTAAACACCTTGTTGCTCGAATATGAATTTACCTTGAAAACATTCAAGACAAGAGGCGTTTGGCAAAACAGGAACAGTTGGTTCAATTAAACGCACCGGCCAGGAGAACAGGCAACAGAGTTGGGGTCTTAACACTGTCTCAAAGCACATTGGTTTGGGCCATCTTCTTATCCATCACATAAAGCGTCATAAAGCAATTTGTACATTCCTTTAGAGACAGAAATCTGGGCTTAGACACTGGGCCATAAATCTTGACATTTGATAAGAAGCACAGGTGGGTCTTGACCTTGAGTGGACACAATGTGGGGCCAGTGGCTACGTGCCCAGATGTCAGCAATGGTGGGATCATGATCACTGCGTGCGGAGTGTCCCTAACTTAGTGTGGCACCTGACTTTATGGTGTTTTGGGAACGTGTGCCCCACTCCGGCACAAAGTGTTTTATTGGGGCCAATCTCCTAAGACCATTGCGGTGATGGCAAAAATATCCTACGCAGTCGACACTCAAATGATCCTCTTGCTCACCGAGGACCCCGCCAATGCCAAAACCAACTTCTGCAATGCCATGACCAATGTAGCCAAATGGATGAAAGACAACTGCCTCCAACTCAACTCTGACAAAAATGAAGAACTGATCTTCGGGAAGATCACCTCCGCATGGGACCACACCTGGTGGCCTGCAGAACTCTGACCAACCATGCATGCAACAACCTCAGCATCATCCTCAACAGCCAATTGACCATGAAACGACAAGTTAACGCAGTCACCGCCTTTTGCTTCCACACACTTCACATGGGCCGCAAAATCTTCAGATGGATCCCAACCAACACCAGAAAGACCATCCCTCAGGCCCTCCTCACCAGCCACCTCGACTACACCGGCATCCCCATCCACCTCCTCAGAAGGCTCCAGACCATACAGAACGCTGTTGCCAGACTCATCCTGAACCTCCCCAAACGAACGCACATCGCCCCTACCTCAGAGACCTCCACTGGCCTCCCATCCAGGAAAGATGCCAGCTCAAGATCCTCATGCACGCATACAAAGCCCTCCACGACCTAGGACCTGCCTACCTCAACCATCGACTGAACTTCCATCAACCCGCCAGACATCTACGCTCCGCTTCACTCCCCTCGCACTTACAACCCGCATCTGCAGCAGCAGTCGCTCCTTCTCCTACACTACATCGCAGCTAAGAGACACATCGCCCAGATACCCCTAGGGGTGATAGAGTGTGCTTTACAAATGCTGATTGATTGATTGGTGTCGCTGCCTATCTGTGGGATCGATCTAGGTTTTCCTGTTCGCACATTTGTCTAAGGGTTAAGTATCACCCCACTTGTGATCTGTCAATCAGTTGCTTTGGGCCTAGGTTGCAGGGCCTGCCTGTCCATTTATTTCTAACTCGGGGTTGATGAGGAGGTCATATCGGGTGGATTCAACAACAGCGATGCAAGTTCATTGTTATACATACATATATGATGGTGTACATTGACATTGTATTTATCAATATTAACATTCCCCCCCTCCAGTTGAATTTTCAGCTTTATCATTAGCCCCACACTTCATGACAGTCACATTAATTGAGGTTCAGTATTTTCTTGTGGTGTCTGTTACTACCTCCCTAGTTACTTGCTTTCTACCAAATTTGAGGTCTGTGTTTTTACAGCAGGAAACCCCCACTTGTAGGAAACCTCACAAAAACAGCACAAAAATGACAATCGGGAGCAATAACGTGCACAGTCTGGTCACCCACCGTGGGAGCCAGGAAAACAAATTGATAAACCAATCATGCTCAGGGGCACCTCCCTCCTTCTTCATGTCAGCTTGTAGACGATGCAATGCTTGGATGGCAAGAGTTAGCATCCCAGTGCCCATATGACTCCAGGGATAAATGTACAGCAGGACGCATCGATCTTGCCACACACCCTACCCTCCATTGTGGTCATCAAGTCCAGCACATACCGATGTTGCATCATGAGGTAGATGGCTCTTAGTTCTTCTTTGATAGCATTTAGGCAGAGCTCAGTATTGTTGATAATCTTCAGCAATTGCCACCTGGTTATTTGTAACTAGTAGGCGTTCGCTTTTGTTTGCAGGGTAAAGAAGGGTATGGACCGTTCCGCATTTACTTGAGTTTCAGAAAACAGTCTAAATTCTTCCGGAATGTCCTTGTAGTGAGCTCAGCCAAAATAATCAGCAGTTCTTTTTTCTTGAGCCTGATGCAATAGAGTTGTTTTCTTCATTAGTGGATGTTTGAAAAACTTGGACAGGTCTTCTGCAGGGATGACCAGGGTCAGGGTGTGTATGGTTATGAGGGTGCAGAGGCCCCGCCATCCGGAAACGAGCTAAGCATAGGCAAATTCCCTACATTGCCAGCTTTCATCAGCGCGGTGGTGCCCCATTGCATGTCTGGTACGTGCTGTATTGCTCCACAATTATCATTTGTGCCAAGAGGGATTGTTCCTTTGCCTCTGAAACACAAGGAATATAGTGTAAGTTTCTGTACAATATGGGGCTGCCCCTTCCCTTCTAGCCATGTGTACCTATCTATCTCAGTGTCCCAGATTTCCTGATATGGGGTATCTATACTGGAATTCAACCCTTCCCTTCTAGGCTCATTTCCCCTTGTATCATTGAGGTGTATGGCCCTGCACTGGGACTCCATGCCTGGGGTCCATTTGTTATTAAAGAAGACTGCCCCAGACACGCTAAGGACCACCCTGGGTACACAGATGGAGGTGGAAGCAGACGTGTTAGTGCACTGGTGCAGTGGATTTGCTCCCTCCAAGAACCTCTTTTCTGGAAAATATCAGGGACAAACAGTGTCCTCCCCTAAGGTGCCCCGCCTGCGCATCCTGTCTAGGTCAGTTTGAATATCGCTAGACTTGGTGGGAAGGTACAGTGCAGTGGGGTATGTCTCATACCGGGTGATGTTTACTACTACTCTATGGGGTTCTACTCTGTTAGGTTGTCTCTTGGCCCTAATCTTACATAGGTACAGGTGGATGACACATTTTGCTTTTTCGGGGGCTATTCCTTGGGATAAGTAAAGTCTGTCTGCGCCCACGGCGTGAGGTATCAGCAAGCAGACACAGCACAACCTAGCTGACGTGTGGGTGCCCACGGTGGTCATGTGCTCATACCATGTGTAGTGTAAGAGTGCGCTGTGTAGTGCGTGTGGAATACTAGTGTTCGGTTCAGTGTAAGTGTAAGTGAGGTGGGAGAGGTCCCTACGCAAGCGCTGTAGAATTGTCAAGGTAGGTTTCATATGGCTGGGCACATTTCTTGTTACGGATGGATGCGGCCACACCCATGCCAAACAAAAGGTGTACAAAGGTGCAATAATACATAACTTTTGGAAAATGTCAGGTATTGCGATGTTGTCTGGAGGGGATGTCTGCAGCTTTGTGGTGTCTGGGGGTGTCTTTGCTTGGCACAATGTAAAAAATCATCTCATAAAAAGGAGCATAGGAGGGAAAAAGAACTAGGATGCCCTCCACTCATAAGTTTAAAAAACAAAGGCCTGGTTATATGGTAACACGTGTATATTCACACCGTTCTTCTCCGGTGAAGCAAGGCTGGCTATCTAGTCAACCTGAATGGCCGTTCATTAAAAATGGTCTAAACATGCCATTATTATTTTAACTGAGTGCGAACACTATCAAAAATTAAAGGATATGTGTGACATGTGTCCACAACTCAGTTTTAACCTGGGGAGAGTATGAATGGCCTCCCTTGCACTACGGGGCTTTTAGATGTTAAGATAAATAGCACTTTCATCAATACACCTTTCTCTTTTCCTTTTCACATTATTTAGTTAGGTCACGTTCTTTTCTGTCAGGAAAGTGCCAATGATGACAGAGTGAGCCAACTGGTGAGTACCTACCAGTAGCTCCATAGGTGTTGCTTACGTGAGCCACTTTCTGACCCACCTCACGCTTTTTCTTAGAACTTGTTAGTCCGTTCCGGGACCATAGATTGGTGGGCTCCTAACTTAAAGTGGGTTGGTTGTTTTAAAAAAAAAATTAAATTTCACATATGGGTGGGCATGACTAGAAAGCCAGCCTTGCTTCACCGGACAAGAACGGTGTGATGCTCATTTAAAAATTGAATATACATGAGTTAACATATAACCAGGCCTTTGTTTTTGAAACAATGTAAAAAATGCATGTAAAAAATAGTCTGTGGTCTTTTTGGCTTGAACCCTCGGACCTCATTGGAGGTTGCTAGTGAAAAGGTGGAAAGCCGCAGTAAAGGTGGTGCACGTAATGCTCAATGACAGACCTGTTGGATAAGAGCAGTGGGTTGTAAGTTAGCTTTTAAAAAAACATACATCATTATTCGGTCTCGGAAATTCCTGGGCCTTCCTTTTTGGGGCATTTCTATGCATCCATTTTGCGCAATCTTTAGCGAGGTACTGGATGGAGTCCCCCAGTTTGGCCGTCATTTTTGGAATCAGTGAGTTTTTTGTCATGGGCCGCCTCATTATTATTGTGTGGGTCTTTTGTTCCTCGCTGTGACTGGGTGAGCGTTTTAGTTGGGTGATAGTCATGGGTGTGTAGATAACTATTTTTACCTAACTACCGTTTTATAGGCATTGTCTGCCCTTTAATACTCTACTTTCCTTAACGTGCTTGTGTGTGTGTGTAGTTTTAATGATGCGGATGGTACCTTTTGACCTACACACATGCGTGATATGCCATAAAAGGAAGGGGGCATGTCACAATTTGGGGGCTGTGGGGAATTGCAATGTGTCCTGAGGACAAGTGTATGCCCCTCTGGTCCCTGCACGTGACATGTAATGAGGTTTTCTCTAATGGAGTTGGGTGTTTTGACTATGCCCTTTTTCTGGAAGCTTTGTTTATGGGCTACTTTTGGACTGCGCACTGCAGGTCATTGGGCGTCTTCCTAAGGTCTCATGTCGTGTTGGTTTTATTGTGGCATACCTTTCTCTCCCGGCGCCTGTTCTCCCTTGGATCCAGGATGCTTTGGGTCTGCCGCGGTCAGCGGGGGTCAGGGACTTCTTACCCGGTGACACGTTACTCCTGTGGTTGTGGAGCGACATCTTCTGATGAGCAGACTTTGGATATTTGGAAGCATTAGGGGAGAGGAGGAGACAAAATACCTTGCTTAGGACGGGAGTCAGGTGCGCGGCTAGGACTTGTCGTTCTGCGAGTAACGAACTGAGAAGGTTGATTGCCCTTGTGTATTTCCCTGCTGACTAGGTGCCAAATTGTTGCTTATTCGTGTGTGGACTACGGAGTTCTATGGGAGACACCATTATCCCAAGTGCATGGAAAACCTGACTTCCGCCACTGGAGGGACGCCTCGTTTTGGGGGGCCTCCACTAGCTGGACGCCTAAAAATGTTGGAGAATGGGGTCCTTTCGATCTGGGGCTCGCTCTAGTGACTCGGGTGAAGGGACCTGGGTGCCTGTTTTTATGCACTGGTCGGGGGCCGCCCTGTCCCCTCATCAGACTGCCCTTCCCCAGAGGTGTGGCCAGCCAACCCAACCTTGGGGGACTACCAGCAGAGAAGGGCCTAGGCCCCTGCGGGCACCCAAATGGCGGATTTTAATGCAGATTGCTGATCGACCGAACATACAGCAGCCCTGAGTTTTTCCTGAATGCAAGTAAAGGCTTGAGTTATCTCCTAATGCTGTGTCAATAGTATTTATTGTTGTGGTGAGTTTTCTGGAGTTGGTGTGAAGTGGATGTGTCATATTGGGGTTTGGATTTACTGCGTATTTGGATTGGGCAATTGCGTGAAGGCAGTGCCTCCCCAGACAATCACCCCTCCCTGTTGTGGTTGTGGCCAAGGTGCTTGCTGGGCTGGGTTTCCTGCCTGCTGCTGTTGCCATGTGCTTGGCCAACCACCTGGTCCTTGTTGCGGTAGTGTGTTTGCTGGCTGATTTCCTTGTGACTGAATGTGCTGTGCGCTCGGGTTAATCCGGGTTTGGCTTTGTGGATGGGGATTTTGCAGGGACTGGCCCAGGCCTTTCGATTTTTGCTAATGGTACACCTTTAGGCAGCATCGGTCGGACATGTGGCCCATTCAGTGACAGTACTAGAACTCTCTGATGTCTGGCTGCTGCAAGCCCCCATGACCTCTGCCGCTAAGACTTCGTGGAAACCCTCTGGGGTTCAGCGGCAGAGCTCCCTTCAAGACTGGTGCTATTTGCACGCTTGCGGTCAATGCGGCTCCCTTGATGGTAGTCTTTTTTAACTTATATTGGACCAGCTTAGCGGTGTCCCTTTGGGCTTGCTCCTGTTTTTCCCTGTTCTTTTCCTGTTTCTTTCTGTAGTAATGTAATATGTGGGCCTGTATTTCCCAACAAAGTTTGGTGTCTAATACTACTACGCTGTCCAGTCTACTCTGTATTTCAGTGAGCAGTCCCTTTTTCAGGATATTGTAGAAGAATGAAACCTCGGGGCTCATGTCGGTCCATGGCTGTCCTGTATCCTCATTCTGTCTAGAAAGTCGTTCACGGTTTCCCCAGGCTTCATACTCTCTGCCATCAATCCCCCTGCGTCTGGGCGATCAGGGAACATTTCCCTCAAGGGCGTCCATATCTGGTGTCTAAATGAATTGAATGTGGCCCTGTCATGCTCGGTGTTGGTCTCCGTGATGTTTGGGATGCAGGCTCGGGAAAACACCATGTTAGTCTGCTCTCTGATGAGGCTGCTGAGCCGAGTGTTGACATCACCTATTGCTAGGTTTATCCCTGCAGTGTTTTTCTCAAAACAGGAGATCCATTTTCCCACTCATCAATGGGGACATTTTGGTCCCGAGCCCTTCTTTATCCATCTGAGCCCATGGTACATAGATGGTCCCTGACATGCCTTTCTGTAACAACAGCATATTTTGGCTTGGAGCCACTCCACTGGCTTTTCTCCAACAAATTGCGCCCACCTTCTCAGGCATCCTGCATGTAGGGGAAGTTCCACCTGTGATCTACCCCTGCGTACCCAATGCAGTCTTCTGCGATGGCCATGTCCTCTGGTTCAAAGGATCCCTCCTCCGCCCAGGGTCTATCATGCTGGCCCTCCCTTTCAGTCCAGCGGGCTAGCAGGTGTCACAATAGTTGTGCGAAGACCTTGCCTTCTTCTCTAGATACTATCTCTCTAGGGGACAGCTGGTTCGACTGGCGCGTTTGGAGGGAGCTGCAGACGTCCTCATCGCTGCTCTCCTCCTGCGTGCGTAGAGGTGCCAGGCTGCCTCTTCTATGCCTTAATTGAGTTTGGGCCACGCCACCCAGATCTCTTATTTCTTGGTCGGCCCCTCTCCTAAGCTGACGATCTGGTGGTGTTTATGTTCCCGATAGCGATATGAAGGGTAACTGTTGCAAAGTCATCCTGTGCCCTGGGCACCCCCCAACTTTTTGCTGACTGGTACTGGTGGTAACTGACTCTGACTGACCCTGGGCTCTGCCTAACCAGGCCCAGGGCCAGTGCCAAGCTGAAAGGAACACATTAGAATTCAGTTAAGACACCTAACATACACTAGGGTACACTAGGGTATGGTGGGGTACCCCTGTAATTGGCATGACCTACCCCATAAGCCCCTAGTATATAATAGGGCAGGGGATTGAAACTACCTAGAAGTCCCCAGTACCCTGGGGCATGGCAGTTTAGAGGCCAGCAGCTCTTTTTGCACTTGCATGTGTGCACTGCTGAAGCCTGAGGTCAGTTTAAAAGAAGCCCTGGGTGCCAGGACTGCTTTTAAAAAGTAAATTGTGCCCAAACTCGACTTTGGTGTTTGGGGCACTTAACAATTGATACCCTACAATGTTTTGGCATATTAGGGACCCCCAGGGTCTCCCCTAGGTATCCCAGGGGTGGGGGGTCAGATATTTATAAGGTACACCCTTATAAAATGAGTTTTTATATGCCTGGGTAAAGTGATATTTCACATTTCACTCCCACATTGTGGTAAAGTGCTGCCCAAATTCGACTTTGATGCCAGGAGCAGTGTGAAGTGAGGATCTGCAATATTTTTGCAGATTCAGAACCCCTAAAGTCTCCCCTAGTTGCACATGGGGTGGGGTTCCTGTAGATATAAGGCAAGTACTTATAAAATGTGTTTTTGTAAGTCCTGGTGCTGGAAAAATGGCCCAATTCATTTTTCCCATTGCAAATCCACAGTTACATAGGTTAACATTGCAGGAAGTTATTAAATAATAACGCCTGATAGGAAGGAGATAGAGCTACCGTTCAAAGACTTCTCAGAATAGTAATGCTAAATCCAACAATATCATATTGTTGAATTTCTCCTAAAGTGTACATACAAGAAGTTATAAGACTTTCTTGTTTGTAAGTCCAAATCCAGCCTTCCAGTGGTCTGCCCTGATTGGTCAGAGTTAAGTGGATTAGCCAGCCTGCCTGGAGAGGTGATAAAGAGCCCCTGGGGTTATGCAGCTGGGCTGGGAGGGCAGTGTGCTGGTCCACAGGAATGCCAGGCCAGGGGAGGGGTCGTAAACCATGGGCTTCAAAGGGAAAAGCAGAACCCAGTGTCAGTTTACAACTCTGAACTTTATCCCTCAGGCAGATGGGGGGATTAAGGAAGGTATGAGCAGATGCAGGGGGGAGAGTCTAAGTAAATTAGACATCCTAGGGGTGTGTTTAGCCAGCTCTTGCCTCCTTGCTGGAAATTCTGCCATTATGGATTTGGAAGATTTTATGCACTCTGGGACAAAATAATGCCACACTCTACAGGAAGTGGTCATATGTTTGAGGAGTTACCCTGCTCCCATTGGTCAGGAGTGACCTCCTGTCTGACCCAGAGAACATGGAATATGTATCTGAGAGGGCAGAGCCCTCCAGATCTGCTGCTTGAAACTTACTGAAGCAAGAAGTGCCCTGCTGAGAAGATTTTGCTGTGCAAAGAATTCTAAGGCCTGACCTCTGAAAACTGCACCATCTGACACTACAGCCCTGTGGATTATTTTGCTGAAAAAGAACTAAAGAGTGGACTCCCTGAAAGCTACAGGTTAAAGAGCTCATCTGGAACATCACCAACTAAATCTGCACCTTGGGGAACTACCAGTGGATTTGTAAGGGTGACGTCCCAGTGGATTGTGGGAACTGAAGTCCTCAACTTTCAAGGACCATCTTGGAGCTTCCAGACCCTTGGAGTGAGTTTGAGACACTTTGGGACCCTTTGGGGAACTTTAGGAAGAAGTTCAAGAAGTTTGGAGAACTTTGGAGGAACTTTGAAAAAAAAAGCTCCATAGAGGGACAGACTCAACCTGGTCAGCCAAGCCGCCTGCCTTCAACCGCGAGTCGGCCAAGCCATCCAGCTTCGTCCCGCTAAAAGCTCCGTCGGTCCGACTTCCAGAGTTTGACCGGGAGTAGAAGAAATCTGAAGCCGGCGAACCCTCACCGGATCCGGCTACATGAGGAGCATCGAGAGACCCCGTGAGAAAAAGCTCCAGAAAAGTTTCTAAGTCCGCTCGTAGAAAAGTCGACCGGGAGCAACCGCGAGAGCCAAGCCGCCCGTCTTCCATCGCGTGTCGGCCTGGGCTCCTGGGTTGCCCCACTGAAGCGCTAACGAAAAAGTTTCCAAGTCCGCTCCAGGGAAGTTGACCGGGAGTTCGTCGAAAGGCAAGCCGGCGAACCCTCACCGGATCCGGACTGGCTGGGAGCTTCGAGGGGCCTCGAGAAGAAAAGCTCCAGAAAAGTTTCTAAGTGTGAAGGTAGAAACTGAGACCGGGACCTGCCGCAAGCTGTAGCCGCCCAGGGCTCCATCGCGGTCGGCTGGAAACTTTGACTTTGCCCCGGTCTATCGCGAGCAGGTATCCCAATATGGTGCTATAAACTTCTAAGTGCTATATTTTATTAAATCTTTAAAAATTCATATCTCCGGTTCCCTATATTAGATTTTTGTCGTTTTGGTGTCATTTTAAAGATAAAAATATTTCCTAATTTTATAAATTGGTGTTGGATTTTTATGATGTGTTGTGTCTTAATTATTTACTGAAATTGTGTTTTTAAATGCTTTACATACCTGTCTTTGAAGTTAAGCCTGTCTGCTCGCAGCCACGTTACCAAGGGTTGAGCATAGGAATAATTTTCTAAGACCTATGCTGAGTCCTATCATGTGTTAGTGGCCTTATTGCCAGTGGCAGACCTACATTTGCCACTACCAATAACCCACTTTCCAACATTTGGTGGCACTGGTGGGATGAGGACTTGTGTTTAAAAAGTACACCTTTCAGTGAATGATTTAAGATTATAAAAATCCTCTAAATTGCCTTAGAACAAAACTTTTGAGTTTGATTTTTGGAATTTGGACTAAACTGTTTTTAATCCATTGTTCTGATTTTTCCAAATTGTTCTAAGTCTGTTGTGCCTAGTTTTTTGTGACCCAAAACTAGGGAACCATGGAGCTGGACCTGGCTAAACTGTCCCAGTTTAAGATGGCTGATCTTAGGGAACAGTGTAGGCTTAGGGGGCTGCCTGCTTGCAGGAAGCTTAGGAAGGTAGGGTTGCTTGAGTCCCTAAAAGCCTGGGCTAGGGCAGCTGAGGAGAGTCAAGGGGGATAGAGGGTGTCCTCCCAACCTCCTCCAAGAGGGGAGGAGGTTGAGGATGATGCCTCTTCCACTTTAACTAGTGTTAGCCAAGTGAATTAAGGTGGTGGTGGGAGTGGGGAAGGGTCTCTTACTCAGGAACCACTACTGTCCCTTGCAGAGAGACAGCTTCAGGCTCAATTAGAGTTGATTGCCTTGGAGAAGGAGAAATTCGAATTGGCTAAGAGAAGATGGGAGAGGGAGGAGAAGAGAAATGGTGGCAGTGAAAGTGAAGAAGATGTTGAGATGTCCAGAGTTGGTAGATTTGAACCTAAACTTCCCAAGGACATAGTGCCCAAGTACACAGAGGGGGATGACATTGACAGGTGGCTAGCAGCTTTTGAGAGGGCCCTTAAAATGAGTAGGGTCCATTCTAGGTATTGGGGTGCACTTCTGTGGGAGTTGATTCCAGTAGCTGGGAGGGATAGGCTCCTGAACCTGAAGGGAGAGGATGCAGAATCATACCAGCAGATGAAGGCATGCTTAGTCAAGAGATTTGATCTGACTCCAGAACAGTACAGGGTGAAGTTTAGAGGCACCCAGAAATTGAGTTCAAAGTCATGGGTAGACTTTGTGGACGTTTCAGTGAAGGCACTGGAAGGCTGGATTGTTGGTAACAAAGTTGACACATATGAGGGATTGTATAATTTGTTTTTGAAGAAACATATTTTGACTCATTGTGCAGAAGAAAAGTTACGCCAGTATCTAGTGGACTCTAAGCTGACAGACCCCAGAGAGTTGGGGGAATCAGCTGATGAGTGGGTGAGAACCCGGGTTTCCATTCAACCAGGGGGGTGACCAGAAGAAAGGAGGACAGGTCCCTCCCCAGGGGAAAGCCCAGGGAAAGGAAGGTCAAAACCAGAAGGAGTCCTCCAAAGACCCACAAAAACCTGCACAAGGAGGGGGGGCCCCGAGCCAACCCCAATCCAAAGGGATGTGGAATCAGGGAATGAATGGTAGGTTCTTTGATCCCTCAAAAGTGGGTAAGTGCTTTGACTGTAACCAGCCAGGGCACAAGCAGGGAGATGCTGTCTGCACCAAGAAGCTCCCCCCCGAAGGGGCCATCCACAGAGATTGCCAGTGTCAGTGTAGGGGTGGAGAGTGGTGCCCCAGTGAGGAGTAGTCAGGTGGTGGAAGCAACCTTAGTGTCCCTGGGTGGGGTGAATATTGCAACCCTTGCTGCCTTACCTCCAAACATGGACAAGTACAGGCAGAGGCCTAAAGTGAATGGGACTCAGGTTGAGGCTATTAGAGACACTGGGGATAGTGTAACTATGGTCCTGGATGAGCTGGTGCCTCCAGAGAGGTTGTTACCTGGTGAGTTTCACCAGGTGACTTATGCAGACAGCACTACCAAACTCCATCCTATGGCTGTGGTGGATTTGGAATGGGGAGGTGTGACAGGCCCTATGAAGGTAGCTGTGTCAAAGGTGCTCCCAGTCCAGTGTTTACTGGGCAATGATCTTGAAGCCTCTGTGTGGTCAGAGGTGGAGAGAGGACTCCATATGAAAATATTGGAGCTCCCTGAGTGGGTATGTGCTGTGACTAGGTCTCAGACTAGCCAGCAGGGAGGGGCTGGACACTTGGACCCTGGAACAAAGGGCCAAGCATCCAAGGACAAGGGTACTGGGCCTGGTGAGCCAGCCCAGGGAACTCCAGAGGTGCAGGCAGAATCTAACCCTGATGGGGAGGATCTGGCCTCTGAGGGAGGGACTCCATCCCTACCAGAGCTGTCAGATTTGGCAGAACTGACAGGAGCAGGTGGACCCGCCAGAGAGGAGTTCAGTCAGGGACAGCGTGACTGTCCCACCCTTGAGAGCTTGAGGCGGATTGCTTCTAAGCAAGAGGAAGGGGATGACAGTGGGTTTCACAGACTCTACTGGGAAGATGGACTGCTTTATACTGAGGCCAGAAACCTCAAGGAGGGGGCCACCAGGAGGTTGGTGGTGCCCCAGAAGTACAGAGAGTTCATCCTGACTTTGGGTCATGATATCCCCTTGGCAGGACATTTGGGACAGACAAAGACATGGAACCGGTTGGTGAACCATTTCTACTGGCCCCATATGTCTGAAAAGGTAAAGGAGTTTTGCAGCTCCTGTGTCACCTGTCAGGCCAGTGGCAAGGCAGGGGGCAAGACAAAGGCTCCCTAATACCACTGCCAGTGGTTGGGGTTCCTTTTGAAAGGGTGGGGATGGACATTGTTGGTCCCCTGGACCCACCTACTGCATCAGGGAATAGGTATATCTTAGTGGTAGTTGACCATGCCACTAGATACCCTGAAGCCATACCTCTTAGAACCATTGATGCTCCTGCGGTGGCTAGAGCACTGCTTGGTGTGTTCACCAGAGTGGGGTTTCCAAAGAGGTGGTGTCAGATAGGGGCACGAACTTCATGTCCAGCTATCTGACTGCTATGTGGGATGAGTGTGGTGTCAACTACAAGTTCACCACCCCCTATCTCCCACAAGCAAATGGTCTTGTGGAGAGATTCAACAAAACCCTGAAGGGCATGATAAATGGGTTGTCAGAGAAACTCAGGAGGATATGGGATGTTCTCCTCCCATGCTTACTGTTTGCCTACAGGGAGGTGACACAGAAAGGGGTTGGTTTCAGTCCCTTTGAGTTGTTGTTTGGACACCCTGTGAGGGGGCCATTGAGCCTGCTGAGAGAGTCTTTAGAGAAGCCTCTTAAAGAAGCAAAGGACAATGTGCTTGACTATGTGCTAGGCCTGAGATCTAGAATGGCAGAGTACATGTACAAGGCAAACAGGAAACTGGAGGCCAGCCAGGAGCTCATGAAGCACTGGTCTGATCAAAAGGCTACTATGCCTGAGTATACTCCAGGACAATTGGTGTGGGTGTTGGAGCCTGTGGCTCCCAAGGCCCTCCATGACAAGTGGAGTGGGCCCTATCCAATCTTAGAAAAGAAGGGTTAGGTTACCTATTTGGTTGACCTTGGCACCCCCAGGAACCCTCATAGGGTCCTGCATGTGAATAGATTGAAACCCCACCATGACAGGGCAGACATGACCATGTTACTGGTCACTGATGAGGGTGTGGAGGAGGAAACTGAGCCTGTGCCCGACCTCCTCTCCACTAATGTGCAAGATGGGTCAGTGGAGGGGGTGATACTCTCTCCCAAGTTGACAGACCAGCAGCACAGAGACTGTAAGCAAGTGCTGGAGCAATTTGCTGGCCTGTTCTCTTTGACCCCAGGCATCACTGAGTGGTGTGTGCACCACATTGACACTGGTGACAGCCTACCTGTCAAAAATAAACTGTACAGGTTGTCTGACCATGTCAGAGCCAGCATTAAAGCTGAGGTTGCTAAGATGCTGGAATTGGGGGTAATTGAACCGTCTGAGAGTCCATGGGCCAGTCCAGTGGTGCTGGTGCCTAAACCTAATCCTCAGGGGGGACCCAAGGAGTTAAGGTTCTGTGTGGACTACAGAGGATTGAATGCAGTCACAAAGACTGACGCTCACCCTATACCTAGAGCTGATGAGCTCATTGACAGGTTAGGGGCTGCTGAGTACTTTTGATTTGACTTCAGGTTACTGGCAGATTGCCCTCACTGATGGAGCAAAGGAGAGGTCGGCATTCTCCACACCAGAGAGACATTATCAGTTCAAGGTAATGCCCTTTGGATTAAAGAATGCACCTGCCACCTTCCAAAGGTTGGTGAACAGGGTCTTGTCTGTGTTGGAACTGTTCAGTGCAGCTTACCTGGATGATATAGCTGTATACAATTCTACCTGGGGGGATCACTTAAGCCACCTAAGGGAAGTGCTTCAGGCCATGCAGCAGGCAGGCCTGACTATTAAGGCAAGCAAGTGCCAAATAGGGCAGAGTTCTGTGGTGTACCTGGGCCACTTGGTAGGTGGGGGCCATGTACAGCCTCTCCAAGCTAAAATTCAAACTATTTTGGATTGGACAGCTCCTGTTACCCAGACTCAGGTCAGCGCATTCCTTGGACTGACAGGGTACTATAGAAGGTTTGTTCAAAATTATGGGACCATTGTGGGGCCCCTAACAGAACTCACTTCTAAAAAGAGGCCCAAGAAGGTGATTTGGACCCCAGAGTGTCAGAAGGCTTTTGACACTCTGAAAGCTGCTATGTGTTCAGCACCAGTGCTACTGGCCCCTGACTACACAAAATAATTTGTGGTTCAGACAGATGCTTCAGAGCAAGGGATTGGGGCAGTGTTGTCACAGCTAAATGAAGAGGGCCTTGATCAGCCTGTTGTGGTGAGCCTCAGCAAGGCCTACCAGTGCTTAGGGGTTCTCCCTTCTCTGCACAGAGTCCTCAGACACTTAGGAAGAAGTTGGCACAGAAACTGAAATATAAAAGACAGAGTTTATTAAACCTTATAAGGTGGAGCTAACATTCACACATCACCCTTCAGTAATGCATGAAGTAGCACACTGAATGGAAGGATCCTGGTCCTTTTATACCCACACAGGGGCTCAAATGAAGGCGGTACAAACACAAATGCTGGTTGTAGGTACATATAAGGTCATACAGAGAATGCACAGTCGACAAGTGGGTGGAGATAACAGTTTCTACTTTTAGTAGACACATCCTGACATTTATAAACTTGAAACAGCTGCAAGCTCAACTGAGCATGTGAAAAGCAAGAGGAACTAAAGTTAACTTGTCTCTAGGCAGATTTCAAGAGCAGTTAACAGGAAGGTAGGACAGAGCACATGGCGAGCACATGGTAGCACATGGCAGCCAAAATGGCTGACAGAAATACAAAATGGATTCCACAAAGCGGACAATTTAGCCTCTGAATACAGGCTGTCTTTAGCCAATGCTTAACTTAAGTGCTGCCAAATTACAACAAGCCAGTTGCCTTTATTAGCAGGAGGCTTCTTCCCAGAGAGCAGAGGTGGAGTGCTATTGAGAGAGAGGCTTTTGCTGTGGTTTGGTCCCTGAAAACGTTGACACCATATTTGTTTGGGACTCACTTTCGTGTTCAAACTGACCACAGGCCTATCAGATGGCTCATGCAGATGAGAGGGGAGAATCCCAAGCTGTTAAGGTGGTCCATTTCCCTACAGGGAATGGACTTTACAGTGGAACACAGACCTGGGGTTGCCCATGCCAATGCAGATGGACTTTCCAGGTTTTTCCACTTAGCTGATGAGGACTACCAGGGTGTAGGTTAGTAACCCAACACCTTTCGTTTGGGGGGGGGCTATGTTGCAAAGTCATCCTGTGCCCTGGGCACCCCCAACTTTTTGCTGACTGGTACTGGTGGTAACTGACTCTGACTGACCCTGGGCTCTGCCTAACCAGGCCCAGGGCCAGTGCCAAGCTGAAAGGAACACATTAGAATACAGTTAAGACACCTAACATACACTAGGGCACACTATGGTATGGTGGGGTACCCCTGTAATTGGCATGACCTACCCCATAAGCCCCTAGTATATAATAGGGCAGGGGATTGAAACTACCTAGAAGTCCCCAGTACCCTGGGGCATGGCAGTTTAGAGGCCAGCAGCTTTTTTTGCACTTGCATGTGTGCACTGCTGAAGCCTGAGGTCAGTTTAAAAGCAGCCCTGGGTGCCAGGACTGCTTTTAAAAAGTAAATTGTGCGCAAACTCGACTTTGGTGTTTGGGGCACTTAAAAATGGATAACCCACAATGTTTTGGCACATTAGGGACCCCCCGGGTCTCCCCTAGGTATCCCAGGGGTGGGGGGTCAGATATTTATAAGGTACACCCTTATAAAATTTGTTTTTATATGCCTGGGTAAAGTGAAATTTCACATTTCACTCCCACATTGTGGTAAAGTGCTGCCCAAATTCGACTTTGATGCCAGGAGCAGTGTGAAGTGAGGATCTGCAATATTTTTGCAGATTCAGAACCCCTAAAGTCTCCCCTAGTTGCACATGGGGTGGGGTTCCTGTAGATATAAGGCAAGTACTTATAAAATGTGTTTTTGTAAGTCCTGGTGCTGGAAAAATGGCCCAAGTCATTTTTCCCATTGCAAATCCCCAGTTACATAGGTTAACATTGCAGGAAGTTATTAAATAATAACTCCTGATAGGAAGGAGATAGAGCTACCGTTCAAAGACTTCTCAGAATAGTAATGCTAAATCCAACAATATCATATTGTTGAATTTCTCCTAAAGTGCACATACAAGAAGTTATAAGATTTTCTTGTTTGTAAGTCCAAATCCAGCCTTCCAGTGGTCTGCCCTGATTGGTCAGAGTTAAGTGGATTAGCCAGCCTGCCTGGAGAGGTGATAAAGAGCCCCTGGGGTTATGCAGCTGGGCTGGGAGGGCAGTGTGCTGGTCCACAGGAATGCCAGGCCAGGGGGAGGGGTCGTAAACCATGGGCTTCAAAAGGAAAAGCAGAACCCAGTGTCAGTTTACAACTCTGAACTCTATCCCTCAGGCAGATGGGGGGATTAAGGAAGGTATGAGCAGATGCAGGGGGGAGAGTCTAAGTAAATTAGCCATCCTAGGGCCAGCTCTTGCCTCCTTGATGGAAATTCTGCCATTATGGATTTGGAAGATTTGATGCACTCTGGGACAAAATAATGCCACACTCTACAGGAAGTGGTCATATGTTTGAGGAGTTACCCTGCTCCCATTGGTCAGGAGTGACCTCCTGTCTGACCCAGAGAACATGGAATAAGTATCTGAGAGGGGCAGAGCCCTCCAGATCTGCTGCTTGAAACTTACTGAAGCAAGAAGTGCCCTGCTGAGAAGATTTTGCTGTGCAAAGAATTCTAAGGCCTGACCTCTGAAAACTGCACCATCTGACACTAAAGCCCTGTGGATTATTTTGCTGAAAAAGAACTAAAGAGTGGACTCCCTGAAAGCTACAGGTTAAAAGAGCTCATCTGGAACATCACCAACTAAATCTGCACCTTGGGGAACTACCAGTGGATTTGTAAGGGTGACGTCCCAGTGGATTGTGGGAACTGAAGTCCTCAACTTTCAAGGACCATCTTGGAGCTTCCAGACCCTTGGAGTGAGTTTGAGACACTTTGGGACCCTTTGAGGAACTTCAGGAAGAAGTTCAAGAAGGTTGGAGAACTTTGGAGGAACTTTGAAAAAAAGCTCCATAGAGGGACAGACTCAACCTGGTCAGCCAAGCCGCCTGCCTTCAACCGCAAGTCGGCCAAGCCATCCAGGTTCGTCCCGCTAAAAGCTCCGTCGGTCCGACTTCCAGAGTTTGACTGGGAGTAGAAGAAATCTGAAGCCGGCGAACCCTCACCGGATACGGCTGCATGAGGAGCATCGAGAGACCCCGCGAGAAAAAGCTCCAGAAAAGTTTCTAAGTCCGCTCGTAGAAAAGTCGACCGGGAGCAACCTCGAGAGCCATGCCGCCTGTCTTCCATCGCGTGTCAGCCTGGGCTCCTGTGTTGCCCCGCTGAAGCGCTAACGAAAAAGTTTCCAAGTCCGCTCCAGGGAAGTTGACCGGGAGTTCGTCGAAAGGCAAGCCGGCGAACCCTCACCGGATCCGGAATGGCTGGGGGCTTCGAGGGGCCTCGAGAAGAAAAGCTCCAGAAAAGTTTCTAAGTGTGAAGGTAGAAACTGAGACCGGGACCTGCCGCAAGCTGTAGCCGCCCAGGGCTCCATCGCGGTCGGCCGGAAACTTTGACTTTGCCCCGGTCTATCGCGAGCAGGTATCCCAATATGGTGCTATAAACTTCTAAGTGCTATATTTTATTAAATATTTGAAAATTCATATCTCCGGTTCCCTACATTAGATTTTTGTCGTTTTGGTGTCATTTTAAAGATAAAAATATTTCCTATTTTTATAAATTGGTGTTGGATTTTTATTATGTGTTGTGTCTTAATTATTTACTGAAATGGTGTTTTTAAATGCTTTACATACCTGTCTTTGAAGTTAAGCCTGTCTGCTCGCAGCCACGTTACCAAGGGTTGAGCATAGGAATAATTTTCTAAGACCTATGCTGAGTCCTATCATGTGTTAGTGGCCTTATTGCCAGTGGCAGACATACATTTGCCCCTATCAATAACCCACTTTCCAACATTTGGTGGCAGCGGTGGGATGAGGACTTGTGTTTAAAAAGTACACCTTTCAGTGAATGATTTAAGATTATAAAAATCCTCTAAATTGCCTTAGAACAAAACTTTTGAGTTTGATTTTTGGAGTTTGGACTAAACTGTTTTTAATCCATTGTTCTGATTTTTCCAAATTGTTCTAAGTCTGTTGTGCCTAGTTTTTGTGACCCAAAACTAGGGAACCATGGAGCTGGACCTGGCTAAACTGTCCCAGTTTAAGATGGCTGATCTTAGGGAACAGTGTAGGCTTAGGGGGCTGCCTGCTTGCAGGAAGCTTATGAAGGAAGGGTTGCCGGAGTCCCTAAAAGCCTGGGCTAGGGCAGCTGAGGAGAGTCAAGGGGGGATAGAGGGTCCCCCCCCAACCTCCTCCAAGAGGGGGAGGAGGTTGAGGATGATGCCTCTTCCATTTTAACTAGTGTTAGCCAAGTGAATTAAGGTGGTGGTGGGAGTGGGGAAGGGTCTCTTACTCAGGAACCACTACTGTCCCTTGCAGAGAGACAGCTTCAGGCTCAATTAGAGTTGATTGCCTTGGAGAAGGAGAAATTCGAATTGGCTAAGAGAAGATGGGAGAGGGAGGAGAAGAGAAGAGAAATGGTGGCAGCGAAAGTGAAGATGTTGAGATGTCCAGGGGTGGTAGATTTGAACCTAAACTTCCCAAGGGCATAGTGCCCAAGTACACAGAGGGGGATGACATTGACAGGTGGCTAGCAGCTTTTGAGAGGGCCCTTAAAATGAGTAGGGTCCACTCTAGGTATTGGGGTGCACTCCTGTGGGAGTTGATTCCAGTAGCTGGGAGGGATAGGCTCCTGACCCTGAAGGGAGAGGATGCAGAATCATACCAGCAGATGAAGGCATGCTTAGTCAAGAGATTTGGTCTGACTCCAGAACAGTACAGGGTGAAGTTTAGAGGCACCCAGAAATTGAGTTCAAAGTCTTGGGTAGACTTTGTGGACGTTTCAGTGAAGGCACTGGAAGGCTGGATTGTTGGTAACAAAGTTGACACATATGAGGGATTGTATAATTTGTTTTTGAAGGAACATATTTTGACTCATTGTGCAGAAGAAAAGTTACGCCAGTATCTAGTGGACTCTAAGCTGACAGACCCCAGAGAGTTGGGGGAATCAGCTGATGAGTGGGTGAGAACGCGGGTTTCCATTCAACCAGGGGGGTGACCAGAAGAAAGGAGGACAGGTCCCTCCCCAGGGGAAAGCCCAGGGAAAGGAAGGTCAAAACCAGAAGGAGTCCTCCAAAGACCCACAAAAACCTGCACAAGGAGGGGGGGCCCCGAGCCAACCCCAATCCAAAGGGAGGTGGAATCAGGGAAAGAATGGTAGGTTCTTTGATCCCTCAAAAGTGGGTAAGTGCTTTGACTGTAACCAGCTAGGGCACAAGCAGGGAGATGCTGTCTGCACCAAGAAGCTCCCCCCTAAGGGGCCATCCACAGGGATTGCCAGTGTCAGTGTAGGGGTGGAGAGTGGTACCCCAGTGAGGAGTAGTCAGGTGGTGGAAGCAACCTTAGTGTCCCTGGGTGGGGTGAATATTGCAACCCTTGCTGCCTTACCTCCAAACATGGACAAGTACAGGCAGAGGCCTAAAGTGAATGGGACTGAGGTTGAGGCTATCAGAGACACTGGGGCTAGTGTAACTATGGTCCTGGATGAGCTGGTGCCTCCAGAGAGGTTGTTACCTGGTGAGTTTCACCAGGTGACTTGTGCAGACAGCACTACCAAACTCCATCCTATGGCTGTGGTGGATTTGGAATGGGGAGGTGTGACAGGCCCTATGAAGGTAGCTGTGTCAAAGGTGCTCCCAGTCCAGTGTTTACTGGGCAATGATCTTGAAGCCTCTGTGTGGTCAGAGGTGGAGAGAAGACTCCATATGAAAATATTGGAGCTCCCTGAGTGGGTATGTGCTGTGACTAGGTCACAGACTAGCCAGCAGGGAGGGGCTGGACACTTGGACCCTGGAACAAAGGGCCAAGCATCCAAGGACAAGGGTACTGGGCCTGGTGAGCCAGCCCAGGGAACTCCAGAGGTGCAGGCAGAATCTAACCCTGATGGGGAGGATCTGGCCTCTGAGGGAGGGACTCCATCCCTACCAGAGCTGTCAGATTTGGCAGAACTGACAGGAGCAGGTGGACCCGCCAGAGAGGAGTTCAGTCAGGGACAGCGTGACTGTCCCACCCTTGAGAGCTTGAGGCGGATTGCTTCTAAGCAAGAGGAAGGGGATGACAGTGGGTTTCACAGACTCTACTGGGAAGATGGACTGCTTTATACTGAGGCCAGAAACCTCAAGGAGGGGGCCACCAGGAGGTTGGTGGTGCCCCAGAAGTACAGATAGTTCATCCTGACTTTGGGTCATGATATCCCCTTGGCAGGACATTTGGGACAGACAAAGACATGGAACCGGTTGGTGAACCATTTCAACTGGCCCCATATGTCTGAAAAGGTAAAGGAGTTTCGCAGCTCCTGTGTCACCTGTCAGGCCAGTGGCAAGGCAGGGGGCAAGACAAAGGCTCCCCTAATACCACTGCCAGTGGTTGGGGTTCCTTTTGAAAGGGTGGGGATGGACATTGTTGGTCCCCTTGACCTACCTACTGCATCAGGGAATAGGTATATCTTAGTGGTAGTTGACCATGCCACTAGATACCCTGAAGCCATACCTCTTAGAACCATTGATGCTCCTGCGGTGGCTAGAGCACTGCTTGGTGTGTTCACCAGAGTGGGGTTTCCAAAAGAGGTGGTGTCAGATAGGGGCACAAACTTCCTGGCCAGCTATCTGACTGCTATGTGGGATGAGTGTGGTGTCAACTACAAGTTCACCACCCCCTATCACCCACAAGCAAATGGTCTTGTGGAGAGATTCAACAAAACCCTGAAGGGCATGATAAATGGGTTGTCAGAGAAACTCAGGAGGATATGGGATGTTCTCCTCCCATGCTTACTGTTTGCCTACAGGGAGGTGCCACAGAAAGGGGTTGGTTTCAGTCCCTATGAGTTGTTGTTTGGACACCCTGTGAGGGGGCCATTGAGCCTGCTGAGAGAGTCTTTAGAGAAGCCTCTTAAAGAAGCAAAGGACAATGTGCTTGACTATGTGCTAGGCCTGAGATCCAGAATGGCAGAGTACATGTACAAGGCAAACAGGAAACTGGAGGCCAGCCAGGAGCTCATGAAGCACTGGTATGATCAAAAGGCTACTATGCCTGAGTATACTCCAGGACAATTGGTGTGGGTGTTGGAGCCTGTGGCTCCCAGTGCCCTCCATGACAAGTGGAGTGGGCCCTATCCAATCTTAGAAAAGAAGGGTGAGGTTACCTATTTGGTTGACCTTGGCACCCCCAGGAACCCTCATAGGGTCCTGCATGTGAATAGATTGAAACCCCACCATGACAGGGCAGACATGACCATGTTACTGGTCACTGATGAGGGTGTGGAGGAGGAAACTGAGCCTGTGCCCGACCTCCTCTCCACTAATGTGCAAGATGGGTCAGTGGAGGGGGTGATACTCTCTCCCAAGTTGACAGACCAGCAGCACAGAGACTGTAAGCAAGTGCTGGAGCAATTTGCTGGCCTGTTCTCTTTGACCCCAGGCATCACTGAGTGGTGTGTGCACCACATTGACACTGGTGACAGCCTACCTGTCAAAAATAAACTGTACAGGTTGTCTGACCATGTCAGAGCCAGCATTAAAGCTGAGGTTGCTAAGATGCTGGAATTGGGGGTAATTGAACCGTCTGAGAGTCCATGGGCCAGTCCAGTGGTGCTGGTGCCTAAACCTAATCCTCAGGGGGACCCAAGGAGTTAAGGTTCTGTGTGGACTACAGAGGATTGAATGCAGTCACAAAGACTGACGCTCACCCTATACCTAGAGCTGATGAGCTCATTGACAGGTTAGGGGCTGCTGAGTACTTTTGATTTGACTTCAGGTTACTGGCAGATTGCCCTCACTGATGGAGCAAAGGAGAGGTCGGCATTCTCCACACCAGAGAGACATTATCAGTTCAAGGTAATGCCCTCTGGATTAAAGAATGCACCTGCCACCTTCCAAAGGTTGGTGAACAGGGTCTTGTCTGGGTTGAAACTGTTCAGTGCAGCTTACCTGGATGATATAGCTGTATACAGTTCTACCTGGGGGGATCACTTAAGCCACCTAAGGGAAGTGCTTCAGGCCATGCAGCAGGCAGGTCTGACTATTAAGGCAAGCAAGTGCCAAATAGGGCAGAGTTCTGTGGTGTACCTGGGCCACTTGGTAGGTGGGGGCCATGTACAGCCTCTCCAAGCTAAAATTCAAACTATTTTGGATTGGACAGCTCCTGTTACCCAGACTCAGGTCAGGGCATTCCTTGGACTGACAGGGTACTATAGAAGGTTTGTTCAAAATTATGGGACCATTGTGGGGCCCCTAACAGAACTCACCTCTAAAAAGAGGCCCAAGAAGGTGATTTGGACCCCAGAGTGTCAGAAGGCTTTTGACACTCTGAAAGCTGCTATGTGTTCAGCACCAGTGCTACTGGCCCCTGACTACACAAAAGAATTTGTGGTTCAGACAAATGCTTCAGAGCAAGGGATTGGGGCAGTGTTGTCACAGCTAAATGAAGAGGGCCTTGATCAGCCAGTTGCCTTTATTAGCAGGAGGCTTCTTCCCAGAGAGCAGAGGTGGAGTGCCATTGAGAGAGAGGCTTTTGCTGTGGTTTGGTCCCTGAAAAAGTTGAGACCTTATTTGTTTGGGACTCACTTTGGTGTTCAAACTGACCACAGGCCTCTCAGATGGCTCATGCAGATGAGAGGGGAGAATCCCAAGCTGTTAAGGTGGTCCATTTCCCTACAGGGAATGGACTTTACAGTGGAACACAGACCTGGGGTTGCCCATGCCAATGCAGATGGACTTTCCAGGTTTTTCCACTTAGCTGATGAGGACTACCAGGGTGTAGGTTAGTAACCCAACACCTTTCGTTTGGGGGGGGGGCTATGTTGCAAAGTCATCCTGTACCCTGGACACCCCCCAACTTTTTGCTGACTGGTACTGGTGGTAACTGACTCTGACTGACCCTGGGTTCTGCCTAACCAGGCCCAGGGCCAGTGCCAAGCTGAGAGGAACACATTAGAATACAGTTAAGACACCTAACATACACTAGGGTACACTATGGTATGGTGGGGTACCCCTGTAATTGGCATGACCTACCCCATAAGCCCCTAGTATATAATAGGGCAGGGGATTGAAACTACCTAGAAGTCCCCAGTACCCTGGGGCATGGCAGTTTAGAGGCCAGCAGCTCTTTTGCACTTGCATGTGTGCACTGCTGAAGCCTGAGGTCAGTTTAAAAGCAGCCCTGGGTGCCAGGACTGCTTTTAAAAAGTAAATTGTGCGCAAACTCGACTTTGGTGTTTGGGGCACTTAAAAATGGATAACCTACAATGTTTTGGCATATTAGGGACCCCAGGGTCTCCCTAGGTATCCCAGGGGTGGGGGGTCAGATATTTATAAGGTACACCCTTATAAAATGAGTTTTTATATGCCTGGGTAAAGTGAAATTTCACATTTCACTCCCACATTGTGGTAAAGTGCTGCCCAAATTCGACTTTGATGCCAGGAGCAGTGTGAAGTGAGGATCTGCAATATTTTTGCAGATTCAGAACCCCTAAAGTCTCCCCTAGTTGCACATGGGGTGGGGTTCCTGTAGCTATAAGGCAAGTACTTATAAAATGTGTTTTTGTAAGTCCTGGTGCTGGAAAAATGGCCCAAGTCATTTTTCCCATTGCAAATCCCCAGTTACATAGGTTAACATTGCAGGAAGTTATTAAATAATAACTCCTGATAGGAAGGAGATAGAGCTATCATTCAAAGACTTCTCAGAATAGTAATGCTAAATCCAACAATATCATATTGTTGAATTTCTCCTAAAGTGTACATACAAGAAGTTATAAGACTTTCTTGTTTGTAAGTCCAAATCCAGCCTTCCAGTGGTCTGCCCTGATTGGTCAGAGTTAAGTGGATTAGCCAGCTTGCCTGGAGAGGTGATAAAGAGCCCCTGGGGTTATGCAGCTGGGCTGGGAGGGCAGTGTGCTGGTCCACAGGAATGCCAGGCCAGGGGGAGGGGTCGTAAACCATGGGCTTCAAAGCGAAAAGCAGAACCCAGTGTCAGTTTACAACTCTGAACTTTATCCCTCAGGCAGATGGGGGGATTAAGGAAGGTATGAGCAGATGCAGGGGGGAGAGTCTAAGTAAATTAGACATCCTAGGGGTGTGTTTAGCCAGCTCTTGCCTCCTTGCTGGAAATTCTGCCATTATGGATTTGGAAGATTTTATGCACTCTGGGACAAAATAATGCCACACTCTACAGGAAGTGGTCATATGTTTGAGGAGTTACCCTGCTCCCATTGGTCAGGAGTGACCTCCTGTTTGACCCAGAGAACATGGAATAAGTATCTGAGAGGGGCAGAGCCCTCCAGATCTGCTGCTTGAAACTTACTGAAGCAAGAAGTGCCCTGCTGAGAAGATTTTACTGTGCAAAGAATTCTAAGGCCTGACCTCTGAAAACTGCACCATCTGACACTACAGCCCTGTGGATTATTTTGCTGAAAAAGAACTAAATAGTGGACTCCCTGAAAGCTACAGGTTAAAAGAGCTCATCTGGAACATCACCAACTAAATCTGCACCTTGGGGAACTACCAGTGGATTTGTAAGGGTGACGTCCCAGTGGATTGTGGGAACTGAAGTCCTCAACTTTCAAGGACCATCTTGGAGCTTCCAGACCCTTGGAGTGAGTTTGAGACACTTTGGGACCCTTTGAGGAACTTCAGGAAGAAGTTCAAGAAGTTTGGAGAACTTTGGAGGAACTTTGAAAAAAGCTCCATAGAGGGACCGACTCAACCTGGTCAGCCAAGCCGCCTGCCTTCAACCGCGAGTCGGCCAAGCCATCCAGGTTCGTCCCGCTAAAAGCTCCGTCGGTCCGACTTCCAGAGTTTGACCGGGAGTAGAAGAAATCTGAAGCCGGCGGATCCGGCTGCATGAGGAGCATCGAGAGACCCCGCGAGAAAAAGCTCCAGAAAAGTTTCTAAGTCCGCTCGTAGAAAAGTCGACCGGGAGCAACCGCGAGAGCCAAGCCGCCTGTCTTCCATCGCGTGCCGGCCTGGGCTCCTGGGTTGCCCCGCTGAAGCGCTAACGAAAAAGTTTTCAAGTCCGCTCCAGGGAAGTTGACCGGGAGTTCGTCGAAAGGCAAGCCGGCGAACCCTCACTGGATCTGGACTGGCTGGGAGCTTCGAGGGGCCTTGAGAAGAAAAGCTCCAGAAAAGTTTCTAAGTGTGAAGGTAGAAACTGAGACCGGGACCTGCCGCAAGCTGTAGCCGCCCAGGGCTCCATCGCGGTCGGCCTGAAACTTTGACTTTGCCCCGGTCTATCGCGAGCAGGTATCCCAATATGGTGCTATAAACTTCTAAGTGCTATATTTTATTAAATCTTTGAAAATTCATATCTCCGGTTCCCTACATTAGATTTTTGTTGTATTGGTGTCATTTTAAAGATAAAAATATTTCCTATTTTTATAAATTGGTGTTGGATTTTTATGATGTGTTGTGTCTTAATTATTTACTGAAATTGTGTTTTTAAATGCTTTACATACCTGTCTTTGAAGTTAAGCCTGTCTGCTCGCAGCCACGTTACCAAGGGTTGAGCATAGGAATAATTTTCTAAGACCTATGCTGAGTCCTATCATGTGTTAGTGGCCTTATTGCCAGTGGCAGACCTACATTTGCCCCTACCAATAACCCACTTTCCAACAGTAACAACCTGTAAGAAAGTACAGTGATTAATTAAAAACGTTGTGAATTGTACTTTTAGCAGCGAAATAGCAAATATGAAAGTGGCACTTTCTTCATACGCACATAGACATATTAAAGAGACACAACATTCAAAATGAAACACAGTTGCAATAATTTATCAGTACCACAACATCAAGAAAAAAATGCATCAATTGAAAACCACAATGAAAATAGAAGAGAAAAAAGTGATAGAGGAAAAAATGATGAGGGTAGGCTCTGCGCCGTACACGGAACTAAGTGAGCCCGATCGTCTGTCAATATCGGCTCAGGGACAAAGATGGCAATATTTTACGCAGAGAAGAAAGAGCAACTCAACAACTACAGGCCCTCCTCGGCCAAGCACAAGCTGCAACTTACTCTTCAAGGTGCAAATTTTCCCCTAACGTCGGAATTACACCCTATGTCACACCCACGGGTCATGCGTACCGGCTGTTTCATGCCCAGTGGTCCAAGCGAATAACATCTCTCACTTCTTTCAGATACTACCAGTGTTAAGAAACCGATAACATAAAGAAAACTCCTTTAGACTCAAAAATTAAGATCGAGATGCTGGCTCTGCATAACACCACCCAGAGCCTAAGAGTACCATCTGTGTCACGCCCAGTAGTCCAAACAGTGAGGCCCCACCCATGTATCACACCCAGGGATCAAGCGTACCCTCTGTATCTCGCCCAGCGGTCCAAGTAGTTCCTTGGTCACACCCAGAGACAAGCGTACCCTCTGTGTCACGCCCAGCGGTCCAAGAGACTAAACAACCCTCACCTTTCCTAGCGTGCTGACTATCGGAGAAAGGTGATCTCCGCGGGATCGCCTCGGAGGCCTCCTTGCAACTACTTAGCTCGGACACATGAAATCGGCAATATGTCAGATATCTGTTAGTGGCAGGGCACTTAGGTTTAATATTTACGCTTCTTCCTAGTCTGCCATAAGCTAAATGCTGGGACTAAGGATCAGATGTAGTCCTTTACCCACTGATGGTGGCTTCAGGATGGACCTCTGTGCCGCAGATTCAGCAGAACTTCCAATCAATTGCGGCATCTGGTCACCATTCTTGCTGCGCAGATGTGAATCCATACGGGCGGGGTCCTGTTCCTTCAGCTGCAGTCGGGATCGAAGAGCCAATCTCTCCTATATGGCTCGCCATGATGCTCGAATATGAATTTACCTTGAAAAAATGAAAGATAAGAGGCATTTGACAAAACGGGAACAGCTGGTTGCATTAAATGCAGCAGCCAGGGGAACAGGCAATAGAGTCGGGTTCTGAAGACTGTCTCAAAGCACATTGGTTTCAGCCGCCTTTTTAATCATTACATGAAGCGTCATAAAGCAATTTGTACATTTCTTAGGAGACAGAAATCTGGGCCTAGTCATGGGGCCATAAAGCTGGTCATTTGATAATAAGCGCAGGTGGGTCTCGACCTTGCTTGGACACAATGTGGGGCCAGTGGGTACGTGTCCAGATGTCCGGCATGGGGAGCGCGTGATCACTGCGTGTAGTGTGCATGTTGTGTTCTGATTGGCTGAGTGTTCATAACTTAGTGTGGCATCTGACTTTATGGTGTTTTGGGAATGCATGCCCCTCCGGCCAAACATGTTTTATTGGGGCCAATCTCCTAAGAGCATTGTGGTGTTGCAGCCTATTTGTGGGATCAATCTGGTTTTTGTGTTTGCGCGTTTGTCTAAGGGTTACTTATCACACCACCTGTGATCTGTCAATCAGTTGCTTCGGGCCTAAGTAGCAGGGCCTGCCTGACCACGTATTTCTGACTCTGGGCTGACGGGGAGGAATAATTGGATGGATTCGACACCATGATGCGAGTTCGTTGTTATACGTACATATATCATGGCATACTTAGACATTGTATTTATCAATATTAACAACCTCGTCTTAATAAATCCATACTGATTTTCTTTGTTATATTTCTTTATTGCCATTTCTTTCTAAGATTGTTACAACATTGTCTAAAGCCGTGGTACGCAAGTGCAATTGCCGCAACATATTAAGCAACAAGAAGCACAATAATGAGTCATCAAAATACAAGATAATATGGAAGAAGAAAAAAACCGAATAGAAAATATACATTACCTGAACAGAACGAGCGTCCCTTGTAAGTATATAGCCCACGTGTAGGGGAGGTGAGTCAGTACAATACAATCTCTAGGATAATGCTATCGTCAAATATCTGTTTTAAAACAGTGACTGGCAAACATTATATTCAGTAAACATGCGTAAACAATCAAGAAACCTGGGGGGGCGGCTGTAGGGACTCAAAAGTAACATCTGCATAATAACAAACAAGGAAAAAAATACATCTAGGGGATAGTGTCCGCTGATATTCGTATGTGGTCTTTCATGAGCTAAAATAGTACACTCAGTCTAACATCAGGGCGTTGAGGGGCAATAGCCTACCCTGTACATGGGGGAGGGAGCAGTGAGATCCCATATCAGAGGGCATCCTGGGACCAGCTAGTCAGTGAGTGACCCACAAGAGGCAAGCCTTCAGGAATGACTCAGAAGTCGGCCATGATCATGTAGTGGTATCTAATTTGTCATGCAACTTAAGTACATAGGTGTCCCATAATGTAACAGCACTTTTCTCTCCCTGTAAATGCGACTCATGTGCCATACCATCTGCCTCAGCAGTTTCCCCTTAAAGCACCATCGGAAGCCAGCAATCAATTGAGGGTGGTTGCGCCGCTTTCCAGGACATGGCTATTAGGTGCTTTCGCTTGAAAAGGATCACAGCGAGATCCGCCAGTTTTAGATAATGCTTCGGGCGCTTTGTGCTTTTAGTGATACCCAGCAAACAGAGAAGGTGGTCAGTTGGAGGTTGCCCAGCAATTATCTCTGATATGTAGCCCATAACCTGCACCCATGCACGGGCCAATGGGGGACATTCCTAGACCATATGGAGGAAGGTTGCGTTGTGATGGCCACAAGGGGGACACATGCGGGTCACTCCCGGGAATATCTTATGGAGTCGGTGTGGTGCAAGGTAGGTGTGGTGCAAGTAATTGAATTGAGTAAACTTCAGGCGAGCATTGTGGGATATGTGTTTTACCTGTTCAAGTGCCATCCCCAATGTCTTATCCGTCAAAACCGTTCCTAGGCATGTGTCCAATTGGGGCTTGCCAATCAGTGCAAGGCCCGCATCCGCGGCCTGTAATGTTGCAAAAAATACTGTGACAGCTCAATGGTGCAAGCAATACATCAATCCATGTCAGCAAAGCAGTCCCTGTTTACATTTCACACGCTTTACTTCACCCGTGTGAATATTTGATTTTTCCAGATCTTGGTGCTGTATTTCCATTTGCATGCAACATGTGACTTGTATATTACATATTGCGAACTGAGTCGCCTCTTGGTGTCTAGGTGAATTCAGAATATGGGTGGGCATTTATGTGTGGCATGATTGAGAGCCCTAAGGCTGAAAGCAGTATGAGTTTCTCACTGTGCCTGCCAGTGGGTCTTTAAGGTGTTCAGACTAAATGCACATGCAATCCTAGGCCTCCCTGCAGAGTCCACAGGGTGATGGTCACATATATGTTAATTGCAAATGAAAGAAGTACTGCACGTGTGCAGCAGGAAGCTGGATCATGGCCAGTTGTGTATGCCCATCTGGGCAACGTGAGGTCAGGGCTGTAGGCCACTTTCATCCCTACATCTTTTTGAAATCCTCCATTTGCATACCTCACATCACCCCTTTCCTCTTCAGCACCAGTTTCCACTCTCTTCTTCTGTACATATTTCCTTTAATCATTGCAGGAAACGAGAGGATCAGGCAGCTATTATTGAGCTGGATTAGGGCCAGCATTAGTGCAATACGTTACATTTGGCCCTGGGTAATCTGTCGGCTTTACTTTCATAGCAGCAATCTATAGAGGGTAAGGAGGGTTGTATGGCTGTATTGTCTGTATGAGTAATTACACTAATGATGTAAATACCACTTACTAATTTACTTTTTTATTTAATTTCTTTTATAGCTCTAGTTCTCCTACTGTAGGGTTTCAGAGTGTTTTATATTACACAAGCATTTTTTACAGAGACAATGAATCATGTGTAAATCAATGTACATGGGATTTTTACATTAGGCAAAAAGCGGCGGTAGGAGGTATAGGAACCACATATCATCTGTAACTGGTAGCCATTATATGTGACGAGCACCTGGTCTGGAGAAACAAAGTCAGGATCTAAAACATAAAGCAGTGGTTGCCTGTGCTAATAAGACTTTTTACTACCGAAAAGAACCGTTTTTTGGCAACCTGGGAATAACGAAAGCCTGAAAAAATACATGGTTCTAATCCTGTGCCGTGCAGTTTTCATGAAGCTCTGTGATGCTGGTTCATAGGTCACTCAACTATATTGAAATGAATGTAACTTATTAACTTTAAGCAACATCAGGATCTCTTTGACAAAAGCAGTAACCCACTTAAACCATCTACATAAAATACAAATCTGCATGAAACAAATAAGTTGCCGCCTTGCCTGATTTTTACTTACACGACCAGTATTTTAAGGTCGCAGCCGGTACACAAACGCCAAAAGCCAAAAAATGTTCCCCTCATCCGTACACACTTTAAACAGTAAATATTACGAGGAAGCACTTTAAAATGTGTTGTAGAGCTGCCTTAATGATCTGTGACTGATAATTAGTATATACAAGCATTTGCAATGCAATAGGTGTCGCATTTACAAGAGTTTGAGCTATTCGCATTGTAAATGGCAATAGCTTAAACTCTCGCAAATGCGAGACCTATTGTATTGCAAATATTTTTGTTGTTGACAAAGCCCCCATGCTGCACTTTCATGTGCATGAAGGCCGCGCCCCTTTCTTTAAAAATGCTGTGTCAAACAAAAGGTGCGCGGCGACTAATACAGTGAAACCGTGGCACGGGAGCTTGTACAAAAAAAAAGCATCTCTGTGGCAAACAAATGCTTTTTTTTTGTAAAAGCCCCCATTCCACGGTTTCACTTTAATAGCGGCTGCGCACCTTTTCTTAGACACAGGTCTTCTAAAGAAAGTGGCGTGGCCTTCATTCACGTGAAAGTGCGACATTGGGCTTTGACAACAACAAAAAATATTTGCAATGCAATAGGTCTCGCATTTGCGAGAGTATAAGCTATTGGCATTTACAATGTCAATAGCTCAAACTCTCCTAAATGCGAGACCTATGGCATTGCAAAGAAGCGGCCGCCATTGTCCCGGCTGCTTGGAAAGTGAAAGCACGCATGGCGTGCTGAATGTAAGGAAAGCACCTCTTGCCTGCAGTAGGGCAAACCCCAATAAAGAAAATAGTGCTTACAGACGAAATAAAACATACTGTGTAGCAACAGAAGTAAAAGGGTCAGTCCGCATGGGTGGTTTCAAATGAAGAGAAGGCGGTACTAAGGAGGGACTAACAAGGCGATTAAGGAATCAGAAACCAGCATTTACAAAGGACAACAGCACAAGCCAATAAATAAAATATGGGTCGACAGAGGGCAGAGCTTCAAATCCCTAACTGAATACAGCATGCCTCGCAGAGCAGCGCATGCGCTGCCCAGGCTTGACCTAAAAAGGACCTGTTCACTACTACTGATCACTAAACTGTATATTGCCACCACCGCGCTTGTGCTGCTTAACTCCTGGTGAAGGTCCTTCCACCACTATCAGGGTAGCGCTTTGGGTGACCCTCCCAGTCCAAAAAGATCGCAATCCGCGAGAAAGGCCTATGTCATGGTGCACATACATGATCTGTGTTTACCTATGACAAAAAAAAATCTGCATTAGGGATCCAGACAACAGTGCACTTGGGCACTGAGGGCATGGGTACACATCTTTCCATGAAGGGGACTTTTCCATCCCAGCAAATATCAAACTTACTTTAAATTCCCATTCAACAAGAACCATCACTAAGCTAGACACTCCAACCTCTAGTAACCAAAACCAACCAATAGCTGGAAATCACATTATCATACGAAAAGGGCACTCAGATTTAAAGATGTGCTACAGTAACTTGATGATAGATGGTCCCAAATGCTAACATAACTTATGTTCAGATTTCCATAAAGACCGCTATAATATTGCAAGTTTTCGCTAATGTGATGTAATTTGTTTTGCAGTTGGGTGACAGCAGCTCAGGTGTACAGATTTGCATGCTAAAATTCAGCACAAACTTCCAATGTGGGACTCAAATGATGTCTTGTGCCATTTAGAATTTACCAGGAAATTAACGAGAGTTGTGCTCAAAAGCTAATCCATGTGAGCCTAGAAGCAATCTCCTTTCTGTTCCTCCGAAATGCTCTGTTAAGCTTCTTTACATTTTAGGTCAAACACAATATAAACGTTGTTTTTCCATCATTTATTCCTACTACAGAATATGTGTTCAGTCTAAAAACTAACAGGACTAGGGTCTCACTAGCTGGCCACCCTACTGGCTTTTCCTGCCCCCGAAAACAGCCACTGGGTGCGAAGCGCCTTCTGTGCGTCAGTTAAAGATAACATACAGTTTTCAGGGAACATTTACAGCCATAGGACCCGCGTAAAACAACATTAACAGGCACAACCCCTGCTCTTTGAAGAGTGATGCACGTTCACGCCATCCCAACAGATGGGCAGACTGCTCTAAAGCTTAATAAGATGAAAGAATGGTTTATTACAATGCTCAATTGAAGGGAACTGCTTACATGGGGATTATGTTCTTTACACTGATGTCATGTGGCAGCGGTGGTTGTACTTTGAATAATAGCACAACCAGCCAGCTAAAGCAATCTCTGCACAATATAACAGCGAATTGCATAAATCACTGAAGGTCTCAACAAAACTGTCCTTGTTGTAACTTGAATTCCTATAATGAATCCTTTCCCCTGGTTATCCCTTCCCTGCTGCTCAGCCAGTATGAATGTGATGTGTGTGCAGTGGCGGCTGGTGCCATTTCAGCCAGTATGAATGTGATGTGTGTGCAGTGGCGGCTGGTGCCATTTCATAGTGGTGAGGCGTAAATGTTGTGGAAGAGAGTTACATCACGATTGAGCGAAGCAAGGCTTCGACCGACATATGTGGGGGTTGGCTAGTTTCCCTCGAAGAAATTTGTTAAAAAAAGAGTAGGTAAATAGTGCATTTGAAACCAAATTTCAGAAAGCATGAAGGTAAATATCATGTACAGCTATTTTGTATGGAATACAGGCTCCTTCACTTGGACACTTTGGGGCCGATTCCGATTCGGGCCGGAAATCTCTCCGACCGAGCCGGACCCGGAGAGATTACCGACCGAATCGGACCCGTGCAGCCCGACCGAACGAGTACGATGCGCACGTATGCCATCGGACTCGATTCGGTCGGACTCCCATTGAAGTCAATGGGAGCCTGTCGTACAACGCGTACGCAGTCTCCCATTGACTCAATGGGTGCGAGGCGGACAAGGGCGCCCCCTACAGCGTGTACGCGGCGAAGCGACTCGCGCCGTACACGCACAGGTAGGGGGGACCAATGGGTCCCCCTGTGTGCGACTCGCGCGGCTACGCGTACAGGGGGTCCGACACGGACCCCCAAAGTACGGCTCCGACTGCTCTTTGGAGCCGGAGTGCGCTGCTCGGTCGGACTGCTCGCGGCGCGCATCGTACTTACCCGGCCGGGGAACGTCTCCATTGCGCGGTGCGAGTCGAGTCCGAGCGAGTCGGTCGGTGCGGTTAGACCCGGGAACGAGTCGGTCGGAGCGGTCGGGACGCCCGGACGAGTCGGTCGGCGATTTCGCATCGTACTCGCTTGCCCGGACGCGCGTACAAATCGTTCGGGAAATAGGGCTCCGAATCGGATCCGGTTAAGCCGAATCAGATTCGGAGCCCTACCGGCCGAGATCGGAATCGGCCCCTTTGTGTGATCCTGTACCTCAGTATACTTATCTGTACATATATGTAGCACCTAGAAAACTGAGTATTTGCATTTGCTCACATTGCCATACGTGACTCAATGGCTGCTTACCACATGTGGTTATGATTACAACTTAGCTAGTAGCACAAGATGGGGGACAAATACAGTTCTAAGAGAAGCTAAAGCCCACTCTACATATATATTTTAAAGAATGTGTAACAATAAGTGATGTTCCAGCCAAATCTAAAAGTGTTAAATCGTCCTCAAACTGTGGGTACAAGAGAAGAGCCCTAAATTTTGTCCACACGCCAAAAGAAAATCCTTAAAATTTACACATTACCAATGTTTTGCAGCCATTTTTACAGGTACTCAAAGCACTCCTCTTAATTTGCGACTGAACTAAACAGTTTGAAGTCATCTTTACAAGGCCGGAGGCATCAAGATCTTTCCAGGCAAGAATGGGAAGATTACAGAGCTGGCACAGCAAAAACACAAATGGCCAGCACGTAGCTGCAGGCCACGCTAGTAGTATGAAACCGTGTAGAATTGCTACAATAAAATAAAATAAAGGATTTAGTTAGACCAGATTTACTACGTCTTTTTTGGACGCGATAGTGGGACACTAAGTGGCGCTTGACAAAGTAAATTGTTGGTAAAATCAGCGCAGTGTCTTTTCATGTACAAAAGGTATTTTTGTGCCAAAGTTGACACAAGTGTGTTACTAAATTATTTGGCGATGGGGTTCTCCAACCTGTTAATTTATGCACAATTTTCCTGTTCTTGCAATGAGGCGCTGCAGATTTATACACAGCACACCACGACTTTCAGTAAATCTAGTAGGCCTTACTTTATTTAGCTGGAAAGCATGCCTGCAGTTAGAATGCCTTTTCTTCTTGTGTTTAATTTGAATGATGCGTCTTTCAACTTGCTCATTTCCTTGCTGAACCATATAACATGCTAAGAGCTGTTTTCTCGCTGTAGTATAGTTAGCTCGATGGCTTGTTTGCCCAAGGTGCCTTGAAACCTAATGGTGGCCAAGAGCTCTGGGAAAGTTCATGTTCATTCATGTTGACTTTGACAAATACATAGGAGTATTATATGCATGATTTGCCCGAGTAGAATGTGGCCACAAATTATTCTTTGAGTGCAAACTCAAATTCTGCACCCACTGCGGGATTACAGATTGGGTGCAAATTTGCTGGGATGCATGCTATTTACCCAGAATTTTGTGGTAACTGAAGGCTGTCACAAATCGTGGAAGCAACACACACAGACACACGTCCACACACACATACACACACTTTTAGCACAATCATTGGAATGTCCCAAGAGCATGCACTATTAGCGCACTCTCCAACATTCCCAGGCTCATAATGAGGTGCAAATTGCACCTGGTCACTAATTAGCACCCCACACGCTTTAGCTAAATAACATAGAACTTGCTTACGCTTTTTTCTGGGTGCGCAGTCTGCACCCCTATTTGGGGCCAAGCTTGATCGGTCCAATATACAGTTCGTACACATACCGCTGAGATGAGGGAACCGCATACAGAACTTGAATAAAGACTTTGGATGTATTAAACGTTGCTGGTGTTTTTGCTATGAACACGTAATACACTTCTTTTATTGTCTTACAAGGCGAATGCACTCTTCTCACAGATTTAAAGCTCTTATTTGCAGTTACGTCCCTTTTATGGTTTTATAACGATCTCTGTTCTTCTTGCCTGACTACTACACTGAACTATATTAAGAACGTGTTCCAGATAGCACTTAACACACACTTCAGCCGTTTCTAAGCGCTTTTAATAATAGATAGCCCTGCTGCCAGTTTAACGCTCCCAGTGGAAACAAGATGCAGTTCCAGTCGCGGCTCGCAATTCTCGGGGGGTGGGGAGGGGGTCGCGCGGGTGTTACCGCAAAGGGGGGGGGGGTAAAATAAAAAATAAAAAAGTGAAACTTACCCGATCCCGGTCCCGCGCCGCCTCTGCTCCTGGGCCTGTCCAGAACAGGAACAGGCATGCTCCCTCCCCTCCTATAGCCAATCACAACGCTGCAATGGCAGCGTTGTGATTGGTGCGGAGTCCGGGGCAATGCATGCAGCCTACATAGAGAAAATGTAAAGTGCGCATGACTGCTTTGGTCGGCTCCAGGGCCGACCAAGCAGTCAGGGCACTCAGAGTGGTGCAAGCCACTCCTACCCGACCCGCCCACCCTCCCGCCCCGAACCAGGCATATCCTCCAGCCCGCCCCCAACCAGGTGATGGAGCAGGGTAAATGAAAAATTTTAACCTCCTAATATTTACGTTAAATAACACACAAGTTCGTCTTAGTAAATAACCAACCATGTATGTTACATGTAAAGGGTTAAAGGTAACACGCTATATATGTGCAAACTAATTTACTTACAATTTGTTAACGTGGATAACATAAGTCTAACATTTGCGTATTAACTAGAATAATAAATGCATGATTCGTGCTTGGAAATAAACAGTGTAGTGGCTAAGCAAAGTGTTGGTAAGTAATGGATGGCTTTATATGGCGCTTTTGCTAGGTAATACCTAATTGGGGTACGTAGAATGATGGGAGGGAAACGAAAAGGCTTATATTCTTTATTCTTAACTCTGTTTTGTTTATCTTTATAATAGTGCGCTTAGGCCTGTTGAGCAGCGATATAAAATGGCCGCCATGAGCTAGAGTACGCAGGCGCGAGAGGGGTTACGAAAGAAAGAAAGGCCGTGAACAAGAGGGATCATGTGATCGTTCAAAAGCCTAGGATGGAAGCGTGGTCAAGGCTGTGATGACCTTATCGCATAAACATGTGCCAAAGCAAGACAGCGAAAAGCGTGAGAAGTCGCAGTGAATAAATGAATGGACAATAAACTGTTCGACTGAAAAGTATCAGAAAAGGATACAGTTTGAAACCTATGAACTAAGGGATAATGTCATGAACCCGTGAGAAACGACAGAAGTATGAACTTGCCACAAAGAACTGGTTGAAACAAGGATATTCATAATGAGATGTATACTGACCCGAATGGACCAATTAGAGAGAATCTCGCCATAAAGATGTAACATTTTCACTTAGTAAGCTAGTATTAGGGTATAAGAAGACCTACTCTTGGAGGGGAGGGAGGTTGCTAGTTGATTGCATTGGTGGGTTAGCTGCTATTGATGCTGTCGTTTTTTCAACGCTGCCGGTTTTTATGAACTGATGCTGCGGCTGCTGCTGCTATTTTATATTTTTGATTGACCACGAGACGCTGCTATTGGAGAACCTTTTTACTCCTAATAGATTTTTTCCATTTAAACTATTAGACTTTTATTCTTATGATACTAAAAGGGAAAGGAACGAGAAGGCCTGTTTTCCAGGACAGATAGATAGATCTTTCGGGAGTTCTTGCTGTGACGAACTTTATTTTTCCATCTAATAGGTATGCATTGCAATTTCAATTTATTCTTATAATGATGCTAAATGTAATAACCTGAATAATAAATGCGAAACTTATTCATGCTTCTAAACTTTATATAAACTTTATTATCTTTAAACCAATGAGTCAGTGGTTCTTTAGCTCAATGATAAATGTAAATGTTTAAAGGTTTATAGTGGTTGAGCTGGTCTTAATCACCATCAACTGATTCCTACTAGTTGGTCCATCGACCAATGAGCGGAATACCTTAGAGCTTGAGGAGTATTATGTCGTCTTTATAAAAAGGTATCCCGTCTCCTTCCAGCATATCATTAACTGTTTTCTCCTAGGTAAGAACGGATGAAATCCAGGGAATAAATGAGTGAGTGAATGTATATGCGGTGTTATGGGCCCCACCGTCATATGGATATAGTTGTGTTTAAGAGGGATATTTGCACCTGGACGTCCAAAGACATATAGGAGAAGAAATGTTATTGATACCGCTGGATCAGATTTCTTGGTAGCAGAGGATGGTTACTATAGATTAGTTTGGTGATTATTGGTTATTGATTATTGATTATTTCATGTCTAACATTTTATGTTGAGTCGCGTTATGTTATATGTAAGTCAAAGTTTTAACGCTTCCGGGAAGTAGGAAGTGGAACACGTGTGGCAAGAGAAGTCACATGGAATAGTGCATTGTCTGAGTTCATATGGTGATAACACAGGTTGTGTTATGATAGGGACATTTTCCGTATAAGAGGTGTATGAGTGAAATAGCAACCGGTTTTCTTGTGAAACTCTGGCCTTAATTCTCAAGAGCAGTGTAGTCTCCACATGTGTTTTATCCCCAGAGAAACAGGTTTACTCCTTGCTTGAAAGAAGGGTAAGGTAGAGGGAAGTGCTACACTTATCGAACGAAACTGTATTCTTGCGAGCTAGAATAAACTGTTACTTTTGTTTAGCGAAATCAGACAATGGAAATGTGTTTTTAATGTTGTAACTAACAAAGAATTGTTGAAAAATAAATTGCCGATAAATTTTGTAAAGGAGGGGTCAGGAGCAGAACTGACGTAGACAGAAGCCGCGCTGGGATTGGACAGTGCACTAGTCATACAGAACTGACGTAGACAAAAGCCGCGCTGGGATTGGACAGTGCGCTGTTATACAGAAACCGCTCTGATTGGAGTGTTGGTGTGAGTCGCGCTAGGATTGGTCAGATAAACCAGTGACATAGAAGCTTAGGATTGGAGTGTTGGTGTGAGTCGCGCTAGGATTGGTCCGAATAACGCATAGAGAACAGTGTTGAATCGCGGACTTTTTTGAGAAGGGAAAGAAATTGTGAATCATGGCTTATTATGAGTATGGTAGAGAGAAAACGTCGTGGATGTCAAAAGTTAAGAACTTTTTTAAGAAAGACAAAAAGGTAGTGACTAGAGAGGGACAAGTAATTCCTCCGCCGAAGTCACCAGCTTCGCATATGATGCTGAAATACGGATATCATACCTGCATATGGTTAGAAAATTGGACTAAATATACTAAGAGTGATGGAGCATTGGCTTTTCCTGAGAATGGTTCATTTAATGTAGCTGTACTTCGGAATTTGAGAGAGAAGATGGCGATGCTTGAACCTAAACCTAGACCGACACAATTTGAAGCCTTAAGTGAATGGGAAGATGAGATGTATGAACGAGAAAGATTCAGAGGATTAAGAAATCATGAGTTTGTACCTGGAAGGTTATGGGGAGTGAATCATGAGGACAGAATAAAGCATTGGATATATGCTAATATGACAGGAGGTTTGTTTCCGGCTTTTACAGTTGATGAAGAAGCAAAGAGAAAGTGTACAGAGAAAAAGAAACATGTGGTTACTGAAAAGTATGGGTATGGTGGTAGTGAGACGGAAGATGAATTGCTGGAAGATATTTTAAACAAAAACCCACCTCCATACCAACAGAATTCTGCGGTGGTGACACCTAATGCACCGCCAATGGAAACTGGGAGGAATAAAAATCCCGAACGAGGATATGAGATAAATAGGTCACAAGATCAGTTGAAAACTCCACAAAATGAGAAGACAGAAAGTGACAATACAACTGAATTGGCAAAAACCACAAGAGAATTAACTGAAAAGATAAGAGAATTAACAATGAATATGGAAGCTGTAACTGTACTAGTAACGATAGGTCCAGTAATACCAGTTTTTGAGAATCAGAAAATTGACGAGCATTCTTTAGTCATTCCTATGAATTCACATTTGCAGAGAAGGAAAGAAGGGATGGAATTAGACAATGAAGGTGCAAGAAATTTGGTTAGTACATATAGACCAAGCCCACCTACAAATTTGACGATAAATGAAAATGAGTTCAGGAGAATACCTATGGTAACTGAGTCTGCATCAGAGACACCAGAAAGAAGTAAAAATTGGATAGAATTAAATAGTACGCCTGTAGGTCCGACTCCAGATGAATTGAATGAATGGATGAAAACTCTAAAAACGAAAGAGACAGAATCAAAACCATTAGATGTAATTAGGTTAAAAATAGACATGGAAGAATTGATCTTAGGGACAATTGGCACAGAAAAACTGAAATCTTATCAGGATGACGAGATTATGTTCTTATGCAAGAGCATTACATGGAGAGCTAGAAATTTACATGAAAAATTAGAAGAAACAGCAAATGAACTAGGAGTAGAATTTGTAAAACTGAGAACGTTGCAGAAACCATATAGAGTAGATTTTTGCGAGAAAGATATAGAGAATTTGAATACATCAGGACGATTAACCCAAATAAAAGAATTAATTGTTTTACTGAGGAAATGGGGTGATGTGGATAGATGGAGAAGCAGATGGACTAAAAGGAATGAGAAAGTGACAGACAAAGCGTCTTTGGCTTTTGCGGTGACAGACAAGGAATCAATTGTAAGGGAGTACCCGATGAGAGAAACTCCAGGAGGTAGTTATGTGCATGTTCCATGGTCTAGACAGGATATACTGTCATTTACAAATGACTTCCCAAAGTTGAGAGAGAAGCCAGTAGAATGGTACAGACAAGTGGAGAGATTTGTTAAAGTTTCAAAGGTGTTGTGGATAGATTTGGATGGACTGTTTGACATAGTAGTACCAGCTGATTTGTGGACAGAATGTAAGATTACTATTGATTGGCCAACTGTAGAATATCCAAGAGATACTAAAACAGGAGCGCCAGGACCAGAAGTGATGAGGAAATATGACCAAGTAATTACCTTTTTGAAAAATAAGATTCCGCCCAAAGAAACGGATTGGGTAAAAATAGACAGAACCACACAGGAAAGTAAAGAATCAGTACATGCATACTACGAGAGGCTGCTGTTAGTTTTTAAACAGTATAGTGGCTATGAGACACTAAATGAGAAGGATATGAGTCATTTTGTATATAGATTTGTTTATGGGTTGAAACCGGAGATAAGTGAAATGATCAAACAGCATATGATTTGTTGGCAGAATAGCACAGTTGATGAAGTTTTGAGGTATGCTAAATATTGTAGTGATGACATTGAGAGCAGACAGCGTAAATTGAAAGAGAAAGCAATGTGGGCACAAGTGAAAGTTGCGGAGAAGCAAGAAGCTCAATTGAGTAATCCAGTCAACGAGGCAGGACAAACTAGATTTAAACCAAATATAGGTAAAGGAAAAGGTCAAATGAGTATAGAAGAGGCAAAGAAAAAGTGGCCATGCCACAACTGCGGAAAGTTAGGGCATTGGAGAAACGAGTGTAAATTTCCTCCAAAACCTAATACGGAAAATCAATCATTAAATCCACAGGTGCAGAGTGAGGTAGTTACCCAACAAAGTCAGGTGCCACAACCACCACTTCCCAAGAGTGTTAATCAACAGAAATACAGTGCAGAAACAGGATTCTACGGAGGAGAGCAGGTAACACAATTGCCGCACGCAGCTGCCATAACTCAATACTGGTTACGACAGGATGGTGATGAGTCGGATGAAAGTTTATGACGGTGCCTAGGAGAGGAGGAAGAGTGCGTGCTTGGCGCAACTCTAGAGGTAGATCAAGCAGGTCCATTTGTGGATGGAGAAGTGAATGGTGCAAATGTAACATTCCTTGTGGACACTGGAGCTACCCGTTCTACTGTCAGGTCAGTGGAAATTCCAAACCTTCCTCTCTCAGGTGAACATATCCAAGTAGTGGGTGTTTCGAATCAGCAAATCAAGGCGCCTCTTACTAAATTAGTGGAGGTAAAGATTGGCCCATTTAGTGAAATGCACCGATTTGTGGTGTGTGATTGCAGTCCTGTGAACCTATTAGGACGCGATCTGCTTTGCAAGATGAACTGCACCATCTATTGTACTCCAGATGGAATTGCATTTCAGACCCCAGATGAAGATGTATTGTATAAAATGACAATGGTAAAGTTAGAATCAGAAGTAAACGAGTTATTCCCAATATTTGATGCAGAGAAAATCCCAATCGAATTGAAAGAAACAGTGAAACAGGAAGTGTGGGACTTTACGGGAGAAGATATAGGGTTAATGAAAGAAGTAGACCCTGTTAAAATCTCTGTTAAGGAAGGAACGAGTTATCCAAATACGCCACAGTATAAATTGACACCAGAAATAATTGAAGGAATAACACCGGTAATAAATAAAATGATTGAGCAAGGGATTCTGAGAGAAATAATGAGCAGTCCATGTAATTCGCCAATAATGGGACTGAAAAAGCCGAATGGAACATATAGAATTGTACAGGATTTGAGAAAGGTAAACAAAATTGTTGTGCCTTGCTGCCCAATAGTACCAAACCCTGCTGTAATTCTATATCAGATTCCACGCGAAGCAGAATGGTACACAGTTATTGATTTGTGCCATGCATTTTTCTCTATTCCATTACATCCAGATAGCCAGCCATTATTTGCGTTCAGGTTCGGAGAGCGTATTTTGGCATGGTGCCGAATTCCCCAGGGGTATACAGAAAGCCCCTCAATCTTTAATCAGATTTTAAAGAAATCATTAGAAGATTTGAAAATGCCAGAGAAGTCAGTAATAGTTCAGTATATTGATGACCTACTGGTGGCATCAAAAATGAAGGAAGCATGTGTCAATGATACAATTGCTTTGCTGAATCATTTAGCAAAAAGAGGACATAAGGTGTCCCCATCAAAATTGTAGTTTTGTCAACAAGAGGTCCAGTATCTAGGGCATAAGATTGAAAAAGGAGTGCGAAAGGTAACGACAGAAAGAATAAAAATAATCCAAGGAATGAGAGCTCCAATGACACAAAGAGAGGTAAGAATGTTCCTAGGAATGGTTGGATATTGTCGACAATGGATAAGTGGATTTTCATTAATTGCAAAACCATTACAGAGATTGACAAAGAAGGATGTTAAAGATCCTTTTGAAATGAATGATGAGGAAATGAAAGCATTCAGAGAACTAAAAAGAAACTGTGTGAAGCTCCGGCATTGGGAATGCCTGACTATGAAAAAGATTTTGAGTTGTACTGTAGTGAAAGAGATGGGTGTGCGTTTTCAGTCCTAGTGCAGAGACACGGAAACATGAAAAGACCCATTGCATATTTTTCAGCTGTTTTAGACCCAGTAGCGAAAGCGTTGCCTGGATGTTTGAAAGCAGTTGCTGCTACTTGTGTAAGTCTGGAGCAGAGTGAAGGCATAGTGATGGGATATCCACTGAGAGTATATGTCCCTCATGCTGTGGAAATTCTTTTGACAAGAACCAAAACTCAATACATGACACATAGTTGGCTGACTAGGTATGAAAAAGTAATTTTGAGTGCAGACAATGTGACCATTGACAGATGCATGAATGTGAATCCTTCAACATCATTGCCAGATGAAGAGAGTGTGATTGAAATGGATGAAATTGATCATGATTGTCTGAATGTACTCGAATATTGTACAAAGCCAAGACCTGACATACGGGATGAGCCTTTAAAGGAATCAGATTACATTCTATTCGTGGATGGCTCATGTTTGAGAACGGATGATGGAGTTCTAAGTGCAGCATATGCAGTTTGCACAGTAGCTGCTGTAATGGAAGCATCTTGTTTGAAAGGGATACGTTCTGCCCAAGTAGCGGAGTTGGTAGCTCTAATTCAAGCATGCAAGTTGGGAAAGAATGTTCGAATAACAGTTGTCACGGATAGCCAATATGGCTTTGGAGTGGTGCACGACTTTGGGCAGATCTGGTCTCAGAGAGGTTTCTTGACGTCTGCAGGAACGCCGATTAGAAATGGTGAGTTTGTGAAAAAGTTGCCTGAGGCGATACAGCTGCCTAAACAGATTGCGGTAGTGAAGTGCAATGCACATAAAAATGGGGAAGACTACATAACTGTCGGCAATAAGTTTGCTGATGAAATTGCACAGTACTGTGCTAAAAATGTGGCCTCATTGAATAGAAACCAAGAACGAGAGCATATTTCATGTCCTTTGCTTTTTACTAACTCTGTTGGACATGGGATGAAGTGAGACAATTACAGGAAGCAGCAGATGATGAGGAAAAAGATAACTGGATAAAAGCAGGATGTAGAAAACATGAGAAAAATGATGTTTGGGTTTACAGGGATGAAAGACCAGTTATGCCTGATAGCATGATTTCTGACATGGCACGGATGTACCATGGACAAGCTCATATTGGGAGAGACTCAATGATCAGACTTTTAGACAAACATGGTATAATCCAAAATTCAGAGCCATAGCTGAGAGTCTTTGTCAAAGATGTCTTATTTGTCAACAGCTAAATCCAGGAAGAAAGACAGTAGTGAGTCTGGGAACAATAGGACGAGAGGGGGGTCCTTTCACGAGAATGCAAATGGATTTTATTGAAATGCCTCCGAGCAATAGACTAAGGTACGTCCTTGTAGTCGTCTGTTTGTTTTCCCGTTGGGTGGAAGCATACCCGACCAGAAGGAATGATGGAATAACGGTAGCAAAACTTATGCTGCGAGAATTCATTCCAAGGTATGGTTTTCCAGTAACGATTGAAACAGATAGAGGAAAACATTTTCAAAACGAATTGATTCAACTGATTTGTGAAGCACTTAGTATTAAACAGAAACTGCACTGTGCATACAGACCAGAGGCTTCTGGAATAGTAGAGCAGGTGAATGGAACAATTAAGAACAGGCTAGGTAAAATGTGTCAAGCCACAGGACTCAAATGGCCAGATGCCTTGCCGTTAGTCTTAATGACAATCAGAAGTATACCGGAAAGAAAGACAGGACTCAGTCCCCATGAGATAATTATGGGACGAGCAATGAGACAAGCACATGTACCTGTCAACAAACTACTGACTATAACTGATGATCTGGTGCTGGATTATTGCAAAGGATTGGCTGATGTGGTACGTTCTGTGTTTCATCAGGTTGGACTGGATGCGACCACTCTTGAAAGAAAACCAGCCCACGATTTGAATCCAGGAGATTGGGTCCGCATAAAAGTCCACCGAAGAAGAAACTGTTTGGTTCCTCGCTGGGACCAACTACGACAAGTGATCTTGGTGACAACGACTGCAGTCAAATGTGCAGGAGTGAAAAACTGGGTACACGCCAGTCACACCATCAGAGTTCCAGAACCTGAAGATCGACCTGAAAGTCGACATCTGGAAGTATTGGATACCAGTTCAGCATCTGATGTAGAGGAAGAGACGAACAGAGCTCCAGAATCTGAAGATCGACCTGTAAGTCGACATCTGGAAGACCCAACTACAAGTGCAACGACAGGAGAAGTGGAGGAATTAGCAGAAGTTCCAGAACCTGAAGATCGACATGTGAGTCGACATCTGGAAATATCAGACACCAGTTCAGCATCTGATACAGAGCATTCGGATTGTGAGGAAAATCTGAAAAGAAATTGGAAATTTGATAGTATAAAAGAAGAAACTGAGCAAAAAGACAGTAACAGTGAGCAACCAAGTACAAGTTGTGGTGAAAATCCTTCAGAGATAATATTAATAGACGAAGAAGGGAGAGTTTCAAATAGAAAGTTAGAAGAATCGGAAGATCCCCGAGGAGCAATAGGGACAGATCGACGAACAAAAGAACAGGGAAATTTAGAGGCAGATAGAGAGATTGACACAAATTCGGAAGAACCTCGAGGAGGGACAGAAGTAGGTGACCAAAAGAAAATACGAGAAGAACCACAAATAGATGAAAGAAATGAAATTATAAAATTTAAGATAAGAGACAATAAAGAAAGAACTGAAACAGAATCAGAAGAAAGTGGAGTAGAAAGAAACCAGAAACTAGAGTCGAGAAAGAGAACTTGGAGAACAGAAAGAGAGGAAAAAGAAAGTGAACCAAAAAGGCCAAGAAAAGGAGACAATTGGCCCAACGAAGTTAGAAAACTGAGATACAAGATCATAAGGCTAGATGGAAAAAGTGCAGAGCAAGTAAATGAGATAACAAGTCAAAAGAACCAGAGAAACAAGGTGGAAAACACTTGCAGAAAACAAAAAGAATAAAAAAGCAAATCTGAAGTATAAATCGCCTGAATGGTTATACATTGCATTGACTGATATCAAAGAAGAAGAGATCACTCACGAAAAGCTAGAAGAAAGCTGCAACCTGATGGGTGAAGGTGAAGTGCAACAAACTTGAAGAAATCTGAACAAATTCTACCGGATTTGACGAAACACTGGATTTGACAAAGAAAGAGTTCTGAAAAGAACTAAAAGAAAGTACCAAACAAAGACAAAGTGAAAGTACAGGGTGACTAAGAGGTCATTTCTGAGGTGTGGTGACACATTTTTCTGTACATATTATAAAGTAGGTAACAAAAACAAAATGGTAGATAATACAGATAGAAAGTGTAGATGTGAGTTCTTAAGCAGATGGTGTAAGATGTGCTTCTTTTGTACAGGATTATTAATGACAGTATGGATTATTTTAGCAATCACCATTCCAATTAGTTTAGCTGTAGAAGAAAGGTCTAATAACACAGAGAAAGAAAAAGGAGCTAACATTCAAGAGACAGCTATATTAAAAAGTAATGCAAAATTACATAAAGACAAATCAATAACAGATTTTTCAAAGAATGTTTTTACTAAATTATTATATGAGTATGTAGAAACAATGGATGTAAGAGATTGTTATGTTTGTATGCAATTTCTGCGTCTGTTGCAGAAGGTGTGACCTATCATCACCTTCCTTTGATGTATGGAATAACATGTAGTGTTTTAGCAAGTCTATTTTACAAGACAGGAAGATTAGAATATTATTACACTAATATAGATAAGATTTTTGCAAAGATTCCTGTAGTTCCAGAACTAAACAAAGTGAAAGAAGCAAAAACATTTGGTGAATTTTTCATAGAAGATAAGATTCTAATATTAGATGATATAGTTAAAAACAACCTTACCTGTGAGTTAAGAAGTGAAGAAAAGGTATTTTTAGAAATGGTTGAAGATAGAAGAGTGAAATTTCAAAGAAAAGTGATAGAAGAGACAAAAACACCTCTTTGGGCGTTTGAGGAAGAAAATCACGACAAGGAAAAGACAAATGCAGCTATGACTCTGGATTAGCCCCAACAGGGAAGGTTGTGCATTAGAAGAAATAGAACAAGATATGACAATTATTTCGTGGGTTCCAGTGATTGCCATGACAATTATATAATTTTAGGCGGATGGGGATTCAAAGGGGGAAAAGATCCAATATTTCCTGGGATCTATTACATTTGTGGTAACAGAGCTTATTACAGGTTGCCGGACCATTGGTATGGATCATGTTACTTAGGCCTGGTCTTTCCAAAGATTTTTCATGTGGATAGAGCAGAAAAGGGAACACACGAAATGATGAAGACATGTACACGTAGAAAAAGGGAAAGTTTCTCAGAAATAGTAGGTGATATTTTTGGAGCATTGATACCAGCAGTGGGAATATCTTTGAATGCATTTAAAATTCGGAAATTATCCACAGTAGTAGATCGTTTATCTACAGATACTGCTGGAGGGTTCTTGATGGTAAATACCGAAATGGTTGCCATGAGAGCTATGGTGATGCAAAATCGACTTGCCCTTGACATTCTTTTGGCAAAAGAGGGTGGAGTCTGTGGAATGCTGAAAGTCCAACATTGTTGCACTTACATTCCAGATAAAAGTGAAAATATACAAAAGTATATAAAGAATATTACAAATTTGCACAAAGAACTTGTTCCACTGGAGGTTGAAAATGCATTAGGAAAACTTGGTAAGAGTTTTTCCTCTGTAATAAATTGGTTTACTAGAATGAGTAGATTAATAGTAGGGAAAGTCATAATAGTAGCAACCATGATAATCATAATAGTTTTAGTACTGAAGCTAATCATTACATGTATAAAAAGAAGAAAAAGACAGAATAAAATAGAAAAAGAAAACAAGATAAACAAAGAAAGGGAAAGAGAAATGGGTGAAATAGAGCTAGAAGAAATAAAAGAAAACATGTATAAGAAGACAAAGAGACAAGTTGAAAGGGATACAGTTGTGTAAACTAACAAAAACAAACGGACAAAGAAATATGCTATCTGATAGAATTGTGTAACATGGGTTTTGTGGTGATATTAAAAATCACCAAAGGGGGGAGTTGATGGAGCAGGGTAAATGAAAAATGTTAACCTCCTAATATTTACGTTAAATAACACACAAGTTCGTCTTAGTAAATAACCAACCATGTATGTTACATGTAAAGGGTTAAAGGTAACATGCTATATATGTGCAAACTAATTTACTTACAATTTGTTAACGTGGATAACATAAGTCTAACATTTGCGTATTAACTAGAATAATAAATGCATGATTCGTGCTTGGAAATAAACAGTGTAGTGGCAAAGCAAAGTGTTGGTAAGTAAGGGATGGCTTTATATGTCGCTTTTGCTAGGTAATACCTAATTGGGGTACGTAGAATGATGGGAGGGAAACGAAAAGACTTATATTCTTTATTCTTAACTATGTTTTGTTTATCTTTATAATAGTGCGCTTAGGCCTGTTGAGCAGCGATATAAAATGGCCGCCATGAGCTAGAGTACGCAGGCGCGAGAGGGATTACGAAAGAAAGAAAGGCCGTGAACAAGAGGGATCATGTGATCGTTCAAAAGCCTAGGATGGAAGCGTGGTCAAGGCTGTGATGACCTTATCGCATAAACGTGTGCCAAAGCAAGACAGCGAAAAGCGTGAGAAGTCGCAGTGAATAAATGAATGGACAATAAACTGTTCGACTGAAAAGTATCAGAAAAGGATACAGTTTAAAACCTATGAACTAAGGGATAATGTCATGAACCCGTGAGAAACGACAAAAGTATGAACTTGCCACAAAGAACTGGTTGAAACAAGGATATTCATAATGAGATGTATACTGACCCGAATGGACCAATTAGAGAGAATCTCGCCATAAAGATGTAACATTTTCACTTAGTAAGCTAGTATTAGGGTATAAGAAGACCTACTCTTGGAGGGGAGGGAGGTTGCTAGTTGATTGCATTGGTGGGTTAGCTGCTATTGATGCTGTCGTTTTTTCAACGCTGCCGGTTTTTATGAACTGATGCTGCGGCTGCTATTTTATATTTTTGATTGAGCACGAGACACTGCTATTGGAGAACCTTTTTACTCCTAATAGATTTTTTCCATTTAAACTATTAGACTTTTATTCTTATGATACTAAAAGGGAAAGGAACGAGAAGGCCTGTTTTCCAGGACAGATAGATAGATCTTTCGGGAGTTCTTGCTGTGACGAACTTTATTTTTCCATCTAATAGGTATGCATTGCAATTTCAATTTATTCTTATAATGATGCTAAATGTAATAACCTGAATAATAAATGCGAAACTTATTCATGCTTCTAAACTTTATATAAACTTTATTATCTTTAAACCAATGAGTCAGTGGTTCTTTAGCTCAATGATAAATGTAAATGTTTAAAGGTTTATAGTGGTTGAGCTGGTCTTAATCACCATCAACTGATTCCTACTAGTTGGTCCATCGACCAATGAGCGGAATACCTTAGAGCTTGAGGAGTATTATGTCGTCTTTATAAAAAGGTATCCCGTCTCCTTCCAGCATATCATTAACTGTTTTCTCCTAGGTAAGAACGGATGAAATCCAGGGAATAAATGAGTGAGTGAATGTATATGCGGTGTTATGGGCCCCACCGTCATATGGATATAGTTGTGTTTAAGAGGGATATTTGCACCTGGACATCCAAAGACATATAGGAGAAGAAATTGTATTGATACCGCTGGATCACAGGCATACCACTGCAGTCTGCTTTCTCGCAGCGCGAGAAGCAGAAAATAAAATGGCATTTAAAATACCATTTTATTTTCTGCTTCTCGCGCTGTGAGAAAGCAGTGGGGCGGCGCTCCAACGCCCTAATGGAGGAGCCGCCCCTGTGTGTGTGGAATGTTAGAATGCCTGATGAGGTAGCGGAATGCTGGAGTGCCTGGTGGAGTGGACAGAGAAACAGTTGGAGTGTCTGGGCTGAGCAGCAAGGATGCTGCTCATGGAGCGGGCTTAACTTATTACCCTACTTACCATCCTGTAACTAAGCTTAATAAACCTCTTACTTGCAACCTACTTCATGGCTACCTTTGGACTTCTTTTGGATTATAACAGTCCTAAACTGAGCGCATGCACATAACCGTACGAGGCAGCCTTCTGTAGGTTAATGTCAGAATCCAGGGTCCTATGCCCTTCTAGTAATCATCTAATGGTTCACTTATGATCACTACATAAAAAATCCAAAACCTAATAAAACCGTACGCACTATCATTTTCATAGATGTTATTGGCATTGCCTCTATAAAGAATTCGCATTGGTGATAAACAAATGTGTGTTTAGCAACAGTAAAGAAGAGACAGCTGGAGAAAACAAGGAAGGGGCAGAAAGGATCGGGTTGCAGACTCTATGGTCAAAGCTCAAAAGATAGCAACACAAGAGGAGCCTTCAAGTGGCGAGGCGCTAATTGTCGGCCCTGCAGATGGGCGCAGGAAGGAAGGAAACAGAAGGAATGGCAGGTTGCAATAATGAGCGTCATTCAAAATGTGTGGGAGAATGGGCGAGGGGCACTCACTGCAGCTGGGCTGCAGCCCTGCACCAAAAGACTGCGCAGGTGAATAAATAAACATGTGCCAGTGGGATTGCTCATGTCTGGGCTTTAATAGGAAAGTTATCAGAATACATCACACAGGAGGAGGTCGCCAAAAGTTAGGCAAACTTGCACACACGATAACGGCATGGCCATGCCCACTCTCATCTGGCATCTAATTTGGGTCACTCAAAGAAAGATAAAAATAGATGTACTGATAGAAGACAATCGAGACGTGGTGTCCTCCCTCGAGACAATTCCTTACTCCAAAAGCCATATTGCAAAGAAGCGGCTGCCATTGTCCCGGATGCTTGGAAAGTGAAAGCGCGCATGGCGCGCTGAACGTAAGAAAGCACGTCATGCATGCAGTAGGAGAAACTCATTAAAGGAAATAGTGCTTACAGACTAAATAAAACATAACATGTAGCAACAGAAATAAAAGGGCCAGTCCTCATGGGAGGTTACAAATGAAGACAAGGCGGTACTAAGGAGGGACTAACAAGCCGATTACTGAAACAGAAGCCAGCATTTACAAAGGACAAAGACACAAGCCAATGAAAAATATGGGCGGAGAGTGGGCGGAGCTTCAAGTCCATACTCTAAAACAGCATGCCTCGCAGAACAGCGCATGCGCTGCCCAGGCTCAACCTAAAAAGGACAGAAAAGTCATGTTGAAAATGAGTACAGGGGACTTTATGTAAATTTGAATTTCCCTGTCACACCTGGGCCTGTGCAGAATCTTAAAAAGTGAAAATGTTTCCATAGGAAAAGTGGCAACCCTACATTTTGTGTTTTGTGGCCGCCACATTAACCCTCTATGCTACTTTATGGAAGGCAAAACTGTGACTATAGAAAACATTGATCTCTCTAGCAAGATAATTACCCATCAGAGTTATCTTACCGTTGTTTTTGTACCCTGGAAATTACTGGGCACACACGGACTTTCAGGTTAAGCAGAGCAGCAGCAAATTGCTGGGTGGGCGGACAAGCCGAGCTTGGATCTCAGGCAGCCTGGCATACCCTGGAGCCCTTAACCAAGTGGTTCCGTCTTTTTTACAGGACTTACCCAGGTCCTCAATTCTCTTAAAAAATTCCACCCGAGTGCCACGCCCCCTTTACTGTAGTGTTGCACTACACAGCTAAGTCTGACTCTCCAGTCCTGCCAAGTACCGCACATCAGGCGTTAGACAAACGCATTTTAGTGTGGTGGTCCGCATCGCTGCACTAAAATGCATTAATCAATGCATTTTTAGTGACTTGACACAACCTGCGCGCTGTGAGGGAGAAGCCGGGAGTGACTGCGACCATCGGATCTGCATTTACAGCAGCCAGGAGAGTGCTGTGTAGATGGTGCTTCAAGACTTGTACTGGCCGCTCAATCAAGTCTGTGTTAATAAACTGACTGACCCATTGAATAAACAACATTAATATAATTTATTTTAGCAGCCTACAGCTCAGAACTGCTATCACCTCGGGAGCTGTGCTGCGCTGGGCTGGTCTCAGCTGACTGTATTGTAAACAGCTGCCTTAGAGGCGGTACCATTGTCATGAGGCATGTAGTTCCTTGCATCCTGCTTTTCTGCTATGACACACCTGTGAGCAGACTCCTCCGTCGCGGCTGGACAGAACTTACCTAAAGAACAGAAGCCCTTGGTGTGAGGTGAGAGAGACTGCCTCCCAGCACGACCCCCAGCAGCAGAATGATTGTTTATTTATTTATTTGAAAAGTTTTATAAAGCGCGAACAAGACCCAGATCGGGTATCAGAGCGCTGTACAAAGAGGACAATTAACGTTGCTGTGAGGAGACAGTAAAAGTACAATACAAAAAAGGTAGCATAGGAGGAACCAGGTGAAGGCCCTACTAGACGAGGCTGTGCAGTTTAAGCAGCGCACTACGCCCCAAGAACGATACAGTACATTTCGAATCGAGTACATATTTCAAAACACATAGAGAAAATGATTGTCAGGCAAGTGATTTAGCATAACAGTTGCATAGTAATGCACTGCAAGGCCTGTGGCAGCTGCAGCATTTTCCCACTTTGGTAATGTTTCTTCTCAGGGGATTGGTTGCAAGCACATCTGTGTGTATGTCTGCATTTGTAATTACTGCATAGCCCCAGCGGCACCTGCAGAATAATCATGCTGGAATTCAGAAGGTGTAGAAGAATAAAGATGCCTTTAATTTTGTTTATATCTAGTCACATTTGCTGCACATTTAAAGACAGAGGTCACATGTAAGGCTATGGCTTATGACAAATCGCTGCTTATTTTCTTAAAAGACAGTTTGGTGTTTGTTTTCTTTTTCAAACTGAAAAGTTAGAGGATTTTCTTAGATGAACTCTGGAATAATCTTGCTTGGTACAATGAGTGGGAATGCAAAGGCTGTAAAATGCCATATTTTCCATAACACACCAAATTTTAAATACATGTAAATGAACACAATTTTGTCAAAAACTAGAAAAGCACAAGTAAAGCACATTTTATAATAATTTTGAAGTCTAATGGAAACGCACTTTTTAGTAAGATCAAAACAAGCACAAATGAAATATTCAGTGAAACTAGATTTACACGCATTATCATTTGCACGCTACATAGGTTTATCATTAAAGCTGTTTTTGCAAATGTAGTGGCCATTACAATGGAAAATGTGCTGTCTGTAACTGACAGTATGCTACCACACAGAGTGATAGTAATATTTGAGTGAATTCTTTTACTTTATTACTTGGTTTTACACATGGGAAAGCATCACTCTGAGTGTCACACATTTGGTAGTAGACTGTCCCTCATAAATGTCACACACAGGCAATCTGTAAACATTTTAGCTATGACTCTACTCTTGAGGCCCAGTGTATAGCCCTGGCAAATTAAAGCAATATTGGGGCTCCTCCAGGGATACGGAGGGACGCTCTCCTCACATTTCCCCTCAATAACAGCTCTCCCTGGAGGTCTGGATCGTTCTACACACACACATCCCACACTTGCCCATCGCATAACCTGGCTGTTCTCCAGCAAGCACTCCAGGCAGCAGCAGTCCGCTCGGCCTTCCTCTATATCCTGAGCGGAGTGAGCGTTCTTAGTGGCCCAGCCCAAACCATGGCTGGGCAAATCATAACAAAAAAACATGCACTTGCAATGCAATAGGTCTCGCATTCGCAAGATTTTAAGCTATTGGCATTGTAAATGGTAATACCTTTTATTTATGTGTTTAAAAAACCTGCAATAATAAAAGGCATTGTCATTTACAATACCAATAGGTCAAAGTTTCGAAAATGCGAGACCTTTTGCATTGCAAATGCTTGTTACTCACAGGGATGCAAGCGAGGCCGGCCCTGCCGCCGCCTGGACAAAGACACCCCACCCACCAGACCCCCAGAGCAGGACCACTGGGCTACAGGGGAGAGAGCCAGAAACAGCATGAGGGCGCTGTTTTGACGAGTTTGTTTCACGTGCAGCATACGTTTTAATCTAGAAGTAAAGATGACCATTACAAATCATGCGCTTCGATGCGTCCTCAAGAGAATGAAGCGGTATATAAATGAAAGTACAATGCAACGCTTCCAGTATTTCACGTGGCAAGTGTTGCACCCAACTAAACAACACTAATGCAAAGTCGTCCTACGAAAATGATGGCATGGCTGTACGACAACTGACAAGAAAAATAATGAAAGTGAAAGCGCGAATGGCACACTGAACATTAAAACAAGAAGCGCCCGCCATTATTCGTCAAGGGCAGCGTCCTGGGAGTGGTGTGGGCAGTCCGCCATGTAAAACGGAAAGCGCATGGCACGCTGAAAAAAAAATGAAAGTGAAAGCGCCTATGGCATGCTGAAAATTAAAGCAAGAAGCACCCGCCATTATGCCTCAAGGGCAGCCTCCTGCGAGTGGTGTGTGCGACCGCCATTGTAAAAGGTAAAGCCCATGGCGTGTTGAAAAAAAAAAGGGTGGTTGTGTTGCCATGCTGCAGCCTGCTTTAAAGAGGCAGTGCTGTGTCATTAAAGAAAATAGCGGTCACAGACTAGATAAAGCAGACCTTGTAACAACACAAGTAAAAAAGTCTAGTCCTGATGGAGGTTACAAATGCAGACAAGGCAATACCAAGGAGGGACTACTAAGCCTATTCATGAATCAAAAGCAACGATTTAAAAATGACAGAAACAGGAGCCAATTGAAATGATGGGCGGGAAATGGGCCGAGAGCTTCAAGTCCTGAATACAGCATGACTCGCAGCGCAGCGCATGACTCGGAGCGCATGCGCTGCCCAGACTCGACCGAATGAATAACTGTCCTGCCCCTCATGACCACATTGGTCCAGACACTCTGGAAGCAGGTCAGCAGTGTAGTGTTTGGGCCTCAGGCCCACATCCAGATAAAGGAGGGACACAGACACATAGTATACTGGTGCAGTAACTGGCCCAGAGCACGTGCGCTCGGCCCCTTTTATTGTCAGGGTCACCTGACCAGTGACGCCTGTGGTGGGTGGGGGTTTAGTGTGTGTTACAGCAGGGCAAAAGACTAGAACGTATCCAGCCGGATACTATATTCCTCCCAAACTTTAATGAAGGTCAAAACAATAAAGTCCAAACCTGTGGGAGAGAATACAATTTGCAAATAAAACACAACTCAATAACAATGACTTCCACGGCGTCTCTTTCGCTGTTGGCCAACCGCTGACGATGGTGTCCTTGCCGCCAGGACTACTAGTTCTCCTTGGCCCGATGTCAGGGTGCCCTGTGGATGTAGTCTTCCTTGGACTCACAGCGTGGAAGTGTGCTCTACAGTCTCTCTTCCTGTTCCACATACAGTGAAAGTGCAGATGATGGTGGATCAGTTCTGTGTTATTGTCCACTGTACAGTCCTGGGTGAAGTATATTCCCCATCTGGTGATTCACTATCTCCAACGGGATATGCCGTTGCAGGACGTCCCTCTCACGGATGCCCCTCTCTCGTGGGTGTCCCCTCTCACCGGACGACCCGGAGGCCCTTTGCTGTCAGGCTTCCACTGGACCGGTGGACTGCCGCCTTGTCGCTCCAATCAGGTTGGAGGAGTCGCAACGGGTCACCTCTGCGTGTCCTAAGTTCCACCTGAAAGGGTGTTGTTGGCACTTGCTCCTTTGCGTGCTGCCTTTGTCCTCCCAGGATTTCCAGAGCGAGCTTCAACAGTCCATCTCTCGTGTCGGGGCCCGCTGCCACCAGTGTCCCAGAGGCCTCTGCCCCTTGGATTTCCACGGTCCTGTGTCCGTTCCATCCCAGAGGTGGTTGTTACCAACGGACCGGCCTGCTCACCTCTGTCGTCCCCGGGTGATCTTGGGATTCGCAAGTGGATGTGTACTCCCAGTGATGCTGATGTTCTCCAGGTACTGTGTTCGGATGTTCATGCACCTTCGCACTTCTCCCTTCGGGTGTTTCCCTTCTGGTGTGTGAGTTGACCTGTCGCTCACACCTCTTTCCTCTTCTCATCTTCTTTCTTCCTTCGCCATGGCATCTTGCCACTCGAGATCTGTCTTCTCATTCTTTCCTTCGCGACGCGGTCTGGTCTTCTCTCCTGCTGGTCTGCCCTAACCAGGCTTCTCCGTGTAGCGTGCACTCCACACGTTTCCCCCTGGTCTTGTCCAAACCTAGGACACTATCTTCACCACGATCTGTGACTGGACCTGTCGTCGCGACCTTCTTTCGTACGATTACTTCTGACTTCTAGTTAATGTCGTTAGACTTCTCGTCCGTCTCTTTCTGGTCCTCTTCGCGGACCTCTCCTGGGGTCCTCTTCATGGACATCTCATCGGTCGTTCTCTTCACGGACCTCTTCTCCATTCTTCTTGTTGGACCTCGTCAGATCTCTTCTCTCTTTCTGACCTCTTCGCAGGTCACTTCGCTCTCTGACCTTCGCAGGTTACTTCGCTCTCGGCCGCGGGCCGCATGCTTTCTTCCTTTGGCTCCCCTCCCACTCGCAGCAGCTTCGTTCAGTCCTCACGCTGCGCGGGGTGGGGGTTAGAGCTGCTGCTTGGGCACTGCGTAGCCTCACTACGGGCTAGTGTTCACCTTTGGCCGCAGATGCGGGGTGGGCTCCCGCTGGCCTCATGTCGTTCGGGGTTGCTTCTCGTTTCACCCCAGCCCCTCGCTCACTCACCGGGCTCGCCGCCTGCCTGGCGGGTCGTCGCGGCCGATGCGGGTGGGCTCCGATCGGCTCGCTCTTCATTCGGGCCCCTGCAGGTTGGTGACAGGGTCACGCAACCGGTTCCTCAGTCGCCTCGCAGGTGATCAGCGGCGGCGGCCGGCGTCTCGGCAGTCCGGCCCCGCCTGTCCTTTCTTCTGCCCTTCCCGGGACTTACATCGCCGTTTCCATGGGCAGCCGACTCATCCGATGCGGGGTGGCCTCCCGCTCGGCTTCTTGCACCCCAGGGCTCTTCTCGCGCCCGCTGCGAGCTAGGCGCGTCCAGCGCTCGGTCGCAGGGGGGATGCAGTCAAATGAAGGCTCATCGGCCTCGGGTTAGGCTCCCAGTCACCACCTCTTCACCCCGGGGCTCTTCACACGCCCCGCGGGTCTTCGGCGAATTCCGGCGCCTGCACACGGGGGTACCCTCAGCATGGGCGAATACGCTTTCCCCCTCACCACCTTCCAAAAGGCGGCTGAACACGCGGGATTAGCCCGCTCGTCGCCATTGTAGTGTTTGGGCCTCAGGCCCACATCCAGATAAAGGAGGGACACAGACACATAGTATACTGGTGCAGTAACTGGCCCAGAGCACGTGCGCTCGGCCCCTTTTATTGTCAGGGTCACCTGATCGGTGACGCCTGTGGTGGGTGGGTGTTTAGTGTGTGTTACAGCAGGGCAAAAGACTAGAATGTATCCAGCCGGATACTACATTCAGCATGAATCAAGGCGGTTAGGTAGCGCTTTTGCGCTATTAATGAATGACGGCACGTTTTCACAAGCGGCAGTGCCGCATTCACAAACTTTGCGCACACACAGGCATATAAAGCACAAATTTGTGCAACCCGCCAGGAGAGTTATTTCCCGCACAAATGGGAAAAATGTCACTCATTTGTGCGGGAAATATCGCAATCTGGTAATACTGAGAGCATTGTTCTAGGATTAATACCAGAGTGAACCGCTGTTTTACAAACAGATTGTATCACCCCAGGCTCTCTAAAAATTGTGGGTTACCCTAGTTTTAATATTGATCATGTGCAGACACTTACTCGAAGCGTCACACATTTGACAGTAGAATGTCACTCAGAGCCGGACTTAAACCACAGAAACGCCACACATACCGATCTGAAAGCTTAGCAGGTAGGCTGTAGAAGTCTGTGGCGCAACTTAAATATCACCTTCCTTTGGCTTGGAAAAGTTGATATATTAAGCAACCACGCTGTACACTATTTTTGGACTGGCGTACAATGTTCAAGGGTAACTATGAGCCTCAGGGTACAAAGTGCTGTGGTTACGAAAACCAGTAAATAATAAATGAACATTCTGCATCTCGACAACTCTGGGTCATAAAGAAAAAATATACACAGCACTGACGCACGGCTATCTGTTCAACTCTATAATGGCATGAACTGAGCGCGAGATATCTTTTAGAGACTTGCCGCAGGAATACACATGCCCTCGATATACCCGTCAGACTGTGGGGGCTACCAGCGTTTACATGACAGGAAATTGAATGACCGCTGGGAAATCCTGTGTAGAGTGAGGTTTGCCGGTCAGATTTTACCTCCGGTGGTTAACTTGGCCAGCCAGTCACTAGGTGGCGCTGCAGCGCCTAGACCATTTCCTGCAAAGCCGAGCAGAAAAAAAGTACAAAAAAACTCCGAGTGCAAGAGCAGCGGGGAAGCCCCGGGAGGAAATTCCCCTCCCAATTAAACTGAGTACGAGTGCGCTCAAATATACCCTGCAGTGGCTGGGCAGGGGTCATATCCTAAAGTACAGTGTCAAGGGAGGCAGAGACCGTCATAACTGCACCGAGGAGCGCGATGGTGGCTAGGGCAGAGGTCCAGGCGTGCAAACAGTGAAAGGAGGTCTGTGAACCCGCCACACCGAAGAAGCGACACCTCCCACGCGGAACAAAGGAGGAAATCACCGAAATAAAGCCTCACACAGGAACAAACTCTGCCCGGCGGTACTCATCCTGAAAACGAAGAGTTAAAAACATAAACGGATCCAGTTGCACACCGGAAGAACTCCTTGGTACAACCCAGCACAACACTAGAAGGAGCTGCTGCCATACTGAACACAACCCGGTGCACAGAAGGAACGAAAGCATCAGATTCATCCCCACGCAGCAATATACAGCCCACTTGAAGAAGCAATCCGCGTTTTCCCAAGATACAAAGGAGGGACTCTGTCGGAGGAGCTGCTGTTTTGAGCGGGCCTTAATAACCGGTTAATAACCTGTTGTAGCGCCAGTGGGTGCAGGTGGTGCAGACCTGTGCAACCCGCGTGTCCTGTGCTGCCGCTGCCCACCATGACCTCCCCGTGCCCGAGCGACGGCAGCTCCGACCCTCTGCTGGCCAGGTTCAAGCAGCTGGAGGAGACGGTGGAGCGCCTGCACAGGGAGAACCGGGCCCTGAAGGTGAAGATGCAGAGCTACAACACCCTCTGCACCTTCTACCACGAGGCACGGCAGCAGCTGGGCAGCCTGAATGTGCAACTCTCCGTCAAGGACAAGGTGATCGAGGGCCTGCGGAGGGCCGGGCATGAGGCCCCCGAGCTGGGGCAGGAGCAGCACCCGGGGACCACGTCACCGTCTCTGGTGGAGGGGCTGCTGGAGCAGCTGAACGCAGCCAAGGAGCACCTCAGGGAGGCCGAGGGGGTCTCTGCGCACAAGATGGAAGCCCTCAACCAGGTAAACACGCTCTGGCAATCCTGTGTGTGTGATTAAATCAGCATAGATGTGTGTATTCGTGTTTGCAGGGCTCCAAGATTTGAAGGTTCATGCGTGAGAAGCTCATCTAGTGCAGGTTTTGTTTTGCATTCTGGGACTTGTAGTCTTGTTTATTCCATTTAGACCAGAATGACCAGCATTTCAGTTACACCTGTGTAATTTGCACTATTTCTCATTAAAAAAAAAAAAAAAAGCGTGAAATGGTGAAAAAGATGCAGAATTATGCCATCACGTCACTTGGTGTAATTATGGGGTCACTCAGGTAAAAATCCTAACCCTGGAGCACCGGAACACCGTGCGTGACCAGACAGAACGGAAGTGGCTCTTGCTCACAGTACTTGTATTTTTTGCACTATTTTATTTTAATATGCAGTGCAGCTTCAAGGATGCATTTCTCACTAAAATTTAGCACAAGATGTCAATATTTTTCTGAAATTTTGCATAATTATGCAAAAGGAAATTTACACAGATTTTGCACACCCCTAATCCCAATATGAAATCAGGACTACCAGTCTCAGAATGCAGACCAAAACACCTGAAGTGGATGTGTTGCTTTTGCATAGACCTGGGAAACATCAAAGCTCTGGATTCAAGAGCGGGACCCCAGATGCACAGCAACAAAGCAATAGACCACTATTCTGCATCCTGTGCTCATGGAGTGATTGAAGTAGTACAATGGATGTAAAGAGCCAGATAGGGATGAGGTTCTCTTCGAGGAGATGGCATTTCAATGCCAAAGTGTTTGTACACAGGGGCACTGAGTCATCAATCCATACAGTGATTAAAATGCCTATACAGTTGGAATTGGCCCTTTTTGCATGGTCATCCCCAAATGTTTTGCCTTCCTCATCTTACTTTTTGCTAAATTCGTTTTTGTTGACCTTAGGACTCTGCACTTTACCACTGCTAAGCAGTGCTAAAGTACATGTGCTCTCTCCTCTAAACATGGTAATATTGGCTCGTACCCAATTGGCATATTTAATTTACTCATAAGTTCCTGGTACAGTGCGCTACACGTGCCCAGGGCCTGTGCATTAAATGCTACTATTGGGCCTGCAGCACTGCTTGTGCCACCCACTTAAGGAGCCCTTTAAACATGCCTCAGGCCTGCCACTGTAGCCTGTGTGCAGTTTCAACTGGCATTTCAACCTGCCAAAATAAACCTTTTTGCCAGGCCCAAATCTTCCCTTTTAATTTATGTGTCATCCCTAGCGTAGATCCTGGGCAGCCCAGAGGGCAGGGTGCAATCTATGTAAAAAGCAGAACATGTACTTTTAAGTTTTACATGTCCTGGTAATTAAAAACTCTTCAATTCATTTTTCACTATTGCAAGGCCTAATTCTCCCATGGGATAACATTTGGGATTACCTTGTTACATTTTAGAAGTGTAATTTCCAAATGGGAAGATATAACTGTTTCAAGTTTGCCGTTTCTGGAATCCTAATTTAAAATCGTAATTTAGGTGGCGTTGGATTTTAAATTACAATTCTGAAAATGGCACTTTAGAAAGTTGTCATTTTCTTGCCTTAGCCATTAGTGCCTTCAGCCTGTCTCTGGTCACATGACTGGATGTAGTTGGAGCTTTGTGTATTCCTCCTAGACAGCAATACACAATGGGAGCTTAGGTGTGACTGAGTGGGCAGTCACTGGCAGGGTGGGAGGTAAGAGCTGGGTCTAGCCTCACTTACACCTGAATAGTCTGTGCTGTGTCTCCACGCAAAGCACTGAATACGTTACTTGAAAAAGTTTACTAATAGGCATGCATTCACTTATTTATTACTCCGGTGCAAATGTCACATTACAAGTTAGTAGCTTAGTATGGTATAAGTAATGGGAGAGGTCACTGCTGCCCTACTTGTTTAACAGCAGAACTGATATCAGCCTGTGTTTTTAAAAGCCATATGTCATAACGTTTAGGTGTTCATGTGTATCTATGAGGGTGGAGTGGGTGATAAAATGAAAACTGGTAAGCATAGATTGATCTTTGGTAGGAACTGCATATGGTCGGGCACAGACTATTTCAATATTGTCATATTGTGAGATTTGTTTGTGGTCTGCATGGTTTGATACGTTTTGAGAAACGTCAGGCCAAGTGAGAGATGATCTATTGCAGTAGATACTGGTTATCTGGGTCATTTAGTTGTTTGAGAGATGGGGCAATGCCTTGCTGTTCTAAGGCCCTGATTACGGGTTACACGGAATTCCATGCAGCAATTCCACATACAGAAATGCTGTTACCGGTCAGTGTCTCCGCATGGAATTTTATCTATTACCAGTTCAGCCCCTCCGAATGGGGAATAACTGTGGTCAAGGAATTACTGTGCAGAATTCCACACAGCATTCTCTATTCCTAGCGTTTACAGCACACATTTGCCACCTGCTTTGAACAGTTTGGTAAATGTGTGCAGGGGAATCTGTTTGGGGCAAGGGTAGGAACTGTAGGGGTGGGAAGGGAAAGGATAGATCTGGAGGAGTGGGTGGTTGAAGTCTCCTCCCTTGCCACAGAAGATCAGCAGGGGACCTGAGGACGAGGCTTGGCTGGTGTCGCATCCTATGCCTCATGCGAGTTTAACTGGCTTGTAAAATTGGGTCCAGTTGTCCAGACCAGTTGTGATCATGCAGAGTCGAATTCCATGCATTAAATCGGCACTGACTGACTCGGATTCAGGGCCTACGCCGATAAAAGGAGGTTCCCGCATTTCTGTGGTAGTAGGATTTAAGTAATAATTGCATTTGAACAGTGAGCTTTGGACAGTAACTGGTAGTCCTTGTTAACACAACAATAAAGTGCGCTACCTCATGTGGTCAGTACCACAAGTTCGGTCGAGTGTTGTCGTTGGATTTTTTTATCTTGATCTTCTGGTGTCATAACCAATATGATCGATCTTAGCGCTCTTTTACTTAACCCCTCCCCCACCAACCTTTCAGGCCGTTTAAGAAATTAGTTTCAAAGAGCTAGCGCTGCTAGATGCAACTGTTCATTTACACTCGCTATACTTCTAGGCGCTAGGGATGCTTTTTTCTCTCTCCAGATGTGAAATTGTTTAAAGAAATCTGGAGACGTGTAAACCCCAATTAAGTGCCCTGTGCGGACCTCACCCCCCCCTCCCCCCTTCTTCTTTCATTTTAGAAAGAATGTGGGGAATCCCGGCGCATCCTGCTCCGTGCGCTCGAGGTAACAGCCGCCCAGCTGCTCACAGTCCTGTGTAATCACTGTAATCAATCGGACTTTGCATCCGACCTGGTTTCCTCTCTGTGCGTCATCTTACATGCTAGCATTACACAATCTCCTTAGGCACAGCATGTTTGGACCGGGAGGCGTGACGTACATTGTCGTCAAAGCAATATTATTAAACATTGACCGAGAAATGAGCCACGTTATTAGCGTCATGGGGACTGCATTCTACAAAGAACGTGAGGAAATCTAAAATTGGAATCTGCACAAGAAACTGTCCAACTGGAGACTGCGTGAGGAAGTAATGCCGTGGAGTCTGTAGCAAGCACTGGCAAATGCCGGAGTATAGGGGCGCCGTGCAACAGGCCGGCATTCCAAACTGATGGAACTACAGAGAGCACGAGGCACTGTGAGCTGGTGGTGACTACAGAAAGCACGAGGACATGTCAGACTGCTGTAGGGAAGTGTAGGACAGAAGGAAATATCAGGCAATTTAGACATCATGGGGAAATGTGAGACCGAGGACTGTGTGCACCATGAGGAAATGCGAGAGCGAGGACTGTGTGCAGCATAAGGACATGTGAGACCAAGGACTGTGTGCAGTACAAGTAAATCTGAGACTGAAGTCTGTGTGCAGCATAAGGAAATGTGAGGTTATGGGGCTGTGCAGCGTGAGAAAATGTGAGGCTATGCGCACTATACAGCGTGAGGAAATGTGAGATTTTGTGGCCTGTGTACCGTGAGGAAAAACGAGACTTTGGGGAGTGTATGAAGCGTGAGGCAATGTGATACTATGGGACAAGGGGGACTGTGAGACTGCAGCATAACGTAGTAATGTGAGACTATCGGAGGCTGTGTGCAGCACCAGGAGAAGGGTGTCATAATGGGCTTCCACCCACTTGCCGCATCAAATAGTTTTCAGCTACCTTTTTAACTGTCCAGAGGCTAGAAAACTAAAACTGGTCACTCAAATGGTAGATCTTTTATGTAAAAGTAAGACATGACTGGATCATCGCTTCATTAGTTACCCTATGTCATCATATAATTCCCTGCATCTCCCCCCCACCAACATCTTCCAGTTCCTTGTGGCATGCTTGCTAAAGGAACGTCTGACAGTATCATAAGAGGTGCTCATTTGGATCTTTGATGGAGACTCGTCTCTTAAATCAGCCTGCTGCACTGGGGAGGTAGACCTTGTGTCTCCTGCAGCCAATAAAAATAGAGGGACACCATCATCTTACTTAAAGGGGCCATCCAGTGTAGAGAAATAAAACTATTCTCTTCCTGCAGTCCTGCATCTCTAACAATCACCAATAATAGGCACACTAGTCTTGAGCGTTGCTTTGTTTGGTTTTGTCCACTGGGGTTTTGAGGTGCATTTTGATATCATTAACAAAATGGCCCTTTTAAAAAGTTCAGTACACGCCGTTCTGCCACATAGCATTGTGGTTAGGGCGCTGAATGTTAACACGACACGACCGCCAGTGGCCAAAAGAACAGTTCAGATCAGCAAAATGAATCCTTAAAGCTTCAGCCGGTGATACTTTTTGTAAGTGTCTTTACGAAAAGGAACCAACCCAATGTATGGTAATCCGTCCCAAACTGCAAGGCCATGTCCCCTAAGCGGGATGTGACTAACAAACGCAGTTATTTTTCTTCCCTGTTGGGCCTAGTCAATGAGGTGTACCTTCATAACGCAAGTAAGAGATCCGCCTATAGGCAAACCCTCCGTCACTCAGTACTCTCTCCTAGACATTACTGACATGGGATGACAATATTTGTCAACATTTCTTAGGCATTATTGAGTTTTTTGGCAGGGTAGGAGCCCAAGTGTTTACAACACGTTGGTTCTGAATGTCAGCTGTTTATGTGGAAGCGGAATGAGAGAGGAACAAGCATAGCTTTTTCCAATAAAAGAGAACCTAAACTTCTGGACAGACCTGGGTGGATGATGTGACATGAAGCACGCCTTCAGTATTACTGTGATAGAAGAAAAGCAGTGGGAACTTGGGGGACTTCCACAATATTTTTGAAGACAACTTAATGCTTCTTTTCATTCCCTGAGTCCATTGCTCCGCCCACTCTTGTTTGCATCTGTATCTCTCTGGCCTGCCCATATACGCTAAAAGTTTGGCTTACTTTGCAGGAAGTTCAGAAGCTTCGACAGCAACTGGACGAGAAGGACCGGCACCTGCAGCAGGTGGCCAGCTGGCCTCAGCGTGAGAAAGAGGTGGAGATCCTACGGCTGCAGCGGATTGTGGCTGACAAGGAGAAGGTGCAGGCAACTAGTGAAGTGCTGTGCCGCTCGCTCGCCGATGAGACGTACCAGTTGCGACGCAAACTGGCTGCCACTGCCGAAATGTGCCAGCAACTGGTGACCTGCCTGGAGGAGAAAGGGATCGGCCGAGATCCATTGAATGATCCCGCTCACAAGGAGCAGTCTGCTAAGGTACGCTAAGCTAATTTGTAGAGCTGTAACTACAGGCAGAAATGATGTGTACAGAGAGAAACTTGTTGTGGTACATACGCGCTACTCCAAGCAGCAACCAGCAAAGATTTATGTGCACATAAAACATTTACTTGGTTCATCTCACAGTGAACAGTGTTGATTTGAAGGCGCCAGGCTGATTATTCATGGTGTCCGTCTGGACTATTAACCCAAATCAGGGCAGCGTTCAGTGCTGCTGGCGTCATTGCATGCTCTGCAATGTTCTAAGACTATTTCTCGTATGTTTAAGGCGATACAGATACATACATATATTCATCATGGATAAATACTACCAGACCCTCCTTCTTTGCCCAGTTACCTTAAAATTCTGATATCCTCCAACACTACTTTTATGTCCCCACACCCTTTAAATCCTTTCTCCGAGCACCTGTATTGTCTTGTGTACTCTGTATCTCACGGGATTAGCAGACTAAGAAAAAAACTTTGTGTGGGGCAATGCTTTGTAAATCAGTCTCTTAAAAGTTGAAGCAAGTTGCCAGAAACTATAAAATAACTGTGAAACCAAGAAGTTCCTTCGCCTCTAAATGAGGCGTGTGAACCGCAGGGAGGCGGAGCGGCGCATCAGCCGGTTTCCGCAAAACCCAGGGATTCGACATAAGTGGTTAAAATATATTATATATCAGTTGAGATGATTTTAAAGCCAAACCACATCATAGTATTATACAAAAATCAACTCTGAACAATCGCCAACACAGCACAGCATAACACACAAAACGTGACCCAATCCTCTAAGTGAGTTAGGTGTTTTTGCAATGTGATTTCTTTAAAAGGCACCTTAACTGATGTATTTAGGTCTTTCCATCCTTGTAATATAGTGGTGTAGTACGTACCCGTTGAAACCCTTAATCCCTTTGAAACGAGGGGCATGAGGACAGAAGAGCGTGTGTATAGAGAAAGATATCTTTTTCTTTGGAGAGTAGTTTCGCTGTATAAAATATGTATAGCTAAACTGGACCTGGGCAAGCTTTGGGCATTCTTTCTATAAATGTATCTTTGGCACAAAAATGTGTCCTCAAGCAGGCCTATAACTATTAGGGACTTTTGCTTCGATCTTTGTGATGCTTCAGATGTGAGTCAGACATAACAGCATTTACATTCTTTTTTTATTATAGCACCAATACCACTCATCCTATTTGCTGAGCTATTTTTTGGGGACTTTCCAGGAGCAGGCTGGAAAATCTTCTGGAGATTTTTATAAAACCATTGTTCCGTATCGCAACGCCGCATGCTGGTTAGAACAAGCATCCGGCTGAGAAGTGCTTGGTTTCTGATCTTTAATGGCAGTGAAATGTCCAGCTGGTTCCCCAGACAGTGTGTTGAATGTGAATAATGAGTACAGAATTTGTTTCTCTTCTTTCTGAGAGAATAATTCCACACTCTCTTTGGCTCAGAGGCGAGCATGGAGAAACCAATGTTGGTTTGTGTTCATTTCCCATGATAGTCCTACAAGTAAATGTTTGAGTGAATTTGTCTTCTTCCTTGGAGAATGATTCCAGGTACTGCTGTAACTATGAATATCTGGGCCAATAGATAGATGCTTTGTGAGTTTTTTCGTTTTTGTCTGATTTTAGTGTAAGGTAAACAAAAGACCCACAGGTTTGAGGTAGGTGGAGGATGTCAGTTTCTGACGACAACTTAGCCTATAGTTGTGTGTCACCAGCATCTTGATGAAGAGGAAGGTCTTCATTAGAAAGTTCAGCATTCACAGCCTTAATGTAAATGTTGCATTTTGTAGGAGTAAGAATGAGTTCCTGGAAGTTTCTGGAGTGTTCTTGACAGGAAGGGATGGGGTGGTTTGAGAGTCCAAAAAAGCGCATTTTTGTGTGTTGGCCAAAAAAGGGTAATTAGTTGAGGACCGTTTCAGAGATATCCTTGCTGATTGCAAAGGAGCAGATGATTGCTGCGATCAGAAGTAATCAAGAAGTCCACGACTTTCAGTGAGTGCTCAGTGACCTGCAGTGTTGTTGTTTCAGTACAGCAGAGGAACGAAAGCCTGACTGGTATGTCTCTTGGAGGTTGTGTTGGCTTACACCAAGAAGTCCAATGTTGGCCTAGGATGGCTCAATCAATCCAGATTTTCTTGTTAACCATTTATTGTTTATAAATTCATTTGGAATCATTGTATGCAAATGTATCCCGTGTAGCTACTCAGAAAATCTGGCATGGATCTGACCCTTGTGGCTGAACCTTGGACACCTACCTGTATTTAGTCTTGGAGTTGCAGTTCCACAGCAATTTCAAGTCCTTGGACGAGGTAAAGGAGGTGCACTATAATGTGCCAGGCTGCAGAATATATGTAGGTGTTCTCAAGAAGTGTGACAATTTGGCCAGTTTTCAGAGATAAAGTAAGATGCCAGTGTGACAGGAGGTACTAATGATGTTCTGGTAGCAAACAAGGGCTGTAGAGGAGAGGGAGTTGATGAGGGAGAAAAGCAAAATGTCTTCATTGGAAGAGGTAGGTTTGAAGGATTGGATGACGTTGACCGGCTAGTTGTTGTATATTGTAAGTTTTGCATAGGAGATTGGCCAGGGTGTTGTTGTGTGGTTTGTGAGGTCCGCGTTGAGGCGTGCAGTCAGTGGCATTGACATTCTGGGAAAGTAGTGTGTTTTCTGTGTAATGATGGATTTGCCACACTTGCCTCATAATACAACACCTGATGTAGCTCCATATTTACAAATTACTAGTTCCTGATGAGGGAAGAGAGTCTATTACCTGAAGCCCAGTGGAAAGGAGGTGCCCAGATAGCACTCGGTCAGCCCTCCCACATGCACTCAGTGAGGGCGAGGAGATTCAACGAGCCTGTGCATTTTCTCCATGTATGATGCACTTGGTTGGGTTTGATTCCACGCTTTTTTGGGAATGTATGGCTCCAAGAGTCAACCTGCCTGAGCGATGGGGATAATTGTCAGGGGCTAGCGTTGTAGTCAGATGGGCAGCAGTGACTTGACCCCCAGCAGTATAAAAAAAAATGCCTAAGGCCAGCCTGCTGTGATATTTTGCAATATTTGCATGCATTGCTAGACATGCAAACACAGCTATTCTCCCAGTCAGGTGGCCTCGGTGCAGTATTTGATTAGTTCTCAATGTATTAGTTCAACAAAAGTGAACTTTTAATTCAGGATTTGTATCCGCCTTGGAGGTCTTTACTTCTGCACACTTTATGCACAGCTCATCGGGCTGTATACAAGGCATTCTATGCTATGCATGCTCCTTTTATTAACTGAGCAAAGGGAACACAAGCAGCCCATGAAAAGAACGGAATAGGCTTCAGCAGCACAAGCTTTTGTCACTAACACAAAGGAGGTACAGCACAGGCCATGTCAGTGCAAGGCTCCATCACTCTTAGAATAGTCAGCAGTGCAGGCTTGGTTCAGTAATGTGTGTGATGGCAGCGCAAGACTGCATCGCATGTAGGGAAGGTAGCAGTGTAGGCTTTGTTCAGTAACGCATGCCGTGGCATTGCAAGGCGTATGCCACCTAGATCAGGTACAACAAGATACCACTGCAAGTTTATCCCCTTTCTCTTACCCTCTGCAGCTTGCTAGGAATGGATGGTCCTGTGGGGTGATAAATATTGCCTAATCTAATATTTGTGTTTCAAGAACTGGCATAATGTCATCGATGATGGGTGCATTGAAATACAATACATATTTATACATTATATAAATCTTTTTACAGCTACAGTTTTCAGACAGTGAAGTTACGCGTCTGCAGGCCAGCATCAGTAAACTGCAAGAAGAAAACAGGACATTAAAACAGAAAATTATTTACGTGAGTACCGCGCTACCTCCGTTGAGTTCTTATAATGCCTCAAGGACTTGTATGTTGTCATATTCTTATAGCTGCTAAATATAAATTGTCACAGCACTAAGACATATCACTCTTTCTTTTACATTACAACACTTTGTTGGATTACATAACCCTTTGCTTTGCGTATTTGCCTGCGTCCCCTCACCATTTACCTTAAAGGTATTTTCAGGGGTGAGGGATGAGTGGGTGGTTTCCAAATTGACCACACGTTTGGGACAGTCCTGCTTTGTCTTCATTTGAATAGCTTGTACTCGGAGTGTTTGTGCATGTGTGGAACTGTACAAACTACCTATCACTTACCACCTAGTTCTGCAGAATCACAGTCAAGAGATCTGTGGCCTTGCCTCCTGTAATGTATGGATCCCCTCAATATTGTACAGTTCTCCTCTGTATAATGCAGTTCTAATTTGGAGCACCTACGTTGCTCTTCAAACGGGGTAGAGGACGGACACAAGCTTACCTTGAACACCCTACCGAACCTTCACTTTTGAGGGCATTTACCCTATTGTTAAAGAGCAGCAACGTTCCCAAATTCGTTCAGATAGTTTACACAGACCTGGCGTCTTTGTAATCAGCCATTTTGAATCCACTATTTTTTTCTAAGAACAGTGACCAGCATTACCTAATTAAACATCCAGTTGTGACAGCAGAACCAGTAACCTGTGCATCTCTGACCCAAACATTCAGGAGGAGGGCGGGGGTCTGATCTAGTGACTAAGCTGCTGACCATGGGACCTTTGAATGTATTCCTGGTTTCAATCAAAATTGTGTGATTCTGAGCAAATCACTTCACCAAATAAATCTGAAATGTAGTGTACTTGTGGAATGCAAATGAGTAAAGTTCCAATTGATGTACAGCGCTCCATTACTGACCAGCTAAGTTTCCAACATCTAAATATCAATAAATACATACAGTACTACATGCAAGTCACTGTTTTACTTTATATAGCTGCTGCCATATCTTCTTTGCATCTTTTCTCCTCCTTACACGCTTTTTCTTATTTCCTTCTACGTCAGGGAAGGCTTACACAGTTTTACCCAGGTTGCTAAGGGAAACAAATCAGTATTTTTTTCATTGTGGGGCATGCTGCATCCCCCACAATGTTAAGTGTCTGCATATGCATGGCAAAGTCGCCACAGCACACTTAAGGTCACCATCGCCATATGCTGATTTTGGCAGAGGGTTATGGGAGGTAATGGAGTCCGAGTTCTCAGTGACTATTAAATTATATTGCAAGATAACTGTTTGCTTGCTACATAAAGGCATTCTCCTAATGGAACTAGAGAAATACGTTTTAAAACACATTTTTAACTTAGGATCTGCAATTGACCTTTCGGAGTTTCAAACTGCTTTCTAGTAATCTACCAGAATGTGTAGCGGGCCAACACGTAAATGTGCTTGTAACCATCAGGCGGCAGGTTCATAAACAAATAGTACTTATTACACACTACCAGAGCAAAATCTAGAGTACACCGTCTGAAAAGGACTTTGCTGCGGTGCGGTCCTGTGCTTATTTTGGGAGCACAGCAGGAATGGGTGGTTAGAACAACAAAAAGTTGAGTGAAAGAAGAAAGCACTCGCAACAGTCCCGAAAAACACATAGAAGACCAAAACGTTTTTGGGGATTTGTTACGGTGCTATTCTGGTTCTAGTTCAGGATCTGTTTTGGTAGTGGTTATACTGTGGTTCTGCATCAGTTCTTGGTTTATTCTTGTTCTCTTACAGTTTGGGCCTAATTACAGTTCGGTTCTGGTTTTATACAAGTTCTACTTTAGTTTTGGTTCTGTTCAAGTTGTTTCTTTTAAAGTCATGTTAGTGTTATACGCCAGTTCTGGTAATGTTCTGTTACTTGTGGTTTTCTAACTGTAGTGAGATTGTATTAAATCTGGTCATATTATGGGTAAACCTGCTCTTGTTCTGTTCTGGTTCTAGTTTTAATCTGACTTGATTCTGGATCTTTTTTGGTTCTGGTGATATTTTGGCTCAGGTTCAGGAATGGCTCTATTCTCGTTCTGTTTCAGTTCTCATAATCTTCTTGTTCTGTTTGTGCCCTTGCCCTGTTCTGGGTCTCATTTGGTCTCGGCCTCATTCTTGTTCTGTGTACATGCTTGCTATTCTGGATTGGTACTCTTCTGGTTTTGTCCTGCTGTACCTTACTTTATTTTCCATTACCACCTGTTAACTCCAACAACAACACAGAGGCAGGCGGTTGGAAAGGCATTTTTGTGCTCGTGATGGCTTTCTGCTTGTTAGTGCACTTAGTTTGCCCCAAGCACCCTTAAAGAATGTGCCAGGAACATAGAACAAGTAAGCAAGAGATGTGTAGCCTTCAGCCAGAACCAGAGTAAACATGGTTGGTCAAAGTCTAGAACTTGAACAGAAGAGGGAGCACACAAGCACAAACTCATCTACACAAGCTTATGCCCCATCTTAAAGACGACAAACTATAAAACCAACACATACATAAGAGTGGTACCCAGACACCCAAGTGTGACCCTTGGCCAAGGCCACAGGGCAGACGTTCTTAACTTCTGAACTCTTGGGTTTGGCTGCTCATAGTTTATTCCTTTCTTCCTTGCATCAGGTAGAGGATCTGAATGCTAAGTGGCAGAAGTATGACGGAAGCAGGGAGGTGTACGTGAAGGGGCTTCTCCTGCAGCTAAAGGGGCTGAAGGCACAGGATGACCCCCTTAAAGTAGCAGCGCCCACGCCGTCCAACGCAGAACTGTTGCAGAAAGAAATCCTCCGCTTGAACCGGCTACTGGAAGAGAAAATGAAGGAGCAGCTACGGCTGAAACGCGACATTGAGGAGGTGATGAAAGCAAGAGTAGAAAACAGCGAGAGGATGCAAATCCTGGAGCAGCAGGTTAGCAGCTTGGTCTTTTTTGCTTTTTAAATTGTGTTTCCATTAGCAAATGTACAATAAGCCTTTCCATTGCATATAACCTGCAGTCGCTGCGACATAAAAATAAATCCTTTCTGCTGCCTCTTCCCAAATAATCTCCTTTATTTAAAGAAAATCCGCTTTACTTCAGATGGATTCCTAATATATACATTCACTGTTGTATCCCCCGACATACCTATTTAACAAGGTTGCAATATTTTGCAAAACTGTATATTATAGTTTGGTAAACTTTTCTTTAAAAAATGTGTTCATCTCCGATGTAGTCTTACGAATTTCACCCATTTGCCTCCAATTTTTTTTTTTTATTAAAAATGGTTAATACCTATGAAAAACAATATCCTTCAAATGCTCCAAACCACCTACTTATAAAAAAGTATTGTACAAGTTGTGGTGCAAGTCCTGTTATTTGTATGTTAGGTCAAGAAAAGTCTAAGTTTGTACCTATCTGTCGAGCCATCCCATCTGGGAGTACTTATCTGTCTTGACAACTTCTATTCAATACAGTAATTGTTTTCAAACTGTATTGAATTTGTTGCTGTGAACATCAACCAGATAAGCTATTCGTGTTAAACTTCCCTGTTTCTATTTTCTCTTAACCTCAGGATTCATGGCATTTATCTGATTTACTAGTTATTAATATTCAGATTTGGCCTCTTTTGGATAAAAAAAAACTTTTTTACTGAGATGCTGTTTGTGTATCCAGACCACCTATCTAAACATGGAATTACTGATTTCCAAACCTCTTAAGAATCTCATTGAGAGATTAGCCTTCATCAATTTTAAGTTCATTAAATGGCACCCAAAGTCACCCAGTGTCACTGATATTAACTTCCTGGTCATGGAGTGAGAGTGAAACCCCTTTTCCAGCTCTATCAAAATATAAACCTTGAAAACCAAGACATTTTTTAAGATGACGCACAGTTATGTTGAAAGTCTCGTTAAATATCGTATTGCGCATTTGACCTTTGTATCATTCATTCATTTAGTATATACTCTGACTTTAGAGTACTAACTTTTTTCACAACATCTTTCTTTTAGGTTTTTGTTTACAAAGACGATTTTACATCAGAAAGAGCAGACCGGGAACGTGCCCAAAGTAAAATACAAGAACTTCTGGAAGAAATTTCCCGGTTGAAGCATCTTTTAGCCAGACCACAGGTAACTTAGAGCGACAATGCTGGAAAACAGATGAAGTTTTTTTGTTTTCAGCCACCAGGTCGATCCAAAATGATGATAGCAAAGCAGTTCTCTTGATACTTGATGTCACTGGCGTTGTGACATTGTCTTCTCGTTTTCAGAGAGTTCTTCAGGATGTTCAGTTTGGTTAGCTTTTCCACAATCCAACATGGCAACCAGCCACATTCACTTGCTTTGACTCTGAGACCTAAAGTGCACGACCATCTCTTTATGCACTAAAACAGTCACCAATGCTTCAAAGGGAATTCCCCCAACTAGAACATAAGTCTGCTTCTTCTGCTCTCCCCTGGGTCCTTCTCTTTTGTGTACCAGTGTACCACGCAGGAAATCAGTACCTTTGTCGCACCTTGAGAATATAAATGTCCAACCACCTTGTAGCTAGTATTAGGGTAGGCAGGACTTCTACGATGGATCACCCATGCCACTTTTGTTGACCTCCCCTTTCCTCTTACTGCAGAAGGAGATTCACTTAACTCCTTTCTTCCCAAGAATTCCACAGTGCCCAATGACATCTTTGAAATTCAGCCGTCCTGCTTTTTACAACTGAAAGGGACTGAATGGAGGTGCTGGGCTATTTACTATTAAATGGCTGTTGCCAGTTTCAGCTTGATTATAGCAACCGCTCTAAAAAAAAAAAAATGACCGCTGCATGAACGAGGCAAAAAAAAACTCTTGGAGGGGATTTTTTTATTTAAACTTGGGATTGCAGGAGAATCTTGGTGCAAAGTCTTCATCCAACCAAGTGCATTTCTGATTTAAAATCTGATTCAGGAAACATGGAAAAGGCAGCCAGATTAAAAAGTCCTTAATAGACCAATAGCTGTTTCCTTGCATTTTTGCTTGCTTTTTATAATAGTGCTCCTGTTCAAATAGTAAAATGTTACTACAGCGCTGTAGATTTATAATTTTGAGGCAGTGGGAAAAGTAAAAAAAAAAAGTAATTGCATCGTATAATCTGCTAATATAAAGGAGTGGTTAGTGTAAAAGGAGAATACAGGTAGGGCAGAGTGTGAGCAAGGAGCACCCTGTCTATTTTACATCTGCTTACAAGTGTTGCATTGTGGCCGGTCCAGTCATCACAAGCGAGTCAGGGAGAGATCAGAGTAGACCTTAGCTGCCACTGAACATAGCATTGATCGGGAGAAAATCCTAGGCGAAAGGTTGGTGTGTATTATTCACCTTTGAGCTAGATTGCCTTGCTGCCCTTAGTAAATCTAGCAGGGCACTTTAGAGAAAACGCTGCGCTTCCACAAGTGCTCTGGAGTCAGCGGAGGGAACTATAGTGTTTTCACCGCCAGTATTTTCCCACTGGGCATAAGACTAACACAATATTCTGGACCTTTTGATGGGTGGTGGAAAGAGAAAAGGATTGAGCTATGTTTCTGTGTTGTGTTTGCTTATGCCAATGGCCAGGCTGATTTCTCTACTTGGCAATATGTGTCAGTCGTACATTGCAACCAACTTAGTAATGCACAAAACAGAGATCGCAGAGTCCTGACAATGTGGAACTTTGGTTACTAAAGGAAACTAGGGTCAAGTCAATGAAAAGTTTAAGAAATCCTGATCTCTATCTCCCTGAATCGTTTCTGGAAGAAGCAGGTGGACAATCTACTAGGGTATGGCAGTCCTTATATCCTGCCAAGCCTCGTTCTACGAAATCCCAAGCTGTCGATTGTAATACCACTTAGGAATTCGGTAATCTCTCTTACCTGGAAATAGCTTGTACAATTATTTTTGGCATGAAATGCAATTCCCATATTTGAGTTTGTCCCATATCAGGTTCCTGGTTCCCTTTTTTTAAAATCCATATTACACCAGACTGGCTGTGCTTTAAGCCTCACCAATTCCTTTATCCTGAGCCTGAGGCAGATGTGATCTTTTCTCCCTTTAGAGGCGATTTCATGTTCACTTGATGACATTGTTTTGACAACGACTTCTCGAAGTATGAGGGCGCCCTGTCAGTGGCAGAAACCATAGTTTTTGTGGCTCGCACTGCTACTGTATTGTATCCCTTTGGGTATTGGTGACAGAAATTGGTCGTAATCTGTTTGCGCCTCTTGGCACTCAAAGCATCTGAAGGCCTCATAATGGGGCGGCTCGTCTGGGGATCTTAAAGCAGAACAATGTTGTCCATCAATCGGAGAACAGCGTATTGATAACCTACATATTCAGTAACCAGTAGGAGTACCCATAAGATAGTTACATCACCGATTACTGTCTTCCTCATGCTAGCCCATGGAATTATGCTTGGCTAGTTATGTTAAGTATATAATTCTAGAGCCATATCACCCATAAGGGAATCCTTAACAGCCAGAGGTTGCTTTATAACTCTTAACATGACACCTAGTTGTGTAGTGAGTCATTAACAAAATGTGGACATGGTGAGAGCTGGGTTCCAGTTAGGGAGGTACAGACAGATGTGGCAGAGGTATCGTATCATCTATGTTTGTGATATTTGGACAGAGATGCAGGTTTTGGAAGCACCCCTAGTTTTCTAATATCTATTGGAGGACTGCTTGCCTATTGTGACCACTATTCTAATATGAAGTATTCTAGCAAGGGAACTCTGAGGCTAGGGAAGACCTAACAAACTTAGGATAACAAGATTGCTTTACTGTGGGAGTGTCCCCTCCCCCCCCCTTCTTCTTCTTCTTTTTTTTTTTTTTTTTTTAAATCAAAAATTGTTTGCCAATTTTGATAAAAATGTTGTTACATTTGACTAAACTGGTTTTGTATTAAGATGTAAAGAGGGCTTTGAGAAATATTTTGATAAAATCTTGAATTTTTTAAAGAAAACCCAATTGCATGTAGAACAACTTGTATTGGGAGCTTCTGCTTTTTCTCAGGACTTGCGCTAAATGTATCCTCGTCTATTAAGTACAGCTAATTCCCCAGCAAGTGAAAAGAGATAACACCTGTGTTCCTTTTTCCCCAAAGGATTCGAGAGAGCGAGCTGGCAACATGCGACTCCAGATTGGCAACAACAATCACATGCGCATAGAGAGGGACAGTTCAGAAGTGCTGCTCCGAACCAGCCAGGACCCACAAGGCTTAAGAAGCCAAGGCACCCCGGCGCAGCAAGTGGCAGCAGCATTGGTCAGTGGGACGTCGGAGCCCGAAAGATGCAGGCAGGGCGATCTGCAGTGCCCTCACTGCCTAAGGCTCTTTGGAGACGAGCATAGTGAAGAATTCCTTCGTCACATCTCGGATTGCTGTCAGTGACCGCACCTACCAAGCATTGGTGAAAGCAACTGAATCAAACTACTACTACATCCAGACAGTGTCTTTTGTGCGCTGACTGGCCAGATGTTCACTACTGCAGTGTGAGGACTTGTTCCTACCAGGTATGGCTTGTGAAACTCACACCACGGAACTAAAGGGACCGCGTTCTCTCCAGTGAGTCGTTGAGCGTATGCTATGCTGTTGTACTTTGGGAGTGCTTGAAACCGAATAGCTGTCGCTGTGAGAGCAAATAGTGGAAAGTCTTGTGGACGAGCAACCCGAGAGATGACCCTGCCGAGAGGATGCCAGTATGACCGCATGCCCCCACTTTCCAGCAACTGTGGAGGAAAAAAGTTGGAGAACCTATCAGTATCCACCGATAATTTAAAGGAGCGGGGACATACTTTTGTCTTAAAAGGAAAGAAAGGTGAAGGTGTGCAATGACTTTTAATGGCAAACAAATTGCCCACTAAGCGAAGTTGGCAGGATATATGGTCTGCGGAGAAAGGATCACTGACATTAGCCTTTTTTCTGACCAGAAGAACACTGACACTGGCCTTTTTCTGATTAGAAGGTCACTATGTGAAGCAAAAAATCCACCCAGCTCTGCACAAGAAGCCAATTAGGAACTTTTTTTATGCACCATTTGTATGTTTATGAAAGTGGAACTTTTAGACCTTCCCGTGGGTGGAAACAAGCGTTTTGTTTCACAGTTTACAAATACTACTTTTTAATGACAATAAAATTCCCCATTTTGCCTGAGCATGCTGGGAGCTATTCCAGTTGGCGGGGGAGAGTGGACATTGACCCATCCTGCACATTGACATTGCCTGTTTTGCACTGATCTTCTTTGCACTGTGCTCTGTATTTATGTTTTATTGGTGACTCATTTTATTTTGTAACCGACGAGGAGTGTAGTGGTTTTGGGCCACAAGCTGTGAAAAGATATTTTTTTAATCTGTTCAGTTGATAAAATAGATCCTATTTTTGTAATAAAATACATACTTTTATTCATGTGCTCCTCATTTTACTTTGATTTGAAATGTGGGTAGGATTAAACATTTTCAACAATACAGTTATTAGTATTGAATATTCAGAATAACATTCAGTGCGCTTCCACCTCCACATAAGATATATACAATCCCTACAGTGCACCTTTGCATACCACACTCCCTATGCATCAGCCGTGGCCCTTGCAGGTAAGAGCAGTGGGGCCCGGTGGTGGTGGTGGGGGGGGGGTGATTTTGACGGATGACGAGGGGAAATTAAAGAAATAATTTTCCCCACCGCTCTTACCTGCATGGGTCGTGGCTCCTATGCATTCTTCCTCTGTCCGACAGGAGAACATGCAATATAGTATTTACCCTTCCCTAACACTCGTTTCTTCCTACTTTCATCAAGCCTCTCTGTACTTGTCATAGAGAACAAGATTGAGTGTAGTGCCTTCCCTTACCTCACTTCAAACTTTAGGTCTCAACGTGCATAGCTTTCTGTTGTTGAAGACCTATTGTCTACAATGCAATACTACGAGCGGGCTTTAGGTCAGTCATTCACTCATTGTTTAAGTGCCTTTCTTATAAATTTCCACCTGAAGAGAGTGGGGTGATAAACCCACAGACCCCACTTCCCATAGACGAATATATCACAGTCCAAGTGCATGGGTTATCGCAATGGACACCTCCTGGAGTCCTCGGTCATCTGCAGGTATCCAAAAGAAATGGATAGGTCACCTCACACACTTATTGTTGTGGCATGCTTCATCATCGGTGACCTGTGCACACCAAGGTAGGTAAATTACACCTTGATGGAGTAGATCGACGTGCAGGAGGTCTGTGAAAACCAAACTGGACAATTGCAGGTACATTAATATAACTTGGGGTTTACTCCTTAGGGAAATTCCAGTTTATCACAGGAGTTCCCCAGATAGGATTAAAAAACAGAAATATCACGTGGATATTGTATGAGACCTAATGAGCCATCCATGCACCTCTTTCTTAGGCTTTCTTGACTATCTCAATTTTCTGTTCCTTAGTCTATGGCTTTCCTCTGTTTACTTGTGTATGTTCCTCTGCTCGGGCATTGCTGCTTTACATTGCTTCTCATGAGATGACTTGTATCCTTCCACTGCTCCCTTGAAGGAACTTTCCTTTCCATTTTTCATACAGCAATTCATAGAATTCCATGTCCTCTTTTCTGGCTCAGACGTTCCCTAATTTTGTGAATTTGCAAATTGCTACTTAGGAGCAAAAGTAGCAAAGGCCTGTGAACTCCACTTAACCAGCCACAAAAAAAAGAAACTGTCTCCTCGTGATATATCTTTTCGTTTCTTGTTTCTTCAAAATACTGCTTCACTATTGGCCCTCCACAACTCAAGTCATGTGTCTGCGTGCCCCCATTGTAGTCAGGAAGCATTTTCAAGGATATCAAGCATTGTCGAAGCCAATAGGTCTCGCCTATGACGTGTTGGCTTAGTCAATGGTTTTTAGCCATATTGTGCAATAGCATGGCCGAAAGTAAACAAAAAAAGTGCTGTGACGCGGTCAAGGCTGTCCACGTCATATTGCTTTTTTCCGTTACTTTGTCGTTCTTCTGTACAACAAGCACTCTTATGGAGTACTGAAACATAAAAAAAAATTATTAAAGCGCTCTGAAAAGGAGGATTTTTAAATATTATGAAATTGACACTTATACCTATCAAAAAAAGAACGCGACTGCGCGGCTAAAACACAGAGCCCAGCATGAGTCAAACTGGCATTTTCCTAGTACATCAGTAAAAAGTGTAAATATAACCCCGGTGCATAATCACACCTCGCCTTGCACGCTTCAACTGGGCTGACCTGAGCCCACATCAAATACTTTAGCCTGGGACAAGAACACACAGGAGAAACCAAGGGAAGGGAAAGGCAATACAAGAGAGAGAAAAAGAAACTGGGGCAAGTGGGTGGGGAGAAGAAAAAGACAAGCGGGCGGGTGAAAGGAGATGGTGGGGGTTGGAGGTAAGGGAAGAGAAGTAACGTCTGGGGAAGGGAGTTGAGAGGGGAAATGAGCAACTTGAACGGGGATATGGAGTGTCTGAAAACACAAGCACTAATATGGAGCACTTGAAAACAAAGAAAAAAGGTTGCTGCAAAACCCGGAGCAATGGAAGGACGCAAGTACTTAGTCTATGCTCCAGGAGAGTAGAGATGATATGGCGCACAAAGCCTTGCTAAATCGAAAAGAAACAAAAGCGACTCACGCTGAAGCTAACCAATGGTCAATCAATCAATCAGGTGTCTTGTAAATCGCGACTACTCACCTGTAAGGGTCTCAAGGCACTGGGCAGGGCAGGGGGGGACTGCTGATCCGTCGATGGCACTGTTCAGTCGAAGAGCCAGGTCTTGAGGTCCTTCTTGAATTGGGGCAGTGACGGTGATTGCCTGAGGTGAAGAGGCTTTGTTGCGAGGTAAGAGAAGGATCTTCCTTCGGCCGTGGTCTTGCGGATATGTGGGATGGTGGCCAGGGACAATTGGGCGGAGCGGAAATCTCTGGTGGGTGTGTGGAATGTGAGGCGGTGGTTGAGGTATGCAGGTCCTGCGTCGTGTAGGGCTTTGTTGGTAAACCTATGGGTGAGCTGTAGTCCACTAACTGTAAACAACATGTCTCGTAAAGATTGCACATACGTTGTCTATGCAAGACCTAAAAATCAAGGAAGCAAGTAAGGAAAGTGGCTATCACGGTCACAAGGGAGACTATTTACCTTTTTTCTGCAGCAAAGAGCAGTTTAATTTTTCTCCCAGCTATGTTCCATGATTTAAGACTCAAATCAGCAAAGCTGTCATTTCACCCCCTTCCTTATCACTGCTGTGGCAAGTGCTTCATAGAGGAGAACAATCTTGTTTTAAGTGCAGTGACGTGTAACTCAAGCATTCTGGCCACTCGGACAAGTATCCCAATACTTTCTTTTAAGAAAGTGTTGATGCAGTCAGGTGCTGGACTTCAACTGACCAGTTTATTTACATTTTGAAAATACATGGCTCGCTCGTAGGCAGGGCAAAGCAATTTCAGTATTTATTTATGATAAGTATAATAGCATAATTGGCAATAAATAATCCTCTTCAAATGATCAAACGAAGTGGAAGTCTTTCCAAGTTCTTCTGTCTTTAAGGAACCTAGAGACCCAGATGGTAGGCTTAACTCGCTAACCATTGTTGGAACACTGCAGGTGCGTGTCTGCTTTGGGGTAATGCCACTTTTGTTCAGCTGGCCCTGCCATTTGGCATCTCACACCTGCTTTGTCAAACTATCTTCCTTCCCCATTGGTCCGTTTTCTTGACTGGTGGGGACTTCCATTATCATAAGGCTGATCACTAGATTATCACTCCTCTCGCTGAAACTTCTTAGCATTCTTTTATATGCCATCCGTCGTGGGTGGGTGGGGTGGGGTGGTTCCCACCCCAGGGGAGCCCACTTTTAAATAGTCCCATCAAGGCATTTATTGGTTAATTCATGGGTGGCAGCCAAACCACATGCATTGTTTCATATTTGAGATGCTCCATTGACCAGCGATGCTCCCCACCTGCTTTTTAGGTTGAGCCTGGGCAACGCACGCGCTGCTCTGCGAGCCATGCTGTATTGGAGTATGTACTTGAAGCCCCTCCCACTCTCCGCCCATATTTGTCATTGCCTTGTGTCATTGTCCTTCGTAAATGCTGGCTTCTGATTCGTTATTAGGCCTGTTAGTCACTCCTTAGCACCGCCTTGTCTTCATTTGTAACCTCCCATGAGGAGTGGCCTTTTTACTTCGGTTGTTACACGGTACGTCTTCTTTAGTCTGTAAGCACTATTTTCTTTAAATTAGTTTCTCTTACTGGAGGAGGGTCTCTTGTGCGCAGTTGTGACCACCGGCTTGTTTATTTAACTCGTAGCAAACGAGGAGCTCTTCAGGGGAGTCAGAAGGGGGCAACTCAGCGATGCCTTCAAGCATTTGGAATGCAATAGGTCTGGTATTTGCGAGAGTTTAAGCTATTGGCATTGCAAATGACAATGCCTTTGATTTATGTTTTAAAAACAAAAACCAATAGCTCAAACTCACGTAAATGCGAGACCTATTGCATTGCAGATGCTTGTTCGTCTGGCAACCGCCTCCTTTGTTGTGGGGGCTCTTCCTGCCGTGCGTGGTACCCTTGGGCCTCAGGCCTTTGGCCAGGTTAACCCACCTGCCTCTGATGTCCCCCACGTGAGCAGGCCTTTAGTCTTATCTGCAGACTTGTCTGTGTCCTCAATCACAGTACAAGGGGGCATGAGGGGGGGTCAGGGTAGAGCCTGGTTTATCTACTAATAGTGCACATGCCTCACACCCTGAACTATTCTCCTGTCCCTTTCTTTTGGCTTTCATCTTACATATGGAAGCAGATCTAAACTAGTGCTCACCCTTCCTTTGAAAAGAGATATTTTCATAGTGCCTCTCTACTTTACAGACAGACGTGTAGTATAATGGATACATTGTGTCATCTTGAGCCACGTGATTCATATTCTAGTTTCGCTTGCCCCACATGGCCAAAGATGGTGATCTTGGGAACATCACGTGAACTTCCTGTACTTGAATTCCTTAATTTGCCAAAATGACGCACACTTACAAGTGGACAACCCTAGTATTAAAAACTGGACATTAATGTTTATCCTTCATATCCGTGCCAGCAGGCCCACCTCATACTTTGCCACTTGGCAGCCGCTCTCCATTGCCTCACACTTTCATAACAGTTTTGTGGGAGCAGGGCGAGATCCTTTGAATATGAAAAAAGAATACCTGGTACCTCAATGAAAACTTTTTTCCATGAGTCAGTTCCCCCTTTGCACATGCTTTCCTGTCACTGCCAAGCAGATTGGTGCATAACTAGCAACATACATGCACGCTAATGATAATAAGGGTGTAGAACAGTAAATATGTAGTACATACATGCCAACATTTTAGAGGAAAGTGGGAGATTAAAAAAAAAAAAAAATTTGTGAGAATGTATTTCCCCCATTGATCTCTATTGAAGCAGAGGCAATTTCAGGCGAGAGACAGCCAAAATAAATCAATTTTTGGCTGCATAAATCGGGAGTCTCCCGCTTGAATCGGGTCTATTGGCGTGTATGATAGTAGTAAGAAGTAGTTGCTTCACTGTACTACTAAGGTGTTACCAAACAATATTACAACACACCACAGCCCTGACGGTTCCAGGCGCACGTTTACTGTTCTTGCGAAAACCTGCAGTTTTTAACCTCTGAGTGGTGACACAATGGCTAGGTGGTAGACTTCCTCTTCTGAAATGCAGAGGAAATTGCAACATTGTGGGATCTTCCGGGGCTTTCTTAGTACGGATTTAGCTTTTGGGTTAACCTAGCAAAACGTATAAAATAAGAAACATTTTGTTAGAAATATACTGTGTAAAGCTCGGAACCTAGTTTATAGTTTGATTGTCAGAATTTTGGATCACAATTGAGGCAGATTTCCCTCTCCTGCCAAGTTAGCCTTTAGAGTTTTATGTAAATACAACTTGGGTTTCTCGACCAAAATAATTGTATCCCTAATAAGACAGTTATTTATCAACATAACTTCTAGTAGAAAGTTGGCCAAAGCATAGGGAAGACAACACTCTAGCCCTAGTTTGAGAATAGGTCTCTAACATCTCTTTACGCCCACAGCAAAACAATTCAACATGAACCACACAGCTCTACTGACTGACAGGAGTTTACAGGCACAAGTAAGACTGCTAACCCTCTGAACACCACAAATGAAGTAAACTGTTTCTCTTCTTATCCCATTCCACTTTTCCCTGTACAGCTAATACCATAATCTAACCCGATCCCCTAGTTACCTTTTGGTTATTGAGGTAGGAGTAGCTGGGGTGTGGAGTTGGGAGCCAGCGTTGGTGATTCGCTGTCATTCCCGCAGGATCGTGCATACCACAGATTAGTTTATGTGCCTGCACCTGACAGCGGTCTCTTCAAGAGGACACTTCTCAGAAATCTCTCTACCAAATCACAAGTCGACTCTGCTTCTGGACCTCTAAAAGCTGGACCATTGAGCCCTAAGAGTAGAACCTGTCATTTTCCTGCCAATCCCATATTTAAGGAAATAAAGAATTTTAATTACTTCACCGAAAGCTGCTACCAGATTGTTTATTGAAGACCAAGCCTGAAAATTATTCCAGTGGTTCTCATTTGACCTCAGGTAAAAGGGTGTCTCGATTGCTATATGAAATCTACTAAGTGATCTGAGCAGATTCTAGATTTGAGACCTATATTTTCAAATGCCAAACCCCCAGACGTAGTTTGGTCCTGGTCTGTAATGACAGAAAGGGACTAGCTGGAGATGGGACTAATGGAAATTCACAATCAAGTTCAACTGACATCTGAGTCAACAACAGAGGGAACACTGATCTCGTGGTCCACTTTGGAACCAACACTAAATCGTCTCCCTGTTCCTTCTGAATTTTGACTATTCATAGTCGAGACTATGCCAATATGTATCACACAGATTTATCGGTGCTAGGAAATCTTTGTTTATGGGGGATAATACGCTCTGTTGTCGTTTTGAAAGTGTTGTGAGCAATCTAGAGGTTCATTTCCTTGGGATCAAGCATGGGGCAGTTCTGTCCCGAAGATTTTTTGACTGAAAACAGGATAGATGAGTACCCCTCCTTCCGTTCATTTCAGCGTACTTGAATTATTGCTTTTTTCTTCAGCAGCTCCTTCACACAATCTTCAAAGTTTGGCATTTTGATGGAGAGAACGGAAGAGTAGTCACCATGAACCTTTAGGGAGATTCTTTCCCAAATTGTACCTTGTAGCCATTTCTTACTTTATCTAGAACTAACTTGTCTCTTATTGAGAGAGCTCAATGGTTCACAAATTCTCCAATTCTAACTCTGAATGGAAGAAATTCGGTTTCCATCCAAATAGTCATGAATTTTGGGGTGTGTTAGCTGCGGAAGTAGTTGTAGCAGGTGTATTCCAGGATTTTTCAGAGGTAAGAACACCCCGGACATGTCCTCTTCTTCAAAAGGGATGTACCTTCTTTCCTGCAGAGTGCTGAGGGAATTTATTTCACTGACGAAATGCCATTCCCTACTTTGAGGTTTAATTGGGATTAACAATTTCCTTTTCTCCACTGATCTTTTGAAGAGACCTTCTAATTGTGACCCAAACGTTTCTTCCCTGTGTACAGCAAGTGCATAAGCAGGGCTTTCTACAAGGCATCTGCTTTCCACAATTTTAACCATAAGTGTCTCCTGGCAGCTACCATTGCTCCAGCCAATGCTGATGCAGCTGAGAGAGAGTTGTAAGATATATCTGAGAATATACTTATCTGCTGTACTATCATGGAGAGACTATGTATAACAGCTTGTCCCTCTTCCATGGATTCTGACAGCTTAAGCAAATCTCTAAGAAGGGGCAGAACTGCATAATTAGCATTAATACCTGCCCTTATGTAGAAGTTTGAAGCAGCTTATGCCCTTTAAAAAGCTGTATCTATTCTTTTGTCTGTTGGGTCATGAGGTTAAGGCATCCTCCGATATAATAGATCCCTGTGTATGTAGACCTGCCATCATGAAATCAACTTTTACAGAGGCTAGCAATTTCTCAGCAAAATCTTATATCCAGTGGCGGGTGGCATCTACGGGGGGAGAGGGCGTGGCGGGCGGAAAAATATTTTAAAAATAAAAAAACGTACCTGAAGATGAACACAACGTCCTCTGCACTCGACGTCTTCTTCCTCCGACTGCAGCCCGGCCAACAGGAAACTCCCTTGGCCAATCCCGGCGTTGCTCTCACCAGTATGAGAGCAACGCTAGGATTGGTTGGAGCGGCCTGACTCCTTGCTCCACAGCGATATGGAGGCTTTGGCTTGCTCTAAAACAGCTGTGTTAGGACAGCTGGGTTAGAGCTGTTTAAAGTGTGCATGTGTGGCTGGCCGTCGCAGGATGGCCGGCTAAAAAGACCTGCGCACTTTAAACAGTGTACAGCCAGCCCACCTTCCTTCCTGCTGCTGTCAATCAGCAGCGGCCCTCCCCCGTCCTGACGCTCTCTTTGGGACAGGGCATGAAAAATAAAATGGTAATAAATTACTATTTTATTTTTCATCTCTGGGGCTTTGGGGGGGTGGTTTAAGTGGGGTGGCGCTTCTCCGGATGAGCCGCCCCTGCTTACATGCGATATCTGTTTGAGAGAAATCTAGGAGACCTTTGCCTGTCCACCTCTTCCGTTTTTGTCTCATTACTTTCTTTTTGCTGCATGTAAGGAAAGGGTTTCTGGTTCTCTCCTCTCATAATATATGAGTAACAATCATCTTCATCGCCAGTTAATTCATGCTGAGGTAACAAGAGATTATCCCTCATGTGTTGTAAGAACTTTCTTAAATCCGATCCTTGCACAAAACGCCCTCTCACCTCTTCCACCACACCAAAAACCCACTTTTAATATTCATGCATGGGACCTTCCTTTAGGCTGATCCCAGGCTGAAAAAACCTCATGCACAGCCTGTGGAATAAGTCTCTGAATTCCATCCATGGAAGAGAATTGGCCATGAAACAGGGGAGCTTATTTACAAGCCCATTGCGCCTCCGGTGCGTCACTTTTAATATGGGAAAAAGTGATGTACCGGCGGCGTAAGGGGTTTGTAAATAAGCCCCAGGGTCTCTGCACTTCCCTTCCACTGTGAAACCCCTGGAGAAGTCACCTCCATAGGCGACACCGGGAACTCTGTTACGCCGCCAATATGGCGGTTGTGCCGGTCACCGGTGAACTTTCCCGGCGAGGGAGGGGGAGGCGGGGCCCGCGCTGATGACGCCCTCCCTGCCCTCGCCCTTTGGCTGAGAGGGTGTTTGCCCCGGAAGCAGTTCAAGTGCTTCCAGGGCAAATGCAAGGCAAACGGGTCCCGGATCTCGCCGGGACCTGTTTTTTCTGGTTCAGGGGGTAGGACCCCTTTAAGAACACCAGCAGAGCAGCGAGAGAGCCTCTTCCTTCTCCGCCGCTCTGCCAGGAAACATCGCCGCCCGACTGGTCGTGGAGGACTCCAGGGAGCCTCCGTTGGGAATTTTCTTTCTTTTTTGTGCAGGTGGCAGCAGTATCGGTGACGGCGGGAAGAAGCGGACGGGGGGAATTTTCGGCGGTTTTGTTTCCTGCCCGCTACACGCCTCTGCCCTACGCAGTGGGGGCATAAGGAATTAACCCGTTTAATTATTTTTCACGTGCAGGCTCATAAAGAAAGGATTGGAGCCAGCGTGTGAAGCCATCGGTTTACAGCAGCACCTTCGCCTTCCTCATCGGGACCGGACCAGCAAGCACAGACCGGGAGCCACGCGGGTTGGAGGATATCCTCACCTGCCCCACATTCTTGAACGTGTGGGAGTGGCTCTGGCTGTAGCTGCGGTCGGGGTCCTGCTATTACAGGGAGGTAAGGGGCTCTTGGTGGGAATTGTTTGGCCTGCAACATAGAGCTGTGTGGACAGGGCTATTTTTGTGCAGGGGACATCTGAGGCCCAGGTTACATTGGCGTTTTGCATTGGCATTCTGCTGGGCACTAGGTGAGAGGTTCCTCTTGCGCATAGGCAAACAAGGACTATTGATTTTGCAAAGTGGGGGTGAGCGCTGAGGGTTTGTGGGCTGCTCGACGTGGGTAGCAGTGTTTTGGGGTAAGTGCTTACATTGGTGTGTGTATTGGCGCCTAGGTGGGGTGTTGCTTAGGCCCATAGGCAAACAAATGCTAGTGTTTTTTGCAAAGTGGGCGTGAGCACTGAGGGTTTGTGGGACACAATTGCAGTGAGCAGGTGAGCCTTTAGTCAGCGATGGCGCCAAAAGCAAAAAGGGGGCAGGTTCCATCCAGGATGGAAGAGTGGATGGCAAACATGATGCGCTCCATGAGCGATCTAAATCAAACAGTGGCAGAATTAACCAGAAGGGTAGACGGGCAAGAGAACACCGAGGACAGGCCCAGGCACTCTATTGTGGCACCCAAGGCAGCTTTTCCTCCGGTGCCCCGGAAATCCAGGCAAAAGCGTGCGAAAGGGGGGGCTGTCCCAGAGATCCCCGCGGTGCCAGTATTACTGGAACCGCTAGTACCAACCCAGCCACGGAGCCAGTAGCGCAGCCATCCAAGTGTCAGTGGTCCCAGTACCAATAGTGCCAGCCATACCAGTGCCAATAATAGCTGCCATCCCGGGTCCTGAGGCTCCAGTGCCATCAGTACCAGCCATCCCGGGGCCTGCACTCCCAGTACCTGGGCTCCAGGCGGGGGGGGGGGCGACTCCACCAAGTGCTAATGAGACCCCAGCTCAGCCTTTGGTTGCAGCAGCCAGTGCTCCCAATCTAGCGCCAGGTCAGCAGGACATAGTGGCGAACCTAGCAGCATTGCTACCATGGCTGGCAAAAGCAGGGGCAGCGATTCCGTCTACAGGTAGTGGGGTCCTGTCAGCTGAGGGTAATACCTTAGAGGAGGCAAGGAACTTGGTAGCGCGAGTAGAGAAAGCAGCACAGGTGGTGCCGCCACCAGTTGAGGTCCTCAAAAGAGCAGGGAACACCGCAAATGACTCGGGACCCCCAAAGAAGGCCGCAGCAGCGGGACCTGAAGACGCCAGGACGCAAGCGGGCACATCGGCAGGTACAGTACAATTACTGCCAAGTTTATGTTTGGGGGATGTGCGCTCCAACAGAGAGCGTCTGGCTCGGCACATTGCGCAGGATGTGAAAGAGCAGATTTGGAAGGGCGAATATGTAAACATGTTTTCCTTGTTGGTGGACAAAGATGAGAGGGAGGAGGCCAAGAAATTAAGGGAATGGGCTCACCCAAGGGACTGGGCCAATTGGCCAACTAGAAAAAAGGTTGAAGAAACACTGATTAATTGGATAAAGGCATTTGGGAACTTCCATGCGGTAATGATAGAGACATTTCCAGGGCTAGGCACAGAATTGGTGTGCTACCAGAACAGAATTACATGTGCCCATGATGAGTATGGTGGGATGTGCTGGAAGGAGTATGACAAAGCTTTTAGAAGGGTAAAGGCATCTGATCCAGCTCTCACATGGGACCAGGTGGAAATATTTTTGTGGTTAAGACACATGAATTACCAAAGCAAGGACACGCCAAAAGGGCAGTCCTTTCGGTCAGGTACACCCCAAAGCGGGGGGGGGGCAGCAAGAAGGGAGCATGTTGGGATTTCAACAGAAAGACATGCACCAGACCCAGTGGGTCCTGTAAGTTCAAGCATGCCTGCTCGTTCTGTGGCCTCTCCTCACACCCAGAGTCTAAGTGTTTTAAAAAATCAAAAGACAAGGGAACCAAGAAACAAGAGTGAGGTTTCTTTATTTGGGAAAGCGCACTCACCTATTGACGTTATGGCCCTGATACCCTGGTTGAATAAGTATTCTTGCCCAAGCACAGCCCACATTTTGTTGGAAGGTTTTAGGGACGGCTTCCGGAGTCCAGCCCCTGGTTACTCAGTGGTGTCTTACTGCCGCAATCAGCAGTCAGTGAGGGACAACATATCTGTGGCAAGAGAAAAAGTACTGAAAGAACTGCGTTTGGGGAGATTGGCAGGTCCTTTTGACTCAATCCCTTTGGATAATTTTGTCTGCTCACCACTGGGGGTGGTACCCAAAAAGGACCCAGGGGATTTCCGCCTCATCCATAACCTGTCTGCTCCCAGGGGCCAGTCCTTGAATGAGGCCATTGATGGAGCCCTGTGCTCCGTGAGATACGCATCATTGGACCAGGCGATTGCTATGCTGTGGTCGCTTGGCCCAGGCACCTTATTGGGAAAGTCTGACATTGAATCTGCATTTCGGTTATTACCTGTGCATCCACAAGATTTCCATCTCCTGGGTTTTCAGTTGGAGGGGAAGTTCTACATGGACAAATGCATGCCAATGGGGTGCTCTGTCTCTTGCTCATATTTTGAGACATTCAGCTCCTTTTTGGAATGGGTTTTTAAGCAAGTATCAGGGCACCACTGGGTATTGCATTCTTTGGATGACTTCTTGCTGCACCACAGTCACAAGAGTGTAGCAGGGCATTGGATTCATTTTGCACACTGATGAGAGAACTTGGGGTCCCCCTGGCACAGGGTAAGACAGTCGGGCCAGCAACAAAAATTGAATTCTTGGGCATCGAGCTTGATTCCATTGAGGGTGTGTCATGCTTACCATTGAGCAAGGTAAAAGGTTTCTCGCTGGCATTAGCAGACTGTTTGCGAAAAGAAAAAGTTACTTTACACCAGTTACAAAAAACGGTGGGCATGCTCAACTTTACCTTAAGAATTCTCCCTATGGCCCGCTCCTTTTCGCGTTCCATTGCGCAAGCAATGTCAGGGCTAAAAGACAAGCATCACCACACTCGGTTGTCCAGCGAGGTTAAGCAGGATATGCGGATTTGGATGGCATTTCTGCGCGACTTCAATGTCGCGGTAGTGTGGCCCAGCCCAGCCAGGTCCAGTCCGGAGCTTGGGCTTATGACAGACGCAGCAGGGAGTGAGGGGTTTGGAGCCATCCTGGGTTCCCATTGGGCGGCAGGGCATTGGCCCAATTGGTGGGTCGACAGTGGTGTCACAAGTAACATTTCATTTCTGGAACTGTTTCCCATTCTGGTGGCTGTGACAATCTGGCCGCAACAGTTCCGTGATCAGTCAGTGGTTTTCTGGTCAGACAACATGGCAGTGGTGGAGTGCATCAACCTGCAGTCCGCGAAATGTAAAATGTTGCTTCGCTTGCTTAAGGAAATTGTACTGCAATGTATGAAACTAAATGTCTTGTTTAGAGCTAGGCTTGTCCCGGGCATTCTCAACCACGTGGCTGACGCATTGTCTCGTTTCAAGATGCAGGTTTTCAGGTCCCATCATCCGGAAGCAGCGGACTGTCCCACACCGTTTCCGGAGCATCTGTGGCCGCTTGGTGCCCCAACTTACCAGACCTCGTGGCAGCTAGCTTAGCGCCCAGGACTAGGCGGGCCTATGAGGGGGCATTTACCGCATACTGTGCATCCCTAGGGCAGGACTGGGAAAAAACTTGGCACAATCCAGCATCCATCTTATCATTCTTAAGGGAACTAAGGGACGGAGGGCGGTCGGTGGCTTGCGCAAAACGCCACATGACCGCAGTGGCATTTTTTGCAAAAATGATGGGGCACCGGGATCCCACGGGCACATTCTTGGTCCAAAGGGCTCTGAAAGGTTGGCAACGCTTGCAGGGCACACAGCTGGACGTTAGACACCCGATCAGCATTGAGGGACTCAAAGCCATGATAGCGGCGCTAGAAAAAATATGTAGCTCCAGCAGTGAGGTCCAGTTATTCAGGTGTGCTTTTTCCCTAGCCTTCTACGGCGCTTTCAGGGTGGGAGAGCTGGTATCACGTAACAAAAAGGACTGGCAGGGGGGGATGCAATTTGCCCATGTTCAAAGGCAGGCTGGTTCAATATCCTTATCAATTCCCAGTTCAAAAATGGACCAGAATGGGAGGAGGGATCATGTTATCCTGCAGAGATCGCCAGGGAGCCCATGTTGTCCAGTGGTCAACCTGGAGTCATATATGGCCTGCAGGCCACAGGGCGCAGGTGGGCCCCTATTGATTCACCAGGACAGTTTCCCCCTTACAAAGTTTCAGTTTGGGAGGGTCCTTGCTCTAGCTTTGGGAGCGGCAGGCTTAGACGCTTCCAACTTTGGGACCCATTCTTTCAGGATTGGGGCAGCCACAGAGGCCACAGCCCGGGGACTAACTGGTCAAGATGTCCAAAGAATAGGGCGTTGGTCTTCGGACTGCTACAAGCGCTATGTGCGGTTGCATCTGCTTTAAGTATCATCGCTAACGTTGGCCTTGTTTCCATTTCTCTGCAGTTTCCACATCCTGTCCCGCAGGAGGGGAACTTATCTTCACTACCGGGTCAAATGTGCCTCGCCCGCTCCAGGTACCCGCCGGGCGGCCGGGCCGCAGAGAAGTCTGGATCTTAGGGCATTCATATATAAACAGGTTGAAGCAACAATTTTTCACAGGCAATTTCGCAGACAGGGCCCGCCAGGCGGGTTGGAGCGTAATAATGCATGGTCAAGGGGGTTTGAGACTGGAGCAGTTCCAGAAGCTCATTGGTCCTTTGTTACTTAGGTCCCCTGTGGCACCTGCTGCAATAATAATACATCTAGGGGGAAATGATTTGGTCGACATGGGCAGGAAGTAGGATGGTTAGCCAAGCAGTGTCCCCTAGCGACCTTAGTATGGTCTCACATGATCCCGAGGCTCCAATGGCGGGGGGGGGGGAGTCTGTCTGGGCTTTGAATCACTCAGTAAAGAGGATCAATAACAGGATCCATAGGGTCTTCAGGACTCCAAAACTCAGTACAATTCCACATTGGTGCATCCGGGGAGAACATTGTTATTTAGAGGACGGGGTCCACCTCTCTAAGCTGGGTAATGAAATATTCATAGAGAATATGCTAGCCTGGCTGGTAGCAGCAAGTCACAGGGCATGACCTCGGGGTCTGTAGCGGATGGGGGGGGGCAGATAGTCGGTCAACCATACTGGCCTGTGGCGGTAAGGTCATGATTGCTAGAAAAGATTTACTTATCTTAGTAGGCATCCCATTGTTCAACGGGGACGCCTGGGGGGGGAACAGTGGTCCCTCATCACACTCCAGGGGGCACTTACGGCCGGTAGGCTGAAGGGTACGGGGGGTAGGAAGTCCCGCTTCCAGTAGGCCGCTTGGGCCAACCCCTGCGCAGGCGCATTGGGTGCCAACTTGGCACAACATCAGCCCCTGGGAGGTACGATGGAAGGGCGTGGGGGGCACCCACGGAATCTGGTGGGCACACGGGCCTCCTGCGCAAGGTCACTCCGGTAAAGGGGGACCTGGCAACTAGTTGGGAACAGTCATGACCTTGCACGTAGGCTCATCCAGGATACGCAGAAAACAAATTGTACATGTTCCAGTTTTAGGTTAGGTATGGCTTTGTATTAGACTCTTGTTAAGGTTAGCCATAAAAATTTATCAATCTCTGTATTGCTAAATGTAATTGGATGTGTTTTGGGTTTTCTGCGTATATGTTAAAAAAAATCGTTTTTGATTATGAATTGTTAATAAATGTTTTTTATTAATTTGTAATAAATACGGCCGGGGATATACGACCCCTAATACAAAGAACTGGTGTTGGATATTATTACTGATGATTCGTAGGGGGAGAGGTTTGGGGACAGTGTTTAACTGATCATATCAAGGGAGGGGACTCGGCAATACCAGGTCATATCGATACGATGTGCCTTCTTTGTACCTTTGGTTATGTTGCCCCTCCATTCTGCAAGTCAAGAAAGGAGCTTAATTAGCAGTTGAGATCCTAAACTGCTTTGCACTCTTCCAACTTCTCTGCACACGGCGCTCTCACAAATAAACTGACCAGGGCTTGTTTCCACTTTAAATAGTTGCTTAGCAACCCGACCTGTGAGCACTGCCCCGGAAACGCTTTCAACAAATACAATTAAATGTGGAGCAGGACATGATTTATTATTCTCAAGATTTAAATCATGCTTTGTGAAAGTAGAAACATTTCGAAGATGCTCAGAAAGCTCTGTAAAATGATAAACAGGGGCGGCTCCTCCATTATGGCGGTGGAGAGTCGCCCCGCCTGCTGCGGGCGCAGCAGGCACACACATTTATAAAATGGTAATAAATACCATGGCATGGGGCGGGGCTGATTAGTGAAAGTGCACTATTACTTCAGCCCCCAGCCAGGGCGCATGTCAGATTGGTCGGCTGCCTACAGCCGGCCAATCTGACCTGCGCACTTCAGAGCCTGCAATCCCAGTGCTGAGAAACAGCCGAGGGATTGCAGCCGCAGGCCCCGAGCCTCAAATGAGCGCTGGGTTAGCCAACTCCAACCCGGGTTGTACAAGGGACGAAGTCCTTCCCTTTTTTGCCCTAGTGAGCGCCGAGGAGAGAAGAGAGAGACGGCAATCGGACCCTCCAGCAAACCGAACATGTATATGGTGAGTTTTTGGGGCACCGCGCCTCACCATATTTAAATGTTGCCGGCCGCTACTGAACATTTTGGAGCTGCTTGGCGAGCTCTTTAAATTACATTGATGGCACGTCCCAGTCTAAACCTGCTTAAACAAGGCCTCTTGTGTGCATAAAAACAGAATGTTTGTAACAAATGAAGCTGCTAAAGCTCGTTTCTTATGTCACTGAATTTATAATTAAATTGGGACCTCTTAAGCGTGTTCCCAAACAAACATGAATGCACGTACCTGCTTAATGATAATTGGTGCAGAAAACAACAAACAAGATGTGGTCAGGGCGATTTCCTCTTTTAAGGAACACTGCTGGACTCCAAACGGTGACGCCACTTTGGGAGGGTTGGAATGGATAACTTGTTTTTTGATAATGGGACGAGAAAGGCGGACGATGAGGCAATGCAAAGTAGTGCTATGCACTACTTTTCACTACTTCGCAATAAGGGGGCGTTTCATGGGTGGTACATGGGTGTTCCCATGAAACCACCTATGGGTTTTAACACAAATACCTATCTACTAACAACTGGAGACAGGGTTTTCTGCCAAAACCTTATGCCTCCTCGAGGCAGGCGAACGGAAGAAAAATGTGTTTTTCCTCCATACTTTTCAAACTTTGCATGTGTGCTGCATTGTACATCACATATACAAAGTGGGAATAGTATTAAGGGTACCATGCCAGCACAAAAGCTATGCTTGACAGAACGTGCACACTCTTGCACTATGGGGCACGGGTGTGTGCATTGGTTCATGACAGCCTAAAGTGCGCCAGTACTTAGGGATAGAAAAATAGCATCATATTTCCCTGCTAGTTTAGAATCCAGTCCAATCTTGACCAAAGGAGCTTCACCCTGTAGTTTGTGAGGCATAACACTACGAAACCCATGTATTCCATGCATGCCTACATGGGTTGGCAGCACATGTGAGTTGCAAATCAAAAAGAAGAAATACACACTTAGGGGCAGATTTACTAACATTTTGTGTAGTGGATGCGCCACATTTTTGGTGCAGCCGTGACACAAAATGTTAATTGTGAAATACAAAGCCACGCAAATCAGATTTATGTGGTTGTGCATGGGATTTTCCCCAAAAAGCAATGCAAGACAGTACATAGCATTGCCTTGCATTACTTTGCATTAGGGAGACGTACCATGGGTGGAGCATGGACATTCCATACATCCTTACATCGATTTTGGCACGTTCCCAGATTCACTAAAGGTAGTACAGCTGGAAATGCGTCGGAAAGATGCGCCTCCATGAACCAGGTATAACGACGACAAATGTATTTATTTGTCCTCTTTCTATGCATGCTGCATTCAGCAGCACTCACAGAAAAGGAAAATACCTTTAAGGATATCCCTTGCTACACAAAAACAATCCTGCCTGTAACGCAGGCACCCTTGCACCATGCTGCAATGGTGCCTGAACTGGCGCTAGGCAGCACACAGTGCTCCAGCGTTAGGAGACGGCAGAAATGCTCCATACCTAAGTTAATATATAGCACATTTCTGCTGTCCCCCTTTCATGCAACGCAGTGCAGCAACTTTGCTTACTGCCCTGCTTTGCGTGAAATGTAAGTAAATCTGCCCCTTAATTTTTCGCCGCTGCATTCCACAAAACCGAGAAGGCAGACACAATAACCCTGGATGCTGCTACAAGATATGCTTATACTGAAATGCTACAAGATTTGTCACCTAACTGTGTGTCAAACACAGAAGCTTTTTTCACAAGCATGGGTAACAAAACTCATGCCATCCACAATCAGCACACTATTGCAGCCTGGTTCTTCTTCACTAATGGAAGGTGACACAGGACTAAGCAATTAGGTTGCAGAAGGTCTGCAGCTGATCAGCTTTTATTTTACATCCTCTTTTATGAATTAGACAAAATTCTGTGTGATTTCAATGACATATTCCAGGGCACTTGATGTCTAAAAGTAAAGAGCATTAAATTTCATTATGACAATTGTGATACCGCCAAATCTCATTCCACATGCTGTCACAAATGGAGGCAGAACACGGTACGGTGAGCCAATATCATAATCTAACTAAATCCCCAACAACCTACGAGGCCCTCATATGCATGGATTCAGCCTTGACTGATGATGTCAGACACAAGCTCTAACAGATTTAGGGGGGAGATTTACTAACATTTTGCGCTAGGTTTGCATCACAAAATTGACGCGAACCGGCACAAAATGTTTATTTGGAATTTACTTTCCAGCACTGCAAAGTTGCCTGAAAGCAACACAAAGCAGCTCTTGGCACTGTTCTGCAGTACCTTGCGTCAACAGGGCAATTCCATTGGTGATACATGGGTGTTCCCATGAAACTACACATGGTTTTTTAGGCCAAGCCCTATCTATTAAGAGTAGTAGACAGGGCTTTGCACCAAAAAATAATGACTGTTTGTGGCAAGCGTTAAAAGGAGAAATGCTTTTATTTCTCCAAGCTTTTCCGACTTGGCATGTGTGTGGCACTGCACAGCATACATCTAATGTGGCAAAAGTTTTTAAAGTTTGTCTGGGCATAGTATTTTGAACCAGAAGGCTACCCATTCCTGTACAAAACATGACTCGGACACCTTTGAACTATGATACAAAGGTGTGTGCGTAGCGCTAGGCAGCATGTTGGTGCACCAGCGCTAGGAAAAGAGCAGAACAGAGCCATATCTTATCTTAATAGATATGGCGCTGTCCTGCTCTCTCCCTCTTACACAATGCAGCACAGCACCAGTGGTGTAACTAAACTTGATGGCGCCCCCTGCAAAGTTCACGGAGGAGGTCCCCCCCATGCTCCAGACCCACTCAGGAGCTTTAGGGCCAGGGGCCCCACTGCCTGTGCACAGTGCCGGAGGAGGGCCCCTGGAGCTCAGGGGCTGTGGGGGCTATTGTTATGCCACTGCGCAGCACAGCAACTTTGGCTAATGCGTTGCATGAGTTTTTAGTAAATCTACCTCTTAGTCTACACAGGATCTCTCCCCCGACATCCGACCAGATAATTTTGCACCATTCCAAATGAGCGATTTGGTGCCATATCTTCCGAAATCACTCAAAGTATAATTATATTGCTCCGATGGCCCCAAGCCAATGGAGAAATCAAGCAGTTCAAGTGGACTTAAACAAGGTCATACATATTTCTGAGTTGAAGATGAGAAATGACACCACTGCATGCATTTTGTGAGTATTGCACAATGTGACACACCCAGCTGGAGAAAAGCTGTAATTGGTTGTTGGAGCCACTGATGGTACCTGAGCATTGTTACGTACTGTACCACAGCTACTTACAAGCTGCATATGATGCACCCCCAAATTGAATGCATTTCTGACAAGTGATTTATACTGCACGACATACGTAAGGAAATGTCCATCATGGCTGTGCAAGTATGCAGCTGTGAACACTTCCAAATTGTGAGTAAAATAACTTGATTGAGCGGCATATACCAGAATGCTACGGGAGGACACGTGCTACACGTGCAGTGTGTTAACTAGTGCTGTGAAAATATTTGAGGAGGCAGCTTCTGCAGTTTTGCTATCACCAGACACAAAAGAGAAGTCTGGCACATGAGCATTGCAATCCCAATATGTTCTATGATTCCATACATTGCCGTCAAGTAGTGCCCATACGTTGTAGATTAAGTATTTAAATTAGGCATCACTCCTTTCCTGGTGATACACCACACAACTTGAACGAGGTTTGAATAACTTTATGAACTTTTATTTGGGTCGGAATATTGGTGCAGATTTACTAACTTTTCACGCAATGCAGTGCAGCAAACAAAGTTGATGGGCCGCGGTACGCTCCTCTGCGTGAAAGGGGGACGGCAGAGCAGCTTCCTCCTAAATATGGCGCTGTTTTCCTCTCTACCTAAGCTGGTACAACATAGGCTGCCATGCACCAACGCACACACCCTTACACCATAGTACGTACTGGAAAGGGACCCTTCAAGTACAATTCATGTTTTAGTATGCAGTGGCGGCTCGCATAGGGCGGGCGGTAGGGCGGGGGAGGGGCCGGGTTGGGGGGGTAGTAAACTCGGACATACGACGGAACGGAGGAATGTAATTATTACTTTCCTCCGTTCCGGAGTATGTCTGAGTTTACTACCCCCCCCCCTGCCCCTCCCCCGCCCCGCAGCACGCCTTATGCGAGCCGCCACTATTAGTATGTTTGCAACATTGGATGTGGGCTGTACGGTGCAGCACATATTTAAAGTTTTAAAAATCTGGAGGGTTTTAAACTTGCTGCACAGTTTAGCCTGCCTTGACCTATATGTTTTTTTAAGCAAATCCCTGTTTACCAATGTTAGTACATAGGTATTCACATCAAAATCCATGGGTGTTTGCGTGGGGACGCCTATGTACCACCCATGGAATGCCCGCTTGACTCAGAGTAACGCATATCACTACTCTAAATGACTTTGGCCAACTTTCAAAAGAAAATCCTGATTTGCATTGTAAAGTAAATACCTCTAAAGTGCAAAAGTAATGCAAACCCTGTGTCCAAAAAAAGTCTTAATGGTGCAACCCAGCTACTTCACCTGACCTGTCATGATGTGAGAAGTGCCTTCACCGACTGTGATGTAAATGCACGAATAAAGGACATGGTTGTTGCTGCAACTTCTCCACCAATCCAGACCCATTATTTAATGTGTGTGTTCTTTTATTAAAGATGTTGCATGCACCCTGCATTGCACATCCTGAAGCAAACAGGCATGTGTGTGACCTCGCAACTTAAGCATACTTCTCCAGTGCAGCTCTAAAACGATGCAGGCAGTCACTAGGAGCAGAAGACTTTTAGGTAGGGTAGGCATTCTTTTGGGGCAACCTTGGGGTGCCTAACATACAAAATAAGTGCTTGATTTGAAGCCATATTTGGCCTGTTTAGTAGAAGAGAATACATTGTTCTTCATCTCATGTCAGGTCAGATTTACATCATGGTCCCCAGATCTAGGTATGATATAAAATAAAAATACATATTTTTTAGCTTTTCCATTAGTTTTATATTGCTGATAATTCTAATCAAATGCTGTTGTCAGATACAAGCGCAGTAAGTCAGTTGTGATCTACTCCTTTCTCTGCATCCTGCCATGTTCCACACTTGAGGCCCTAATTCTTGTGGGGTACTTCATTAAGATTTTGGATTCATAAATTGGGGAAAGGGTCCCACCAAATTAGCACTCTAGTGTTAAATCTAGCCAAATTCCACAGTTGCAATGGAATGAGGCACAGAATGGCTTAACTGGCAGTGCTAAGCCAACATAGAAAACACTGACAATTAAACATTATAGGTACATAAATTCAACTTTTACACGCCGCATCATTCGTGTTAAATAAACTGCTTCCTTATAAGGGCTGCTCACTGATCCTGCACTAGAACACATGAAAACGTGCTTCCTCCTCTCAAAAAAACAAGTTGTTCTAAATTTACTGAAATATTCCGGGACAGATGGTGAAAAGCTGGGGGCAGATTTAATACATTTTGCATGCAATACAGCAAACAAATTTGCTGCACTGCATTGTGCATGAGGGAAAACAGCACGGAGTCATCCTATCTATTATGATTGGTCTGCTGTTGCTGTCATCCCCTCTGCTGACGAGCAACAAATCACCTTGCACAGCCTTGCACCATGGGACAAAGGTAAAGTGTGCTGTCTAGCATAGGATGTGTACTGAAGCATACACTTACAGTACAAAGCCCTATGCTGAGACAAACTAAGAAGGATCCCACGCATTAATTGGCATGTGCACGCACAACACATGCAATGCATGTTTTTAAATAAATAAATAAACACATTTCCATACTTGCCAACGTGCAAAACAGTTTAACTGTGTGTGAAGGGGCAGGGCCCGGAAGGGGCGGGGCCCCATGCCAAGCGCTACCTAAGAGGCACTTTGTCCCCTCCATCTCCCCTTCAAAGAAAAGCAAAAGCTTGCTGAAGCTTCGCCCGATGTCCTTGGGGGTTTCATACCCCATAATGGACATCAGCAGCCCAGAGCTCCAAAAACAAGCTGGAAAACCACCCTGTGTAGTGGTGTTCAGTTCGTCTTTCCTGCCACCATGTGATATTAACTCCTAACTGGGTGACTGTGTGAAGGGAGCCGATATCGTGGGACACATGGTGGCACCATGTGAGTTGGCAGGTATGCATTTCTCTTTGTTACCACACTGCTAAATTGAGGTGACAGTTTTTGAGGCAGAGCCCAGTTTGGCTATCTTAGTAGATTGCGCTTTGCATCAAAACATAGAGGTATTTGTACTGATAAGCCCCAGTGACACACCAGTAAGGCTCCCCTGCCACAAAGCAGCGCAAAAGGGTTTTTGCGCTGAGAAAAAGGCACCTTTCCTGCATAAAAAACTTAGAGGCTTATTTATGGGATTTTGGCGTACGGCAGCGCAGCAAGGCGCCTTGCTGAGGTGCCCTATGCCAAAGTGAAAGGGCGGGAGTGCACCGTATTTAAGCACTACGGTGTGTTTCTGTCCTTTCTGCCTGCGCTGGTGCTGTTTCAGTAGCCTTGCGCCAACGTAGGCACCCTTGCACCACGGTGCAAGAGTGCCTCTGTTGCATGCAGGATTGTTTTTGTGCAGGAAGGAGAACCTTCTTGCACAAAAACAATCCTCAGAGGCGATTTCCTCTTTCCATGTGTGCTGCATTATGCAGCACACATGGATAGAGGAAACAAGCATTTGCAATGCAATAGATCTGGCATTTGAGAGAGTTTAAGCTATTGGCATTGTAAAGGACAATGCCTTTTATTTATCTGTCTTATTAATTAACACATAAATAAAAAGCATTGCCATTTACAATGCCAATAGCTCAAACTCTTGTACATGCGAGACCTATTACATTTCAAAGAAGCGGCCGCCATTGTCCCGGGCTGCTTGGAAAGTGAAAGCGCGCATGGCACGCTGAATGTTTCAGGAAAGCATGTCGTGCCTACAGTAGGAGAAACTCATTACAGAAAATAGTGCTTACAGACTAAATAAGACATACCGTGTAACAACAGAAGTAAAAGGGCCAGTCCTCATGGGAGGTTACAAATGCAATCAAGGCGGTAGGTACTAAGGAGGGACTAACATGCCTATTAACGAATCAGAAGCCAGCATTTACAAAGGACAATGACAAAAGCCAATGATAAATATGGACGGAGAGTGGGCGGAGCTTCAAGTCCTTACCCGAATACGGCATGCCTCGCAGAGCAGTGCATGTGCTGCCCAGGCTCGACCTAAAAACTAGGAGAAAGAAACATATTTCTCCTGGTTATGCCTCACCTCGGGAGGCGTACGGATATGGCGCTCCCCCATGTTTACATGGCTTTGTAAATCTGGGGCAACATCAAATTCTATGGGTGTTGCGTGGGAAAACCCACCGCAACGCCCATGGAATGCCTCCCGGGCACAGAGTAAGGCGTCGCAGCCATTTGCGCTGCGTTGTCTTATTCATGATTTATGAGGCCACTCAAAGCCACGCAGGGTGGCTTTGCGTGGCTTTATAAATTGAAATGAGAGCCCGGTGTCACGCATGGACCACTTTACGTGGGGCAAAAGTGACGCAGGGCTCTCATAAATAAGGCCCCAATTGTGCTTGGCAGTAAATATGCTGTCAAAACTTTGCATCGTTTTGTGTCGTCATGCACTGCCAAAAAGCTGTGGTAAATCTGGGGCTGCAACTGCATCCACAATAACATTTCCAGGTCAACCAAAATGTGGTTGAGTCGTTAACAGTTTGAGGACTGCTGCGCTGGTATTTATTGCAGCGCGGCGCCAGAATCACGCCCTGGGAAAGGGGGTGGAGGGTGGACGGTGTTACTTACAGGCCTCCGAGACATAACACTGGCCATAGGTTCGAATCCTGCTGGTGCAGGTTTAGACTGTCATCTTTGGTGGGGTTGTCTCTGGGGGTTCCATGACGCCCGTGGATACCGCACAGACGTTTGCACGTGGAAGCCCTGTCGTTTAACTCCAGTTTAGCTGCTTTTAGGAATAAATCGAAAGTGCTGTACTGCAAAACTGTATCCGCAGCAACGGAATGTGTCTCCAGTGTTTGCACAGGGGAGCTGCCCACGGGGTCTTTCTGGGATCTGCAAAGAATCTCCTCATACAAGGGACTCCCTCACCCCCAACATACCCCCCCTCCCCGTCCCCCCCGCTCCCTCTCATTGAACAGCCCTATCATTGTAAAAGAGCGCCCTGCCCTGTAATTAAACTATCAGGACAGTATCGGTCACCATCAGACAACAAAGGAGCCCTGCTGGGTGGACTTGATTGGTGAAACTGGAATCTTCCACGTAGCCAGCTGGGCTGTAGCGCCCCGATGACCCCATTCAGCGCTCGAGAGATAGTACAATTATCAGATGGTGTGCGATGGATGTAGGAGTTTCCATACTCCGCGTCAGTCGTCCGGACGGACACCTCTCAGTGTGAAAGACAAAGCACGTCTGTGATTGCACAACATGACAGCGTTAAAACACCACCCGGCGCGCCGTTTCAAATCACCAAGGTCTGTCGTGGTGACTACACAGAGTGGGGGGCTGCAGTCGTTAACGGGGGCGCATCTAAGAGCTTGTGTTTATATATCACAGGCCCTCCCTGCGTGGCTGTGGAAAATGTAGTGGACGCAGAACTGGCTGGTTCAGTGCCACACAGGCCACCAGATTGTGGCACCGGGAGCGCCTTATTACAGAAGCAGCGCTGCACATTGCTTCTCTTTTGATGCTGCCCTCGTGAAAGTGGCCTGTGTTTCATTTTTATTGTGGCACATCCTACTCACGACTTTCACTACCTCAAACACTGTTAGTGTGGGTGCGCCGTGGTCCTTGCTCAGTTAGCAGGTCAGGTTAATGGCGGCCACGTTCAGTGACGTCACGTAACATTAGCCCCGCGTCACCAATGGTGACCTTGAATTTATGCCGTGTCTGCTAACGCTGCATGCAGGCTGTTGACATCTCATTCTGATTTAAATATTCAGCCAGTACCATGATGTCCAAACCAAGCCAAACTCGTCACCCTCCTCTTGTCTTTTTCACATGCCCCTGGCATATAGGTTTGGTGCTAACATTTGTAACTGTTTTCACGATCACATTTTACAGCCCTCCTCCTCTTGCATAAGAGCAGCATTCCATGCTTGTTGGGGCAATCAGGCAAGATGATGGCGTGTGTATTCTACACGGCTGACTAGCACCGGGGCGGTTTCTGCGTTGTTCCATGCCGCCAGCGGCCCAGTGGGTGACTGAGTGGCCTTTCTGGAAGCAGATGGGCGTCCATTACCTCCCTCTTATCAACGGCAGAGGTGTCACTCCCTTTCTCTCGCGGGGCCGGCCCATTAATATATGTATATTGAGCGGTGGTAGGGGGCCTGAGCAAAAGTGGCCTCACTTGTTTTCAGGTGTTTCACCAGTGTAAACTAATCCGTGCATTTTCTTTTAGCCCCGCCCCCCCCCCTTTTTTTTAATAAAATTTCGCCGAAGCAGTGTTTTGCGGAAAGGCAATATGCAAATGTGGGCCACTTTTTAGGTCTCGGCCTGCACCAGCGCTTGCGCTGGTCTGGCCGAGAGTTTTAGTAAGCGGGTTTTGGAAGTGCAAACCCACTGGCTTTCGGCTGGAGACCAGCTTGCGTTCACGATGGCGTGCACGCGCACAGCTGCCATCCATTCCTCGCATCGCTGGCGAGGCGCCATCTGCCTTTCCTCCCCTCCCTCACTCCTCCTCCCCTCCCTCACCAGAGAGCGCGTTTCCATTCCTCGCATCGCTGGCGAGGCGCCATCTGCCTTTCCTCCCCTCCCTCACCCCTCCTCCTCCCTCACCAGAGAGCGCGTTTCTTGGCCGCGCGTCTTGTTATGGTAATGTTCCGATGTTGCTTGTTCTTTTGCACTTAGTGCTGACTAATCCCTTTAAAGAATTAAATCCCTTGACTGCTGTCACATTATTATTATTTTTATGTGTGTTGCGACCCTCGCTCGGTGTCATGAGAGGATTTTTTATGTAATGTCCTAGTGTTGCTTGTTCTTTGTGCACTTACTGCTGGTCAATCCCTTTGAAAAATAAAATTCTTTGACGGCGGTCACGTTATTATTGTTTTTATTCGCTTTGTGTAGCTCGCTTGGTGTCTTGTGAAAACCATTGTTCTTGGAGATCCAGTCTAATAGTCACCGCATGATCTGCTATCCACGCAGGGGATTCGTATTTAGATTCCGCCATCCCACTTTGTGATATGTGAAGATCTGTTTACTACAGTGTCACACTTCAGAAACGGATGCTTTTGGATGCGATTCACTTGTTTGTGGAAACACATGCAGATTATTATATTATAGTGCCGCTTAATAAGAAGGGATTGGCTAATTCAAACTCGTACGCACAAAGTGAATTTTCTTCTCTTGTTGAGCCTACCTGCATCAATCAATCACAGAATTTGTAGAGCGCACTACTTACCCGCGAGGGTCTCAAGGCGCTGGGGAGAAAAAAGGGGGGGGGGTTGCTGCTACTGGTCGAACAGCCAGGTCTTGAGTAGCCTCCTGAAGGTCAGCAGGTCTTGGGTCTGTCGTAGGCTTAGTGGAAGGGTGTTCCAGGTCTTGGCGGCGAGGTGTGAGAAGGATCTGCCGCCGGTGGTTGTTCTTCGAATGCGAGGGACGGTGGCGAGGGAGAGGTCGGCGGAGCGGAGCTGGCGGTTGGGGACGTAGAAGAAGAGTCGTCTGTTGAGATAGGCTGGGCCAGTCTTGTGGAGTGCCTTGTGTGCGTGGATGAGGAGTTTGAAGGAGATTCTCCTGTCGACGGGGAGCCAGTGCAGGTTCCTCAGGTGGGGGGGTGATGTGGCTGTGGCGTGGTACGTCGAGGATCAGGCGTGCGGAGGCGTTTTGTATGCGTTGCAGTCGCTTGATGAGCTTGGCCGGGGCTCCCGCATAGAGGGCGTTCCCATAGTCAAGTCTGCTACTGACGAGGGCCTGGGTGACTGTTCTTCTTGTATCTGTCGGGATCCACCTGTAGATCTTGCGAAGCATGCGGAGGGTGTTGAAGCAGGAGGAGGAGACTGCGTTGACTTGCTTGGCCATGGAGAGCGTTGAGTCGAGGATGACTCCCAGGTTGCGTGCGTGGTCGGTGGGTGTCGGGGCTGCTCCCAGTGTCGTTGGCCACCAGGAGTCGTCCCAGGCTGAGGGGTTGGAGCCGAGGATGAGGACCTCTGTCTTGTCCGTGTTCAGCTTTAGTCGGCTGATCTTCATCCAATCGGCGACGGCCTTCATTCCTTCATGGAGGTTGGATTTGGCGGCGAGGGGGTCCTTGGTGAGGAGAGGATCAGTTGAGTGTCGTCGGCGTAGGAGATTATGTTGAGGTCGTGCTGTCTGGCGATGCGTGCGAGCGGGGCCATGTAGATGTTGAACAGTGTTGGGCTGAGGGATGATCCCTGGGGTACGCCGCAGATGATCTCGGAGGCTTCGGATCGGAATGGTGGGAGGCGGACTCTCTGGGTTCTGCCGGCGAGGAAGGAGGTGGCCCATTCCAGGGCCTTGTCTCGGATCCCTGCGTCGTGGAGGCGTGCGCGTAGAGTGCGGTGGCAGACAGTGTCGAAGGCGGCGGAGAGGTCCAGCAGGATGAGGGCTGCGGTCTCACCGTTGTCCAGCAGGGTCCTGATGTCGTCGGTGGCGGCGATGAGGGCAGTCTCAGTGCTGTGGTTGCTGCGGAACCCTGATTGGGATGGGTCCAGGATGCTGTTTTCTTCGAGGTATCGGGTTAGCTGTTTGTTGACGATCTTCTCGATGACCTTGGCTGGGAACGGAAGCAGGGAGATGGGCCGGAAGTTCTTGAGGTCTCTCGGGTCCGCCTTTGGTTTTTTGAGTAGGGCGTTGATCTCTGCGTGTTTCCAGCTCTCTGGGAAGGTCGCGGTCTCGAAGGAGAGATTGATAACGTTGCACAGGTGGGGTGCGATGGAGCTGCTGGCCTTGTTGAAGATGTGGTGCGGGAAAGGGTCTGACGGGGAGCCGGAGTGTATTGTGCTCATGGTCTTGATGGTGTCAGCGATGTTCACGCTGGCCCAGGCTGGCAAGGGGTCGTGGTCGATGGTGTGCGGCGGGTCTGGTGCATCGATCTTAGTTGGGGCTGTCTGGGTGTTGAAGCTGTCGTGGATGTCGGCGATCTTGCGGTGGAAGAAGGTGGCGAGGGAATCGCACAGGGCTTGCGACGGCGGGATGTCGTTGGTGTTGGAGCTGGGGTTGGAGAGTTCCTTCACGATGTTGAAGAGCTCCTTGCTGTTGTGTGCGTTGTTGTCGAGGCGGTCTTTGAAGGAGATTCTCTTGGCGGACCTGATGAGGTGGTGGTGGTTACGGATGGCGACTTTGTGGGCTGCGTGGCTGTCCGGTGTCTTATCACTGTGCCATTTCTTCTCTAGTTTCCGGCAGGTACGCTTGGACGCTAGGAGTTCCGGGGTGAACCAGCTGGCTCTTTTGGTGGTGTCACTGTAGGTGAGTTTTTTCAGCGGGGTGAGGGTGTTGGCACAGTCGTCTATCCATCGTCTGAGGTTGCAGGCAGCGTCGTCGGTGTTGGATGGGTCGGAGGGAGGGCTGAGAGCGAGGTTTGCCCGTAGTTGGTCTTCGGTGACTTTGCTCCAGCAGCGGCGTGGGATCTGTTGGGTGCGGTGGTGTGTGGTGGGTTTCTGGAAGGTGAAGTGGATGCAGCGGTGGTCGGTCCAGAGGAGTTCCGTGGTGTGGCTGAAGGAGACGTGGGAGCTTGAGGAGAAGACGGGGTCGAGCGTGTGGCCGGCGGAATGGGTCGGTGTTGTGACGAGCTGTCTCAGTCCGAGGTTGGCGAGGTTGTCGATCAGGGTGGTGGAGTTGCTGTCGTTGTTGTTCTCCAGGTGAAAGTTCAGGTCTCCGAGGAGGATGTAGTCGGTAGAGGTCAGGGCGTGCGTGCTGATGAAGTCGGCGATGGAGTCGCTGAACTGGGGTCGGGGCCCAGGGGGTCTGTAGACAAGGGTGCCTCTAAGGGTGGTGTTGGGGTCCGTGTGGATCTGGAAGTGCATGTGTTCGGCGGTGCAGAGAAAGTCGTCGGTGCTGGTCGAGACCCTGATGGAGTTCTTGTGGACGATGGCGATTCCTCCTCCTACTCCGTTGATGCGGTCTCTGCGGGTGATCTTATAGCCGTCTGGGATGGCTATGGCGATGTCGGGTGCGGAGGAGTCGTTCATCCAGGTCTCTGTCAGGAAGGCGACGTCTGGTGATGATGTGTTGAGCAGGTCCCAGAGCTCGACGGCGTGTTTGCGTGCGGAGCGGGTGTTCAGTAGGATGCATCGGAGGTGGTTGAGGTCCTTCTTGGCGGGCGCTTCGGTGGCTCTGAGGCTGGTGTAGCTGCAGTTCCGGCAGGTGAAGGGACCATGAGTGCATTTCGGGGCGGCCTAGAAGCAGTTGTGTGTCCGTCCGGGGTTGAGAGCGTGGAGTGTGGTGGCATCGTATCGGCGTCGGTCCTCGAGGCTGGAGCGGGGGGCGCACGGCCCAGGGGTTCTGGCACTGGGCGCGGACGGGCGCAGACGGGCTTGCCTTAGGCGCGCCAGCGGCGCGGCCGCGCAGCGGCCGCCATATATGGGGAGGTGGGAGGGAGGAGCAGCTGGGAGACGGGAGGCAGGGGCAGCGAATGGGCAGTCAAGGGGGCGGGGCCGCAGGGGACGCAGCGGCGGGAGCGGAGAGAGGCAACGAGGGGTACAGAAGGCAAAGATGGACACAAAAACGGGGGCAGCGAGGGGTACAGAAGGCAAAGGTGGACACAAGAAAACAGGGGCAGCGAGGGTACAGAAGGCAAAGGTGGACACAAGAAAACAGGGGCAGCGAGGGGTACAGAAGGCAAAGGTGGACACAAGAAAACAGGGGCAGCGAGGGGTACAGAAGGCAAAGGTGGACACAAGAAAACAGGGGCAGCGAGGGGTACAGAAGGCAAAGGTGGACACAAAATACGAGGGCAGCGAGGGGTACAGAAGGCAAAGGTGGACACAAAAAACGGGGGCAGCGAGGGGTACAGAAGGCAAAGGTGGACACAAGAAAACAGGGGCAGCGAGGGGTACAGAAGGCAAAGGTGGACACAAGAAAACAGGGGCAGCGAGGGGTACAGAAGGCAAAGGTGGACACAAGAAAACAGGGGCAGCGAGGGGTACAGAAGGCAAAGGTGGACACAAGAAAACAGGGGCAGCGAGGGGTACAGAAGGCAAAGGTGGACACAAGAAAACAGGGGCAGCGAGGGGTACAGAAGGCAAAGGTGGACACAAAATACGGGGGCAGCGAGGGGTACAGAAGGCAAACGAGGGGAAGCAAAAGGCAAAAATGGGCACAGAGGCAGCAAACAGGGGGGCGAGCTTACCAGCAGCAGCAGCGGGTAGGGCACCACAGGCGGAGCATGCACTTTTTATGTTAATGTACTGGTGTTGCTTGTTCTTTGTGCGCTTACTGCAGGCTAATCCCTTTAAAGAATTAAATTCCTTCATGGTTGCTATATTATTATTGTTTTTATTCGCATTGCATACTACGCTCAGTGTCTCTGACACTTTGGAGCGACTGTGAAAACATACTGAAAAGAGAATACTTAGCACATCTGCTCTGTGGGGAACTATAGATCTATCTATAAGGCGTGCTGAGAGTAGAAAATCGGAGGTTTACAACATGCGCAGTGAGACTGTAATATAAACCTACCCCTGTGGTGCTGACTCCGAAACCATTTAGTGTTGTATCTTGTATTGTGAGCATGCGCAGTAGAACGGGTTGTATTGTTTTTCTCTATCGTTTACCTGGAATAAGGTAACAGACATATTCTAAGTGTGGGGTCCTCTCTGTGATATTCACATTTCTATTTGCTCAGCACGGTACCTGGGACAAGTCTCTGAAGAAGTCATTTAAGTTATTGGACAGAGATGTCCAGGCAGGAAATAAAATAAGTGAGTTGTATTCTACATTTGGGCTTAATAATGACCGCTATATTCTGTAATAGATGTGCACACTTTTGTCAGCTGCCTGCCACATCGAAGCACGCCTCACAAATGCTATAGACTACTATGGGAAATGATCTAAAAGACATTCACATTGACATTTCTGTTAGCTCGGGCATTGCCGAGACCTATTGGCTTTGCCAATGCTTGTTTTTAGCGTGCCCGGCCGATTTTTAATCCCAATCCAACCCTGCCGGGTTTCCCTAGAACCTGCACTGACGCGCACAGGATAAAGTGTTCTTTGCACATTTTGGCAACTTGCACAAATGGCAGTTAGATTAATGCCCATTTGATTTGTCCCTTTGCATAAGTGTTTGCTCAAACTTTAGAAATCTCTTCTGTCTACTGCACTTTTTCCTTAAAATGTATTTGTGTTGTGTGCAGTGGTAAATAACAGTCACAATAAAAAGTGCCATAGAAATAGAAAATGCGTGTCTGTCTGCAGTGAATGAACAGAGGGCCATTTTGTTTAAAGGGTTGCACGCTTTTGCACCACGCAATAGGGTGCATGTACGACGCAACCCCTAAGTGCAATTTAGCAAGCCATGCAAGGCCACCTTCCGTGGCCCTGAATTGCTTGATAAATCCAGAATAACGAAACGCACTGCAAATCACTGTGTTGCGTTACTCTGCCCCAGGTAGGTGTTCCATGGGTGGTGCGTGGGTGTTCCCATGCAGCACCCATAGATTTTGAGGCATTCTCAGATTTACCATAAGTGGTAGACCTGGGAATGTTCCAAAACGTCTGCGCCACGCCAGGTGAAGCGTAACCAGGAGAAATAAGTTTTTTTCTCCTCTGTTTTCCTCTTTCTACACAAATTGCATTCTGCAAGACGCATAGAAAGAGGAAAATGCCTCAGGGGATTGTTTTTGTGCAGGGAGTTGCCCCTTCTTGCACAAAAACAATCCTGCTTATGACGCAGGCACTCTTCCACCAAGGTGCAAGAGTGCCTGCATTGGCGCTAGGCAGCACATTGTCCCCCAGCACTATGAAAAGGCTGGAATGCACCGTATTTTGTTAAATACAGCACATTCCTGCCCTTTTTTTGTCACCCAGCGCAGCAAGGTGACTTGTTGCGCTGCATGATTTTTTGATAAATAGGCCCCAAAGTGTGTTGGCTAACATATCACCACTTAACTTGACTCAAGGGCCCACAGGGGAGAAGAGGAAACAGAGAGACAAATTAATGAAATATATTCACTGATGTCCATGGGTGAGCGTGCTCCCTAAGGCCTACTTGTCCCTTTCCTGCAGAGGGGAGACACCCCCAATCACTCACTATGGGCCTGCTTGACTTGTAGGAATCAAATGACTCCCAGTGATTGCCAGAAGAATGACCAATACAAGGGCAAACGAAAAAGGATTAATAACAATGTAAACGTCTCTGGTAAACATTTGTTTTGCATTTAGTGGATTTCAGAGAGTTGTGATGGTAATCACATTTGCTTGCTTTCTATTTGTTGGATTTATTTGTTTTATGCTGTCCAGCAAATCGTTGTCCCTACTATGGAGCATAGCCTTTTTCCCACTTCTCTCACTGTTGCTTTCTGTAAACAGATCTTTACATTTTGTTCTTATCTTGTCACATTTGCTGTGCATTCAAAGACAGAGGTCAAAGAGGTCAGATGTCAGGGTCTGTCTCCTGATGATGCTTGGTGTTTACTTTTTCCCCACTGACTTTTAAGTACTCCACTCCTTCTAGTAACATTAATTACACAGAATATATTTGAGTGCTGACTACACGTGAATATGATGCACTCCTACGATATCTCAGATGGGATCAAGATTACACTTCTCCAACAGTTTGCCATTGTGTGCAGAGAGCAGTGCGTTCTGCAAAATGTGTGGTTAAAACTTGCAAAGCCTGTGCAGCGACTGAAAGATATCCCTCATCTGATTCTGAAACCCTTCCACCCCCACACTTCCTGGGGATCTTCCTGTCTCCACTCTTGACATCATGCCTCTTATGATTGAGCCTGTGTTCACAGATCTGTAAGTCAGGGCTGCTGGAACCATTGGTTCTCCATTTAAACTAGCTGTGCAAGAAGGAGGCCAGAGGCTCATGGGAATGGATGCTTTTCATTTCTCACACAATTGAAGGTTGAAAAGAGCTTCCTAGTGTACTGCAGCACAATAACAAAATAATTTGGCTCCTAGAGCTGCTTTGCAAATGTTTTGATGTCTGTGAATGTTTGAAGAAGTGAGAACGGATAGGTCTTAGTAGTTTGAAATAGGGGTGTCCAACGTAGGTTCAAAAGTACCAGACCCATGCCATATTTTCAGTGCAACCTCTGACTATGTAATTGAATGCCCCTTACAGTCATTGCATGTATTTGGGCTCTGAAACCTACGATGGACACCCCTGTGAAAATGCAATGTTCTTGTATTTGATATGGTGGATGTAAGTTTATTATCCTTGACCTTGTTCTAGATATTTGGCAATGATGTATAGGAGTTGAAGTGAGCCTGGTATATTCCTTTTACACCCTACAGAAACAAGCATTGGCAAAGCCAACAGGTGGTATCTCCCTAACAAGTTAGTGCAGTTGTTAATTTTTTTTTATTGCAAGCATATGCCACAAATATCAAAACAAGGAAAAAAGAAAACATGCCACTGCCTAAACCTGGCAGTTATGTGCTTGCAATAAAAACATTTAAACTAAAAAAATTAACCATCGCATATGATTTTAGTAGAACACTACGGGAGTTAGTAACTTGGGGCCTCATTCCTGGGGTTTTGGCGTAGGGAAGCGCAGCAAGTCACCTTGCTGCACTGCCCACCGTCAAAGTGAAAGGGCATGAATGCACTGCATTTATCCAATATGGTGCATTCCTATCCTTTCCCCCTGCACTGGCGCTGTTTCGGCAGCCTAGTGCCAATGCTGGCACCCTTGCACCATGATGTAAGGGTGCCTGTGCTGTAGGCAGTATTGTTTTTTGTGCAGAAAGGGACACCTTCCTGCATGAAAACAATCCATAGAGGCGGTTTCCTCCTTCCTTCTATGTGTGCTTCAGAATGCAGCACACATAGAAAGATGAAAAAACGAGGAGAATCAATCAATCAATCAAACAGCAAAGTGCATCACTGTCACGCCTAGGGGTAGCTGGGCGCTGTGTCTCCGTCCAAGAGCCAGGTCTTGAGTCTCTTTCTGAAGTCTGCCAGCGAGGGGGCTGTTTGTAGCTGGAGGGGAAGGTCATTTCAGGTGAGTGAAGAGGAGCATAGGTGTCTGGCGGGTTGGTGGAAGTTAAGTCGATGGTTGCTGTAGGCAGGTCATAGGTCGTGGAGGGCTTTGTAGGTGTGCATGAGTATCTTGAACTGGCATCTCTTCAGGTTGGGTAGCCTGTGGAGGTCTCTCAGGTGAGGAGTGATGTGAGTTTCGGTTGGAGAGGTCCAAGATGAGTCTGGCTGTGGCGTTCTTTATGATCTGTAGTCTTTTGAGGAGCTGGCTGGAGATGCTGGCGTAGAGGGCGTTGCTGTAGTTGAGGCGGTTGGTAATGAGGGCTTGAGTTACAGTCTTTCTGGTGTTGGTAGGCATCCATCTGAAGATTCTGCGAAGCATGCAAAGTCTGTGGAAGCAGGAGGAGGCAACTGTGTTGACTTGTTGTTGGCTGCCAAGGATGATGCCGTGTTTGTGTGTATGCTCGATCAGTGTGGGTGTAGATCCGAGTTCTGCAGGCCACCAGTTGTGGTCCCATGTGGAGTTGTTCTTCCCGAAGATCAGCACTTCGGTTTTGTCGGAATTGAGTTGGAGGCAGTTGTCTCCCATCCATTTGGCTACGTTGGTCATGGCTTTGTGGAAGTTGGATTTGGCGCTGGAGGGGTCCTCGGCGAGCGAAAGGATCAGTTGAGTGTCGTCTGCGTAGAAATTATGTTGAGTCCGTAGGATCTGTCGACATCTGCGAAGGGGGTCAGGTAGATGTTGAACAGGGTGGGCCTAAGGAATGATTCTTTGGTACGCTGCATATGATGTCTTTGGGTGCAGAGGTGAAGGGAGGCAGTCAGTTGCTCTGTGTGCATACTGTAAGGAAGGAGGCAATCCAGTTGAGAGCATCTTGCTGTATGCCTATGTTGTAGAGTCTATTGATGAGGGTGTTGTGGGAGGCAGTGCCGAATGCTGCGGAGAGGTAGAGGAGGATCAGGGCTGAAATTTCTCCACGGTCGAGGAGTGTTCTGATGTTGTCTGTGGCAGCAAATAAAGATATTTCTCCCCATTATGCCTGCCCTGGGAGGGGTAAGATTTGACGCATTCCCAGGTTTACAACTCCTTGTAAACCTGGGAATGTGTCAAGACCCATGGGGGTTGTGTGGGAACACCCACCCCAACGCCCATGGAACGCCTCCCTTGCGCAGAGTAAAGCGACGCAGCGTTGCCTTACTCAAGATTTATGAGGCCACTCAAAGCCACGCATTGTGGCTTTGCGTGGCTTCATAAATCTGACTCAGAGCCTTGCATCATGCATGTACCACTTTGCGTGGTGCAAACGTGACACGAGGCTCTCATAAATATGCCATTGGTGTACTCAGATCAGGTATATAAACCCTTTTTAGTTTAATGCACATCACAAAAAAATATGATTCTTATTGGCACAATGAAAACGTTCTGTCGGCTTTGAATTACTGTAAGCTGATGACATAGTGTAAACACACAAGCATGACTAAAAAATAGAAACAAATATAATAAAGAGTAGAAACAAAAAAAGCATTGAAAGCACTGAAGGACGCTTCATTTTAGGCAGATATGCACATGTGAACATAAAATATGCCATCACTCACAGTGCAAAGGAGCCAATGGCATATATAAATATATAACATCTTAATATCATATTTTTATTACATGAGCCAGAGGTAAAAAACTGAAGTCTATCCTGCCCCATTGGCTGGGCCATAAAGAATCATCTACCAATCACCTACAAAGATTACAGCATTCAGTGTGTTTTCTGGCAGTTAAAGAAGGTTTTATGCTCTTCCTTATGGTAATGTGTGAGTATGAGAAATACATGGAGAAATGCAATGCAGTTCAAATCGCTGCGTTGCGTTACTCTGCCCTGGGTAGGCGTTTCATGGGCGTTGAGTGGGTGTTCCCATGCAACTCCCATGGTTTTTGATGCATTCCTAGCAGAGTGACCACCTGGCAAGAAGGAACACTCTGGTCAGTGACAGTAAAAATTCAGGACGAAGGGTCAAAATTCAGGAGAAAAATTCAGGACAAAAAGTCATTTTTACAGACACAACTGAGGACGTTGCACGGTTATGAAATAAACAGCTGACATAAAAGCCGAAACAGGTTTATGTTGTTTAGTTTACATTACACATTGGAGTATTGAGCAAACATTCACACATAGTTGGACATATTAAATGATAAAGAAAACTAGTAAACATATACACGTTCTGCAGAATTTAACAACCAACATAAAGGGCAGTTTTCACACTTCTACCACGCACCATGAATGATAGTGCCAGAGGAACGCTGTGTTGCTGTAAGTAGACTTAGAGTTCACAGGCAGTAGCACCAGTGGTGTAACATTAGCCCCCGCAACCTCTCCGGTGTGGGGACCCAAACTCCAGGGGGCCCCTCAGCACAGTACACTGACTGGATCTGGGACCATAGTGGTAGATGGTGGGTCTAGGGGGAAGGCCTCCATGTACTTTGCAGGGGGGGGGCCTTCAAAGTTTTGTTACACCGCTGAGTAGCACTACTAGAGAGTGTGAAACAGAGAGAAATGATGGTGTGAAAGGAGGAGAGAGGGCTATAAATAGCGATGAAGAGACAGAAATTTGGAACAGTGAGAGTGAACAGTGAGAGAAGAGGAAAGCATGCAAGGGTCTGCCAGCTGAGAGAAAGAACAGGCATTGAAAAGCAAAAAGAGGATTACAAAAGAAGATGGGACAGACAAAGGAGAAACAAACAGATACAGAAAAATGCTTAGGGTGACAGAGAGAAGGTTGAGAAAAGGAAAAAGGTAGGGGGGCATATAAAAAGTGAGGTAGAAGGAACTGTGAGTAAGCATGCAGGGGAGTGAGAGAGGCAGAGACGAATGGCAAGGCAGAAGAGAGAGGAGGGAACAGATAAAGAAAAGGGAACTGAGAGAGAAAGAGGTTTATTAGGGAGTGAACAGAAAGATTATGTGAGGGTTCACTGTATAGCTTGCATGTCAGAGCTTTCAATCCCAATTTCAATGCACCATTTCTTTGGAAATATGGTGCTCTTCTGCTCTTTCACACAAAGAAGAACAGCAACTTCATTTACTGTGCTGTGTTGCGTAAAATTTTAGTAAATCTGCTGCTCAATGCTGTGGCACAGGTGTAGAGACATACATTTTGTCTTGGACCTTTTATAGTGCTCTGACCCCATCATCAACACATCCATCATGTCTGCCACTCTCCCAGTTGAATGAAAACTTGCAGATATCAACGCCGTCCTCAAGAAGCCCACAGTCGACCAGAATCAATTTAGCAACTTCTGACCCATCTCCATGCTTCTCTATCCAGCCAAAGTGATTGAGGAGGCCATCAACAACCAACTCACAACCCACCTCAATCTTCACTATCTCCTAGACAACACTCAATCGGGTTTCAGAAAGAACCACAGCACCAAAACAGCACTCAACACGGCCACTGACAACATTTGAATCATCCTGGACTGAGGAGAAATAGCGGCCCTCATCTTACTCAACCTCTCAGTTGCCTTTGACACTGTTCCCATAAGACCCTCATCAGAAGACTCCACGAGATTGGCATACAAGGATCCGCTCTCATATGGACCGGTTCCTTCCTCATGGGAAGAACCCAAAGTGTCAGGCTGCCACCCTTCACATCAGAGACCAAGAAACTGATATGCAGATTCGATTCCCAAAGGGATCATCCCTCAACCCCACCCTTTTCAACATAGAAATGACACCGCTCACCAACATCATCTGATCACAAGACATCACCGTCATCTCCTACGCCGATAACACCATACTTATCCTCTACCTGACAGACCAGACAACCACCACCAGAACCAAGTTTACCAACTGCATGACCATGGTAGCAGACTGGATGTGAACCAACTGCGACAAGACGCAAGAACTGGTCTTAGGCAACAAGATCTCCCCATTGGACTCCACCTGGTGGCCGTCGGAGCTAGGACCAACACTCACAACCACAGACCACGCAAGAAATCTAGGGATAATCCTAGACAACAAGCTCAACATGACGGCTCATGTCAACACAGTGTGCACCTCCTGTTTCCACATCATACGCATGCTGCGAAAGATCTTCAAATGGTTGACTCAGAAAACCAGAAGAACTATCACATAAGCACTCATCACCAGCAGCTGGACAACGGCAAAACTCTCTATGCCGGAATCTCCAAACAACTCATAAACAGACTCCAGGACATCCAGAACACCCCTGCAAGATTCATACTCAGCTTCCCACGCTGCACCCACATCACACTGCACCTCAGGAAGCATGGCTGGCTCCCCATTCACAAGTGCAACCAATTCAAACTTATTACGCACACATACAAAGCCTAACACAACACAGGACCAGCATACTCGAACAGCCGCATGCACTTTTACCAACCCTCCAGATCAAGGCAAGGGATTAGCCAGAAAATTAAAATCGCCCCCACTATAAACTAAAGCGCTGATGACACCAAACAAGGGAAGCAAGTGAGCCGAACCCTCCCTAGAACAGCTTCCTTATCTCTTCCATCTATGCATCTATCCATTCATTCTTTCACCCATCCATCCACTTGCTGATATCCACTATTTCACCTTTACATTCTGTCATCCATTATTTTGTTTATCCATAGTCAATCTTTCCCCATTCCATCCATTCATCCATCGATCATTCAGCTATCCAGTCTGCCATTCATCCATCCATCCTTCCATCGATCCATACACTGATCCATCCAGCCACTCTGCGATCCATCCATCTAGACACTCTGCATCCATCTATCCCTACACTTTGCCATTCATCCATTCTGTCATCCATTTATCTATCCATCCACTCTGCTGTCCATCCATCCACGCTGCCATCCATCTACCCATTCACTCTGCAACTCACCCACTCTGCCATCCATCCACGCTGTCCTTTACCCATCAATTCATGAACTCTGCCATCCATCCATCCACTTTGCCATCTATCCATCCAAACAGCCACCCATCTACCCTGCCATCAATCCATCCAATCTGCCATCAATCCATCCAATCTGCCATCCATCAATTCTTCTTCTCTGCCATCCATCCACTCATAAACCAATCCATCCACTTTGCCATCCATCCATCAATTAATACACTCTGTCATGCATTCATCCACTCTACTTTCCATCCATCCATTCAATCACTCTCCCATCCATTCATCCATCTATTTGTCAACTCTGCCACCCATCCATCCACTGTGCCACCGAGCCATCCATACACTCTGCCATCCACCCATTCTGCCATCCATCATCCACTCTGCCTTCCATCTAGCCACCCTCCCATCCATTCACTCCTTTTCACCCACTCATCCATCCATCCCTTTACTCTGCCACCCTTTCACCCATCCATCCACCTATCCATTCATTCCTTTATTCTGCCATCCTTTTGCCTAACCAACCACCTATCCATTCACTCCTATCCATCCACTCTGTCATCCTTTCACCTGTCCATCCACTATCCATTCATCCCTTTACTCTTCCATCCTTTCACCTGCCCATCCTTACCTATCCACCCATCCCTTTACTTTACCATCTTTTCACCTGCACATCCTTACCTATCCACCCATCCCTTTACTCTACCATCTTTTCTCCTGCCCATCTACCTATCATTCACTCATCCTTTCACCAACTCATTCATCCATATACTCTTTCATCCATCCACCCTCTCACTCATTCATCCATTCTTCCTTCTTTTCACTCTTCCTTCCAATAGTCCTTCTGTCTTTCCCTGTTCTGTTTACCCAGCTGTCTTTGTTCCGAGCTCCTGCTAGCTCTTTTATTGACGTTGTATTTCAGGGTTAATGATGAGCTTTTGTCTGTCGAGTTGCAGACAGAAGAGACCCATAGACAGCCCCACCCCAGCTGCTAAAGAGGGAGTTCATGATGCCCCTGCACCAGACACCTATGCTCTGCCTCACTCGCACACGCTCCCCGCATCCACAAAAAGCAAAACTGGAGGTCGCTCATTCTCCTACATCGAACTTACGACCTGGAACAACCTCCTTCAACACATCAGAGCCTCCTCCTCACTTCTTGAGCTCCGCAAGAAGCTGAAGATCTGGCTCTTCATATAACCACCTTGGGGACCTCACACCTACACGCCTGCCCAAGTGCCTGGATACCCTCTCGGGTGACTAGGGATCTATACAAATCAACATAACATAACAAGTCACAGCTGGAGAGGGTTGGCACTGCCTGGGGTGATTCTGCCTTGAAGGGACTGCTGGAAGAAGTGGACCTTAACCGAGACCCTCTAGAAAAGACAGTGTATATTGGTAGAAAAGTAATTGCTAAATTTGCACATTGGGAAAAGTGCTAGTTCTTTGCCTTACCTTTTTTGCTGCACCTCATGAAATTGTGCAACAGCTTTTTTTTTTTTTAATATATTGCGCGAACTCGACCCAAAGGTATTGGAACGCTTTACATGAGCACTAGTTACATTATACAATGACATATTCATTTTTTTAACTGCAGGGATTGATTTTCCCAGAATCACAGGATGTTAAGCAACGCCGAGACTCGATCCTGGTTCCACAGTTACAAAGTAGGCAGCGCTGCCCTTTAGCCCACATCCTCTTCCAACAGAGAAGCCCCCTCGCCACCCCATGTTTAAAAAAAAACCTTTCAGAATGCTGACAATCAAAGGTACACTGGCATTATCAATCTTATACAGTCCTATAAATTTGCATAGGGTACAGATCTTTGTCAGTGTATCACATGACTCTCTTGATTCTAAACATACATGTCCTGTGCATCATGAACAATAACAGCTCGAGGATTGGCCATGATATTTTTATGAATTCAATGCATGAGACAATGGCTGCAGTGACGCATCTTTAGTGTCTGCACTGAGATATTCTAGTGTCTTGCTCCAATCCTTTGTTTCAGAGTAGACACGCCCTCTGCTCGTGAGTGACAGCGGCCTTAAGTTTCCATCACTGTAATCATTCCCACTGCAGTGTAACCCTTTAGCCAGAAGGGCAGCAACCAGTAGCGGCTGCTACCGGACTCGGGTGGTGGGGAGGGTGGGAGGGGTGGGAGTAAGGGAGGGGGGAGAGGGGAGAGGGAAAGGGGACGGACGAAAAAAGGGGAAACAAAATACTTACCTGAAAACGGCAGGCTGCCGCCTCTCCTCTGTCCTCTTCTTCCTGTCGCTGGTCCGGCAGCAGGAAGCAGCAGGAAGCGCTTGGGCTCCCAGGCTCCCCAGAGCCAATCACAACCCTGCAATGCAGCGTTGTGATTGGTCTGAGCGCTGTGGATTGGCGCTTAGACGGGGAATGGGAGGCTGGGCATGTTCCTCACCAGGCTGTGCATTACAGCCTTGTGGAGAAGATGCAAAGTGCGCATGACTGTTTGGCCGGCCCTTCAGGGCCGGCCAAGCAGTCGTGCGCACTTAGGGAGTGCAAACCACTCCTCCTCCTGCTCTGGCCAGCCCGCCCTGCCCAGAGAGCCACTGACTCAATAGGAAAACTAAAATGATAATAATGATACATTATTATCATTTTATTTTTCCTTTTGAGAAGTGGGGCAACGCTCCTCCGCCTTAGCGGAGGAGCCGCCACTGGCAGCAACATAAATGTTGAGGCACAATTGGGCATCTTGCTGTTGTTATCGGGCTTTCTGTAACAGATTTACATTAGTTTGATGAGTTTTTACTAACCTCATCAATAATATCAACAAAAGGGATGATCACAATATCAATATATTTATTTATACAGCACTGCTGTTTCTAATCGCTATAAACAGATGTATGTTAACCAATTTATGGTAATCAATTTCCTAATGTTCACAAGGCCTTGGTAGGATTCAAGCTGGTAGCCTACCAGTCACCTGCGTTGTTTTAGTGGCCAACATTCAACTCACTGAGCAATCCCTCCCTCCTAGCGAGCCAGTTGATTCATGGAATATATGCAAGGCTGCCTACTCACATGGTGCCAGCGTTTGACACACAATATCAGCTCCCATCACACCGTCTCCTGGCGAGGAGCCGATATCACACCGTGGCAGGGAAAACGAGCTGAAAACCACTATAAATTGTGGTTTTCCAGCTCGGTTTTCCAAGGCTTTGTTTTCCGACATTCAGTAAGGGGTGTGAAAACACCCCAGGACATGAGCACCAGCCTCAGCAACCTTTTTTTTTTTTTTTTTTTGGAAGGAGGGGATTGGGGGCGGGATGGGGTTCAAAGGTGCCTCTTTAGATACTTCTCGGCACGAGGCCCCACCCCCTCCTCACACGGTGAGATTGTTCTTCAAGTTGGCAGGTATGCATATTTGAGGAGCATTTCTCAGATGCTTGATAACTTTTTCTATTGCCTTCTTCAAGTTTGTAAAACTGTTAGGACGTTCTTTTAGAGCTAAATCCATTTGAATGATACATACTTTATAAAGCATTAACATTGGCGACTACTCACAAACCTGCGAGTGTGCAGGCATTATCTGTACAAATAAGTTGTACCAGGGTGTAAATAGCATTGAGCCGTGCCCAGGGCTTTAAGAGGGGTGAAAAAACTAGGGGGGGTCTCTCATAGGGCCGTGGCCGATGTAATTAAGGGTGTGGCTTAAAACACATATGCTAAAAAATCTATGCTTAGCATAGTGTGCCGCCCCACCGGTAAATTTGCTGCTTCTGATATTGCATCCAGATAAATAATACAACAACTAACGTTCCACCTAGAACAAGCCAGGACTATTGGCTTTGTCAATGGTTGTTAGTTACATAAGCTAAATAAGCAACAACTATGGCTTTGTTGTATATAACATTGAAAATTTTCTGAAATGATGAGACTGTGAATGTACTATAGCGAGTCTCTTTGAAGTTACATCAAAGGCAGTGAACGGTGGTGGTACTGCTGCAGAGTTAAGATTATTTTTTCACCCTGAGGATGAGGGCAAAAATGGAGAGCCCGATAGGAAGCTGTCTCAGCACCTACTTTTTAGAACTGCCGGTGCTGAGCACCAGCAGGACCCGGCCCACTTAAAGCCCTGGCCATGCCTAATATTCTGATAGTTAGTTGCTCCGCTGCTGCCTTTTCTCTCGTTCTACCAACCAATCCACCTGCTAACGCGAAGAAGCCTAAGAACGCTCTTTACAAGTTTTTCCCAAACTGTGGGTCGAGACACGTTTTTTAGTGGGTTGTGAAAGTCCAAGCAATATGTAAAGATGTCTTTAAATTCTATATTTATGGTGTTACATTTGCTGCGCTTGAAAGACAGGTCTAATGTCAGGCTAAGTTTTCTGCTGCTTATGTTTTTTTAACGTGGGGATTGGTGTTTACAAACTCCTCTCACTTTGCAGTTAGAGAAAGAAAAGTAAAGTGAATTATATCTTGATTTTGCAGGGGTACAATGAGGTACAGTGAGTGTGAAAGGAAAGGCTGTAGGATGTAATTTTTTTGTAACACACAGTGGCGGCTCCTCTACTGAGGTGGAGAAGCGTCGCCCCACTGCTTGTTGAGCAGTTGAAAATAAAAATAAAATGATAATAACAAGAAGTTATTATCATTTTATTTTCCTTTGCGACTCCGGGTGGGCGGGGGTGGCTCGCCGCAGAGGGAGCAGGAGTAGTTTGCACTCCCTCCCTTCATTTGCATGACGCTTTGACTGGCCCTCTAGGGCCAGCCAAACAGTAATGCATAGTTGGCATGTTGTCCATTGAGCTGTGTTGCACAACCCCGTGGAGAACATGCCCAGCCTCCCCAGGGTCTGCCTGAGCGGCCAAACTGGCTGCTCAGACCAATCACAACACTGCTCCTGCAGTGATTGGCTGTGATTGGCTGGCAGAGTCGGAAGCCTGCGTGCTTCCGGTGCAGGATGCAGGCAGCAGCCGGGAAGAAGACAAGATGGAGGAGAGGCGTGCGGCGGATGCGGCAGCAAGCAGGTTAGTTTATTTTAATTTTTTTTCATCCCGACCCCCCAGCTCACCACCCCGTTCAGAGGCAGCCGCCACTGGTAACACAACAAAATGTAAGTACTTGTAAATGAACTCATTTTTTTGTAATTCTGAAGTGTGATGGAAACAAAGATTCTGATAGGATCTGAGCAAATCAAGACACTTTACTTGGTAACACCCAAATGATAAATATTCACTGAAACCCGATTTCCACACACTATCATTTGCGTGCAATATAGTTTTATCAGTAAATCTGTATGTCTGTGCAAATTTAGTGACCATTTCAATGGAAAATGTCCTGTCTGTAAGTGACAATGAGCTACCACATGATGCTTTAGTTGCATTAAAAAATTGCCCACCTCATGTCCATTAAAGCTAGGTGGGTTGCGAAAGTTTGTCGTACTAAAGAGTGGGTCGTGGTTCTAAAGAGTTACAGAAAGACTGCTATATACACAGGGCTTTAAGTGGGCTGGGTCCTGCCGCAAGTGCTGAGACGGGTCCTTTTTCGGGCTCTCCATTTTTGCCCTCCCCGTCAGGGTGAAAAAAAAATCTTATCTCTGCAGCAGTACCACCCTTCACTGCCTTGAAGGTAACTTCAGAAAGACTTGTTATAGTACTTTCACAGTCTCAGAAGGGAAACATTTTCAATATTATATACGACGAAGCCATAGTTGTTGCTTATCTCATGCAACTTACAACCACTTACAAAGTCAATAGTCCTGGCTTGTTGTAGGTGTAATGTTACTTGTATTGTATATCTGGATTCAATGACAGAAGAAACAAAATACCAGTTGGGTGGCACACTATGCTAAGCACAGATTTTTAGCTTAAGTGTTTTAAACCACGCCCTTGATTACATTGGCCACGTCCCTTCGAGACACCCCCTAATTTTTTCATCCTACTTAAAGTCCTGTCTATACATATAATTTTAACTGACTGTGAGACAAAGGAGGCCTTGGATGTGGTGGGCGGGCAGTCTCTCCCCCTCTTTAGAGTGACAGCCCACCTCTGACGTCACACGGAATCCTTGGCTCAGCTGTACTTCGTGCTGAGTGGGGAAAAAACGAGTGAACATGAATGAGTGGCCATCACTTGTCATGACTTGTTTTTTTTAAAGACGCCTGTAGTAACATTTTCGTCGCCTACACTTTCATGTTACTGGTCACATATTTCAAACTCACAGCGTCAAGAGTTCAGGAAACTGTGAAGGAGAGGTGAGAGGAGGCATGGAAGCAATGACCGTCATTAAACCAGGCCTCGTCACCGCGTGCTGACCTTTCACAAGCACCGTCGCAGGATATTGTGGAGGGCGCAAGAGGTCTCATTTTTAGTCACTAAAGTAAAGTCAAATTAGAGCTAGAAGGCGACAGGCATTTTTTTTACGCATTCAACCATTTCCGGTCACAGATGGCACCTCATTCATTTGACAACATACATTGCGTCAGTGCTGACGTAATAGGTCACATTGGCAGTACACTAAGGCCACATAAGGGCTCCCCCATCACATAATCAGATAGTTAAATTAGCATAATTTGCATTAATTCTCATTAGGATCCAGTCACAGGACTAAACCAGAACTGATTCTTGGCAAACTTTATCTATAAAAAAATGTAAGAACAATAACTGTTAAGTTTCTGTAATAAAAGAGTATCTCCATTTTTATTTTTTTTAAATGAATTTTTATTGGATTTTTATAGGAGGGAAAGAAGAGAAAACAGTGCAAGCAGTGGTGACATCGAGTCCAATTGTACCCCATTACATAGAATCTCGGTACCTCCCACCACATTACATGGTTTATAACAATAAGCAGTAAATAGGATTGAGCGGTGGTGGAGGTGAAGTGATGCGAGGTTGCCAGCTATGACCAGGGCCACTGGAATTATGCGGCAGGAAAGGACCAAATTCTGCAGCATGGTTGCTTAAATTATCCGGCAAGAAAAAACAAATGATGCAGCCTAATGCGGCACATTGTTTAATAATATTACTTCATTATTTCGTAATTTTTAAACTTGGTAACAATGTATGGGCAATGGTTGCACCTCATTAGAACCAGTTTAACACCCAAATATAGCTTTAAGCAACAGAAAAGTGATCAGTCGAGCTTTACAAAGGGTCTTCCACTGCACTGCAACATGTGTCGCTGCATTTTTATTAACTTTTGAACTGTTTGAGCTAGAAACAATTTGTTTTTGTGAAAACCTGCAGATTATATGGCAGGTGATGGATTAGGTGGCAAATACGGCAAATCTATAGTAATGCAGCCGCACAACCGAATATTTCCAATGGCCCTTGGTATGACATGTGTCTAATTATTGAACAGGGGGATTGATGCTAGGGTTGGGGCGATGGAGCATTAGACCGAGGTGGAGGGGGGGATTAGCAAAACTGGAAGAAGTACCCAGCCAGGGATAGGAGGAAAGGGGATTGCTGGGAAAGGAATGGGAGCGATTGTTCCCAGTTGTGGCCAATCAGTTGACGGCGCAGGGCTTTCACCTCCTCCCGGCGGAGGGCAGTGGTCTCGGCACCCACCCCCAGCCCATTTAATAAGACTGTGCTCCCAAGCTGCAACAGTTGGGGGTAGTGGAAGTTTCTATTTTATTGTAATGGATCGCTTTGCCAGTAGAAGGGCCATGTCTAGAAAGTGTGTTGCCGCCTTACAGTTTTTAAGGCGGGTAATGATACCTAGGGTACAGGTCTCCCAGGAGTTGTATCTCTCGTATGCTTGTGACTCTACCTAGGCGGTGGCGGATATCGTCCCAGAAAGGTCAGATGTGTGGGAAGTCCCAAAGGATATGTTTCAAGTCTGCAGCCGGGGCAGAACACCTGGTGCACATGTCGAGCCAACTGGTAAGATCCTGGAGATGCAATGAAAGGAGAGGTAGGCCAGGTGGAGCACCTAAAATTGGATCAGCTGATGGCAGCCATTCCTAGAGACCTTCCTTGGATAGGCCAGAGCTCGGGTCCCTTCCTTCTCATTGAAGGGCCTCCCAATTTCCTCCTCTCACGTCTCTGTAAGTGTCTGGAGAGTAACCTGCAATAGCTCTGTTAAGGACCCAACAAGCCAGCTAATCACCCGTCGGCCACCTCCCATAGTGTGAAGGGTTTGGAGGAGGGTGTGGGTGATGGGCTCCTTGCCCTAATTCCCCCAAAAGTCTCGAAGTGCACTGACAACTGTAGCATAAACCAAAAAGTGGCCTTCATGGAGGTCAAGTTGGTCCCTTAAGACTGAAGAGCAATATCTGGGCATTTTGAAACATCCCCCAGTGCGGCCAAGCCGGCCTGAATCCAAGGGCACAGCTGGCAGTCAGTGATATAGCCGCCCCAGGCCTGCAAATCCAGAAAAGGGATGTCTGGTGCATACAGGGTCGTCGAGCCGGTGAGCAGCAGCACTCTGCGAAAGCATGTGAGGGCCACTTGAAGCAATCATGAAGGGCATGGGGAGCTTTGGGTTCTAGGAAGCGGTTGCCAGCGAAGGAACTCTTCGGACAGTGGAGGGTCAGAGATGCTCATGTCCTCCAGGTAGCTGCCCGGCAGCCAATATGTGGGCCACTGGAGCTGGGCTGCTAGAAAGTAATATTCGAACTTGGGCGCACCCAGGCCGCCCCGGTCAGGAGGAGGATGGGGCTTCAGCAGAGCCACATGCTGACAGGAGTTGTGACATATGGGATCCCGCGAGAGAGTGTGCAGTCCTTGGAAGAATGCATGAGGGAGTGTGATTGGAAGGTTTGCAAAATAATAGAGGAGACAGGGAAGCATTACCACTTTAGAAATGGTGATACTGCCTGCCATGGACAACGAGTGGGATCTCCAGAACGTCACCTGGGAGCAGAGGGCCGCCATCGCTGCTGTTAGGTTAGTGTCCAGTAAATCAGCGGTGGCTTGAAAGATGCGGAAACCCAAGTATTAGAAGGAGGTGGTTTCCCAGCTGACCGGGGCCGCCCAAAGATCAAGGTGGGTCTGGGGAATCATCGGAAACAGGCGGAACACACATGATTTTTGCCAAATGACCCAGAGTCCCGATAAATCACCATACTCAGTTAAGAGCCAAGCAATCAGGGAGCAATCAGCAGTGAAGTCTTTGAGATAAAATAGGACGCCATCTGTATATAATGACATAGTATGTATGGCGTCTGAGGAATGCCCCGTCCCCGCCCTGTTTAGGGCCCGAGCTGCCAGGGTTTTCCATTGTGAGGATGAAGAGAAGAGGACACAGGGGGCACCACTGTCTCATGCCCACTGGCATGGATCCAGACAGTTGTTTGCAATATCGTATCCGGATAGTGGGGGCGTGTAAAGTAGGCTGATTTGGCAAGTGAGACAGGGTCGAACACCAATCTGTTCCAAAACCCCGTAAAGGAAATCCCAGTTTAGTGTGTCGAAGGCCTTGCGGACGTCCAAGACCCAAGCAGCTGCCCTGGGCGAAGGACGCTGAGCGGCCTCCATTACCCTGTATAAGCAGCAAAGCTTAAGGGAGATGTTTCTGCTGGGGACGAGCCAGTTCTGGTCTGTGTGAATTAAGTGAGGAAGAATTTGTTGGATTCAGTCAGCCATGATCTTGCTAAGCATCTTGTAGTCCATGTTTAGGATGGCTATAGGGCGGTCGGGGGAAAGATCGATCGGTCACGTCTTTCCGGGTTTTGGCAGGGACACGAAGGACATCTTGCATAAGGTGGTAGGAAGGGAGCCCTCCCTAGCGACTGTGTCAAAAGGTTTGGACAGCTTGGGGGTTAGGTTGCCAACAAAAGTTTTATAAAATGCTGCAGGGAGGCCATCTGTACCGGGGATCTTCCCTGTCGCCAGTCCTATTGTCACTGCATGAATCTCTTATTCTGTGATGGGAGCATGGAGGTCCTCCTGCTCCTCAGGGGTGAGGCGGGAGAGGGGTGTTATCGCCGGGTAGTCCAATATCGACATCTCTGGAAGCCCTTCCGTGGGGGCTAGAGGATAGAGTAGTAGGCGGTAAAAGCACCATGAATCTCATTCTGCGTATGGAGAACGGCGCCCAAGGGCTGCAGACTGAAATTATCTGAGGAGGCGCGAATCGCCGTTAACCAGCCATGCTAAGAGGTGGCAGGGTTTATTGCCTTCCGAGTGCATATGAGCCGTGTATGCTGTGTAGTCTAGGCAACACAGGCATTCCAAGAGTTGGGCCTTATGCTCCAAAGCTAGTAAAAGCGAGTGACACAAGGGGGATCCTTGATTGCCCTTCCCTTCCTTTCTATGTATGCTTTCTCTGAGGCATCCAGGACTCAGAGCAGCGTCATACGTACCCATGGAACAGTCCTATGGCAGAAGCCCCTGTTAATATTGATGTCGATTTATGCATTGATACGTGTAGGTACAAAAACGGAATCGAATCACTGTTGTCGAAATCCCCCGATATGACCTCTCCATCAACCCCAAGTTAGAAATATGTGGTCAGACAGGCCCTGCGCTCTAGGCCGGTGGCTACTGATTGACAGATCACAGTTGGGTTGGCATGTAACCAGCAGGACAAACGCACGAACAAGAAAAACCCATATTAGTCCCACAGATAGCTAGCAACACCACAATGGTACTGGGAGATTGGCCCCACTAAAATGGACATGGCTGGAGGGGCGTGCGATCCCAAAACACCATAAAGTTAGATGCCACATGAAGTTAGGAACACTCAGCGAATCAGGACAGAGCACACACTACACATGCAGTGATCAGGCGCTACCCATGCCTGCACATCTGGACATGTTACCCACTGGCCCTCATTGTGTTCACGCAAGGTCGAGACCCAACTGCATTTGTCATCAGGTGGGAGTAATTTATAGCTTCATGACAAAACCCACATTCCACTCCAGACTTAGGATCTATGAATTGTTTTATGATGCTTCATGAAATGTATAAAAAGATATTCCAAAAGATTGTACTTTGAGACAGTCCTCAGACTTGTTTCTGTATGCTGCACTCCCGGCAACATTTTGGTGAGCCAGGCAGGATAGATTGGTGCTTCGGACCCAACTGCAGCTGAAGGAAAGGACCCAGCTCTGACGGATTCACATCAGCGCAGCAAGGAAGGTGAGCAGACACCGCAATTGATTGAAAGCTCTGCTGAATCCACGGGGCGGAGGTCTGCCCTGAAGCCGCTGTGATTTGGGTAAGAGACTGCATCTGATCCTTGGTCCCCAGCATTTGGCGTATGGCAAACTAGGAAGAAGCGCAAAAATGTAACCTGAGCGCCCTGTTACTGACAGAAATCTGACATATTCCCCACTTCATGTGTCCAAACTGAGCAGTCACAAGTCAGCCTTGGAGGCGATCCTCCGGAGGCTATCATTCTTCGATAATCAGCAAGCTAGGAAGGGGTGAATATTGGTTGTCGCTTGGACTGCTCTGCGTAATACAGATGGTGTGCTTGGCCCTGGGTGTGATACAGGGTCACCGCTTGGACCGCTGGGCGTGATACAGATGCTATGCTTGTCCCCTGGGTGTGATACAGGGGCAAGGCCTCACCGATTGGACCGTTGAGTGTGATACAGATGGTATGCATAGGCCCTGGGTGTGACATAGGGCCAGCATCTTGATCTTATTTTTTAGTCTAAACGGGACTTCTTAGTGCTACCGGTTTCTTAACACTGTTGGTTTCTGAAAGAAGTGAGAGGTGTTATTCCCCTGGACCGCTGGGCATGATACAGATGGTACTCATGACCCCTGGGTGTGATATAGGGTGTAATTCGCACATTAGGGAAAATTTAAACCTTGGAAATTAGGTGTAGCTTGTGCTTGGCCATGGAGGGCCTGTGGTTGTCAAGTTGTTCCTCGTATCTGCGAAAATAGTTTTTATCTTTGTCTCTGAGCTGATATTGACAGACTATCGGGCTCACTTAGTCCTGTGTACCGCGCAAAGCGTCTCCTCGTCATTGGGTAGCATGCGATAAGGAGCGGGCTAAGGTATTTTTTAAGTCATAATGTTTTTCTGTCAGTTTTTTCTCTTCTCTCTCTTTATTTGGTTATCAATTGATGCATCCTCGATGTTGTGGTGCTGGTAAATTGTTGCAATTGCACATCTTGTCTTGAGTGTTGTGTTTTGTTAATGACTTAATGTGCTTATGAAGGCGGCACTAATTCGTACAGTAGTTTTTCCATATCTGCTGTTTTTCTGCTCAATTCACATGTTTTGAACTAACCATCGCACTTTCTTTTAGGTTTCGACCCTTCATATGCATTTTTTTGTTGTGTTTGATGTCTCTCCTAATGCAGCTGTGTAAATAGTATTGAGCTCATAGAAGTAGTACCAGTACCAGTAATCCCTGTGTATTTATTTCCCCAACAATCAGAGTAGATTCAAATATTAATTGATCCTGAGAAGATAGAGCGCATCAGTCCCTTAAAATGTTCCCAGCTATTGCCGCTAAACACATGCAAACTAGATTCCCCAGACAGATCAAAAAGCATAGCAAGCCACAAATGGAATGTGCACACTAAGGCACACGTATTCCCCTGGCCAGAAGGGAGATCCTTCGACACCAACATAATCGAACACACAAGATCACACATTTAGACCAAAAATGTAAGACAAAAGAAGACCAGGAGACAGGCACTGCAACAACTATGGGTCGTCTATGAGGAGACCCAGACCGACAATCCTATCCTAGAACCCGCATGCAAGGCGTTCACGCCTCCCCCACCATATGTAGGAATGGAGGTCCTCTCCCCGATGCCTACCATCCCCGCATTAGGTTATACCAATACACCGATCGAGGGAGCATGGGGCCCCCACCGAACAACAAACTAACAGATCTAGAAGAGAGAGGTCAACAGGCCCCTCGGTCCAAGCAATCCCAGCATCAACCCAGCCCAGTGCTAGAGCTCCCCAAAGCTCAACCCCCCGTCTGTCACACTAGACTAATCAAACCCCAATCACAAGGAAAACATGCACTCCCATTCACCCGGGTGAATGTACTCTGGTGACACGGAGATTCATAGCAGTACTAGACAGTGATACAACCAGTGAGGGCAAAGAGAGGGGCCCCAGTCCTCCGGGATTAGACGATGAAGGGGTAGCCGCAGGGTATACACAGGCAGCTGAAGGGACAACAAAAAGCGAGTTTGAGGGCAAATTCCTACCCTAAAAAACAGCGCCTAGCTCAGAAAGAAGGAGACAATACAGGTGGGAGATAGAGGAGAGGTGTGAATTAAGGATGGAGAGAGAAAGAGCTCTCATCCTGGGAACTCAACGAAAGAACAGAGAAGCGCACCCTGCACCTGAGGAGGGCAGGGGTAGGTATAGAGCCTCGCTTGGAGAGGAGTTCGATGCGGAAGGAAGACTTCTGGCAGGAACCCGAGCCTCACCAGATCATCAGCGTAGGAGATGGGCCGACCAGGTGATAAGGGATCAAGGTAGCCTGGCACAGACTTAATTAAGACATAGGAGAAGCAACATGGCACCTTTACGTGCGCACAAGGAAATCAGCGACAAAGACATCCGCTGCTCCCCCCCAAATGCGTGAGCTATACAAACTGACCCCAAGGGAGATAGTGACCAGAGAGGAAGGCGAGAACTTCATGCAGCCATTTTGCCACCTGCTAGCCCATTGAACCGAAAGGGAGGGCCTGTATGATAGACCCAGGCCGAAGGAAGGATCCTTCGAACCAGAGGACCTGGCTATTGTGGAAGAATGTATCTGGCACAAAGGAGGAGATTCCAAGTGGAACTTCCCCTACATGTAGGATTGCCTAAGGAAATGGGAGCGCTACGTTAGAGAGAAACCTGCAGCGCTGCCCCAAGCCAAAATGTGCCCGCTACTGCAAAAGGGCACGTAAGGGACCATCTATGTCCCTTGAACCCAGATGGATAAGAAAGGGCTCAGAACCAAACTGCCACCATTGATGGATGGGGTGGGGAAGTGGATCTCATGTTTTGAGAAGACCGGGATAAACCTAGCAATAGGCGAGGTCAAAAGTCTGCTAAGGAGTCTCATCGGAGAGCAGACTAACATGGTCTTTGCCCGAGTCTGCATTACATCAGTCACAGTGACAAACACCAAGCATGACGGGCTGCATTCAATTCATACAGACACCAAATATAGACGGCCCTGAGGGAAATATTCCCTGATCTCCCAGATGTAGGAGGATTGATGGCAGAAAGTATGAAGCCTGAGGAGACCATAAAGAACTTTTTAGTCAGAATGAGGGAACGATAGGGACAAGAGTAACCCTGGGCGTAGTTTGCGTAGTAGCACTACACGTAGCTAAGCGAAGTACATTTTGAACTTCACGTAGCTATGCCAATTGCGTAGCTGTGTGCTTGACTGCACTATTCAATAATTGCCAAAGGCATCTTGCACAGTACAAGTTAAGATAAAATAAGTATCTCTGTCTTTATATGCTAAAATGCATATAGTCATTTCACAAAAGTGAAAACGATAAGTTTACAAGCAGTGAGAGAGGTGATGATTTTGGGATCCTCCCTAACCTAGGGAGAGAACCAAGCAGATGCCTTGAAAACAAAAAGCACATCTTTTGAACGATTCGGTGGTGGTCCCATCCTCTTAGGACCACCCCAAGCACAGTTATTGGCAAAAATACAATCCCAACCAAAGGCCCTGCAAAGCATTATGGGACGAGATTAGCAGTGGGCAGTGAATATTATAGTATCCAATATCAAAATAATTCTACAAAGAGCTGCAGTTCCACTAGTCGTTACTAGATGTCCCTCACGAGTCAAATGCAAAAGCTTCATGAAAGGGTTTCAATGCTTTTGCATTTGACTCGTGAGGGACATCTAGTAACGACTAGTGGAACTGCAGCTGATGTATTAATAATTTCAATGCTTTTGCATTTGACTCGTGAGGGACATCTAGTAACGACTAGTTGAACTGCAGCTCTTTGTAGAATTATTTTGATATTGGACACTATAATATTCACTGCCCACTGCTAATCTCGTCCCATAATGCTTTGCAGGGCCTTTGGTTGGGATTGTATTTTTGCCCATAACTGTGCTTGGGGTGGTCCTAGGAGAAGGGACCACCACTGAATCGTTCACATGATATGCTTTTTGTGTTCAAGGCATCGGCTTGGTCCTCCCCTAGGTTAGGGGGACCCCAAAATCATCACCTCTCATTGCTTGATATTTTCATTGTCAAAGTTCACTTTTGTGAATTGGTTATATGCTTTTAGTATAGAAAATTGCTTTATCAAAGCATTTGTAGGTGTTTATTATACTACTGCTACGCTACGTCAATTAGCACAGTTTTTCACTCTGCTACGTAGTAGCACAAGCTTTGCATGCTCCGTGAGCATAGCGAAGTATAAATAAATGGGAAAAGTACAGGAAAAATCGGGAGCAAGCCCAAAGAGACACCACCAAATTGGTCCAACACAAATTGAAAAAGATCACTCTCGCGAAAACCACATTGGCCGCCAGCGTACAAATGGCACCAGTCTTGAAGGGGGCCTCACCACAACACCCCTGAGGGTTTCAACCCAGTTATAATGGCAGAGGTCACGGAAATTGGCAGCAGCCGGACCTCAGAAAATGTTATTATTACCACCGAATGGGCCACATGGCCTATCAATGTCGTTTAAAACTTTATCACAAATAGAGATTGATAAATCTGGGTCAGTCTCTGCAGAATCCCTATCCTCAAAACCAAGCCCAAAGTAACCCAAATGCACCATACGTTCAGCTGCAGGGAGGTCAGACAGCCACTGCACCACCACAGCAGGGAACAAACAGGTGGTTGGTCAAACAGCAGCAATACACAGGGACCCCAGTCCAACAAGGACCGCAGCAGGGGGTGGTAACTGCCTGTGGAGGCAATGCCTTTGCACAATCGCAAAACCCACCTATGCAGTAGATTCAAACCCCCAATGAAGACCATACCCTTCACGCACACCTCAACACACATTTAAAAAATAAAGACTAGTAAGACAGCATTAGAAATTCCAATGCTTTACTTGTGTTTTGGGAAACTCAGGACTACTGTACGTTGTGTCGATCTGGATTCCGCACTAGAGACCGCCCTTCGGGTGCCTGCAGAAGCCTAGGCCCCACTCCGCTGCTGATCCCCCTGCGCAGGGTTTGCTGGCCACGCCTCTGGGGAGGGCAGTCTGATGAGGGAGTAGGGTGGCTCCCCATACAGTACATAAAAAACAGGCACGCAGGTTCCCTCACCCGAGTCCAACTGGGACAGGTTCCTATGATCAGATCAAATGGACCCCATCATCGGGCCTCCAGCCCAGGACCCAAATTCCTTCATGGCGTGTGGTCTCAACCACAGCCAATAGCCTCCATGCCAATGGAGGCCCCTTTCCAGTTCCAAAACGAGGCAATGTTACAGTGTCGGGAACCAGGTCTCCCACATACTTGGGATGATGAAGACCCCATAACGTCCAAAGCATGCACAAAACTCTGACTATTAACAAACTACTGCATGGCACTGAGTCAAAAGAGAGTCCACCAGAACAATCGATCATCCCAGTCTATTACCCGCATCAGGTGAAATTTGACAAGTTTTGGCCTTGCACTGGACTCTCCATTGAGCAACATTCTGTCTCCTCCTTTCCCTCGAGGTTCTCCAATCACCTAAAGCCTGCTCGTCAGGTCATGTCCTGCCAAAACATCGAAGGTAGTGTGTCACCAGTTGGAAGTCTTTGGCCGCAGTCGGGGACAGCAGACGCAAAAATATCAGGTAGGATGTAGATGAAGGGAAAAGAGGTGCTGGGAAGAGGAGAGTCCACAAAAATCCATCACAGCTCCCTGCGATGTACTCAGAAATAGGCTCACTGAGGTATCCTACCTAGTGACCAAGCTGACAGCACACAAGGCCTTACACACGTAGTCCAGGGGAGCAAATAAGACCAATCTCGGACACCGCCACATCAGAAACACATGGGGGCTTTGGGCAGGGCCGGACTGGGAATCGAAACTGGCCCTGGCAAACTGCTCGGCCGGCCCACCTGGGGGAAGGGGGGTGCGGCCGAGCTGTTTGCTACGGCTGGTTTTGGCCGATTTTGTTACAGGGGGCCAATATTGCCGGCCCCCGGTAACAAAAAAGGCCCCACAGGGGCCCAAAACCAGCCCTCACCCTGGCGGCCCACCGGGGAAACGCCTGGTGCCCTCTACGGCCAGTCCGGCCCTGGCTGTGGGACAAATTTCTAACTCCCTTCGGTAAACGACGATGGAAATAACCAAATCATATGAGAGCCTAGGGAAACGCCCAAGATGCCCACAAAAAGAAACCCAAAAAGAACCCTCTAGAAAAAAGGGCGTAGTCAAGACACCTGGCGCAGTTAGGGAGGGTCCTACTGCACGTCATGTGCTGGAACTAGAGGGATATACACGTGACCTCAGAGCGCGCTGCGATCGCCCAAAACACCTAATTACGGTATGCCTCCTCTTTACACCTCACCCCGTGCACATGTAGGTCAAAAGGCACACCCGCACTCCAGTGACACTCATAAAATATTAGTTAAAGAACCCAGACCATCCATAGGCTCACAAAAACCACCCTGTAGCAAAATATATCCTCCTATCACAGTGAGGCGGGAGAACCAATGATCCGCAAGCAATAATTATGGTGACCCATGAATAGACACCCTATGTCTCGAAAAAGTAGACACCCTTATCTGGGCCACCTTCTGGTGCCCACCAAAAATAGGACGTATGAATAAAAAAGCTCACCCCTAAAAAATAAGGGCACAGGAATCCCCAAGAATGACTGATGGTAGTACATAAGGATGCAAATGTTTTCTAAAACCTAATCAACAAACAACAGCTCTTATCCAACAAGTCTGCAATCGAGCCACAAAATTGCACCACCCTTACAGTGGCCCACCATCTCTCCGGCAACCACCTCCAAAGACCCAAGGTTGCAAGTCCAAGACTTTGAACTTTTACTAAACTGTTGGATACCGAACTCTTTCAAACTTTTCCAAAGTAAAGAAATCTCCCAATCACTGGAGTACCACAGACATCCTTCTTGGATCCACCCCCAGGATCTGCAATGTTCCTCAAGTTATGTATTGTTGTATAATTGTAAACTCGCTGTTAACTGTGGGTGTTGCCGCATCCACATGTTGCAAAAGATCTGCCTAGTCAAATGAAGTCCACCCTGACATTTGCACAGCGCTTGCGTAGGGACCTCTCCCATGTCACCTATAAGTACACTGAAAACAACAATACTATTCCACACACACTACACAGCGCACTCTTACACAACACATGATATCAGCACATGACCGCTGGGAGCGCCCAGACATTGGCCAAGTCATGCTTTGTTTGTTCATTGATATCACATGCAGTAGGCGCATTACTTGTCCGAAGAGATAGCCCTCGAAAAAGCAAAATGCCTTCTCTACCTGTAACTATGTAGGATTAGGGCCAAGGTACTAGCCAACAGAGTAGAACCCCATAGAATAGTAGTAAATGTGACCCGTTACGAGACCAACCCCACAGCACTATACCTCTTCACCGATCCTAGCGAGATTCAAACAGAGCTAGATAGAATGCGCAAGCAGTCATCGTAGGGGAGGATACTATTTAACCCCGAGACTTTCCAGAAAAAAGATTATTGGAGGTAGCAAAGCCACCAAACCAATGTACAAACATGTCCACTCCTGCTTCTGTCTGTGGTCCCAGGGTGACCCTAAGCATGTCTGGTGCAGTCTTCTTTAATAACAAATGGATGCCAGATATGGAGATCCAGTGTAGGGCCATCCATCTTGATGATACGAAGGAAAATTAGTGTCGTAGGGGAGGGTTAAATACCAGCATAGATAACCCCTGCAAGGAAATATGGAACACTGAGATAGAGAGGTACAAGTGGTTGGAAAGAAAGGGGCAACCTCTAACTGTACAGAAACTTACACTGAATTCATTGTGTTTCAAAGGAAATGGAACGATTCCACTCTGCACTACTGAGAACTGTGGTGCATTCCTGCATGTACCGGACATGCGATGGGGCACCTCCACCCTGAAGGATACCTTATGGCAGTGTGGTCAATTTGCCTTTTCCCAGCTTGTCCCTGGATGGCGAGGCCTGTGATCCCTGGGCACCATATAGGCTCCTACCTTGGTCATTCCTGGACAAAATCTGCCAGAGTTGTACCAAGCACTGCATTGTTTACAAAGGGACATGCATAAGGAGGACTGGTACTACATCTAGTTTTCCTGGCTCCCCCAGTGGGTGACAGGACAGTGCACGTCATTGCTGCCTATTCTAATTTTTGTACTGTTTTTGTGTGGTTTCCTATAAGGAGGAATTTCCTGCTGTAAAAATGCAGTCCTCAAATTGGGTAGAATACAAGTAGCTAGGGAAGCAGCAATAGTTAAAACTGAAACACAACAAGCCCCCAACAATGTGACTGTCATGAAGTATGATGTAAATGATGTAGTTGAAAATTCAACTAGAGGGGGGAATGTTCATCATGATGTTGATGTATGTAATGATACGTGTATGTACAAAAATGAAATCAAATCACTGTTGTCCAAATCCCCCGATATGACCTCTCCATCAACCCAGAGTCAGTAATATGTGGTCGGGCAGGCCCTGCGCCCAAAGCCCGAGGCTACTGATTAACAGATCACAGGTGGGGTGGCACGTAACCAGCAGGACAAATGCGTGAACAGGAAAAACCCAGATTAGGCCCAGAGATAGGCAGCAACACCACAATGGTCCTGGGGGATAGGTCCCAATAAAACGCAAATGCCAAAGGGGCGCACGTTCCCAAAACACCATAAAGTTAGATGCCACATGAAGTTAGGAAGACTCAACCAATCAGGACACAGCACACACTACACACGCAGTGCTCACGCGCTGTCCATGCCGGACATTTGGACACGTTACCCTCTGGCCCTCATTGTGTCCACGCAAGGTCGAGACCCACCTACATTTGTCATCAGGTGGGTGTAATTTATGGCCTCATGACAAAACCCACATTCCATTCCCGAAATAGGATCTATGAATTGTTTTAAGATGCATCAAGATATGTATAAAAAGAGGGCGTGGCCAACTGCCAAGGGAAATGGCCGCACGGTAGCTTCGCTCCGTCGCACCACTCCCTAAATATCCTGAATACACATACTTGCCCCGCATCAAGACGGCTGCAGTGGAGCTCACCTGACCCCCGCAGCGTGTCCGTCCGCTGTGCCGAAGACCGCTTCGATTGGGGGCGCCTTGGCGGAGATAGCCGGCCGGACCTGTGCTGTGGCATCGGAGGACACAGGGCGTGCCGAGTAGGCTTTCGGCCGCACCCGGGCAAGCGACGCCGCGGCTGCGGTGTGTATCCTGGGCCCGCTTCCGTGACGGAGGGACCGCGCTGAGCCTGAATATTGGCCGCGACGAAGCCGGTGAGTTCTCTGCCTCCCCACCGCCCCCACGACGAACTGCCAGCTTCTAAATACGCCCGAGGGCCGGCGGCCGCCCGCATGTGCATCTGAGGGGGAGGCCACGGACTTGGGCCTACCGGGGCCGTCCGGGTGGGCCCATAGCGCCACAACTGACTTTGCCTGCTGGCCTGGGCTCTTCCCCCCCTCTCCATATCTGGAGTCCTGCAGGCCCTCACACAATATTGTGCTATTGGCCTTAATATCGTACTTTGGCCCAAACTACAAGCCTCCGTATACTGCGGCTGCAGTAAATTTAACTGCGCAACATGGGTATGCTCCCGGGCCACAGTGAAGAATGAGGCCCGGTGAGAGGTCCTCCGCGCCACTCCGAGCAGCAACTGTGCACCTGGTGAAACGTGCAGTAACGAAGTGGTGCAGGATCGGAGCCTGCATTAATTTATCGCCATTGTGAGGGGGGGGCACCTGGGAGACACCAGACATTCTGCCCTATTGGCGGTGGGGGTGAGAGTTACGCTTGGACCTGGCCGGTCTGCCGTGCAGCATCTACGTAGGTGGTGGAGACACATATCATCTGCAAGGGGGGGGGGAGCAACATTCTCCATCTCATTTGAACCAGACCGCAATCCTTTACGCAGTCAAGGCTCGGCGAAGCGCTGCACTTCAAGTGGCCGGAGTGGCTCCCGGCTTTATACCAGTGCTTCCCCTTCCCCCGGTGTGTTCTTCCTCTGGGACTGGATCATTCATTGGGCTGGGCCTAGCTGGCGAAACCCGACAGGCCGGAGAGGGCCTTGTCCCTTGCGCAGGCGGCGGTGAGTAGCTTGTATGGCCTGGTCCCTCCACTACTACATTCTACCTATCGGTTACACCATGGCCAGTGGCCGCGGCGGCCGGGCCACGCTCCAATCCAAGTTGGAAAAATATGCGTGGCAGAAAGGCCAGGATGAGACACAAACTAACCCCAGCCAGACCCCACGATGCAAAACATCTTAACAGCCATAACGACGGTACGCACTTCCCTGGAAGGCCGTATTGATACTGTCGCCTCTGAGGTCTTCCTGATCAGAGCAGATATGCGAAAAATGGCTGAACGTATCACCGAAGTTGAAACCACGACTAAGGACTTAAAGACTGATACTGACCTTCTCAAACGCCAAGTTGCTGAACTCCAAACTAATCAGGATGTGCTCGAACGACAACTTGATGATTACGAAGGCCGAATGCGCTGAATAACGTTCACATATTGGGAGTGCCGGAACGTGCTGAAGGGCAGGCGGTGGACATCTTTGTTGAGGAGTTAATACTTAAGCATCTCCAGCCAAAGGGGCTACCCAAATACTTTTCCATTGAACAAGCGCACCGGGTGCCAGGCGGAAGGTCCAAGCCTGGCGCGCCGCCTCGGCCTCTCTTGGCGAGAGTGCTCAATTTCCGAGACAGGGACGTCATACTCCAAACAGCGAGAACTGCCCCACCGCTTGCGATAGACAATAGCAAAATCACCTTCTTTCCAGACTTCACGCTACGAGTGCAGAAACAACGTCGTAGCTTCCTGGAGGTAAAGCGCGCATTGTGCGACCAAGAACTCAAGTACGCCATGCTGTTCCCGGTAAAGCTGCGTGTTGAATCCGAAGGGAAAACGTGTTTTTGTACCAGGCCTGAAGATGCATGGGACTGGCTCGACGGCTGGCAAATGGTCAGTAAACGTAACAGCAAATCCACCTGCGACACCGGCAACGGAGACAGGTCGAGCCGACAGCCTGGGTCCCAGCCAAGCTGTGAATCGATGACACAGGGTTCGACAGAATAGAGACTGGCGGATTGAAGGTGCGCGATGGAGGTTTTCAGTCACCATGGCCTACGCTACTACGTCCCCACAGACATAAGTTGATTTGTTGTGTAACTGTCTTGTATCAGGTCTGAGCATACCTTGGTGTTGCTGCCTACAGCTCTGAGACCATACCTGCTTCCCGTGGAGGGGTATTGTTGTTTTTTCTACTTTCTGCCATTTGATATGCTTCAAGTATATGTCATGGGGTCAATGCTAGGGGTAACATGTACTCAAACGAATTGCTGCCCCAGGGAGTGGGGTTGGACCATGTTCCTTATAATTTCAAGGGTGGGCGAAAGGCACTCTGCAAGTTTGGGGTGGCGGGAGGTTTTGTGCCCGTCGTGCAGGGAGGCAGGGTGGGGGGAGGGCGAAGGGTGTTGGGGGGGTTTGTTTTGATTGTTATTTTATTGTGATGGAGGTGCAGCAATATATAGTCTTCATACAGGTGCACTCAGGGCCCACAGACTCGACACATTGGACTTTGGTACACATATTCGGGACATGGACAAGTAGGATCCCAAACCGCACGTATACACTATGTCTGATCGCAACGTGAATAGGGCCCTCCGCATTCTCACGTGGAATGTTAACGGATTGGGTGATAAGCTAAAGAGAGGAGTTGTACTCCAATACCTCAAGAGACAGGCCCCAGATATCGTCCTACTACAAGAGACGCACCTCATTGGCAATACTTGTAAAGCATTAGATCGTTGGGGCTACAGGTTAGTGGTACATGTGGGTTTTACATCTGGATCCAGGGGGACGGGCATTCTCATCCGTAAACAGTGTCCATTCATAATACACAGTACTTGGACCGACGGCCTAGGTAGATACGCTGCCATGGCGGGGACGTGTGAGGGGATGCCCCTTAATGTCCTCTCAATTTATATCCCTCCAGCGCTGAAGACATCTACGCTGTCTGATCTGGGTAAATTCCTGTTAGACCTTCCAGTTGGCACATTGGTATTCGGAGGTGACTTCAACTTGCGGTAGATGGCAGGATAGACCGGCGTCCCCCTCGACCAGACCCGCAGGGCACCTCCCCCCTGATGGACTTTCTCCTGGCTTTTGGCCTTGTGGATCTCTGGCGCCACTTTAACCCCTTGACTCGGAATTTTACCTTTCATTCCGGTGCCCATGGCAGTCAGTCCCGAATCGATCACCTGCTCACACATACGGACAATCTCTCTTACTTTACTGACGCTAAATCCCTGGCGCGAGGTATTTCGGACCACTCCCCGGTTCTGACCCAGCTGACCCTACCCCAGGGACACCGCCGCCTCGCCCTATCCATAACCCCGTGGAGTTTGAAGATCCCACAGGTCAGAGGCGCTCTAATCAAGGGAGTAGATCACTACTTTACTGAGAATGCGCATTCAGTTCAGTCCCACTGCACGTTAGGGGGGGCTTGTGGGGCAGTAATCAAGGGTCAAGCACTCTCGCTAATGGCGGGACACAAGAAGGAACGGACGGCTAGATTAGAAATCCTGGAGCAGGAAATCAGGGAATTAGAGGACGAGGTGGCAATACGTGACGACGAGCAGCTCACCCACACTTTGAGTATTACACGCTTAGACTATCGTCAGCTAGCGACGAAATCTGCCAAGACAAAACGCAAAGCAACTCTTCATAGAATATACGAATTAGGCGACGCCACTGGCAAAATGCTTGCATGGCTAGAGAGGCGAGAGACCGCTCAGAGATGGGTGCCCCTTATCGAAACGGAAGCTGGCGAATCAGTGACAGACCCGCAACACATAGATGAGGCCTTCGCCTCCCACTTCGCCTCCATATACTCCTCCACCACCCACACCACCCTGCAGGACTCACGAGACCTTCTGGCCACTATCCCGGTAGCTGTACTTACACCAGACGACCGTGATGCCCTAGAGGGCGATCTCACTGAGGAGGAACTCACGACCGCCATTGGCGGCATTAAGTCAGGCAAAGCTATGGGCCCCAATGGGCTCCCAATAGAACTTTTTAAGCTAGTGTCCTCCAAGATAACGCCCGCTCTTCATGCTATGTATTTAGAGAGCTACCATGCGGGGTCTCTACCCCAAGATTTGATGCTGGCCTCCATTGCTCTCATACACAAGCCGGGCAAATCGGTGACGAGATGCGAATCCTATCGACCCATCTCGTTGTTGACAGCCGAGGTAAAAATTTTGGCCAATCGTCTAATACCGGTTATATGCCAGCTTGTCCACCCCGACCAGTCGGGCTTTATGCCCAGCTGCAATACGGCACTTAATCTCCGGAGACTCCACGGGGTGATGGGGAGAACCAATACCATCCTAGAGGATGCTGCATTACTATCACTGGATGCAAAAATGGCATCCAACACTATTGAGTGGCCCTATTTATTTGCCCTCCTCGAACGCCTGGGGTTTGGCCCTCACTTTATACAGTGGGTCAAACTATTGTATACAGGCCCTACTGCACAGGTGGTAGTTAACCAGCACACCTCCCGAAGCTTCCGCCTAGAGCGGGGAACCAGGCAGGGCTGCCCCCTGTCACCCCTCATATTTGCTCTACTGCTGGAGCCACTAGCAACTTGGGTCAGGGGTGACCCCATGATCAGGGGACTGAAGTAGACAGACCAGCACGAGGATAGAATCTCCCTCTATGCTGACGATGTCCTGTTATACGTGGCAGCTCCCTCGGCCTCGATCCACAGAATTTTGTAAATTTTTGCCATTTTTAGCGCCCACTCCGGCTACACCATTAATTGAACAAAGTCTGTTTTGTTTATGCTGCGGGGCCCCATGCCGCGGATGCCCAAAGACACCAGTATAACAGTTGCCACTGAGGGCTTTCGCTATCTTGGCATCTATATCACTCCACACCCATTGGGCAGGTTTCGGAAAGACGTACTTCATTGGCGGACGTTGCCTCTTACTTTGCTCAGCAGAGCGGGACTGTTTAAGATGCTGGCTCTCCCTCGTTTCTTGTACGTCCTACAGAATACCCCCCATAGGGTCCCTGATGCCTATTTTATCAGCGTGGAGCGCGAGGTTAGAACTCTCTTATGGGATGGGAAATGCCCACGCATAGCGACACATAAACTGACCAGAGGGTGGTATGATGGGGGGATTGCGTTGCCTGACTTGAAACAATACTATTGGGCCTCCCAGCTTGCGGTGGTCAATAAATGGGTCTTTGCCCCACCGTCTGAGCCGGCGTACCGCACGGACAGATGGGTAATGGCTAGGGGTGGATACCAGCGCGCACTCTATTCTAGCCCCAAAAGACAGCACCTTACCGGCCCCACTGCACACACGGTGGCACTTTGGCACTGTGCAACAAAGAAACTGGGTTGGCACAAGAAATTAACACTGCTCACTCCCCTGTGGGAATCCGAACAGTTGGTACATTGAGTGGATGCCCGGGCTTTGACAAGTGGGACCTGATTGGTATTTCTTCAGTGGGGGACCTCTGGAAATGAAATGCTATGGTCTCATTTGCCGATCTCCAGGGGGAATATCAGTTGGCTGAGTCCGAGACATTTCGTTATCTCCAAATCCGACATGCAATCACCACTGTTGTCACCAGCAGTGAGGCTTTACCTGAGACCTCCCCGCTGGAGGATAGGCTTTTGATGGACCCCCTAACACGTAAAGCGATCTCGCTCACCTATCGCAAACTAATAAATAACAAGCCCGATCCACTGATACGTTTTCGACAGTTGTGGGAAACAGACCTGGGATACCTAGAGGATGATGACTGGCAGGAAGCCCTTTCCTCCCCTAGGGAGGTTGCCATCCCAATGCATCTACGACTCATTCAGCTGAAAATTCTACACAGAACATATCTATCAGCACACACACTGGTCAGGATGGGTAGTCGATCAGATCCTAGTTGCCTCAGAGGGTGCACAGCCGAGGGTACCTTCTTTCATACAATCTGGGAGTGCCCAAAGTTTCAGCCTTATTGGGGGAAAATTGTCTCTACACTGGTGAGGATGTGTGGGAAGGCCATCGTTCACTCCCCGCGATTGTGTCTATTAAATGTGTGGGATGCCACGGACCTGACTCAAACAGAGCGCACATGGGTGTCCCTGGGGTTTGTCCTGGCTAAAAGAAACATAGCTCAGGGGTGGGGGACCGGAGAGCTACCTAAATACTCAAAGTGGGCTAAGGATATGGACAGTGCCATGATCGCAGAGAAGGATGTGTTTAAGCATAGAGGTTGTCCCTCGAAATGGGATCACAAGTGGGCGAGCTGGAACAAGTCCCGTGGTGAAATATGTATCTCTCCTTCGATTGAACTGTGGAAACATGACTTGGATATTAATCTTCTTACTGTCTAATGTCATACTGCGAAGCGATTTAATCTGTAAACATGCTCATGTGCCCTTCTCTTCATATGTTATTGCTGTGTGGCTTTGTGACCTATCGCTGTACCATTACAACTGTTTAATAAAAAGAGAATTAAAAAAAAAAAGATATGTATAAAAAGACATTTAAAACAATTGTACTTTGAGTCAGTCCTCAGATTGGTTTCTGTATGCTGCACTGTAGTGTTTGATTAAACCACCTGTTCCTGTTTTGCCAAACACCTCTTGTCTTTGTTTTTCAAGGTAAATTCACATTCGAGCAACACCCCTGACCACCAACTTGATGGCCTCCCATTCAACAGAGGGTGTAGAGGCTGAGCCCTCTTTATGTTTGAAGTAATCAACAATACTGTCCGAGACTGCATCCAGGAAGTTGGGGTCCTCGAGAGTGAAAGGTTGTAAGTGCCACGTGGGGACGGGGTAAAGTAGCCTCCCCAACTCACTTCTGCTATCAGGTGGTATGGTCGAATAGTTACCGACCCAGGTAGTCAAGAGAAGAGAGGGAGAGACACAGAGCCAGGGAACCCCCCAGCTGATCCAGATGGGCATAAACATCTTGCACTCAGGAGTAGTACGAGTAGATGTGGATTCCCAGGTGATGATGTTGCCAAATATCCGCCAGGGACCTTTGGCAAAGCCATGCTGCAAGGCTCCAGGCATTGGTAATGGTTGGATTGTTGGGAAGGTAGGGATGGCAACAGTCCAGGGCAGGGTCCTGGATGCATTTAAAATCTCCCCTCAACAGCAAAGTCCAGGCAGACAGGTGGGTTGAAAAGCGATGTTAAAAATTGAGGTTGGTCCGAGTTTGGAGCATAAACGCTGCCTAACAGCAATGGAGACCCATCCAGGACTACCTCCAGAATACCAAAGCACCCCTCCGGGTCTATTTGCCCGCACCCAGATTAGTGTGCCCCCGGCATAGGTGGAAAAATCAATGGTAAAGTTCTGGTCTCCCCAGCACATCAGAAGCCGGAGCCCCGCAGTTCTGGTAATGTCGTCCTCTTGAAGTAGGGCTATATGGACTCTCCTGCATTAAAGATAATTATGTATTTTACAGCATTGGGAGGGGGTGTACATGCCCCATATGTTCAAGGAGATGATCTGGAAGGGTTGACCACCCATAATTTCGTGGGGAGCCATCCCTCTGGATGTTCCCACACAAGAGTGGTGAACCCTAGGTGTGGCAATGTCAAGGAGGGGCCTAGTGGGAGGGTGGGAATGGAGTGGGAGTATAGGCCGCCTGGGAGGGGAAACAAACCAGATCAAACAGAAAGAATAACAATAAAAGAGAATACCTCAGGCAGGGGGCACATAGCCGCCTGCTCAAACTCTCGAACCATTGTTACTCTTAGGGGTGGAGGCTGGTGAAGTGGGAGCAGCTGTGAGGCACGGGCAAGGTTCTATAATGCTGGATGGCCGGGTAATACAATGTGTAGATGGGACTAATGGTAGCGTGAAAGACCTCAGGAGTCTGCTCTTGGGCCCCAGCGAACAATGTATCTAATCCAAATGTGAGAGGGTGCACCTGACGAGCACCCTGCTCTGCTCCCCCCCCCCAGGCAGGGCTATGTGTGCGTCATGTCAGCAGGGGTCCATCTTTGGTCGTGGGAGGGTGATGTTGGACGGTGTTGCTTGGTCCTCATCGGGCCTAGGTTGCTGCATGGAGGGGGATTGGGCCTCCGCGCAGTTCCAGACATCCGAAATGGGTCGTGTTTTTGGAAATGACCTTTAACTTGGCTGGGAACAGAAAAGCGTACTTAACTCCCATTTCGTGCAGATGTTGCTTGACTCAGTGGAACGATGCTTGTTATCTTTGAACCGCCAGGGAATAGTCCGGGAATATGAAAATCCTGTGATTATTTTTTTAAAGCGATTCAGATTGGCACGCCTGTTTAATGATGGCATCTCAATCCTTGAAGTGTAGACGTTTTGCTACTATAAGGGTAGCAGGTGCGCATGCCAGGGGGCACCGAGCTGGCACCTGATGAGTCAGCTCAATTGAAAAGAACAAGTGGAGAGTGTGAGGGGGCACCAAGTTTCTGAACCAGTTCTCCAGATAGGTCACAATGTTTGTGCTTTCCTCGCTTTTCGGCATTCCCACCACTCTAATGTTACTACGCCGGGCTCTACCCTCGGCGTCCTCTGCGCATTCCTCGAGAATGCTACTCACTCCTTTATGTCTTGGAATTGTTTACGAAGGTCAGAGGTGAGGGGCTTTAAGTTTGCAATCGCCCTCTCAGAGTGTGTGACTCTTTCGTCAAGCTTTCACTGATCATCACGTAGCAGGTTGATGTGCCCAGAGACGGCATCCTCTTTTGCCTCCAGGGAAATCCTGGAGGCCTCAATTGTCTGCAGGATGGAATCCAGTTTGTCCGGATCATCCCACAGAGCGAGAACCTCCATTGAGTGCAGCAGAGCTCCAGGCCACAGCTGTTTGGCACACCTGATGATTGTGGTGCAATCTCCAATTTTATTTTAACACTAATGCCAGGGGCGAAATGCATAAACCTTCCCACTGATATGAACCACGATGAATGTCATTATAGCATCTGGCATACAGTTGCCTTGTCTCAAGTGTGTAGGCCAATATCTCCAGTTATTTTATCTTGGCATTGCTTTCATGCAGGGTGGAGAAGTAATTGAAAAACGCGCTGAAACTGCTAAAGCGAGACCATAAATGCAGCAAGACTATTGCAAATGTTCATGTATTGTAGACATTGCATAGAATAGCTACTTCTGTTTAAGCACTTCTAATAATGGAGACAATGGCATATGCCCAAGATCCTATGGTTTGGCCAAGTGGGGAAGTGGGGATTCAATGAAGCGCTCCCTAGCCACTAGTTCACACCTTGTCCTTGACTAACTCTTCTTACAATCCTTTACCTGGTGAAGTCAAAAGTATGAATATATTGTATGGTGTTTGTATGGTGGAGAGAAGTGTCTGTAGACATTACTCTATTGACCAAAGCACCCAATTAGGAGTGTCTCAGAGGAGGCTCAGAGAATCAGGTATTTACTAGAACTGAACTGATAAATATTGATACCGCTGGGTGAGATATTAGTGGGTCTGGTAAGCATCTCCTGCTTTCATTTTCAACACAAAATTGGAGCATAACATGCAGTATTTGGTGCTTGCCACACAAAATCCAGCATGTTTTGGTAATTACCAGCATTTGCACTCAAAAAATGTCAGCAGGTTTGACCAGATGAAATTGGCTTGGAAAAAAGTGTGAGAGTGCAGTGTTTATTGCACCCGGTAATTACTCCTTGCAGAGGACTTCCCAGAGTCAGAATTCCAATCCCTGCACAAACAGAACTTTGTGTAGGGGTTGTTCTTTAATTCCAACCTTAGAATTAGGGCCAACATTTTCAGAAAGGATTGGCTTCCACAATCACAATCTTTGTGTAAATCTTTTCTTTTAAAAATACATCCTTCCAGTTTTTGTTACTTTAATAACTTAGATTTTATCTCATAAATGTACCTCATGAGAATGTAATTTTTCTTACTGGGGCTAATAACTACTAATTATGGGATGCTGTTAGAAATACTGAGATATGAAGTTGTTAGAAATGGGGTCTCTAGTTGGCAGTGGTTTGCACCCTGTCCAAATAGGGACCCTCACTCTAGTCAGAGTAAGTAAGGTACATATCTAAGATAACCCCTGCTCACCCCCTTGGTAGCTTGATCCCAGAGGCAATGTGTAAAGTATTTGTACGCACACACACAGTAACACAGTGAAAACACTACAAAAGGACTCCACACCAGTTTAGAAAAATAGCCAATATTTATCTTAATAATACAAGACCAAAACGACAAAAATCCAACATTCATAAGACAAGATATGAATTTTCAAAGATGAAATAAAGTTGTAGTTCTTAAAAATCAATAGTTGCGTTTGATCAGGACAAAGTACCTCAGATGCGTCAAAAATCGAAGATGATGTAAGGCGCATGTGAGGTGCCGAAAAAGCAGGTGATGCGTCATTTCCTTACTATTTCAGGGGAGGTGATGCGTCGGGTCCTTACTGCTAGGCAGGGGAGGTGATGCGTTGGTTCCTTACTGGTGCAGGGGAGGTGATGTGTCGTTTTTGGGCACACGGCCTCAGTTCCTTACTGTGGTGTGGTGTCGCTGAAGAAATCGATGCACAGGGATGATGCGTCAAAAGTCAAGTCGCGCTGTGTCGATTCCACATCGTTGAAGCAGGCACTGCTTCGGAGTCAGGACAATGAGTCACGGACTTCGGTGATGCGGTGCTCAAGACTCATGCAGCGGCAGTTCTGCGGAGGCGCTGTACCGAAAAGCTGGGGCCTGCATTGTAAAACGAGGTCGTTGTGTCAAGCAGGGACATCGCTCCTGTGCAGGCAGCAGCGATGAGTTGAGTGTTGGCGCTGCGCCAATTCCAAGAGACTCTTGAAGTCAATGCACTGGTTTTCTTCTTTGTATCACCAGAACTCACTTCCAAGGGCCCAGAAACTAAATTTGGTACCACTTGGAAGAGCAGGACTCACAGCAGCAGAGTCCAGGTGATTGCAGATGAAGACTTTGATGGCCCTGATACTTCTTAACAGGAGGCAAGCTCAAATCAAACCCTTGGAGAACCTTGGAAGCAGGATGTAGAAAGCAAAATCCAGTCCTTTCACTCCCAGGACAGAAGCAGCAAACAGCAGGCTAACACAGCAAAGCAAACAGCAAAGTGGCAGTCCCTCCTGACAGCAATCCAGCTCTTCTTCCTGGCAGAAGGTCCTCAACCCAAAAGTGTTCCGAGTATATGGTGTCAGAGGTCCAGTATTTATACCCAATTCAGCCTTTAAAAGAGGGAAACTTCAAAGGAAAGTCTTTGTAGCTCATAAGACCCTGCCTTTCCCTGCCCTGGCTTCACTAGAGGGGTTGGAGTTGCTTTGTGTGAGGGCAGGCAGAGCCCTATTCAGGTATCAGTGTCAACTCCTCCCACCACTCTAGCTCAGGAAGGTCATCACCCTGGCGATGGGCCATCAGGATATGCAGGGCACACCTCAGCTCCCTTTGTGTGACTGTCTAGAGTGAATGCTCAAACAGCCAACTGTCATCCTGGCCCAGACGTGTATTGAGAGACAGAAAGAGGCACAGAATGGTTAAAGTAAAAAAATGCCAACTTTCTAAAAGTGTCATTTTCAGTCCTGCAATTTAAAAACCAACTTTACTAAAAGATGTATTTTTGAATTGTGAGTCCAGAGACACCAAATTCCAATTTTCTATCAGCTCACAATTGGAAGATACACTTGTAAGGGGAATGTAAGATGGAGGCAGATCCAATGCTAATCTATGGGAGAGATAGGGCTTGCTGTAGTGAAAAACGAAATTAGCAGTACTTCACTACCAGGACATGTAAAACACAACAGTACATGTCCTACCTTTTAAATACACTGCACCCTGCCCATGCGGCTACCTTGGGCCTACCTTAGGGGAGCCTTACATGTAGTAAAAGGAAATGTTTTGGCCTGGCAAGTGGATGCACTTGCCAGGTCAAAGTGGCAGTTTAAAACTGCACATACAGACACTGCAGTGGCAGGTCTGAGACATGTTTGCAAGGATATTTATGTGGGTGTCACAATCGGTGCTGCAGGCCCACTAGTAGCATTTGATTTACAGTCCCTGGGCACCCATGGTGCACTGTAGTAGGGACTTACTAGTAAATCAAATATGCCAAAATTGGAGAAACTAAATACCATTACATTTTAGGGCGAGAGCATATGCACTTTAGCACTGGTTAGCAGTGGTAATGCCAAGAGTCCTAAAGCTAACAAAAAGAAAGTCAGAAAAATACAGGAGGAAGGCAAAGTGTTTGGGGATAGTCTTGCTAAAAGGGGCAGGTGCAACAGAAGTCTATTGCTCTCTGTTTACATGCAGCTATTGTCTTTTCACCAAACTAGCAGCAAATATTTCTCAAACGGCACAATACCCCCCCCCCCCGCACACACACACCCTACAAAAACCAGCCATTAAAGTAGTGGGATCACATACTGCACTCACTGATTCAGTGACACATGAAGGAGGGGGACCCATCTCCCTCCTGCCCATGTTAGCTAAACTCTTGGAGAAATGAGTGAATAGGCAGCTATCTCACTTTCTTGAATTCAACCTTCTGCTACATGACACCCGGTCGGGCTTCTGCGTAGGTTACAGTAGAGTCTGCCCTACTCGAAGTTTTGGAATTCGTAAAGGAAAACCTTGATTTAAATTCACCTGTAAGGGTGATACTACTTGATCTATCTTCAGTATTCAATAACATTTCCCACTCCATCCTACTTGACAGGCTCAAGAGAGTTGCCATCAGAGTGCTTAAAGATTCCCCCGCGAACCTCTGTGTCTAAACATCTTCGCCTTCTCCCCTGGCACCCAGTTACTAAAATAATTCAATTTAAGTCTCTTGTTTTTGCTTTCAGTGCCGAGGTGCAAAAGGGACTCGTCTATCTTTGGAAGAGGTTCAAGCTACATTGTCAAGTCAGATCCTTGTGATCGAATAATCTCAAGCTTTTTCAGCTATCTCGCATGCACAAGGCTAGAAGAGGCGGCAGATCCCTGGTCTTCCTTGCCTCCATGCTGTGGAACGCTCTTCTCCTCCACTTCCACTGCAGCCCTTTGGAACCTATTTAAAAAAAAATACCTTAAAACCTTGCTGTTCGATTTTTGTTTCTATTTCACCTCACTTGCTGACTTTAACCTTTCGCTTTCTTTTCATGTGCCGCTAGCGCCGGGACGCTTCCTCGGAGGCAACTGTACGCTATACACATTTCCTGTATTTTGTTGTATTGTACTGTGTATCAGACTGCCTTATAAAAATGTGGTAAACTTGCACTATAACTGGTAGGAAAAAAGGACAGCAAGCTGCCTCGAAACCTCCTTAGCCCTACACCACCAGTAGGCTACCTCACTCCTTAACTCCCCTTCCCATCCCCAGAAGCATTCTCCCTGCCTCTGTACCCTACCCCAAGCCCAGAGACCCTTTACCCCCTCACAGTAATGCCTCCTCTTCCAGGCATTCACCTAAGGCTGGATTTCTCTCTTTTCACTGCACAAGAGAATACAGACACTATGGGCCTCATTCTATGTACCATCCAACCCCGGATGGTAACTGAACACCAGGAAAATATATTTTACCTTGTTGTTATTGTAAAGCACAGAAAACCACCCGTGGCAGCCTGAGAGTGCTTGTACCGATAGCAGGGAATTTGGGATTTACCCGCTGAGCAATTTGTGCATGATTCAGACCTCAGAACGCGAGTTAACATGCTACACAGATTTTATCCAGTTTGCATGTAAGATTTCCGCCAGATTTTACCTGGCACAAATCTTACTTGCAAACAGTCGTGAGGTGCACATCTAGCGTGCAAATTAAATTTCAAGCTGGAACATGTATCTGGATTTGTGTGAGAAGAGTAACAAGTCTCTTTGTTTATTTAGTAAATTCAGAATAAATGTGGCTGACAAATATATTTCTAGTAACTACTACAGCCTGTTTAGCATTTGATTGATGTGTTCAAAAAACCCCCGCCTTGCCATCCCACTCATCTCTTGAATGTTATAGCAAGCCCTGGCCCACGCATACTGTGTAGGGAACTTCACCTGAACCTGCAGGTACGGAAATACACCCGTCAACTTGATAACCTTTTAAGATCCCTTTCTTGTGGTATCTACTCAGAGGTTAGACTGACATTTCCTGCTGGCAAACACATTTTTTTTTTTATTATCACAAAGTTTGCGTAAAAATTTAGGGGCATATTAGCAAGACCCACGTTAAAATTATCGCCGTTTTAGCGGCAGGAAACTGCCGCTAAAACGGCGATAATGGGCTTTCTAATATGCGTTATAGAATTCCAATAGAAGCCCATGTTAGATGTGCAGGACATCTAACCTGGGCTTCTATTGGAATTCCATAACGCATATTAGCAAGCCCATTATCGCCGTTTTAGCGGCAGTTTCCTGCCGCTAAAACGGCGATAATTTTATCACCGGTCTTGCTAATATGCCCCTTAATTTATAAATTGGCAGGAGCAGTGCCTGCCTTCACCACATTCAATGGAAAAATAACGCATAACACTTTGCACACAGTACCAAGAAATAAAAGACTACGGGGCATATGTACAATAAAGTAACGGAGCGCGGGTCAGCTCCAACATAGCTAACGCTGCGCTCCGTCACTTTAGAAGCGCAGGGATGAACTGTATTTACAAAAATACGGTGCATCCCTGTGTTTCTCCCTGCGGTGGCGCTAAATTAGGATGTCTAGTGCCAACACAGGCACCCTTGCACCATAGTGCAATGGTGCCTACGTTGAGGGAATGATTGTTTATGTGCTGGAAGGGACACCTTCTGCACATAAACAATAATTTATGGTGTTTTGCTGTTTCTATGTATGCTGCACACTGCAGCACACATAGAAAAAGCAAAAACAAGGAGAAATAAAGCATTTCTCTTCTTTTCGCCATGTTAAGACCAGGTTTTCCCTGGTCTTAATTTTGGCTCTGCCTCCTATTTACGCCACCCTTGTAAATAGGGGGCAGCGTCAAAATCAATGGGTGTTGCAGTGGAACGGGCACCGCAACACCCATTGCCCACCCCTTTCATGCTAAGTATAGCTTGAAAGGGTGCCTTATTTACACTTAACGTGGCTTAATGCCGCCTTTTAAATAAGGCAAAGCCCCTATCGCCACAAGAACGTCACTAAAAGTGACATTCCTGTAGCGATAGGAGCTTGTAAATATGTCCCTACATCCTTGAAAAACATGTAAACAAGCCCCTTCCTTTTTCGTCACGTTCCTCAATATGTGTTTAATTTCGACCATGTTGATGATATATAATTTACAAACAGACATTTCAGAAGAGTGTAGAAATCGTTGGCCACTTCCCATCCGACAATTTGAGAAATTTCCTAATTTCACCACTGTCTTAAAGAGTACAAATGCCCAGGCCTTGAAAGAGGAAGTTCTTACTAGCTCTCTCCTATCTTCCTGAATTAAAAAAGTAAAAAATTGAGCCCATTAGGAAACCCTGAGTATAGTACAAAAACACCAGTCACAACATGACTGAACCCTCCAGATCCCTCCCACTTCCTTCCATGCATATATTCTCACGGTACCACCACTGGGAAATTTGATCATTTGTAGCAACCCACTTCCCTCTGCTACATGACTAGCTTGCTACTACTGCCCTGTAGGCTCCGCTGGGAAAACAAGCATTAACAGCCTTAAGTAAGAAATATAAAGAAGAGCCAAAATAAGCCCATCCCAAAATGACATGAACTGGTTAAACATTTTGCTGTTTGATTGCAGGGGTTGATCGATGCTATGGGTTGGCGGAGTAATATAGTCAAAGAGCACATCCCGATTAGGAGTGCACAGTGTTTCGCAGAAGCAGGACTCATTTCAGTACTATAATTTACTCTTTCAGAATTAAATGTGTCTTCTTTAATCTGCAAATGGCCACACTCCATCTCTTTTAGTCAACTGAGCATGAGCTGTTGATGGTGAATACAGAGGCTTTCCTGAGATGCTCGATCACTTTACACTTGAAGGGTGTCCATTGTTAGGCCGAGCCTAGCGTTGCAGCGCATGTGCTGCTCGCTTTGCGAGGCATGCTTTATTAGGGTATGTTTTAGAAGTGGTGTGGAAGCCCCGCCCATATTTTTCATTGGCTGGTGTCATCCTCCATGGTAAATGCTGGCTTCCGATTGATAATGAGGCTTCTTAGTCCCTCCTTGTTACCGCCCTGTCTCCTTTTGGGACCGCCCATCAGGACTGGATCTTTTACTTGCAGCGTTATACTGTCTCCTTCAATTAGTCGGTAAGCACTTTTCAGTAAGCACTTTTTTTTTCATTCGGCTTTGGCAAAGGCGCCGCGTGATGCAGTGCAATTGTCAATCGGTTCCTTAGATGCTTGAATGAAACATTTGCATGCAGTCGTAATGCGCTCTTTGTGACCCCCCTTGCATCTGGAATATGAAAAGGATTCCATTGGCATCGGCACCGCTCCTACCCGTGCTGAGTCACTGGTAGCTTTTTAATCGAAGTAATAATAGAGAGGGAAGTTCAGCATCTTGTCACGACTCCGGGGAGGGTGGGTGCGGGTTCTTTCAGCATCGCTGTCACCTTCTCTGCAGCCCCCAGCATGAAGTGGCTGAGGCGCCGTGCTCCTGTCTCATGTTTCACGTGTGACTCTGTCTGCAGATTGCACTTCTGGCATTTGTCAGCCCCCGCGCTCACTGAGGGAACAGAGTTTCACAGCTCCACAGCCCACCGCTCACTGAGGGAGCAGCGTCTCACTGCTCCACAGACCCCGCGCTCACTGAGGGAGCAGCGTCTCACTGCTCCACAGCCCCCACGCTCACTGAGGGAGCAGAGCCTCACTGCTCCACAGCCCCCGCGCTCACTGAGGGAGCAGAGCCTCACGGCTCCACAGCCCCTGCGCTCACTGAGGGAGCAGCGTCTCGCTGCTCCATTGCCACCGCGCTCACTGAGGGAGCAGCATCTCAATGCTCCACAGCCCCCGCGCAGCTCTCACTGCTCCACAGCCCCCATGTTCAGTGAGGGAGCAGAGTCTCACTACTCCACAGCCCCCGCGCTCACTACAGGAGCAGAGTCTCACTGCCTAAACACCCATGTGCTCACTGAGAGAACAGAGTTTCACAGCTCCACAGCCCCCGCGCTCACTGAGGGAGCAGAGTGTCACTGCTCCACAGCTCCCGTGCTCACTGAGGGAGCAGCGTCTCACTAGTCCACAGACCCCGCGCTCACTGAGGCAGCAGAGTCTCACTGCTCCACACTCTCACTGCTCCATAGCCCCAGCGCTCACTGAGGGAGCAGCATCTCACTGCTCCACAGCCCCCGCGCTCACTGAGAGAGCAGTGTCTCACTTCTCCACAGCCCCCACGCTCACTGAGGAAGCAGAGTCTCCCTGCTCCACAGCCCCGTGCTCACTGAGGGAGCAGCATCTCACTACTCCATAGCCCCACGCTCACTGATGGAGCTGAGTCTCACTGCTCCACAGCCCCGCGCAGCTCTCACTGCTCCACAGCACCCACGCTCAGTGAGGGAACAGAGTCTCACTATTCCACAGCCCCCGCATTTTATTTTTATTTATTTATTTATTTAATGTGATTTTATATAGCGCGAACATTACCCGAAGGTGTCAGAGCACTTTACAAAAGAACCAGTTGCGTTACATAAGGACTTTGGATTACATGAGTTACATAAGAGATACAAACAGAAAAAATTGCAAATGTACAAGTTGTAAAGTCACTCAGGGAAGAGATACAAACAGGGGGGAAAAAAATAAAAAATTTAAAGAATTGCTACAAACAGAAGAGAAAAATAAATGTACAAGTTGTAAAGTCACACAAGGAAGAGATACAAACGGATAAACTCTAAAATCACATAGGAATGGTAGTAAGTACAAAGGTCTACTACATATACTAGTGACTAGAGTTCTAAATATACAAATAGTAAAATCACTCAGGATTACATTTTAACAGCGATTAGGCTTGGACAATTATATATTACATATTTACATATATATATTTCTGAGTTACAGAAGCATGGCTCAGGCATAGGGAAAAAAGCAGGCAAGGGGAGAGAAATTCAGGGGAGAGAGGAAAGGACTAGGGGACGCCTCCCGCCGCTAATGTAGAGGGACTGGCTGTTGAGATGGCACGGAGTTATCACGAGGCATTATGTCCTCCGTAGGCGCCATTTTGAAGTCAGGCAGCGCCGATTCCAGTTTGACTCAGAGTTCGGGGGAGTTGGTATATAAACATTGCCCTGCATGTCTCGCCCGTTTTTGTGCCTGCCGCCGCCCCCAGATAGCCGTTTCAATGCCTTCCTGGGCGGGCTGCACTTCTCCCCACGCTGTGCGGCATCAAGGGGAAATGGCGGCCGCGTCTTCACCCGTTTCGCGCCTCGGTATCGCAGGTCGCCTTCACCGCAGGCACCGCTCACCAGTCCGCGGCGCCTGCATGCATCAACTCGGGGCAAATACGGGAGCGGCGATCCACTCACTCCCCCCATAGCACCGCTCAACTCGTCTGTGGCCTCACAATACAGGCCTCACAATACAGGCTCACCGCTCGAGGCAGCCGAGTCTTCCTTATCTCCACCACAGCTCCAGGCGTTCTTGATGGCGTGTCCGCCCGCTCCGCTTCTCTCCACCTGCGGTCACGGACCTCCTCAGCACCGCCGGTCTTATTGCGGGGGTTGGTCGGACCCGGGTCCGTCTCTCCTGCCGATCCCTCTCAGCAGAGTCTGGTCGTTCTGAGATACGGCGGTCCTGCTTCATCTGCCGCCAACTTCCCTCCCAGCTCCCTCTCGCCCTCGCAATCGCAAAAGATGGGCAAACTCCCGGGAATTCGGTCCAAGGGAATTCGGTCCAAAGGAATTCCCCAGCCGGGGAGCTCCCGGACGGAGCTCCTACCCGGCGGCCATGCAGTGTGGAAAGTATTCACTACAGGAGCAGAGTCTCACTGCCTAACAGCCCCTGCGCTCACTGAGAGAACAGAGTTTCACAGCTCCACAGCCCCTGTGCTCACTGAGGGAGCAGCGTCTCACTGCTCCACAGCCCCCGTGCTCACTGAGGGAGCAGCGTCTCACTGCTCCACAGCCCCCATGCTCACTGAGGGAGCAGCGTCTCACTGCTCCACAGCCCCTGCGCTCACTGAGGGAGCATCATCTCACTGCTCCACAGCCCCCGCGCTCACTGAGGGAGCAGCATCTCACTGCTCCATAGCCCCCATGCTCACTGAGGGAGCGGAGTCTCGCTGCTCCACATCCCCCATGCAGCTCTCACTGCTCCACAGCAACCATCCTCAGTGATGGAGCAGAGTCCCACTACTCTACAGCCCCCGCGCTCAATACAGGAGCAGTCTCATTGCCTAACAGCCCCTGCGCTCACTGAGAGAACAGAGTTTCACAGCTCCACAGCCCCCGCGCTCACTGAGGGAGCAGAGTCTCACTGCTCCACAGCCCCTGTGCTCACTGAGGGAGCAGCGTCTCACTGCTCCACAGCCCCCGCGCTCACTAAGGGAGCAGAGTCTCACTGCTCCACAGCCCCCATGCTCACTGAGGGAGCAGCATCTCACTGCTCCACAGCCCTCGCGCTCACTGTGGGAGCAGAGTCTCACTGCTCCACAGCCCCCATGCTCACTGAGGGAGCAGAGTCTCACTGCTCCACAGCTCACGTGCTCACTGAGGGAGCAGAGTCTCACTGCTCCAGCCCCCGTGCTCACTGAGGGAGCAGCATCTCACTGTTCCATAGCCCCCGCGCTCACTGAGGGAGCGGAGTCTCGCTGCTCCACATCCCCCGTGCAGCTCTCACTGCTCCACAGCACCCATGCTCAGTGATGGAGCAGAGTCTCACTACTCCAAAGCCCCGCGCTCACTACAGGTGCAGTCTCATTGCCTAACAGCCCCCACGATCAGTGAGGGAGCAGAGTCTCACTGCTCCACAGCCCCAGCGCTCACTACAGGAGCAGTCTCACTGCCTAACAGCCCCTGCGCTCACTAGAGAACAGTTTCACAGCTCCACAGCCTCGCGCTCACTGAGGGAGCAGAGTCTCACTGCTCCACAGCCCCCACGCTCAGGGAGGGAGCAGAGTCTCACTACTCCACAGCCCCCGCACTCACTACAGGAGCAGAGTCTCACTGCCTAACAGCCCCTGTGCCCACTGAGAGAACAGAGTTTCACAGCTCCACAGCCCCGCAGCCCCGCACTCACTGAGAGAGCAGAGTCTCACTGCTCCACAGCCCCCGCGCTCACTAAGGGAGCAGAGTCTCACTGCTCCACAACCCCTGCACTCACTGAGGGAGCAGCGTCTCACTGCTCCACAGCCCCCGCGCTCACTGAGGGAGCAGCGTCTCACTGCTGCACAGCCCCCGCGCTCACTGAGGGAGCAGAGTCTCACTGCTCCACAGCCCCTGTGCTCACTGAGGGAGCAGCAACTCACCGCTCTACAGCCCCCGCGCTCACTGAGGGAGCAGCATCTCACTGATCAATAGCCCCCGCGCTCACTGAGGGAGCGGAGTCTCACTGCTCCACAGCCCTCGCACAGCTCTCACTGCTCCACAGCCCCCACGCTCAGTGAGGGAGCACAGTCTCACTACTCTACAGCCCCGCCCTCACTACAGCTTAAACTCGAGTAAATGCGAGATCTATTGCATTGCAAATGCTTGTTTTTCTTTATTTCTTGCAGGAACCCATTTGCGGATAGCAGTTTTTAAAAGTTTGCAAAATATCCTTTTATTTACCATCTGGATACAGCAAGACATTTTATAGCATAACCCAAGGCTCATATTATGTCTTTCTTGCAGTTTAATATAACAGCAGCCAGTTCAGAACAAAGAAGCTATAGAATAGCGAAATACCACAAAGAAACTACAATACCCAGCAAACTTAGGTGCTGAACTACCAATGTTGCCCACACAGGTGCGCCATTAGTTCTCTAACTATAGGTGCCACATCAGTCCTGCACTTCCTCTTTCTTGCTGCTGGGTAGTCAGTTAATTCTGTGTCGGGACCGGAGGCTTCGGATCATGCTTTCCTTCATTGCTGTTGATTAAAATATTTAATCACAGCAGCCAATCAATTTAAACTTTTAACATAAACTACATTTCTCTTTATTCTTTGTTATGACATCTTCATCTCTGCACCAATCAGCATGTCTGCGTAGTTATAAAACATATCAGCACCATTTTGAACCCTCTTTCTTTTGCTGCTCCTACTCACAACTAAGTACAGTTTACCTTACTTATTCAGTGTGTTCTGCATTTGTTTTTGTACACTCAATATGGTCTTGTAAGCCCGATCGGGCTGCTTCATTCATTTCGCACCCAAAGGGGGTGCCCAGGAGGTGGAAAAGCATGCGCCCGACCTCTCAAGCGGGCTAGTCCTCTTTTAACTTCACCGCTGCATGTGCTCGCATAGCACAGCGCCAGGTCCGAATGTAGTAGGCACCGAATTCACACCATGGTTGTTTAACTGCTTGTCTACAAGCACCAGAGGCCTGTACTTCACTTCCCTGATGCCTTTCTTCTTGGGGAAAGTGTAAATTACTTTATACAGGCACCACCTGAGGGAAATACATCGATCTACCGCCTGATAAGCAGGCCTTCTACAAGGGTCTTCCCCCTCTTCTATTTTTTGCCACCACGCTTTGCCCTAATTTCACCTCAAGACTTCCTTTATAAAGCCCAATGGCAGAAAAATACTGTGAAGAGGATGATGCCCAAGAGCATACCCTCAATGATAATTACTTTCTAGAAGACTTGCCTAGTTGAAGCGCTTAACAACTCAGCCACACTCTCTGTCAATAGAGCACTGGCCACTGCTCTACAGCCATTGATACGGCATCAGATAAATTACACTATACACATGCCACTGCTCCCTACCTTGCCAGATCCCATCCCACCACCCCTAGACTCCGATAGACCCAAAGGGGGCAAGGCAACAATCAAAACCTCTGACTGGCCACAGACAGCCGCTTTACACTGCTTCTCACAGCATCATCTCCCTGATCATGCATACTTGGCTGAGGATCCCTTCTCCAATGCCACGCATCCCAACCCCCTGTTAGATGGCGATGAATCCGAAGTGCTCTCAGCACTCACTCCTCCTACTCGGACGACAACCATTCCTCCCCTCACCCCTCCTAGCGCTCCAAATTGGATCTTCTGTGACCCTCTCATTACCCAGATCCTTCTAACTCTTTAGATTTTGATCCTGACATCATTGTTCACCCTCTCTCATCTGACTGAACCCCAATTTACCCGGTATCTGACTAAGTCCACCTTCGACTGCGCAAAAGCTTTGACCAAGATGTCCGCAACCGACTATGATCAGAATGCCCCAGGCCTGATATCCCTGACAAAGTAACCAAAACCCCTGAATTAGACACCAATTAACTGAAACCCCTGAATTAGACCCCAATCTGACGATCTTTCTCAAGCACTTCACGAAGGACACAAAAAAGGCAGTAGACAGGTCATAGAAGGACTCTTAAGAAAAAGTTCTAGACCTGACAGGCCCCCTCTGCAAGATCTTAGAAATAGGTGTCCAGGTGAAAGATTCTGGTACAATGATAGATCCAGGCATCCTGGCAGGATGGGCCCAACGCGCCCTGTGCCTTCTGGGCAATGCCAGCTGTGCTTTGTCAGTTGAACGTCAGAGATCAATACTCATAAGAATTGATCCCAAGCTACTGAACTAGCAACGGCAGTAGCAGGTCCGATGGCAAACAGACTACTGTTCGGTGTCAAATTATTCATAGACCTAGGAAAATTTGGTTACACTCTCAGGCCCTTCAAGAGGTTTCCATGCTTGATGCCGTGGCTCCATCGATCAACAACGGAGATCCTTCTATCCCAACAGATGTTGTGGAAGTCAAATCAGATACAGGGGAGAGGAAACATCTGCAATCAAGGAAGCTTCTCCACCAACTCCTCCTCAGGTAAGTCTCATTCCTCCAACATCTGTAACCCTTGAGGGCACGACACAATATTTTCTTCTAAATTATGCACACGTGACGAGCAAAACATGGGTTCTGGAGCCTGTCCAAGGGTTCAAAATAGAATTCTATGGGTCACCCTCCCAGCACAACTTGCTGTCGCCTCTCCATTTTTCCAGTCGAGAGGAAACCTTCATAGACCAAGAAATATCACAACTTCCAAAAAAGGATGCAATACACCAAACGCCTTATCACCCGACAGGTTTTTGCAGCACATTCTTTGTGGTGACCAAAAAAGACGGGGGCTCCCACCTAGTTATCAACTTAAAGGAGTTCAATGGCTGGATAATGTACCACCATTTCAAAATGGAAGGCATCCATCTGTTTCAAGACCTTCTCCAAAACAAAGATTGGATGGTACATCTAGATTTAAAAAATGCCTACATCACGATCCCTATTTTTATTTCTCAAAGAAAATATCTTCAATTTTTCTGAAAAGACCACTGGCACGAATTCAAAGTTCTTTCCTTTGGGCTCTCCTCTGCCCCTTGGGGTTTCACCAAGGTCATGACACCAGTGGTAGAACACCTCTGCTCCAGAGGGGTCTGGTTGATTATTTATCTGGACGACATTCTGCTGATGATCCAGAACAGGTCAAGACTCAATTAGATTGGACTATACGTCTTCTCCACTCCCTGGGGTTTGTATTAAATGACTCCAAAACTTGTCTTATTCCCTCCCACAACATGAACTTTTTGGGTTTCCAAATCAACTTTCAGGACTTAGACTTCCTAAGCGCCTTCATACTCAGGAATCAAGCAGAACATAGCTATATATCATCTGAGTGTTAATATATATTAAATTGTAAGACTATGGCAATATACAATTATTATTTTGATATTCTTTCCTTAGAAGGCCACCCGAACTACAATTCCCATCATTCCAAGGACCCAATACTCCCCAGCTGATTGGCGGAATTCCGGGTAAAAAAGACCTTCCGCACTTCGGCCGTCATGGGTAATTCCTTTCATCCAATTTGTTCTAATGAAGGAGCGTGGGGCTGAGGTGCTGGTGGTGCGAGCGTTTGATACGGTCCTGCCCGCTTCATTCGAGGGAGATGCGCCAGTGTTTTCCTTTGAAACTCATGCTGCCGTAATCTCCAGACTCCCAGGTAGGGAAGTCTTCAGCAGTTTCCTGAAGCTACATTTTGTCCTTGTAATGATGCGGAGGAGGCAGTTGAAGTTTGTAGATTTATTAGTTAAATACACAAAAATAGGTGAGCGCCAGGCAGCACGGCTTTCTCTCCAGGACACCAGTAGCAACTGACGACCTGGATTGGAATCCGTGAAGAACTCACAGAGATTCCATGCCTCGCTCAACCTACGTACATTAAAAGAACACAACACATCATGAGAGAATACAATGCATATTAAAAGTGTCTACATAACACATCCCCCTCCTTTGGAAAATAAAGAAACACCAATTGAAAAAGAAATGGAAGAAAGAAAAAAAAACAATGCAAGTAATGAAGTGGGGACATGTAATATAATGAACTACCTAACATATTCCTTCAGCCATGCAGGTAGAACTATTTTCCTCTTTCCAATGTCACCCGTGTCCATACTCCTGTCAACACCCTCCTTCACAAGTTCAGTGTTAGAATTAGTACTCGGAAACCCCTCACCTGTGTCCATACTCCTGTCAACACCCTCCTTCACAAGTTCAGTGTTAGAATTAGTACTCGGAAACCCCTCCCCCCTCCTCACAATAGGAGTGGTATCCAGAGGAATGATATCTTCTTCTCTAATTTTTGTGGTGACCTGGTTTCCCTTTGCTGATTCACTGTCCTGAACGGTTTCTGTTGGTACACAACCCTCACGATCCAAATCAGCTTGTATTGCTCTGTGATCAAAATAATCCTCCACCCACTCAAAATTCGATGGATGTTCAAGATTGGTGTTCCCACATCATGCTGCTGTTCTAAATCAAATGCAACATTTTTTAGGTTCCAGACTCTTCCATCGTTAAGTCTAATAGCATTACGAAGAACCTCTGCTACTTGTTGTGGTGCCTCAAACTTGCTTTCACCTTTAGGAACTTTAATAGGTCTTTTAATTCGAACCCAGTCACCAACCCTTACAGCAACATCTTTAGTGCCATGACATGTGTCATAATGCTCTTTACTTTTCATATGTACAAATTCGAAATTTTTCTTTACTTCATCAGGTGACCATTGTTCTACTCTACCATCCATAAGCCAACTGGGGCTAAACTTACACCTAGGTGTCCTACCTCTCATCATGATAAAAGGGGATAAACCAGTGGCAGCATGCGCTGTAACCCTGTAAGCCCAAACTGCTTTTTGTATCTCTAACTTCCAATCTAACTGTTTGCTCATTGCAGCTTGGATCACACCCTTTAACACACGGTTAAGGCGTTCTACGGTGCCATTTCCACTGGGATTATATAGTGAGGTTGTCTTGTGCTTGATACCACATTTCTGAAAATAATCTTTTGCAATTTTGGAGGTAAATTGTACCCCATTATCACTCAACACACACACAGGCAAACCTTCTAATACAAATAGCTTATCTAAAAACTTTAAAACACTGTGGGGCCGATTCCGACCTCGGCCGGTAGGGCTCCGAATCGGATTTGGCTTAACCGGATCCGATTCGGAGCGCTATTTCCCGACCGATTCGTACGCGCGTCCGGGCGAGCGAGTATGATGCGAAATCGCCGACCGACTCGTCCGGGCGTCCCGACCGCTCCGACCGACTCGATCCCGGGTCTAACCGCATCGACCGACTCGCTCGGACTCGACTCGCACCGCGCAATGGAGACGTTCCCCGGCCGGGTAAGTACGATGCGCGCCGCGAGCAGTCCGACCGAGCCGCGCACTCCGGCTCGAAAGAGCAGTCGGAGCCGTACTTTGGGGGTCCGTGTCGGACCCCCCTGTATGCGTAGCCGCGCGAGTCGCACACAGGGGGGACCCATGGGTCCCCCCCACCTGGGCGTGTACAGCGCGAGTCGCTTCGCCACGTACACGCTGTAGGGGGCGCCCTTGTCCGCCTCGCACCCATTGAGTCAATGGGAGCCCGCGTACGTGTTGTACGACAGGCTCCCATTGACTTCAATGAGAGTCCGACCGAATCGAGTCCGATGGCATACGTGCGCATCGTACTCGTTCGGTCGGGCTGCACGGGTCCGATTCGGTCGGAAATCTCTCCGGGTCCGGCTCGGTCGGGGAGATTTCCGGCCCGAATCGGAATCGGCCCCTGTGTGTGTCCACCTTTTCCACTATCTTAACCATAGGCCACTTGGTAAATAAGTCAATTGCAACAATGCTTTAGATTCTCCAACTGGTCCAAAAATGTCTATCGCTATTACTTCCCAAGGAAGATTTGGAATCAACCCTTCACTCATCGGAGGTCTCAAAGTGTTTAAGGATTTATCTGAAGAGGAACAAACTGAGCACTCTCTCACAAACTTCTCTACCTCCTTGTCAACACCCGGCCACCACAAAATGCCTTTAACCACCAATTTTGTTCTAACTACCCCAAAATGTCCTTCATGGCATAATTGTAACACTTTCCTTCGTAATATTTTCGGTGGAATTATTCTGTCACCTCTCAGTAACAAATCTTTATCAAATGACAGTTCCATTCATACATCCCAAAAAGCTTTCAGATCCTTATTAATATTGTGTTTCTTAGGCCACCCTTTACAAATATGGTTGGAAACAGCTTGTAAAACTTCATCTTTAGATTGTTCTTCCACCCATTCAGTTTTGGTAATGACTGGTGTGCCAGAATCTTGAACCAAGGCAAAACTGAAATTACCCCAAGGATCATCCTCACATTCCTCTAGAGGTGCAGGTAGTCTAGACAAACAATCAGCCACTACATTGTCTTTGCCCGGTACATAAATAATCTTGTAAATGTATTCCTTCATTCTCATGGATATCCTTGCTAATCTTGCAGAAGCTCCAACACTACCCTCACTAGTCAAAATCCTTACCAAAGGTCGATGATCAGTGCGGATAGTAATAGGTCTACCCCAAACAAAAGCCCGAAAATGTTCTAACACCCAGGCACAGGCCAGTGCTTCCCTTTCTATGATGGGATATTTGGTCTCTGCAGGAGATAAAGCTCTGGAGGCAAACAAAATAATCTTCTCGTAACCATTCCGCATTTTCTGTGAGAGAACTGCGCCCAGTCCTTTATCACTCGCATCAGTGGTCAAAAAACATTCTAAGTTGGGGTCAAAACTACTTAAAGCATTCACATTATCCAAATCTGCTTTGATCATTGAAAATTCTTTCTCACATTCAGCCGTCCATTCAAATATTACATTCTTTTTCAGGAGTGTGCGTATATTGTATACTTTGCTGGCAAAGTTGGGTATGTTATTTGCGCAATATTCTGTCATGCCCAAAAAAGATCTGACTTCATCTTTAGTATTCGGAGCAGGTGATCCCACAATGGCATTAATAAGTGAAGGTTTGGGTTTTACACCATCTTTACTTATAATATGTCCTAAATACGATACATCTCTCTGTGCGAATTTACACTTGCTAAGTTCCACACTTAACCCCGCATTTTGTAATATTTCCAACACTTTATTGAGTAAATCATCATGTTCTTCCTTACTAATAGCAGCAATAAGGATATCATCCTGGAAAAAACTCACGCCTTTCACTCCTCCAAAAAGCCTGTGCATCAGCCGCTGAAAAACAGCAGCGGCTGAGGCAAGACCAAATGGCATACGCCTGAACTGATAACACCCAAAAGGCGTAATGAATGCAGTGAGCTTCCTCGACTCAGGTGACAATGTGACCTGGTAATAATTTGCTGATAAGTCTATGGTGGAAAACCAGCTCGCCCCCCTGAGTGAAGAAACCATTCATTGATTTTAGGTAGGGGAAATCTTTCAATAACGATGTTATTATTTAAATGACGTAAATCAATGCATAAACGGATTTTTCCATTGCTTTTGCGTGCGACGACGACCGGAGAAATCCATTCGGAGCTCTACACTTCTTCAATCACACCCTTAGCTAATAAACCTTGTAACTTCTTATTGACTTCGTCTCTTATCAGTATAGAAATCGGTCTTACCGTATGAACTTTAGGTTCTGCCTGTTTCTTAAGTACTATCCTGTGTTCAAACCCTTTGAGTGCCCCTAAACTCTTCCCAAAAACTCCTGGAAATCTTTTAACCAATACATCTCCCAATTTACTTGTTTCATCCATTATGAGTACCTTTCCTTCGCTATTCGGATCCAGGATGATGTGCAGATTCTTTTGATCTAACCAACCAAGTACAGATGGGCCATGTTTTGCTACATACAATTTACCTCTCGCTGACCTACCTTTGAACAAAAAGGTAAGCCATCTAAATCCTAGCATATTAATCTTTTCCCCAGTGAAACTTACCGGGTTCACATCTGTAGGACATAATTGTTGCCCAATTTTTCCCACAAATGTTTCTTTCCAAACAGCCTCATTTACAATAGTATATGGTGATCCGGAATCTGCGTACACATTAATAGTAACACCACCCAAAGATAATTCACATATGGGTTTTCCTTTTACAGATTCATCCATGACATTTAAAACATAGTTCCCTTGTAAACTTTTAACACAACTGTCTTCGTTTTCAACATCACCGTCGGTGCCTTCTTCATCATCCCATACATACTTTACATTATTCCTTTTACGGCACATTTTACTAAAATGACCCATTAACCCACAGATACCGCATTTCTTCTTTAAGGCTGGGCAATATTTACTAAACGCCAAGTGTTCCTTGCTATCACAACGATAGCACCTTCTCTCTTCTGGTTTTCTTTCCCTCCCTATGTTCTTTTGAGGTTGATTCAACCAATGCCCAGCTGTGTGTTGACCTTGATTCCTAGTTGAATTCTGTAGCTTGAAAACACATCCAGAATCTTTTTCAGACTCTTTAACAACTGTGGCACATCTCCCTGACATTTCAGACTTACTCATTATAGCCAAAACATCCTCTAAAGGCGCATCCCCATTGACCCATAACCGATCTTGTATAGAAGAATTATTATTGTGCATGACTAGTTGGTCACGTATAAGATCGTCATGAAGACTTCCAAACTTACAATCTATTGCCAGTTTTTTGAGATCATCTAACCATTCATCAACAAGTTCCTCTTTGTTTTGCTTCCTTTGGAAAAATTTATGTCGTACTACCCCAATACACACTTTCGGAGCAAAATATTTGTCAAGGTCTTTTAATGCAGCCTCAAACACGTTCTCCTCACCACCTGTGATCTTGGGCATACAGGAATATGTTTTTAACCCTACTTGACCCAAGGAGTGAAGTAGTAATCTCTTTTTCTGGTCAGGTTTCATCTTGCCCGCTTCATCAATTGCATCGATGTAATTCACAAAGTATTCTTTCCATTCTACCCATTTTATACTGGGTTGTGATCCTGCCGCCCAAAATGCATGTGGGGGACTTATTGTGAAATTTTGTTGTGCCATGGCTTGCTCCTCTCTTTGGGGTACTTGGTCCCCCTGTTCCATATATAGTCTGAAAGCAGAGTCCAAAGATGCCTATTCGTGGTTAAGTAAAATACTTCTAATCAACAATACCACAGTCACGATAAACTTTGAGTAATGATGTGCCCAGATATAATTAAAAAAATATATGAGTAAAAAAATAGTCGTCTCCCGACTCTCTCACCTGTTCTTTACAATACCGCCTCCAATTTCAACAAAAAAACCCCACATAAATCTGTTTCTCCGTTGCAGGAGTAATGGCTGTGAAGCTCTGACACGTTCCGGCAAGCTCCCAGCAGCACCCCTGATCGAAATCCAAAATGGCCGCTACGCAAGGTCACGCTACGTGACCTTGCGTGATGATGCAATGGATGTATTGCGCATGACCCGGCACACTGTTATATTCGAGTTTGGAGTGTGCGGAGTTCGCGCACGATCAAAGAACGCTGCCGCCGCTCGAAAGATGCGGCCGATGGCAGTTCCCCAACGATCCACTACACCATTAGTAAGTCGAAAATCCTTACCTAAAATCCTTTCAAAAGTTATCCCGTTTTTTCAGAAGGTAGAACAGAATTCCTTCCAAAAGCGGTGTGGGGCACAAGACCGCAAGGAGCTTCAGTGATGATATTTCTAATATCCAATAAGATTTTTCTTCTAAAAAAAAAAAAAAAATTGTCAAATGTGGAAATTTTCGTGGGTTCATCCGTAATCGTCGCCAATTGTAATGATGCGGAGGAGGCAGTTGAAGTTTGTAGATTTATTAGTTAAATACACAAAAACAGGTGAGCGCCAGGCAGCACGGCTTCCTCTCCAGGACACCAGTAGCAACTGACGACCTGGATTGGAATCCGTGAAGAACTCACAGAGATTCCATGCCTCGCTCAACCTACGTACATTAAAAGAACACAACACATCATGAGAGAATACAATGCATATTAAAAGTGACTACATAACAGTCCTTTCCTCTAACCGCCACCCCCATAAGCGTGACCGGCACTGTGTGGTCTTTGACCTTTCTTTGCAGAAGCCAGACGGACGAAGGGCTGGGCATTTTTTAATGTGGGGGCGCTAGCGCCATTTTAGGTTCTATGTTCAGCGCCTAGGAGGACCCAGTTTATATTTCAGCTTGGTTGCCCCAGTACTTTGCCTGTAACGTTGCGCCTTATGAACACTGCTTGGTGAAGAAATATTTCCTTGAATAATAACATGAAATCAAGTACTTGGCAATTGTTCTTGTTTATTCTCTTACCACGGATTGCCTTGCTATAAGAAAACTGTTGTGTATTATGGTATGGCACCTATTCAAAGGCTTTGACATTTGTATATGGATATTGAAAGATCCTTTTCTCGGCAATGATGTAAGTGCAGTACATTTTCTCTCACAGAGTTCTGCGAATTATCAGATATTCGCCTAATGGTTCTTGGAGAAAGTATCTATTTAGGCATATATTATCTTAGTTTTGCGGTATGTTTGAGAGTGTTTTGCGCATATAGTCAAGAAAGCATATCTGTGTCAGGGAAGACAGTGTGGATTGTAAATTTTCTCTTTCCTTTTTTTTCCTTTTTTAAGGTACACGCACTGAGAGAGTATTTTTAGCCCAGACATTGCGCAGTGGGTCCTGTACTACTCTTAAAGAGAGTACTGAATGATATTAGGTATTTATTGATTTCCAATACTGTTGTATTCCGCTTTAGGGGTCCGTATATAGGTTTTCCTGAATCATGTCCTTATATAGGCACAATTCGCCTTGCCCTTATATAGGCATAGAATCCCTGTCCTTATTTAGGCATTAACCGTGCACTCCAAATACAGGCATGGTCACCGACATCCGTCCACCCTAACGTCACAACGAGTTCTTAGAAACCAGACCCTTAAGCTTCGGGAGTTCCCCTAGCACAGGACTATTGATTTCTCCAAGAACTCATCTATTATGTATGAACCGTTATACCTTAAGGGTTCATTCCTGACGTCTTCCTATGTCCGACTTCACGTCAATGCTAACATTCCTCGACACCTACCAGGTATAAATATACCTTCCCTTGCCCAAGCAAGTTAGAGGAGACCTCGACTTCAGAGGAGCCCGTATCCCGGCCTGACGCACTGAGAAGACGCTGTCATTCCTGCACGCAGACGAATCCAGCTTCCAGTGTTCTGACTCCCTTCGCAGGGTGTTAGAGTTCCAGACCCGGCAGGAGATTCCCACCTCTCTCATTCTCAAGGTATGGAGCTGACTAGAACCTAGAGGGACTCTTGGCATACTAGATTTGGCATACTCTTAGTATACCATACTAGAGAATACTCCACCTACTTCTACTCTTCCCTACATCTAGACTAGGTTAGGTACATTGGGGTAGAACTAGCTTAGAGACGCATCGTATGAGTACCCGCATTCTTAGCTCATGGTATTTATGTACGTGAATATATGCTAAAAGATAATGCTAGCGCAGTATTATTTATTTCTACTGCTTACGCTGTACATTATTTATCTTGCATACTGTCTTGTGATCATAACAGCACATATCTCTTACACGAGAAACAAGACTGTTCAATAAAACCCTTTTTATTGAAACGCCCTTCTTTCCTTTCTGTGTAACTCTGCAGAGACTAAGAATGCACGATTGAATGAGTGAAACTGTTATCTATTGTTTCCACGATTCGGAGACATGTTCCGCTTCTAAAGGGAAACAAAGTTGTCATGTTTTTCGGTTGCCAGAAACTACTCCCTTCTTGTTCTCAAGGAGTTTCTAGTGGCCTCTGAGCTAGCTGGCACAGGTAATTAAGTTTAATATAATCGATAGGGACATACCGACCTTAGTCCTATGTCAAACCTATAGGTTATATTATTCCAGTGCGCAGAGCCTATTAGGGAAATAGGAACTACACTACATGGCGCCCAACGGTTTGGTAAGGCCGTAATTTAACGCTAGATACTGAGTAACTCATTCGTGCTTTTCTCAGAGACCCCTACTCACATACTCCATAAGACGTCCGGAGTGGGTAGGGTTAAATATCCGCCATAACTAAATAGGGAAGCACGTTTGTTCAACGTTGAAGGATACAGTGTTCCAAAATATTGTGCACCTTATCTTTTTGTTTCCTTTGAACTTGTTCTACATTTTTCAAAAAACAAAAAATGTCCATAAACGGGGACAATAACACCGGAAACGGTGGAGCTGTGGCTGACCCAGCCATACCAGTTTTTAACTTTACAGGTTTAAATGAACCTGAGGAGGGTGTTATAGACATCAATCCAAACTTAAGAAGAGCCATCACTCTAAAACTTATAAAACACGGCCTACCACCAAGAGGAGGTAGAGCAGTTTTCGTGATAGAGGCACACGAATCCTTTCAGACAGAGGTATTCTATTCATGGGTCATATTTCCTGAATCAAATTCAGTAACAAGACTGTTTCACTTCTACAAAGAAGATGATCCACCAGAGGAATATATTCCTTTCGAGGATATTGAAATTCCACTAACATACCAGGAGCATCAGCTCTGGTTTAAAGGCGCCCTAAAACATCACAAAAACATTACCAGGCTCGGTCCACTAGGTAGACCAGGAGCAACATGGCCGATTCTAGCCGGCTACACACCTCATCCTGACATCGAAATAATGTCAGACGAGGAACTACTTACTCAACTTACAGAGTTAATAAAAATCTACAGACAATTAGTCCAATATGTCATGCAGACTTTTACAGTCCAACCACCATTGACACTTCCAAATCAAACTCCTCAACAGGGGAATACACTAAAAATTACACCACAGACTCTATACGCAGTCATGGGAAAAAGGCCCGCAAAGCGTGAGCAAATTCCATTTTGGATAGCTCAAAAAATTACTTAAATCGAAGCAGTATTTCCAAATTCTAACATCAAACCCTGTGCACACGCATAAAATAGTTATAACACAAAAAGTAGGAAATGAAGACAAAAGTGTTCTTTCTTCAAACGTTTGAATACGGAGACGAGCAGTAGCCTAGCGTACTCGCTGGAGTTGTATATGGCGATGGCGCCACGTAACTGTCTGTCTATCTAAAGGAGACGCACGAGCGTGTTATTTGGATGAATATAATTGGGGCATATAAAGCCAAAAACGACGACAGAATCGGAATATTATTACCTGTACTAAGAGATTGACTCAACGACTGAAAGAAGAGAACCTACATATCAATGTGAATATTAGGACCCGATGGGTCGGAATTATCACCAGTTGGAAGGTCCAAAGAGTGACAAAGTATCTTTTGAGCCCTGAAGAAGTCTAGGGTTAACACCCAAAGACGAAACACGTGTTGGCTGGCTTGTGAAGCAACACAACATTAAACCTACACTTGAAGAAAGAACACTTTTGTCTTCATTTCCTACTTTTTGTGTTATAACTATTTTATGCGTGTGCACAGGGTTCGATGTTATTTACTTAGACGGACTTGTGTCTGTAATTGAGGGCTTTGGGGTTTTCCCTCACCTGTTGCACCGCACTGATATATCTTCGGTGCTACTTTCACGACACTGGGCAAGTGCCACACCATACCCTGGGATAACTAATACCCCCTTTCGCTTTCTCATTTCCAAATACTAGCCCGTATGAGAAACACAGAATCCTAACAATCTGTTTACCGATGGGGATCACACCACAACTGGAAGACTGCACCACTTGGGGCTCAGTCTTTGCTGCCATCTATACTAAAACACATGGTATTCCATCAATTGCGGTAATACCAGATGTCCTGAAACAAATTCAAAACGAATACGGGGCAGAGCCTGCTCTAAATTTAGGTATGAAATTACTGAAAAATTTCGACCAGGTCTCAACAATAATATTATCTAATATTAAAGGGGAGGCAGCAGCAGTGGCGATCCGCCAACGATTAAGGGAATACGATGTTACAGAACATCAAATTGAGCTACCCAGAATAATAGAACAATCATATGCAGAATTAGGCAGAGATAGTTTGGGTGGAAGAACAGTGAAGCCAAAACTATCTGAAAGTCCTGAAAAGGACTCTATTAAACAAACTCCTACATCTTCTAAAAAGAAGTGGGAAACTAATAAAAATATTTCAGAGAAACGTTCTCAATCCCGAGGTAGGTTTCCTCAAAAGGAGCCCTCTGAAAGGAGGTATAACCTCAGGAATAGGGATAATTTGAAAAAGCCTGACAGGTATCAAGATACTGATACACGTTCCTCTCGTACCTTTCAGATCTCGTCACAGACATCGGAAAGAAGAGGACGGTCAGAACATAGAGAAGAACGCGTGAAATCGAAGGTCGACAAACACGTTCCGAAAAACAAATCAAAACCTCAATTCTCAAAGAAGAAAGTAGCAGGTCTGAAGGTCAGACATGCCGAGGATACTGAGAACACAACTCAAGAACGGAGAATGGGCTCAGACAATGCTGGACAGTGCAGCATAAGTCACAATAGCTTGCCAGAACCTGAAGGAACTTCTGGAGATAGTGGACTTGAATGAGTACATTACAGTTGAGACTGTAGATACCAGGGTTAGTACTCCACAAAAGTTATATGAAATAACACTCCGGATGGAGGGAGACATACCTAGACAGGTGAAAGCACTTTTTGGGAAAAACTTTCAAGGGGCTATGACATACTTCTAGCAGAAAAAGACTGGCCACCACAATTTGTCAGGGAGTGCCCACATGGCGAGGACATTATTATGCCTGCCTTCTCTAACCATATTCCAATTCACCTAAAATATACTTATGCCAGGAAATGGGCAGTTGCCCAGGCCCCAGCATTATACAAAAATCGTGTAGGATGGGACGAGGATTCACCTCACCATAAAATACATCTGAAAAATGAACCTACTGCACAAAGGCAGTACCCAATAAAGCAAGAAGCTAAAAAACAGGTCAGGGAGATCTTAGATCAACTTGAATACCAGGGGGTGATTGAAACATGCACCTCTTCAATGAACAATCCTTTGTTTCCTGTCTCCAAACCAGACAATACCTATCGTCTAGTTTTGGATTACAGACACTTAAACACTTGTTCAAAAACATTTGCAGTGCAAAATGCACATAGTACAGCATTAATGAATAACATTGTGCGTAAAAAATACAAAACCACATTGGATATCTCAAATGGTTTCTTTTGTCAAAACATAGCACCTGGAAGCAGGTACTTAACAGCTTTCTCAATAATGGGGACACAGGGTCAATTTTGTCGACTCCCACAAGGGTTCAAGAACAGCCCGGGGTTATTCTTAGCGAGGGTAACGGAGTTACTACAAATTTATGATAATGAGGCATTGTCATATGTCGATGACATCTATCTGACAGACGATGACCTGGATAAACACTTGAACAGGGTGAGCACCATTATACTGGGCTTCGCCTCTGAGGGCTACAAATTCAACTTCAAAAAGTCCAGAATTGCCCATCTCAATGTCCTGTTTCTAGGATATGAGCTTTCAAGTGAAGGCAAGAGCTTGGCAGCCAACTTTTTAGAAAGGTGTGCGCTGCTCCAACCTCCAAAGACGCAGAAAAATTTACAATCCATCCTGGGTTTCCTAAATTTTGGAAGAACATACATTCTAAATTACGCAGAAAGGGTGAAACCTCTCTACGCATTAATCAAACCCGATTTTTCAATCAAAAACTGGACACAGGAACACACAGAAATCTTGCGTTCACTCCAAGCTAATATGTTAGCAACAAATCACTTACAAACACGCGTAAGTCAACGCAATTTAGTGATCCGAATAATCTCGGGTCAATGCGGATTCACCTACTTAACATTTAATGAGGGTGAAAAAGTACCAATTGCATACAAAATACACTTGTATACACAAGCAGAAATGCGCTTCACTTCAACAGAATTTTTTTTGACAGCAGTTCAAACCGCTGTAGCAAAAGAAAGAGCTCTAGCCCAAGGGAAACGCATTATTGTCGTTACCCCAGTACCGGCCTTAGAGGCGGTAACAAAAGCGAGCATTCCAAATGCTAAAGCATTACATCCAAGATGGATACAATGGGTTAATTCTCTTGCTGCAACAGATGTTGAATATGTTTTTGATCCCGATTTAAAAACACAAGCATTCCTGCAATATGAACATGAATGTCCTCTGCTCACTGAGATTCTGCCTCTCGATCAGTACGAATTCATAATTTACACTGACGGATCCGCACAACCCGCAACAGGGAGTAAGCAAGCTTACAGTGCAGCGTGCGCAATCGTTAAAGGTCGCATGCGAGATGGCAACTTCAGACCTATGGTCACAAAAACCCAGTCTCTAGGAGATTGCACAGCTCAGCGAGCTGAACTACAAGCATTTAAACTGGCACTTGAAAGTACAGATCGAGAATTCCCCACACTAATAGTGTGCGATTCTTTCTACTGTGTTCAGTCGTATAATGAATATATACAAACTTGGCTTGAAAACGGGTTCAAAGATGCAAAAGGTGGCACAATAAAGCATAAAACGCTTTGGGAACAAGTAGTTCGGTTAAAAAGCGAACTACCAAAGGCTCACGTGATCCATACACTGAGTCATCAACGTGATCGCGTTCCCGTTGCAGGGAATTCATTGGCTGACGAAGCCGCAAAGGGGGCTGTTCAGACGGCTTCCGTTGCTGCGTTCACTCGTTCAAAAATGAAAATAGACAGTGAGATAATGTTGGCTGTCAATGCTACGAGCAAAGGCAGTGGTACAGCGTTACCAAAAAAGTTTCCACTCAAGTACTCATATGTAATTGATGCGAACAGCGTTCCTTTTGCTCGAATCCCTGGAGTGGGGGATAGGGTAATTCCAAACATGGAACGTAGAGCAGCCTTGATTTATGAAACACATTTGGGGGAGGGTCTGTCACATCAAGGGATCTCTAAAACAAAATTAACTTTAAAAGAGATGTACTGGTGGCCTGGAATGAATACAGAAATACACATAGTCATCAATAACTGCTTAGACTGTAAATTACAGCGAGAAAGCCACCAGACACCATGCTACGAATGTAGCTGCCCAGTACAGACACCTTTGTTAGACAGCATTAGACTATCTATGCACAGGCGTCCTCATGGACAAGTGCAATCCCACAAATACTGAATCAAGGTTCCTATGGATATGGCCTCCGCGCTCGGCTGACGCTCGAACTGTTATAAAAGATTTGCGAGTCTTTATCGGCACATACGCAATAGGCATGCTACATTCTGACCAGGGCCCTGCGTTTAGCTCTCGGGCTTACAAAGACGCCATGGCCAGTCTGGGCGTTGCATTGCGGTACTCCTCTCCATTTCATCCTGAGGGAAATTCTGTTGTGGAAAGGAAAAACCGGGACATAAAGCAGTCTATAACAGCTAGGGTATTAGGTTCGGGTGATGGGTGGGTCAGACATCTTTATGGGGTCCAACGCTCATTAAACAACTTGCCAAGAAGTTCTCTAGGGGGGGTCACTCCATATGAGGTCCTATTTGGGACAAGAATGTGGGTGCCAGATCTGGAAAGCAGTGGCACAGTGGTGGAAAATAAACCCTTTGATATCAAAGATCGTTTGGCTGTTTTACAGGACTTAAACGAATTAAGAACGAAACAAAGCAACATATTCCTGCAGCCAACCACCACTGGGGAAAAACCGGCGGTCCCAGCAAGGCTTGTCTGGATTCCAAAAGTTGGGGATCTAGTCAAAGAGAAAATTGCGGACAAGAAGGAATTTGGACCTTCATACAGACAACCAGTACCTGTCCTAGCCGTACACGGAACAAGAACAGTACTTCTGCCGCCCCTTGCTGGAAGAAAGGAGAAAAGATTTGTGTCCATCGACCTCATCAAACCACAGTATGTGGCCAATACTAAATAGTAGGCCTCGTGGACTCCGACCTAGTAGCAGACATACTCCTCTCGCTACTATCCAAGAGGTTCAGACTGAAAGACTGATAACCATCGAGAATTCAGCAGTAACAGATGAAGGACTGAGCAACAAGGCTATGGAACTCATCCCTCTTGAAACACAAGTAACAGTTCGTCCAAATACACCTGTCTATACACCAATGTAACAAGTGATCAACTGGTCCCAGCGATTTCTACAAATCCTGATGCAATTCCAACAATTGACAGAACTGCTTCTGGCTACTTCATTAACTTTGATACGTTTTCTGAGGATCCGAGTGAGCCCGAGACGTCGCCAGCATCAAAAACTTTTAAACAGCAAGTACAAGACTTTTTGCATTTTTTGAAAACGACTTATCTAGTTTCACCATGGATTGAACTTTGGGTTATTTCTGGAATATTTTTCTTCCTGCTTTGGCTAGCTTTGGTTAGGACTATGAGCGTGCTTATAAATGGGAGATACATCCATTTGGACATTGAAAGAAAAGAAGTGAACTTACTTTTGAAACCTCACAAATCATCCCATCATGAAACAAGAGACTTGTCTGCAGTGAACATCACAGCCGTTCCTATACAGGATGGTATAGTGTGGGACAAAACATATTTCGATATTTTTGGCCCGACGGAACATTTGAACATTCCACATTTATTTAAGAGCTCACTAAGTGATTTTGTTTCATCCAGTACCTTTTCTGATGATTGGGACTTTGAAACTGTGAATAATATGATGTTTGACCTAGAAAAATCTGCTGCATTTTCTAATAATGAATATTTAGAGGGTTCATCAGACTATGAACAGCTGTATTGCTATAACAACTATGGTCATCATTTTTTGCATAAATCTGCAACACCTAGAAATGTGTTTATGTTTAACCAATGGGAGCATTGTCCTACACCACCAAAAGGTAGTTCAAAAACATTTGCTAAAAAGTTTCCATATTTTTCAGGATACAATACATCTGATCCAGAAACATTTTACTATAAAAATGTAAACAAAACAGGACTGAAAATTATGTTAACTAAAACAAAACAGATTTACTCTGCAGCATTTATTGCCCAACTGTCTAGACAGGGTTTCGACTTATGGAAAGACACAATAGACACAAAATCTGTCTGGGGTACTAAAGATTGGCAAGTGCAGGGGATAGAAGCTTTATTTAGAGCCTGTATCATCCCTCAACAAATAATGTTTTTGAATGACACGGTCCAACAAACGTCTTGCCTTGGGTTAGACAAGATTAAAGACATGAAAAATCCTTCTGTACCGACACCTGCAAGTGATAACAATACACAGGCAGCGGTTACAGTTGACACCATACTAAAACTCAACAGAACAAATCCTGATTGGAGAAAATGGTTGATCTGGCCCACAGACACAAACAACTGCCAAGACAAATTCGTGAATAAAACACAGGGGTTTTCTATTCACAGGCCAGACCCACGATACGTCCAAAGACAGCATCCGGGGGTAGTAACAACATACAGTGTAGGAAAATTATGCCTCGATTGGTTGCAAAAATCTACACTAAAGGATGTGAAACAACACTTATCTTTACTTAAAGAAGACGCAGACCTTAGGGAATTCTTGCTTGGACCAAGAAAACCGCGTCAAAAACGTTTCATATATGCCGGCATTTATGCTACTTACAATGAAGCATGGAAGGTGTCACAGATGGAGGCCGCAGAACGAATACGTGAACTTGATCCTATTAATTTAGAGAAAACTCTCTCTGTGGTCGACAATGGGTTAACAACTTTGTCCTCCAGAATTTATTCATTGGACAGTATTGTATCCTCTGCTATCGACATACCGGAACAAGATTTAGCCATGTTACAGCAAGGCCAGTCTCAGTTACGTTCTATTATGTTATTAAGCTGGACGCTGCAATCTTTGCATGCGGGCTATGTGCCTTGGCGTTTTATCAACACGTCGGCTCTGTTTGCAGAACACAATCTAACTGATAAACAGATCGAACTGGCACAAAGGGGAGCAAAGTATACAGTACTGAGAATTGAAAAACTTGAAAAGTTACCATTCACAGTGGCAGAAAAACCAGCTACAGAATGGCTTATTCATGGCAAAATTAGTCTACCTGTGACTACTTTCCAGTTTCAGTATTGCCTTAAACAGATGCAAGCAGGCAAATATGAAAGGTTGGGTAAAGAATACATTAAGACATCCTGGAATTTACCTTACACCTATAGATGTTGGAGTGGGGATCGTGAAGTGTTTCTAAGCGGTACACACTGTGAAAGTGCACTAAGCGGTTCACTGATTTGTCAGGACATTTCTTTACACGGGGCTTGTAATGGTTCTGTGGCAAACTTGTCCTGCCACCAGCAGGGTACACCAGCTGCTGTGATTAATCCAACGTTTGGACAACTTTCTAATGGGAGTTACCTCATGTTGAATGATCAGAGTTGCTGTGGCATGTTGCCAGGCATCCCATATCTAGTAACGGTCAACTCCAGGGTCACTTGCTATATGCAAGTATTGTTTGCCCCAATAGACACAGTCAGGGAGTCACCTTTGTGGCCTTCGTTGAATGTCTCTTTTATAAGATTTGATACTTTGAGCAGAATGAAAGCCATGCTTATACAACAATCAGTGCCTTTGACCTCGGCCAAAGAAACCTATGATCTACAAGTTGCAAGGACTTCGGCTGAGATACAAGCTTCAATTCGTACAAACTGCCCTATACATTTCGTAGAAATGATAGGACGTATCTTTAACATGTCAGATACAAGCGGAATTGTACATGTATTTAAGACCATCTGTTCCGGACTATTAGCACCTTTCCAGGCTGTCCTCGGAATCATCCCAAACTTTGCACATTCGGTGTTTGGTGGTGTGCCGTTAATTCTAGCACTTGTTGCAGGAATACTGTTTCTATTCCTCCTACTACGCTATGGCAAGCCTCTTCGCCAACATCACTCCGAGCGATGTGGAGAAAGCCCTCCTTGAACGAAAATGCCGTGAGCGAATAGTACAGCTTTTGGGCATGCCTCGTCTAAGGGAACTTAATACAACTTGGTTCCTGTCATTCAGACCAATCTGGCAAGATTGCATCTTATCTGTTCTACCCTGCCTGTTTTGCGGTGAAGAATGCGTGCTAGACACCTGTCTAACAGTCCCATCAGTCATGCCAACGGATATCGATACTCTGCTGGACCCGATAACGCCCCATGCTGTGTGTTGTCCCCAGAGGCTTCCAATCCTGATGGCGGCATTCATTGAGATCTCACAGACGCTTCCAGGTGCTGCTGAGGTACGAGATGGATCAACGGGCACACAGGTAACAACGGACGCGAACGTTGTATCTTCTGCTTAAGGCGATGTTTCTCATCTCTGTGCAATTAACATTCTGAACGAGGTGTTCCAAATGTCACCGACTTCGGTGGATGATATTTTGGCTACGGAAATAGATGATCTAATGTTTACGCCAGACCCCTACACTGACTTTGATTCGGCTCACAGTGTACCAGGGCAACAATGAAATTTGGCCTTCATTTTTTTCAAACTTGGAACTTTTCCCAGAAATGATTTTTTTTTTTTTTTTTAAATTTTTGAAATGACATGGCAAATGAACAATCTGCTTACAGTAGAACTAGCCTTATAAAACAGACTTCTTTGAATACTTCCAGGGACACATTGTCACCTTACTTGTCTACAATTTCATTTACTTCCATGATATACAAATGGCTTTGATTGTAAGAACTTATTGACCATTTCATCATATGTATATATTACTGTTTCATTCACGTTGCATTCCACTTCCGTTATATGCTTAGAATGAAAACACTGCTTTAAATGTACAGTACCTATGGCATTTCAACAGTTTTTAAGCTTCTTTTAAAAATGCTTTTAGAAATGTTTTTAGTAATATGTGGTACTCAATTTTATGTTTAGCATTTAAATGTTTAGCATTTAGTATTATCGTTCACTCGAAGATGGAGTGGGTGTTGTATTCCGCTTTAGGGGTCCGTATATAGGTTTTCCTGAATCATGTCCTTATATAGGCACAATTCGCCTTGCCCTTATATAGGCATAGAATCCCTGTCCTTATTTAGGCATTAACCATGCACTCCAAATACAGGCATGGTCACCGACATCCTTCCACCCTAACGTCACAACGAGTTCTTAGAAACCAGACCCTTAAGCTTCAGGAGTTCCCCTAGCACAGGACTATTGATTTCTCCAAGAACTCATCTATTATGTATGAAACATTATACCTCAAGGGTTCATTCCTGACGTCTTCCTATGTCCGACTTCACGTCAATGCTAACATTCCTCGACACCTACCAGGTATAAATATACCTTCCCTTGCCCAAGCAAGTTAGAGGAGACCTCGACTTCAGAGGAGCCCGTATCCCGGCCTGACGCACTGAGAAGACGCTGTCATTCCTGCACGCAGACGAATCCAGCTTCCAGTGTTCTGACTCCCTTCGCAGGGTGTTAGAGTTCCAGACCCGGCAGGAGATTCCCACCTCTCTCATTCTCAAGGTATGGAGCTGACTAGAACCTAGAGGGACTCTTGGCATACTAGACTTGGCATACTCTTAGTATACCATACTAGAGAATACTCCACCTACTTCTACTCTTCCCTACATCTAGACTAGGTTAGGTACATTGGGGTAGAACTAGCTTAGAGACGCATCGTATGAGTACCCGCATTCTTAGCTCATGGTATTTATGAACGTGAATATATGCTAAAAGATAATGCTAGCGCATTATTATTTATTTCTACTGCTTACGCTGTACATTATTTATCTTGCATACTGTCTTGTGATCATAACTGCACATATCTCTTACACGAGAAACAAGACTGTTCAATAAAACCCTTTTTATTGAAACGCCCGTCTTTCCTTTCTGTGTAACTCTGCAGAGACTAAGCATGCACGATTGAATGAGTGAAACTGTTATCTATTGTTTCCACGATTCGGAGACATGTTCCGCTTCTAAAGGGAAACAAAGTTGTCATGTTTTTCGGTTGCCAGAAACTACTCCCTTCTTGTTCTCAAGGAGTTTCTAGTGGCCTCTGAGCTAGCTGTCACAGGTAATTAAGTTTAATATAATCGATAGGGACATACCGACCGTAGTCCTATGTCAAACCTATAGGTTATATTATTCCAATGCGCAGAGCCTATTAGGGAAATAGGAACTACACTACAATACTGTTGAAAAACGAGGCAGTATCTGTGAGGCCTGCACAAATAACATGTCTACATCTGTCCTTCACTGGGAACCAAACACCCCATTGTAGCGCTTTACTCTCAGAGGGTAGCGTTGCAGAGCAGTCTAAGGCTTACTCAAGGGAGGTGGTGTGGGCTAGTAATCGCCATTTACCGGTACGCAGAAATAACACTCAATAACTGATTGTCCAGTCTGTACTTTGCTTTATAAAAGGAAGAGTACATTTATTAAACACACACACTACTCAATACTATGCAACAATTTACAAATATACATAAGCTGTTGGAATTACTTTGTGACATTGCATAGCATTCCCACCACTCCCGCGGGGGGGTGGGGTCTAGTAGCACCACTCCCATGTATGCACATCATCTTGCCCCCAATGCAGTAGGTTGGCCATAACCTGGAGTGAGGGCCTTACCCACTGGCACCATCCCAGTGGCGACCCACCCCATTATCTCAACAAGCATTTAAAATGGGCATACCTGCCATGGTGACACATAACCCTGACTGAGCATCTCATACTGACCATACAGTATCCACCTTAGTGGCTAACAGTCTGGGTTGTTCCTCACCTAACGCAGCAGCAAGAATACATGTTCAGGCCTCACTTAAAATGACAGTACTTATCATAGCTGATAACAGTTATAATGCATTGCAATTAAAGCCCCTAAAAGGCATCACCATTACAATCACAGGATTAAGCATGTACAGCCAGACACCCTAGCAGGAGTGTCCAGCAACATAACCCCACTTTGCTCATGACTTCACCTTACACATGTTGCTTTCAGTCTCTCAAAAGAAATAACATTAGGTAAATGCACCTCTCGTGCAATTGCACCTCTCCATCTCCAGGGGATGCCCTTCACCCCTGGTGCAGTCCCAAACGCACCCGCAGCTGAAGAACAAAAGTTCCAGCCACAGGATGCTGTTGGCACATGGCTGAGCCTTTGACGGATTATTTCTTGCAAGTCCCCCAGAGACTTAGGGAGGGACTTTTCTCACGTCGTGCTGGGGGAGTCTGCGCGCTCCTGCAGCTCCCACTGCACCTTTGCAGGCATTTGGCGGTGACCCCATCCTCCTGGGGCCACCAACAATCTGGTTTTCTCTGCAGGTCTTCACGAGCAGTGCAGGGCATTATGGGGCGCTTTCTCCTCTTTCCTGCATAACATAGCAGCGGCTCCCCCGCTGCTCGGGGAGAGCCGGGCTTCCAGCGTTGGCGGCCTCACGCCGCTTCTGCACTCTTGGGGGCCCGGTCCCACCCGGACCCCTTATTGCCAGGTAAGCTTCTAGCAGCTTGAGGAGCCCACCCCCGGCCGCTCCTGCCACTTTTCTCCTCGGGGGCCCGGTCCCACCCAGGCACCCCGCATTGCAGGCTCGTTGGAGAGCCGCTCGGGGAGCCCACCCCCGGTGGCTCCCGCCGGCTTCCCGACTGGCCAGCACCCTCGTGTGCTGCAGCGGGAGCCGGCACTGCTGTTCTGGTCTACCCGCTCCGGCGGGCAGACACGGAGGCTGTTCCCGGCCCGGCGGGTCCTCGGGGGAGTGCGACGGCACTCCCCCTGCCTTCCCGCTGCTGCGGGGGAGTGCGGCGGCAGTGAAGAAAGGCTCTCCTCCTGGGCCTCTTTTCACTGGTCCTGGACTCCCCCACAGGCACAATCCAGGGTCCTGGAACAGTCAGGGGGTTCCTCCTTCCAACTGCCCATGGCTCCAGCACCAGTCTTCCTCAGCAGACCACACCCCAGAGAGAGCTCCTCTTCCTGTGCAAGACCTTTTTAAAAGAATTTGGAGGGGGCTGGCAGGAAGGCTCTCCTGCCCTATCTGGCAGCGACACATCACCTCTCTGCCCCTGCTCCCTCCTTCCTGCACAGGCCTCTGGGATAGTTCAAAATGGCGTCGTCCAGGGGTCTCATGCCACATGGTCTCTGAAAAGCCCCCTTCCTCCCTTGCTGCCTTCATTGTCCAGAGCAGCTTGGTGCCTGGCACCAGATGACAGCTGCTGATGGATAACCTGTAGCGAATAATCAAAGAGGAATGGATCACTTGCCCTGTTCACACCAGGGTCTGGGGTTCTGACCATCTAAAAAACCCTCATTCACGTGGTTGTCGTAAGAGCGGTATATCTTGATTGTCCGCCTTTATTGTTACGTGAACAGCATAATCATTGGGTCTTAGTCATGCTTTCCTCCACCAGGAGGGGGACCAACTGGTTATTCACAGTAGTGATCAGAAAGGGTGAGGGTGAGAGTGAAGTGAACTTAAAATTGCCTCCAATACTCTGATGCGATTTTATTCTGTCAGGGATGGGGCAAGGTTTAAAACACAGTGCGGTGCATGAAATAGAAGGGCTACTGTTCTATAGCACCTGTATCAAAAATTGTGGGTGGTCATATGGTCGACATGTTTCAGCCCTTTTGGTGCCCGGTAGGGTCGGGGGCTTTCTTCAGGACCAGGATTGCAAGTCACATTTGTGTGGCGTGCGAGGGGAAGCTGTGCACTTATTCTTCTTCTCAATGCGTCAATTAGTACGCTAGATGGTTATGGGTCTGTATACCTATAACTAAGGAGGAAAGAAAAAGGGAAAAAGAAAAAAACATAATGACAGGAAATACATAATTTTAAATAATTTTAAATATGTTAGTCTTTTGTGACTGTATACTGTCATTAGTGAAATTGACCTAATCGTCTGGCACTATTGGGCTCCATGGGAACGTGAGGAGTGAATAGATATTACCACATAGCAAATATCATCATTGATGGTTATGGAGTGTTCTTTTTTAAAGAGTTAAAAAGGGTTAACCATGGCTGAGGACATCAAATACAGTTTGTAAAATAACTGATTGTTAATTGTGCCTATATCCAGTGAACTTAGTATTCTAATTAGGATACAGCAGCGTCATGCAGTACAGCGGTCCGACATACCACCGAGCAGAAGTCTGTGGATGGGCTCATGTGATTAGGATATAATGAAGTACACGATTGTGATCTCGTGAGTCCAATCGCTGTTCTTATTTGTAAGCTATTGTGCCGTGTTTGTTGATACCTTACTAAGGCCATATTAGTGCCACCATTCATAAAGCAGTGTTCGCTACCGGCAGGGCACGTGTTAGTTTAAAGTAAACGGTCTATTGTCTATCGATGTGTTGCAAATATATGTAGCCGCACGGGAGAGGCCTCAATGGTCTCGTGGCTGGTTGCATGTTTGGAATCTCTACACCAAATGAGAGCGCGTGTAGCTGGTACATGAGAATATCTTTCCCAGAAGGAAACGCTGAACGGCTTCATTAATGGATTAGAAACACTGGAACGCAAACCTACAATGGAACCAATCTATAAAGACAGAAGTACGAACACCCCACTTTATATCTATATATATATCTTCTTACATCTGTATATTAATAACGTCATACACTCTTATTATTTAAAAAATGTTCCCACTGATCCCAGATGTAGAGCGAGTCTCTCTACTATGCCCATATGCTAATTAGGTTAATTATAGCCTCCACTACCAGCCCGCGCCACCAGAGCACGGCAGACAGAGACAGAGACAGCACAAGCAACCACGAAGACTTCCAAATGGTATGTCAGAAACCCTTAATGCCACACGCACGTTTGGGCGCACCCTCTTGTAAAGTATTAACATATTGCTTCTCTCCCCTACTCGATTTTCACAGTAGAAGTGCCCCTACTCTGCACGTCCTCCGAGGGAGGCCTACTAAGTCTCCAACAGGGGCGGTGCGTCCATTGGGGCGTTGCCCCACCAAGCCACATGGACATTCACCAACCCTCACGGCTCACGCTACAATTTATTGCCAATTTGCCACCAGCAAGCAAAAACAAAGTGTGACTGACTCTGGCAGTCGCTACGCTACCGGGACACTCCCGACTCCAGGAGGCAAGCAATGGACGGCGCTGAAGGGGGTGGGTGGGGGCGGGGCTGCGGCATCTTGAGTGATAGTGGCACACTGGCACTATTAGCGCGCAGCTGCAGCAGTCGTGCGCATGTCCGTTTTTGGGCTGGTCATTTTAATGACCAGCCCGAACATGCGCACACTATACCTTCCCCCTGGCAGAGCTGTGACTTGCGAGGGACCCGGGCCGAGGGGGGTGCTTCATACAGCAGCCTCCGGCCCCCGGGTCTCATAATGGGCAGGGAGTAACCCAGCTCTTAGCCAATCCTGGCGCTGCTAGTGGTAATGCAGCGCCAGGATTGGCTGAGACACCACAGCCTGCCTGAGGCATAATTGGGTGCGCGTGGGTGGTGGCACTGAGTGGTGATTGGCCATCATTTATTTCCTACGCTGTCGTCACTGGCACAGCACAGCAGTCTGAGTCACGTCGTCACCGGCTCACGGGACACGACGAAACCACACATACGTACTTCGTGCCGCCGGTCCGGATGGTGTACTACTGCTCTCGTCGTGGGTACACTGGCAGTGGCTGACTCGTTGTGAAAACAAGTAAGAGTCGTGTTGTAGCCACGAGGCATTAAAGTGGTGCTATGCGAGAAGTGATGTTCAAGTGCAGGGAAAGCGAAACCAAAGGCCTGAGCATGAGCGCGTGCAGGCTCAATATGAGCGAGACCTTGCGGTGCACATTTTTAACGATCCATATTTATTTGAGATTTTTACACATCGAAGTGATTCAAATAAGATGCTCAGCTCTGTCAATTAATGCAAAGCTCGATAACGACTGCAGATAGGATACTGCTCAAATGCTGCACGTCAAAAAAACAAATAAAACCCCTCTACACTTAACGAAACTGAAAAATGCATGAATGTCACGGGACACATTTTAGAAGCACTGTGCTCATGACACAATTCCAACCGTTTTTGTGTGTGGATTCAGTGCTAGCAGAATGAATATTCACTGTTTTATATTTTTAAAGACCCCCAAAATGGAAGAGTGAAATGCACTGGGTTAACTCGAGGAAGAAAGATAAAAAACGGTTTGATATAAAATGTTCTTGCAGTTGCTATGGACAAGAACTGAAGACCATTTGAGGCACAAACGCAGTAATTTCCGATCTTGAGACTTATGGGAAAGAATAGCTCGCCCAAGTGCGAGAGAGGCAACATTATGCAGCTTTAGCCAAGGCTTTCAGAAGGAGTGTTTCCGGGTCAGTAGGACAATAAAAAGATGAATCGGGGAAAGGCTCTGTGGTGGACTAATTAAATTAAATGAACTGTAACTCGATTTTGCCTATGGAGAGCGCGCGGTGGCATGTGGGTTGCATGATTAATGCCCTGCGCACGCTCTTGCGGTTCAATAAGGCGACTGCAGGAACTGTTGATTATAAACTGTCTGCTGACAGAGCTGGTGGTAACCAAATACGTGCAGAAATTAAGTGCTTGAAACGCGATGAATAAAGGTTTAAATCAACGTGACGAGTTTCAATGTGGCTGAAATCGAACGTCCCTGATTTCTGGCCCCTATCTAGCATTTATGTCTGAAATCATCAAGCCACAAAAATATGCTTGTTATTGCAGTTACGCAAAAATTAAAAAAGGGCATTTCGTTACCACCCAGCAGGTGCACCGTGCAGCCCCATCAATTTGCACAAGTCACACTCACACATGCATCGAATTGTAGTGGCTGTGGAATGGTTCAAGCTTGTTAAATTATGCTCTGCTGGTCACATTTTGTGTCATTATTTGCACGGTCTGACACTGGGAGGCAGCTCTGATGTCCCTGCTGCACAGCCAGAGCACGGGGCTGAAGTTCCCTTGCCACATGGCGGTGTGAGAATGGCACCCTGCGCTGTGTGCATTATTGGTCCGGGTAATATGAGCTGTACACTCTGCTCTAGACAGCAGCCTCCTGAGAGGGGCAGGACCGTGACAGATCTAATGCCAGTGTTTGTGCAGTGCTGAAAGCCACACTGACCCGGGTCACCCCAGCTATCCTTGCGTCTGAGGAGTTATCTGTAGCACTGACAGACTGTGGAAACGCCCAGCGCAGTAAAGCAGTCTGTGGAAAGGCCTTAGTATCACAGATTGCAAATGTCAGACTGATTGAAAAATATTGTTCTTCACTCAAGCTCATTCATGTGGACTTGAAACTGCCATAGCAAACAGCCATAAAACCCCTCACTTTGCGACTAGCAGCCCAAGAGCCTGAATTTGGGAGTTAAAAACACATAACTGCTGGGTGGGAGTTTCAGGTAGGAAGGTCTGGAAGTGCAGGGGACACAGTGAAGCTCACTAGAGCAGAATCTTTCAGCAAAACATCTATTCACCCCCTGATGGACAGAAGAGTACCTGCCAGGCGCGGCTCGTTACCAGCCACAAGCCTCCTGACGAGAGACAATAAAAATGTCTTGATAACACTGATGGTTAATGTTTTACCTAGAAAGAGATCAGAGTTTTGTCTAGTGGAAGTTTTGACTCATGGAAAGGTAGCGCAGAAGGTTAATGTGCCTGCTGCAAAGAACATGTACCTGATACAGATCACAAAATGCACATGATGGAAATAGGTCAGTGAGTCACTGCTTTTGTTAATTATTAATGTAATAACTGCACTTTCACAAATGCTTTATTAACCTTCCTGCGTTCTCAAATTTGCTTGAAAATGCACAGTTTTCTCTCTTTTTTCAAAATTTTCTCGGGAGGAGAATCCCCCAAACCCCCCTTAGGTTGTTCGGGCTGGCTCGCTCGCTACGCTCGCTCGCTACGGTGCAGTATGCCAATCATTTTACGCCTCACCACTTTCAAATGTCACCAGCCGCCACTGGTCTCCAATGAGGTATTTATTCATGCCGCGCCACACGCTGTATTAGCTTCGTCTCACATTACACTTAGAAACTGACGCACATATTGTTTAACCTCTTTAAAGACTCTTAACACTTCTTCCCAGCGAGTTCGGTTATAAACATGCTCGCAACTACCGGAGCTAATCCATTAATGAAGCCGCTCAGCGTTTCCTTCTGGGAAAGATATTCTCATGTACCAGCTACACGAGCTCTCATTTGGTGTATAGATTCCAAACATGCAACCAGCCACGAGACCATTGAGGCCTCTCCCCCGCGGCTACATATATTTGCAACACATCGATAGACAATAGACCGTTTACTTTAAACTAACACGTGCCCTGCCGGTAGCGAACACTGCTTTATGAATGGTGGCACTAATATGGCCTTAGTAAGGTATCGACAAACACGGCACAATATCTTACGAATAAGAACAGCGCCTGGACACACGAGATCACAATCGTGTACTTCATTATATCCTAATCACATGAGCCCAGTGCTTTAAATGGGCCGGTACTCACCGGTACTGAGTACCGGCACTTCTTATTTTTATCACCCTGAGTACCGGCACTTCTCTACGGCCGTGGAGAGTACCGGTACTCATGGAGGGTAGGCGCATTGGCCTCTAGTGGTAGTAGCCTGTCTCTTTGTTCAGCCAAATCACTTTTAAAGCCCTGAGCTGAGCCCCCGCTGAACTATTCAGCGTGGGCTCATTTGCATGATATCCCAGTGTTCGCCGTCATGCTGTGTTGCAAGGAATCGAGGCTGCCCAGTTACAGCACAATGAGAAAAGCCATGGGAGGTTAAAAGGGCTTTAATCCCACCTGATTCTTTTGTGTGAGTGTCTGCTTATGTGGGTCTGTTTGCCTGCTTGTGTGTGCGTGTTTTTGTGAGAAATATTACAAAATAAGGAAAGGTTAAAATATCACCGTTTGACTTTCATTTTGTATAAGGAATTAACCTGATTTGTTTATAAAAAGACATTTCTCGTGTGTATTGCAACTAGTATATAAGCCGATAAACTTTGCATGTTTTGCATTTAGCCCCGCCCCTAGCCCCGCCCACTCACCACATTTAAATGAGCACCTGCACTATTTTTTTCCCATTTAAATTTAAAGCACTGCATGAGCCCATCCACAGACTTCTGCTCGGTGATATGTCGGACCGCTGTACTGCATGACGCTACTTTATCCTAATTAGAATACTACGTTCACTGGAAATAGGCACAATTAACGTTCAGTTATTTTACAAACTGTATTTGATGTCCTCAGCCATGGTTAACCCTTTTTAACTCTTTAAAAAAGAACACTCCATAACCATCAATGATGATATTTGCTATGTGTAATCTCTATTCACTCCTCACGCTCCCATGGAGCCCAATAGTGCCAGACGATTAGGTCAACTTCACTAATGACAGTATACAGTCACAAAAGACTAACATATTTAAAATTATTTAAAATTATGTATTTCCTGTCATTATGGTATTTTTCTTTTTTTCTCTTTTCCTTTCCTCCTTAGTTATAGGTATACAGACCCATAACCATCTAGCGTACTAATTGACGCATTGAGAAGAAGGGTGAGTGCACAGCTTCCCCTCGCAAGCCACACAAATGTGACTTGCAATCCGGGTCCTGAAGAAAGCCCCCCGACCCTATCGGGCACCAAAAGGGCTGAAACATGTCGACCATATGACCACCCACAATTTTTGATACAGGTGCTATAGAACAGTAGCCCTTCTATTTCATGCACCGCACTGTGTTTTAAACCTTGCCCCATCCCTGACAGAATAAAATTGCATCCGAGTATTGGATGCAATTTTAAGTTCACTTCACTCTCACCCTCAACCTTTCTGATCACTACTGTGAATAACCAGTTGGTCCCCCTCCTGGTGGAGGAAAGCATGAAGACCCAATGATTATACTGTTCATGTAACAATAAAGGCGGACAGTCAAGATATACTGCTCTTACGACAACCACGTGAATAAGGGTTTTTTAGACGGTCAGAACCCCAGACCCTGGTGTGAACAGGACAAGTGATCCATTCCTCTTTGATTATTCGCTTAACGCCTGGAAGCCGAATGGATCTCAGCTTCTCTCTCCCCTAACTGATTAGAAGGATGACCTGTAGCTCCACCCTTATCTCTCCCTCTTGGAGAGGAGACCTTCGCCCTTGGAATACTTGCAGTGAAGGGCTAGGCCTCTGATGCTACAGCTTGAGGAGGAAGGTCATTAATCCAGCCTGGCAGGGTCACACCCAGCCAGACTGTTGTTATGAGCTGGGTCAGAGGAATATGACATTTGTGGATGACCCATGAGCAGTACAGATATGGCTTTGGACTCAGCAGAATACTTCTTTTTACACAACTTATAGTGTACTTTGGTGCGTGTCTAGAATTTGTTGGCCCTAGGGAAGTGAAACTACCCCATGTGGTCCCCATCTTCATAGGAGAATAATGGAGTGTTCCTTCAGTGAAAACAGTAAAGCACACTGACTTTCCCTTACATGTGTCTTCCCATAGTATAAAGCCTATTCTATGTCACCACCCAACTCTGCATAATTCCTGCCACACCATTCTATCTGTACCTGCTCTAGGGCTGCGCACGACAGGAATCTCCCCCACGCAGCCCCTACAAGTGTGCACACGCATGAACACACGTGTCTGCATGTAACCAGTCCGGTGCCCCTTACTCCGGCTGCAGAGCAGCGGCCTATTCTCACCAGGGGACACCGGTAAAATCCACATACAGTCTCTTTCTTCATGAGTTCACTGTGGGTTAGTCCCAAATTATGAGGCTCCCCTCCAGTAAATGATAAAAAATTAGGTGTTCAAAAAGCAAAAAATCCGGGCGGCTCAGATGGTCAGAACCACCTTTTAACTAATACATACTAGAATTTGTGAGTGTAGGGAATTATATTGGTGATAATTTTCTTCCGTTTTCTTACAGGCCTCTCTCCTTACTGTTCCCTTCCCATTACCCTTTCCCCTCGCTTGATCGCCCTAAAACTCAGTACCTTTATGGTAAGTGGAACTGGGGATGTCAAGAGGTGGACCATATTGTACATTGCACTGATCCTGAGGAGTTATCGCGTAAGCACGAGCCGTGACAGAAACTCTCTGACGGCCCAACATTCCCTTCCTACCTAGAAGATGAAAATGATAAAGAAAGAAATAAGATCGTTCCTGTCACTAAACAGGCTCTTTCTGAGACACCTGGCCAGGAATGTGCGGCTTTTAGCCTCCTCAATTCCAGCCATTTTCCAGCCCCCTTACAGTACAGAGCCCTCCAAAAATTGAAAATCCAACATCTACATTGAGGCCCATCATATTCAGACCTTATCGATCTAACCCCAGATACCAGAACAGAACTGCAATGGTGGCTGAACCACATGGCGGGCTGGAACAGCTCAGCCATTTTCGTCTCACTTTCGGATGCCATTATCGTATCTGGCGCTAGTCTGTGGGGCTGGGGAGCCAGATGCAGAAAATTTCCACTGGCGGTCGTTGTGCTCCAGTCTTGTTAAATCTTCACATAAACTGTCTAGACTTTCTAGCGGGATCGTTCGCCCCTCTCAAATCTCATTGCTGCAGTTTACTCCAGATGGACAACATCTCGGCAGTTCATTACATAAACAAACTAGGTAGTATCAAGTCCTAATAGAGATAGGGAGGAGCTTCTGGCAATATTGCCTCCAACACCACATTTCGGTATGAGCAGAGTATCTCCCGGGACATAGCAATATAATAGCCAACTGGAACTCGAGACACCTTCGAGACTGCAGCGATTAGAAATTGAATCCCACTGTCTTCCAAACTCTCCAAGCTCGATGGGGTGTGTGCGACATGGACTTGTTCGTGTCTCATCTAACCTCCCAGTTAAAGAAGTTCTTTTCTTGGAGGCCGGATCCGATGGCCATTTCCACGGATGGCTTTCTCCAGAATTGACACGTCCTTCTCTAGTATGCCTTTCCCCCCTTCCTAATGATTCCCAAAGTGTCAGTTCAGACCCGCTATTAGAGAGCAGAGTTGATCCTGGCGACACCACTCTGGAGAGCACAGTTGTGGTTCCCTGTACTTCTAGAGATGTCTTGCAGCTCTCCAATCTGGCTTCACATGCTTCCGGATCTTCTGACAGATCCATCGGGCCTTCCACAACCTCTGATCTTACAGAACCTCTTGCATCTCATGGCCTGGTGAATTTCAGGCGACGCTGGCATCTGCCAGGTTTATCAGAACAATCTGAGTCTTTCATCGCACAATCATGGTCTTCAGCCACTCACAAAAGATACTCTTCCTCTTGGCGAAAATGGCTGGGTTGGTGTGACGAACAAAGTCTGGATCCCTAGGTGGCCCCAATTACCTTTGTAATTAATTTTCTAGTAAAACTAGCTTCTAGTGGCCTAGCTTCCACCTCAGTGAGCAATTACCAATCAGCCATTTCAGCAGGTCACGCCTTAGTGAGTGGGCAACCGATTGGCGAACACCCACTTGTAAGTAGGGTTATGTGAGGTATTAGGTTGGCTAACCCTCCTCAACTCAAATACAGTCAGTTGTGGGAAGCGAACATTGTATTAAACTTTCCTCAGAGGTGGCCGTCTAATTCAGATCTCAACAGGAAACAACTTTCTGAGAAGCTAACTATGCTTCTTTGCCTGGTCTCCTGCAGAAGAGTATCAGATGTTAAAGCCCTGGATCTAACAGGTAGGTCTTTCCTCCCAGAAGGGGTTACTTTCAATATTTCAAGGAGGACTAAAACTTTTTCAAGGGAAATATCTTACCCTAGTTTCCCTGATAACCCGAAACGGTGTATTGTACAGTGCTTGAAAGAGTATGAGGGTCCCCCTAGAGAGTTCAGGCTATCCACTAGTGGCCAATTCCTTATTGCTCTCCAAAAACTATTTAATCCAGTCTCCTCCGCTATGCTAGCAAGATGGCTCAGATGGTTAATGGCAGAAGCTGGGATAAACATAAACAGATTCGGGGCACATTTTGGAGAGGATCAATGGCCTCCAAATCTTTCGACTTAGGCTCCCAACTGCAGGATATCTTGAGAACTGGGGATTGGTCAGCTGAATCCACCTTTAGATCTTTTTATTACAAACCAGTTGTAGATGTAGCCTCAGTGGTAATTGAACAGCTTTGAACAAGCATAATCCGAGGTCTGCGGTCCTGACATAGAATAAAAACATTTCTGGCTATCGCGTCTAGAATTTTCAATTCTATTAAGGACTCTGTGGCGAGGATTATCCCACCCGGTACGCTTGTTCTAAAAATGTGTATGGTTGTTTGTGTAAGCTTCAGCCCATCCTGATATTGCATGCCATTGATTGTTGCATTCGATTTCCTTTAATAATATGGAGATTATGTGTGCTCTTTTGTTTTTTACTCCTAGGTAATGGCCAGAAGCAAGAATAAAAGAGAGCAGATGGAATAACTGTGGTTGTGTTTACCTTCCTCCGGCTTTCAACAGACAGTTCCGGCTCATGAGCACCGCTCCGAGAGGACATGTTATTTGGTTTACTTTAGCCTGTTGAGTTCAGTTGAATCATTTGGTTGTTCTATATTGAAGCCGACGAGGCAAAGAAAGAGGGTTCAAAATGGTATCAATATGTTTTAGGACTACGGAGACATGCTGATTGATGCAGAGACAAATATGTCAAAACAAAGAATGATGAAAAATTTAGTTTATGTGAAAAGTTTAATTAGATTGTCTGCTGTGAGTAAATATTTTAATGAACAGCAAAGAAGGAAAGCATAATCCTTGAGTCGGAGTCCTTAATAGAACTGAAAATTCTAGACTCGATAGTTAGAAATGTTTTTAGTCCACTAATTTTCTTCATTGATGTAAAATGTTGGAAAGTACTCGCTTTGCTTTCAGATAATTTAATGCTTGTATGGTATGCCTATTTCTTTATTATTGTGCAGACAGTGAGGTTTGCTTTCTTTTTATGTGATGCACAACTCTGCCACTAATTTTCCCTCATATGGGATTTCCACACAAATTCCAGGTTACCATCTATCTAGTTCTGTCCAAATTCGATTACGCCAATAGCCTCTACCACGGATCACCTTTAAAGACTATGAAAAGACTACAACCGATTCAGAATTCGGCTGCCAGACTACTCTCACATATAAAGCCGCAAGAACACATATTCCCTGCCTTGAGAGCCCTGCATTGGTTTCCGGTTGCCAGAAGATCCACGTTCAAGCTGCTTTGTACCACCCACAAAGCGATACATGGAAGAGGACCGCTCTTCATCTGGAATAAAATCACCAAACCCATTCGACAAAGGAACCTCCGCTCTAGAGTGGCACCTCGCCTCAAAATCCCAACGTACAAGAAAAAAACCATGGGTGGCACATCCTTCTCTGTTCAAGCAGCCAAACTATGGAACTCTTCACCCCCCAACATAAGATCCATGGATAACCACCTTATCTTCAGAAAACTACTCACAAATTGGCTCTTCCCCACATAACCACCATACACAAACAGAAATATACAGCATATCCCTCTGTATATAAGCATTTATTTGGACTATAGATATGTACCTATATATGTGTATTGCTTTGTGTAAACATGTATAATAATTATGTTTTTAAAAATATAGAAATGTGTTAGTTCTGCTTAACAAATGTACATATTACTGGTAGTTACATTATTCTATGTTTTTAACATGTATACAAGTGGCTGCATAAATAAGTAAATCTTTCATCATAACTATTTATCTACAATTGCTTCACTATTGAATTACAAAAATAAAAAAACAAATAAATTAATTAATTTAAAGTACAACAACACTTGAAAGCCGGAGTTTATTAAATGCATCTTTAATCTACATATACTACCTTCCTTATGCATGTATATATATATATATATATATATATATATATATATATATATATATATATATATATATATATATATATATATATATATATATATATATATATATAATCTACTGGCGGTCGCCAGTAGATAGTTATAGTTAGGACCTATTTTCCATAGGAAATCTGCAACATTCTATTTGAAATAACGTTGGCGCCGGTTGACGAATCTTTGCGAAAGTTTCCAACTTGTTGGGGCGCTCCGGTCCGCTCCTATCCTGAAAGTCTCGGGGTGATTCGTCAAGCGGGGGCCGAGAAAAAAGGGGGGTCCCAAAACACGTTTTTCCCATTCATTTTTCCATAGGAACCTTTAGTCGCAGTTACAGCCCGAACTGCTGAACGGAATTACACCAAATTTGGCAAAGAGGTAGCCCTTGGTTCAGTGTCGTGCCTTTTGCTTAAATGGTGTAAATCCGTTCAGTAGTTTCTGAGAAAATCACAAATAAAATCACATATATATCTATGGCCGAGTAGGGTCCGCGTACCCTCCCGATCACGAGCTGCATGCTAATTGGCTCTCAACACTCCAAATCAGGAAGTGTTGGCAGCCATTTTGTCCCTTGGTAGAACCGAGGGACAGAAACAAGTGCGCAAAGCGCAAAAAGGGGGCAGGGTAGAAACACCCTGACCCCCTAGGTCTGCTCAGGGGGTCCCACAAGGACCGCCACCTCCCCGGGGCACTTAGAAAATAAATGTGGGGGTCCGTTTCGGAGCCCCGGGGACCACCACCTCCCTGGGGCTTTGCAGATGGTGGGAGGGGGGCCGCACGGCCCCCCTCCTGGAGCCCTCCATGGCCCTGTGGACCACCACCCCCCAGGGCCGGCTCCTGCAGTGTCCCGGGGTGCCTACCCCCGGGACACTGTAGTTTGCAATGACAGGACGGGAGCCTCATGGCTCCCGTCCTGTCATTGCAAACTGCTTTGAATTTTGGAAGAGAGAGCAGGAAACCTGCTCTCTCTTCCAAAATTCAAGCACATTGCTTTTCCACACGGGGAGCTGCATGTTAGCAGCTCCCCATGTGGAAAGCAATGCCGGCTCCCGCAGGAGGCGGGGAGCCGGCAGGGTCCATGGGGGAGTAGGGGTCCCCCCACAGACCCCAAAGGATAGGGCCAGCCCCGGGGGATGGGGTCCCCGGGGCAAGTAGTGGCCCGGGAGGGGGGCCACGCGGCCCCCCTCCCCAAATGTTATTTAAAAAAAACAAAGGCCGGCCCCGGGGGATGGGGTCCCCGGGGCCATAAGTGGCCTGAGGAGGGGGGCAACGCAGCCACCCTCCATAAGTTTTATTTTTTTTTAAAAAGAAGGCCATGCCCCGGGGGATGGGGTCCCCGGGGCCGATTAAGGCCTGGGGAGGGGGGCCGCGCGGCCCCCTTCCAAAAATTTTTTAATAACAAAAACAAAATATTAGGGGGCAGGCCCTGGGGGATGGGGTCCCCAGGGCCAAAAAACAAATAAACAAAAATACCGGATCGCGCCGGAGGCCACGCCCCCTCCTTGGAGCACTCTGCAAACGCGCCCCCTGGCGCATTTGCAGATGGGGAACGAATTCCCCTTGAATACTGGGGGTCTCAGGGCCAACTAGCCCACCAGGAACCTCCAGTATGCGCCAGGGGCTGCGTTGCAGAGAGGTGTACAGAGGCCACGCCCCTTTTACACTTCTCTGCAACGCAGCTCTGTGGCGCTTTTGGAGGTACATGGTGGGCTAGTTGGACTCCAGGGACCCTCAGGATTCAAGGGGACTTAATCCCCCAACTTAAAACGCGCCACGGGGCGCGTTTGCACAGTGGTGAAGGGAGGGGCGGGGCTTCAGGTGACATGTGTGCAAACAGGCCCCGTGGCGCGTTTTAAGATGGGGAATTAAATCCCCTTCAATCCTGAGTGTCCCTGGGGTCAACTAGCCCACCAGGTACGTCCAGAAAGCGCCACAGAGCTGCATTGCAGAGAGGTGCAAAAAGGGGCGTGGCCTCTGAACACCTCTCTGCAACGCAGCTCCCTGGCGCATACTGGAGGTACATGGTGGGCTACTTGGACTCCAGGGACCCTCAGGATTCAAGGGGACTTAATCCCCCAACTTAAAACGCACCACGGGGCGCGTTTGCACAGATGTCACCTCAGGCCCCGCCCCCTCCCTTCACCATTGTGCAAATATTCCTCTAAAATCAGCCGAAAGACGAATTCCGATTTACTCACCTGTTATCAGGAGAGAACCCAGTGCTGCATCTTTTAGCCCAGCACTGACCTTGAAAAGTAATTCTACCCGTACTTACCAGTAACTTGAATTTCCTTCCATAGGCTAACATTGACTGGTTTCACTTGGAAATTCTTCTAAGTGTGGAGTTTTGGAACTTTATAATATTCCTCTAAAATCAGCCGAACTACGAATTCCGATTTACTCACCTGTTATCAGGAGAGAACCCAATGCTGCATCTTTTAGCCCAGCACTGACCCTGAAAAGTAATTCTAACCGTATTTACCAGTAACTTGTATTTCCTTCCATAGGAATCCTTTGTATGGTTTTCAGCAGAAAAGTTTGTGTCAATTTTCACAAACTACAAATATTCCTTAAAAATCGCCTGTATGACTTAAACGCATTCTTTCAACTGTTTACAGGAGATGCACCAGTGCTGGATCCAGGATCCACCACTGAGTAAGAAAAAGTAACGATAACACTACTTACATGCTAAGTGAATTTCCTCCCATAGGATAACATTGGTGATTCTATGTGAAAAAGTTTCTAAGTGTCAACTTTTAAAATAGAATAATATTCCTTAAAAATCACTACTGTAACCAAAACGCTTTTACTCAACTGTTTACAGGAGATGTCCCAGGACTGAATCTAGGATCCAGTCCTGTGGTTAGAAAAGTAATCCATAAAGTAACTAATTGCATTTAACTAGAAATTCACATTGAGCTCAATGTTGCATTGTGTTTGAAATTGTGTTGCCCATTGCAACAACTGTAACTACTGTACTTAAAAGTCTATTGCCTATTTGCAAAGTATTTAAACTAAAGTAATTCATTCTGAGAAAGTATATTTTGTAATGTAATGTATAATGTAATTACAATGTAATTTAAAAAATAAAATATGTAAAAATAAATAGTTTAAAAAAATGTAGTAAATCAGTATCAAAAAATAAATATAACAATTAATACATTTAAAAATTGTCATTTACAAAACCTTTGAAATTCACTGAAAAAAACCATAGGTTTCAGACATGTTATAGTTAGGAATTAGCATTTAAAAAACCTTACAAATTCACTGAAAAAACCATAGGTTTCAGGCACGTTATAGTTAGAAATTAGCATTTAAAAAACCTTACAAATTCACTGAAAAAACCATAGGTTTTAGGGACAGTTATAGTTAGTTGGACATTGCACTAGTACAAAACCCGTGAAATTCCCCCGTTATAGTTAGTTCAGGTAACTATAACTCGCGCCCCGCAATGCACTGCTGATGACGTCACATATTACATCACTCATGACATGGTCAGTGACATCACTGATGACATCACTGATGACATCTCAAATGACATCACTGATGACATCACTGATGACATCATCCATGTGATAATTTGATGCATCTTCTCACACCCTAATATAACTTTTGATACACCCACTGTAAATTACAGACTGCCATTGCCAAAACCATAGACACTCCAACACCAATTACTATATACACACTCACTGATTCTTAGGTCTACACACACACATCTACTCACTCACCCGTACAGTCACTCATACTTATAGTCACTCAGTACAGGACTATTATATGCACTCATACACCTATATAAACACTCACACACCGCCACTCATCCATAGAGGTACTCACACACCTAGTCAGTCATGCAAAAAATTGAGCACACACCCATTTACTCACCTATACAGTTATACACACACCAGCTCACTTACTCATACAAATACTAGCACATTCTTACGCTCTTATACAATCTCTGATACAAGCACACACTCATCCATACAGTCACTCTCACATTCACACTCTCGCTTATAGCTATTTATATACTCCAACACACATATATACTGCCTTTCACATATGTAGTTACTCACACATGTACCACTGGGACATACATTCAATCACTAACACACCCATACACACACTCACCCACCCATACAGTCCATCACAGATGCACTCTTGAAACCATGCACCAAGTGAATCACCCACTCACACATCTATGCACAGAGTCACACACACCCCACCCACACAAACAATCAGGCACCCATACAGATACTCAAACAACCAATCAATAACTCATATAGACACTCATGTAGCTATTTACAAACCCATGCAGCCACTTACACACCAACAGACATACGGATAAAGACATTCACACAGTTTAATCACTAACCCATGCATTTAGTAAGATACTTTTAATCACTCACTTATAGAGTCAGTCACGCACCTACTAAATCATCCATCCACACACTTATACACCCACTCATTATTCAATACACCTTGGCATATATATTAAACATATAGAAACTTTATAGAAACACACAGTCACTGCATGATGTCATCAGTGATGTCATTTGAGATGTCATCAGTGATGTCATCACTGATGTCACTGACCATGTCATGAGTGATGTAATATGTGACATCATCAGCAGTGCATTGCGGGGCGCGAGTTATAGTTACCTGAACTAACTATAACGGGGGAATTTCACGGGTTTTGTACGAGTGCAATGTCCAACTAACTATAACTGTCCCTAAAACCTATGGTTTTTTCAGTGAATTTGTAAGGTTTTTTAAATGCTAATTCCTAACTATAGCATGTCTGAAACCTTTGGTTTTTTTCAGTGAATTTCAAAGGTTTTGTAAATGACAATTTTTAAATGTATTAATTGTTATATTTATTTTTTTGATACTGATTTACTACATTTTTTTAAACTATTTATTTTTACATATTTTATTTTTAAATTACATTGTAATTACATTATACATTACATTACAAAATATACTTTCTCAGAATGAATTACTTTAGTTTAAATACTTTGCAAATAGGCAATAGACTTTTAAGTACAGTAGTTACAGTTGTTGCAATGGGCAACACAATTTCAAACACAATGCAACATTGAGCTCAATGTGAATTTCTAGTTAAATGCAATTAGTTACTTTATGGATTACTTTTCTAACCACAGGGCTGGATCCTAGATTCAGTCCTGGGACATCTCCTGTAAACAGTTGAGTAAAAGCGTTTTGGTTACAGTAGTGATTTTTAAGGAATATTATTCTATTTTAAAAGTTGACACTTAGAAACTTTTTCACATAGAATCACCAATGTTATCCTATGGGAGGAAATTCACTTAGCAGGTAAGTAGTGTTATCGTTACTTTTTCTTACTCAGTGGTGGATCCTGGATCCAGCACTGGTGCATCTCCTATAAACAGTTGAAAGAATGCGTTTAAGTCATACAGGCGATTTTTAAGGAATATTTGTAGTTTGTGAAAATCGACAAACTTTTCTGCTGAAAACCAGACAATGGATTCCTATGGAAGGAAATACAAGTTACTGGTAAATACGGTTAGAATTACTTTTCAGGGTCAGTGCTGGGCTAAAAGATGCAGCACTGGGTTCTCTCCTGATAACAGGTGAGTAAATCGGAATTCGTAGTTCGGCTGATTTTAGAGGAATATTATAAAGTTCCAAAACTCCACACACAGAAGAATTTCCAAGTGAAACCAGTCAATGTTAGCCTATGGAAGGAAATTCAAGTTACTGGTAAGTACAGTTAGAATTACTCTTCAAGGTCAGTGCTGGGCTAAAAGATGCAGCACTGGGTTCTCTCCTGATAACAGGTGAGTAAATCGGAATTCGTCGTTCGGCTGATTTTAGAGGAATATTATAAAGTTCCAAAACTCCACACACACAAGAATTTCCAAGTGAAACCAGTCAATGTTAGCCTATGGAAGGAAATTCAAGTTACTGGTAAGTACGGTTAGAATTACTTTTCAAGGTCAGTGCTGGGCTAAAAGATGCAGCACTGGGTTCTCTCCTGATAACAGGTGAGTAAATCGGAATTCGTCGTTCGGCTGATTTTAGAGGAATATTATAAAGTTCCAAAACTCCACACTTAGAAGAATTTCCAAGTGAAACCAGTAAATGTTAGCCTACTGAAGGAAATTCAAGTTACTGGTAAGTACGGTTAGAATTACTTTTCAAGGTCAGTGCTGGGCTAAAAGATGCAGCACTGGGTTCTCTCCTGATAACAGGTGAGTAAATCGGAATTCGTCTTTCGGCTGATTTTAGAGGAATATTTGCACAATGGTGAAGGGAGGGGGCGGGGCCTGAGGTGACATCTGTGCAAACGCGCCCCGTGGCGCGTTTTAAGTTGGGGGATTAAGTCCCCTTGAATCATGAGGGTCCCTGGGGTCCAAGTAGCCCACCCTGTACCTCCAGTATGCGCCAGGGAGCTGCGTTGCAGAGAGGTGTTCAGAGGCCATGCCCCTTTTTGCACCTCTCGGCAATGCAGCTCTGTGGCGCTTTCTGGACGTACCTGGTGGGCTAGTTGGCCCCCAGGGACACTCAGGATTGAAGGGGATTTAATTCCCCATCTTAAAACGCACCACGGGGCCTGTTTGCACACATGTCACCTGAAGCCCCGCCCCCTCCCTTCACCACTGTGCAAACGCGCCCCGTGGCACGTTTTAAGTTGGGGGATTAAGTCCCCTTGAATCCTGAGGGTCCCTGGAGTCCAACTAGCCCACCATATACCTCCAAAAGCGCCACAGAGCTGCGTTGCAGAGAGGTGTAAAAGGGGCGTGGCCTCTGTACACCTCTCTGCAACGCAGCCCCTGGCGCATACTGGAGGTTCCTGGTGGGCTAGTTGGCCCCAGAGACCCCCAGTATTCAAGGGGAATTGCTCCCATCTGCAAACGCGCCAGGGGGCGCGTTTGCAGAGTGCTCCAAGGAAGGGGCGTGGCCTCCGGCGCGATGCCGGTATTTTTGTTTATTTGTTTTTTAAGAAGGGGGCTGTGTGGCCCCCCTTCTTTTTCTAATTTTTTGGCCCTGGTGACCCCATCCCCCAGGGCCTGCCCCCTAATATTTTTTTTTTTTTTATTTGGAAGGGGGCCGCGTGGCCCCCCTCCCCAGGCCTTAATCGGCCCCGGGGACCCCATCCCCCGGGGCATGGCCTTCTTTTTAAAAAAAAATAAAACTTATGGAGGGGGGCTGCGTTGCCCCCCTCCTCAGGCCACTTATGGCCCCGGGGACCCCATCCCCCGGGGCCGGCCTTTGTTTTTTTTAAATAACATTTGGGGAGGGGGGCCGCGTGGCCCCCCTCCCGGGCCACTACTTGCCCCGGGGACCCCATCCCCCGGGGCTGGCCCTATCCTTTGGGGTCCGTGGGGGACCCCAACTCCCCCACGGACCTTGCCGGCTCCCCGCCTCCTGCGGGAGCCGGCATTGCTTTTCCACATGGGGAGCTGCTAACATGCAGCTCCCCGTGTGGAAAGCAATGTGCTTTGAATTTTGGAAGAGAGCGCAGGTTTCCTGCTCTCTCTTCCAAAATTCAAAGCAGCTTGCAATGACAGGACGGGAGCCGCGAGGCTCCCGTCCTGTCATTGCAAACTACCGTGTCCCGGGGGTAGGCACCCCGGGACACTGCAGGAGCCGGCCCTGGGGGGTGGTGGTCCCCAGGGCATGGAGGGCTCCAGGAGGGGGGCCGCGCGGCCCCCCTCCCACCAAATGCAAAGCCCCGGGGAGGTGGTGGTCCCCGGGGCTTCGGGGGTCCGAAACGGACCCCCACATTTATTTTCTAAGTGCCCTGGGGAGGTGGCGGCCCCGGGGTGTGTGGGGGGGCTGGAGCCCCCCACACATGTTATTAAAAATAAAAAAAAGAAGCCCCGGGGGGTGACGGTCCCCGGGGCTGCAGGAGGGCAGAGTGCCCTCCCGCACCATTTTGTATTTAAAGCCCCGGGGGGTGGCGGTCCCTGGGGCTTGGGGGGGCCTTAGAGGCCCCCCCATAAAATCTAAACCCACCCCCGCATGCCCCCGGGACTTGGGCCACCCGGGGGCAAATTAACATCGAAGCGCGGAAGACCGCGCTTCGATTTTTTTTTTTCGGCGGGATCCGCGCACCCTAAGCGCATCCCGCCGATTTAAAAAAAAATAAAAATGTTTTTTTCTGCCCAGGGGGTCCTTGTGGGACCCCCTGAGCAGACCTAGGGGGTCAGGGTGTTTCTACCCTGCCCCCTTTGTGCATTTTGCGCACTTGTTTCTTTTTTTTAATCGGCGGGATCCGCGCACCCGAAGCGCATCCCGCCGATGTAAAAAAAATGCTTTTTTCTGCCCAGGGGGTCCTTTTGGGACCCCCTGAGCAATCCTAGGGGGTCAGGGTGTTTCTACCCTGCCCCCTTTTTGCGCTTTGCGCACTTGTTTCTGTCCCTCGGTTCTACCGAGGGACATAATGGCTGCCAACACTTCCTGATTTGGAGTGTTGACAGCCAATTAGCATGCAGCTCGTGATCGGGAGGGTACGCGGACCCTACTCGGCCATAGATATATATGTGATTTTATTTGTGATTTTCTCAGAAACTACTGAACGGATTTACACCATTTAAGCAAAAGGCACGACACTGAACCAAGGGCTACCTCTTTGCCAAATTTGGTGTAATTCCGTTCAGCAGTTCGGGCTGTAGCTGCGACTAAAGGTTCCTATGGAAAAATGAATGGGGAAAACGCGTTTTGGGACCCCCCTTTTTTCTCGGCCCCTGCTTGACGAATCACCCCGATACTTTCAGGATAGGAGCGGACCGGAGCGCCCCAACAAGTTGGAAACTTTCGCAAAGATTCGTCAACCGGCGCCAACGTTATTTCAAATAGAATGTTGCGGATTTCCTATGGAAAATAGGTCCTAACTATAACTATCTACTGGCGACCGCCAGTAGATATATATATATATATATATATATATATATATATATATATATATATATATATATATATATATATATATACGCAGCGTGAATTTTCCAATTGTACGGCTAGCGAGGGATTTCTGGCTCACCACAAATGGCTGGCAGAATCAAGCGATGAGGGCTATGTGGAACGCCACAGCCCCAGATTGTCTTCATGCCTATTGAGGACAGATTGTGCAAAGAGGCATTTTACCTTTTATGACAACAATGAAGGGGAGACATGGGCCACCATTTGGGATGCAAATGAAGCAATCACGCTATCATGGCGGCTACGAAATAGAACATACAATGTAACATCTGATAGCCCTTTGTTGCTGTTTACAACTTGAAATGCTCCAATGGGAGTAGGACACTGACATTTTTTAAATAATCGTGATTGTGAGCCAGCGCATTTTTAATCTATGAAGCATTGAGGACGGCATTTTAGCCGAAACGCGTCTGCTTTTGATTAAAAGGATAATCAAATAATCCCGTGAGTGCTCCGCTTTTTTCTGAAGTCTACATAGTTTGTGAATCCACTTTCACAATCCACTTTCACGTGGCTGACAGCACCCGCTGTGAGTTCGGTACCAGAGGTGGAGCCTGTTGTAAAAGATATATATATATATATATATGCATATATATATATACCTTCCATGTACTTACGTATCTATATATTTATTACTTTTCTTCTAATTCAGCATATCCAATGCACTACTCTATTTCTCATTCTATACCACTCTCAATATATCCTCTACCTCAACTCTCTGACTCATCTCAAACTTCATTCTACTACTGCTTCCAAAGCATTACCTTATGCCTCACCCTATACCTCTGTCAATATATCCTCTATCTCCACTCTCTCATTCATCCCAGGCCCCATGCCACTTCTATGATCCCCAGGAGATAAATCTTTCTAGACTCTTCCCTCATCTGCCCCTCCTTGCATCATCTCATACCTCTTTTACTATTCAGATCTCCCAAACAGGCCTTTCTAAACCCTTACCTCTGACTCTTACCCCTCCACCTCCCCCTTACTGATCCCAGGCCCCCCTACTGCTATGAACTAAAAAAAAAAAAAAAAGATTCTAGGCCCTTCCCTCTTCTAACCCTCCTTCCCTCTTCTATCCCTCCACTATTCCTTTTCAATCCAAAAAACAGAATAACATGTCCACCATTCAAATTAATTTCATATTTCCGTATACTAACTCCCCTCCACCTCCCCTCTACGCATCCCAAACCCCCTCGCCGGCTATAAAGAAAAAAAAAGATTCTAGACCCTTCCCTCTTCTATCCCTCCTTCCCTCTTCTATCCCTCCACTATTCCTTTTCAATCCGAAAAACAGAATAACGTCCACCATTCAAATTAATTTCATATTTCCCTATACTAACTCCCCTCCACCTCCCCTCTACGCATCCCAAACCCCCTCTGCCGGCTATAAACAAAAAAAAAGATTCTAGACCCTTCCCTCTTCTATTCCTCCTTCCCTCTTTTATCCATCCACTATTCCTTTTCAATCAAAATAACAGACTAACATGTCCACCACTCAAATTAATTGCATATTTCCCTATACATATTTCAACTAATCCTGTTTGGGTTCCGGAGTAGTGTGCTACTTACTGAAAAGCACTTTAACACCTCATCAGGGGTAGCAAGCGCTATATAAACGCAAACCTTTTACCTCTTCTATCCCTCCCCTATCCATCTCAATCCAAATAACAGACTAATATATCCACCACTCAAATTACTTTCATATTTCACAATACTAATTCACCACTAATCCTTTATGGGTTCCGGAGTAGCGTGCTACTCGCCAAAAAAGCGCTTCAACACCTCATCAGGGGTAGCAAGCGCTATATAAATGCAAACCTTTTTCCCTCTTCTATCCCTGCACTATCCTTCCCAATCCAAATAACTAACATACCCACCACTCAAATGACTTTCTTATTTCACTATACTAATTCACCACTAATCCTTTAACGTGTAGGAGCAGTATGTGAAGGGACTATATACGAGTGAACCACACAAGGTGGACCCCTTTACCACCAAGAGCACTCAGTCTACAGCCCAAGACACTGAACCCCAGACTAAGAGCATGCAGGATGCACTCACAGTGATCAGCCAAACTGGCCGCTTCATGGAAGGGGAGATCGCCAGGTTCATCAGGGTAATAAGAAAAGATGGGGCTCCGGGGCCAAACGGCATTCCCGCCCAAGTATTTAAGTTTGCCCAAGATTTTTTCATACCAATCCTCACTCCACTGTATAATTACTCCTATGCTACAGCAATATTACCGCAATCCTGGAAAGGCTCAATCTTGTTCCCAATACATAACAAAGAGACTACTCGAACCCTGCCAATTATAGACTAATAGCCCTGCTCGATATTGAAGCCAATGTCTATGCACGATTATTACTGAGGGATATAGAGGATTGGGTGGATAACAACGGAATCCTCCCGCCCCATCAGACAGGCTTCAGGGCAAATAGTTCCACAATGGATAACATCTTGGCATTGTCTTACCTCTCCAAGCAAGAGGTTAAGGAAAAGAACCCGCCCCTGTTTTGCTGATTTATAGACTATACTATGGCCTTTGATAGAGTCAACCGAGGAAGACTTTGGGCAAAACTAGAACCCTGGGGGATCCCTGCAATACTTTTAAAAGCGATTATAGCCCTCTATGAAGGAGCATGGGTCCAGGTTAAATTAAGCCACACAACTGTAACATCGAGAGTTGAAACCAACACTGGGCTCAAGCAGGGCTGTGTCCTGGCTCCATTATTATTCAACCTGTACATGGCAGACCTAGGCCAAGCTCTGAAAGATGCCAGTTTAGTGCCTCCGAGACTGGGTAAGGTGAGCCTTGCAACCCTCCAGTATGCGGACGCTACAGTGGTCATGGACCACACTAGGGTGGGGCTCCAGAGAGTTCTAAAGAGCCTAGTAGTGTATAATAAGGAAAACAGCCTGCTAGTAAACGAGAACAAGACAAAGATAATAGTATTTGGCAAATACCCTCATAAAAAGCATGTGACCTGGATATTGGGCGACTACCGAATAAGGACAGCACCATTTTACAATTACCTGGGGGTTTGGCTAACAGAGAGGGCCACAGCAGTCAAACACACAAAAGAGCTAAACCTAAAAATCAATAGAATAATCCTCTCACTTAGACGCCTAAGTCAGCGCCTATCAAGTCCAACAGCAGAGCCTATGCTGGCAGTACTCAGGGCAAAATTAATTCCAGCAATTAATCATGGCCATCTAGCCTTCCCAGGAGCTCTAGAGAAACATATCATCGCAGCCCAGACAAAAGCATATAAGTTAGTGCTGCAGGTGCCCAGATAAGCAAGGAATACCAGGCTAAGGCTGGAATTGGGACTCAATAGACTGGACCTGGCACTACAGGGGGACCTAGTAAAATATTACATCAGGGTGCTTAAAGCCCCCGGCACCTCCCTTAAACATTACCTGAAAATGATCTTCAGGTAAGCGGAATCCCCATGGTACACCAAGTTGGGCCAAGCAATAGGAACCCTGAAAATAGAAGCAGAAAGCATGTCTTTAAACGAGATCCCACATTCCCCCTGGGCTAATGCAGTGAAGCAGCAGGTCTGGTCCATCTCGTTCGAATTGGATCGAGCCTCACTCTGCCACAACCCCCCACACTGACACTAGACAGTTCGTACATCCCAGGGAAAGCCCAACTTTATCTGCAAGATGCACTCTCAGCTCAAGTCAGAAGGAAAATCTTGTTCATGCGGCTTATTGCCCTAAAGATTTTGGACTTCAATCCAACATGGGCCCGAAAAGACAATGCAGTCTCTTTTCGGCTATGCAACTACCATAAAGAATTCTGGTTACATCTCCTATGTTGTTGCCCCAAATTGGCAAGTGATCGCAATCGACTGTTACGCCCTATCCTTATTGTCAAGGTACTGCATGGAAGCTTCGGATTGGTGCCTCTCAGAAACAAACACGTGCCTACTTGCCAGAGCAGGAAAATGTATTCATCAAATCAGAATCGCACTTGATGCCCAGCAACTGGTGACAGAATCCAGGGTCGGCACCAATCAGGAACAGAATCAGTCGGTGCCCCTGCAGCTCAAACAGTCTAAAGATGTTATTTAATCAAGGGGCTACCAACTCGACCACAAAGGAAGCAGCGGGGCCCAGCAGGGGGCACATTAAAAACTTCAAAATCAAGGCCATTGGAATACTAACAAGGGAAGCAGCTCCATCACAACAGCAATCAGGGCACAAAATAACACCGACCATCTCTGACCCATAAGGATGAGTATTGCTGGGCATGCCCGAAGAGGACATCGAATGGGGGCGGGGTGCCCATATGCAAAAAGGTCCCCTAGCAACTCCCAAGAACCATCTTACTCAGGCAATGACTCCACTTCCCCCACTGACTTTATTAAACTATTGAAATTCTACTAGGACTTCGTGCAATGCTAAGCAAAAACAGAAGCAAATCCCCATTACAATGGAGAAGAACTTACATTTTAACTCATTTTTAAGGAAAGGTTAGCGCAATTAAAATGCATTAACCCACTTGTAGGCTAATAAGGACACGAAGCAGTAACTGTGGCTCATGCAAGCACGGTGTATTTTAATTTCGAGGGATGTGAGGTTGTGTGGGTGGCGGGAGGTAGAGCGGAGGGGTGTTGATCATGTGTTTTATACTGTAAAGATTTTAAGTAATCATACCGTTAATAAATTACTTACACCTAATCCTTTATGGGTTCCAGAGTAGCGTGCTACTCGCCGAAAAAAGCGCTTTGACGCCTCGTCAGGGGTAGTAAGCGATATATAAATGCAATTACAATACAATACATTGCACAAGTTCTTACAACAGTTGCCTCAAGTAATTATTGTTTAATGTTCCGTGGCTAATAGTTAATAATGAATTTTTAATAGCTGTTGTTTGATAGCTGGCTCCCGGAGCTCTCCACCCTCTGAGTAAACAGTTTGAGTCCCTTGGGAGTCGCCGTAGGTAGGCACGAGCGCGTTAAGGGGTTTGTTGCGGAACTCACAACTCACGTTGCCTGCTCGTGAGATTTCTTCCTCGTTAAAGTTGTCTGCCTGCTTTGGAATTACAGGGAAACAAGCTCTATTTCCTGTATTGGGGTGTTTGAATGGTGCAACATTATTTGTCAAGTCAGGCTGTATTACACTGTCCTCGCTCACTGAGGGGGATATTCACAAGAACGTGCGATAAACAACTCCAAAAAATGTTAAGGCAACTTTACACATCGCAGTCTATCGCGGGAAAATAACCCTGTGTCAACCTGGAATTCACAACACGGCGGTACCATGCGATAGTCTCCCAAAAACGCGGCCAATGTCCGCGATACAACCACCGCGACGGAGATAAAAACACAAACCCCAACACCAAAAAACGTGCGATGAGCCCATTCGCGATGAGGAAATCAGCGATAAGCAGCGCCAGGCCTGCCATACACACACGTCAGGCGGGAAAATCACTACAACAGGAGAAAAAACACACAAACACATAATGACCAACACCGAAGCACCATGGAGGCAGCCGGAGCAGGCGCAGAGGACAAGCGCAACCCCACAAGTACCCCGGATGACCAGCCCGGGAGCACAGTGACAGGGAAGGGCAAGGACAAGAAGAAGAGGAAGACGAAGTTTAGTCCGCAGGAGAATCGGATCCTGGTCACGGAGGTGATAGAACACCATCAACAACTGTTCGTCGCCTCCAATGTGTCATTGGGCACCAAAAATGGATTATGGCGGGCCATCGTGGACAAGGTGAATGCCGTCGGAGAGCACAAGAGGTCAATGGACGAGGTCAAGAGGCGATGGATTGACATCAAGCGCAAGACCAAGGAGAAACTCGCAGGCAACCAGAAGGCAGCAATGCAGACTGGAGGTGGGAGCCCAGCGCCACAGCTGGAGCTGGATGACATGGAAGAGCTGGTGTCGACAGTCATCAGTGTGGAGACCGTGGCAGGAGTCGGGGGACCGGACACTGGTCGACATGACACAACACCACAGCAACAGGGTGAGTAACCACCAGGTCCTGGGGACGGGGGGAGATGGCCACAATGGCACACATGCACAATCAAGCAGAGCACAGTGCACACCCACAATGACTCTGGATCATGGCCCTGATCTACACACTGTCACAATGTACATTGCCATACTGTCTAAATGTCAACATGTACCATGCAGCCACATACATGAGGACACATTGTAACACAGCATCTCCCCTTCACATTGCAGGGGCACCGTCAACGCCACCTGCAGAGCAGTCCCGGCCACTCTTCACTGATGACGAGGAGGACACCACCAGCATCGACACCCAAGCCCTCCAAGACATCATGGAACTCATCCGCAAATCACCTCCAGGACCAGGGCAGCCCAGCTGCATCGAGGAGACCCCACCCACTCCCCAAACCACCCAGCAGGAGGCACCCACAACCCCGGCTGTCTCCCAAGACCCCCCCGAACAACACATGGCCTTCCAACGCCGTGTGTTGGAGGTCCAGAGGGAGATGGCTGAGCAGGTGCGGGTGGGGTTCGACCTCATGGCTACCAAACTGGACGCCATCATGGGTGTCTGAGTCCCATCAAGGACCATCTCCAGTCCCTAACAGACACCCACACGCCGCTCCATGGTCTCCAACGAGCCCTGGCTGACATCGCTGGAGTCATGACTCGGAGACAAGAACACCTGTCCGCTCAGAGTGGCTCCAGCGATCTCAGCCGTGAGATGGCACACATGCGGAGGCTAATGGAGGACATGGTGCGGATGGAGGCGGAAAGGATGGCAGCCACCGCTGCACATCAGCGAAATGTAGCTGGGATCTACCATGCCCTGCATGTCCTCAACATGGCATTGCTGCCACAAGGCGTGGCGCAGATGAATGCTGCTGCCCCTACACCATCCACATCTCCGCCCCCTGGTGTGTCCGTGCCTCACAGTGCGGCAGACGTTTCCACTCCGGCACCTGATGTGTCACTGCCACACAGTGCGACTGACAATCCACCTCCGGCCCCTGATGTGTCAGTGGCACACAGTGCTGCAGCCGGAACTGCACCACCCACAGGTGGGGCAGGGCACACATCCGAGGACGAGGACGTGGCTGGCTTTGGGATCAGAAGGAGGCACTAGCATTCATTTCCGCCACCTGGCCTGTTGCTCCTTGGTGCCGCACATGGCCCCATGACCTCCCACTGACCCCCGATACACTCTGCGGCACTCACCTTGGACCGCGACATGGACTTCCATATCCTGTTTGGTGACCAATGACACAGCGACCAGACTGCGGACTGTACTCTTCCTCTTCCGCTGTACTTGTCATTCCCTGATGGACTCTGGCTGGCCCTCCATGGGCCCATATTGTGAAGTGGGGTTGGCATGGCCCTGTACTGCTCCAGCTGCTAAACTCCACTGGATGTGCAATAAACATTCAGTAACGCACTGCTGTGTCATGTCTTTCATCATTCAAGAATGAATGTGTGGATGAATGTAGGGTCAGTGATTCCCCCTAACGTCAATGATGCTCATCTAGTGGGATTCCAGTCACAGTGTGCTACGTTGCCGATTGCGTTGCGGGTGCCGTAGACACCACAACAGGGACACACGCATTAGTCACTTCCTTGTCCGGACATGGACTGCACCACGCCCAGAGTCCCCGAGTCATTGCTGCAAGCCCTGCGCTGGTCCGGCGTACGCCAGGACAGACCACTCCGCTTACGCTCCGAGGGGGGGCCACATAACCACATGTCACAGGTTTACACGCTAGTGGTCCGCAGGTTGCTGGTCTAGTTGTCAGCATGTCGTGGCCACTCCCTGAGGGCAGGTTTGCACGCACACCACACCCATCCGGCGCAGGGGTCACAGGCCATGGGACCCCGAGTATATAAGGGGCCTGCAACGTCACATTCCCCACTGCCGGAGGTGACTGGATGAAGGGCGTACCACGGGGCTCAATCATGAAGGGCCCATGAGTTGTTGTGCACAGGGTTAGTGGCACCCGAGGCCTTGCGGCCGCACGGGCCTGCCACCACGTGGCGCTGACTGGGGTTGCACAGGGTTAGTGGCACCGAAATTGCTGAGCGGGTGTGCAGCCTGCGATGATGACGTGTGCAGTGATGTGGTCTCTGCCATTGATGCCTCAGGACTCAGCGCCATGTGTGGGACCTTCTGGGCCGCGGTGCGGGTCCGCATGATGTGGAGCATGCCATGGTGGCGGGACCGAGGCCTGGAGCTTGCACCGGCACGTGGTGGGCCCTCTTGGGGACACGCTGGTGGCGAAAGGTGAGCAGTGGGGCCTGGTGCGCAAGGGCGGACAGCCATCGCTGGCTGGCGGGAGGGGGTAGGGTGCGGCTGCATGTGTGCGCAGGGGCGGACAGGTGTTGTTGCCGTGTGCATTGCGATGGACTCTGACATGATTGACTCTTGCCTCGATTACAGGTTGCAGACCTGGTGGCTTGCGGTGTATCCCGGCACTTGGTTGGAGACACACTGGTGGCAGCAGGTGAGCAGTGGTGCCTGGGTGCGTGGGTGCGGCAGTATCCTTCCTTCTCTCTCTCTCTCTCTCTCCCTCTCTTCATTTCTCTCTCTCTCTCTCTCTCTCTCTCTCCCTTCCTTTCCTTCTCTCTCTCTCTCCCTTCCTTTCCTTCTCTCTCTCTCTCTCTCTCTCTCTCTCTCCCTTTCTTTCCTACTCCCTCTCTCTCTCTCCCTCTCCCTTTCTTTCCTTCTCCCTCTCTCTCTCTCTCCCTTCTTTTCCTTCTCTCTCTTTCTCTCACTGCCTTTCTTTCCTTCTCTGTTTCTCTGTGTCTCGCTCCTTTGATGTGCGCATGACACACGTTCTGATTTTGTGCTTTATTTTCCAGGCTGTGACATCAGGATTGTCCCGGACGGACCCGACAGGAGTCTTCCACATTGGTGTTTTGTGTTGTATTCAATAAAGTTTTTGGTTGTTACTTCAAAGATGAGTGACTGTTTCTCGTTCTTCTGACCACACGTGTGTTTCTGTTTGTCATTGTGCGACGTCATGCGCTTTTTGTGGCTCTTGTGTCGTGTACAGTATGTGTTTGTCCAGGGGGGAGGGGGACCTGGGGCCCGTCCTGGGGATGGTGGCGGGCCTGGGGGTGGTGGTGGTGGTGGGTGTTGTGGCCCTCATGGGTCTCTGAGCTCCATGATCATTGTCTCCACGGCATCTGTGGGTCTTCAGATGTGGCTCTGGCCTGGGCTCCCTTTCATTCTGCAGGTAGTCGTCCTGCTCAACACCAGCAAAAGGCAGGTGTTAATTCCCTGCTGCTACCGCGGCTTATCGCCTGTTTTTGGTTCGCATCGCAGATCTGGCAGTTCATTGTGAAAGTGGTGTAGTGGTGTTTTGGTGTGTTTTTTCACGGGAACGCCTACTCTGCATCTCATTAGGGTTAGTTGGTGGGCTCACCCGTGGAGGCAGTTATCGCGGGGATACTTGCGTTGTCTGCAGTTTGCAACCGCTTGTGAATGGGGTGTTAAATCTGTCACCACTTTTGTTGCGTTAAGTTGGAGATAACTCGGAGATAAGTCCTTGTGAATATCCCCCTGAGAGTGCTATTGTTGATTGTTTTTCACTGCATATTTATTTATTGGCATGATAACTGCACAGAATATAAATGAGGTGGACATGGATGTGAATGAGGAGGTATTTGAAGATAATTTAAAACAATGTGTTAGCTCTCTTGTGACAACTGCAGCGAATGCTTCTATGCAGGCAAGTGTCAAAGATACTGGCAATAGTGTCAAGGGCATTATGTTTGCCCAGACCCAACCTGCTGGTTGCATCAGGCCTTTTTCTCCCACCGCACAATCAGGCAGAAGCCCTGATTCTTATGTTGTGAATTGTCCTCTGAAATCTTTCATTTAAGAGGTAAAAAGCTACTTCATTCAAGCAAAATAGGACCAGTGGCTGCAGCACGAGTTCCTTCTCTGAGGAATTCTGATGGAATCCGAGCTAGAGGTGAGGATGGTCCATCTTTCGATGAACGCTGTGGCATGCCTAACACAAGACCCTCTGTGGGAGAGGTAGAACAACCTAGAAGGAAAAGAAAGCAGCCTGAACTAATTATAGGTAGAACAATCCAGTAGGAAAAGAAAGCAGCCTGAATTAATCATCAGTACAACAATCTAGCAGGAAAACAAAGCAGCCTGAACTAATCATAGGAAGAACAATCTAGCAGGAAAACAAAGCAGCCTGAACTAATCATAGGTAGAACAATCTAGCAGGAAAAGATAGCAGCCTGAACTAATCATAGGTAGAACAATCTACTAGGAAAAGAAAGCAGCCTGATTTAATCCTTGACTTTTCAGATGATGACTCTAAGGCAGTAATTTAATCTTCTCATTCTGATTCAGAGTAACATGAGAAGTCTTTGGACATAATAAGAGCAAATTAAAAAGACTGTCAAAGTTTCCAAATCCCAGACACCTACTGGAATATGTGATCTACCTGGCAACCCAGTGTTTGATCCATCCTTATTATGTCACCCCTTTCTTCAGACTGGTCCACCATTCCGCATGTTGAAGACTATATTTCGCATTTGCATTTACATTGATGATTGATCCAAATGACCTTTTAAATTGGATACAAAGGGTAATGTGTCTAGTAGGTTACTGCAAAGTATTGCTCATAAAAATGAATCCAAAACTCACCGACTTGGCTTCTACCAAAGAAGGGTCAGCAGCGAAGAGCCTGTTGTTAGGGAATAATTTCATTAAGGACATTTTCACATATAGAGATAGGTTTAGTTCTATTAACAAGGCTCAGGTTGCATTAAGAATGGTTTTTAACTAGAGGGTTTTTCCAAGGACCAGCAGAAGAGTAGAGTCGTTCTGCTGGTCGTGTCCAATTTAATAACAGGCTCCAGCCCACGAACTACAGAGGACAGGCCAGTTTCTTTTATCAAAGACTGACATTCTACCCTCAAAGTTGGAGAGATGCAGAGTAAATTGTAGAAGCCAATCCAGGCCTCCCAATAACATTAGTAAGTGTACAGCCAATCCCAGTTGTGTAGAGGGGGCCAAATAGCTTTGTTTTATCATTCATGGGCTCAGATAACTTCAGTTCCATGGGTTCTTCAGACGGGCCAGGGATATCACAGAGAGTTATTCAGTGAGCCTATTCAAACATCTTACCCCCACGTGATACAATATTCTCAATCAGACACTGCTTTGATCATTCAAGAAATACAACATCTCATTTGAAAAAACAAGTAATATGGCCAAGTGTTTCCAACAAGTCAGGTGTTCTAAGCAATATATTTCTAAAAAAGAAAAATAAGGTAAGGCCAGTAATAAACTTCCGACACTTCAATCAAATCGTGCTTTTCAGACATATCAAGATGTAAACTATTCTGCATCTGCAAAATTGTCTCCAAACTCTAGATTGGAAGGTATGTTTAGACCTAAAAGATGCATATCTTTCAGTTCCAGTCTTCTGTCTTCATCAGAAATACCTTCAGTTGATGTGAAAGAGGAAACAAAATCTCACGATGCTCAGCTCACTGACGCTATGTGGAAGCTGGAAGATATGGAGAACCAGCTGAGGAGGAATAACCTCCGCTTTCTTGGGATTAAAGAAGGCTTGGAAGGGGAAGACATTCGTTCTTTTATTTTAGATCTCCTTAAGGAAGCTTTCCCTGAGCTAACAGGGTGGGACTGGGAACGGGAAATCCAGAGGGTCCACTGGTTCCCATTTACTCGGCATAAAAATTCTGGCAGAGATCTAAACCAACCAAGGGCCATTCTGTTTTTTTTTGGCAATTATATGCTTAGACAAGCTATATTTGAGAAAGCTCGGCCCGAGGCTAGAACGCAGTATAAAGAGTCTTTTTTTTTGTACGCCCTGATTTTTGCCACGTCACTGTGGAACGTAGATGGCGACTACGGCAATTAATTAAGCCCTTTCAGGATGCGGGATTTGAGGCATTTTTGCTGGCCGCCGCTAGGCTGAAGACAATTGTAAGAGGGTCTGTCAAATTTTTTACCTCAGAAATCCAAGCTAGAGAGTACCTAGATCAAGCCCGGTTGGATAAAAGAAATGTATGAGGCCTTAATGCACTTAATTGGTTAATTTAAATGAGTTTTTGTTAAGAGCAAAAGGCCACACAAGCAGGGTGGTTTTTTATCTTCCTCTCTTTATATGATATATTGGTTTGATAGGGTGCGGAAGGGGCTTGGGGGGGGGGGGAGCTGCGGTGTTTCTTTCTATCTCCATCACTCAGACCCTATGGGTCTGGCTGCTTTTAAGGGCAGGGGAGGGAGGGTGGGTTAGAGAGGGGGTGTTGGGAAGGGTGGAGGGGTAGAGGGGGGTTCATGGTGGTAAGGTAAAGTGTAAATTGCAGCTGAAGGATGTTGTTTATTATTTGTGCTATTTTTTGTTGATATTAAAGGCTAGAGAACAATCTGCAAGAAAGATTGGATTTGAATGCTTGCAGGGCCAGCATAGTCTCTGTATTAATTCTGATAAGGTAATACAGCTGGATGAAACGCTCTATTGGAATAATGGCTAAAGTACGTATCGCTTCTATTAATATCTGCGGGCTTAACGATAGTGCTAAGAGGACGAGGATTCAAGAAGATCTCAAAGTACTAAAGGCAGATGTTTATTGTCTCCAGGAGACCCATATCGCTGGGAATGACAGCAATTTACTTAAATCCTTGGGGCTGAAGGTTGCAGCCTATACTACACAAGATGTGAAGACTAAGGGTGTTGCGGTTCTCATAAAAGGCTGCACCATTAATCCAGGTAGGAAGGCTGTGGATAAGAATGGTAGATGGGTAATACTGGAATGTAGACATAGAACTGGCTCATTTACATTATCCTCAGTCTACGCCCCAGTGTTAGACGACCCAGTGCTACTGCGCTTTTTGTCTAATGAACTACCTTCCTGGCCTGCACCGTATGTGGTGTGTGGGGATCTAAACCTCAATGGATCTAGGGGGGCCCCGGGGACATTCGGAATTTCCAGTGAGGGGCTGAAACCACATTCGATGAGGGCGTTTAAAAATTTCGTAAGTGATATCGGTTTGGTAGATGCTTGGCCTAAACTTAGAGCTTCGGAGCCTGGCTATACTTTCTATTCGGCTCCACATGACAAGTTCGCCAGGCTGGATTATTTTTTAACCTCACCATCCATACTCCAAGAGGCACTGATTGAGCTCTTCCCTAGAGTTATGTCAGATCATAACCCTGTTGTCTTGGAGTTTTCAGTTGCTGGAGCAAGAAAGGAGTTTTCAAGATGGACGTTTGAGAGGGCGCTCCTATCAGATCAAGAATTTATTAAATATATGAAGGGCTGGATCAGGGAGTTTTTTTATAAGAATAGTGGTAGTGCCCCCCCTGGAAGGGTTTGGGATGCCTTTAAGCATCAGTGAGAGGTGAGATACTGCAATATAGCCTGAGCAAACAAAAGCAAGAGGCAGAACAGATTAAACGTCTTTATCAAAAGCTTGCCCGACTGGAAACAGAATTAATCAGTACTGTGACTAGCGGAGGTGTTGTCTCTAGAATCACGAACTCTATTAATATAACCAAAGCCTGTCTGATTGATTTTAACGCTGAGAGGATGGCTGGGAAGTATTTAGCTAAAAGGCAGGACTGCTATGAATCTAGCAAGACCGTGGGCAGATTATTGGCAATTAGGGCCAGACAACAGGTGGCGGCTGGACATATAGAGAGGGTTAGGAATATGCGGGGGAAAGTTGTCACTGATTCTGGCAAGATCAGGGAGGCTTTCAGGGAGTTTTATGAAGATCTTTATTCGGCTCCATCTCATGATGGTCATTCACCAAATGAGGAATTGCTAGAATTTGACCTGATTGGAAGGGTCCCCCAGGAGGAGGGCTCCCGGCTAGGGTTAGAGATTACACAGGAGGATCTATATAGTGCTCTTCAAGCCCTTCCCTCGGGCAAAGCAACGGGAACTGATTGTATCCCCATAGAAATTTATAAAGTCTTTTTTAGGGAGACATCTCATGCTATGCTCGGTTTATTTCAGGAGATTAGGGAAGGGGCTACACCACCTTGCTCTTGGGGCGTTGCTAATATCGTTATTGTCTTAAAAAAGGGTAAAGATCCTATGAATTTAGGTTCATATAGACCTATTACGTTGTTAAATAGTGACGCCAAATTATACTCCAAAATCTTTGCTTCGCGCTTGAACTCTGTGATGCATCATCTTGTCTCGGTTTGGCAGCATGGATTTATACAAGGAAGGGGAACTGTAGATCATGTCAGGAGGGTAATTGCACTTTTTGACGCCACTGAGGTCTTCACAAAACCTATGTGGGTAGCTTTTTTCGATGCCGAGAAGGCCTTCGACAGGGTGTCATGGAGCTTTCTATGGAAGACCCTCGAGGCTAATGGCCTAGGGGATTCATTCGTGAAAGCAATACAGGTTCTGTATGTCAACCCTAATGCGCGATTACGAATTATGGGGGAAGAGACGGCACCATTTTCAATCGGTAGGGGGACAAGACAGGGATACCCAGCCTCTCCCCTGTTGTTTGCCCTATATATAGACCCCTTCCTTAGACGACTGGAGGCCTCCGCAGATATTATTCCGGTTAGCTTGCAGGGCGGGGATACCAAGTTACAGGCCTATGCCGATGATGTGGCTATAATTACATCTGACCCTGATAGGGCAATGGGTGCGGTGGAAAGCATTGCGGAAAACTTTGGGTCCCAATCAGGCTTTTTATTGAAGAAGGCTAAAACCCAGATTGTGATAAATAGATTTGCTACATGTATGGATAATAGGATTGTGGAAAAAGCCGTTTATTTAGGCATTAATATTACGGCAAAGGTGGAAGATATAGTGGATCTAAATATTACCCCTATAATGGGGAAAATCAAGAACGACCTTCAACGCTGGGATAATCTGAAGCTGTCAATAGTGGGGAGTTGCAGTCTCATCAAAATGATGATTTTGCCAAAACTTTTGTATATTTTTCGCGCGATTCCTATGGAAATTCATAATTTTTGGTTTAGACAAATGGAGAAGGCGGTAGCTAGGTTTATCTGGTCCTATCGAAAGACCAGGAGAGCCAACGTATTCCTATCCTTACCTAGGGATAGAGGGGGATGGGGGCTTCAGCATTTTAAGTTATATTATTTAGCGGCTTCATTGCAATATTACTGGCCTCTCTTTGACGTTAAAGAAAAGGATAGTGATGATTCTTGCCGTGTGCCGTCAATATATGAGATATTGATTGGAGCTCGGGCTAACGGCTGCCTTCTAAAATTCTATGAAGCAAGTTATTTTTTTTAAAAACGCGATTCAAGGTATTAATCACGGCTTTTCGTAACTGGGCAGGCGTAAGGAAGAAACTTGGGGTAGGGAGGTTTAGCAGGTATTCTCCTATGATTGGGAATGATCAGATGCCAATGGCATTACAAGATGCGTGCCTGGTAAGGTGGGGAAAAGGCGGTTTTTACAGGATAGAGGACCTTCTAGCTGGGGACCATATAGCCTCTTTTGAAGTAGTCCGGGAAAGGTTTGGTATTGGCCCCCGGGATTTTTTTAAATTTTTGCAGCCAAGAGATTTTCTGTTTAAAAAAGCTGGTGGTGTGGTAGGCTTTGGGCAGGTACCCCTAATGGAATTGCTAACTAGTAGCACGGGTTCTTCAATTGCACAAATATATAGATGCCTGCTGGAAGGAGTACCAGATGATTTAGATAAGCATAGGTTGAGATGGCAGGATAAGTTGGGGCTTACGGAATCCTGTTTTTTGAGATCACTAGAACTAGGGGACACTGTATTGTGCTCCGCCAATTTGCGGTCCCAGCACTTTAAGACTTTATTTGATCTTTACATAACGCCTGCGAAAATTGTTAGATGGGGGGGAATGGAGGGGACTTACTGTTTTAGATGTGCGACATTCGGTGCGGATATAGTACATATCTTTGCCACTTGCCCTCACATAGAACTTAGAGGTCTTGAAATATCAGGTTTTTAACAGCAGGTGTTAAATGAAGCTGTTCCTCTGACACCTCAGCCGATGTTATGATGTTATTAGGTGTAAATGATCTAGAGGGGAGCAATGGGGCAGAACTTATCTTTATAGCAATGGCAGTTCTTAGGCTTTGTGTCGCCTCAGCCTGGCTTGATCCACAACCTCCAACCTTTCAGCAGTGGAAGGGACGATTTTTGCATATATATAATTTAGAAAAGGCACTCTATGAAAGAAGAGGCAGAAAGGGTAGGATTAAAGGGAATATGATTTGGGGCCCTTTTACTTCCTGGATTACATCACTCACATAATCGGAATATCTTTAAGGCTATTGGCAAAATGTGAAGTAGGGTATAAACAGATTTAATCTATTCTGAAAATATAGCCGTTATATTATGTTATTTTCTAGCCTATGATTCACTGCTATATTTGAGTAATGTATTAACTGACTGACCCTTATCTCAAATGAAATTGTGGTTCTTTTTTATTATTTGGTTGGATTGTATTAATATGTGATTTTCGCTGCATTTACACTGTTTTATCGAAAAAAATATATATCTAAAAAAAAAGAAATACCTTCAGTTCCAGTGGGAAGAGGAGTTTTACAAACTTACCGCACTTCCTTTCGGTTTCTCTTCCGCTTCTTGGTACTTCATCAAATTGCTCAAACCCGTAATTACTTACCTCAGATCTCATGGTGTTCAGCTTCTCATCTATTTGGAATACATTTTAATTCTATTGCAACAAAAGGGAATGCTCATTTCACAGTTGTAAACAAAGAGTTCCCTGTCATGAGTTCAGTCCATAGAATGTCATGGCTTCCTAGTTAAGTAAGCATTTCTAGTAAATTCAACCCGAGTATTAGGTCTTTTGGTGTCTTTTTCCGGTGGTATTTCCAAGGCTACTTTAGTATCAAACACTCTAGAGGCTGACAATCTGACACGTACGCAAGAGATTAAAGTTACTTTTATGCCCATTCCTTCAGATCAAAAGTCCTGGGAAGAAGCAACCAGGTGGTTGGAAAACCTTCAAGCATGGAACGGCAGGTCAATGTTCAATACCATCATAGATCTGCATAGAGTCTGATGCAAGTACGTCCTGGTTGGTTGGTCATTGAGGCCAGTCCATGACTCCTTATCCTTTCCCTCCTTTTTCAATGATGCACCTTTGCCTTACCAAAGCCAGGAGGGAATTAATTTCTCCAGTCATAGTAACTTATTTTTGGCCTTCCCAAATTTGGGGCCTGATTCACAGAACTAACTTACGTCAAAAACGTAAAGTTAGTACTTTTAGTATTCACAGAATACACTTACTAATTTTAGTATTCACAGAATGAACTTACTCATTTCGGTATTCACAGAAGTTAGGACTCCTAACTTTAGGACTCCTAAATGCCTTCTGTGAATACCGAAAGTCTTAAAGTTAGGATTTTCTCAGTTTAGGAGTAGTAAAGTTAGGACTCCTAACTTTACTACTCCTAAACTGAGAAAAATCCTAACTTTAAGACTTTCTGTATTCACAGAAGGCATTTAGGAGTCCTAAAGTTAGGACTACTAACTTCTGTGAATACTGAAATGAGTAAGTTAATTCTGTGAATACCAAAATGAGTAAGTGTATTCTGTGAATACCAAAAAGTACTAACTTTACGTTTTTGGCGTAAGTTAGTTCTGTGAATCAGGCCCAGCGTTTCCAGAGCTCCTACAATGTCAGTAGATGCTCTAGTAGCCATTCCCACTCTCCCTCAGATCATTCAGGGCTCTCATGGCCAATTGCAGTTTCACAGTCTAGTGAGCTCAAGCAATTTACAACTAATAGCCTGGAAGGTGTCATGTCTGTCTGGTCTTTCCCACGACTTTTGTCGGACACTCTCACTTTCATGAGGAAAGCATTAACCTCATGGGTACACCGGTGCATGCAATTAAATACAGACACCATTTTTCTCATATTTTACTCCCATTGCAAATTTCCAAAGACATCTTGCAGCTTATCTGAAATCATACAGAACGGTTAACACATAAAAGTCAGCAATTTCTCTGCACCATCAATGTATTGTTCGAAAACCTATGTGGGAACAACTTCTGATTTGCAGACAGCTACAGATGATAAGAATGTGCATTCCTCCTGTTCCTAAATATACTTAAGTATGGAATGTGAATCTTGTTTGAAACATATTTGTTTCTTGGTCAGATAATGCTTCTTTGAAAGCCATATGAGCAAAATAAACCATGTTGCTATATTTCGTTTCTTTCAAAAGAGTTTCCAACGTGAGAGCTTTGGATCTTTCATCTAGGTGGTTTGGCCCATCAGTTTTCTCTGCTTGATTTTGAGAAGAATGAAGTCCCTTATATCAGTGGTAGAATACTGTCATGGTCCCTGAAATCCACCTTGGATTTTACAATATATCTCAGCCCCTTAAGCTTGAAGTTTCTGATTCCTGAGGGGTGGCTATTATTTTTAAGGACACCTGGGCGATTTCTACTCCCAAATTGGGCCACGTAGGTAATATCGAAGGCCTAATCTTTTGCATTAAAATATCTCCCCCCTTCTCCTTTGCGGGGCTGCTGCTTTATAGGCCACCAGATTCCCCGCACAGCCACACGCTGGAACTGGCTGATATCATCGCCCAGATGTCCTTACATTACGTTAATTTTACAGTGTTGGGAGACCTTAATCTACATGTTGATGATTCTAGCTGCCTTCAGGCTGCACACTGCACATCAGCACTTAATGGCTGCAACCTAACCCAGTTGGTCACAGTACCGACTCACAAAGCAGGCCATGTTTTAGATCTCATCTGCTCTAATATGCAGGATCTGAGGGTTGAGGAGCCGCTGGGTATGGTTTGGATGGACCATTTTTTTGGTCCCGTTCAGGTTTAGTTTTAAGGCTAAAAGCTTGGCAAGCATAAAACGGACAAAAGTAAAGAGGAACTGGAGCAGGGTCACTACGAACACCTTGGGCCTGTCCTTGACGAAATAATGCCACAATTATAAGGCAACCCCGCTAGAGACGGCATTTACTTTAACACCTGGCTGACGTCTGCTCTTGATACGTTGGCTCCTCTGAGGTCAGTTATTACCTCCAGAACCACCCCCTCTGCCCCTTGGTTTTTGGCTGAACTCAGACAGGAAAAAAGCAGCTGTAAAAGGATGGAACGTGAGTGGAGAAAGTTCTATCTGCCAGCAGCTAAAAATGCCTATAAAGAGGCTCTGAAGAATTTCCACAAACTTTTAAGATGTAAAAGGAGGAAATATCTTGCTAGATGTATCAAGAGTGTAGAAAATTCTTCTAAAGAAATTTTTAGGATCATTAAATCCTTTACTTACCCTACAGCGATGGATTGTAATTTATACCCCTCCCAGGCCCTGTGCTCTAACCTGTCAGAATTCTTTGAAGATAAAATACTAAAGCTGTATTCTTCATTTACGCCAGTGGCAGAGTCCCTAAGAAATAAGGACCGTATAGTCCCTCATAACGGACCACATGTTTTCTCGGAATTTCTCCCTGTAACTGCAGAGGAGACACTGGGCGAACTCAAGAAATGCAAATCGGCTTCCCCAAGAGATCCCTGTCCATCTGGATGGTTCAGATCTCTGGCCTCACAGCTCAATCACGTACTTAACCAAATATGGAATGTGTCTCTTAAGACAGGAATTTTTCCAGCCACGTGGAAACATGCCTACCTGTTACCACTGTTAAAGAACCCCAATGCTGACCCCGAAGTACTCAGCGACTTTAGACCGATTTCCTCTGCTATCTGCACCAGCCAAAATTCTAAAGAAATTGGCCCAGCAACAACTAACTGACTTTGTAGAAGCCAATTGACTTCTGCACGACTCCCAGTCCGGCTTCCGGGCAGGCTACAGCATAGAGACAGCATTGGTAGAAGTAGCCGATGCGGTGAGAATGTCAGTGGACGGCAGTCCGGCTGCCATGCTTGTGCTGCTGGACCTTTCAGCAGCTGTTGATACCGTGTCGCATTCAATCCTGCTGGAAAGATTGAAATATATTGGTGTACAGGGAGTGGCACATGATTGGATCCGGTCTTATCTTGAAGACCGTGGTCAACAGGTTTACTTGCGCCCTTTCTCATCTCCAGTCAAACAACCTACATGCGGAGTGCCCCAGGGCTCTGCCTTAAGCCCGCTGCTTTTTAATATCTACCTTGCCCCACTGGCGGCTCTTATTTCCACGTGGGGGGTGAAGGTAGTTTCTTACGCGGACAACACCCAGCTGGTGTTTTCTTTTAAAGAACATTCCTTGGCAGCCTTTTATAAATTTAAGGAATGCCTGAAGGACATTGCTGGCTGGATGAACGAAAACGCTTGAAGCTTACTGCAGACAAAATCGAGGTCTTGTTTTTCAATCAGGCATCTCCTCCTCCATCATGCCTTTGGTGGCCAGGGGAGCTGGGTCCCCTGCCTACTCCCAAGGACACAGTTAAAAACCTTGGAGTGAGGTGGGCGAAGGATCTCACTCTAGTGGCACAAGTCTGGCATATTTCCATGGCCTGCTTTGGGAAAATGAGAACTATCAGGAAATGTCTACGTTTCCTGCCTGAAGAGAGCCATAGGATCACGGTCCATGCATTGGTTACCTCCCAACTAGATTATTCCAATTGTCTCTACCTGGGGTTGCCTGGCTACCTGACCCACAGGCTATGGACGGTGCAGAACGCGGCTGCAAGGCTAATCCGTAGGGTCCCTTTTCGCCAGCACATTTCTCCTCATTTAAGACAGCTTCACTGGCTCCCTGTGGCCAGGAGGATTAAGTTCAAGGCACCCACCGTGGCTTTTCGAGCCTATCATGGCAAAGGTCCAGGATACCTTAGGTCAAGGCTTAGCCTATATCGTCAGGAGCAGACATTGAGATCTAATCATCAGCGTCTTCTCAATGTCCCTCGTTTCGCAGCCACCTGCACATTTTAGACACGGAACAGAAATTCAGAAAGGCTTTAAAAGCCTGGCTCTTTAGACAGGGCGAGTAGTATTTGGAGCTTCTCAGTCTCTCTAGTCTGCTTTTATCAGCGCCGGGACAACTCTGCTGAGGTAGCTGTGCGCTCTATAAGTGGCCGTTGATTGATTGATTGATTGAATCCTCAATCCTAAACTGTAGGTTGTATAAATGTCTTCAAATCTTGTCGGCCACCTTGGGCATGACCTGTTTTAAACAATATCCAATCAAATCCAATGGAACTTATAAAGCGCAAGGCTACTCTAGAGCGTACCAAAACTTGGACTCGTATTTTGCCTCAAGTCACCTGCCCAGTGCAGATGTCCATGTTAGTTGAGCACTTACCTGATATCCTCCGACACATCCGGAAGCTCATCAGCTCATAAGATCCTCGTCTCCTCATGTGCCTGGAACCAGGGACCTGTCCTGCAAGAAAAAGACAAGTGAAAACAATTAAGAACATTGTGCCAATCATTGATTATGATTAAGCCATGCAGAACCACTTGCATTTCACCAGTTAATTAAAAACTTGATAGCACAATCCAGTTGGTTTAAAAAACGCTTTATCATCGACCTGCTTCAACACTCTCCGCATGCTTCGAAAGACGTTCAGATGGATCCCATCCGAATCCACACTCTCATCAGTAGCAGACTGGAATACGGCAACGCTCTCTATGCCGGAATCAAACAAAAAACTCCTTCGCAGACTCCAGACCATCCAGAACGCCACAGCCAGACTGATCCTCGACATCCCCCGTCGCAGCCACATCACCCAACAACTCTGCGATCTCCACTGGCTCCCAGTCGAAAGAAGAATAACCTTCAAACTCCACACCCACGCATACAAGGCCCTTTACAACACTGTACCAACATATTTGAACAACCGCCTCTCCTTCTATGCACCCAAAGACACCTCCATTCAGCCGACATCTCTCTGGCCACCGTCCCACACATCTACAAGGCCAGAACGGGAGGAAAATCCCTCTCCTACCTCGCAGCCAAGGCCTGGAACGACCTCCCCCTCCACCTCCGGCAAGCCCCACTCTGCACCAGTTCAGGAAGGACCTCAAGACCTAGCTCTTCGGATGACCCCAGCACTCAATGGAGCTACTCCCCCAACGCCTTGAGACCCTCGCGGGTGAGTAGCTGCACTTTACCAACCATGATTGATTGATTGATTGGTTGATTGAAGTATTTAAGACTTTTGAAAACATTAGAATTCTTTAAGTCTGAAGAAACACTTTTAAAGTTTACTCTAGCTAATTACACCATGTACTGTGGGCATCACCATATGTAAAGTAAACAGAGAACACTCGATCCACAATTACCCAAAATGAATGTGAGTAAAAACTCTTGAAGAATATTGAATGTGATAAGCTGTGATTGTTTGTTGTAACACAAGTGTGTATATTATAATAGGTTCACCAATGACTACAGGTGAGATATCTAGAAAGGAAACATATGTGTGAACAATAAGAATTCCTCGACACAGAATCGACACCCAGCATGTGCTAAAACTGGAAGGAGGCTGATTGGGACAGGGGCTATCCGAATAAAATAGACTTAAATCAGTATAACGACCCTAGAATGCAAGTAGCTTATGAGGTTTTCGTTTGTGTCTTTAAAGGTTCAATAGCAACCAGAATAGACATGCAACATTCCCAAACAAGACTCCCCTTCCCTTGTCCTGGTCATCTTCCTTGCTCGTTTTCATTTTACAAGAAAGATATGGTTAGGCTTTCGGAGTCGGATCTATATCATCTCTGGGAAACAACAACTCAATCAATCAGATATTTTGTAGAGCTCGACTTATCACCCCGGGGGGTATCCAGGCGCAGGGATTCTGATGGCCTCTAGTCGAAGAGTCAGGTCTTGAGACCTTTCAAGAAGATGGTGAGGGTGGGCACAGTTCACAGGTGGAGGGGAAGATCGTTCCAGGACTTGGCAGCAAGGTAGGAAAAGGAACGACCTCCACATTGCTTCAACGCATGTGTGGGACATAGGCGAGGGCTAGGAAGGCTGAGCGGAGTTCTCTGGCGGGTTGGTAGAATGTCAGGCGGTAGTTGATGTAGTTGGGTCCGATGATGTGGAGGGCTTTGTATGCAAGGCTCATTATTTTGAACTGTCATTTCTTCTGGACTGGGAGCCAGTGGAGGCGTCTGAGGTGAAGGGTGATGCTGGTCCGTTTAGGAAGTGTTAGAATGAAAATGTTTTCGCTGTGTTGATTATGTATTGTTCTATGTAAGTTAGCATTCGCGGCATCATTTTATGTTTGGCTGCCAAATTGAACCATGATCGAAACTAATCTTTCCCTTCCCGAAAACACAGCTTTTGGCAAGTCTCGTTTCTCCAAGGTTGGGCCTTGCTTTTTCCTATTGAATACACAGTTCTTATTAGCGCATACCTTTCCCACTAGATAGAGGCCTTCTCCCACTAGTCTAGCGGTGGGCCTCAGTTTGTCCCGTTCAGTGATGCTAAACTGACTTGGACACAAACGGATGCGGAGAATGATGAAGTGTTGAATGCAGCAGTTCCACCGGAGATACGGGCTATCCAGGAGCCCCTTTTTAGGTCGAGCCTAGCGCAGCGCGCATACGCTGCTCTAGGAGATGACCTTTTGGAATCGGTCTGCACTTTTCTGACACTCGTACGTATGGCGGCATCCACCTTGCAGGAGCGAGCAGCGGAGCGCAGGGCGCCATGTGGTCTGTATCAAGTTTCAATTAGCGTGTGGCTTTCAGTTTCGCGGGCGCTCGTTCATGGTTTTTTTGCAATGGCTTGTTTGCATAGAATTTGCCCTGTGCTGTGAACGCAGCTTAAAAATGGGCGCGCTATAGATTTTACGCCTTATTGGTTACGGCTGCTTGGGCAGCACACAGCAGGCATTGGAGGGCAGCACCCAGCAGGCATTGAAGGCGTGTGGGGAAAACAGGGCAGCTTTACCAGTGCAGGCCGGCTGACCTTGGGCGTGCTGCTGTCTTCAGCGAAGGCTTGGCCCGTCTCCCCTTACACACGGGCCTCCTCCCTCTGCTCTGCTGCGATTACTGGCAGCAGCTCGCCTTGCCATGGCCAGCACAGGACATCGGTGGCAGCAGCGCTGCTCCTCTTTATTACAGTGGCATTTGCAGTAAGTCCCCGGAGGAGCTGTTTGTACTTTTCCTCGTGTTGTTTCGAGTCACGCTGGGGAAACTTAAGCATTACAGTTGGAGGTGGGAAGGAGGTTGTCTGCACATCAGTCTGCTTCACAACATAAATAACTCATTGTTTTTGCATGCCTCATGCTATAGAGGGGAGGGGTGGTCAGTGGGTTCCAAGCCTGGTTTAATGTGTTGCCTTCTTGTCAGAGGGAACTTTACTTGTTCAGGTTCGCCACCCGCCCATGACCCACAGAAGGAACCAGGGCAGTAGTGCCAGATTTATGGCAGCGGACTGCTTTGGGTCTCCAGAGCCCTAGTGTGAACCACTTTTCAAGCGGTGGTACATCTCAGCTGTCGATAATAAGCTTTGGGTGCTTTATATTCCCAACCCCCTCTGGCCCCTCCTCCGTCATTACACATGTTTCCGAACGCCCCAGATGTGCATCGATATGTGAGAATGATAATATTCTGCCTCTTATGTAGATTATATTGAATCCGATCATATGATGCTTACGTCATAGTTTAATGTGTGCTAGGCTGCACAGTTTTTACGCCTGGAAGTTGAAATAAAGAAAGGGCTGTCTGCTGTCTATCTCATGTGCTTTAAAATGTAATAAAACTTTTGCAAGGTAGCCCTCTTGGTTCTCAAGTTTAGGCTCAAATTAATGGTTCTTTGAAAGTGCTACATGCACCGAGGACATGGCTCCTTCAAGGCGCATGACTTTTGCTTTTCAAAAAGCCTTTGGGTTCTCAAAATGGGCCCCATTTTGTTTTCAAGGCTCACTCTCTGAGAGCAAAGTACACTTTAAGCGGTGGGGCGAGGGCTTCGCTAGGAGCACATTATACCCGAAGGGCAAGGCATGCTGAGTGTGCGCCGTCGGTGCCAGTCTCCGCCTCAGTGCCCCCAGCTCTACCAGGGATATCTGCACAGCTGCTCCCTAAGTGGTTAATTGGCTGGGAATAGGAAGCTGCGCTCTGCTCTCGCCACAGGCCCAGATTTTTGTTCTACGCCCTTTACCTGCTCGGTTTCCTTTGCAGGCAGAAAGCTAATCCCTGGGGTCCATTTGACAGCGGTGTTCGAAGTCCAGAACAAGGAAATCGCTGCTGAAATGTTATTTTTAAGCATTTCGGCAATATACTATTTACCCTTGCCCTGTGAGTTCCATTTAGATCACAATATTTTACCTGATTGTAGGAACCAATGAGTTGGGCATCAACATTTGTAAAGTTACCCCCTCCCACTGCGAACACTACCTCCGAGGGTTGTTTTTCTTAGCTCGAAGCCCTGCTGTGAAGTAGGTGTTCTTAGAGGTTAGGTTCGAGGAATAAGTTGACACATCTGCAAAAGCTGTTTTAAAGACACTTTTTGTGTACAGAGTAGCGGCAGGTAAATACCAGCTGGTTACAGTATTACATTTAAATACAGTGCAGGAACCATATGTTTGAAGTTTTTCCCACCCAAAAAGTGTTGTAAGCCTGCAAATGTGTTATGGCCCAGGTATTAAGTATTCGCCATCAGCTATACACTATGGGGTCCATTACGTTTGTCCGCCCGCCATCGCAACAGAAAAAGGGACCGCCCGCCATATGTGCGGCGGTCCCGCAATTCAAATTACGATGCGCCCGCCACACTGGCAGGCGCATTCCGCATTGTTCACATTGCGGCGGACGGTGCTGTCTGCAGCACCCACCGCAATGTGAAAAAGGCATGTTGTGCATTTGCATGCACAACGTGACAGGCACCGCGCGGTGCCTGCCACCTTGTGCATGCAAATGCAGGGGCGTACCATAGGTACCCCCCATGTGCACGACCCAGCACCCTGGGGGCCCGCAATGGGCCCCCAGAAGCAAAGACCGCATGCCCGTTGCCGCCATGGAAAGGCTGCTTTCTGCCACCATCCTAATATGGATGGCGGTGTCTTGCAGACACCGCCATCCATATTAGAGCCCTGTTCCACCCGGTCTCCTGTCAGACCGGCGGAAAACTGGCGGACGGTCTTTCCATCCGCCGGGGTCCCGCCCACCATCGTAATATGGCGGGGGGGAAATGGAATGCGGGCGGTGACAAATAGTGAGCGGATTGCCACCGCCATACGGGCGGTGGCGATCCGCCCGCTATTATAATGACCCCCTATGTTTTAAGTCCTTGCATTCTCTTTCACTTAAATGAAAAATTAATTGAACCTGACATACATGGTTTATCTCCACTTGTCAACTGGAATTTCCACCAGGTATAATTTAGAACGACTGAACCCTAGTGCACGACGGCAAAGCGGAGGGTGTAAAATCTGCTGGGATAATGACGAATGTCACTGCTGAGCTCAGGCTACGAGATCAGTCACTTTGCAGAACAGGATGGTGTTAGACGTTATCCTTGCAGATTGGGGAGGGGCCTGTCGCGTCATAGGCAGCAGCTGTTGTGTTTACATACCTGATAACGCTCCCAATGTTTATTCAGCTATAAAGAAATTACATAGGATATAAGCTGAGATACACCAAGAAGCAGGTACTTGGACACTGTCGGGGTGGTTGTCGAACACGTTAATATCTTGGGGTTGGAAGATCCTCACTTTCTTGGCTGTGGTTGCCGGTATTTTCTTCACCTGTTGCCTCTGTATACACTGTCTCCCAGCTTGTTGCACCCATTGCGTCAATGTTCTCACCCCCAAAGAGAAAATATCAGTTCATGATACTAATGCCGCGATTATGTTACAAAAGGATATTGATGAATTGATGCAGATAGATGAGGGTATCTTTGAGTACTGACTATATGAACAACTCCTCATAGTGATGTTTCTTATCCTTGCCAATGTTATACTTTTCTTGATAATAACATAACATGGTAAGCTCATGTTAAAACGGGGGTCTGTTAGAATGAAAATGTTTTCGCTGTGTTGATTATGTATTGTTCTATGTAAGTTAGCATTCGCTGCACCATTTTATGTTTGGCCGCCATTTTGATCCATGATCGAAACTAATCTTTCCCTTCCCGAAAACACAGCTTTTGGTAAGTCTCATTTCTCCAAGGTTGGGCCTTGCTTTTTCCTAATGAATACACTGTTCTTATTAGCGCATACCTTTCCCACTAGATAGAGGCCTTCTCCCACTAGTTTAGCGGTGGGCACGGACGGAACCACCTTGAGAAAGAGATAGTGTGTGCCCGGTCTCAGGATCTAAACTTATCCTTCTGTACTTCTTTGTGTAGCTGCATCTGCCTGGAAAATTCTGTTGTGGGCGTGCCTTCATTGGTTCTGAATTGTACATAATGTATCACCATGTTTGCTGATGTCAGTCCCTCTGCAGCAATCCTAAGAGACTGGGCAGACTGGGCTCCACTCGAGTGTATTTAAATAAATATATTGGTTTGTATTCTCTACTGTCTGACTGACTGTTCATTTGTATGGTAGGCTGCGAGGTGGTCGTGAGTGACCCGGGTGACCCTAATCGGGTCACTCCTTCAGAAGGTCTAGGATGAGCCTGGCTGCTGTGTTCTGCATAGTCTGGAGGTGTTTGAGGAGCTGTGTGGTGGTTCGTTTCCGTAGTCCAGTCGGCTAGGTGCATCCTGTGAGGAAAGATTTGATCCACCTGAGGGCGTTGCCTCGTTTGCAGATATGGTGGAGTCTGGTGAAGAGGGTGTGATTGGAAACAGTGTCAAACGCTTCTGAGAGGTCGAGGAGGATGAGGCCTGCCTTCTCTCCTCATCGAGGAGGGATCTGATGTCGTCTGTTGCGGTGATAATGGTGGTCTTGGTGCTGTGGTTGGCGTGGAAACCATATTGGGAGGCGTCAAGTAAGTTGCTCTCTTCCAGGTATTCAGAGAGCTGGCGGTTGATGGCTTACTCCAGGATTTTGGCAGGGAATGGGAGTAGGAAGATGGGGTAGTAATTTTTGAGTTCGCTAGGGTCAGTGGAGGGTTTTTCCAGGAGTGGTTTGACCTCTGCATTTTTCCATTGGTCGGGTAGAGTGGTCGTGGTGATGGAAGCATTGAGTGTGAGGGTACTGCTCATTTCCTTCTGTCCCAGGTCAAAGACGTGGTGGGGACAGGGGTCGGTGGGTGCTCCAGAGTGGACCAAGTTCATGATGGCTGTGGTGGCCTGTGTGGTTAGCGTTTTCCAGTCGGTAAGCATGTGGCTGTGAGTGGTGTAGGTGGGCGTCAGGAGGTGGTCGAGGTCAGTGGGTTGAGGGTCGAAATTGCAGTAGATGTCCGATATTTTGTCATGGAAGTAGTCTGCCAGAGTGTTGCAGAGGGTCTGGGAGGGTTGGATCATGTCCTCTGCGGCAGCGGGCAGGGTGGGGGGCAGGAGAATTCTCTGTCGATGCTGAAGAGTTCCTTCCTGCAGTTGGTGCTCGTTTCGAGGCGGTTGATAAGGGCCTCCCTGAGGTGGTGGTGATATTTGCTGAGGGCCGATTTAAAGGTGGTGTGGTCTGTAGGGCTTTTGCTGGGGCGTCATTGTCTCTCTAGACGCTTGCATTCTCTCTTTAGAAGTCGGAGCTCGGGTGTGAACCAGCTGCCTTGTTTGCTAGGTCTGCTGGTGTTGGTTTTTCCTATGGGGGCGACCGTGTCGGAGCAGTTGAGGATTCAGTTAGAAAAGTTACAAACAGCTTGCTTGAGGTTGCCGAAGGGGTACGGCCTGGTGGTGTTGAGGGCGGTGGTCCATTCGGTCTCAGTGATTTTGCCCCATCTGCGGTGTAGTGAGATGGGGGTGTGGAGGTGAGTTCTCGTGTGCCTGTGATGGTGAAATGGACGATGTTGTGGTCGGTCCAAGTTAGCTGCTTAATGTGGGAGAATTTGATTCTGTCGCTGGATGTAAAGATGGGATCCAGAGTGTGTCCTGTGTTTTGCTTGGGGCTGGTGACCAGTTGTGTGAGTCTGATGTTGCTCATGCTGTCCAGGAGGTTGGCGGAGTTGGTGTCATTGGGGTCGTCGAGGTGGAAAGTGAGGTCTCCTAGGAAGATGTAGTGTTTGAAGTCGATTGCTAGGGGAGAGATGAAGTTGAAGATGGTGTAGCAGAAGGCAGGATGGGGGCCCGAAGGTCTGTAGGGGAGGGTTCCTCTAATGGTTGATTTAGCATCTGTTCGGATTTGGAAGTTGAGGTGTTCCATGATGAGTGAGGTGTCATCTTCGGAGGTGGTGCATTGGAGGTTGTCCTGGTGGATGATGGCGATGCCCCCTCCATGCTTGTTGGGACGGTCTCTGTGTGTCATCTTGTAGCCTTGAGGGGTAGCGTTCGCAATGTCGGGAGCTGACACAGGGGTGAGCCAGGTTTCTGTGATGAATATCACATCAGGGGTGAGGGTAGTTATGGTGTCCTAGATTACAGTGGCGTGTTTGCAGAGGGATCTGACGTTCAGTAGCAGGCATTGGACCTGTTCCTCGGGGTGGGGTCAGCGGTGCGTGACCGCCAAATGTTTCGGTGTTGCAGGGGAAACGGCAGCCGTAGCAGGCGAATGATCGTTCTGTGGGTCGTGGTGAGGCGCTGCAGCAGTTGTTTTTCCGGGGGCCAGCAGCTAGGTGGTGGTGTGCCGGTGGATGGTGGGAGGTTCAGGCTTCCTGGTGCGGACGGGCACAGACGGGCTTGCCTTTGGTGCACCTTCAGCGCACCAGTAGCGCGGCTGTGCTATGGCCTCCATTAAGTAGGTCCTGGGGAAGGGAGGGGCGCTGGGTGGTGGAAGGTGGCTGGCGGCAAAACGGTGGGGAATCAGTGGTACGGGAGAGGGGGGCTATCTGATACAGAATAACAAATGCTGACTAACGGGGGAAAAGGAGTGTGGAGGGGGGCTATCTAATACAGAAAAACCATATGCTGACTAACCTACAGAGAGAATAAAAACAGAGAAGAACAAAGAAAAACACAGTGGCGAAGGAGCAGAGGGAATACCAAGTGACAGTCAGGCACAGAAAATGGGCAGATCACCCGTTTACTAGTGACGGTCTTCAGTCAGGATAGGACACGAGCAGAAGGTGTCAGGGGGAGGTAGCACAGGATCAGCTCAAAGGTGTCGGGCTGCGGCCTCAATTAAGTAGGTCCAGAGGAAGGGGCGGATGGCAGCAAAACAGCAGGAAAAGGAGCGTGGGGGGATTTGGGGGGCTATCTGATATAGGATAGCAAATGCTGCCTAACTGCAGGGAAAAGGAGTGGCATGGGGTTGAGGGGGCTATCTAATACATAAAAACCAAATGCTGACTAACCAAGAGAAAGAATAAAGGCAAAGGAGAACAAAGAAAACACAGTGTTAAAGGAGCAGAGGGAATACCGTGTGACAATCAGGCACAGAAAACGGGCAGATCACCCGTTTACTAGCGACGGTCTTCAGTCAGGGCAGGACACAAGCAGAAGGTGTCAGGGGGAGCTAGCACAGGACCAGGACGCAGACACATCATAAGATGAGTGTCTGCGTCGTAAGTTCTTGACAAGTACTGAGCTTTTCCAGATCACCCAAAACATTGTGTGGCACGATGTTTAAAAGAATATGGGACATATTCTCAAGGACTTATCGCCGATTTATCGGCACTTTAGCACTGCAAAAGTGCCGCTAGATTTATCGCCCTATTCTCAAGCTGGTGCAAACTGCCGACATAGCCAGTTTTCCTGCGATAGCTGCCGCAAAACACATCGCCACGGATGAGAGTGACAATTAACGCTAATGATATGCAGAGTAGGCGTTCCCGTGCAAAAACACACAAAAACACCACTCCGCGATATTCCCAACGACCAGCCAGATCTGCGATGCCGGACAAAAACAGGCGATAAAGCGCGTTAGCAGCAGGGACTTAACACCTGCTTTTTACTGGTCTTAAGTAGGTCGAAAACCTGCAGTACAAAGGGAGCCCAGGCCAGAGCCACATCTGAAGACCAACAGATGCCATGGAGCTACTAATCATGCAGCTTGGAGACCCAAGAGGGCCACAACACCCACTGCCACCAACCCCAAGACCACCCCCACCCCCAGGACCACCCCCCACTGGACCACCACCGAGGCAGTGCAGAACAAGACAGTGGTCCTTCCGAAAACGCATCAGCCTCACAGATTTAACGCCAGAGGATGCCCGCTACAGGCTCAAAAGGACAACCATCCTCCGCATCTTGACCCACATTGCCCACAGGCTGACGGTACCAACACAGCGGACAACCAACATCCCTCCGCAGACAAAGCTTCTGGCTGTGCTGCACCTGTTGGCCTCTGGTACCTTCCAACCAACAACTGCCAGAGTCGGAGGAGTCTCACAGCCAGCCCTATCAAAGTTCCTCACACCTGTCTTGGATGCCATCATCAGCTTCATACCCAAGCACCTTCACTTCCCCCACACTGCGCAGGAACAGCTGGAGACCAAGCGAGGCTTCTACGCCATAGCTGGATTCCCGCCCGTGTTGGGGGCAATCGACTGCACACATGTCCTACTTGTGCCCCCTGCCGACACTGCACACAATTACCGCAACAGGAAGCACACGCATTCCATCAATGTGCAGGCAATAGTGGACCACCGGGGACTGTTCACCAATGTCGTCGCCAACTTCCCAGGCAGAGTGCATGATTCATACATCTTCCGACAGTCCATCATCAACCAGCGCTTTCAGGATGGCACCTATGGAAATGGACTGCTCGTTGGTAAGTACCAACGGAACACACCACACACCTCAATTCCACAATCACACAACGCACAACTGTGGGAATGGACACGTAACAAAATCACATTCAACATGCCAACCAACATGCACACCTGCCAGACACGACAACACAAGTAACCGTGGTAAGAGGGGCCAGAAATGTGGACAAACCATACACTAAGGCATAGCCCCTCTGCCACACATTTGCAGAATGTGGGGAGAGGTGGGAACCACGATTGTGCGAAGGAGGCAATGGACCTATGACTAACAATGTACACAATGCCAAGTGTGGCGGTGATGTGCTGGACAGTCTTGAGTATGCAAAGCACAGACATGTCCATGTGGACACATACTGCTGGAGTCTGTAGTGTCGTGGACAGTGGACGCAACCATGTCATCACAGGCAGTGGGGAACACATTGGACAAGTAGCCATGTCGGCCCCCCTGTAAGCGTAAGCGTAGTGGGCAGGGCTGGCGCACGCCAGTCCAGCGTAGGGGAGTGACTAAATAGGCCGGGGCTCAGGGAGTGGTTCACTCTCGGGACGGCCACCGAAGTAACTACTGCGTGTGGCTCTGTGTCTGCCATATCCTGACCATAGGCCTACACACATGTGGCCGACCACCTACAGCGGGCAAAGTCACACGGGCGACGAGGTGGCTACGTCCCACGCCACCCGGCGCACATCTCATCATCGCCTGCAGTGGCGTGTCTGCCAGGGTGGCGTCCCTCACCCTGCCACGAGGCCCCCCGTCGTGACCGGTGGTGCCTGCGGGATCCTGTGCGCCTGCCGCACCCCAGGCCGCTGATCCCCAGACCCGACCTGCGCCCAGCGGTGAATGCCTGCCCCTGCGCATCCAGGCCTCACTGCTCACCTGCTGCCACCGGCATCTCTCCAAGAGGGCCCACCACGTGCCGGTGCAATCTCCAAGGCCGGGCTCAGCGAACTTGGCAGCCTCCTCAGCCGATCGCTGGATTCTGCGCAACAGGCCCCCAGCGCACCCAGCGGCACCGCACCGCGGAGTTGCAAGTTGGCTACTGCTGCCTTCTCACCACACTGCGGTACAGCAAGTAACAGACACATCCTTTCCAGTCCGCCCCTCCAGGCCTGCTGCATCATCGCAGGCTGCACACCCGCTCAGCTCTTCCGGTGGGCCGAACTCAGTGCACCGCAAGTCATCGCCACTTGGCGGTTGGCCCGTGCCGGACGCAGGGCCTCAGGTGCCACTAACTCAGTGCACCAGAAGTCACCGTCCAGCCACCAGGCCTGCTGCATCATCGCAGGCTGCACACCCGCTCAGCTCTTCCGGTGGGCCGAACTCAGTGCACCGCAAGTCATTGTCCCGAGGGGCTACCCCACAAGTCCGCCTCCAGAAGCCAACAGCATGTCCTCGGTAACGCCACTGGAGCACTTCACAGTCACGGGGCCACCCCCGTCCCAGGCAGGCCGACAGTAAGCCTGGGTAGATCGTCTGGAGACGTACTCCGAAGCGCACAACATCCCAGCGCCGCGGCGGCGGCGCACGCGTGTGAGGAGTGCGGAGAAATGGCCCGGGGCTCTGGGCATGGTTCAGTTCTGGGCTCTGGGCGTGGTTCAGTTCCGGCCTGGCCACAAAAGTGACTATGGCGTGTGTCTCCGTAGTAGTGTCTGCGCCACCCAGCCTGTAATCGACAATGTTGCAATGTAGCATGCACCAGGAGGGCGGCCTCGCCCAAATGGATTAATAAAGGAGCGCGAGACCGCTCGGGGTCTCGGCTCATACATGCCAACTGTTGTGTGTGTATCTACATTGCCGCAGCCTGAACCGAAGGCCTAGCCTCAATATCAGCGCGAGTTCAGCCAGGCCAGAACTCCACATCTGTGTCCGCCCTATCCTTACCATAGGCCTACACACACATGGCCGCCCACCTTCAACGGCCAACATTACAGTCTTGCTGTCAGTCCTGCGGACATGCGCAGACAGGCATGACAATGGTGTGCCGTAGGAGTGCAAGTGATGCAACCGCGCAGCACACACAAGTAAATAGGCTCGGTGGGAGGGAGGAGCAGCTGTGAGGCTACGTAATACACATTGTCCTACCACATTTGCCAGCAGCAATACATGGCTAACATGAATCCCAAGGTCGCACAAATCACACACCACGAAACTTGTATGTCTGCCAACACAGCATGCAGAACCACCAGTTAACACTAATCTCACTTACCTCTCACAGGTGATCAAGGATATGCACTCTGCCCGTGGATGATGACACCCCCCGAGACCCGAACACCCCGGCCCAGATGCAGTACAATGTGGCCCACAAAAGCACCAGGGGCATTGTTGAACGCACATTTGGCGTGTTGAAATCACGTTTCAGGTGCCTGGACATCACCGGTGGAAGACTCTTGTACAGCCCAGAAATAGTGTGCAAGATGATCACTGCATGTTGTGTATTGCACAACATATGTGTACGCACCAATGCCCCATGGATCCAAGTCCCAGAAGCACCGGACGATGATGAGGAAGATGATGCAGGTGGACCACACCCCACTGCAGCCGCAGCAGGAATAGCCCGAAGGAACACAATCATCAACAATTTCTTCGCATGAGCACGTCATATTGTGACTGTCCACAGCAATCATGGCACAGTACAAGATGACCACATGACCAGCATGTGCAAATAAAATCTTAGCAACACACATTCCCCGTGTGCATGTCAGTCCTCTGCATTAGCACATTACTCTGACGGGTGTAAGTGCAACATTGAGTGCTAACATTCGCATATGTTGCAAGAAGAGATGATGTGTATGTCACCTCTGTACCGAGAGGCTGTGTAGGGCATCACGTATTCGATATGCCATATCAGGGTGTCACATGTAGTACGTCATGCCACTCATCAGCGTCCTACATGTACATGAACATGATATGAAGGCCGTCATTGGTGTTCAGGAAAAGACAACAGGGTGCCATTTGTGGTCAGAGATGTACCTGCCTGATGCAAATATACACCCTGTGTGTCGAGTCCCACAACATGAACAACATGGCCGTAAGGGGGATGTGGGCACAGTGGACACCTCAGCAACATTGGGAGATGCACACCAGCCTAGAAGCCAGCAGGTCCACCTTGCGTGGAACACACCAAGGTGTCCCCTGGTCAAATGTGCCATGTACAGGTCACATGTGTACACGAACGTCAACCATCAAGAGTAGTGATCAGTGCCAGCTAATAGGTGCAAGGTGAGTGGTCAACCACCTCCTCAGAGCTACCTGCACCCATCACTGTCAGACTGCAGCAAAACAACACTGCTACATCAGAGCATGCAATACTGACCGTGAGGGCACGTACATGGCTGGTAAGGGTTCAACCATGCCGGAAGGCGAAGCAGTGACATCCCCCCCACCCAATCCCCATCACATTTCCATAATGCAAGCAGATGACAAACTAACATTGTGGATGACAGCCCCTCTGTCTAAACTAGAAGGCGGTAGCACATCTGCACCTCCGACCTTGGGAATGCATGCGCCCGGCACCCCTGAGCGATACCATAGCAGCTGCTGACGGCTCCCACACTACGCACAGCGCTAACCAGAGACCAACGTATACACACCCCACACACAGGAGTCCTTGCTCGTAGTTCACTTGCATGGTATGACCTTCACACTTACGCACCGACCATCCCAGGAGTCCAAGCGCTCCACACTCAAACCAATCATTGCTCCGAGCTGTGGCTTCCACATAACTTTGACTTTGCCTTTGTGACACACAGCCCTATTTCATACATTGACGTGGGGCTAAGTTTGGAAATACCGAGATTGTTGTTTTGGAGCAATGAGGCCACAGCTAGTTCACACATTCCCAGTCATCTCACTGCCTATCTGGGTCACGGACATACATGTGCATTGAAATCAGTTCCCAGGGAGCACCGTTGTTTGGAATCACTGCCCCTACATACATCCATACTTTCATACTTGCTTGATCATGGACATGAATCATCTGTGTGAATTTGAATGTCTTAATCACATTCGGTGGAGTGGTGAAGGTGGACCAGTACCTGGCCATGCACACGCTACTTTACAATGTTGCCCCGTGGAGGGCCAGCCAGGGTCCTTTGGGGAGGGAAAAGTACATCGTAGGAGAGGGAGTTCAGTCCGCAGTCTGATTTCTGTGTCATTGGTTGCCTAAACAAATCTAGCAGTCCATGTCGGGGGCCAAGGTGAGTGTCGCAGAGTGTTAAGGGGGACAGTGGAGGGTGTTATTCCTGGGCATGATGCAGAGGGCAGAACCAAGCAGAAAGAGGCCATATGGCGGAGATGAATGCTACCGCTTCCTACTTAGCCCAACAGCAGATTCATCCTCATCATCGTATGTGTGATGTGCCTCACATGTGGGTGGTGGTGTTTTGTCTGCGGCACTGTGTGGCAGTGACACATCAGGGGCCGGAGGTGGATTGTCAGCCGCACTGTGAGGCACTGACACATCAGGGGGCGGTGATGTGGAGGGAGTAGTGGCAGCAGCATTCATCTGCGCCAGGTCTTGTGTCCACACTGTCATGATGTGGATCTGCAGGGCATGGTAGATCCCTGCTACATCTCGCTGGTGTGCAGCCATGGCAGCCATTCTTCCCGCCTGCATCCGCTCCATGTTCTCCATGTTCCTCCCCATGTTGGCCAACTCACGGCTGAGATCGCTGGAGCTACTCTGACTAGACAGTTGTTCTTGTCTACAAGTCATGACTCCGGCGATGTCAGCCATGGATTGTTGGAGACCATAGAGTGGACTGTGGGTGTCCATTAGGGCCTGTAGGTGGTCCCTGATGGGACTTGGACACCCACGTATGGCATCTAGTTTGGCTGCCATGAGGTCGAACCCCACCCGCACCTGCTCTGCCATCCCCTTCTGGCCCTGCGACACATGGCATTGGAATGCCATGTGTTGCTCGTGGGGATCCTGGGAGACGGCTGTGGTGGTGGGTGCTTCCTGCTGTGTGGTCTGTGCAGGGGGTGGGTTCTCCTCGATGCAGCTGGGCTGCCCTGCTCCTGGGGGTGGGGTGCTGAGGGTGTCCATGAGCTGTTGGAGGGCGACGGGGTCAATGGTGTGTAGGTCCTCTTCATCATCGGTGATGAGGAGTACGGTCTGCTCTGCAGGAGGTGATGATTCTCCCTCTGCAATGTGAAGGGGAGATGCAGTTTTACATTGGGTTCACATGTATGTTGACGCATTGGCCAAGTTTACAAACAGACTGCATGTCAATGTACATTGTGACTGTTTGTGTGGAGATGCCTATTTAATGCTGGACAGTTGACATTTCGCCACCATCACGGATGTGAGGTTGTATTCGTCCATTATCATCTCACAGTTTCCTGCTATGCCAAATGCGAATGGCCATTTTCTACACACAAGCGGCAGCAGTTGTGTCCTCTGTTCTGTTGTGAAAGTGTTGCAGTTTGGTCCACTTTGTTGTAAATGTTGAGGTGCTCTGAGTGTTATGTGTGTGTGCTGCATTGTGGGTGATTTGCCCCTTCAGCTCTGATTTGGCTGGCCCTTATCCCTTTCAGGCAGTGTGCCTTTCACTTCTGTGCTTATACAGTGCTGAGCTGTTGCAGACTTGGGTAAATTGGGCTCTTGGTCGGAGTTGTGACTCTTCGGCATGGTTTGTCCGCAGATGTGCTGTACTTACTTGTGCATGTGTGCCATTGTACCCATCTCCCCCCGTCCCCCCAGTCCCTGGTGGTTACTCACCCTGTTGCTGTTGTGTCAGAACATGTTGAGCAGTGTCCGGTCCTCCGACTCCTGCCACCGTCTCCACACTGATGACTGTGGACACCATTTCCTCCATCTCATCCAGCTCCTCCTGTGGCGCAGGACTCCTACCCCCAGTCTGCATTGCTGCTTTGCGGTTGTTGGCGAGTTTCAGCTTGGTTTGCGCTTCACATCATTCCAGCGCCTCTTGACCTCTTCCATTGTCCTCCTCAGCACTCCGACTGTATTCACCTTGTGCACGATGGACTGCCATATTCCATTTTTTGTTGCCAATGACACAGTGGAGGTGACGAACAGTTGGTGATGGTGTTCTGTCACCTCCGTAATCAGGATCCTGTTTTCCTGCGGACTGAACCGCGTCTTCCTCTCCTTGCCCTTCCCTGACCCAGAGGTCCCAGGCTGGTCCTCCGTGGGGCTTGTGGGGTTCGGGTTGTCCTCTGTGCTTGCTCCGGCTACCTCCATGGTGCTTCGCAGTTGTTTGTGTTTTATTTGTATTTCATTTTTGCCGCTTTTATAGTGATTTTTCCTGCCTTACTTGTGGGACTTGCAGGCCTGGCGCTGCTTTTCGCTGGATTTTTATCGCAGTTGGGCCCATCGCAACTTTTTTCACGTTCGGGTTTCCTTTTCTATCGCTGTTGCGGTAGTTGTATCGCGGACATTTGACGCGTTATCGGGACACTATCGCATGTTACCGCCGTGTTGCGAATAAGAAGTTAACACAGAGTTATTTTCCCGCGATGGACGGCGATATGAGAAGTTGCGTTAACCTATTTTGGCTATGATTATCGCACGTTCTTGAGAATATGCCCCTAAGAGTCCAGAACTGCTACTCTCTGAATACCTCACAGCCTCTTCTCTAAATATTAAAACCCCATTCTCTGGTGTCTTTAGCCACCCTGTCCAGATGGGTAAAGTGGGTTATGTCCTGAGAAAGAATCAACGTTTCCATTTTCGGAGTTCATTCATTGAGACGTGTCATGGCTTCAAAAGCTTTTCGGGCCAGACCAAGGATATTCTAAGAGTGTCTGATTGGTCTACAGCATCAACGCTTAAAGCTTTGCAAACCTGTTGCTTGTTTTTCTGTAGTTAATTTGCTTTAAAAAAGCATAATATGAGCCCCCAGGTTTGTCATAAAATATGGATTTGCCAAGTATTATGAAGGAAAGTCCTAATTTTATTGAAGAAATGGAAGCAAGAGTTATCCCACCGGTAGATTTGAGTCATGTTACATTCAAATTTTGGCCCGCCCATATGTAGTATAGTACTTGTTTCCTTTACTTTTCAGTGCCACAATCACCGGTGCCTCAGTCATCTTGAAGATTTCATGGCGGATTGTGAATGTATAGAGTTTTTTATTCCGGTCCTCATCTGTGTTTTCTTCATCGCTTTACTATTTCTACTTTAATGAACTGTTTTGACACATCAAGAAAGAGGAAGGGCAGGACTGGTGGAGGTCTATATAGAGAGAGAACTAACGGTGCATCTGTGTGGGCAACATTGGTAGTCCAGCCCCTAAGCATGCTGAGTAATGTACTTTCTTAATGGTATCTCACTATTCTATGTTTCTTTGTTCTGAACTGGCTGCTGTTATATTAAATGGCAAGAATGACAGCATAATACTCCCCTCAGTGACTTTAATAAAATTAGGACTTTCCTTCATAATACTTGGAAAATCGGACTAGTAGTTCTCTTACATTAGGGATGTTGCAAATATTTGCACTAACTCTCTCCCATAGCTTAGTGAATTGCTCCTCTTTGATGATGGGGCTCTGTTTGCCCTTTTGACTTAGCAAACAAGTGGAGAGTTAGTCTACTACTATGACATTTACTTCTAAGGAACCAGACCACCTTTTGGTTTTCTTATTTGGTCTTTTTAATCCCTTGGTGGCCACCCTGCGCTAATCCTGACCATGAGGACTCCAGTGTGACTATACTATTGTCTCAGAGGAGGTTCCACTCACCAGGCCCTATGCATTTTTCTTAGTCTCTGTTATATGAAGGCATTTCGGGACATATTTACAATAAAGTGGCAGAGCGCGGGTTAGCTCCAAAATAGCTAACACCGCACTCCGTCACTTTAGAAACGTAGTGATGAGCCATATTTACAAAAATACGGTGCACCCCTGCATTTCTCCCTGCGCTGGCACTAAATTAAGCTGCCTAGCACCAACGCAGGCACCCTTACACCATAGTGCAAGGGTGCCTGCGTCGAGGGAATGATTGTTTAGAATTCCAGAATGGCGATTTGTAACTTCTATGTGTGCTGCATTGTGCAGCACACATAGAAGTGGCAAATCGTCATTATTTAATGATTATGTGCAGGAATGGATACCTTCCTGCATATAAACAATCATTCATGGCGTTTTGCTGGTTCTATGTGTGCTGCACAATGCAGCACACATACAAACAGCAAAGATTAGGAGAAATAAAGCATTTCTCCTTGTTTTGCCATGTTAAGACCAGGTTTTCCCTGGTCTTAATTTTGGCGCTGCTTCCTATTTATGCCACACTTGTAAATGGGGGTAGCGTCAAACTCAATGGGTGTTGCGGTGGAACACCCACCGCAACACCCATTGCTCACCCCTTTCACTCTAAGTATGGCGTGAAAGGGTGCCTTATTTACAAGGCAGCATTAAGCCATGTTGAGTGGCTTAACACTGCCTTGTAAATAAGGCGAAGCCCCTATCGCCACAGCAACGTCACTTTTAGTGACGTTCCTGTGCTTATAGGGGCTTGTAAATATGCCCCTTCGTTCCACGATATCTCTCTACTGCCTCTATTTGTAGCCCCCACCCAATCCCTACTTGTAGACACTCATCTTGAGCCATATTAAGTCTCCTCTTCAAATGGAGCACCTTTAGTTACTAGGCACACTTTCTTCAGCATCATCAGCTTTATCATAGCCCGGTGCGGGTGCTAGCCAGAGCTGTCAGTTCTTGGCCAGTACTTCATCTGGTAATCCTGTTGCTGCAGGATATATTTCTCATTTTTATGAGGACAAGAGGTGTGGATCCCTGGAACAGCAGCATGAGTGACTTGTGATCATTCATTACTTAGAAAGAATGCCCATAAACCTACAGGTAGAAAATGCAACACCACAAAGTATTGCAGTAGCTTATTTTTTTAATATACGAATGCATGTATGCATTGGTTCAGAAGCCCTACCAGCATAGCAACTCAGTGAGCCTGTTCTTCCTCCTGAAGTACCATTACTCCATTATATCCAATGGCACTTGTAATATGGCGGACGGGATATCCGTCACATTTGTAACAGAGTAACCCATCTGCCAAACTGTAAAACAGGCCCTAAATTGACCAGAGTAGCATCTTTATTTGAAATCCGCTGACATCAAACCAATTAAAAACTTAGCTTAAAATGTCAAAGTGCCAAACTAATTCTGAATACTTTTTCAGATACTCTAAACTGCAGACCAACCGGTTGCACAAGCCCAGCAGGCTGCAAATACGTGCTCCATACCTGCCCATACACAGAGATCTTTCCTTAATGTCACCTGCACGTGAGAGCAGCGATAGTGGCTATAGGAGCCTGTAGTCTTCTCAACTACTTCCTCGTTCTTCTGTTAGCATTTGTCTCAAATCAAAGGGCAAGCTTTCCCTAAGGTTACTGGCAACGTTTACTTGCCTGCAATTTTGGACTTTTACTTCCTACTAGGACTTCCTCAAACTCTCCGCGAGACCTTTTGCTGACTATTATAAAATGTTTACTTCTCTCCCTTACTGTCAGAATGACTTGGGCTTTTTTATTTTGACTTTCAAATTTCCTGAACTCCTGCTGCAAACTGAATCATTTTTCTGATCAGAAAATGTGCTCTTATTGTAATGTAACCTCTTTCTTCTCTTCCCTTTGCTGACTTTTATGGCGTGCACTTCATGTAACAACAGAAGGAAGAGGGAATGTACAAGGATGTCAAGGACAGCCAGGGTATGAGCTGCTACCCCTGGCACTGCTCCTGTTATATCCGGTCTTATGGTTCATGGAGACAATCGCAGAAATAACAAGCATAGCCAAAATAATAGGTTTGACTTGAATGTGGTAAAGCATGCAAACACATGCATTCAAATTAAAACTCTTAATTGCAAAACAAATTCAAGCTGGACCTATTGGCTTTGACAATGCTGTTTGTCATTGACATTTTGTGCATTCATATGAAAGTGTTGGTTTCACGTGCCCCTTCCAAAGACCACTAGTTTATTTAAAAAACGAATTCACCCACCAATCAACAACCCTCATATGCATCCTGGAGTCTTGAATGGGATTCACCAGCAATGTCCTTCACTGGTTTTTCTACCTTTTCAGCCAACACCAGTTGAAGCCTGACCTCTTTAAAAAAATACTAGATCATATTGCATTGACAATTCACAACCCAGCGTCCCCTACTATTAATCATTGGCTTTATGCTTGTCTTTGACCATGCACAGAGCTCTGCTGCCTTTTGGCTAGGTTCACACTATAAAAGTACCATATATAAGTACATAATACATACATTCATTAAAAAAGTGCCTGCTGCTGTCAAAACAAGCTTTGGCAAACCAATAGGTCGGACTTATAAATGAAAGTATGCCTTCAGTTATTGATGGATTAGGGCACTCAATAAGTCAACATACATGCACTATGCCATTCATCCTTACACTCATGTATCCATTCATTCATCGACTCACTCATTCTGGCATTCAACCACCTACACAACCACAATAAAACCCACATACAAACTCAACAACATATGAATAATAAATTTAAAGAATAAAAGTAGAAAAAATAAAGAATGCTACATCTAACCATGGTATGCCATCACACATAAACTTAAACAAAACAGTGGTTTTGCACATAGCTTAATGTTGTTTTAAAGTTCCAGTATGTCATCCAATGTGTTGGCCATCTTGGATCGGTAAAACAATGCACACTATGGATAATACCATTGCCTGCTGATTGTCTGATTTAGAAGCAGTGGCTGTGCAGGATTCTATGCACTGCAGATGAAATGAGCGACAAGCAAGCAACCTGTGTTCACTGTTTGGGGAACTGTAGTATGCCCTAAAATATGAAAATAAAAGGAAGAGAAGGACAGAAATTAAAGAAGACCTATAAAAGAAGAAAATGGAAAAAAATATGACTGGCCCAACAGTCCTGGCACTGAAATACACTTATTTTCAGGCAAATGTGATTAAACGAATGCTGTCACTCATGAGAGCCAATACCTGAAGTGGGCTGACCCATTGCTCCATGCTGTATGTTGTCATAATTGAGCAAAATACCCAAAATCCTGCCGAAACCCATTTTATTGTAATCAATATCAAAGTAATATCACTTAAAACAGTCAAAAATGTATTGAAATAAATATCAGCAATCCATGGATAATTCATTAGATACATCACAAACATTAAGAAGCAATGCAAACCTAATCAAGCAAGCACCCCTTTGATACTTTAATCATTAAACACTTGGGGCCATATTTATGACCCGGTTTGCGTTGCTCTTGCACCAGACAAGGTGGTGCAAGAGCGACGCAAACCTAAAGTCATATTTTTGAAGCCAAGCAAAGCCACTTTGCGTTGCTTTGAATGGTGTCAACAATATCCCTGCGCTGCATTACTTAACACAAGAGAGGTGTTCCATGGGCGTTGTGCGGAAGTTCCCATGTAACTCCCATGGTTTGTGACGCATTCCCAAATTTACCAAACCTGATCAGCCTTGGAATGCGCCAAAAAAATATACCTCCCCAGATGAGGCGTAACGAGGTGAACAATCTTTATTTCTCCTTGTTTTTTCCTCTTTCTATGTGTGCTGCATTCTGCAGAGGAAAATGCCTCTCAGGATTGTTTTTGTGCAGGAAGGTGCCCCTTCCTGCACAAAAACAAAAACAATCCTGCCCACAACACGGGCACCATTGCACCATGGTGCAAGGGTCCTGCGTTGAGGCTAGGCTTCCAAAACGGCGCCAGTGCAAGGGGAAAGGACAGGAATGTGCCGTATTGGATAAATACGGCGCATTCCTGCCCTTTTCCTGTGCTGCAGGGCAGTGCAGCAAGGTGACATGGGGCTAGGCTTCTAATATGGCGCCAGTGCAAGGGGAAAGGACAGGAATGCGGCGTATTGGATATGGCACATTCCTGCCATTTTCCTGTGATGCAGGGCAGTGCAGCAAGGTGACTTGCTGCACTGCCCTGCGCCAAAGGGTCATAAATATGTCCCTCGGTTGGGAGTGCTCCAATCCGTGTGGTACAGTCTCCTTATTCAAATGTACTTTCCACATTTATAGTAGTTGCTATCAAGCTCTTCTCCACCAGCCACAATTTCTCCTACATTTTATCGATTAAGGATCCATAGTTTCAGCCAACTCATTACAAGCCTTCATCAGGATCATTAACTCTCTCTCTTTCTCTTTCTCTCTCTCTCTCTCCCCCTCCCCCCTCTCCCCTGTCCCCTCTCCCTCCGCCCCTTTCCCACTTTCCCCCTCCCCCTCTCTCTCTACCTCTTGCTGGGGAAAGTGAAAAAGTGAGAGAGGCACCAGCAGAGGCCCTGAGCCTTCAAAACTGTTCTCCAATGCTTCCAACCCAAAGGGAAAATGTCCAATGGAATACGAGGCCAGTCCAGCCCTGGTACCCTGTATCTGTTGGTCTGACCTCTAGGTTTTCTGGTCAACAGTCTGAGATGCTGCCTTCCTTTTATATAGTCGACACCTCACACAGTGCTGCAAGCCAGACAGGCTGCAGAAGTACAAGTGCAGCACAGTCATGGAGATGACTCGCGAACTACGACCCAGAAACAAACCTGATATTCCCACAGCAGCCTCTATGTCCGTGCAAATCGGTTCCTGAGCCCAGGGCTGTGGGTGGCCGCTTGTCCCATGTACTTTAACTCCCTTCTGCCCAGATGAGAGATGGCATAACCGGCGGGCTCCTGTGGTGGCAGCCTGTGGCATTGGGGCCTGAAGTGAGATTTACTCGTGGGGAGCAGCTGTTGATTAACTCGATACCCAACACAGCTGCTGCGCTCCTCAAAGGGCAACTCACTCTCCTCTTAAACTGCCTCACAAAATGGCTGCACCTCCATTCCCCTCAGAATGTTACTCAACTCATGCCGCGTGCACAGCCCCGCGGTGTCAATCAGCAGGCGGTACCGCAGACGTCACACACTACACAGTTCTACCTGAATGACCCTGACATGCTCTCAGCCACATACACAGAAGCATGTAGTCTAAGTACTGGTGCACACTGCTTTCACATTTAATGATGGCCTCACATTGTGGTGATCATACCTCACCTACAATAATGATGAGATGGATTAGCGGTGATGCCCATCGCTCTGGGCCACTCGTCCTTGTCACAGTCATTACTGGCTTGGGACGAGTCTGTCTCCGTAACTCACTCGACAGCAGACCTACCTTCTTGATGAATAAAGGGAATAATGAACGTAAAGGAGGAAGTTTATGCAGGTATATGTAAGATGAACAGCTCCCAGGGGTTTATATATTTGTGAGTTGATTTTAGAATGCATGACCTAATATGGATGCATGTACACCCTTCAATGGGTGTTTGTATGTCATGCCTAAAGGCCATGCTGACAGTGGCAACGCTACATTTTGACTGTACTGTCATATAAATACTACGGGGCTTATTTACAAGCCCATTGCGCCGAGGTGCATCACTTTTTTTGACGCACCAGCAGCGCAAAGTGCAGACCCGTATCTACGAGGCCACGCTAAGCCACTCTGCGTGGCTTTTCATGGCCTCGTAGATGTGGACTAAGGCACAGCAGCACAAGACGCTGCATTGCCTTACTGTGCGTCAAAGATGCGTTCCATGGGTGTTGCATCAGTGTTCCCAGCAACACCCATGCATTTTGACGCATTTCCAGATTTACAAGGACTTGTAAACCTGGGAATGTGTCAAAAGCCTACGCCTCCCCAGGGCGTATGTGTTGTGCGTCTAGAGTTGACTACTGTGTCCACTACTAAGACCCTAGGACTCGGCAGAATGACATTTCTGTTGGCAATTCACAACATACTGTGGCTATGTGATGTACTGCCTCTTGAGGTGGGGGCTTTAGCTTCTGGTCCCTCCATTACGTCTTCTTCGCTGCTTCACGCGGGTGGATGTCAGCAGGTATGCCTCGTGGCAGCAGGTGAGTCATTCACGGGAGCCTCCGAAGAACGCCACGAGACCCGTTCAGGAAGTACCATGTCCAATATGTCACACATCCTTTTTTTTTTCAATGATCAGGAACAACACCCAAAAAATGTTTGCCACATGTACACCTGCAAACCAGGAAAATAACGAGTTACTCAAGCGCGAGGAGGAAACGAACGAGGCGGAAGGCACATTTACATAATGTGCGTCTGCAGGATGAAAGAGAACAATTGCTCAACACTGCATCCATTTTCAAACACACAGAATTGCTTCAGTGAGTGGCCTTCAAGCATCATACATTTCTCTTTAAGTATCCAGGATGCTGGTAGCTGCTACACCACAGCTAGGCAGAGAAGTTTTAAGGCATGAGCAAAGTGGGCTCTGGCCCAGGGCCCCAGCCTTTCAGGGGGCCCCTGATACAGCCAGCTCTGTTCTGCAGAGGGTCTTGCCCTGATGACCTTGAATAATTCTCAAACAAATTGTTTTAAATACCGTTTTCCATTAATTTATTGTTCATGTGGGTGATGTGTGAGAGTCTATTACAGACGTTTTGCAAAGAAATGTGTTTATTTTTCATGCAACATCCATAAAAAAGGTTTCTTTTGGATCACAAAAGGACTTCACATATGAGAAATGGGAGGGTGACACACAGAGATTATTTGCGTCACGGAGATTATTTACAGTAATAATAGTGAACTGCTCTGGTGTTACAATACTGAAAGACAACGTCACTATCCCTGAATGTTAGATGGAAACACATTTAGAATTTGGACGAGTGTGCCTGTGCACTGTCAGTGACTTGGCCAAAGAGGGCATGAAAGAGCTGAAAGTGAATCATAAATTCAAACCTGCTTTGAACAGAGGGCCCCAAAATAGGTTTGGCCCAGGGCCCCCAAAATCCTTAAAATGTCCCTGAACCACCCACCAACCAACCAATCAACACATTTCAAGTACGTTTCCCTCAGCATCTGAGCCACCAATCACAACACCACCTTCAGCAATGTCATGGCTGTCATCAGGCCTCAACGCAAGCTTTCAAGCATCTATTTCAATATAGGGGTAGCTACACTCTATACAACTAGTATCATAAATAGTGACGGCCCATAGTGCAGCCATCAACGGTCACCGAAAAATAATCCTGGATCGAGGTAACGCGAGGCATGTACAAACAACATGAACAATGTCTTACAACAAGCAAATCTTATCTTTAAAGCCATTAGTCTGCCATAAGTATTGTATTGCAATTATATTTATGTAGCGCTCACTACCCCAGACAAAGGGGTTTATTTACAAGCCCTAGAGCCGCCGGTACGTAACTTTTTCCCATATTAAAAGTGACGCACCCGCGGTGCAAGGGGCTTGTAAATAAGCACCCAAGGTGTGTCAATCACTCGTTTAAAAATTTACCTAAAATCTTCGGATCTCAGGATTCAGAGTAGCCTGCAAATCAAACTACACATTACACTTAGCAGTCACAAACCGCCTTTTGTAGTACGCTTAGTAGTACTACTAACATACTTCAAAAGGCTATTCACCTACGTGCGGAGGTCTATGCCTCTGCCCGTCCTATCCTTTCTGTGTGGAGATCTCGGCCCTAAAACCAGAGATCTCTGCACACGTAGTTCTTCATTTTATTACTAAATGTGGGAGGGACAGGGCGCAATGGCTGGAAAATGGGGAATACTTATGACTAACGGAGAGGGGTTAAGGAATGAGTAAAGAGGGGTTGTGCGAGGGTTAAGGAGGTTTTTAAGGAGGAACATGTATCCACCCACAAAAGAGTAAGCCAATTCCTATTCACAAACCACACTTCTAGAGTTCCTAGCATTGGCAAACCTAATAGCTCTTGCTTTTGGGACCTATTTGCCAATAGTTTTAGCCATGGGGTAGAGCATTCATGATACTGTTGTCAGGATTGGGTACTCCTCAGGGTCCGGATGAAGCAATAATGGTTCCACCCCCTGACATCCCCATACTCCAATTATATATAAAAGAGAAATAGGGCGATCAGGTGAGGGATAGGAAGGGGTAGGAAAAGCTGGGATGAGAACCTGTAAAAAGAGAATAACAATAATGAATAACAGGTGTTGAAACCTCACTACTCTCAATAAATCTCGCTACTGTTTTTAACATATACCTTTTGTCTCAAGCAGCCTTTATACAAATGGCCCCGTAAGGGCTTCACATGAGGGTATGTTGTTTGTCGAAAAACCTCCCGACATCCTAGAATCATGAGCAAGAAAGTTATCGCCAATGACACAACCCCTCTCTTCCAAAGGACAACCAAAAATAGAAAACAAGGTTTCCCCCTTCCCGTAAGTTAGGCACCACTGCGGTTACAACACCGCCACCCACCAGTGAGGAGGTGTTGGAGAACAACGAAAGAAAAAAGGCTTCCACGGTTTAGTACACCGCCGCCCTAGGAGTCTACACCATCAGTATAACAAAGTATGCTCACGGTTTTTAAGGCTTCCGCGGTTTAGCACACCGCCGCCCTCACCGCGTGAGTCCGCTCACCTGACCTCCTCCGATCAGGCTAGTTCCAAAGAGAAACAGAAAACTCTCCCGAGTCCTTCCAGAATTTGGACCTCCGTCCAGCAACGACGGGCTTCCGCGGTATGGTACACCGCCGCCTGCGCCGTGCTCGTGAAAGTAGTGGATCTCCTCCAGCCGGTGAAGACCCCGCAGCACACCTCGATGCTGCCGCCGTACACCAGGAAAGTAAACTCTTCCCTGCCACTGGAATTACGCACGCTGGTTGTGCGCTCAATGCGTCGTCTTATAGACGCGTGACTCCGCCCTCTCCCTGGGCCTCATGGGAGTTGTAGGAATCAATGGCTAGGTAGGCGCTACACGGCCCGACTCCTGACAGTAGGCCCCCCCTTCCAGCGCCTCCTAGACCCTGGTTTGCCGGGACACCGGCGATAAAATGCGGCCACAGCCGCAGGAGCATGGACGTTGACACACGGCTCCCAGGAATCGTCCTCCGAGGTGTACCCCTTCCAGGAGACCAGATACCACAGCCTGCCCCTGCGATACTGCGCGTCCAGGATCCTTCTCACTTCGTACTCCAGCCCGCCCTCACAGGAGACCGGAGGTGGCGACCGCCTCCTAGCTTCCCTAGCTGGCTTCAGGAGGCTGCAGTGGAAAACCGGATGGATACGGAGACTGGCAGGCAACCGTAGCTTGAAAGCCACCGGGTTCACCTGACGTACCACTCTATATGGACCAATATACTTGGGGTGGAACACACTGCGCATCTTAAACTTGATATTTTTAGTAGACAACCAAACCCTGTCTCCAACCTGATACACAGGACCATCGATTCGGCGTCTGTCCTCCCACTTCTTATACAGCAACTTGGCCTCCACCAGGTGTTTCCTTGTTTTCCTGTGGATAGCCCGTAGTGTCTTCATGTGAGCTAGAACAGATGGTTGGTCGGCTAGGTCTACTGGTAGATCAATGGGCAGAGTCTTTGCGCTGTATCCGAAAGTCGCCTCGAATGGTGAGACCCCGATAGAACTGTGCAGAGCGTTGTTGTAGGCTAACTCCGCCATCCATAGCAACGACACCCATGAGTCCTGTGCCTCCATGGCGTAACAACGCAGATATTTCTTCAGGGTCTGGTTTAACCTTTCGGTTTGTCCATCGGTTTGAGGGTGGAAACTCGTTGAAACAGCCGATTCAATCTGCAGGGCTTTACACCACGACTTCCAGAAACTGGCGATAAATTGGGGTCCCCTATCTGACACGATCACTTTGGGCAATCCATGTAGTCTGAATACTCTGTCCATCAATAATTGTGCGGTCTGACCGGCAGTCGGGAGGTTCTTGCACGGTATGAAATGGCCTGTTTTGGTCAGTCTATCCACCACTACCAAAATTGCGGAATATCCTTGATCCACAGGCAGCCCTGTGATGAAATCCATGCTCATATGTTGCCAGGGTAGGTGTGGAGTTGGCATCGGCCTAAGTTTTCCTTTTTTCCCAGAGGAATCGCTCTTGCACCTGGCACAGACCTCACATTGCGCAACCCAAGCACGCACATCAGATACCAACGATTTCCACCAAAAGTGCCGTTGTACCAGATCGATGGTTTTACGGATTCCTGGATGCCCGGCCAAAGGAGACACATGGCACCATTCATATGCGGCTTTCTGTAGGGTTTTATTGGAAAGGTACAGTTTGCCGTTCTGGAAAGGCAAGCCTTGTTTTATGCTCCGAGCTTCGTCCTCCTGGGCCCATCTCTCCCACCTCTCCGTGGATCTATTTTTCTTCACGTCTGCCAGGAATCGCTCCACTCGCATTACACAGATGACCTTTGCTGGATCTATGATGGCTTCAGGGATGCAGGCTGGTTTCTCTACCACAGATTCCTGTCTAGAAAGGGAGTCGGCCTTACGATTGTCAGTGCCCGGCCGGAAGGTAATGACAAAATCATATTCCGCAAAAAATAGGGTCCATCTCATTTGCCTCTGTGTAAGATGACGGGCCGTCTTCATGTACTGTAAATTGCGATGGTCAGAATACACCGTGATTGGATATCGTGCTCCCATCAGGTAATGTCTCCATTCCTGGAAGGCCTTTTTGATTGCTAGCAGTTCCTTCTCAGCAATAGTGTAGTTCTTCTCTGTTGCACTTAGCTTCTTGGAGAGGTATGCCACCGGGTGGAGTTGTCCGGTGTCTTTATCCCTCTGAGACAGTACGGCTCCGATGGCTTCATCTGAAGCGTCGGCTTCCACGATGAATGGAGCCCCCATTGCCGGATGTGTTAGTACAGGGGCGGTGGTAAACGCCTCCTTCAAATGACCAAAAGCCGCAGATGCCTCAGGTGTCCATACAAAGGGAACCCCTTTGCGAAGCAGCCGGGTGATCGGGACGGCCACCTGTAAGAAGTTCATGATGAATCTGCGGTAGTAGTTAGCAAAACCCAAGAAACACTGAACGTCCCTAGTGCACGTTGGAATGGGCCACTTCTGTACGGCTTGTATCTTGCGTTCCGCCATACTCAATCCGTTCGGACACAGAATCACCCCTAGAAACTCCACCTCACGAACCCCAAACTCACACTTGCTAAGTTTGCAGAACAGATGGTGCTCACACAGCCTCTCCAAGACCCACATGACATGACTGTGATGTATATCGACCGACACAGAGTATATGAGAATGTCATCGATATACACTACCACAAAGTGGTCCACAAATTCTTTTAGAACGTCATTCAAAAAATACTGGAAAGCCGCCGGGCGTTGCACAGCCCGAACGGCATCACAGTATACTCAAACAACCCATATCGCGTTTTAAACGCTGTCTTCCATTCGTCACCTTCTCTGATGCGCACCAAATGATACGCCCCTCTCAGGTCTAATCTGGTGTAGATGGTAGCTTCACGCACCTGATCTAACAGAACTGGTATCAGAGGCAAAGGGTAGCGATTACGAACTATAATTTTATTCAGCGCTCTGTAATCGCAACACGCTCTAAGCTCTCCACTCGCTTTCGATATAAAGAAAAGAGGGGAAGCTGCAGGAGATCGTGAGGGTCGAATGAAACCTATATCTAGGAAATGGTCCAGGTATTTTCTAAGATGTTGGGTTTCCGGCTCTGATAACGCATAAACTCTACATGCTGGAATGGTGGCTCCCTCAATCAGATCGATTTGACAGTCGTACGCCCGATGGGGTGGGAGTTGTTCGGCCTGAGTCTTACTGAACACTTCCTCAAACTGCGTGTACTCTTCTGGTAATACGACCTCCTTCTCTGCCGCTGTGGCTGCGCAAAATGGGTGTAACAAAGCGGCAGCTCGAGACTCGTACCCCTGTAAACAGTGTTCCTCACATTCCCTAGACAAGAACTTAATGGTCTTATGTCTCCAATCTACCGTAGGGTTATGACGCCACAACCATGGCATGCCCAATATCACCTCATACTGGGGGGCTTCTATGATATTCAATGAGATGTCCTCCACATGTTGTCTACCTCCATCATCTATGGAGATTATTAAGGTCTCAGTTTGCTCTGTAACTAGACCTGATTTGAGCGGCTTCCCATCCACCGCGAACACTTCCTCAGGGGTCTCACGAGTTACCGTACCGATAGCTAGTCGACTCACCAACCCGCCATCAATAAAATTCCCTGTGGCCCCTGAATCTAACATGGCTAACACCTGGTGTACCTGATGCTGAGTTTCTAGTCCCACCGCCACCACTATGTGGGATTCGGTGTCCCTAACTCTGGTACTCGACAAAGACGGTATTTTCCACTCTCTTTCTCCCAAGCCAAGGGGAGGCGGCTCCACTGACAACCCTGACCCATTGCTCAACACCGACACCGCTGCTTTCTTATTCCGGTACAATGGTCCTGGTGCCTTTGGTTTGGAGGGACACTCACGTACAAAGTGTCCTCTTTTCCCGCAATACATGCACAACCCTTGTATACGTCGGCTCTCTCTCTCACTCCGCGAAAGTGGTGCTCGGATGGCTCCCACCTCCATGGGTTCGCTGTGATTATCGGTGGTAACAGCCTCCTTCCTGGAGGTCTTGTCTGACCTGTAAAACATCCTCTCCCCTCTAGACCTTTCGCTACTTCTCTCATACATCCTACCATCCAACCGTAAGGACAAACTGATGAGATCAGCACAGGAACCAGGCTGGGGATCTATTTGGGCAATAACATCCTTGAGTTCTTCTCGCAACCCCTGATAGAAAAGAGACATTCTCTTTTCCTCGGGCCACGCAGCCTCAGCCACCAAACGATTGAAGGAAGTGAGGTACGTGACCAGATCATGCTTTCCTTGTCGCAGCTCAAGGAGTTCCCGGTCCGCACTGAAAGTAGTAGTTCGTCTGTCGAACACATGTTCAAACGCGGATCGGAACGCTTCCCAATCCGACAACACCGGGTCATTGTTCCTTACCAAAGGAACTGCCCAATTGGCGGCATCTCCGATCATGTATGAGATCGCAAAAGCCACTCTGGAGTGGTTATTTGGAAATGATGAAGGCCTGCAGGAGAAATGAAGCAACACCTGTGTAAGAAAGACCTGGATCTTCTGCGGATCCCCTGCATACCTCTCTGGGCTCGCCAGTGGTATGGGAGGAGGAACCGTAACCTGTATTTGTGGGGTGCTAGAGACCGTTGCATCAAAAGGGTTTCTAGCCAGCCTGTCTACCCTTTCTCTCAAGGCCGCTGTTTCTAACCTGGAAGCCGCAAGTTCCTGTTGCACTACCGCCAGGGCCTGTACAACATCGTCTAGGGACGCCATCTATTGCTACCCCCGGACCGGGAGGGGTATTGTATCTTGGGTGCGTAATTCTGTCAGGATTGGGTACTCCTCAGGGTCCGGATGAAGCAATAATGGTTCCACCCCCTGACATCCCCATACTCCAATTATATATAACAGAGAAATAGGGCGATCAGGTGAGGGATAGGAAGGGGTAGGAACAGCTGGGATGAGAACCTGTAAAAAGAGAATAACAATAATGAATAACAGGTGTTGAAACCTCACTACTCTCAATAAATCTCGCTACTGTTTTTAACATATACCTTTTGTCTCAAGCAGCCTTTATACAAATGGCCCCGTAAGGGCTTCACATGAGGGTATGTTGTTTGTCGAAAAACCTCCCGACATCCTAGAATCATGAGCAAGAAAGTTATCGCCAATGACACAACCCCTCTCTTCCAAAGGACAACCAAAAATAGAAAACAAGGTTTCCCCCTTCCCGTAAGTTAGACACCACTGCGGTTACAACACCGCCACCCACCAGTGAGGAGGTGTTGGAGAACAACGAAAGAAAAAAGGCTTCCACGGTTTAGTACACCGCCGCCCTAGGAGTCTACACCATCAGTATAACAAAGTATGCTCACGGTTTTAAGGCTTCCGCGGTTTAGCACACCGCCGCCCTCACCGCGTGAGTCCGCTCACCTGACCTCCTCCGATCAGGCTAGTTCCAAAGAGAAACAGAAAACTCTCCCGAGTCCTTCCAGAATTTGGACCTCCGTCCAGCAACGACGGGCTTCCGCGGTATGGTACACCGCCGCCTGCGCCGTGCTCGTGAAAGTAGTGGATCTCCTCCAGCCGGTGAAGACCCCGCAGCACACCTCGATGCTGCCGCCGTACACCAGGAAAGTAAACTCTTCCCTGCCACTGGAATTACGCACGCTGGTTGTGCGCTCAATGCGTCGTCTTATAGACGCGTGACTCCGCCCTCTCCCTGGGCCTCATGGGAGTTGTAGGAATCAACGGCTAGGTAGGCGCTACACGGCCCGACTCCTGACAACTGTACCGTATGGCTAAAGAATTTTTTTGTAAAAGCTTTTGACATGGTTGTTTTTTTTCTTTTTAGTCACCGATCCGTGTTCTATTAGTATCTAACAAGGGGAAAAAATCTGAAGCATTTTTTTAAAGCCGATGCAAGGGGGGGGGTGCCAACACTGGGGAGGGAAAGCAACCCGGCGGGGAGGAGGGTGTAATAAACACAAGGGCGTGGGTGGATGGGCAGAAGTAATATAGGTTAATAGAAGCAGAGCAAACACAGGCCGTGGGTAGGGGAGGAAGCAATATTGGATGATCTGGAGAGGAGATCATAAGGGCGCAAGAGAACAATGTGGAGCTGGCAGGGAGAAAGCAAACTGGTGAAAATGCATTGCAGGGGCAGTGGGAAAGATGAGAGAGAGAGAGAGAGAGAGAGAGAGAGAGAAGAGAGAGAGAGAGAGAGAGAGAGAGAGAGAAGAGAGAAGAGAGAAGAGAGAAGAGAGAGAGAAGAGAGAGAGAGAAGAGAGAAGAGAGAAGAGAGAGAGAGAGAGAGAGAGAGAGAGAGTTATATATACCATAGTCTAGTTAGATCAACAATTCCATCATTCTTTTTTAGGAACCTGATTATACTTTAGTCACTTGAATGCAATATCCTTAATGGTAATACTGAAATAAGAATCTGAATAACAGTAATATCAAATCAAGAATCTGAATAATGCACCTGTCGGAGGAACGGGGAAGGGGTAGACGATAGAAAGGGATGGGAGTGGGACAGTTCCTGGACTATGGGGAGGAGAGCGAGACATAAGCGGGAGAGGAGCTCTGGCATGGTTGACATTGTTAGCGTATCCAATGGTATTGTAGGCAATGTTTTGTGCGATTTAAAATCAATAAAAATATTTATTAAAAAAATAATCTGAATTATGTAGTTGTAGATCTGAACTTTACAAACTCAATAAGGGCGATATTTATAAACAAAAATTCAGTTTTAGAAGGATACATCCCCACTCAACCATAAGGGGCCCTTGAAACAGAGGTACTATAATTATGTGGTCTGTGTGATTGCAGTGATACTACACTAAAACATACTATATTTGTTGATTTCAGGGAAACTATAAGCCCAATGTAAGATATATTGGGATGACCTTTGTGAGGGGAACAAAAATCTTGCCTCTTCAGTTCAACGATACTTGGGTAATTGCCTAATTCGCTATGCCTTTACTAGATTTATCAATTATTTGACCAAAACAGAATTTATTTGATCTTTTTTACTAATAGTTAAGTTCTTTGATTTTGTTCATTTGATTCTAATAGCCAATTTGCAAGTACAATTCTCCTTTATGCTACACATACCACCTGGTGCAATTTAAGTCTTCATGGCCTTAGCATTTGTCTTCTTCCATAATTGCATCATTTGGGAAGGCATTGTGTCACATTCTTGTGAAGTAAATAGCCACTGATCTTTAATTGGACCCGTTTTCCCCCTGGGTCAGTGGTTGACACAGTTATCTCGAGAACAACTAGATTTTCCCCTTCCGGAATGAAATAAATCTTAGGTGGCCAGGAGTTTCAGAGCTTGGCTGTTTGGACCGAGAACGTGGATCCTCCTGGGGATTTCTTTTTGCAAGGCATATTAAAGAAAATATTCTCAGTTGTCAACGGAAGTCTGGAACAGTTTATTGATAAATGAATAGTCTGCGGATCACTGGTTCAGTCAGCCAGAGTGTTCCCCCAGTAAACTGGATTTGAGCATGTTTAACAAGCAAAGGCAAGGTACAAATTTGTACCCTTATACAAATGGGTCTTCAGTTTGCAACACATGATGTATTTGAAGAAAGGAAACATACAGGTGTCCGAAGAAAAAACCTTCAGGATTTAACAAGATGCAACCATTTCAGCTGAGCTAGCTAATCAACACTTTCTCATTTCTGGAGCCAAGATATTCAAGAGAGGCTCAAAACAACAGAGACGAGAACTTCATTTAGGCTTTTGTTAGCATGTGAAGAAAAACGTGGCTGATGCAAGTTAAGGTTATTCTATTAAAAATATAGGTCCACAATCCCTCTCTCTTGCACTATTTTGTTTGCAAAATGTTAAGAGACTCCTCATTAATCTTCATTTTCAAACTTCCAAATATGCCTTTCAATCATGACCAAATACCTTTGAAATCTGTAGTGTCATCTAAGGTGTATAATCAAAGTTTAACACATATGATCAATCTGTTCATGTATGCCTAAGGAGACATTCTGAATAAAGGTACAACATTCTGCATCTATGATTGTCAAATCTCCAACTTTGGCACTCAGGGCACAATCATGGGACATTCTCTTTTGTAAAATCGCAGTTCATTGGTCAGAGATCAAATCTAAGGAGACTGCAGTTGAGTTTGCTACCTCCAGATCAGGAAATGAGGTGGTCCAGCTATCACAGAGCCAGATTTGGGATCCGGGCCGGCATCAGTGAAAGATGCCGACTTTGCCCAATGTCGTTTCCCTACACCAGGAGACGTTCATTGTGCCCCTCACTTTGTTCTTTTGCGTTCAGAGCAGCAACCTGCAGGAGGTGAGAAAGGCCATTTATTGTTACTTCCGGCTGGGCCCAACACAACTGCTCCACTTCAAGGGCCCTCATCACTCCTTTTGTTTGAGTATCATCCTGGCTGAGAGTTAACTGGAGCTGAACACTTTGATAAAATGCCCTTTTGGAAACTCACCTTTTCACTCCACAAGTTCTTAAGAGATGAACTATGATTTTGGGCAGGTTTTTAACTTTTCCACCCTCTAAATGTAAGATACATGCATGCACTGTAAGAATATCAGCTGCATGTGTCTTTAAGAGTAACCACACTAGTAACCATTTATATAACACTTACTCTTTCATTAATAGAGCTACTCATCCCAATGCAGGGTGTCAGGGAGCTTTACGTCATACAGATATACAGAGGCAATGAATCCTACAAGTGTGTAAGTCTATGTACAGGAAATGTGAGAATTACAAGGTGTAGGAGACACATATCATCCATACTGGTAGGCATTAAGAGTGCTTGGTCTGGATAAACACAAACTGTTTTAAAAAAAAATCCTTTATTTTTCAGTTTTAAAGAGCAAGAGACAGCAGTACGGGGAACACTATACACAGTACATGGGAGTTCCAGGTGATGGCTACTCTATGCCGGGCCAGGTGTAGTGCCAATTGTAGGAATTTGTCTGCCATCTTGCGACCCTTTGGCCTCTTAACATAGCCTATTGTATAGTGGTGTGCAGTGAATTCGCAAATGCATAGTCTTCTGTAAGTCCATCACCACCTGTGCCCAGAAGTCCTGCACTGTCCGGCATTGCCATGCCAGGTGCAAGAAACCTGCCCCACCGGCGATGCGATGAAGGCTCTTAGGAGTCATATAGGTCCTGTGGAGGAAGTTGTAGTGTACCAGCTTAAAGTGGGCGTTACAAGACACTGTATGTGTGAGTTTGCAAATGTCAGTCCAAGATCTGTCGTGTAACGGAGACTCCAGGTGCCTATCGCATGCGGCGCGCCCCCAGGGCAGGGGACCTGCAGCGTCCACTCTCATCACCCTATATAGAAGTGTAATAAGGTGTCGACCTGTACCACAGGACAGTAAGACATCCAGTGTATGCGTGGACTGAGGTGCAGCGGGATATGTGGGCCAGGTCAATGTGGCAACTTCAGTCAGTCCAGTGTGGTGTAGGAAGTGACCTGGCTCTACTGCAAAGTCCTCGAGGCTTGTTCAAAGAAGATGAAAAACTTGCTATGATACAGGTCCCCCAACAGAGTGCAACCACCGTCCCTATGAGCCTAAAAAGACATATTGTCCATCATTTTCCGCACCGGCGCCAGCATCCAGATCATGAGTTCTTGTTGAAAGGGGCACTCTTCAGGACCACTTCTACGTAGCGTTGTCACATTTGCGCTGTCTGACGAACAGCATATGGCACGTCCCTTGATAAACACAAAGGGGCCGATTCTCAGAACTAATCTGAGACAAAATCCTAAACTTACTACTTCTGGTATTCACAGAAGGCACTTACGATTTTTGGTATTCACAGAAATCACTTACGACTCCTGGGCCCGATTCACAAAAGTAATCTGAGACAAAATCCTAACTTTACGACTTTCGGTATTCACAGAAGGCATTTAGGAGTACTAAAGTTAGGATTCCTAACTTTACTACTCCTGAACTGAGAAAAATCCTAACTTTACGACTTTCGGTATTCACAGAAGGCATTTAGGAGTACTAAAGTTAGGATTCCTAACTTTACTACTCCAAAACTGAGATAAATCCTAACTTTACGACTTTCGGTATTCACAAAAGGCATTTAGGAGTACTAAAGTTAAGATTCCGAACTTTACTACTCCTAAATGCCTTCTGTGAATAACAAAAGTCGTAAAGTTAGGATTTTGTCTCAGATTACTTTTGTGAATCGGGCCCAGGAGTCGTAAGTGATTTCTGTGAATACCAAAAATCGTAAGTGCCTTCTGTGAATACCAGAAGTAGTAAGGTTAGGATTTTGTCTCAGATTAGTTCTGTGAATAACCCCAGACTTGGGAGGTAAAACTTGTGTTAGGTCTACAGAACGCCTCAGTTTCAGTTGTCTATACTCGCAAGTCTTCTTTTGCTACTCAAAGGAACACTTTTTAGTAAACTTAGAATAACAAAAGATTAAGAAAAACCCAATGAGTATCTAAACTTATGCCTCACGAGCCAGGCAGCCTCACGGTCAGTGATGCCAGTGCTGCCTGGTTGTGTGACCTTATAGTCTGAGGAGATCTCTATGGGGGAAGTTTCTACTGCACTCTCGCCGGTTGCCTTGCAGGTGATGGATGCCATTGGGGATCAGCAGAACCCTCAGTCTTCCTCTCGGCTCAGATCTGCCTCTGCGAACTAAAAAAAAAACCCCATGTGGAGATGCTTTACAACTGTTGCAACCTCAGGATACACAAGGTAACTCTGTTGCGGCTATGGAAGGGGCTCTGATCGATAAACTTCTTTCTTCCTCTGCTGAGGGTAAGGCTGAGGTGGCACATACTGGCTTTGAGCAGGGTTTGTCATAACCGTCCTTAAATTAAATTGATATTAATAGAACTAGTATCGCTGAAGTTATTTGGGCAACCTAAGGGATAAACCCAGATAAGTGTACCTTCACTGATCCCTCTATTGATGAAAGGAGGGTAAGAACCCCCAAAGCAGGGTTTAAGGCATTAGTGGTGAGAGAGATGAGATGGCCCCCTAAAGCCCAGGCCATGATTAAGATGGGGGGCCCAACTAATGGCACAAAGGTGAAAATAAATATATCTGCCCCTCCTCAGATCAGGGCTGCTGATAAAGGAATCCCCTCTCAGGCCGCTCAGCTTCGGTGCAGGGAGGCTCCTGATGATATTGCAGGGGATGGTGTAATGTTTACTTACCCCACCGATTCCTATTAAACTGGTGCAAGATCACTCTTTGGGGGAGAGCAGCATTGGTTTGACGGACCTCACAACAGATGCCTCAGAGCAGTCTCTTTCATCCATTTTTCAGCTGATTCAAACCCATCACTCTGAGACTACTAAACATTATATTCAGGTTAGGGAGAATAACTCCAGTCTTCAGCAAACTATGATGGAGATGAATGAGAAACTTACTACCCTGACCTCTCAGATGCAGGATCTTCTGCAGAGAGTCACTGAGGTTGAGGAGGTTACAGCATCTTTAGCACAGACAGTTACATAACGTGATACCTTGAGCTTGTCTGCTCAATCAAAGCTAGAGCACCTTGAGAATAGTCAATGCCGGAATAACCTAAGTGTCATAGGGATACTGAAAAGCAAAGAGGGTAACGATGCCCGCTCATACATATTTTGCCTATTTCAGCAGACCTATCCTGAGCTGTTGGACTGGAAATGGGACTGCCAGATTCAACGTGCACTTAGGCTTCTGATATCTAATCCGTATAGCTCCGGCAACAGACCTCGCCCTCTACTGATTTTTGAGGGAAACTTTCTTTTGCGGCAGGCTATTTATTTTAAGGTCTGTCCAACTGCACCAATTCCTGTAGATTCTGTTTCTTTTTTTTATTTTGACCTGGCCTATGTAAACTAACTATGAATCGCAGATGGAGGCTGAGACAATTGATAAAACCACTAAAAGCAACTGGTGCTCAGATATCTGCAGGAAACTGCGTGCCTTAAAATAGTGTGTGGGGGGTCAGATAGTTTTTGTTTCACTGATAAAGAAGCTGTAAATGTTCACCAGCAGCAGTAAAAACTGCAGGATGGGGTCTAATTGGCTTTCTATCAGTATTCTTGCTGATTATCTAAGTGGCAATATTGCATTGTGGATTTCGACTCAATTGGTGCTGTTTTCGTGATCCTTGCATTTTTGTATTTCATGTGTAGGCAAGCTGCGGGGGGTGGCGGGGTAGCCGGTCGGGGTGCACGGGGTTGTCTTTCAAACTGACAGCCAAGATAATGTTTTTTTTTTTTTTCCTGGGTGGTATATATGGTGCACAGACATAATATCGAGTTTTTTATTTCGACCTACATTAATATCGAGCTTTAAATATTATAGGGACAGAATATCGACATCAAGAATATCGGTGACCAGAATATTGACCTGAAGGTAAGAAATATCGTTTTTGTTAATATCGAAGTTAATAATATCGATAGAAAAAATATCGATGTTAATAATATCGATGTTTATGTTAGTGTTATGTATTTTAGTATGTATTTTATATGTATGTGTTCCACATGTTTTGTTATGTTTTGCATTTTTTTTAAATATATGTATTAATTGTTTAGAAGTTAGTAATTTTTTTTAAAGTAAATTTTGCGTTTTAGTACCGTAGCAGGTTGTGGGTTTATAGGGGAATAGGGTGGGAAGTAATTTAATTATAGTAAATTAAATCATAATTTTTAGAAATTATTAATTATTTTTAATTAAATTTGGCATTTTAGTTCTGGAGCGGGTTGTGGGTTTATAGGGGAATAGGGTGGGAAGTAATTTAATTGTAATTAAGTAATTATTAATTTTAATGTATTGGTATTGATAATTAATTTATTGTTAGTTAATTATTAATTGGTAATACATTTTTATTAATTGATTAATTGATAATTATATTAATTGTGTTAATTTTTTATTGGAGTGGCTTGTGGGTTTATAGGGGAATAGGGTGGGAAGTAAATTAATTATAATAAATTAATTAATACATTTTATTTTTTGGTTTTGATAAGTAATGTATTGTTTATTAATTATTAATTGGTAATTCATTTTTATTAATTGATCAATTGATAATTATATTAATTGTGTTAAATTTTATGCGGAGTGGGTTGTGTGTTTATTGGGGAATAGTGTGGGAAGTAATTTAATGTTATTAAAGTAATTATTAATTTTAATTTATTGGTATTTATAATCAATTTATTGTTAATTTATTAATAAATCATAATTTAATTAAAAAAAATATTTAATTGATAAGTATGTTATTTTTAACCCCTACGCTATCCAACACTTTCCCTACTGTTGCACTCTTTGGAGTGGGAATAGTAATTTTTACCCCTACGCTATCCAACACTTTCCCTACTGTTGCTCTCACTGGAGTGGGAATAGTAATTTTTACCCCTACGCTATCCAACACTTTCCCTACTGTTGCACTCTCTGGAGTGGGAATAGTAATTTTTACTCCTACTCTACCCAACACGTTCCCTACTGTTGCACTCACTGGAGTGGGAATAGTAATTTTAACTCTTTCGCTATCCAACACTTTCCCTACTGTTGCACTCTCTGGGGTGGGAATAGTAAATTTTACCCCTACGCTATCCAACACTTTCCCTACTGTTGCACTCTCTGGAGTTGGAATAGTAATTTTTACCCCTACTCTATCCAACACTTTCCCTACTGTTGCACTCTCTGGGGGTGGGAATAGTAATTTTTACCCCTACGCTATCCAACACTTTCCCTACTGTTGCACTCTCTGGAGTTGGAATAGTAATTTTTACCCCTACGCTATCCAACACTTTCCCTACTGTTGCACTCTCTGGAGTGGGAATAGTAATTTTTACCCCTACGCTATCCAACACTTTCCCTACTGTTGCACTCTCTGGAGTTGGAATAGTAATTTTTACCCCTCTGCTATCCAATATTTTTCTGTATTGTTTTAGTTAATGTTGTGTATAATTTATTGTTAAAACATTAAAAATATTGTAGGTTTTTAATTTGTTATATATATTTTTTATAATTGTATTTATATTATTTGTGTATGTGTATATATGTATTTATAATTTATAAAATGTTTTTAACCATTTATAAGTTATTAAAATAATTATTTATGAATATTAAGTAAGTATATGTTATATTTTATATGTATATGTTTAATTTATTTTAACATTATATGTATTAGTTATTATTTTTAAACATTTTAAAATATTTTTAACTATGTTTCTTTTAATTATATGTATTATTTACTTTATTTTACATTATTTTGTTAACATTTAAAAAAAACGATATTTTTTACAACGATATTTTTGACATCGATATTTTTTTCTCGATATTTTTGTATTTACCATGATGTAGATAGGATGTCGATATTCTTGACTTCGATATTTTTGTCACGATATTTTTGTACCTCGATATTGTGGTAGTCGATATTTTGTCAGTGATTCGGTATATATGTGGGTGCGAGGCTGGTGGGATAGTGGGTGGATTTTTCATTTGTTGCTGCTGAGAAACAGCTATATTCACATGTGGGGGGTTATAACTGCAAGATAGAAAAGGTATTGGTATGGTCACATGGTCTGTGTTATATGTATGGAACATGCTTTCAGACCAGATTGGCTATTATTTGGGGAAGGGTGGATTTAATGACTATAAGCGGGACAGAAGAGAAAGTCGGAATTCTTTTGATTACTCATGCTTCAGCTTAAGATATGATAACAATGTTGCTGGTATCAATCACCCTTGAAACAACAGTTAAAAAGGAGATACTTGCTTACTGGACACATCTCTTAAGTCTTACAGCGACTCATTTAGCATTTAAAGACAGGATACTTCTTCAGCAATTAGGGTATAATATTATTTCTTGTACAACTCAGCAGGTCTCAATCATTTTAAACCTTAGTTCTTTTCAGTGTAAGGTACTGTGGACTACAACCGATCTGTATGGTAGTCGGCAATTTCCCAGATAGGGGTAGCTTGTCAGGTCTATACTATCTGTGCTGTCAACGGCCCGAATAAAGATGACCCAGAGTTACTAGATATGCTAAATCTTGAGCTATCACAATGGCCTGCTGATATATTGATCCATGGTGATTTTAATTGTATTATGAGTTATAAGTTGGATACAACTAATAGATCTGTTAATCCACATATGACTAAACCTTGGCAGTCTATTAAGGAGTTAACAAGTGTACATGGTCAAGTAGATCTCTAAAAGATATTGCACCCGCCTGTCACCAGGTATACATATTATTCTGCGCCTCACAGGCACTACTCTAGAATTGATATGATATTAATATCTGAGGGTCTAATCAGTGAATCCACTATGGAACTGTGTCCGAAGATCACTTCAGATCATAACCCCTTGATACTAATGCTTCAAGTCTCTGATTCTTCAAAAGGATCTCGAAGATGGACTTTTCCTTGACCGCTATTATCAAATACTGTATTCACAGCAAGGATGAGCACACAGTTGGCTGAATTTATATCGCCTAACGTGGGCTCCTCTTCTCCTAGTATTGTCTGTGACACTTTAAAAGCTTTAGTTCATAGCAGGGTCGGCTGGTGGATTTTGAAAGTGGTGGGGCGAAAAATTGTATTGTAGTGTAACGAGCGAGCGAGCGAAGCGAGCGAGCCCGAACTGCAAAAGGAAGGTGCGGGGGGGTTCTCCCCCTGCAAGAATTTTTTTTTAAAAATGGATTCAAATGGCGGCTTTTACACCACATATTTACTGCAAATTGTTGCAAACACGGGGTCCAAATATAGCATTTTAAAGCACAAGTGAGAAGAAAACTTTAGAAACATATTAAAAATGTGCCCAATCCTCTAACTGGTCTGCTTGCAAAATGACCCTGAAGCCAAGCAACGGAAACAGGCCCTCTAAGTGTTTTCTACCTGTAACACATCTCTGCCTCTTTACTGTATTGGTTCTCTCCCTTCCTCTCTCTATCTCTCTCTCTCCCTGTCTCCCTCTGTCTCCCTCTGTCTCACTCACTCTGTCTGTCTCCCTCTCTCTCTCTCTCTGTCTCCCTCCCTCTCTCTCTCTGTCTCCCTCTCTCTCTCTTTCTCTCTCCCTCTCCCTGTCTGTCTCCCTCTGTCTGTCGCCCTCCTCCCTCTGTCTATCTCCCTCTGTCTCCCTCTGTCTGTCTCCCTCACTCTGTCGCCCTCTGTCTCCCTCTCTCTGTGTCCCTCTCTCTCCCTCCCTCTGTCTTCCTCTCTCTGTCTCCCTCTCTCCCTGTCTCCCTCTCTCTCTGTCTCCCTCTCTCTCTGTCTCCCTCCCTTTGTCTGTCTCACTCTGTCTGTCTCACTCTGTCTGTCTCTGTCTCCCTCCCTCTGTCTCCCTCTGTCTGTCTCCCTCTCCCCCTGACTCCCTCCCTCTGTCTCCCTCTCTCTCCCTCTCTCTCTGTCTCCCTCTGTCTCCCTCTATCTGTCTCCCTCCCTCTGTCTCCCTCTGTCTGTCGCCCTCCTCCCTCTGTCTGTCGCCCTCCTCCCTCTGTCTGTCTCCCTCGGTCTCCCTCTGTCTGTCTCCCTCCCTCTGTCGCCCTCTGTCTCCCTCTGTCTGTCACCCTCTGTCTCCCTCTCTCTGTCTCCCTCCCTCTGTCTCCCTCCCTCTGTCTCCCTCCCTCTGTCTCCCTCCCTCTGTCTCTCCCTACCTCTGTCTCCCTCTCTCTGTCTCCCTCTCTCTCTGTCTCCCTCTCTCTCTGTCTCCCTCTCTCTCTGTCTCCCTCTCTCTCTGTCTCACTCTGTCTCTGTCTCACTCTGTCTCTGTCTTCCTCCCTCTGTCTCCCTCTGTCCGTCTCCCTCTCCCCCTGACTCCCTCCCTCTGTCTCCCTCTCCCTCTCTCTCTGTCTCCCTCTCTCTCTGTCTCCCTCTCTCTGTCTCCCTCTGTCTCCCTCTATCTGTCTCCCTCCCTCTGTCTCCCTCTGTCTGTCGCCCTCCTCCCTCTGTCTGTCTCTGTCTGTCTCCCTCTGTCTCCCTCGGCCTCCCTCTGTCTGTCTCCCTCCCTCTGTCGCCCTCTGTCTCCCTCTGTCTCCCTCTCTCTGTCTCCCTCCCTCTGTCTCCCTCCCTCTGTCTCTCCCTCTGTCTCTCCCTCCCTCTGTCGCCCTCCCTCTGTCTCCCTCTCTCTCTGTCTCCCTCTCTCTCTGTCTCACTCTGTCTCCCTCCCTCTGTCTCCCTCCCTCTGTCTGTCTCCCTTTCCCCCTGACTCCCTCCCTCTGTCTCCCTCTATCTGTCTCCCTCCATCTGTCTCCCTCTGTCTGTCGCCCTCCCTCTGTCTGTCTCCCTCTGCCTGTCTCCCTCTGCCTGTCTCCCTCCCTCTGTCTCCCTCTCTCTCTCTCTCTCTCTCTCTCCCTCTCTCTCCCTCTCTCTCCCTCTATCTGTCTCCCTCCATCTGTCTCCCTCCGTCTGTCGCCCTCCCTCTGTCTGTCTCCCTCTGTCTGTCTCCCTCTGTCTGTCTCCCTCTGTCTGTCGCCCTCTGTCTCCCTCTCTGTCTCCCTCCCTCTGTCTCCCTCCCTCTGTCTCCCTCCCTCTGTCCCTCCCTCTGTCTGTCTCCCTCTGTCTGTCTCCCTCTCTCTCTGTCTCCCTCTCTCTCTGTCTCCCTCCCTCTGTCTGTCTCACTCTGTCTGTCTCTGTCTCCCTCCCTCTGTCTCCCTCCCTCTATCTGTCTCCCTCTGTCTGTCTCCCTCTGTCTCCCTCTGTCTGTCTCCCTCTCCCCCTGACTCCCTCCCTCTGTCTCCCTCTCTCTCTCTCCCTCCCTCTATCTGTCTCCCTCCCTCTGTCTCCCTCTGTCTGTCGCCCTCCTCCCTGTCTCCCTCCCTCTGTCTCCCTCTGTCTGTCGCCCTCCTCCCTGTCTCCCTCCCTCTGTCTCCCTCTCTCTGTCTCCCTCTCTCTGTCTCCCTCCCTCTGTCTCCCTCTCTCTCCCTCTGTCTCCCTCTGTCTGTCTCCCTCCCTCTGTCTCCCTCTCTCTCTGTCTCCCTCCCTCTCTCTCTGTCTCACTCTGTCTCCCTCTGTCTGTCTCCCTCTGTCTGTCTCCCTCTGTCTGTCTCCCTCCCTCTGTCTCCCTCCCTCTGTGCCTCTCCCTCTATCTCCCTCTGTCTGTCTCCCTCAGTCTGTCTCCCTCCCTCTGTCTCCCTCCCTCCCTCTGTCTGTCTCCCTCTCTCTCTGTCTCCCTCTCTCTCTCTGTCTCCCTCTCTCCAGGTACTTTACTGTCCTAAAACCCACGTGAGGCAACTGCCAACATGGCGGGTGTCCTGGAGGCCAGCTCTAGATTCACCATCAAACCACGGGCTCAAACCTGACGGGGCAGGCTCAGCCTGTTATCCCTACTAGGTCGGTAAAAATGGTGCCACTGCTACTGAGTTTGTTATTGATGGCTCGTGCCATCTAAAGGACCACGAGAGACTATTCGGTTTGCGGTGTGAGCTATAGACGGCGCTATAAAAACCTGGCACCCACATACACATTATGTGTCACAAACAACACCTCCAACACACACAAGTGTTCCCATCATGCATGCACATGTGCACAATAGCTCAACCTCACATGCAAAAACCTTCACTGTGCATACACATAGAACAGACAGGACACACATTCGCACACACACTCATGCCACAGCCACACTAATGAAAGAAAATAGTCAGGGCCACTGTAATTATGCGACAGGGAAGGGTCGAATTATGTGGCAAGGTAACAGTTGAGTATTTTATGCGGCAATAAAAGACAAATTATGAAACATTATGTGGCACATTTTACTCACATAGAAAGAGAGTCAAACCCAACAGGCTCCCGAGAAACAACAGCACATTCCCTGCAAGCACACTGACCGCAAGAACTGACTGGTATGTATGCACGTCTAAGAGCAGCCTCTCATACACACGCGGCAGTGCACAAATAAACACCCCTCAGCTTGACACTCATACAGCCAGCACAATAACACCATAGGCCTGTAAATGCAAATGCTCCTGCATTCACGGATTGCACACACCCGCCCCCAACCTTCCTAATCCCCCACCCCTGCCCCGGGCCGGATCGAAGGAAGCAGATTAAGTCACATTCGCAATCGCTGCAGTGACTTTTATTACCAGTTGTAAATCTTCTGCACACTTCTGGAGCTGTGCGTTCATGGACAGTAACGGGGGACTTTTCCGTACTTGCAGGAGGCTCTTTGCATTGCATCCTTGCTAAACACTGCTTCCTGACGGGAGAGTGAAGCAGTTGCAGGGGTGAGGGGTGGGGGGGTAGTTTTAAAATAAAAATCCTATTCCTACCTGACAAGGTCCGCGCCGCCTCGGGTCCGTTCTGGCGCCTAGGAACAGCCGCATCACTTCTGGCAAGTGACAAACCCCTGTCAGCCAATCCTGGCACTGCTGGCAGCGCCAGGATTGACTGAGGGCACGGTTACTCTCCGCCCGCCTGCCCATTAGGAGAGCGAGGTTTGAGCCTTTGCTCAACCCTCGCTCTCCTAATGGGCATGCGCCAGCCACAGCAGACACCAGTGCGCATGACTGGGCACGGGCGAAAAATTTGCTTACCTTCCCCACTCATGCGCACTTGTGCTGCTGCCCCTGGTCTGACAATCATGTCAGTCAACATGACACCGGACCGCCCACCCCCTTCAGACTCTGAAGGGGGTGGGCGGTCCGACGTCATGCTGACTGACATGATTGTCAGTTCTCCCTCGGCGTCTCTGAACTTAAGTAAACTAAGTTTACTTAAGTTAAGAGACGCCGAGGGAGCAGCTGCGGGTGGGGGGGGGGGCAACGCCCCAATGGACGCACCGCCCCTGGTTCATAGGGCCACTGCACAATTTGGGGCATATTTATTAACCAATCATGCTGCACTGCAAGTCACCTTGCTGCGCTTCGCTGCGTGATAGGGAAAGGGCAGGAATGTGCCGTACTTAATATTGTATGGCGAATTCCTGTCATTTCCCAGCACTGGCGCACAATGTGCTGCCTAGCGCTAATGCAGTCGCCTGCGTTGTAGGCAGGATCATTTTTGTGCAGGAAGGGGCACTTCTGCACAAAAACAATCATCAGAGACATTTTCTTCTTTCTAAGTGTGCTGCAGAATGCAGAACACTTAGAAAGAGGAAACAACGAGGAGAAATTATATTTCTACTTGTTGCGCCTCTGGTGGGGAGGCGTACAATTCTGATGCATTCCCAGGTGTACCCCTCTTGGTAAATCTGGGAATTCATCAGAAAACATGGGCAAATGTGTGGGAACACCCACGCTCCACCTAAGTAAAGTCCTCACCATGCAGTGTAACGCAAGATTTGCCAAGCCATGCAAGGTGGCCTTGCATGGCTTGATAAATCGCATTATAGGTTTTGCACCACCCTGAGACCCCTTGCTTGGCGTAGGGCGAGGCAAAACCTATGATAAATATGCCTCTTTGTTTCTGAGCATAAATGGCTCCATAAGTGTCAAACACAGCTGCTGTTTCTTGAACTACTTAGGTGGGAGCAGAAACATGCTCAAAACGTTCCAGAGAAAGACCCTAATGAGCCAAAGATACGATTTGATATGATTAAGTGTCGGTGTAGTGCTGATCATATACAGAAGGAAAAGGCTGCTAAAACTTATACGGTGGGCGGGGCGCCCCTATTAAAATATGAGGATTAATTTGGCAAGGTAATGGCACATAAAATAACTGAAAAAAAGAATCAGAACATGGTTAAATGTATTAAGGATAAGGATGAGAAAATGTATTATGAAACACAGGGCACCCTTAAACAATTTAAGAGCTGTTATCTGGATCTATATACTGAGACACAGGCTCCGAATCATGGTGAATTGGACAAATATATATATTAGCAGCTAATATTTCTAGGTTAAGTCCACAGCAGGTAGAGGCACTTGATGATGTGCTCACTCTTGAAGACCTAAAAGATGCAATCGGATCACTTCTGTCGGGCAAGGCAGCAGGAGAGGACGCCCTGCCATTGGAACGCTATAAGATATTTATAGATATACAGGCACCTGTGTTACTTATGGTTATTCTTCATGTTGATCAAGCAGGAAATATACCAGACTCTTGGAACTATACTAATATTGTTATCTTTCTTAAAAAGGACAAGCCAGCGGAAAAGAGGAGGTCATATCAGCCTATATCATTAATTTTTACAGATACTAAAATACATGTAGAATTATTAGCCACAATGCTGACTTCCTGTATCTAAGTTTCAGTATGTTCACAACAACACAACTTTATCCCAGGGAGTGATACCACCAATTATAATTATGCTGCTGTAGCATTATTCGATGCCGCTAATACTTTGGGCAGACACTGGGAATGATATTATCAGATGCTGAGAAGGCATTATATAGGGTCTTGTGGTCTTTTCATTGGGCAACCCTGTGAACTATGTGCTTTGGGAATAGATATGATGATTGTGTCTAGTGCTTATATTGGCATCTAATTGCCCATGTGGTTCTGGCTGGACAATGCTCCTTTGTCTCTAAAATCTCCCGTAGTACACACCAGGGATGCCCATTATCTCCGCTCCTATTTGCTCTTTATCTGGAACCATTCTTTCCAGTATCTTATTAGTAATCCACGGATAACTTCAGTATCCTTGAATGGAATTTAGATTAAGATTTGCGCCCACGTGAACGATATAGCTGTGTATTTACCACAACCAATTCAGGCCATCCAATTCATTGCTGAGGAGGCTGAGAGATGTGTGGCAGTTTCTGAGTACCGTCTTAATCTTCAAAAGACCACAACTATTATTAATTTTGCCTCCATTCGGAAGGAACCAAGTGTCGCGCATGTCGCAATTCATCTAGGAGTTAAGATCACCTCTTCCGCTAATAAGATAATTAAATTAAATTATGAGCAGCTACTTCGTCAGTCCAAATTACAATGCGTTTATGGCTTCTGATCTATAGGGATTAAAGCCCTCGTAGAGCAGTGAGCTCTCCTGGGGCAGTCCTAAATATTAGCGTATCGATTTTGCGGGAGAGGGAAGGAATCGGATTGTTCAGGATGATCATGTGAGTTCTAAAGTACGTAAAACTGTTTCCAATGCCCAAATTGACCACAATTGAAAGATGAAGAACCAGCAGACAGGGCAGATCCTCACCTTCCGGGTCCCTGGCTGCACCCAGACCTTACGTCTCCCTGTCCTACCTGTCTGCCCCAATCACTTTGCTGCCTCATTCCATTCCGACCCCTCTCTGTGACCGTTTGCTGGAAGGATTGCATTTGCAAAGATATCAGTTTAGATTCATTATACTCTTTCTGAAACCAGTTCTAGAAGACCTTTACTTTGCCAACCAATACATATTTTTCTTAATTGTTCCTATACCTTGGACAACAATCCTTGAAAGAGCGTTGCTCTACAATCTCATGAGTGGTTTCTGTAGCATTACCAGAACAAAGATTAAACGTATCTTTCAAATGAACAAGGTAATTTGCAGGGTTTTCCACTTTGTAATTATTAATTTTCATGCATCAGTTGTAACTGGACATACTTCTATAACAGCATTCAAAAGAGCATCTCTAGCATTAATAAGAGAAGTTTCATCAATAGGTGCTTGTTGCAGACAAGCAGCTTTATCTAACAACCCGCCATTCACTTCTCCTGCTAAAATAACACATAACAATTGATTTACATCAGCCCTATGGGGTTTTTAGCATTTAAAACAGTTTGAATTCTTCATGAAACTTCTGGTGATGATCTCGTATTTTAGTAAATTGTTGGGTAATGTTTAACAGATCAAACAGGGATCAGTAAAAATGAATACTGACCCAGTACATAATACAGCACCTACTCTCATAGGGGTAGGAGGGCAACTATATGGACATGAGAAAAATTACTTGGATCATCACTGTCCTTCGCACTAACTGAAGGAGTGTGTCATTCAACAGGGGATGTTTTATTCAAGCTCTCTTATCCTACGTCCTGCAGTCATCCTTAGACCATCCTGAGTGGTAATCCAACCGCACCCGATCGCTCAGATCCAGTGCTTCGGATTGGTAGGGTACTAAGCGAGAGTGCATTGGGGATTGCAAGTGGTGTGTCAGCCTCTCGTCTCATTCTTGCGCCTGTCACGCTGTTGCCAGTCACTGTGTCCACCTGCATGGTGTTTGCTTGTGCCCCTCCCATCAATGTATTGACTAACTTCGTACCCAGGTGTTCCTTGTGGTGAGCCCCTAGCGTACCCTCCCTGTAGGGAAACTTAAAACCTCTAGAATGTCCTTTTTTTCTACTGTTTCTAGGGTTTTGCTAGTAAATGGGGAAATATATAAGGAGGAGGTGGCGCAGTAGGGGTACAAGTCCTAAGTCTGCCCCTCAGGTGACTTGCCCCAGAGATTCCTGCTTTTGTTTGACAGCTTCCTAGTACAAATTAAAAAAGGTGCCTATTGTTTTGGACTGGATTTATATGATCTTTCAATCATTTCTAAAGGTTATTCCAGTACTCCAATATCAAAGGTACCTGCTTCTGTAGAATACTAATTATCCTCACCACCAGTGCACCCATTCTTTTATATAACTGCATATGCTTTTATCAAACTGATGGTAGATCACATGGGTGAAAGTCTCTTGCTGGTGCTTTCTCCACTTTCAATTTATCTGCCTCAATTTTCTTTCTTACAGACCTGTTTCTATAATCTATGCCCATCCCACTAAAACAGACTAGAGCAGACCTGCCAACTTATAAAACTATTTTTCCGTGTGAGAATGGGATTTGGCATAGAAGGGGGCAGCCCTCGTACCGAAGGCTATCCAAGAGGCACTTTGCCCCCTCCTCCCCTGTAGGAAAGTAGGACCTACTTTCATGGTTACCCCCACTTTTTGCTTGGTGTCAGTATGTTTTTGACTAGTCTGACTGGGAACCTGCTAATCAAGACCCAGTCACTGTGCTCTCACCCTAAATTAACCATGGTAAGTACTTCTGTACATTCACAATTGGCCACTGGTGTACCCTTGTGAGGCCCTAGTATATGGTACTAAGGTACCCAGGGCATACGTACACCAGGGGTCTCCCATGGGCTGCAGCATGTATTGTGCCACCCATGAGAGACCACTTAAACTGTGACTATATGCCTGCCATTGCAGCATGTGTGAGTTGGTGCTTGCAACCCTCACAACAGATATACGTTTTCTTATATCTGAGGTCACTGCACTTAAATCCTTGAAGTCACCCCTATGGCAGGCCTTTTAGTTCTGAAGCAGAGGGCTTGGTTATAAGTGTGAGGGTGCCCCTGCATGAGCAGGGCACCCCTACAAACCCCGGAGTCGATTCTCCAGGCTTTGTAAGTGCGGTCAGGCATTTTAATGCGTATAGTGGATGTCAATCATTATGAGATGTCTAACTGTACAGTGGCTGCACCGAAATGGTCATGTTTGGTATTAAACATGCTGGAATCATACCCCAACACCGATTCCAGTGTTGGAAGTATGATCCCATGTACTGGGGGGCACCCTTGTGCTGCCCTCCTGTACTACCAGTGCCAGCCATTTAGGGTCTGACAGCAAGCTAGTACTGCTGCCCACCACAGACACGATTCTGCCCTCCTGCTGCTGAGCCAAGCTCGAGCAGGGGAAGGTAGAACGAGAGGTTTCCTGCCGGTGGTTCCTCAGATTCATCATGGGACAAGACTCAAGATTGAAACCACGTCACTCTTCGACTGTCTGGACACTTGGACTTCGCCTGAAACTGAATTAACGAAGACTCCTGCTGCTCCTTATCTTGCTGTTCTTCATCATCTGTGTTTGTGCTTCTTCCAGGATCTTCAACAGACCTGTGGGCATCAAGGACACCCGAAGTAATCTCCCTTGGAGTGAAGGAGTCACTCCCCTGCATCTGCAGGCACCGCAACAAAGCTGACTGGTCTGCTACTCTTGACGTCCCATGGACTTTGAAAGACTCAGCAACACAGGTGGTGGTTCTGCAATTCCCCTGAGGCCTGCCTGGCCTGTCCTGTCTTGAACTTTGAGACAAGTATGCTTCATCGGAACCGCTGGGACCAAACCCCTGTGCACCGTGTTGAATAGCCGTTGCCAAGGCTTGTTGGCTCTGCACTCCAGAGATCTTCAGGCTACAAGAAGCTCCAGCATCTCTTCCTGCCAAGTACAGCATCCTCACCACATCCTCTGCACCGTGGGCCTTCCTTCTTGGTGAGCTGCTCGAGGTTCTCCTGCGACTCCTGTGCCTTTGTCTTTGGGCTACAAGAAGCTCCAACATCTCTTCCTGCCAAGTACAGCATCCTCACCACATCCTCTGCACCGAGGGCCTTCGTTCTTGGTGAGCTGCTCGAGGCCCTCTTGCGACTCCTGCGCCTTTGGCCTGGGGGTCCTTCTGAGGGTCTTCTTCAGTGGGCTTCCCTGCTTGCTTAGGGCCTGCTCTGACTCTCCTGCTTGTGGTAAGTCTCTTGGACCTTGCTGGTCCCAATGTTGCTCCTTCTTCGTTCTCCATGCCAGTTGCAGCTGCCAAGTCTTGTTGGTGCTCCTGCCGGACACCAACCCCCTGATTCTCGACTTCCGACATGGGACGGCTCGTGCACAGCTCCTGGTCTTCCTCATCATCGCCTGCTCTTCACAGCTACAGCTACAAGGTCACTGTCAACACTTCTGAACCGGATGAAATCAGTGGGCTTTGCTCATCCATGACTCCTGGTCACCTCCGAGTGGCATAGACTCTGTCCCCTCTGCTTACAGATTCTCCTCTTCAAGAATCCACCCTTGGATTCCACCAGACTCTTGCACAGTCTTCTCCAGCAGCATCTTTTCTGAAGTCCTCTATTGTGGTCTACTGCGGTTTCCAACGTCACTTCGCACCTATGCACCTGGCTTCCCTGGTTTAGGTATCCTGGTTCCTGGTGTATCCACGGGTGGGGTGACTCTCCGACCTTCTGTCTTCTACGGGGTTTCTTCAAAGTCCACTGGTGAGGGGCCTTCTTCTTAAAAACTGCAGCTGTGACTTCCTTGTTGACTTCCGTTGGACATGTGGCTGTGTTTCCACTCTGCACCCAGCCTCCGTGGGGTTCCTGGGTACTTACTTTGGGTGATTGCTTGTGCCCCCAGCTCCTCTGAGTCTCCTGGTCCAAGTCCTGACTTCGGTCGTACTTCGCATTCCACTTTTTTAGTATATGGTTTGGTCTCCCCCTGGAGACCACTGCATTTTATGCTTACTTACCTGATTGCAATTGAAGTATTGTTGTGTATTTGTGTTTATATCTCCAGGTAGGAGATATACCAATATGTTACTGAGTGTTGTGTAATAAATAGACATATTTTTTTTTACATATACACTGTGTGGTTCTTTTTCGTTTTACCTACACTCCATGAGTAGAACTGGTAAAACAAGCTGCTTAACAATCCCTCAAGAAAAACCTGATGGCTGCTCTCGATAGCTACCACTTTGAGAGCTTTCTACGGTTATCAAAGACCACTAAAACCACAATAAGGGTTGCTTGGACTTGTGCAAGGTGCATCACTTAAATAAGTGTGCACCATCTACTAAGCCAGCCTCCTACACCTCCCAAACACCTTCCCCCCAAAAAAAAGAAAACAAAAGCTTGCTGAGGCTGCTGCCAATATCCTGAGGTATTTTCACACCCCTTAATGGATATTGGCAGCCCAGAGCCTCTGCAAATGAGCTGAAAAGCCACTCCGTGTAGTGGTTTTCAGTTCGTCTTTCCTGCCACCATGGGATTTCGGCCCCTCACCAGGTGACAATTGGACGTTTCTAGCAACTTTTACTGGATTTCATCTACCGGCCGGGCACCAGGTGGTGGCTAGTTTAATTTCATTACACACACTGGACGAAGGATATGTGACAAACAAGCTGCCGTATTGTATGACATTACATGTTTTGGCTTGACATTGATTCTCTGCCTTGAAAAAGTCTTTGTGACGAAACATGTGTCAGCTGCCATTTCGTTGATGTATTATGACATAAACTAGGATTAGTAGAAAACTTGTGGAATAAACTACAATTTCTGTTCAACTCTACACCATTGAATTATTATTAATTTTTACTGGACTTTGTTACATGCTTCGGTACTTCTATTTCTACAAGTTCACCGTTCTGGGACTTTGTTCCAGGCCGGATGTAGCACCCTTGATGGCACGGTGACTGTACTAGGAGAGCACCAATGTATGGACAGTCATTATAAAAACGAAATACTTTCTCCCCCACTGTGGCCGTTTGTGAATGTGCGTTGGAATAACATCCAACACAGATCTAAACACAAAAAATTCAGTTAAAAAACTCGATCAGTGGCTCCACAAAGCTTTTTATATCTAATACCACTAAAAACGGCAAAACAGGACAAAAGAAAACAAGCTTCTTAGATGAATGCAGAATTTAAAGAGATAAAGCAACAAATTGCAATGCTGCAACACAACTGATTCAAACCAAATAACGACCAAGTCAAATTTCACCTACACAATTATAACAGAATAAACAAGTCAGCAATCAAAAAAGCTAAAAAAGGTACTATTCAAACAGAATTCAAAATGGTAAATGTGCAAATAAGGAATTTTGTAACATTCTCACTGAATTACGTAAACCTAAATGCACAGAAGGATCTCATCCCATTTCTCAAGAATGTATTGACAAACTGGCAAATCAATACACAACCAAAGCAGAGATGTTGGTATCCTATTTAAAGCAAAAGTAAACCACTAGCGCCAACCCATTTCTAAGAAACCCCTCCAAGACTAAGCTAACCCAGCCTCTACATTCTTTCAAACAATTATCATAAATTTAATTTATAATTCTTGTCAAAGCAAGCAGGCCAACAGGCTGTCCTTCTGACCTTGTCCTCCACAAATCTTTGAGAACATTCTTTTAACTACCTCTGCTGCCACACCAGTCAGAACAATCAACAATAATTCTTTAACTACAGGAGTCTTTCCAGAAGACTTAAAAAAAGGCATCCAGGGGGCGTGGCCGGGCAAGATGGCCGAGAGGACGTAATCCATCTCGGCTCCCGGTCCGCGCACTGTTCCGGAGCTAATTGGGGCAGATTCCCGGGGCGCTGAGGACTGAGCTCGGCTCCCACACACAGCGGAAGATGTGGCGCTCAGTCGGAGAGGTCCCTACCTGCTACATCTCGACCAGGGGCACTCCTGCTTCAGCCTGAGTGGTAACGCGAGGCCGAGTGGCAAAATGGCGTCTGCCGGGCTGCGCTGACCGCCGGCGGCTGCTGGTGCCGTCTGAAGATCCTGCCAGTCGAGATTGCCCTCTCTGTCAGGGTAAGGCTGGAACGCACCGGGACTGCCAGAGCGTTGTCGCCGCTTCCCCCTGGGACAATCCACGAACTACGCGGCATCGCGACCCGCCTGCCTGACCCTAAAATGGCGGCCCACTAGCGACATCGGCGATACCGCGTTCTCAGCCGAGATTCCAGCTCTCTGCCCAGCGACTCCCCCGGCGGCGGACCTGAGGTGCTGCGGCTCCCCCTGCTGAGGGTTGGATGAAGTCGGGGCCCACGGGGGGCCCGGAGTGGTGCCCTACACCTTCCGGTGGGGGCTGTGTGTCTGCCTCTGCTTGTCCTGACCGGAATGGGGTGGCGCAGGGGATGGTGGCCGATACTGCTTGACCGGTACCCCGCGTCATGTGGGCGCGACCTTGCGGACCCCAGCCACCTGGCGCCATATCCACCGAGAGGTGACCCGTCGAGCGTGCTTCTCCCCTCTTACCTTCCGGAGATCACTTCACGGCTGCCAGCGCGCCTAAAGGGAGGAGGTCCTGCTTCGATCAGCGGGGAGGACCCTTTTTCAGATCGGGCATCCACGCGCGCCTTCCCTACACCTTGGAGGTCGCAACCACCAGCCTGCTGAACGAATTCCGTGGACGCCCTCATCGCGCCGACGGAGAGACCCTTGGGGCAGGCCCGCATGCCGCCCAAGAAGGGGACGGCCAGAACATCTGCTAAGGTCTCTGATTTCTTTGTGGCCTCGGACAGGCGCTCGGGGCTGAGTGCGACCGATGAAGCAACCACAATGGCGCTCACGAAAGCGGAGCTCCAGGCCATGTTCAAGGATTTCAAGATGGAGCTGCGCAAGGACCTGGGGCAGGACATCAAATCCTCCATGGAGCAGTTACGGACGGACCTGACCGGAAAGTTGACTTCCCTCCAGCAGGATGTAGACTCAGTGGGTACCCGAGTTCTGGATTTGGAGGTGCACCACCAGGATCAAGAAAAGCTCACGACAGAGCTCAGAGATGATGTCCGCTATCTCCGTGATCAGCTTCTTCAGTCGCAACTTAAGACGGAGGACCTTGAAAATAGGGCCCGGAGGGGAGAATATTCGCGTCCGGGACCTGGAGGAGGGCGCGGAGGGGCCAGATCTGGAGGCATTCATGGAGGGGCTCTTTGCGGAGATCCTAAGCCCTCAATCCCTCAAAATAAAACTGGAACGGGTCCACCGAGTGGGACAATTGCAGAATAGAGACAGGAGGAGGCCCCGAGACATCCTAGCGAAATTCCGCTCATTCAAGGTCAAGGAAGAGGTGCTCGCAGCGGCTAGGCCCAAGGACTCCATCTCTTTCCAAAAGCACACGTGTACGATCTACCAAGACCTGGCGCCGGCCACTCTTGCACGGAGACAGCTGTTCAGGCCTCTCACTGCCAAACTCCGAGAGGATAAGATTAGATATCGGTGGACTTTCCCGTTTGGACTTAGTTTCGAATTTCGTAATAAACAGCGTCATATCTCTGATCTACAGGAAGGGTTGGTTCTGCTGGGTCTCTCCGTGGAGGATCAGGACTCCGCTTCGGATGCCTCAAACGCACTACACAAGGCCCGGGCGGACGCGCCTGCATGGTCGGCGGGCTCACGCAGAGGCCACAGATGAATCCCCGACGAATGCTTCACGGCATTGCATCATTCTGTTCGGGGTGGGAGTGGTTTCTAGCACAACCATGGTCAGCGGGGGCTGAGGGGACCGCTGCACATTCTTGAGGGACGAGTGGGGTGGTGTCTCACTCCTCCTGGCTGTTTCATCCTGATGGAGCAGTAAAAATAAAAAAATTAACCCCTAACAAATTATATAATTAATTAATTAAAAAAATGTTCGTTTAAATGTATTAATCAACATTGTATATGTGGGAATGGTAATATGCCAATGTATGTGCTAAATAATCTACTAATGAATGTCCGTGTGTCTAATCATAACGTAAGAATAAAAAGCGTACTAAATAAAATAAATGCATGTTTGTGCTTCATAGAAATAAAATGTGTCGTTGCAAAAACAATAGTGATGGTAAGTAAGGAGCAGCTTAAATGTCGCTTTTTGCTAGGTAACAAATAATTGGGGTACGTAGACGGGAGGGAAACGAAAGGGATATTTTTCTCTATTTTAATTATGTTTTATTTGCCTCAAATTAGTGCTTCTAAAATAGAACCGAGTGGCGAGATAAAATGGCCGCCAGTGGGAAGATGTGCGCAGGCGCAAGGGGACACGTGGTACGGGATGAGATTGAAGAAATCTGGAGCCGCGTGATGTCTCTGAGAGGCTAGGATGCAAGAAATGGTCAAGGCTGGTGTGACCTAATTGAACTGATAGTGTGCCGTGAGGATCAGGAGAGAGTCCGTGGGAAAGGAGCCCAAGAGAAAGGACAATGACTGCGGAGTTCTTGAATGTGTCAAAAGAAGATACAAATGGACTGATCGAATCGGATGGAAATGTTTAAGCGTATGGGAAAGGAAATGATCCAAGGACCCTTGAATCCAAGAGAACTTGATTAAAGAATGAATAAGCTGACATGCATGGACCAATGAAAGAAAAGCGTGATATTAATGTTGCAACAGTTAGTTAGCAAAGTTAGAATTGGGGTATAAGAGGGCCTACTCTTAGTGGGAGGGTTCAGTTGCAGTGAGTTCCAGGGAAGTTCCAGAGAGTTGCAGTTCGAGAGTCGTGGGTGCAGTAGAGGAGACGGGTTGCAGGTAGCTGATGCTGACGAGCTGAAGTTGCTGTTGCGGTCTTAACTTTACAGTTGAGTATGAGAATCAGGCTATTTCTAAATCCCAAAGTTAGGTTAGAAATCATTAGGCTAAATTAGGAAGCTAGGCAGGTAACTAAGGTTTTTGGCTTCATGATAAAATTTCCTTTCTGCAATAAATTGATTATGCTTAATAAAATTGTGAATTTAAAATGAATAATTGAATAAAGTATTAAATCTTTTCATGCTTTTAAAAATTATATAAAATTTAAGATTCTTTAAAAACCAAAATGACTCAGTGGTTATTTTCCTAAATGATTGTGACATGAGTAATTGGTTGATTGTGATTCAGCTGGTCTTAATCACTATGAACTGATTTCTTAAATGAATGATTCATCGACAAAACAATGAGCAGGAATATCTTAAGAAATAATTAAAAGAAAGTGACAAATTAAGGTAAATAGATATCCTTGCTCTTCCAGCGGTACACAAAATGGTGTTCTCCATTTAGTTCTCATGCTTCTCCTAGGAGTACAGAAATTCATAAAGGTGTAAAAGGAAATCCAGGAGTGTGTGTGTGTGTGTTTAGGCGATGTTTATGGGCCCCATCGTCATGTGGATATGAGAAATACAGTTTGCTCCTGGATGACCTATAAGTAACCTGGGAGGAGGATAGTTTTTATTGTACGCGCTGACTAACACTATATGTTGAGTCACGTTATGTTATATATAAGTTTTCACGCTTCTGGGATGTAGGAAGTGGAACACGTGTGGCAAGAGAAGTCACATGGAATTTGGTACATGGTCTGAATTCATTTTGGTAATAACACAGGTTGTGTTATGTTAGGGATTTTCTGTATGAAAGGTGTGTAACTGAGATAGCAAATCACGTTTACTTGTGAAACTTTGGCCTTAATTCTCAGGAGCCTAGTCTCCACATGTGTCTTATCCCCAGAGAAACGAGTAAATTGTTTGTTTGAAAGAAGGGTAAGGTAGAGGGAAGTGCTACTTTATCGGCGAAAGTAAATAATTCTGTGGTAGGGTAGAGGTAAGCGCTGCCTACTGGAAAAACAGGATTCTTGTGTAAAAGGACAAAGCTGTCACTTTGTTTAGCGAATCAGACTATGGAATTGTTTATTTGTTGTAACTAACGAAGAAAACTGTGAAAAAGAAAAATTGCCGATAAATTTTGTAAAGGAGGGGTAAAGAGTAGAAGTGACGTGAAAAAGTGCCGCGCTAGGATTGGTCAGTGCACTAGTCACGTGAATACAGAGCAGGAGTGACGTAGAAAAGTGCCGCGCTAGGATTGGTTGGTTCGCGGACGGTGGAAATCGTTCTGATTGGTACGTTAGTGTGAATCGCGCTGTAATTGGACGAAGTTCCGTACACAGAAACAGCGTTAGAGTAAAGAGGAAACAAATAGAAAACATGCCGTATTACGAGTATGAAAGGGAGAGAACGTCATGGACGACGAAATTGAAGAATTTCTTTAAGAAAGACAAAAAGGTTGTGACTAGAGAGGGACAAGTAATTCCTCCGCCAAAATCAGCAGCTTCACATATGATGCTGAAATATGGATATCATACGTGCATATGGTTGGATAATTGGGTAAAATATACAAAGAATGATGGAGCATTGGCTTTTCCTGAAAATGGTTCTTTTAATGTAGCGATTTTACGGAATTTAAAAGAAAAGATGCTTAAATTGGAACCTAGACCTAGACCGACACAGTTTGAGGCTTTAACAGAGTGGGAAGATGAGATGTATGAGAAAGAAAGATTCAGAGGTATGAAAGGTTATGAGTTCGTGCCCGGAAGAATGTGGGGAATGAATCATGAGGACAGAATAAAACGATGGAGATGTGCTAACATGACAGGAGGTTTGTTTCCAGCTTTTACAGTTGAGGAAGGGACTAAGAAAAAACGGACTGAGAAAAAGAAACATTTAGAGAGAGAAAAGTATATGCATGAGAGCAAAACGGATGACGAGTTGCTGGAAGATATATTAAATAAAAATCCACCTCCGTATCAGCAAAATTCTACAGTGGTGACACCAAATGCGCCACCAATAGAAGCTATGCGAAATGAAAGTCCAGAAAAAAGACAAGAAATAAATAGGTCACAAGAACAAATAAGAACTTCCCAAATTGAGGGAATAGAAAATGATAGTGCAAGAGAATTGGCAAGGACAACAAAAGAACTAACTGAGAAAATTAGAGAATTAACAAAGAATATGGAAGCAGTTACCGTACCCGTAACAATAGGTCCAGTAATACCAGTTTTCGAGAATCAGAAAATTGATGAACGATCTTTGGTGATTCCCTTGAGTTCGCAATTCCAAAGAGAAAAGGAAAGGATAGAAACAAGTCCAGGTACGAGCAATTTGACTAGTGCTTACAGACCAAGTCCACCTGAAAATTTGACAGTGAATGAGTGTAGCGGTAGGAAAATGCCTATGGTAACTGAATCTGCAACAGTGACACCTGAAAAGAGTGGAAATTGGACAGAAATAAATAGTACTCCTATAGGTCCGACTCCTGATGAGTTAAATGAGTGGATGAAAGCTTTTAAAATAAAAGAAACGGAAGAAAAACCATTAGATGTGATCAGATTGAAGATTGACATGGAAGAATTAATTCTAGGAACGATTGGTACAGAAAAGATAAAGAATTATCAGGACGATGAAATAATGTTTCTGTGCAAAAGTATAACATGGAGAGCAAAGAATTTACATGACAAACTAGAAGAAGTGGCCGGTGAGATTGGAATAGATTTTGCAAAAGTAAAAACGTTGCAGAAACCATACAGAGTAGATTTTTGTGAAAAAGATATTGAAAATTTGAATACAGCGGGAAGGCTGACACAGATAAAAGAGTTGATTGTTTTGTTGAGAAAATGGGGTGATGTAGACAGATGGAAGGTTAGATGGACAAAGAAGAATGAGAAAAGTGTAGACAAAGGTTCATTGGCTTTTATGATAACAGAAAAGGAACATGTTGTTAAAGAGTACCCTATGAGAGAAACTCCAGGTGGTAGTTATGTGCATGTTCCCTGGACTAGGCAGGACATCCTGTCATTTACAAATGACTTTCCAAAGTTAAGAGAAAAGCCAGTTGAGTGGTACCGACAGGTAGAAAGGTTTGTAAAGGTCTCGAAAGTGTTGTGGATAGATTTGGATGGATTGTTTGACATAGTGGTACCAACGGATCTATGGTCAGAATGTAAGATTACAGTTGACTGGCCAACTACAGAATATCCAAGAGATCCTAAGACAGGAGCTCCAGGACCAGATGTGATGAAGAAATACGATAAAGTGATTACCTTTTTGAAAAATAAGATTCCTCCAAAAGAGACAGATTGGGTTAAGATTGATAGAACTACACAGGAAAGCAAGGAGAGTGTACATGCATATTATGAGCGATTGTTGTTGGTTTTCAAACAGTATAGTGGTTATGAGGAATTAAGTGAAAAGGATATGAGTCATTTTGTATACCGATTTGTATTTGGCTTGAAACAAGAAATAAGTGATATGATTAAGCAACATATGATAAACTGGCAGAATGCAAGTGTAGATGAGGTGCTGAGGTATGCTAAGTATTGTAGTGATGAAATAGAGAGTAAACAGCGTAAGTTGAAAGAAAAAGCAATGTGGGCACAAGTGAAAGTGGCAGAAAAACAAGAAGCTCAATTGGATAATAATAATGGAAACGAATCAGGACAGAATAAGATGCGACCAAATATAGGTAAAGGAAAAGGACAAGTGAGTCTAGAAGAGGCAAAGAAGAAATGGCCATGTCATAATTGCGGAAAATTGGGGCATTGGAGAAATGAGTGTAAATTCCCACCTAAACCTAATCCGGAACATCAATCATTAACTCCACAGGTGCAGAATGAGGTAGTTGTTCAACAAAGTCAGGTGCCACAACCACCACTTCCCAACACTGTTAACCAGCAAAGATACAGTACAGAAACAGGATTCTACGGAGGAGAGCAGGTAACACAGTTGCCGAGAGCAGCTAACATTTCCCAGTATTGGTTGCATCAGAGTGAGGATGACCCGGATGAAAGTTTCTGACGGTGCGCAAGAGAGGGGAAAGAGTGCGTGCTTGGCGCAACTCTAGAGGTAGATCAGTCTGGTCCCTTTGTGGATGGAGAAGTGAATGGAGCAAACGTAACATTCCTTGTCGATACTGGAGCTACCCGTTCTACTGTTAGGTCAGTGGAAATTCCGAACCTTCCTCTCTCAGGTGAATGCATCCAAGTGGTAGGAGTTGCCAATCAGCAGATTAAAACCCCACTTACTGAATTGGTAGAAGTAAAAATTGGTTCTTTTAGAAAAATGCATAAGTTTGTAGTGTGCGATTGTAGTCCTGTAAATCTTCTAGGTCGTGACCTCTTGTGTAAAATGAATTGCACAATTTATTGTACACCAGATGGAATTGGTTTTCAGACTTCAGACGAAGATGCTTTGTATAAAGTAACTTTGATGAATCAGGAACCTGAAATGAATGGGTTGTTTCCTGCATTTGATGCAGGAAAACTTCCAGAAGAGTTAAAAAGTACAGTGAAAGAAAGTGTGTGGGATTTTACAGGAGAAGACATTGGATTAATGAGAGAAGTTGATCCCGTAAAAGTGACAGTGAAAGAAGGGATAAGTTATCCAAACACGCCACAGTACAAATTAACTCCAGAAATAATTGAAGGAATAACTCCTGTGATAAATAAGATGATTGAACAGGGAATTCTGAAAGAAATCATGAGCAGTCCATGTAATTCACCTATTATGGGACTGAAGAAGCCAAATGGAACATACAGAATAGTACAGGATTTGAGAAAGATCAACAAAATAGTTGTACCATGCTGTCCAATAGTGCCAAACCCTGCAGTGATTCTATATCAAATTCCGCATGAAGCTGAGTGGTACACTGTGATAGATTTGTGTCATGCATTTTTCTCTATTCCTTTGCATCCAGATAGCCAGCCATTATTTGCATTCCGTTTTGGAGAGCGTATTTTGGCATGGTGCCGAATTCCTCAGGGGTATACAGAGAGCCCCTCAATTTTTAATCAGATTCTAAAGAAATCTCTGGAAAATTTAAAAATGCCAGAAAAATCAGTGATGGTGCAGTATATCGATGACTTATTGGTGGCATCGAAAACCAAAGAGGCATGTGTAAGTGACACAATTGCTTTACTGAACCATTTGGAGAAAAGAGGACATAAGGTGTCCCCTTCAAAATTACAGTTTTGTCAGAAAGAAGTCCAGTATTTAGGACATAAAATTGAGAAAGGAGTGCGGAAAATAGCGACAGAAAGAGTAAGAATGATTCAAGGAATGAGAGCACCAATGACTCAAAGAGAGGTAAGAATGTTTTTGGGAATGGTTGGATATTGTCGACAATGGATAAGTGGATTTTCTTTGATTGCAAAACCATTACAAAAATTGACAAAGAAAGATGTAAAAGACCCTTTTGAGTTAAACAAGGAAGAAATGAAATCTTTCAAAGAATTGAAAAGGAAACTGTGTGAGGCCCCTGCATTAGGCATGCCTGATTATGAGAAGGATTTTGAGTTATACTGCAGTGAAAGAGATGGATGTGCATTTTCAGTACTGGTACAAAAACATGGCACCATGAAGAGGCCTATAGCTTACTTTTCAGCTGTTTTAGATCCTATAGCAAAAGCATTGCCTGGATGTTTGAAAGCAGTTGCTGCTACTTGTGTAAGTCTGGAACAAAGTGAAGGTATAGTGATGGGGTATCCACTGAGAGTATATGTTCCCCATTCAGTAGAAATTCTTTTGACAAGAACAAAAACACAGTACATGACACATAGTCGGCTGACTAAGTACGAAAAAGTCATCTTGAGTGCAGAAAATGTGACCATAGATAGATGCATAAATGTAAATCCTTCGACATCATTGCCAGATGAAGAGAGTATAATTGAACAAGATGAAGTAGATCATGATTGTCTGAATGTGCTGGAATATTGCACAAAACCAAGAGCTGACATAAAAGATGAACCGTTAAAGGAATCCGATTATGTCATGTTTGTAGATGGTTCATGTTTACGCACAAAGGAAGGAGTGTTAAGCGCAGCTTATGCAGTATGCACAGTGGCAACTGTAATGGAAGCGTCTTGTCTGAAAGGAGTTAGGTCTGCCCAAGTTGCGGAACTAATTGCTTTGATTCAAGCATGTAAATTGGGGAAAAATGTACGAATCACGATTGTGACCGATAGCCAATATGGTTTCGGCATCGTACATGATTTTGGCCAGATTTGGTCACAAAGAGGATTTTTGACATCTGCAGGAACACCTATCAGAAATGGAGATTATGTTAAAAAACTGCTTGAGGCGATACAGCTGCCTAAACAAATAGCTGTAGTGAAGTGCAAGGCGCATAAGAAAAACGAAGATTACATAGCGGTTGGCAATAATTATGCTGACGAGATCGCTAGATATTGTGCGGAAAACATGGCGTCCCTGAACAGAAATAGAGAAAGGGAGCATGTCTCTTGTCCTTTGCTTTTCACTAATGCAGTCGAAACATGGGATGAAGTAAGGCAGTTACAAGAAACAGCAAGAGATGAGGAAAAGGATTACTGGATTAAAGCAGGATGTAGAAGACAGGAAGATAATGGAGTGTGGGTATACAGAGATGAAAGACCAGTTATGCCTGATAGCATGATTGCAGACATGGCACGGATGTACCATGGACAAGCTCATATTGGGAGAGATGCAATGATCAGACTTTTTAGACAAACTTGGTACAATCCAAAATTCAGAGCCATTGCTGAAAGTCTTTGTCAAAGATGTCTTATTTGTCAACAATTTAACCCAGGAAGAAAAACAGTAGTGAGTCTAGGAACAATAGGACGAGAAGGAGGTCCATTCACAAGGATACAGATGGATTTTATTGAGATGCCCCCTAGTAACAGATTAAGATATGTTCTGGTGGTCGTCTGTTTGTTCTCTCGTTGGGTGGAGGCATACCCCACAAGAAGGAATGATGGAACAACAGTGGCAAAACTTATGCTACGAGAGTTCATTCCGAGGTATGGTTTTCCAGTCACAGTTGAGACAGATAGAGGAAAACATTTTCAAAATGAGTTGATCCAATTGATTTGTGAAGCATTGAGTATTAAACAAAAACTACATTGTGCTTACAGACCCGAAGCTTCTGGGGTAGTAGAGCAGATAAATGGAACAATTAAAAACAGATTAGGAAAAATGTGTCAAGCTACAGGACTCAAATGGCCAGATGCACTGCCTCTTGTTCTGATGACCATCAGAAGCATCCCTGAAAAGAAAACGGGACTCAGTCCTCATGAAATGATCATGGGACGAGCAATGAGACAAGCCCACGTACCAGTCAACAAGTTATTGACAATAACTGATGATCTAATACTGGATTATTGCAAAGGACTGGCTGATGTGGTGCGTTCTGTGTTTCATCAGGTTGGACCGGATGCGACCACTCTTGAAAGAAAACCAGCCCACGACTTGAATCCAGGAGACTGGGTCCGTATTAAAGTCCACAGGAGAAGAAACTGTCTAGTTCCGCGTTGGGATGAGCCAAGACAGGTAATCCTAGTAACAACGACTGCTGTCAAGTGTGCAGGAGTAAAGAACTGGGTTCATGCCAGCCACACAATCAGAATTCCAGAACCTACAGATCGACATGTGAATCGGCGTCTGGAAGTGTGGGATAAAAGTTTAACGGCGGGAACAACCAAGATAAAAGAAAGGGTGCCAGAACTTGAAGATCGACCTGAAAGTCGACATCTGGAGACCCCAACGGAAAACACCTCTAGAGAAGAAGAGGAACAAGAAGAAGAAGAAGAAAGAAATTCAGAAGTTCCAGAACTTGAAGATCGACCTGTAAGTCGACATCTGGAAATATCTGACACAACTTCAGGATCTGATGATTCAGCTGCAAATTGGGAAGAATTCCGAAAGGGAACTTGGGGTTATAAACCAATTAGAGAAGAAACTGAGCAAGAAATTGAGTTAGATGAACAACCAAGTACGAGTTATGGTGGAAATCATTCAGAAACAATATTAATAGATGAAGTAGGGAAAGAAATACACAAAAAGTTAGAAAATCGAGAAGAACCCCGAGGAGCAATAGGGATAGATAGAAAAACAGGAGAACAGGGAAATTCAGAAACAGGTAAAGAGGAAAACACGAAATCGGAAGAACCCCGAGGAGGGACAGTGATAAGGGAAAACGAAAAGGAGAAGATAGATCCACCAGTAGGAGATGACGAGATTATAAGTTTCAAAATAAGAGACAATAGTGAGACAGTTGAAACAGAAACAGAAGAAAGTGGAGGAGAGGAAAAAGCAAAGACTGAATCAAGAAAAAGAAATTGGAGGTCGGAAAGAGAAGAAAGAGAGGGTGAGGTCAAAAGGCCAAGAAAAGGAGATAATTGGCCCAACAGCTATGTTAGAAAATTGAGATATAGAATAATAAGAGCAGAAGATGAAGATGCTGAACAAGTAAATGAAGTAACAAGTCAAAAGGGACAAGAAAAACCAAGTGGAAAAAGATTACAAAAGTCCAAAAGGACAAGGAAAATAAATTCAAAATTTAAGTCACCTGAGTGGCTGTATATTGCACTAACAGATTACAAAGGAGAAGAAGAAAACACTCACGAAAACCAGAGACTGAGAAGTCGGATGGGAAAAGGTGAGATGCAACAAAAGGACTGAAGTGAAGACTTAAAGTGCTTCTGCCGGACGTGACAATTTTACTGGATGTGACAAATCACCGGATGTGACAACGAAAGAATTCTGGAGAGAATTAAAGAAAGTACCAAGCAAAGACTTTTTGAAAGCAGAGTGGCGTCTAAGTCATTTTGAGGTGTAGTGACACAATTTTCTGAAAATTTAACAAATAGAAAAAGAAAAATGGAAAATAATGAGAATAGAAGAGATAAATGTGATTTTATAAAGAGATGGTGCAAGATGTGCTGCTTTTGTACAGGGTTATTATTGACCATATGGATAGTTTTAGCAATCACAATTCCTATTAGTGTAGCTGTGATGGAAGCAAAGAATGATACTAAACAAGAAAAAGAAACTAATATTAAAGAACAAGTTGTTTTAAGAAGTAGTGCAGAGTTGCATAAGGATAGGTCAGTAACAGATTTTTCAAAGAATGTTTTTACAAAGTTGTTGTATGAGTACGTAAAAACAATGGAAGTGAGAGATTGTTATGTTTGTATGCAATTGCCTGCATCAGTATCTGAAGGTGTGACTTATCATCACTTACCTTTGACTTATGGAATAACATGTAGTGTAATAGCAAGTTTATTTTATAAAACAGGTAGATTAGAATCTTATTATACTGATATAGATAAGATTTTTGCAAACATTCCAGTAGTACCAGAACTTAACAAAGTAAAACCAGCAAAAGTTTTAGGAGAATTCTTTTTAGAACATAGAAAATTAACGTTAGAAGAAATAGTTAGTAACAACCTTACCTGTGAGTTAAGGAAAGAAGAAAAAGTATTTCTAGACATGGTTGAGGAAAGAAGAATGAAATTTCAAAAAGAAGCAATAAAAGAGGAAGGAAAACGTTTATGGACGTTTGAGTAAGGAAATCATGAAGGGAAAAAGATAAATGCAGCAATGACATTAGACTGGCCGCAAACAGGAAAGTTGTGCATTAGGAGAAATAAGACAGTCTATGACAATTACTTTGTAGGTTCCAGTGTCTGCCATGACAATTATCAAATCCTGGGAGGTTGGGGATTCAAAGGTGGAAAAGATCCAATATTTCCAGGTATCTATTATATTTGTGGGAATAGAGCTTATTACAGGTTACCGGACCATTGGTATGGAACTTGCTATGTAGGCCTGGTCTTTCCAAAAATCTTTCACATGGACAGAGAAGAAAAGGGAACATACAAGATGATTAATAGATTTACACGTAGAAAGAGGGAAAGTTTTTCAGAAATTGTAGGAGATATTTTTGGAGCATTGATACCAGCAGTGGGAATATCTTTGAATGCATTTAAAATTCGGAAGTTATCCACAGTAGTAGATCGTTTGTCTACAGATACTGCGGGAGGGTTCTTAATGGTAAATACCGAAATGGTTGCCATGAGAGCTATGGTGATGCAAAATCGGCTTGCCCTTGATATTCTTTTGGCAAAAGAGGGTGGAGTCTGTGGAATGTTAAAAGTCCAACATTGTTGTACTTACATTCCGGATAACAGTGAAAATATACAGAAGTATATTACAAATATTACAAGTCTGCACAAAGAATTAGTCCCACTGGAGGTTGAAAGTGTTTTGGGAAAACTTGGTAGAGGGTTTTCCTCAGTAGCAAATTGGTTAACTAGGATGAGTAAACTAGTAATAGGGAAAGTTATAATAGTAGCAACTATAGTGATATTGTTAGCCATGACATTGAAAATAGTAATAACATGTATAAAGAGAAAAGTAAGACAGAATAAGATAAGAAGAAATAACAGAATAATGAGAGAAAGAGAGAGAGAAATGGGTGAAATTGAGTTGGAGAAAATGAAAGAAAGCATGTATAAAGAGACTAAAAGGCAAGATGAAGAAGAGACAGAGATATGAATAACAGAAAGTAAAGGATGAAAGACATGCTGCCTGAAGAGAAGTATGACTTGGGTTTTATGTGGTGATTTAAAAATCACCAAAGGGGGATTGATGGAGCAGTAAAAATAAAAAAATTAACCCCTAACAAATTATATAATTAATTAATTAAAAAATGTTCGTTTAAATGTATTAATCAACATTGTATATGTGGGAATGGTAATATGCCAATGTATGTGCTAAATAATCTACTAATGAATGTCCGTGTGTCTAATCATAACGTAAGAATAAAAAGCGTACTAAATAAAATAAATGCATGTTTGTGCTTCATAGAAATAAAATGTGTCGTTGCAAAAACAATAGTGATGGTAAGTAAGGAGCAGCTTAAATGTCGCTTTTTGCTAGGTAACAAATAATTGGGGTACGTAGACGGGAGGGAAACGAAAGGGATATTTTTCTCTATTTTAATTATGTTTTATTTGCCTCAAATTAGTGCTTCTAAAATAGAACCGAGTGGCGAGATAAAATGGCCGCCAGTGGGAAGATGTGCGCAGGCGCAAGGGGACACGTGGTACGGGATGAGATTGAAGAAATCTGGAGCCGCGTGATGTCTCTGAGAGGCTAGGATGCAAGAAATGGTCAAGGCTGGTGTGACCTAATTGAACTGATAGTGTGCCGTGAGGATCAGGAGAGAGTCCGTGGGAAAGGAGCCCAAGAGAAAGGACAATGACTGCGGAGTTCTTGAATGTGTCAAAAGAAGATACAAATGGACTGATCGAATCGGATGGAAATGTTTAAGCGTATGGGAAAGGAAATGATCCAAGGACCCTTGAATCCAAGAGAACTTGATTAAAGAATGAATAAGCTGACATGCATGGACCAATGAAAGAAAAGCGTGATATTAATGTTGCAACAGTTAGTTAGCAAAGTTAGAATTGGGGTATAAGAGGGCCTACTCTTAGTGGGAGGGTTCAGTTGCAGTGAGTTCCAGGGAAGTTCCAGAGAGTTGCAGTTCGAGAGTCGTGGGTGCAGTAGAGGAGACGGGTTGCAGGTAGCTGATGCTGACGAGCTGAAGTTGCTGTTGCGGTCTTAACTTTACAGTTGAGTATGAGAATCAGGCTATTTCTAAATCCCAAAGTTAGGTTAGAAATCATTAGGCTAAATTAGGAAGCTAGGCAGGTAACTAAGGTTTTTGGCTTCATGATAAAATTTCCTTTCTGCAATAAATTGATTATGCTTAATAAAATTGTGAATTTAAAATGAATAATTGAATAAAGTATTAAATCTTTTCATGCTTTTAAAAATTATATAAAATTTAAGATTCTTTAAAAACCAAAATGACTCAGTGGTTATTTTCCTAAATGATTGTGACATGAGTAATTGGTTGATTGTGATTCAGCTGGTCTTAATCACTATGAACTGATTTCTTAAATGAATGATTCATCGACAAAACAATGAGCAGGAATATCTTAAGAAATAATTAAAAGAAAGTGACAAATTAAGGTAAATAGATATCCTTGCTCTTCCAGCGGTACACAAAATGGTGTTCTCCATTTAGTTCTCATGCTTCTCCTAGGAGTACAGAAATTCATAAAGGTGTAAAAGGAAATCCAGGAGTGTGTGTGTGTGTGTTTAGGCGATGTTTATGGGCCCCATCGTCATGTGGATATGAGAAATACAGTTTGCTCCTGGATGACCTATAAGTAACCTGGGAGGAGGATAGTTTTTATTGTACGCGCTGCATCAATCCTCACTGACCTCCTGCTGATGCTTGGTACTCAAGGGCAGCGGCGCCCTCCATTGCAGTTAACACTGCGAATGATCTACTCTCACCCCTGTTGAACTCAGGTATACTTTGATATATGCTCCATGACTGTCTGGTGTCTAAATCCCCTTTCTCAAAGACCGTCGTGGTGCCGCTGGGGCAGAGGCATATGACCAGGTCCTACTCATGGCAGCGGGGGCTTTCCTTAGCGAGGACTTGACGGCGCCTCGGGGTCGTTTGTATATGAATCCTGTTGGCATTGCTCCGGGATGGGTGCGGACGGGGACCTCGGTCCCACCGCCTCCCCGCATTCCTGGGGGTTTTCGTTACACTTCCCGGGGAATGGACTTTGTTTTCTATGTTGCATATAAGGTTTGCATTTTGTTTTTTTTTGTTTTTTGGGGGGATGGGAAGGGAGGGAATGGGTGGGTCATGGTGGTGGCGTTTTAACATCTCGTATAGATAGGTATGCAGATCACACAGTAAGCCTGCACTTTGTTAGAAGGGGAGAGGTCACTTCTTGGGGGCAGCTGATGGTGGGGGAAATGTTGAGTCTAGTGGGGTATTTATTGAGATGCTGTCTCACTTCCTGATACTATGACAATCTCTATCGGTACCTGGAACGTTAAGGGCCTTAATTCCCCTCAGAAGCGCCAAAAGGTATGGAAATACATTATTGATCACCACCTTGACGTAGTGGCCCTACAGGAAACACATCTGGCTAGAGCTGAGGACACACGGCTCCGACACAAACACTACCCTCTGATTTATAGAGCGTCCGCTCCAACGAAACATAGGGGGTGGCACTCCTGTTTCGGTCCTCCACAAAATTCCAGCCCTTGGATGTACAACGCGACAAAGACGGTCGCTGGGTCATGGTAAAGGGTCGCTTAATGGGGAAACTTTGCACCTGTGTAGCGGTATATGCCCCCAACACTGGCCAGACGGTCTTCTTGCACACTTTTTTGGGGAGACTATTGGATTTCCAGGAGGGGCCACTGGTACTTATGGGCGACTTCAATTTAACTTGGCAGAAAGATAGCACTCACCCGCAACGCTCAGATATGGGTTCCTTCTCCCCGGACATACGACAACGACTGCACGACATGGGACTCCGTGATGCATGGCGCTTTTTGTATCCTAACTCACGCGATTACACATTTTACTCACATGTTCACCGTACATATTCCCGTCTTGATTATATTTTTATTAGCCAATCACTCCTGGGTGCCTTACAGGATGCCAAGATCTTCCCCCTCTCAATATCTGACCATAGTCTCCTGGCAGTCTCGATGGGATGGAGGGCGGACTCCTCTGCTTCTCCCAGGTGGTACTTCCCGGCTGCGCTGGCCAGAGATAAGGACTCCTGCACTAAATTAAGGGAATCTATCACTGAATTCTTTGACATTAACAAGTCGGAAGACACGTCGGAGTTTACTAATTGGGACGCCTTTAAGGCGGTCTTTCGGGGAGGTGCATTTCCCTCAACGCCGCGCTAAACTCGCAACGTGCTAAAGAAAGAGAGCGGTTAGAGTCGGAACTGACTTCCACTGAACACGCGCATAAATCAAACCCCACAAGGCAGACCCTTCGCAACCTGACAGCGCTTAGGGGTAAACTCCGAGCCATCTACAACAATAGGGCGGAGTACACGCTTCTTAAACTACGTCAACTATCCTACTCCCAGGGCAATAAGATTGGCAAACACCTTGCTCGGCAGCTTAAAGATAAACGAGAGAAGGAGTACATAGGCGGTATACGGGGACCACATGGGGAACTTACTCATAGCGACGAGGAAAAAGCGGAGACCTTTAGCTCCTTCTATAAACATCTCTACACGGGGGATCGCTTAGATCCCGACGCCCAACGGGAATACCTCCACACCCTCCACCTCCCGCAGGTTTCCCCGGACGGGAATGAGACACTTTCTTCCCCCATCACCTCTGATGATGTTCTCTCTGCTATTAAGGCTCTCAAGCTCCATAAAGCTCCTGGTCCGGACGGCTATACCGCCATATTTTATAAAACTTTTGCATCTGATATCACCCCGCATCTTACACAGCTCTTTAATAAGATGGCGGAGGAAGGCTCAACCTCTGGCTCCATGTCGGAAGCAATGCTTACTGTTATACCCAAACCAGGGAAGGACCCTCATGAGTGCGCCTCCTACAGGCCTATCGCCCTGCTCAACCTCGATGCGAAACTCTATTCCTCCATTTTGGCAAAGCGGCTCAATGAGCTTATGCCCGACCTCATACACCCGGACCAATCGGGATTTATTAAAGGGCGCCAAACCCACGATAACACCCGCCGAATAGTCCACCTTATTGAGAAGGCCAATAGACGTCGGATTCCCGCGGTCCTGATGGGATTAGACGCGGAAAAAGCCTTTGACAGGGTGGATTGGGCGTTTCTTTTTCATACCCTCGCGGCCTTTGGCTTTGCACCCCGATTTCTCACTATGATTCGGGCTAACTATCTTCAACCCCATTCTAAAGTGATGATCAATGGCACACACTCGTCCTCTTTCTCCCACTCCAGAGGTACCAGACAGGGGTGTCCCCTCTCACCGCTGCTCTTCGCCCTTAGTATCGAGCCACTAGCGATAGCAATTAGAGCGAACCCTACGATTCGGGGGATCCCTTTCACGGGGGAACAACATAAAATCTCCCTCTTCGCTGACGACGTCCTGCTGTCATTGGCGGACCCAGCCACATCCCTGCCACCCCTACAGGCTGAACTGGTTCGGTTTGAGGCGATAGCGGGCTTCAAAATAAATCTGGGCAAGTCCTACATCCTCAACCTCACACTTCCTACAGCGGAGGTTTCCAGGCTGCAACCCCTCACACCTCTTCAATGGGCCACTTCCTCTATACAATACCTGGGGGTTCAGATTACTCCAAGAGTGGAAGGACTATATGCCGCCAACTTCCCCCGATACTCACGCGGATACAAGCAGAGCTTACGAAATGGAAGCCCCTCTTTCTGTCCTGGCTGGGTCGGATCCATGCCATTAAGATGACGCTTCTCCCCAAGCTCCTCTATCTATTTCAAGCCCTGCCCATAGAGTTAGAGGGGGACTTCTTCCGACGCGTTAAGGTTATGATCTTAAATTTCATTTGGCAAGGGGGAAGGGCTCGCTTCTCTTTTTCGATACTTCGTCGGTCCAGAGCGGAGGGTGGAGTCGGACTCCCAGATATTCATTTATATTACAAGGCCGCCCAACTCCGCGTACTGATTGAATGGACAAAACATGACTCCGACAAACACTGGCTACATATGGACCGCAGTGTGACCGGGCGGACTATATGGGATCTGATCTGGCGGCCTAAACAAGATAGACCCAAGAACACTTACATCAGCACTCCCACACGCACAACCCTTAAGGTATGGGACTCAGTGGCAAGCGATGAGAGATGGTCCTCTTTTCCCTCCCCCTTCACGCCTCTTCATTTCAATCCAGCATTCCCCCGGGGATGCAGGCGGGACCGTTTGACACCTGGAGGGAGGGAGGATGTTTAGCTCTAACACACCTTTTCCATAACTTTGACCCTCTCACTTTTGATAACTGTAAAAGGGACTATGGCCTGGAGAATACAGAACGATACCGCTATAGCCAATTACTGCATTGGGCCCTTACACCACAGGTCCGGGAGGCGGCTACCCGTCCCCTCACACAATTTGAAGCCTTTCTCACTAAGGCTACCACTATGAAAGGCGCAATTTCCTTTTTATATAAGTTTCTCCTTACCACTACGCGCTCCCCGCGCCCTCGATACATGGCCATGTGGGAGGGAATCCTCCAACGAGACATCTTAGACGACGAATGGTCCCATCTGTGGTCCGATACCATGAAATTCAACCACTCCATAGAGCTCAGGGAAGCACACCTTAAGACCATGATGGATTGGTATCTCTATCCCTCCAAGCTTAGACGGATCTTCCCCACTACCTCTGATCGATGCTGGAGGGGATGCGGGCTTCTGGGGGACTTCCAGCATATCTGGTGGGACTGCCCACATATACGACCCTTCTGGGAAGAAATACTTGCACACATTAAAGATATGTTGGGATATCCGGTTCCTACTACTATGGCAGAGGTCCTGCTGGGGCTCCGTGATCCTGCCTTGGAACACCAGACCCGGGCTGATAAAACCATCATGTGGCTCTGTATTGGAGCGGCGAAGGTCACACTGGCAGCCGCCTGGAAAAACAGGGAAGCTCCGGCAATTTCCCTCTGGCACTCTAGACTATGGAAGCTACTCAGTATGGAACGTATGTCGGAAGTCTTTAGAGATAACTTTACGAACTTTGAATTTAAATGGGGCCCCCTGGTCACCTTTCTTTCTCATGGCCTTCCATCTGCTGTTTGCCCTGCCTCTATCAGAGCCTTACACCTCTTTCAGATATGAAGTACAACCTATCATGACACAATGATGAAGATATTTTTAGGTGCCACCACCATGTTGGGGAGGGGAGGGAGTTGGGACAGGGTTGGTTAATTATTTTATGTTTCTTGATGTATTGCTCCATAGAGGAGAGCTGTTCTATTAAGCCCGGTAGCATTTTCTGTTTAATGCCTTCTGATTAGACGGACTTGAGAACATGCCCTATCGAAAGATGGTTGAACACATTCTCATTTTATCTATCGAACTGTGCAGGACACGGAGACTTGCTCCGCACCCAATACTGTTGGACACTGTGCCTTTACTGTTACATCATGTTTAGATTGGATCGGGGTCGATCTTCAGCGTGGAGTACGCTGCACAATTTCCGTTCATCCCAGTTTTATATCGTCATTCGAGCAAGACAAAAGATGGTAAAAGCATATGTTGTATTATGTTACGAATTCAATAAAAATATGTTTGACAAAAAAAAAAGGCATCCATGCATCCATTATTAAAAAAAAAAAACCTACACCCATATGACCCAAACAACTACAGACTGATTACAAATTAACCTTTCCTAGGCAAACTGATAGAAAGAGCAGCATTCACCCAGATGTCAAAATTCATTAAAGATAAATCCATACTTTCGGAGTTCCAAACAGTATTCTGTCCAGGAAGAGGAACAGCATCTGCCGTCATCGCCATCTCGGATGACCTTAAAAACACAGTAGTCCGGAATGGGGTCGCTGCACTACTTCTCTTGGACTTTTCAGCTGCCTTCGATACAGTTCATTACGACACTCTAATCCAAAGACTCTACAAAGCCAGCATAGAGGGGACTGCGCTCGACTGGATCACATCCTACCTTCAAAACAGAATAAATGTCATCCATACTCCCCTTTTTCATTCAAGCCGTACTTCACAAAAGCAGATGTCCCTCAAGGCTCCTTCATCTCACCCATGCTTTTCAACATGTTCATGAAGTCATTACCAGCAATGATTAATTAATTTTAGCCCACACGTTACAACTATGCAGATGACACACAAATACTTTTTTAACTGGAAGACCCCAACAACATTGAAAACTCAAAAATCTTCAGTTGCCTCCGAGCTGTTGATCAGTGCATGACGTAGAGCCATCTCAAATTGAATGTATTCAAGACTGAAATACTCAACTGTAACAATTGGAAAAATGATGACCCACTCTGCGCCTGGCCTGACGATTTGGGATCACCTCCTAAAGTATGCAAGGAAATAAGAAAATTTAGAATTATCATGGACTCCAAGCTATCAATGAATGCCCAAGTGGATAAGTTAGCTTCATTACTATGAAACCTCTGAAACACATCTTTCCCCATCTAGAGTTTCCACACATGGTCCAAGCTACTATCTCTATTGCACTGTCTAAACTTGCTCACGCCAATGGCCTCTATCACGGATCATATTTATCAACTATTGAAGAGGGTCAGTTCCTCTCTGTCAACAATAACGTACCGTTATTATCATTGTATTTTTCCTATTGAATTCAGTGGCTCTGAGGGCAGGGCGTGACTGGGCAGAGCAGGGAAGGAGTGGTTTTCACTCCTTAAGTGGGCATGACTGCTTGACCGGCCCTATCGGGCCGCCAAACGGTCATGCGCACTCTGCATCTTCCTCACCAGGCTGCATTACACAGCCTGGTGAAGAACATGCAAACCCTCCCAGTCCCAGTCTGAGCACCGATCCACGGCGCTCAGACCAATTGCAGCGCTGTGATCGGCTGTGTGGAGGCTGGGTGCTTCCTGCTGCCGGGACTGCAGGAAGGAGGAAGCTGAGGAAGACGGAAGGGAGGCGGCGGTCGGCGAAAAAGAAAGTGTTTTTATTTTTTAAATCCCACTCCCATCCCACCTCCCCCCCGCCCCACCACTCCCATCCGGTAGCAGCCACTACTGTCCCCTAGTGTTGTTAAATTTTAATTATGCCAATATTTCAAGTCCCCTTGTAAGAAGGGAGCCTCACAGCCTGCGGATCCCAAAAAGAGGGATGGCTGGGGGATATGGGGCCACCATCTTAGTAAGCCATACAACACAGGTATAACACCACACAGCGACTCTGAGAAGGTGGGGTTAAGCTAGGAGCTGGTGCGTGTTAGAAACCAGGAGTATGTTTAAATATTCTGTATAGAATGGGGCCTCCACTGTGTAGGTCTCCTCGAGGGACAAGTCTGCCAGCCATCTACTAAGCCTCTGTTGTTGAGCAGAAAGGAAATATAAGTTAGGAGCTCCTAAGCTGCCCTCCTCAACTTTGAGGCACAGTTTGGCCAAGGCCACTCTGCATCAGCCAGTGTGCCAGATGATGCTTATCTAGGCTACACAAAAAACTTTCTTGGCAGGGTGATGAGCAAATTGGAGAAAAAGTATAACAGATGGGGTAAGATCACCATCTTATCGAGTGCAATGCCTCCCATGGAGCAAGAGAAAGAATTTTCCATAATGCCACCTGGGAATAAGGGCAGTTACTGCTCTTGTCAGGTTTCCATTGACCAGATTCCTCTCTGTGTAATATATCGTAATCCCACGATAGTGAAAGGTATTACCCTCCCATTTAAGGGGCCCCTATTGCCATGTCCTTCAGCCTCTCTGGATTACTTGGGCCGAGGGGGAAAATGCAAGATTTGAGCCAATTGGCCGAAGACTGGAGGCGGCAGAGAAGTCACCAAAGACCTGAACAATCTCGTGGTGATCTCCTCGGAGGTCTCTGATATAAATAAGGTGATCATCGGCATACAGAGAGATGGGATCTGTGCTGTCTGCAAGAGGACTACCCCATGTACACCCCCACCATGCAACTGCACCGCAAGTGATTCCATGGCCAAGCCGAAGAGCAGGGGACAAGGGGGACACATATGTGGCCCCCCTGACAACCGCAATGGAGGGAAAAATGAACTTGCCAACATGCACACGTGCTGTAGGGCTCCTGGATAATAATTTAATGAGACGGATAGTGAGGGTCCCAAAACCAAAGCGTTGCAGGACCTCAAATAGGTAATCCCAACGCAGAGGGTCAAAAGCCTTCTGAGGCTAAGCGCTGCAGACCACTGCCACGTCAAATGGGCAGCCTCGAGAAGCCTATAAAGGCGCCTTAAATTCAGAGAGGTGCTTCTGTGGGAAATGAAACCATTTTTATCCAAATAGATCAACTGGAGTAGGACCAAACCTGCCTGAGACTTTTGTAATTGGAATTGAGCATGGCATTTGGCTTATAGGAGGATGGGTCATCAGGAGAGCATTCTGTTTACAGAGAGGGACCAAAATAGCCTCTCTGAGTGGCTGTGGAAGGTGGCCATCTTCCTGTGCCACCTCGCATAAAGCAACCCTCCTAGGGGCCAGCAAGTTCGAGTACACATGAAAGACGTCCAGGGGGAAACCATCGGTTCCTGGAATCTTGAGCTCCACAAGATCGTGATTGGCCAACTTGATTGCCTGAGGTGTGATAGGTGTGTCTTTGTCCTCACTGAAGTCCGGTGGACCCTGGGGTAACAGGAGGTCCACAAGGAATGCAGTTGTTTTGGGGTGAGGGGTCACCAAGCGCTTCCTCATATAGATGACAGTAAAAGTTGTGGAAACTACCTGGTCTGAGTCTAGATTTCTATAGATTATTGAACCAAAATTAAGTTATTTACCTCAGTAAAATTGAAGAGCCACTCTATGGAATAATTTACCTAAGAATGGACCCTTTATTATAGACCAGTAGTTTGGTAGGTTGGATAGATGAACACGAGTGCTCCCAAAGGATTTCGAAGTTCAGTCATTGGGATCTGCGTTTTGTCTCGAGTGGACAACCGGGTCAATAATTTACTTGCTCTGTCACCATCCACATGTGCTCGAACAGTAGCTATAGAGTAATCAAGACATTGAAGTTTCTCATTCAGGGAGGCTTCACTGGTCTGAAGGGAGTCACACAAATTGGGATCCGGGTGAGTAGTGGTCAACTGCCTCTCCACCCAGTGGCAAGTCTCCTTGAGATAGTGAAAAACATGGGATTTGTTGTCAACAGTGATTCTGAATTTCACCACTAGAAAGTACTTTAGGCCCATCGGTCACAGTTTATGCTTCACCCCAGTGAAGGAAGCTTGTTGACGCTGAATAGCCATAGTGTAGTCTAGGAAAGGCATTACACGGCTATGGCTATTTCCAATGTGGAGATCCATCTGGCCTCTCATAAGATCTGATCCCAATCTTTATCCTGGAGTAAGTTGCGAGCATTGGGCAGAGCGAAGCACCTCGAGATTATCCCACCATAACTCCGGGCCGTGTGGGCAGAGAGGAGCTGCAAAGCTGTCACAACCCACCTGGGGCCTGAACACCCACAGGGCAAAGCGTAGCCTGGGGTGGAGGTCATGGGAAGGGCCCAAATACAAGGTAGCAGGGGAGACAGGCAGCTCCCGATAGAATCAGTTTTCAAAATGCCACTCACCGATGATGGATCTGATGTCGGATGGCTGGGGGCAAGCCCTGTCCAATCTCTGCAGCTGGACCAGGTCATTCAATTAGGGCAGTGCCTGCACTTCCCACTTGCATCCCGCATGGATAACTCAACAAGAGTCTCCCTGTGGGATAACCAGTTCCCCTGATTCTCGGCACAATGCGGAGCGCCAGGAGGGAAAGAATGAGCAGCACTCACACACAGTCAGTCCTGCACCACACCACAAGGAGGGTCCAGCTGCACTTCGAGGTCCATCGCAGGTTTCCGCATCCACCGCCAGTCTGAGGGTCTAGCAATGCGGATCCTCCGCTGGATTATTTATGCACCAGCAATCACTGTATCACCTCTGTGTCGGTTATGGTGGATGTTTCTCTTTACGAGGGATAACAGCAGGAATTTGCGGGTGTAGGCAGCAGAGCTCCCCAGTTATGCACCCGCCATCTTAGTCTGTGTAGCCATGCACCCCCCACCTCTCTTGAAATGGCTGGTGTGGCATCAGGTTGCTTGTACCATATAGCCATAGACTGTTTGTGCCATTGTACACATGTCTTGATCTCTGTCTTGGCTGTTTTGAGCACCCGTGGTGCAGAGGGCGTTGTCAGGTCTTGAACTGTAGATGTCTTGTGGACCATCAATTTTAAGTATGATTTGTGTATCAGCCTCAAAGTTGCAACATGTAGGGTTAAACAAACTGATTATGTCTGGTAAGTGAGCTAGGTATATGTTGAGAGGGAAGAGCTGATGGACCTCTGAGGAACACTTTAATATTGGGTGTAAGGGGTGCATATAAGTACCACGCTTTTTTTTTACTTTGAGGTGGGATTTAATCCATTTTAGAGTGTTTTCTTATATGAAGAAATGGTGGAACCTGAGTAGTAATGTCTGATGGTGGACCATGCTGAAAGTTGCCAAAAGGTAGCCACTCCGTTCTTGTCCAGTATGTGTTTCAAGCCTTCCCGAATGGTTAGGAGCGTTGTCTCAGTGCCCCTACCTGGCCTGAGTCTATATTTTTGTAGATTGTTGACCCAACATCAAGTTATTTTCCTCAATAAAATTGGGGAGCCAATGCTTGGAGTAATTTACCCAAGAATAGACCATTTGATATAGACCAGAAGTTTGCTGGGTTGGATGGGTCCCGGTTCTTCTTTTTGAGGAGTGATCTGATATATGAAGTATTAATCTCCAATTTGAAATATCCTAGATCCAGAGAATTGTTCAGAATGTTTCTAGCTATGTCTGCTGCACAGGTTGTGTGAAATATATCTGAAGGTATTCCTGATGGTCAAGGCAGATTGAAGGTGTCAATCTTTGTGAGGATTCTCTCACTGTCACAAGTGTGTTGGCTGTTTTGTTTTGTAGTTTAGATAGTTTCTAACTTTCCAGTTTATGAGATTAGTTATGTGGAGATTTTGTTGCAAGAGGCTTGACATCATGGAGTTTGTGATTTGTGGCCAGGGCTGGCTTTAGAGCTGGTGGTGCCCAATGCAACAATTTTCATTGGTGCCTCCCCCCATGACCTGCTTCTCCATGGATTCCTTCACTCCCACCCTCCATTAGTGCTTACGGAGTTCCTTTGAAAGGCAGTCTGCATCAGTTATATCTGTGAAATAGTAATTCCTTTTTGAAGTTTGATGGGTGCTTTGTAGGCCCTGTTGTAGTGGTGCGGTAGAATTTTATATTTTTCAATCCCTTGATTTCTTCCATTGTCACTGTAGGATGGAGCGTTGAGATTTCATGTGTTTGAGCTTTGCACAATTTCTTTTTGCGCCCGCCCCCCAATGACCTCCTTCTCCATGGATTCCCTCACTACCATCCTCCACCAGTTCTCCTCATGTCTCCATAGCCCCTCTCTCACACACATTTGTTAAGGCTCTGGTTGCGGTTGGCTTTACTGTTAAGATTGTATTTCTACCCAGACAACAACTTTTAAGCTACTTTAGTAATAGATAATGAAAGACTGGGGATAAAACACATAAAACGTCCTAACCTATGCCATGCAGTTTGCATGCAGCTATTTGATGACAGTTCATAGATCACTGTGCTATATTAGCATTGTAACTTATGAAAACTGCAACTAACAAAAGAATCTCTGTGACAAAAGCAGTAACCCACTGAGCTATGTACATAAAAAGCTTTTCTGTGATCTGCAAAGTACACGTTCTTTCTCTGCTACTTTACGATGAGTCAAGCTGCCACTAGACAAAACTCTGATCTCTGTCCAGCATGAACATTAATCACCAGAGTTATCTTGACATTTTTATTGTTGACTGGAATCTGCTGGACACACAGGAAAATCTGCAGCAGGTGCCTGTTAACCCAAAAGTTAATTCCAAACACAGTGCCCCCAAGGTCATTTTGCAGGTGCGGCTACACCAGTTGCACTGCCCTAAAGCCAGCCCTGGTTGTGGCACTCTTGATTGTGGAATTTGTCTGAAATCTAATGGAGTTCCTTTGATAGATAGCCTGCATCAGTAATATCTGTGAAGTATTGATGCCTTTTTGTAGTTTGACGGGTCTGTTGTAGTGGTGCAGTAGAATTTTATATTTTTCATCCCTTGATTTCTTCCATTTTCATTGTAGGATGGACAATTGAGATTTCATTTTTTGAGCTTTGCATTAGTGTGAGAAAGTGGCTCTTTTGACATGGTTAGCCCCCACTTTTGCCTGGAAAATGATGTGGTTTTGATTGTAGTGCACAAGGTCCCTGCCAACCAGGTCCCCTGTGCCAGTGCTTCTTCCTTAAAAATGTTCGACAAATTGACCCTTCAGGCCCCCTGTAAGTCCCTAGTAAATGGCACCTGGGTACCTAGGGCATTGGGACTTAAGAGGGTCCCCTAGAGACCCCTCACCTAAGCCATGCAGACTGCCACTGCAGCATGCCTGCCCTGGTGCAGACAAAAATGACAAAGTCGACATGGCACACTGCCTGTGTGTCATGCCAACTAGCACTGCCTTAGGTATAGGTAAGTCACCCCTCTAGCGGGCCTTACAACCCCTAAGGCAGGGTGCACTATATCGCAGGTGTGGGCTTATCTGCATAAGCAGATATGCTCCTACAATATTGAGGTCTATTCCTTGATATTGTAAGTGCCAGGAAAGCCTTCGAGAGTACATGGGCTGGAAACTCGACAACTAGAGTTCCCCGGCACCATGATGGCTTCACTGAACACAGGAGTGTTTGGTGCCAAACTACTCCTCTCAATAATCCCACATTGATGACAGTGTGGGATTTATTGAAACATGTACTCAGAGGGCACTTTAGCGGTGTCCCCTGAAAACCTACCAACCCTGGTGTGGCCTCAGACTGGCTTTTGGCGGCCTGCCACCACCAGACATGTTTCTGGACCCCTGGGTCGAGAGCCTCTGCTCTCTGGGACCAGAAACAAAGCACATCCTGGGCAGAGGTGTCACACGCCCTCCCCCAAGATGGGCACAGTGCTCAAGAGGGGAGTTTCAAAGGCCTGCCACCTTTGTAATGCAACCCACAGCCTTTGCTTCAAGCAGCAGATGGCAGCCCCCGGTTCACACCCCCACTTTGGGCGGGAGAACAGGTGGGAAAACTTAGTCAGAATAGGAGGTGTGCCCCCCTTCCCAACACCACCACTCAGGTGGAAGAGGTGAAGTAAAACACATTCCTCAATGCCCACCATCTTGAAGATGGTGGGACTTATCCAAACAGGGCTAGGGCTATGCTCCCTCCCACAGGAGGGTGACATAATAGTGGGTGTAGACACCACAGGTAAGGAATCCATTGGCCCCTACCTGCTACTCCCCTGTAACACCCCTAAATCTAGTATTTAGGTGGCTCCCCCAGACCCTGAAACTAGTTCCTGCCAACCTAAGAAGAAAAAGGACAAAGAAGGCACCGTGCAGAGAAGACTGTAGATGCCCACTGACTTGGACTCAGCCCTACCGGCTTGTCTGCAGCGCTCGAAGATCCTGCAAAGAAAACAATGCTTGTCCTGCAGCCAGCGACCTCCACAACCCCTAGAAGGACTGCCTGTCTTTGAAGAAGACCCGAACTCCCAAGGACAGAGGCTCTGTCCCAGTGGCGGCTGGTGACTTTTGAAAGTGGTGACCTGTAAAAGTTCAGTAAGACAACCGGATGGCGAGCAAGCGCAGCAAGCGAGCCTGTAATAAGGGCGGTTTGGGGGGGTTCTCCCCGAGAACATTTTGAAAAAAGAGTGGGAAACTGTGCATTTTCAAGCATATTTGAGAAAGCAAGAAGGTTAATAAAGCAATTGTGAAAATGTAGTTATGACATCAATAAAAAGATTTTATATGATAATGACGTAGGTAGCTGCTTATTTAGTATTATCTTATAGCTTATTTAGTCTATCTGCACCACGGCCAGTCTGTTTAGAATGGGCTAAATAAACTGACTGGAGCTAACTCTGAGCTGGGTCTTCTGGATGGCCTTTGTATTAATTATGCCAATTTAAATAGTGTGCTTTGAATTAAAAACAGCATGTCTGTTGTAAAATTGTGTACTGATGTGGCAGTATAGAAGAATTTTTTGTGAATTTTAGAGCTGTCCAGCCCTGTTTAGACCAGCACATATCCTGCATCAGATATGGCTCAGCCTGGTAATGCTGAGCGCACAGACACCATTTTTTAGAGGGAAAGACATTTTACAAGTGTCAATTTAATGTAAATCCATTTAACATCGTGCAATTGGAATATGTGAAGATTGAGCGTGTATCTTCACTTGTATAATGCAGCTGGTTATCACCACTGGTGCCTGCATGAACCCGGGTGAAAAGGTTCTGGAAAAACAATAGAATGGTGACACAAGTTTTATGAAAGGAACGTTTTCAGAATGTGAGAAAAGCTGTTATGCCCCAAGGTGTGGTGGCGGACAGTAGTGTAAGGTGCACACAACTGTTTTCTGTAATGGAGTGTGTGTTCCTAAAGCCGGGATAATAGCCCCATACCCCTTTACAATGTAAATACCTGCAGCCCGTTAGTCCGTTACATCTCCTGTTGAAATGGAGCTATCAAAGAAAGAGACACCAAGGTGCCTGTGGGGAGCCAGGAGACTGCACCCACAATAAACGAGTTTACAGCCAACATAAAAGGGAGGCTGAGACAGGCAGATGAAGCGCTGCGCCGTCAGCGCATATGGAGTGCAACACACTGCAGGCAAGACACACAAAGTGCACACAGACCCCTCACATACAGTGAAAGGACTATCTAAAACAACATGTCACATGCTGCACCAAAATATATCTCACCACAGTTTGTGCAACTGGTCCTAGGATGCTTGTTTCCAGTCTAGGGAGGACCTGGTCTGGCAGTTCGGGCTGGACTGCTCCCTTTGGGTGCAGGGTCAAGGCTGATTTGCATTTGGCTGGGTTCAAACTGGAATGGCATGGTGAGCAAAAAAACGACAGATTTAGGCCCAGATCTCTGTACTGGGGTGAATGTATGACATTGTTCTGCATTCTGTCCATCAATTGTTGTTTTTGCATTTGTCACCCCGAGTGGGACGGGTATGCCCAGACGTGGGTCCTGTGCTCTCCATGCCGCTGGAGTCAAGCTATCCTGGCTGAAGAGGGGTGAAACCCCGAAACCGGTCCTAGGATGCTTGTTTCCAGTCCAGGGAGGACCTGGCCTGGCAGTACGGGCTGGACTGTTCCCTTAGGGCACAGGGTCAAGACTGATTTGCATATGGCTGGGTTCAAACTGGAATGGCATGGTGAGCAAAAAAACGATGGATTTAGGCCCAGATCTCTGTACTGGGGTGAATGTATGACATTGTTCTGCTGTCTGTACATCAATTGTTGTTTTTGGATCTAAAACAACATGTCACATGCTGCACCAAAATATATCTCACCACAGTTTGTGCAACGATTCCCAAATCGGACGCTTTGAACAGGCACACAAATATGTTGAAATCCTGTACTGATGTGCAAACCACCAACACCGCCCCCACACGTTGTGCACGACAGAAGCCAACAGACTGTATGCATGTACGTCCCCACCAACAGTTAACATGATGATCTCATTAAACGCAGAAGCAGTGTGATACAAATCACCCCCTGCGTCTCACACTAGACTACAAACACACAGCCTTGTTTTAATTCAAAGAACTTCCAAGCTCACATCAAACAGACTGAGGGCAAACGAGGGGGCCTTGGCTATATTTGTCAGCCATGGCCTGTAATTTACAGCACTGTGTATTGCAGCTGAAATTAACATCTACCATGAAAATTGGTTGGTTTATAGAATGTCACACTACAAGAAATGACCGCCTTTAAGTATATTGTAAGTGCCACAAGTTATGACCCCATTTCCAATGAAACACGTCCAGCAATGAGCTCCGGCAGACCTAATGTTTTTGACCGGTAAATACAAGCAAAATCGAAAATATGACTGTAGGGTTGTACGACGGTACAACGCATGCAATTACTTCGCATGCCTTTCACACGCATTTTGTGCGCGCATGTTTTTACCGCGAATAGGCTTTTAAAATGCATGCCAATACCACGCATTGTTTTTAGATTTAAAAACAATGTATTTGTGGGGGGAGACCCCCCACATCCCCAACTTACCTTAAATGTGTGGTATTGGCATATTCGCGGTAAAAATATGCGTGCTAAAAAATGTGTGGTAAAGGCACAACGAGGTAAAAACCTTCTTGTAAAGGCTGTTTCCCCTACTCAACGTATCTCAAGATGGTCTGTGGGTTGCTATGTCATTGGTGAAATGTATACATTGATTAAAAAAATATACATAAATGCCAACATTTAGAAACACCCAAGAACGCGATTTGGGGAAAAATTGGAATAAAGTGAAATTAGCCATTTACTTGCACTATAAGAAGTTTAAGTAGGAGAAGGGTAATATCTCGATATTTTGGCTTTTAACAGTATTCCGGTGTAGGAAAGTGACTCTATATATACTGCACCAAAGTCAGGTACAGGGTGTATAGGGTCCACAGTTCCCCAATGGCAAGGCAGAGGCTAAAGTTAGATATAACCTTACTCTCTAAAGTGGTAGCTTGGTCGAGCAGTAAGGCAGTATCAGAGGACAGTGTAAAGCATTTGTTGTACACACTCAGTCAGCAAATGAAGCCACACACTCAAGAACTGAACTCTAGGCCAATGGTTTGTATATAAAAATATAGGCTTGTTTTATTTTAGAACCAACAATAGGAATCAAAATATACTTTCTCAGAGTGAAATGCTTTGTTTAAACACTTTTCAAATAGGCAATAGTCTTTTTGATGACAGTAGTCACAGTTGTTGCAAGAGGCAACACAATTTCAAACACAATCCAACATTAGGCTCAATGGACAGTTTTGGTTAAATGCAATAAATTACTTTGTGGATTACTTTTCTAACCACAGGACTGGATCTTGGATTCAGTCCCGGGACATCTCCTGTAAACAGTTAAGTAAAAGCGTTTTGGTTATAGTAGTGATTTTTGAGGAATATTATGGTATTTCAAAAGTTGACACTTAGAAACTTTTCTGGGTAAAATTACCAATGTTATCCTATGGAAGGAAATACAGTTTGCAAGCAAGGTATGTTTACGTTACTTTTGTAATCCAGTGCTGGAGTCTCAGGTTCAGCACTGGGATATCTATCTAAAACAGGTAAGTAATTACGTTTGTATCGTTGGCACGATTTTTAAAGAATATTTGTAAGATTCAGAAATTGACACTTAGAAACTTTTTCAACAAAAAGCAGGCAATGATATCCTATGGAATGAATTTCAAATTACGGGTAAGTACGGTTAAAATTACTTTTCAGGGTCGGTACTGGTCTGAAAGATGCAGTGCTGAGGTCTCTCCTGATAGCAGGTGAGTAAATCGGAATTCGTTACTGTTGTGATTTTTAAGCAATATTTTGGTATTTCAAAAGTGGACACTTAGAAGAAATTTCACAGAAAACCAGTCAATGGATCCCTATGGAAGAAAATTGAGTTAGCGGTAAGTAACGTTGTGATTACTTTTCAGGGTCAGTGCTGGGCACCAAGATCCAGCACTGGGATCTCTCCTAATAGCAGGTGAGTATTTCTGTTTTCGTTACTCGGTTGATTTTAGGTGAATATTTTAAAGTTGGGAAACTCCACACTTAGAAGAATTTCTGAGTGAAACCAGTCAATGTTACCCTATGGAAGAAAAGTGGGTTATCGGCTTTTGGGTAAGTACTCGACTGGCAGAGTTAAGGTTCAGGGCATAGACTCAGGGGTCCCCCAGGGTCAGGTAAGTACAGTTGTTACACCCTCAGCGGCACAAGGGCGGCCGGGTGCAGAGTGAGTAGGCCCAATGTTATCCTATGGACGGCAGGGGGCTTTGGTTGGTGGCTGCTGGCTAGCAGGCCACTCGGCTGTGGGAGCAAAGCTCCTGGTCACTTGCTCAGGGCAAGTGGGGAAGTCGAACAGGGTAGTTGGTGCACCCTCAGCGGCACTGGGGCGGCCGGGTGCAGTGGGCTTTTGGGCCGTCGGGCGCCCAATGGTTTTCAATGGTAGAGCTGCGTGACGAACAAAGACTGCAAACTCGGGGACGGTGATTCTTCAGGTGCGACCACCACTTTGAGAGGTAAGTGGGAAGGGTAGGCACCCCGGAGTTGGGCACAGGAGGCCGTGGGGCGTCGGGTGCAGGGGTGTCTTTAGGCGTCGGAAATCTTACCCTCGGCTGGTCGCGGTTGGAGGGGTCCCTGGTTCTGAGGCTGCAGGCGTCGTCAGGAGCGTCGAGGAGGGCCCTTGGGTGCTGGATTCTGGGTCGCAGTTGCCGGTGGGACGTCCTCTTGGTATTTGCCCACTCAGGCACAGGCCGGGCTCAGCGGGTGCAGAGGGTGCAGGATTCGCGGTTCCCGGTTGGCACCAGGGGTTGGTTGCTTGCTTTGAGCAGTACCACTGCTCTTGGGAGTCCCAGGGGGTTGGAGTCACTAGGCAGTCAGGTCCCCCGGGGTTTGTGAGGGTGCTGACCACTGGAGACGCCGGGGTTTAGCAGGAGCCGGTTCAAGGGTCGACAGGCCGGTAGGGCTGGGGCCAAATCAGTTGGTGTCTTCCTCTTGTGAACAGCTGCACGCAGGTCTTCTTGTTTCTTGTTCTTCTTTCTTGTTTTTGGCATCTGGAACTGAGGAAGGAAGGTTCAGGGAGCCCCTAAATACTGAATTTAGGGGTGGTTACAGGTAGGTAAGGGCAGGGACCAATGGGTCCCGTCCCTGGGGTGGGTACACCCCTATTCTGCCACTCTCCAGTGGGAGGGGGCAGGAGCCTGTCCCTGGTTGGCTGGGTCCCCCCATCCTCAAGATGGCGGGGACTCAAGTTTGTGCTTCACCTCGTCTCCCCCACCTTAGGGGTGGAGTTGGCAGAGGTGGGCACAACCCATTTCCTGCCTCTGGTTTTCCCGCCGGTTCTCCCACCAGAAGTGGGGGTAGAACCAGTGGGGACCAGTTTGCTGGGAGCAGCAAATGGTCTGGGGAAGCTCAAAAGGTGGCAGGCCTTTGAAGCTTCCCCTGCCCATCCTGGGGGAGGAGGCTTTGGCACCTCGCCCCAGGATGCGCATTGTTTCAGGACCCTGAGAGCAGAGGCTCTCGACCCAGGGGTCCAGAAACATGTCTGGTGGTGGCAGCCTGGGCAGCCACTCAGTCCGGACACTGGAGGTCGGGTTGGTTTCAGGGGGCATCTCTAAGATGCCCTCTGGAGTGTGTTTTACATTAAATCCCACACTGGCATCAGTGTGGGTTTAATGTGCCAAGAAGTTTGATACCAAACTTCTTAGTTTTCAGTGGGGCCATTATGGTGCTGTGGAGTTCGTAATGACAGACTCCCAGCACCATATACTCTAAATGGCAGCACTGCACTTACAATGCCCAAGAATGGACTTGGGCACTGTAGGGGCATAGGGCTCATGCCTCTGTGCCCTCACCACTGGCATAGTGCACCCAGCTAGAGGGGTGGCTGACCTAGGCCAGGGCAGTGGCTTGTAGGCATGGCACACAGGGATGTGTGCCATGTCGACTCTTCACTTTTGTTCTGCACCAAGACACGCAGCCTGCAAAGGCAGTGTGTGTGTGTAAAGGTACAGGGTCCCTAAGGGTGGCACAACAAGTGCTGCAGCCCTTAGGGGCCTTCCCTGGTCACAGTGCCCTGGGTACCCATGGTACCATTTACCAGGGGCTGACCTGTGGCCAGGGATGCCAATTGGGTGTAGGCATCAATGCAGTTTTAGGGAAGGAACACAGGCCCTGGGTACCTGGTTGGCAGGAGCCCAGGGCACACTCAGTAAAAGCACATCAGCAATTCAGCAAAAAGTGGGGGCATACCATGCAAGAAAGATGGCACTTTCTCACATCCGGTTAACACGATAATGGAGCATAAACGCACGAACAATGCAAACATGATTTTATGATACCGGAAAAAACTACAAGACTTAGAAATTCTGCATATTTATCTCTACAGTTGGAAACTAGGTGTAACGAATGAAAGTGAAGCTTGGGATTTCATAGAGCTTAAAAAATGCAATCTTCCTGAAAGGATACTAAAGCAAAACGTATGCTTTAGGGGAGCCATGCACGGCGAATGACCGAGCAGTGCACGCCATCGACCATCTCCCCACCTAAGCCTATCCTTCTCACATCCACATCGAGGCATAAATATACACAAAGCTGCCTTGTGTGTGTGTCACCCACCCAAAAGCTCTTCCCCGTGGACCTTGGCCAGATAGCCGGTACCAAGATCCGGGGAGGGGTGCAGCACTCAATTAGTACACTATATGGAGACTTCCGTGGCTACATTTGCTGATGTACAGCCAGTGTGGCAGTCGCTGCTGGCATGACTCGCGGGTGGGTGCGAGGAGTCGCGAAGGGGGTGTTACAGGGGAGGTAGCGGGGGGGGTTAATTAAAAAAAAATAATAATAAACTTACCGGGTTCCACGCCGTCTCTGCTCCCAGCCGGGTCCTGCGTTTTCCTGTAACAGGAAGCAGGCAGAGCAGGCAGCCTCCCTCCCCTCTCCTAAGCCAATCACAACGTTGCAACGGCAGCGTTGTGATTGGCTGGGACGCCGACCCCACAGGCGTCTATGGGGAGGCCATTTTCTCTATGTAGGCTGCATGCAGCCAACATAGAGAAAATGCAGAGTGCGTATGACTGGTTTGGTCGGCCCTGGGGCTGACCAAAGTCAGCACACTCAAAGTGGGCAAGCCACTCCTTCCCTGGACTCCTGCAGGACCGCCCACCCGCCCACCCCCAACCTGGCATACCCTTCTGCTTTTTCGCAGTGCAAGAAGCAGAAACATAAAATGTTATTTAAAATACCATTTTATGTTTCTGCTTTTTGCACTGTGAGAAAGCAGTGGGGCGACACTCCTCCGCCCACATGGAGGAGCCGCCCCTGCTCTGTCCACAAGAATTCAACACAAAGGACTCTGGTGCCCTCCGACTTCGCGATCCCTGGCCACTCTGCACCAGATGCCTCTGGCCTGTGTCCAGGTGGCCCACCAATCCAGAAAAGGTTTCCTAGTGATCCTGAGTTCAAGCCCAGCGTTGGCTGACCCCTCCTGAACTCCATAATGATGCCCGCAGTGTGCATCCAAAGGCTCCCCCGACCGTGAGTGGCAAGAAAAACCAGACGTCAAAGGCCACCCCTGCACCTGAGCTCCTGGGCCTTGAGGAGCTCGGCTGATGGTGTCCCTGCAACCTACGTCTGCTGTTGCTGGTGTTCCTCGTGAAGCCTCCAGTTTGTCGTCTACAGCCTGTTTTCCAAACCAAGTTTCTCCTTTGAATTGTATTGGGTGCTCGACACTGTGTTTGCACCCTGCACCTAGCCTTGTAGTCCCCGTGCTTGCCTAAACCTCAAAAGCTTGAGCCCTGCAACCGCTTTACTCACCTGCAAGCAGTGTGCCTTCAAGCACTCCTAGTCTCCGTTTGGTAACATTGGGCCCGACCTCCAGATTTGACCACTGCACCCTGCCGTCCCTGAGCAGCTGGAGGTACAGTGCTTGTGCTTACCTGAACCTTGCCCTCTGCTGACCCTGCAACCCAAAGACTGGAATTGTGAGTAGTATACTTACCTGTAAAAACGCATTATTGTTTTCCTCCATAGGCTAACATTGCAAAGACTTGCACTTTTGAAATGGAAAATAATTTCTATTTAAAAACATACTTACCTTTTTGCGAAGATCTTGGTTTTAAAATAAATCCTGAGCAAAGCTTATTTTTATAAAATTGGTGTGGATCTCCTTTTTTGAGATGTGTGTCATTTATTGGTCATTGTGTGCACAACAAATGTCTTACACTCCTCTGTGTTAGGCCTAGGGCTGCTCGTCCACACTGTCACAAATAGAGCACTTTGGGTTTTCATTGAGACCTGTACACTTCTGGGGGAATCGCTGAACTCTGTGCACGGTATAACCACGTAGTGGTATACCATATACAGAGCCAGTTTCCTACATTGGTGGTGCAGCTGTGAGGTACTAGACTCAACACTTGTTGTACCACTTGAGCAATAAATGATTTCACAAGAGGAAATCCAAAATTGTCTTTAGTTAAAATATTTTTTCAATTTTCAATTTTTGTCCAAAATTATTTAAACTAGTGTTAGGGCCTTGGTTAAGTCACCGACTGTTTAGGCATTAAAAACCTTTGAACTAGGTAGGCCTTAATGATCCTTAGCATTTTTTGTAAGTCTCTAATAAGACCCCAACTACTCTAAAAACCATGACTGACACTCCAGGAACCAGCCTGGAGCTCAACCTGCCCCCCTATGCACATCTGAGAGTGACCAATCTCAAAGAACTGTTGTTGCGGGGATTCTGCACCTACACAGAACTATGCGCAGGAAAACAGGACCTCGGTGTATAGGGGTGTACCAACCTACCACCTTAGTACCCAAAATCCCAAAACCGACTAGCTATAGTGTCTCATTCGTTCTCCTACATAATCACGAACCTACAAATGATTAGACAACCCAGAACACAACACTCCTGACTCTCTCAGGAATCGCGGTAGCAAGACATACTCTTTCGCTCGCTCACTCGTACTTGTCCACAATAAGAATGGTCAGAGTCACTGTTATAGTTCAAAATGTTTATTTTAACTATCGTGCTCTATAATGCAGTATACGAGCCACTACCAGCAGCGAAATGCATAAACCTAGAATAATTAGCATTGTTACAATTCCATAGAATATAAAGGGGGATGTCATTATATACAGACAGTGGATAAAGGACTATAAGGCCTAACCACCCTCCCCTTGGTAAAGTGATGTTTATTATATAAAGGAAGATCTCTGGGCTTTGTCAGCAGACCCCATACCTTAGTGCCTAGATGGAAGCTTTACATCATAGGAACAGCATAGCTCTTCTCCCGTTTTCTGCAAGTTGAGGAAGCAAGATGGCGGCCGAGTGAGGCTGTAATAGCGGAGGTGCCGTTTTAAACACCGTGAAAAGGCTTCATATAAGATGAAAAGGGGCGATGGTTTAAAGGAAAAATAAGAGAGATCGAGTGGCCCCCAACTCCTACCTGATGCTCCGACAAAAAAACGGGACCCTTGAAACAGGAGCGGACTGGGGTCTTGGAGATTGGTGTCGGGACGGAGCCTTGCAGTGGCGCGGTGCTGCTGTAGAACTCGTGCGGGAGATATTACTGGCCGCTTGTTGTAGGCGCTGCCGCATGAAGGCACGAATGGCTCCAAAATCGGTGAAAGGGAAGTCTGGGGCCCCCGCTTCGGAGAGTATTGGTACGGGAGCCAAGGCTAAGCAGGGAGGGAAGCGCACACCTCAGGCTGTGTTGCCTGCACCAGCACCCATCAAGGATGGCGCTTCAGAGAGAGGAAGGGGCGGAACTTTGTTTGGGCGTCGAGCGCCGGGTGGCTCCGTTTTGGAAATGCAGCATGCTTCCAGCAGGCAGCTCACAGATTCTGACGCTGCAGCTGGAGCATCGGGAGCATCGGCTCAACAGGAAAAAGACAACGGTAACAACAATGGCAAAGGCAATGAATCAGCAGAAAATAAAGAGTTAAGAGAGATATGATGGATAATTCCTTAGGGAAGGTAAACCAGCCTGGAACTTTGCTTGTAAATACTGTACACCAGGGGGCAACTGCTGATGCTAGTGAGGGCTCTGAAACCCAAAGGCAAGGGGGGGCCATGCTATCGGTGGGAGAGAAGGAGAAAAAGGAGGGGAGAAGATGGGAAAAATATAAAGAGAGTATTGGTGCGACAAAAGAAGCAGAAACTGAATTAGGAGTTGGAATAGATACTCATAAGGAGCCTTTCCAGAACCAAGACACAGAGATACTTGTTGCTAATGTAGTACCTATTACGGACTCTGCTGAATTTTTTTCCCTGTCAGATGGTCCAGATTGGTCGGTAGATGAGTCCGGGTCTTCTCTTCTGTCTAGCGACAATGGAATTGAGAGTGACTTAGATAAAACAGATGATTCAACTTTCCAGACTGCCCGCCGTGTAGGCAGAAAGAAGCTTGGCCATAACGTGAAAAAAGCGGTCAGTTTGAAATGGGATTATTCGGCGACGGAACCAAGTAATCCAACGCCAAATAACACTTCTCAAGGTGCTGCTGACGCACAGTCCCCAACCTTAGAGACTGTCTTACAGACCATTATTCAGCATCGGGAGGAAACACGGGCGGACGCCCGCAAAGCCCAGAACGCCGCTAGGAAACTGTGAGGAAACTGTGAGGAAACTGACGAAGACATGTAGTGCTATTGGGGAACGTCTCACAGAATTGGAAACCTGGGTTAGTACAGTAGAGACTGAGGTAGCCCTGAAACTCTCACAATCAAGGGACCAGGAAAAACGAATCACTGATATCCAGTGGAAACTGGAGGATAGCGAAAATCGGCAACGCCGCAATAACGTACGGGTCCTGGGTGTCCCGGAGGGGAAAGAAGGGACAGATATACGTGCCTTCACGTTTGATCTTTTTCAGAAAGCATTTCCGGAACTCACGGACTGGAATTGGCAGGCAGAGGTACAGCGAGTACACAGAACACCTTTCATACTAAGAAACCCGGGCCAAGCGGGAACAAGACCACGAGCTATCTTGGTCTTCTTTGGAAATTTTTTATTAAGACAGGCAATTTTTGAAAAAGCCAGGCCTGAAGCTAGGCGTAATGTTGGAGATGTCTCTTTTTTTGTCCGCCCGGACTTCTGTCACGCCACCGTCGAGAGGCGGTGGCGTCTGCGCCAGTTAATCAAACCTTTTCAGGACATGGGGGCAAATGTTTATCTAACTAACCCTGCCTCTCTGAAAGTGGTCTGGCAAGGCTCGACAAAATTTTTTACTTCAGAAGTGAAAGCAGGAGAATATCTGACTGAACTTAAACCCTGATATAAAGATGTGTATTAGGGCACCAAAGTATGAAACATGTTGGGTGGGGATAAGTATCCCTTTCTTTCTCTCTCTCTTTTTTTTTTTTGGTTTCTTGCTCTTTTCATTATTTTTTCTTTTGTATTTTTCAATAAACTCACGGTGTGGCAACCGCGTTCCATCTTCCTAAACAGACCACTGTGTGGTCTGGGTGCTTCCCAGCTGAGAAGGGGGGGGGGGAGGAGGAGGATACGAGGGGTAGGGGGGGGTAGGGCCGGGGGATGGGAGGGGGGTCAAGGGCAAAAAGAAGGAAGACAATTTGGAGAAGGTATAGCTAGAATTAGTTTAAGGTATATGAATTCCAGGATGTTAATGAGTCTTAAATATTCTTTTCAGGGATATAATGGAACAGCCATAGAAGTTATAAGAATGGAACACTTATTTAACACAGATGGGTAAGTTGACTATTTGCTCAGTCAATGTGGGAGGGCTGGGGGATAGAAGTAAAAGGAACAGAGTTATGGAGATGCTTAGAAGTAACAATCCGGATGTTATTTGTTTGCAAGAGACACATTTGCCATGGTCCAAAAGAGGGCTATTGTGTATAAAAGGATATTGTTTACTGGGCTGTTCTACCCAAACCTCCAATATCAGAGGGGTGGCCATTTTTGCTAAAAACTATTTGGGGTCCGCTAGACGGATATTGGGAGATGCTGGAGGGAGATGGGTATTAGTAGAGCTAGCAATGGGATTCATGATTATATCATTGTATGGCTCTAATCAGGACGAGGTTAAAATATTTGAAGATCTGGAAATGGAGCTGGCAACTTGGCCTACCCCGCTGATTATGGGGGGGGATTTTAATATTCATTTGGGGGTTGGAAGTAGTAAAAATGTTAAGTACCAAGGCAGGAAGCCCAAGACATTTAGAGCTTTGGAGTCACTCATTAAAAGCCACGGCCTAATAGATGTCTGGGATGCTGAGCGTCCTCTCGACCCTGGATTTACGTATTTCTCCTGCCCCCATCAGAAGTATGTTAGGCTAGACTATTTCTTTATCTCGAAACAAATTCTGGGGGGTGGAGATTGAGATACTTCCAAAGATCATCTCGGATCATAATCCTCTGTGGTTGGAGATTAGATCACAGCAAATAATTAGACAGTATCCACAGTGGACGTTTGATCGGAAGTTACTGGTAGATCAGGAGTATATATCTTATTTCAGAAAGTGGATAATTGAATTTTTTGATACAAATAGATTTAGTGCATCTCGTAATATGGTTTGGGATGCTTTTAAGGCTGCTCTAAGGGGAGAAATGGTCAGCTTTTCCGCCAATAAGAGACATAAACAATATAAGAAGGCGAAGTCTCTCTGTGCCAAGCTCCAGGATCTTGAAAAGGAACATCTGAGTAAGATAGCCCAGGGTAGAGATGTCGCTATAACTCAATTAGATATCATTCTGACTAAGGCTGAAATTAATACATATTATTTACAGCAAGTTGCAGCTGGGTATCAAACACAAAGGGCAGCAACCTATGAATATGGGGATTCTGTTGGCAGGCTGCTTGCTTTGAAAATCAGACAGAAAACAGTGCAGAATCAGATATCTTCTATAAAAATTGGAGGGGTTGTATATACAGACCCTGGGGATATTATGGGAGTATTCCATAAGTTTTACCAAGATTTGTATAATGAAGAGAGGCCAGGCTCGGAGGGGGATGTATTTGTTAATGCCAGTGCAGGGTATAGGAGGTTAGAAGGGGAAGCACGAGACAGGCTGGAATCTGAATTTACAGCAGAGGAGGTGCACATAGCGATACAGCAACTTAATTCGGGTAAGGCCGCGGGACCTGATAAAATCCCCTTGGAATTCTATAAAGTATTCCAGAAAGAACTTACTCCCCTTCTCTGGGATCTGTTTCTGGGGGTTCAATATTCAGGAGAACCTCCTGAGTCATGGAAAGGTACGAATATAGTTATCTTCCCTAAAAAGGACAAACCACCAGAGAAACCCACCTCATATCGACCTATTTCTTTAATCAATGCAGAGGCTAAAATCTATTCCAAGATCTTGGCGAATCGTATCCAGGGGGTCATAGTCAGTATGGTGTCACCCTGGCAACACGGGTTTGTCCCAGGTCGAGACACAACAGACCATGTAAAAAGAGTAGTGGCACTGTTTGATATCACTCGGGTGAACAACAGCAGACTGGCTATGATCCTACTGGATGCAGAAAAAGCCTTTGACAGGGTGGCATGGAAGTACCTGTGGAAGATTTTAGCAGCCAAAGGTTTTGGCCCACTAATTATTACTGCAATAAAGGCCATGTATAAGTCACCATATGCCAAACTTCAGATGATGGGAAGGGAGTCAGAAATGATAAGAGTTGGAAGGGGAACAAGGCAAGGATGTCCGTGCTCCCCCATTCTATTTGCATTATATATTGACCCATTCATACAAAGGATTATGGAGAATAATGTTATCACACCCGTGTCAACCCAGGGATATAGTACTAAGGTACTTGCGTATGCCGACGATATTGCTATACTAACCCCTAATCCGGAGGAAGCCATGGGGGAAATAGAAACACTGGCCACTAAGTTTGGCGAAGAATCAGGGTATTTACTTTATAAAGCTAAAACCCAAATAGTGTGTACTGAGAATATCATTTTTCAAGATCACCGGCGTATCTCTACGGCTACTTATCTTGGGGTTAAGATTACCTCAGATGTGGATCTGATTGGACAAATAAATTTTAATCCTATGATTAATAAAATAGATACTGATCTTAAACGGCTGAATTCATTACACTTGACTATTATAGGAAGAGTGAATGTTTTAAAAATGGTGATGCTCCCTAAAATTTTATATCTATTTCAGTACACTCCCCATTGAGGTGGAAGGATCAATATTTAAGGCTCTTGACTCGGTATTCAGTAAATTCATATGGCAATATGGGAAGGTTAGGAGGTCATTGAAAATGATAACTTTACCACAGGCTCGGGCTGGTTTGGCAGCCCCAAATCTTACCTTTTACTACTGGGCAACCTTATTGCAACAAATGAAGGTATTATTTTTTGATAATGCTGGGTCTGGGGGTGGATTGAAGTCTGGTATTCCCACTATCTATGAACTTGCATTAGGAGATAAAGGAAGAGCATTACTACTCCGGCAGGTAGAACCTAGCTACTTTAAAAAGTAAGATTTAAGATCATATCGAATGCCTGGAGAACATGGTGCAAAATACAAAAATTCATGAAAATTGAGAAATACACTAGATATACACCTATCTGGAGGTCTTCCCTAAGTTCCCCCGGGATCTATGATATTATAGGGAGACAATGGGAGTACTCTGGTGTGCAGGTAGTAGGGGATATCCAGGCCAATGGCTCATATTATTCTTTTTCTGAATTACAAAAAAAGTATGGAATACCAGATGGACATTATCTCAAATATCTTCAAATAAGGGGATTTCTGGGCAAACAACAACAAGCTATATCTGGTAGTAGGATAGTATTATTTGAGACTCTTAAAAGGGGATTGTGTAAGCTTAAGCCTCTGTATAGTATATTAATAAGGGCAGCCCCCGACGATATGGAGAAACTAGAGGCTAACTGGGCAGATAAACTAGAAAATAGTGAGGTAGATATGGATATGTCTCTATCGTTGGCAAAAAAAGTGCTCCTCTCATCCAATTTAAAAGCACAACACTACAAAACAATCTGTAGTTTATATTTTACTCCTTATAATTTATTTAAATGGGGGAAAAGGGAAGATGATAAATGTCCAAGATGTGGGAGGGCACCAGCAGAGGAGATCCATATGTTTTTCGGCTGTCCACAACTCGATTTGTTTAAAGCTGAGGTAGCTAAATTTTTGGAGAAGATCCTGAGTAAAAAAGTAGTACTGACCCCCACACTCATGATGCTGGGATATGATAGTAATGCCGGACTGGATCAGGCTCAATCCAGTATGTTATTCATCTCAGTAACTATTATTCGGTTACTTATTGCAACTAGATGGAAAGATACATTGCCTCCACTTTTTCAGGAATACCTGGCTAGACTTATGGCTATATATAAATTGGAATCAGCCTTATATGATTGTAAGGGCCGTCAGGCCAGGAAATGGGGTGCGAAACTATGGAGCTCGTTATCTAATTGGGTAGAAGGTGAGGGAGGAAGCTAAGGGGCTGTGCTAAATTAGGGTTTCCCTTTGCTTTTCTTATTACGATTTCTTCTTTTTGTATAGGAACTGTATTCTTTTTTCCTTTTCTTTCATGGCTGGTTTCCTTTCCTTTTTATTTATGTGTCATATGTTTTAAACAAGACCAAGTGTATAATTTCTTTTTCTTATATTTGTAAAGTATGAATTTGAGTATGTATATGAATTTGAATTTGGTATTTGTAAACATATCTTCTCCAAAAAAAAAAAAAAAAAAAAGAAAAGGAACAGCATAGCTCTTCTCCCTGGAAAGGACCCTCTCCAAGTGTGTGTCAGAACAACATGCATCCCCGTAATATCAAAGCACAAGTTTCCAGTAGCGCAGCTGTGTTAGCATGTTTTGTCTAGATGCTAGGGACTGACCAGAACAGAATAACAAGGGGCATTGTTTATCGACCTTGCACATCGGGTTCAGACTAAACTCCAGGAACAGGCAGTGAACGCAGAAAGCAGACAGTTCTCATGTGAAAGGCACAAGCAGAGTCTTTCAAAACAAAGTCATGTAGTTACGTGCGCAAAAGCAGCATCATGGCAGCAGAGCTCATGCTAACTTAGCAATGTTGGCAATGACCCTAATGGCCATATAACACTGTGCAAAGCATGGAAACTTGCCATGGGTCCTAAACCCACAAAAGCCCATCTCTAGCAGTTGCTGGCAGATAATGACAAGGCCCTGGAAGGTAGAACTTCCCCCAGTGGGGAAGAGGTCGATGATTCACAGGTAGTGGAGGAGGAGGACACTAACTCACTCACTACCCCTCAGATAGCAACACTACTGAGAGTGACCCCAGTAATGTCCCAGATGAGGTAGACATTGGAGATGCAGATCTCCAGAAACTAGCCAGGATGATAGCCCTACAAACTTAACTCTTGGCCATAGAAAATGAAAGAGCTAAGATTGGCCTAGGACCCATTTCTGGTTGCAGCAAAATAATAAATATGGAACAGGTAGAATCATTTAACTCTAAAATCCCCAAAGGGATTGTCCCTAAATTATTTGGGAGTGATGATATCACTAAGTGGTTCATTGCATTTTAGAGAGCCTGTCTTGGCAGACAGGTCCACGGAAAGTTGTGGAGTGCAATTCCATGGGAAATGTTCTCAGGGAAGTGCAGGGATAGCCTTCTGGTGTCGGATAGACTCCCGGTAACAGACAGACGCGGGTAGGCCCGTGCTTCGGAGAACCTCTAGTTGAGTTCTTCTTCTCTCACCATATTGCAAGTACCCTGGACGTCACGGTTGGGGCCAATAGACCCCCCCCTTCTATATGTTTTTTTACAGAAGGTACACATCACTTTACCTTGTTTACATTTTTTCACTTTTACACAGGACTACTGCACAAGTCCAGACTGTAGGGGACGGGACCTCCATTACCTATACCCATACCATCCCCTCTAGTGTAGATGAGGATTCCCTGGTCCTGATGAAATGCCAAGATCCCTCTGGACAATATAGGGCATGAAACATGTTGACCACCTTCACACCACATACATCACCCTGAGCTCAAGCGGGTATAATTTCCCCTCTTCAGCCACAACTCTTTAGTCAGTTGTTTTTACTCATAGCATAGGAACCCAGCAAATAAATTATTTTTGGGGAATCCAATAGCTATTTTTAAATCACACTCACCTTTTCCCATCTCTACTTACTACACATACGCCACACCACTACTTTTCAGCTTTTCGAAAGCAACCAATGAAGACCTCCGGTAAAGAGCCCTCCTGTGGGGCCCATTGGCCATGCAGCGCCAGCCCAACAAGGAGCTGCCCGATGATGAAGCATGACACCCTTCGGGGTGTGTGAGGGCTCTTGCTCCTAATTGGAGCTATTCCATCTCCATCTTTTCTTCGCCTTACGAACACCTAGTATTTCTAAAAATAACCCCCTTCCTCCACTTCTCCCCTTCCCCTCAGGAACTGCATGTTATGTTATGTTATGTTATGGGGTATTTGTTAAGCGCACGGCTACTCCGAGGAGTGTCCCGGCGCTGTCCTGACCCCAGAACAGAGCAATTAAAAGACCGGACAGCTAAAGCGGAGAAACTACTCACTGTTGGAAAAGCCAGGTCTTTAGGTTTCGCCTAAAGCTAAGGAGATCACATTCTTGTTTAAGGGAAAGTGGGAGACTATTCCATAATTTTGCAGCTAGTACTTGAAAGGAGCGTCCACCTTTGCGAGATCGGCAGAACTTAGGCACAATTGTCTTTAGCTGAGTAGATGATCGCAATGTTCTGGACGGTTTATAGGGCTGGATCTTATTCCTGATGTACGGTGCCCCGATTCCATTCAGGGCCTTAAAAGTCAGTACCAGGGATTTGAAACTGACCCTTTTTTTCATTGGTAACCAGTGAAGGGATCTAAGGTGAGGAGACATGTGTGATCTGGGTCCTACCATAAGTACGGCCCTAGCTGCCGCATTTTGAACTACCTGAAGACGATTAAGTAAGTAGTCCGGAAGGCCCAAATACAACACATTCACGTAGTCCAGCCTAGACATAATCAGTGCTTGGACCACTGTTTTCCTATGAGAAATAGGCAGTAGAGGGAGGAAATTACGCATCATTTTTAAAAGTCCAAAACAGGTACCGGCAACCGATTGAACCTGGGACTTCATAGACATGTCAGAATCAAATTTCACTCCTAAATTTTTTGCAGTAGAGACTGGGTTATCAGGGGAGATACATTTTTTGGCCACCATTGACGCCAGTCATCATCAGGATTGTGTCCAAAAAAATAATTTCTGACTTATCAGAGTTGCAGAGTAGTTGATTTTGCCTAAACCAATCGAATACCTTGGTTAGGCATATGTTAACTACATTGCCGTTGAGCACCTCTTCCTTCTCACAGGTAAATAGCAGTTGTGTATCATCTGCATACGATATAATTTTTGCTCCATATTGTTCAGCTAAAGGAGCCAGGGGGCCATGTATATATTGAACAGCGTAGGGCTCAGAACCGAACCCTGTGGCACTCCTACATTTAGAGGGGGGATGGATGCTGAAAAAGGAGGGGCCCAGACTGTTTGCTGGCGGTTGTTCAAAAAAGAGTCGAACCATCTAAGCACCGTGCCACCAATGCCGCTCTCCCTCAGTCTATGGAGAAGGCGATCATGTGGCACGGTATCGAAGGCCGCCGAAAGATCCAACAATATCAGCACAGCCTTTCCTCCTCTGTCAAGCGTAGTTTTAATCGTCTCTGAAATTTCCAATAAAGCCGTTTCAGTGCTAAAATTGGCTCTAAAACCTGACTGACTTGGATGGAGCACCTGGCTCGCCTCAATAAAATCTGTGATGGTGGCGTTCACATATTTCTCCAAAACTTTGGAGAAAAAAGGTAAAAGCGATATGGGTCTATAATTACTGACTACCAAAGGGTCAGCTAATGGTTTTTTTAAAAGCGGAAGGATTTTTCCATGCTTCCAATTGTCTGGCATCCTTCCTTCTGACAGAGATAGATTCAGTATCTGGTTAACAGCTGGATTGATTATCTCGGCAATCAATGCCAGTGTTTTTGCTGGACAAGGGTCTGAGGGGGATCCAGATTTCAGGGCCTTCATAATTTTAAGTGAGGTGGCCATGGGCATAGGAGAAAAGTCCAGCAGGGTATTCTCCGTAGTGAGGCATATGGGGAGAAGCCCAACAGTAACGCTCTCTTTGTCCAGGGAGGGGCTGCTAAACGAATCCTGAATAGTTTTAATTTTCCTATAAAAATATTGTGCGATTTCATTTGTCCATTCGCCGGTAGGGGCAAGGGAGCTTTTGGAAGCATTAGGAGAGGAGAAGTCCTTGACTATCCTAAACAATTCTTTGGCACGATTTTCAGCTTGTTCTATTTTTATAGCCAAAAAATTTTTCTTTTCCGATCGGACTTTAACATATTGGGCTTTCAAAGCCGCTTTATATGTCAGTTTCTGTATAGGGTCAAAATTTCTTCTCCATAGACGTTCTAGATTTTTACATGCACTTTTACTTTTCCGTAAGGGCTCAGTAATCCACGGTGCTGAGGTTCTGCCTTGTTTGGCTGCTCGTAGTTTTATGGGGGCTAGCTGCATGGTCCACTCCTGAAGCCAGCCTTCCAAAGAGAGTACATCGTGATCTAAATTATTGTTAACTAGTATAGGATAGCGGTCCAGAATGTCAGCTAAAGCCTTAGGGGTTATTTGATCGAAAGATCTAAAGCTTTTCGACCGATTTTTACAGTAAGACTGAGGCTTAGCTTGAAACTTATCTAGCCTGAAGTTTAACAAATAATGGTCTGACCAGATAATTGGCAAGGGAACGATTGGCTCTAAGCCAGTTGTTGAGAAAATTTGATCTAAAGTATGACCTTTTTCATGCGTTGGGAGCAACACGCATGGCGTCAGACTGAAAATACTCAATAATTCACATAGTTTCATAGCCTCTGGGTCATTCGTTTGATCGAAATGAATATTAAAATCCCCCAGAATCAAGCACTGGCTGAACTTGGAGACAATGGGCGTCAGAGCATGGCCCAGAGATTCTAGAAATCTTCCTGCTGGTCCCGGTGGGCGATAAATTATCGCACCAGCGATAGACTGGTGCGCCGAGATCGTCAGATGGAAACCGAGTCCCTCTGCCCCTTCAAGCTCTATCATAGGTATTGGTTGGCAGGAGAGTGGGTTTTTATATATAATCGCCACTCCCCCGCCTCTTACGCCGAGTCTGTCTTTTCTAAGTATCTTATAATCTGATGGGAGGGCGCAAGCGATGGTAGGGTTTGAGCTCTCATTGAGCCATGTTTCTGTTGCAAACATGACATCCGGCTGTGTCTCTGTAAGGAGGTCAAATAGCTGGAGTTCATGTTTTTTTATAGATCTGGTGTTGAGGAGAATGGCTTTCAGCTTGCTGCCATCCCCCCCAGCCACAGAAAGGGGAAGATCAATCACCGGCCCTATCTTGTGTAAATTTCCCCCATTATCAGGCCGAACGAGAGAGCTCCAATTACACTTCTTGCATATAAGTGGTTCTGACTCTATCGATATAGGGCATTGGGAACAACAACCAATGCCACTCCCTAGCATCAGAAGTCTTTCTCTGCTGTATACTTGTGTGGGTTTATCAATGCTGGTTTTACCTGGTAAAGAAACAGCAGCATAGCCGACGCCGGTCGCCTCCGGATCGCGGACGGGCGCAGACGGGCTTGCCTTAGGCGTGCCAGCGGCGCGCTCGCGCAGCGTCTCTCTTTATGCGTTCCAGATTGGAACACTAGACCGCACCCCGACCAAAAAATGGCTTCCGGGAGTGTCGAGTCGACAGAAATGATCAGGATTTAAAAACCACCAGCCCCCTTATGTTTTTAAAAGTTTAGATTCCCCACATAACACAGTAAAACATCATTTAAAACAGAGCAATAAAATCAGACCAGTACTCCAGTATTTTAAAATTTGTCAAATGTGCAAAGCGCAATTTCAGTACAACAACACGGGCAGAGAGCGACAACTACTCTGTCCAGGGTCGAGGAACGCTCGCGCAGCGTCTCTCTTTATGCGTTCCAGATTGGAACACTAGACCGCACCCCGACCAAAAAATGGCTTCCGGGAGTGTCGAGTCGACAGAAATGATCAGGATTTAAAAACCACCAGCCCCCTTATGTTTTTAAAAGTTTAGATTCCCCACATAACACGGTAAAAGAGCATTTAAAACAGAGCAATAAAATCAGACCAGTACTCCAGTATTTTAAAATTTGTCAAATGTGCAAAGCGCAATTTCAGTACAACAACACGGGCAGAGAGCGACAACTACTCTGTCCAGGATCGAGGAACGCTCGCGCAGCGTCTCTCTTTATGCGTTCCAGATTGGAACACTAGACCGCACCCCGACCAAAAAATGGCTTCCGGGAGTGTCGAGTCGACAGAAATGATCAGGATTTAAAAACCACCAGCCCCCTTATGTTTTTAAAAGTTTAGATTCCCCACATAACACAGTAAAACATCATTTAAAACAGAGCAATAAAATCAGACCAGTACTCCAGTATTTTAAAATTTGTCAAATGTGCAAAGCGCAATTTCAGTACAACAACACGGGCAGAGAGCGACAACTACTCTGTCCAGGGTCCACTTCTCCCCTTCCCCTCAGGAACTGCATACCCTTGCTTTTTTCATAGACTCCTGATACTCACTGAGAAAGATGCTACATCCTATGACCTCATGAGGGGTACACTTATTGAGGGCTTTGGATTTAGTACTAAGGAGTATAGGATCAGATTCAGGGAGGCTCGAAAAACCCAGAGCCAGACCTGGGTAGATTTTGTAGACTACTCAGTGAAAACACTAGGAGGTTGGTTAGATGGTAACAATGTACATGACTTTGAAGGGTTGTATAATTTGATAATGAAGGAGCTCCTTTTAAGTAATAGTCACTAAGAGAAGATGGTAACAATGTACATGACTTTGAAGAGTTGTATAACGTGAAAATGAAGGAGCTCCTTTTAAGTAATTGTCACCAAGAGAAACTACGTCAATTTCTGGTGGACCTAGGTCCACTTTCTCCACAGGAATTGGGGAAGAAGGCAGACCACTGGGTCAAGACAAGGTTGACCAAAACTACCACTGGCACAGGAGACCAAAAGAAAGAGGCCAAAAAGCCAACGAAGGGAAAGAGGGTAATCCTAAAAACAAAGAGTCTTCTTCAGGTCCCCAAAAATATGTTCAGGAGAGTGGGCTCAGAGACTCTTCACAACCAAAGGGTGGGTATCAGGGGTAGAACTGGGATCCCAGGAAGGCTTGGTGCCATGACTCTAGGCCATTGGAGCACTGAACTGGAGATCCTAACTGTAAAAACAAGAAAAATGCCTCTAGCCAACCTGGATTAAATCCAGTTGCTAATGTCCAGATGGGATCCCACATGTGGGCTGACCATGTCAGTGACCCCACTGAGGCAACTCTAGCCTTTGAGGGAGGGGTAGACTTATCCTGGGCTGTCTGGCCCACTAATATGCACAAATACGGGCAGTACCCATTGATTAATGGAGCTAGAGTAGAGGCCTTGAGAGATACTGGTGCTAGTGTCACCATTGTGACCCAGCAACTGGTTCATTCAGATCAGTACCTGATTGGAAGGACCTATCCAGTCACCAATGCTGACAATGTCACAAAGATCCATCCCATGGCTATGGTATCTTTTGACTGGGGAGGAGTAGTTAGACCAAAGGAAGTGGTTGTGTCCCCAACCATCCCTGTAGACTGTCTGCTTGGAAATGATTTGGAGACTTCCCCTTGGACTGAAGTTCCAATGCAAAGATGCTAAGGCTCCCAGAATGAGGTTTTGTGAAAACGAGAGCACAGAGCAAAGCTCAGAGTGAAAAAAGAGGTGCTGGATCCCGAAAGAGTGGACCAGCCCTCCAAGAGAAAAGGCAAGAAGACTGTGGGACCAGCTTGTAAACAGATTCCAAGACAGAACCACTCTTCTCAGGAAGAAGACTTGTTATTCTCAGAGAGAACTGAGGAGCTTGGGCCTTACATGGCAGAGTTCTTGGGACCAGAGGGACCCTCTAGGAAGGATCTGTGCCAGGGACATGAAACATGTCCCACTCTTGAGAGCCTGAGGCAGAAAGCTGCTGCACAGGAAAGGGTGATATCAGTGGCACCCACAGGGTCTATTGGGAGGGTTGGCTCCTATATACTGAGGCCAGAGACCCCAAACCTGGTGCAAACAGGAGAGTGGTAGTACCTCAGAAGTTTAGAGAGTTTCTCCTCACTTTGGCCCATGATACCCCCCCTAGCTGGGCACCTTGGTAAGGATAAAACTTGGAGTGGATTAGTCAATCACTTCTATTGGCCAGGGATGTCCCAGAAGGTGAAGGACTTTTGTCAGTCCTGTGTCTCCTGCCAAGCCAGTGGTAAGGCAGGAGGCCACCTAAAGCCCCCCTCAATTCTACTTCCAGTGGTTGGGGTACCCTTTGAAAAGGTAGGGGTTGACATTGTTGCCCCCCTGGACTCTCAAACAGCCACAGGGAACACATATATTCTAGTGGTAGTGGATCATGCCACTAGGTATCCTGAAGCTATTCCACTTAGGAGCACTACTACTCCAGCAGTGGCCAACGCCCTCCTTGGTATCTTTACTAGAGTCGGTTTTCCTAAGGATGTAGTATCGGACCGAGTTACAAACTTCATGTCTGCATACTTAAAACACATGTGGGAGGAGTGCGGAGTGACTTATAAGTTCACTATCCCCTACCACCCACAAACCAATGGCCTGGTTGGAAGACATTAAAAAGCATGATTGGTGGACTCCCTGAAAAACTCAGAAGGAGATGGGATGTCTTACTTCCATTCCTGCTTTTCGCCTACAGGGAAGTGCCACAGAAGGGAGTGGGGTTCTCACCCTTTGAACTTCTGTTTCGGCATCCTGTTAGAGGTCTTCTGAGTCTTGTGAAGCAAGGATGGGAAAAGCCCCACAAAGAGCCAAAACAAGACAGTGGATTATGTGCTTGGAAAGCATTCAAGCTGCAGTAAGCATGATGCTGGAATTGGGTGTCATTGAACACTCAGAGAGCCCCTGGGCCAGCCCAGTTGTCGTAGTCCCCAAACCTCACTCCAAGAGTGAAAAGAAAGAAATGAGCTTTTGTGTGGACTATAATGGGTCTACACGCTGTGACAAAGACTGATGCACATCCAATTCTGAGAGCAGATGAGCAGGTTAGGGGCAGGCAAGTATCTGAGTACTTTTGATCTCACATCTGGGTACTGGCAGATAGGTCTGACTCCTGGAGCAAAAGAAAAATCTGCATTCTCGACTCCAAGTGAGCACTTCCAGTGTACCGTGATGCCCTTTGGATTAAAGAATACCGCTGCCACCTTCCAGAGGTTGGTGAACAAAGTCTTTGCTGGATTGGAATCCAATAGTTCAGCTTATCTGGATGATATTGCTGTCTATAGATCCACCTGGCAGGATCATCTGATCCACCTTGAGAAGATCCTTGAGGCTCTGAGAAGTGCAGGCCTCACTATCAAAGCAAGCAAGTGCCAGATAGGGCAGGGAAGGGAGGGTTGTATACTTGATCCACCAGGTAGGTGGAGGCCAGGTTCAGCCACTCCAACCCAATATACAGTCAATTCTGGACTGGGAATCTCCAAAAACCCAGACCCAAGTCAGGGCATTCCTTGGCTTGACTGGACATTACAGGAGGTTTGTGAAGGATTATGTGTCCATGGTGGCCCCCCTCACAGAACTCACTTCCAAGAAAATGCCCAAGAAAGTGAACTGGACAGTGAGCTATCAAAAGGCTTTTGACACTGTGAAGTGAAGGATGCAATGTGCTCTGCCCCAGTCCTGAAAGCTCCAGATTACTCCAAGCAGTTCATTGTGTAGGCAGATGCCTCTGAACATGGGATAGGTGCAGTCCTAGCCCAAACAAATGATGAGGGACATGAACAACCTGTTGCTTTCATTAGCAGGAGGCTACTCCCCAGGGAGCAGCGTTGGAGTGCCAAAGAAAGGGAAGCCTTTGCTGTGGTATGGGCCCTGAAGAGGTTGAGGCCATACCTGTTTGGCAGTCACTTCCAAGTTCAGGCAGACCACAGGCCTCACAGATGGCTACAACAGATGAAAGGTGAACACCCCAAACTGCTAAGATGGTCCATATCCCTAAATTGACCATGGTAATTACTTTTGTAGATCCACATTTGGCTACTGGTGTACCCTTGTAAGTCCCTAGTATGTGGTACTGAGGTACCCAGGGCATAGGTACACTAGGGGTCTCCCATGGGCTGCAGCATGTATTGTGCCACCCAAGGGAGTCCACCTAAACTGTGACTACAGGCCTGTCATTGCAGCCTGTGTGAGTTGGTGCTTGCACCTCTCACGACAGATTTAAGTTTCCTTATATCTGAGGTCACTGCACTTTAAACCTATAAGTCACCCCTATGGCTGGCTCTTCAGTCCTGAGGGCAGGGTGCTTGGTTATAAGTGTGAGGGTGCCCCTGTATGAGCAGAACACCCCTTCAAACCCCGGAGTTGATTCTCCAGTCTTTGTAAGTGCGGTCAGCCATTTTAATACATATAGTGGACATCTGGCATTACAAGATGTCTAACTATATAGTGGCTGCACCGAATCCGGTCATGTTTGGTATCAAACATGTTGGAATCATACCCCAACATCGATTCTAGTATTGTAAGTATGATCCCATGTACTGGGGGGCTCCCTTGGGGTACCCCCCTGTACTCCTGGTAACAGCCTTTCAGGGCATTGTGTCTTTGTTTCTCCTGGTCACTTCCGAGTGGTATAGACTCTGCCCCTCTGCTTGCAGGTTCGTCACTTCCCAAATTCACTCTTGGGTTCCACCGGACTCCTTCACAGTCTCCTCCAGAGGCATCTTCTTCGAAGTCTTTCAGTGTTGTCTATGGAGGTTTCCGACGTCTCTTCACCTCTATACACCTGGCTTCCTTGGTGTAGGTAACCTGGTTCCCGGGGCATCCACGGGTGGGGTGGCTCTCCAACCTTCCATCCTCTAAGGGAATTCTTCGGGGCCTTCTTGGGGAGGGTCCTTCTTCTTAAAAACTGCAACGCGACTTCCCTGTTGACTTCTACTGAACACACAGCTGTGTTTCCACTCTGCACACAGCCTCCGTGGGGTTCCTGTTTACTTACCTTGGGTGGTTCCTTGTGTCCCCAACTCCTCGGAGTCTTCTGGTCCAAGTCCCGACTCCGTCAGCAGTTTGCATCCCTCATTTGTTTAGTATATGGTTTGATCTCCCCCTGGAGACCACTGTATTTTGTGCTTACTTACCTGATTGCAATTGAAGTATTGTGGTGTATTGTGTTGATATCTCTGGGTAGGAGATATACCAATATGTTAGTGAGTGTTGTGTAATAAATAGAAGTATTTTTATATAAACACTGTGTGGTTCTTTTTCAATTAACTTACACCATAAAATTAAACTAGGAAAATAAGCTGCTTAACATTCCTTCAAGATAAGCCTGAAGAGTGTTCTCCACAGCTACCACTTTCAGAGCTTTCTATGGTTATCAAAGACCACTAAAACCGCCATAAGGTTTGCCTGTATTAGTGCAAGGTGGGCCACTTGAATAAGTGTGCACCGTATACTAAGCCAGCCTCCTACACATACCAACTAGCACTGCCTAAGGTATAAGTAAGTCACTCCTCAAGCAGGCCTTACAAGCCCTAAGGCAGGTGCACTATATTTCAGGTGTGGACATATCTGCATGAGCAGATATGCCCCTACAATATTGAGGTCTATCCCTTGATATTATAAGTGCCAGGGAAGCCTTAGAGAGTACATGGGCTGGAAACTCGAGTTCCCCAGCACCATGATGGCTTCACTGAACACAGGAGTGTTTGGTACCAAACTACTCCTCTCAATAAACCCACACTGATGCCAGTGTGGGATTTATTGAAACATGTACTGAGAGGGCACCTCAGAGGTGCCCCCTAAAAAAACCTACCAACCCTGGTGTGGTCTCAGACTGGCTTTAGGCAGCCTGCCACCATTAGACATGTTTCTGGGCCCCTGGGTCGAGAGCCTCTGCTCTCTGGGACTAGAAACAAAGCACATCCTGGGCAGAGGTGTCACACGCCCTCCCCAGGATGGGTACAGTGCTCTAGAGGGGAGCTTCATAGGCTGCCATCTTTGAAATGCGACCCCCAGCCTCTGCTGCTAGCAGCAGATGGCAGCCCCCAGTTCACACCCTCACTTTCGGTGGGACAACTTAGTCAGAATAGGAGGTGTGCCCCCCTTCACCAACTTCACCCCTCAGGCAGAGGAGGCGAAGTAAAGCACATTTTTTCAGTGCCCACCATCTTTAAGATTGGGGGACTTATCCAATCAGGGCTAGGGCTATGCCTCCTCCCACAGCAGGGTGGCATAATAGTGGGTGTAGACACCCCAGGTAAGGAACCCATTGGTCCCTACCTGCTACTCCCCTGTAATGCCCCTAAATCTAGTATTTAAGTGGCTCCCCAGACACTTAAACTAGTTCTTGCTGACCTAAGAAGAACAAGCATTTGCAATGCAATAGGTCTCGCATTTGCGAGAGTTTGAGCTATTGGCATTGTAAATGACAGTCTTTTATTTACGTGTTTTGAAAACCTGTAATGTGGTGCGTAAACACAAATTATTTACGAGAAGCAAGGCTGGCAGTAACTGCGTCTCTTTTACCACCAGCCTTGCTTCTGGTAAGCATGGACTACAAGTACAAAGAGGCACAGTTTTTTCTTCAGAGTTTTATATATAGCGCGAACTTGACCCGAAGGTATCGGGTATCAGAGCGCTTTACATAGCACCAGTTGCGTTACATGAGGACACATTCTTTTTTTGTTAGGCACGGGGAGATTAAGTGATTTGCCCAGAATCACAGGATGTTCAGCGTCATTGCCGAGACTCGAACCCAGATTCGAGGTCGACTGCCCTAGCTGTTAGGCCAACTCCTCTCCCCAAGTTACTGCCAGCTTTGCTTGTCGTAAGAAATGCCTATAAGTACAAAGTGCATGTTTACACAATACTTGCAGGTTTTCAAAACACATAAATAAAAGGCATTGTCATTTACAATGCCAAAGCTCAAACTCTCGCAAATGCGAGACCTATTGCATTGCAAAATCTTGTTATATATTGCAGCATGGGCGAGGAAACAGTGAAAAGCAGGCACTCTGATTCCGCTCTATGCAACTGGATAGCCGAACAAGATATTTTTGTGTTTAGATAACAAAGTCTTTGCAAAAGTACAAAAATGCATTTACATCGCAACGCCATTCAAATGATAATATCCACTATCAATGTCAAGCACAAACATTGTTAGTGCATAAAAGTGACCCTGCTGTCCGTGTCATCTGGACTGGCAGTAAACAGTGTCCACTGTTCCTACCATGTAATCTAGAACATTGTGTTGACTTGGTTGGAGTGTTCTGCCTATGCACACTAAAAAGGACAATGACCTAGATTCAGTGCATAGAGAAGTCCCCTTAATCCACGACTAGGGCACTCAGCAAAGAGCACCGGTAGCAGGAACATTTCTAGGTTACACACATGCTTTAGCAGGAATATTTCCAGGTTATGCAGCATGCAACCATGGGGAAGGCCCTCAGACTGCAGTGAGAAAGGACTACAGCCTGTATGAACACCGACACTACAGTGGAAACATAGTTTCACCCTCATGCTTAAACACAGCAGCACCTAGCACAGTACTTACATTGTACATGACCATATGAATACTGTGCGCACATGTCCAAACCAATGCATTGTACGCCAATACAGTGCTACCCGTTTGGTACACTCCATTGCTCATGTGGAACATCACAAGTAAGTGTGATGGCACACAGAGGAATGGTTGTGTTGTAGTTTGTTTCATTATCACGACATGTATTGTAATTGCATTTAATATAGCGCTTACTACCCCTGACGAGGCTTCGAAGCGCTTGTCGGCGAGTAGACCTTTTCTCTTGACACATTTGAAAAAAACAGTTTTAAAGTAGCAAGGAAGTTGAGAGAGAGGGGAGGGAGGTGAGGTGAGTTACAGTCGAAGGTGCCAAGCTGTATGTTGAAAAGGGGGGTGTCCGAGGACATGGTGGGGAAGTGAGCGAGAGGCCATGATTTTCAGAGAGGGGGAGGGAAGGGATGTCGGCAGTAGGCAAGAACACTTAAGTGGGCAGAGGGACTAAGAAGGAGCAGCGCGAGGCGACGCATTATAAAAACAGTTCATTCTCATAGGGTTTTTTCTTTTAATTTGCTGAGGTCCGGGGGAGGAGAAAGTAACCTCTAACGCTGCATGGTTAACACAAATTCCCAGCGGCCATGTTGTTTTGCTCGCTGTAAAACTTTACAGGTTAGTATTTCTTCCATAAAATCTCTAGGTACACATGGTCCAGGAGACCCTGCACGAATGGAGGGACAGGGATTAACGGCAGTTGTTTTTTCAATTTTATTTAGCGGGAGATTTCTCTGTTTAACAGTTGAGGGATTTCTGAGGGGCTCTTTACGGATTTTGTTTGCTTCAGTGCTGGTATCGCTCTTCAAACCACAAAGTCTGTGCTCCTTTCCTAGGGTATTCCAAAGCAGTCTCTTGGGCGGGTGCATGGCAGGTTGAAACAAACACACAAACACACACACACACAAACACACACACACACACACACACCCTCACACTTTTCCTTCTACTGTTAGGCACTAGTTGAAGACAGGGACCCAAGGCCTGATGCACTAAGGTGGGGTCGCAAAGCAATTGGCATTTTTAGCATTCAGATTGCTTTGGCAGCATTCCTGAGTTTTACGATGCGACTGATGTACAAATCAATCACATCGCAAAATTACCATTCACAAGGAGTTGCAAAAACGTCAGCTTCCTTAATATTCAGAAGGAAGGATGTGTTTTGTGGGTTCTTTGGGAATACCTGCCAATGCAGGGCTGAGGGCCTGATAGGGGACTCCTACCTCCCCCCCTGCATTCATTCATGGAATACCAACACTGTTTTCCTTAAGGGGCAGGGACTGCCTTCAAAAGAAGAAAGTTGGCATTCTGTGACAGACAGCGAGGAGTGCAGTCAGCAGTCCTGTGGTCCGCCGTCTGCTCTCGTAAAGGTCAAAGCCCAGATGCCCCAAGTGGATGCTGTGGGGCAGCTTCCTCTCCGCGAATAAATACCACCCCTTTATTGAGTAATTAGCAGATCGAGTCGCAAAGGGTTGGGAGGCCTCCTCTACAACCCGCCCCTTCCTTTGAGATTCGTTACGGGTTGCAAAGTGCACACTGAGTCGGAAAGGCACTTTAGGCTCACCATGTGCCTTCAGAAGTTAGTGCTGTGACTTTTTAAAAGAGTAAAATATAGAAGGGCTGAGGGGAGCGCAGTACAAAAAAAAAAAACCAGACCTTTATTGAGTGGGAAAGGAATCCTAGATATAGAGGGCACAACATGAGGCTAAAGGGCGTAGTAGGGTCAGCAGTAGCTTAAGAAAATATCGTATATGGAAACAACTGTCTGCACGAGCGACACACTCACTTTAGAGTTCATGTAAAACTTCCTTAATTTAAGCTGAAGCCCATCTGCTTTGTGACTCACAAAGCATCAAACAGGAACACGCAGCAGCCTCTCCTCATCAAACCTCCTCAGCTGTACATATGGATTAATTCATAAGAAAACATCATGGAGGGCAGAGGCACATTTTCAGAGTTTGTAAAATAATTCCACCCCGACTCAGAATACACACACGAGCGGCAGTACTCCTGTGACTCACGGGTCAGAGCGAAATCCATGATTCCAGAGAATGCAGGAAATTATTTTTACATTGCTACAGCATGGCCAATATACACAGGAAAATTGACAACATTGCGCGAGTCCGGTTTTAGTGAAAGAGTAGGACCCTGGAAAGGAATAGCAAAATATAAATAGTATACCAAACACAGCCGTCGAACTTCCACCAGTGATGAGTATTAAAAATTGTTCCTCTATACCTTAAAATAGCCGATTAAACAATCACGGAATCGAAACCGGAGCCGAACGCGGCAATTGAAACCAGTGGTGCGCGCGCACCACAGAGGAGCGGGGGGGGGGTTCGGCAGCGAGGCGAACGCGCGCTGCTGCGCGTGCTAGCCACCATCGGGAATGGGAGGAGCAAAGGCGGGACATGCGCCCGCCTTTGCCCAATCGCGTGCCGTTTTTTTTTTAAAAACGCACGCTCCAGCCAATGTGGGCTTCCGAAAACAAAACCACACGCACGAGCGTGTGGGTCGTTTTCAGAAGCCCTTTCTAAAGGTCTCGCGCTGTGCGAGCAGTGCTGCGCACTGCAACGCTAGGCGCGAGACCTAAAAAGGGCAAAGAAGACCCCGTGCAGAGAAGACTGAAGGCGCTCACTGACTTGGCTGAAGCCCTAACGGCCTGTCTGCAGCCCTCGAAGATCCTGAGAAGTAAACGATGCCTGTCCTGCAGCCAGTGACCTCCACAACCCCTAGGAGGACTGCCTGGCTTTGTAGAAGACCAGAGCTCCTGAGGACAGCGGCTCTTTCCACAAGAAATCAACACAAAGTACTCTGGTGCCCTCCGGATCCGCCATCCCTGACCACTTTGCACCCGATGCCGCTGGCCTGCGTCCAGGTGCCCCACTGATCCAGAAAAGGTTCGCCAGCGATCCTGAGTCCAAGTCAAGCATTGGCTGACCGCTCCTGGACTCCATGACGAAGCCTGCAGTATGAATCCAAAGGCTTCACCCAACCGCACACACTCCGGTAAGAAAAACCCGACACCCCTGCACCCGAAGCCCCTGGGCCTTAAGAAGCTCAACTGATGGTGTCCCTGTGACCTTCAGTATTCCAACTTACCTCTGCTGTCGCTGGTGTTCCTTGTGAAGCCTTCAGTCTGTCGCCTGCAGCCTGTTTCCAAACCGAGTTTCTCCCTTGAATTGCATTGGGCGCCTGACACCGTATTTGCACCCTGCACCCGGCCGCCCTTGTGCCGCTGGTGGTGTATGTTTGGTGCTGCCTTGTGCCCCCGTGCTTGCCTAAACCTCCAAAGCTTGAGCCCTGCAACCGCTTTACTCACCTGCAAGCAGTGTGTCTTCAAGCACCCTCAGTCTCCATTGGGTAACATTGGGCCCTACCTCCAGATTTGACCTCAGCACCCAGCCGCCCCAGTGCCACAGGTCGTGCAGTGTTTGTGCTTACCTGAACCTTGCCCTCTGCTGGCCCTGCAACCCGAAGACTGGAATTGTAAGTAGTATACTTACCTGTAAAACCGCATTATTGTTTTCTTCCATAGGCTAACAATGCAAAGAATGAAAATTGCAGTGTCCACTTTTGAAACTGAAAAGAACTTCTATTTAAAAACTTACCTTTTAGGGAAGATCTTGGTCTTAAAATAAATCTTGCGCAAAGCTTACTTTTATAAAATTGGTGTGGATCTCCTTTTTTGAGCCGTGCGTCATTTATTGGTCATTGTGTGCACAACAAATGTCTTACACTCCTCTGTGTTAGGCCTAAGGCTGCTCGTCCACACTACCACAAATAGAGCACTTTGGGTTTGCATTGAGCCCTGGACACGTCTGGGGGAATCTCTGGACTCTTTACACAATATAACCACTTAGTGGTATACCATATACAGAGCCAGCTTCCTACAGTGGGTACATCCTGACATCACATATTAATTGAAGTTCTTTTGAGTTGAGAGCAAAGTGTTAGGATGTTCAATTTTTTCATTGTCTGTTGTGGAGATGCAATTGAGGCCTGTTGCTATCTTTGACTTATGTTTTTTAATTGGTACATTGATTTTGAAGGTTATGACGTGGTGGTTGCTCCAGATGACCAGGAAATAATAAATTACCAAAGCATGTCCTAGTGGGGCAAATATTTTGTCCAAAGAGTGCTCAGTGGAATGAGTCAGATATGATTTGTAGGAGGTTAAGCACTGCAAGGTTGGATGTGACAACTTCAGTTGCTGTTAAATTCTTCTTGCCAAACCAAATGTTGAGGTCTCCTAAGGGTTGGGGTGGTTTAATAGAGTCTTTGTCGCTATGTCTAGTAGGGCATCCTAAAAGGTATGGTGAATGTATGGTGGGCTGTATCTAGGAGAGTTAACCCCTAAAGCAACCTTCTCCACCTTGTGATTGTGTGGTGGGGCATACCCAAAAACAGAATCCTCTAATCGCAGGAGCAACTATCTCCGCCCTGTGACCATATAGTGGGTTGTATCCAGGATGAAGAATCCAGTAAAGCCTAGGAGCAACTATTTCCACCCTGTGACTGGGTGCTGGGCTGTACCTAGGAGCAGAATCCTCTATTTACAGGAGCAACAAAAGGCACCCTGTCTAATTCAAGCAGCAACTATCTTCACGAGGTGACTGTGTTGGGGTGAGGGGGAATAACAAGGAGTGACACTTTTTTTGTGATTGTGTAGTGGGCTTTACCTGGGAGTGAGAATCCCCTAAACTCAGGAGCAACTGTCTCCACCCTGTGACTGGTGGGCTGTACCCAGAGGTGGAATTCTCTAATCTCATGAGCAACTTTCTCCATCCTTTGACTGTGTGGTAGACTGCACCCAGGAACAGAATCCTCTTATCCCAGGAGCAACTATCTCCACACTGTGACTGTATTGTGGGCTTTATCCAGCATCAATAACCCACTAAAGCCTAGGAGCAACTGTGTCCATCCTGTGACTACTCAGGAGTACAATGCTCTATTCACATGAGCAAGTAAAGCCACCTGATCTTTTCTAAGGTGCAACTATCTCCATCCTGTGACTGTACTGTGGGCTGTACCCAATAGTGATATTTTGCTAAAGATTAGGACAATCATATTCACACTGTGACTGCATAGTGGGCTGTACCCGAGAGTGAGTATCCCTTACACTTATTAGCACCTGTATCCTGTGGCTGGCGGGCTGTACCCAGAAGCAGAATCCTCTAATCTCAGGAGCAACTATCTCCACCCTGTGACTGTATTGTGTGCTGTACCCAAGAGCAGGATTGGACTGAGGAACTAAATGCAGGCCTGGCAAAAATGCTCAAATCAGCCCCACTCCCTTCCTCTCCTAGCTGTATCTCTCTATTTCATCCATCCACACCCTCTCTCCTGTTCTCTCTCTTTCTCGCTCTCTCTGATAGCTTTCTCTCAGCCTCCCTCCCTTCCTCTCTTTCCCTTGAAGCTTCCCTGTGCCTGTTGCAAGTGAACCTGGACAGCTGGGGAAAGTTACAGAGGCACCAGGAGGGGCCATGGGCTTCAAAACCGGCCTCCACTGGCTCCAGCCCACTGGGAAAATGCCCAGTGGAATAAAAGGCCAGTCCAGCCCTGCCCAGGAGTGAAAAACCCATAAAACCCAGAAGTAACTATCTCCACCCTGTGACTGTGTGGACTATCCCCAGGAGCGAAATCTTCTGTTGGAACAGGCTATGTTCTTCCTTATCTACTGTGTCCTGGAATCTCCACTAGCCTCGGGCTCTGATGATATGTGCACCACCCCAGACAACAGCACCACATCTGAATCAAGATAATCTGTCTAGTTCTCGCATAAAGATGGGAGCATCCACATTCCAGAAACCATCCAATATAGTTTTGTGTGTGTGTGGGGGGTGGGTTGGCTTAACTGGCCATGGCGGACGTGCGCTGCTGCGCTCTTGCCGGTAATTGGCCCTAAAGCCAGAGATCCTGACTGCAAAAGTTGGCCAAACCCCCGGGATGAAGTGGAGCATTGCATCCGGGGCAGCGACGGAGTTAGCTGGGAGCTGCCGCGCCAGGTATAAGATATCTGTGGCTCCTGGAACAGCAAGACGGCAAAGCAACCCAGGCCAAAATGGCGACCGGCGCACCCTGACTCTTACATGGAGAGAGGCAGCCGGAGGACTAGCAGCCGTGGAGACTGCGGTGTGCTGCATTGCAGTGCGCCAGGGACCTGGGGCACCGCACAGCCACCAAGTAAAGAATGATGAAGCCGGAGTCGGACAGTATAGACTCATTCCCCTGTGGCCCAGCACTAAATCTGAGGGTCGACCCGGGCATCCCCTGGAGCAGGAGGTGGACTTTCTCTGCCGCTTCGAAGGATAATAAGTGTAGCTAAGGTGGAGGTCCACACGGCGGCACAGGAGGCATGGGATTGGCTCGAACAATCAGGGCTATGGCTGCGGTCAACAATCACCCGTAGAAAGACTCAGAATGGAACATGACTACACCCAAGAAAAGGAATAAAAATAAAAACACTGCTTCTCTGACGAAGGCGCATATGCTTACGGAGCAACTAGCACAGTAATGCCCTCAGCAGCAATAAATGGAGATCATTGGCATTGGAAGATGAAGGAAGTGAGTCTGTGGGCACAGGAACAGAGCCCGGAAGATGAAGGAGAGCAATGACCGGTTGTAACCCAGATGACTATAGAGGACATTGTTTAAGTCACCAGAAATAGCTTGAAAGATACTTAGGGCCTCATTAGGGTGGCGGTCGGACTTACATCCGACCGCCATCCATTCGGAAACAGGACCGCCCGACTACAAGACTGCGGTCCCACAAGCCGAATTAGGATGCGACCGCCACCACGGCGGTCACAATGTCTATATTTTGTATGCGGCGGGTGCTGTGGGCTGCAGCACACGCAACAGTACAAAAAATAGACATTACACATATCCTTGCATTACGTGGCAGGCACCATGCGATGCCTGCCCCATGGTGCAGGGATATGTAGGGGGGCACCATAAGTCCCCCCAGGGCCCTTGTCGGAGGCCCAGGGGGGAACGGGGGCCCTCTACGGGCCCCCAATGTCCCTTTCCGCCTGCCTTTTCATTGCGGGTTCACCGCCATGAAAGGGCTGGCGGAAAGGAACATTGTAATACCTACAGCGGTACCTGGCAGGCACCACCACCACCATTGTAGGTATTAGTTCACCTCCGACGGACCGACGAGCTCCTTCAGCCCGTCGGATCCGTGGCGGTCGGTCTCATCGACCGCCACCCATCTGACCGCCATCTTAATGTGGCTGGCGGAAAACACCAATACGATGGTGGTGGGACCGCCACTGACAGGCTGTCGGTGGCGGTCCCACCATCATCGTAATCAGGCCCGTAGTGCCGATATTGGCAACCCTCCCCCTGTTAGCAATAATTGGTCGTGCTGCAATAAATAATCAGTCCACACCAGTTTTTTGGGAAAGGTTTTGCTGCAGGTTTATTTTCATGCATGAAGTATGCCAACGTGGTGGGTTAACTTATGGGCGATCCAAGGGCAGGCAGCGGTGAGTAACCTAAGCTGCCTGCCCACCTGATGAGCCAAACAGCACCTTGGCCAACCTGCCACTGAGCGCCGGAAATGACGCTACCGAGGCACCGGACATTGGGGACTCCCGTGGGATCCCAGAGAATGGAGCGCGGAGATGTGCCTGAATTTATTTATTTGGTGTTTTATATAGCGCGAACATGACCCAAAAAAAGGGTATCAGAGCGCTTTACAATTACATATCTTTAAACTTAGAATAACACTTACGACATGTGAGTTTAGTAAATAAACAGTGAGCAGCGAGTTGCTAGAAACAGTTATACTACCAGGTCCTGAGTAACTATACATTGATTTGTAGGAAAAACATTTGTACTTAAACACACATATATACAAGTCCTAACATAATAACATAATGGTTAGGGGACAATGTGAGTTAACATATGTGTGAGCAAAAGGCCCTCTGATAATAACAAGTCTGCTGACATTATGGAAGGAATTTGCTCATAAAAAAGGATTTGGCTTAATTTTTGATAGCAGAAATGGACGATATTTTTCTAATGTTCCGTGGGAGCGCGTTCCAAATTCTTGGTGCTGCACCAGAGAAGGCTCGGTTGTAAGTTCTTTTCTTTCGGAAAAGGGCCGGTTTCAGTAAAAAATCTCCTTGACTCTGGGAAACTCGACATCCTCCTGATAGTGTGATTTTCTGGGCAAGGTACATTGGTGCTTTGTGGTGTATCGCTTTGTGAGTGATACATGCGATTTTTAGTTGTATTCTTGCTTTGTAACGCAGCCAGTTGAGCGCTTTCAAATGAGGGGTGATGTTGTCGTATTTTCTGGAGCCCGTTAGGAGTCTTGTGGCCGCGTTGAGACAAGGTTTTAGAGGTGCTGTTGAGATTTTGGGAAGCCCGGCTAGAGTTGTGCAACCGTACTCGATCCTCGATATGACTAATGCCTGTACTGCTGTTTTAAGGTCTGAGTTATTTATGAAAGGTTTCAATTTTCTGAGGTAGATTAAATGGGAACGGGTGTTTTTTGCCATCGTATTAATGTGTGTTAGCATGTTCAGGTTTTTATCTAGCATAATTCCAAGGGACTTGGTTGAGTCTACAAGCCTCGGAGTACAGTTTAGCGCTGTGATCAGCTTGGTCCACTCGCAGATATTCGTATCGCTTTTCTGGGGGGAGATCAGAAGGAATTCCGTTTTGTGTGGGTTAAGCTTGAGGTGATTACTAGTTAGCCAATGTACGGTTCTCTTAAGTGCCTGGTTCATGGTAACGATCTCTTCTATCGACGTGATCTTGATATACAGCTGTGTATCGTCTGCATACATGTGGAAGGAGATGTTTGCCTGTTGTAAGATTTCTGTTAGTAGTTCTACGTAAAGATTGAATAGAGCAGGGGATAGAGTTGAGCCCTGTGGTACTCCAATAAGATTTCTAGATGAAGCAGATAAAGATTGGTTCACTATGAATTTTTGCGATCTGTTCTCTAAGAACGAACTAAACCACTTAAGGACTGTACCTTCAAGGCCCATCCTTTTTTCCAGGCGTTCCAGTATTTTGGCATGGTTTACAGTGTCGAATGCCGATGAGAGGTCGAGCAGGATTAGGAGACAGGTTTCGTTGCGGTCAAGGGCAAGCAGAGCGTCGTCCACGATGTGCAGAATTGCTGTTTCGTTGCTGTGGTTTGGTCTAAATCCTGATTGGAAGTCATTCATCAGTTTGAATTCAGAGATATGTTGGCTAAGTTGTTGATGTACACATTTCTCCAAAACTTTGACTAGCATGGGAATGTTTGTTACTGGTCTAAAATTGTTGAGGTTTGAAGGATTATCAGTTGGTTTTTTTAGGATAGGAGTGACTTGGCCTGTTTTTAGGCAGTCCGGTAGTGAACCTTGCGATAGCGAGGCGTTGGTAATCTTTGTCCATGAAGGGATGAGCAGCTGGTTTATTGTAGACCAACAATTTGCCGGTAGAGGATCATTGAAGTGATTGTTTGGTTTTATTGTTGAGATAATTTTTGCAATGTCTGTGTTAACGTAAGGCTTGAATTCTGACCATGAAGCATTATTTTTAGGCATTTCCAGAGCTGGTTGATATTGCGGCTTAGTTAGGGTGCTCTTTTTGATCAAGGGGCACTCCGCTGCCTTTTTGAGCTCCACCTCCATGGATTTGGCTTTGGCTGTAAAGAAGGAGGAGAATTCTTCTCTGCTTATGTTCGATTTTGTGGCTGTTGGTGCAGATTTGGCCGTTTTGTTAGATTTGTTAGATGCTGCACTAAGGTGGCCGCCCTCTTAAGGGGCACACTACGTGCGCCGCAGGCAGCCGCAGTCATTCTTGATTGCGCTCGCAAGGATCATCTAGGGCCCTATCTGGGGGTCAAGCAAGCGAAAAACATGCTTTTGGGTACTAGACAGGAATGCAATATTGGAATGCAGGTATTATGCTGAGAGACTGAGATGAGGAGGACACAGATACGCTCTCTATAGCAGTAACAGAGCCAAGTAGTGGCGCCCCCTGCACATGACGCACTAAAGAGTTGAAATTTTGTTTTTGTTTCGGGATCAAACATACTGTGAATTGGGGGTGTGTGGTCAGTTCAAGGATCACAGCACAATAAGGTAGGGAGGGGTGACAGAGGGAAAGTTCAATACACACACAGGCATCACGCCGCCGCGGCCGCTGCAGGTAAGAGAGGTGGGGCGGTGAGGCCGGCTGGGGGGATTTCGAGAGATGACCAAGAGGGGAAATTATTTATTTATTTAATTTCCCCTCATGGTCGTCTCTCAAAAATGTATGTATGTATGTATGTATGTAGAGGCATACAAGACCGAGGAACTAAAGGCGGACTTTCGAACAACTATTAACGCTCTAATTCCCAAGGTAGGGAAGCCCCGAGACAGGTGTGACTCATAAAGACCGATATCTCTGCTGAATGAAAATACTAAAGTACTAACGAAGGTGTTAGCGTACAGGATGCGCACGGTAGAGACCGATCTAGTGCATCCTGACCAAACAGGATTTGTGCCGTACAGATCAACCAGGCTAAATCTACGGAGGTTCCACAACAACATGGCCAATGCTGGGACAGTGGTGAAGCCATGGGACATTGATTCACTAGATGCCAACAAGGCCTTTAAATCGGTTGAGTGGCCCTTCTTGTTCGCAATGTTAGCGAAGATGGGATTTGGGCCCCACTATATTAAATGGGTAAGGCTACTAAATAGGGGGCCGATAGCCAGAGTGAAGCTTAATGGATGTTTGTCCCAGGAATTTCATATTGAGAGGGGAACGAGGCAGGGCTGTCCCCTATCGCCGATGCTCTTTGCACTAGAGGTGGAGGCGCGGACTGAATGGGTGCGAGTAGATGCCCAAATCTGGGGCTAAACAGGGGGCACAAACTGGGAAGAGAGAATATCGCTATATGCCAATTACATTCTGTTATATCTAACTAAAACAGACCAGTTGTTCACCAGATTATGGGGTATATTTTGAATTTATGGCAGGCACTCAAGCCTCACGATTAATTGGGAAAAATCCCTGCTGTTCCCAATGGAGGGGTGGGAGACCAAGGAGGAAATACTGCTGCATCTCAGCGTAAAACCCCACAAATTTAAATATCTGGGCAAATGGCTCAGCAGGGGAGCCAAATCCTAATATGAGGACCATCTGGTGCCAATGGTGATTGCATTAGAGAGAGAAGTACAACACTAGAATGCAGTGCCGCTCTCCATAATAGGCAGGGTGGCGATGTTTAAAGTGATCGCACTATCCAGGCTACTTTATACTCTGCAGAACAGCTCATATAAGATCCTGGATGCAGTCTTTGTTAAAATTAACACGCTGTTGAAAACGCTCCTGTGGACAACCTCGCATTGCAATGGAAGTTCTATAGCACTTTAAATATGATGGTGGAACAGCGCTGCCAAATATCAGGAAGCACTATGAAGCAACCCAGGTCAGCACAGTTAGCGAATGGACATACGCGGCTTTGGAGGGATTGATGGAGGAATGGGCAAAAGGAGCTACCTGCATGCACAATATAGGGGGAATGGGACACACAGTGAAGCCGGCCACATTGACAGTAATAACTACATGGCATAGATTAAACAGAGAAATGAAATGGGATAAGAAGTTAATCCCTAAGACATCATTACGGAAGGGACCAGACTGGGGTCCGTGAGAGTGCTGCATGGTTTTCGCAGGTGGGATGACATTGGCCTTTCCACATTGGCGGATGTGTGGGATGCAAATAGGATTGTCCCATTTGAGCACTTGCGGACAGAATATTAGATGTCCACAACGCAATGGCTCAAATATAGACAGTTGCGGCATCCCCATTGGAAATGAGATTTCTAGATGGGCATGCCTGAACGAGGGCTATGTCATTAAAATAAGGGTGATTAATTAGAAACACACTATGGGGCATTAGTGAGGCTGAAAATCCACTGGGAACGAGATCTGAGGGAAATGGACGAGGACGATTGGCAAACTGTGCTCTGCTTCCCTACAGAAGTGGCAATCAAAGCAAGTTATCGACTGATCCAACTGAAGATCCTTCATTGAACGTACTATACAAGAATGCTGCTACATAAAATGGGGAATGTGGAGGAAGCCATTTGGGAACACACTGAGTTGCAAGCCCGGCTCGTGTTGCTAGGAATATGGGACCCTTCTGAGTTGACTCGGTATAAGAAAATCCTGGTGAATATTGGATACACGGTGGCAAAAAGGGACATTGCCCATAAGTGGGGAAGTGAGGTTGTTACTCGTTTTCAGGATTTGGAGGCAGGTATGAATAGTTGCATGATGTTGGAAAGAGAGGTGTACAAGGGTAGGGATTGTCTGCAGACATTTCAAAAGATGTGGGGAGGCTGGGGCCCAGCTAGGGTCATCAGAAGTGCAAATGGGGACTTCACATGTAGGACAAGGGTGGAGGGCACAGAAAGACTCCTGTATAGAAGGATTGCGAAGAAACGCTTAACCATCTAGAGGAGCAGAAGACTGATATGAAATGTATACACAGTGAACTGTTACCGGTATTGGAAACTGACTGAATTCATTTAGTTAATTAATCAGCCGCCGGTGAGGTGGGGGGAGAGAGCAGGCCTGGTAAGTGGAGATGCTGTGTACGGTGTGTCATTGCACTGTTTATGGCTGTTGTTTACTTATAAGAAAACATTACAAAAAGTTATTTTAAGAAAAAGAACTGGTTTTGTAGCATTTTCCCCCTCCCCCTCAAGCATGCACGTGCTGTACCAAATCCTCTATCAGGTAATATGTGCAAAACCCAGAAAACATTGCATTGCAAACAATGCAGGATGTAAAACAGACAAAGTGCATGGGGATATTTTGTATGTCCCAATCTAACACTGCAGAGGGCCAGCAATGCCCCAGTGTATGTTCTATAAACCACGAGCGCCTTTTTACACTGGGACTCTCTGAGGTTGCATAAATGTAACCCCGAGCAGTGCCGCAGAAGGCAGCTTTAGCATTCACGGTTTCCTTTCTAGCTTGCAAGGAAGTGTTGCAGCTGATATCTTGTTTGAAGCCTGCATGAGTCAAAGTTTACTCACACTTCTTTGTAGCAGCAGCCTGAGAATCGCTGAGGAGACAGCACACTGTGCAGCACTCTGTTTTAGTAACAGTTGTATCTCCTTTTGTTTCTGCTAGGGGTGGGCTTGACGGCCCACCCACAGTAACACTCAGTCAGTTTCTCAGGATATCCACATTGAATAAGTTAGGATATGTAATCTTATTTTATGTTATATTGATTTGTATAGTGCACTAATCACCTGAGAGAGTATCCAGACGCTTGCGCAGGCTTCTTTTTGGAACTCAAGAAGTGAGGAGGAGGCTCTGATGTGTTGAGGGAGGTCATTCCATGTCTTTGTTGCAATGTAGGAGAATGAGCGACTTCTAGTTTTGCCTTTGTGGATGGTAACTCAAGGAGTCAGGAGGAGGCTTTGATGTGTTGCGGGAGGTTATTCCATGTCTTGGGTGCGATGTAGGAGAATAAGCGACTTCCAGTTTTCCTTTTGCAGATGCAAGAAATGTGTGCGAATGAGAGTGAGGCAGAGCGTAGGTGTCTGGTGGGTTGGCAAATGTGTATGCAGCTGTTCAGGTATTCTGGTACTGTGTTGTGTAGGGCTTTGTATGTGCGTGTGAAAAGTTTAAATAGGCTATGTTTGTGAATGAGGAGCCACTAAAGCTTTCTGAGATGTGTTGTGATGTGGGTGTCGAGTATGAGTCTGCAGCAGTGTTCTGGATAGTCTGGAGCTTGTGTAGGAGTTGTTTGGAGATCATGGCGTAGAGAGTTGCACCATAGTCCAGTCTGCTGGTGATGACTGTTTGCGTCACGGTCTGGCTGGTGTTTTGAGGCAATCATTTGAAGATGTTTTGCAGCATGTGTAGGATGTGGAAGCAGGAAGTGCACACTGCATTGACTTGAGCCGTCATACTGAGCTTGTTTTCTAGGATGATCCCTAGATTTCTTGCGTTGTCTGTGGGTGTGGGTGTTAGTCCTAGCTCTGACAGCCACCAGGTGGAGTCCCAAGGGGAGGTCTTGTTGCCAAAGACATTACTTCCGTGTTATCAGAGTTGAGCTGCAGGCAGTTGGTTTGCATCCAGTCTACTACCATGGTCATGCAGTTGCTGAGGCTGGTTCTGGCAGTGGCTGTTTTGTCCGTCAGAGAGAGGATGAATTGGGTGTCATCAGCGTAGGGTATGACGATGATGGCTTGTGATCGGATGATGTTGGCGAACGTTGCCATGTGTATGTTAAAAAAGGTGGGGCTGAGGGACGATACCTGTGGGACTCCCCATATCAATTTATTGGTGTCTGATGTGAAGGGTGGCAGCCTGATCCTTTGGGTTCTTCTTGTGAGGAAGGAACAGATCCATTTGAGAGTGAATCCTTGTATGCCAATCCCGTGGAATCTTCTGATGAGGGTGTTAGGGGACACAGTGTCAAAAGCTGCAAAGAGGTCGAGCAGGATGAGGAGAGCTGTTTCTCCTCCGTCCAGGATGATTCGAATGTCATCGGTGGCCACGATGAGTGCTGATTCGGTGCTGTGGTTCTTTCTGAAACCTGACTGAGTGTTGTCTAGAAGATGGTGAAGTTCGAGGTGGGTTGTGAGTTGCATGTTGATGGCCTTCTGAATCACTTTGGCTGGATAGGGAAGCAAGGAGATGGGTCGGAAGTTGCCCAGTTGATTGGGATCGGCTGTGGTCTTCTTGAGAAGGGCGTTGATTTCTACAAGTTTCCATTCATCCGGGAAAGTGGCAGATATGATGGAGGTGTTGATGATGTGGGTCAGGGTGGTGCTGATTGGTGATGTTCCAAGGTTGTAGATGTGGTGGGGGCATGGGCCAATTAGGGCTCCTGAATGTGTGGTCCACATGATTTCCACTGTGTCGTTTCTGGTGAGGGTTGTCCATTCGGTCAGGCGGCTGTCTTGGTTGGTGGTGGGTAGATTAGTGATGAGTTCTCTGGGGTTGTGTTAGGGTGCAAATTTGCTGTAGATGTTTGTGATTTTACTGTGGAAGAAGTTGGATAGGTTGTCACAGAGTTGTTAAGAGGCAGCGATGTTGGTGACAGTGGCTGAGGGTGAGAGGAAATCCTTAACGATCGAGAAGATCTCCTTGCAGCTGTTGGAGCTTCCTTTGATGCAGTATATTAGTGCTTTTTTCTTGGTGGCTCTTATTTGCTGGTGATAGCGTTTGAGTGCAGCTTTGTAGGTAGTTCTGTCCGTGGTGTTGTGGCTGACTCTTATTTTCCTTTCTGGCTGGTTGCAGTGCCATTTGGTATCTTGGAGGTCTTCTGTGTACCAGCTGGCCTGCTTGTATGATCTACTATGCTTGCTGGGTTTGATGGGTGTGAGGGTGTACGCAGAGTTCTTGATCCAGTTGTTGAAGTTGCTGATGTCCTTGTCGAGGTTGTCTGTAGGGCTAGGTTGATCCGTGCTAAGGGCGCTGAGCCAGTCTACTGTGATTTTGTCCTAGCTGCGGCTTGAAATGCTGAATACTGACTTGAGGTGTGTTAATTTGGAAGTAGATGATGGAGTGGTCGATCCATGTGAGCGGCGTGATAAAATTGTATTTGATGCTGTTGCTTGCAGTGAAGATGGAGTCCAGTGTGTGTCTTGAGGTGCATGTTGGTTCTGGGACAAGCTGGGTGAGTCAAATGCTGCTTAAGTTTTCAAGAAGCGCTGTGGAGCAGGGGTCGTTTTGGTTTTCCAGGTGAAAGTTGATGTCACAGAGGAGAATGCAGGCTCCAGATTCGATGGTGAGTGGAGCGACGAAGTTAGTGATGAGGTTGGTAAAGGTGGCTTGTGGTAGATGAGGGTTCCGTTCAGAGTGAAGTTTTCTGAGATTTGCAGCTTGAAGTGCAGGTGTTCCATGAATGGGGTGACTTTCTATGACTGTTGTGCATTTGAAGGATTTCATGCAGATGATAGCGAGTCCTTCTCCTGGCTTGTGAAGGTGGTCCTGTCAATTGATCTTGTAGCCTGCTGACATTGCTGTGATGATGTTAGGAGCCGATGAGGGGTTGAGCCAGGTCTATGTGATAAAGAGGATGTCGAGTGTGTTGCTACTCAGCAGGTTCCATATTTCGGCTCCGTGTTTACTGAGTGATCATGTGTTGAGAAGCATGCATACGAGTAGGTGTTGATTTGCGGGTTTGCTGTGGTGTGTGGTGTAGGATGAGGGTGTAGGCATTGTTAGTGTTTGTGTGGCGTGTGTGTTAGGAGGGGGTGTTAAGGGTGTTGTTAGTATTTGCGTGGGCGTGTGGCTGCTGGAGAACATATATGTGCATTTTTTTAATTAGTGGAGATTATTTGGAACGTTTATTGCTCATTCCAAAATTTCAACAGTTTTTTCCCATTGGGCGTGCTGCTGAGTCCTTGCCTGTTTCTACACTGACAGTTACGTACATTGTCGAATAGGATTGCTCATAACCATTCGTGATGACCTATGCTTTGATTTCGTTTTCTTCATGTAAATCGTCTTATTCAACCACATAGCTGTTGTTGTCCCCTCAGTTTACCATTGGTCTCTAATGTTCTGCCCCACACGTCACCAACGCCCTTCTCTCTCCATACCTGTATAGGTTCCCTTAAGGGACACAAATATGTACAGAACACGGCAGAGAGAAAGGCACTATATTGCCTCTCACCCTGTGACCGTGTACTTGATAGGTCTCCTACATGTAGCCTCTACCTAGTGGTTTCAGTTACAAGTGAGGGTGCTTTGTTTTGTGTGCACCAGGCATTCCGGGGTCTTGACCTGGTCACATATTCTGTATGTGTAGTGTTTCTGTTATGAGGTACTGGACCATGGCGTAACCTAGTCTGCAAATGTTTTCCCTATAATGCATGTACCATGCAGAACTATGAAATGCCCATAAATTGAAACCTGAATCTGGCCATGGTCTTACATGCTGTTCTTTTGTTTTGTAAAGCATTAGCTATAGGCTGGGTCTGGTAGATCAGTAATGTATGTATGCCCTGCAGGCATCAGTGCATGAGTCGGCATTAGCGCTGGTGGAGCCCGGTGCGACTATCTTTGTTGGTGCCTCCCAATGACCTCCTTCTCCAATCTTTGTTAGCTTCCCCTAATGACAATTCCCTTACTACCACCCCCAAAAGTGCCCCTCATCTCTCCCTAGCCCCTCTCTCACATGTACTTTGTTTGTTTCTAGTGCTACTCATATCACTGTAAGGTGTCAGAGCACTTTACATCACACACATACAGAGACAATAAATCATATATGAGTAAATCAATGGGATGTTACACAAGACAATGAGGTCTACAAAATGTAGGAGTCATGTGTCATCTTTACTGGTAGGCAGTATATAGAGTGCTTTTTCTGGAGCAGCATAAACTCAGGATTTAAAATGTAAAACAGTGGTTGGGGTTAGCTTTACTAATAAGAATTTATTTCTATCCAAACTAACCCTTTTTAGCACCATTTGGATAATGAAAGACTGGGGAAATAACCTAGGTTTCTAATCTATGCCATGCAGTTTGCATGGAGCTCTTTGATGACAGTTCATAGCTCATTGTGCAATATTAGGATAGCTGCAAGTAACAAAGGGATCTATGTGGCAAAAGCAGTAACTCACTGATCTATTCATATATAAAATACAATACTCTGCTCTGCATATTACGTGTTCTTTGCAGCAGGAACATTAACCCTATGTGCTGCTCTATTATGAGTCAAAACTGCTAGTAGATAAACCTTCTATCTCTCTACATTAATCAGCACATTTTTATTGTTGCCTGGAAATTGCTGAACAAATAAGGAACTCTGCAGCAGGTACTTTTAAACCCATACAACTTTTCTAAACACAGACAACACCCCCCCAACCCAAATCTGCACCCGGTTTGATGGCACTGGTCGAACCGCCCTAAAGCCGGCCCTAAGTCACAGATTGGACTCCTGGTGGCCATTCATTCTTCTGAGGTTGATAAAAAAGAGTACTTTTGAATTGGATGGCTATAATCACTTATGATCTGTTAACAGTGCCAAGAGACGTCCCCTGAGTGAATGACTGTGCTACACGTGTACTTGTCATATATACTGTGCAAATCTAGCTACAAAAGTAGTAGGCAATGCACAACTAGGGGGGAAAAGTGGGAAGAGTGAAGGGGAACAAATCAGAAACTGTGTACAGTGGAGTATCTCCACGGACGATCCCTGAGAGCCCAATCAAGTCAGATCATTGGGTGCAGCCCAGGCACAACTTGCCCAAACCCCAATCCTCCCTCCCCCCTTTGTTCAGAGCTTTACATTCCTCCATTGACGCATTGACGTAGTTGAAAATGTGGAGGACAGTGATGAGTGTGCCCCCTGTGAGAGATTTCAGGAAGGAAAGGGGAGGATGTCTTCTCCACAGGAAGCGGCTTTGAATTCTTCTTCAATATATAGGTGAGATCTGCTAGGCTGCGGGGTTTAAATGCAGCATTTTCGGGTGGAAAATGTAACGGTTGGAGTGTGTGTGTGGTGGATTCAGCTGCTACGGAAAACATTCTAAGAATGTATTTGTGTGAAGTTGACAACACAGAAGCTTTGTGATATTGTGAATTTTGATGACATTGGCCAACTCGCAGACAGAATTTCCCTGTAAAGCCGTTTCCAAATGGAGGCCTGGATTAGGATATACCTGTGTTCTATGATGAGATTGGCCAATGAGGTGGATGTTGCATTGGAGGGCTGAATACCCCGAGCACACCTGTTGGACTCGAAGGTGATGATGACACTGGTTATTTAGACCCAATATTCTTCTTGTTTTTTTTTTAGTTTGATTACGGATTAAGATATGTTTTATGGGATACAAAGCACTTTATGTTGCACCAAGCTTACCCAGAGATGCTGTATTACGTGACAATCCATGCCCGCAAGGCCTTTATAGACATACATGATTAAAAGGTCCTATATATGATTGTACGTGATGTGTAAGGCTGTGAATGAGAAACCCACATGGGCATGGAGTATAAACCTCTCTCAAATACGGATGTTACTTGTTGAATGTACGAAAACTCATTAAACATATTAAAAAAATTAAAAAACGGTGGATGTTGTATTGGCGGGGACAACAAAGAGCTGTGGCATTCCAGATCCAAGCAGGGATAAGAGATCTGTGAGGCTGCTGCAAACTTCTTTTCTCTCGTGTTGTTTTGGAGATGACAATAATGCCCTGAGTCATGTGTCTTACCACTTGAGTGGCGAACTGGCCTGGGTCTGGGGCCTTGGCATCTTTGTGGTGACCCAAAGTCTCAGAGCCCTGGGGCTGGGCACAACTGAGACAGAATAAGACCAACCTCATGTAAGTGCGTACTCAGCCTCACTCCGTTAACTGGTCACCGAAACTGGGCATTCAAGGGGCTTGGAACATGAGGGGGGAGGGGAACATCCTTTCCTTGCTGTATGTCTATTTCCGTCCATCCACACCCTCTCTCCTGCTCTATCTCTCCCTCTGATCGCTTTCTCTCAGCCTCCCTCCCTTCCTCTCTTTCCCTTGAAGCTTCCCTGTGCCTGTTGCAAGTAAACCTGGACAGCTGGGGAAAGTGACAGAGGCACCAGGAGCCGCCCTGGGCTTCAAACCCGGCCTCCACTGGCTCCAGCCCGCTGGGAAAATGCCCAGTGTCATAAAAGGCCCGCCCAGCCCTGCCCAGGAGTGAAAAACCCATAAAACCAGGAAGCAACTATCTCCACCCTGTGACTGTGTGGACTATCCCTGGGAGAGAAATCCTCTGTTGGAACAGGCTACGTGCCTGCTTAGCTACTGTGTCCTGGAATCTCCACTAGCCTCGGGCTCTGATGATTTGTACGTCACCCCAGACAACAACACCACATCTGATTCAAGATAATCTGTCTAGTTGCTGTCGTGAAGATGGGAGCATCCGCATTCTAGAAACCATCAGAACTGGTTTGGTGGCATATTTCCCCCTCAAGCATGCACGTGCTGTGCCAAATACTCCATCAGGTCACATGTGAAAAACCCAGAAAACATTGCATTGCAAACAATGCAGGATGTAAAACAGAAAAAAGTGCACGGGGGTATAGTGCCAATATCGGCAACACTCAGTTCTCATACACCAACATACATAAATAAACCACACGACACCTTTTTAGTGGAGAAATTTGCTGCAGGTTTATTTGCATAACCATTATGCCAACATGGTGGGTTATCTTACGGGCGATCCCAGGGCAGGCCAGCCCCTATGCCGCCTGCCCGTCTGATGAGCCAAATTGCACCGTGGCCGTCGCCAATCGGTGGTTACCAATTATTGGGAGAGGCCACCTCTCCCATCAGTGGACCGCCAGTCCACTCCCTTACTCACGCCCCCCAACAGGTGGGCAGAGCGTTCCAGGCAGCCCCCGGTTGCTCAGACCCACAACCGCCCGTAGGACTAACGGGGCGCCGTAGTTCTTCCAGGGGACACGCTAAGACATCCCTGGGTATCCTTGGCTTAGCACCCTTGTTGTGCTGCTGCAATATAGTACCCTTCTGTACATTGCAGACTCTGGATCGCCCTGTAACTCCTCCACAGCTCTGGGGGTGGCCACCGTCACCACCAGGGCCCCCACCAAGGCAGATATTCCTACCTACATCCTGTTGCTTCCAAGGCCTCCCCAAGGTCCAGCAAAATTAAGTCCATGCCTACCCTTGAGAAGTGAACCTCATCCACTTCCCAGCCTCCAGTAGACTTGGCCTGAAGTAAACCATGCCAGATGAAGCCAAATCCCCTTTGTTCCGTGCTTTTACGCATGGCGCTGTTCACTCTCCTACGTGATATCTCAATGGCGTCTCCAGATCGGGCTCCTTGCCAAACTGGGCGAGGTAAAGTTTCAGACCACCACAGTTCACATGCCCCAAGCTGAATACTCAACTGACACATGATGTCCCTCATGTCTTGGAGCAGTACTCTCCTCCCCAGAGTCGTCAGGTCATTCCCTCCCAAATGTATGATCAGAATATGAGGTGGACCGATCCCTCCCCCAAGTCTCTGCCGCAGCTTCCTCATCAGCTCGTTCCAGCGCATACCCGGGTAACCCAGCCACGTTATCTCTGTGGCGGAGAAGCCATGACGCCACTTTCCTATCTCAGCCCACCGTGCCACTCTAACGATGCTTGAATGGCCAATTACCCAGACCTTGGTTCCTGGTAAATAAGGAGATGTTGTGTTTGAAAACCATATTTATAGTAACGTTTATATTCTAGTAGTCTACAATTGCACAACAAAACCACATCACTGCAACATCAGTTGGCAATCCGGGGCAAAACCGTACACCTTTAAACACCTGACTGTCGGTTGCAACATAGGACTTAAGAGTCCTCTCGCCATATCCTCCCGCACAAGGCCTTATATAGCGTTTGTAGCATTGCGACTCCCAGCGCCCTACCTGCTTAATTCGCTCTGGCGGCATCCCTGATAGAAAGGCTGTGATTGCCGCTCCAATCATGAAGGAGTGGCTGCTGAATCTCTCGACTCCCCCTGTCTGTCCTGACAATTGCAAGCATGCCTGCATGATGTGGTCTACTTGATACTTTGTAACCGGAGACCCGTCCTCATGCACCCGGAAGTACCCCGCAATCCCCGGGCGGAGGGCCAAATAAGCCTTGCCCAAGAAACAAGACAAGATGTGCCAATGCGGGTAGAAGTAAGAGTTATCAAGCCCGCCTTACTTCCACTCACCCAGTTATCTGTGTATAGCGCTTGTCGGAGCAAGTCCCTCGAATTCAGCCAGTCACCACCCTAGGTGACACCTTGCCCTCCCAAACTTCTGCTAGTACACCAGGGAGCAAACAAGGCAGTGAACCGGAGGGGAACCATATGTATAAATACCTGCCCCCTTTACTGGGAATGCCAGGTGTTCTTTAATCTTTTGCAGCCCTTTTGTGCTTTAACCCAGAGTTTCCCCCACTTTTTGGACCTTAGCCCACTCGATGGATGACAACTTTCACAACCTGCATGGCTGCCAGCCATGGCTATAGGGCGGGAGAATTTACCCAACTTTATTGTTACTCAACTCAAAGGTACTCGTATTATCGACCTCAGAAGGATGAAATGCTAAGTGGACCTACCAGAATCTGTGACCAAGATGTCGAACAAAGCCCCTTTCGGTTCTGCCGCTCCACATGCCTGTGAACTTGTATCCCAGGGCAAACTTCAGGCACTTAAACCTTACTTGGACATGCCTGGACTAGAAACCCACATCTCAAAGGCCTGCCAACCGGCTGACCCCAAAATTGCAGTCCCAGTGTTAGCTGCCAACTCCCAAGGAAAATTCGCTTAACTGGAGCAACTGGTGACATGCAATCAATTCTGGTCAGGGGACTTGGAGTAAACATATGAGTGATGTACCCCCTAACTATGACTTTAAAATGTGCTCTGGTAGTTGTCCGTATTAGTGCTCCATCCCCTCCAATTCAGCACTATCAAGGCAAACCGCACCCTCTTGGGAATGTCACCCTCACGCCCCAGCTGACAGAAAGTGCCTATTCGTGTGTAGCCCATTAACCTTACGTTTTTCACTGACGGTATACCAGGATTATGCTGAAACTTAGCTTGCTTTACTGCTGAGTGCGCGATGCACAATCACATATTTGTCTTTACCTCACAGGGTTGCCCTCGGTAACTCCGAATTCACACTGGACATGATTCTCTCCCTAATTGGCTTACGGACGGAAGTACCGTTAAACTTTGGAATACCCAGTCCCACTTGCATAATGCGCTCCGCTCCAGGCCCGCCCTGCAAGCTGCTGATGCTGCCCATCCAGGAAGAGAGACTACAGAAAGCTAGCCATACCCGCAATGCCTGACACTGTAACGATGCCTCAATATCCGCTCTACCTGAACCAAGTTAAGAGGCGAGCTGTCAGCATGCCACTGGCAATACCCTCTCTTGGAGCGCGAGGGCCAGGCCTCCTAGTAGACGCAGCACACGCATCTCTAGGAAGACAACCCCTGATAGCCCATTGCGAGCAGAGGAAACGCTGCTCCTGGCACTGTATCCTTCTGCACATGTATAGCCAGTGTAATGTCCTGGTATCCCCCTGACCCCCGCAACTGGCTTGAATACGTTCATCCCATAGTATCTTGGCGCTGCATAACATGTTTATTGTTACTCACACAATGGTACTTGTTTTATCAACCTCAGCAGGATGAAATTCTAAGTGGACCTACCAGGCTCTGAACATGTGACCAAGAGTAACCCAGGGCAGACTTCTGGCACCTGAACTCTTACTTGGACATGCCCGAGCTAGAAACCCACATCTAGAAGGCCTGCCAACCAGCTGCCCACCTCAAACATTAGAGTGTCCCGCAGCCACTCCATAGCCAGGATACTAAACCAGGTACAGATGTATCGGAAGACCCATCTCTTGGCGCATGCCTGCCACCAATTCCAACGCGTATCCTAGTCTGTTAAAACCAGGGCGCAGGGTAGCCTGCAAGGCTAAGCCCCCAAAGCAATTGCCCGCCCCTGCGGAGGACACCAGGCAGGCAAATTCATGAGCTTCGGATGCCGTGAGCCGCCAACGAGGTTAGAAAGAACCAGCAGATCTGAAAACAGCACCGAGGAGGTAACCCAGTTGACCCCTAGCCCTGCTTCCCACTGGTCCGGAACTGGAACAACTGCATGTGTTTAAACGTGGCAGCATACCCTGCGCCACAGAAACTTACAAGCAAAATTGTTCGCTGAGATTTTGACCCCAGACCAGATGAAGCTGCAGTTAGATAGATATGAAGCTGTTCGCTGAGATTGTGGCCCCAAACCATGTCAGTCTCTGTCCCTGGCCTTCCCTCATTGTGCTCCTTTTCACCCAATAAGGCTCTTCTGGGAAGCCGCTGCATCCCTGCCTACCCACTGCAATTGGTAGGCCATTGCAACACTTAATTAAAGTCCATGGGTAACTTCCTCACAGTGTGGCCTTAAACCAAAGAATTGCAAACTGTGTGCTGGGATTTTAGCCCCAAACAATGTACGTCTTCTATCCTGTCACCTCCTCGGCGCATCACCTTGGCCTTCAATGACAGAGACCCTCCCGGGTACCTCCCAAGCCCCCTGTAGACCCGCCTGCCTCGCTCACTGCAACCTGATGCAGGACAGTCGTGCAACTATATGCCAGGCCTCACCTCAGGAGGCCGCTTCAGTTTGGCCCACACCTAGCTCCTGCCGTGCTGCCAATCATAGTAACATCACAACTACTAACCCTGAGTTAGTGCAAGTGTGACAATCCTACTATAACAGGCCACCAACGCTATAAGAATGGCTTGAGCAGCAGGCAACGAATTTCAATGTATATAAACAGAGTAACATGTTCTGACCTAGAGCTGTTCACGGCGACACATACCTAGAGACGACCAATATTGCGCGAAACTAGGATCAGCATTCGCCCGCGCTACATTGCAGTACGGCAGTTCTACAGAAAACCTGACACTTGTGCCACTATATGCCATGACTCACGTCAGGCGGCCACTTCCTTTTGCACCACACCTTGCTCCTGTCGTGCTGCCAATCCTAGTAACACCACAACTACTAACCTCGACACTCATGCAAGCGTGACAATTCGCCTATTCCAAGCCTCATTGGTAGACGGGAGCTTCTGTTGTCTGTCTACTCCGCCCCACCTACCCACATATCTCCCTGCTAGCTGAGCAAATCATTAGTGCAGGTTAGTGCGCTGGCGTACCCGTACCAAACACAGGCTTCGGCCCTACCCCCACCTAAAAAAGCACATTGTAACCTTTCAATTGATCAAAACCTGACTTCCCCGCAGTGCCACCTTTCCTTGCTGTAGCTGTAACTTCCAAGACTCGTCACTTATATTTCTTTCCAATCTCTACCATCAGGATGCAGCACTGACTCACGCTTTGTCTCAGGGTTCGCCCTGCCCGTGAGCCGCTGCCCCGTGCCAGGCACCGGCCCCCGGTCAGCTCTGCCAGAAGCCACACCGCCAGAAGCAGAATACCGGGCCAGCAAAGACATAGTAATTAATTACTGTGCAAACACATTGTACTTCATTACTGTACATGTGATCCTAGATCAGGAGCATGTTGCCGCCATGCGCTGCGGTCCGAATCCCAACATGCACGTGGGTAGGAGGAGGGGCCCCCCAGCCCGCAACCTTCTGCCTACGCGGACGGGGCCTAGGTGCCGGCCCACTGTGCTAACCCGCAGCGTTATTTTACCAATAAACCACAAAACCGGTCTCGCTCAGGCTCTGTTTTGTGACCTGGCACAGGCGGCCCGTACTAGCTGTAGTGCAACAGCAAAACAAGTCGGGCGGCACACTATGTTAACACCGGCTTATAGCATCCGTGCAATGAAGCCATGCCCTTGATTGCATTGGCCACACCCATTTAAGAGCCCCTGCAGATTTTTAAACCCCACTTAAAACCCTGCACGCAGCCAAATGCATTTGCTTGGGGTGCCGCCAAGCGCCGCGGTCGATTCCCCATAAATGCACATCGCGTGCGAGGCGGCCGCCATTCCTGCGAGCGAGCACCACAAGGTGATTGCATGCCTGATGGGATCTAAAAACATGTATCCCATCTGGAAACTGGTTCTGCACTGTAGCTGCCGCACTTATAGGGCAATGAGATAAACACTTGCCTGCTGTACGTCCTCAGCAGTTCCTCCTAGTCAATACAATATGGCAGGCACTTTGCCGGAACCTGCCCCAACAACGCCCTGCCACACGCTATACAAGCCCCCGAGCTCGCCGCGCATACCAACATATATGGTTGCCAGGGCGGAGGCGGCCTGGCTGCTGCCATTGACGGGCCTGTACACCGGTGCCAGCGCACTCGTCTGATGCCGCCCCAGCCTGCTAATTGCTGGGGCGGGGTACCGTGGTTCCTGCTGAGACAGGGAGGGCCCACACGTTCCAGTGGTATCCTCAAGTCACTTCTTCCCGGTTGCCCACAGTATTGTCAACAGTACCTAGGCCAGTTCAGCCATGACCAGGGCCCGGGGGAGGCTCCAACCGGTTCTGCAAACCACCCTATAAATCCAGCCGGAAACCTAGCCACGGGGTATCAGAGCACTTTTCATGAGCGCCAGCTCCGATATTTGATAATGATTCATTTGTAAGATACTGGGAGATAGATGGCATTGCCCTTAATCGCTGCATTCTGAATGTGGAGACGCGACTCAGACCCGGTCCCTCGCTCACCGCAAAGCTTAACCACTCGCCCTGTAGCTTGTTTAGCAGTTGTCCCCTATGGGTGCAACATATCGTGGTTGTCCAACTCCATGCCCCCATACCGGTTTGGAGCGCATGTGCGATGCCCAGACGCCCGTTTTTTTTTTGTAGATTATATTGCGCGAGATCGTCCAAAGGTATTGGCGTGCTTTACATGGGCACCAGTTGCGTTACACATTTAGATGCACAAATGTATTATTCCGCATCTTAATGGTGTGAGCAGATTGCGCAGTTGGAGGCTTTGAGCTGGCTGCCACAGACATGAAAGCCACTGTTACCCTGAAACTAAGATTGGGAAAACCGGTTGTCACTAGGTGCTGCGTGACACGTGTGTGTAAATACAGTGCTACTTCTGCCGTTGGCAAGCTCTGTACACACACGATTCATAACCCAGCGTTATGGAGCTCACGTCAAGGCTGTCTAAGAGACAAGAAAGGATCGCTGAATTTGAGCCGGTGGCCTGCAGATCTCATTCGCGAGAGCACGACCCACTGAGCTACGCCACCGTGTCGTAGACGTAGAGGTGTCCGCCAGGACCCCTTGCTCACTGCCTGCCACCGACCCACCGCCCCAGCTCACATAGGTACATGCCACAGGACCCCTCTTGTTCTTGCACTGCACCCTCTACGCACTGCACTTTATATGCACCGCACCGTCGTCTTGTCAACCTATGCTGACAGATATGCTCTGCCGTCAGCAGTGAAGTACGTAAAGACAAGTATCGGGACTGTGCTCATTAGTACAAATGGGGGCGTGTTCAGCGAGTGTGGGGGCGGGGCCAGAGACGCGACTAAAATAAATTAATCTGAAACTAATTTATTACCCTTTCACCTATACCTTACCTTAAAAATACATGCAACTGAAATGCATGTGTGGGAAAGGGGTCTGCTGGTAGAACAGTTTGGGGGGGGGTTAAAGCGACCACTTCAGATAAAGTTGGCTGTACGCGCGCGGCCACTGATTAGAACTCTGGTCGGTGCCAACGTGACTGGTGTGAGGAGTCGTACCCCGGGCATCCCAGCACACTGCGCCCCCGCATGGCCGAGGCATCGGGGCCTCCGTCCACCCTTAGCCTCCTCCCCAGCCAAACCCAGGTACCAGTCCCCAAACCTCCGGGCAAGAGTCTCCGACATGGCGATGAAGTCAGAGACTCGCAGCCCGGCGACAGAAGGACGAGCGCCCAGGCCCCGCCCCCTCGGCCCGCGCGGCTCACGGAGAAGCAGCGGGACCTGGCTGTCATAACCCCACGTAGCACGGTGAGCAGGAAATTTAAGGCGTTGTTCTTAAAAGTTTGAGAAGCAAGCCCCTGGCACTTCAAGCCCTGTGCTGGAGCGTGCGGGATGCGGACCCGACCGCAGCCCAAAAGCCTGCGCGGACCTCGTACAAGGCACAGATGGGGGGCGCCTAGCGACCACACTGCACCCCCGCAGTAACATCCCCCGCCACAGCAGGGACCACACCGTGAAATCCCTCCAAGCGGTAACCCGGAGGGGTCCCTCCGCTCACACCCAGCACCCGTGCCCACAACGCGCCGGGTCTCCAACAGCACGCCGAGACCACACCCAGGAGCTGGCCCCGGCGAAGAAGAGCGCCGCTGCCCAATGCCCCCGAGGAGCAGTCCTCTTCCCCCTCCAAGGCGGCTGCAGCACCGGCAGTGGCCGTGCAATACCGCAAGGCCCAATGGGGAGGGGGAAGGAATGCACTCACTGCGAACTGCTCCTGTGCGTCTGGACCAAAATCTGGGGAGACGGCGTGTCCGGCGCAAACAGCGAGACGGGTAGCGGTCAAGAGACCGTACAGTGGGCGGGGGAAGGCTTTTGTACCCCTGTCCCCCTCCCACGGCCGGAAGTGACGCGGCCAGCAGACCCCCTGGTCCCTAGCCCAGGGAGCATAGTCAGCAGACTTCTGTGCCTTCCTGTGGCACTAAGGCGGCCGCCCTGTTGGAGGGTCCCCTACGTGGCCCCCCTGGGCAGCCTTGGCATTTTATATGTTCCAATCTAACAAGAACAGAGGCAATGCCCCAGTGCATGTCCCATAAACCACAAGCACCTTTTTAGACCAGGACTCTCTGAGGTTGCATAAATGTAACCCCGAGCAGTGATGCAGAAGGCAGCTTTAGCATTCACAGTTTCCTTTCTGGCCTGTCTTGTTTGGGGAAGAGGGGGCACGGCACAGACAACTGACACCGGCTTTGTGTGAAAAAAGGACGCTACATTGAAACAGGTGCACATCACATTTAAACCCTGGGCCTTTCACCTTACAAAACTAAAACCTCACTATGCAAAAATGCTTACCTTTGTGACACTACCCCCACCGCTAAATGTCCCGTCCGCCAACAAAACTTAATTCTGCAAGTCTCTACTTCCTCCTGTGCTGATCTTCTGCAATTGAGACCTTTAACCTCCCATCCAGGTTTATTGCATCATTAACCACTAACTAACCTAACTTCCCAATGAACCTTTAACTTCCTGCCTCATCCAGGCATGAAATTGTCCACCCGTTTTCTTTCAGCCTGGATTGCCGCTGTGAGCAACAATAACATTCGCTAACTCATGCCAACTTCTCGGCCAACCGCCTCTGCACCTGCTTCAAAGCAACAGCACATATATGTTTCCCCCTCTCTGCACCTGTTGCAAGGTAAAGCCTGCCCAACCGAAGGCAGTCCTATGAGCTGCCACCCCAAAACCCAGAAAGAAAAGGAGAGGGCAGGTGGGAAAAAACCACAGAGCACCGAATCCCGGTCATCTGAAGACACAATGCCGCCTTCGCCATGCATTGCTAATTACCCCACATATTACATCACTCATGACGTCTTCTATGACATCATTGATAATATCACTGTAACATTTACAGTGAAATTATTGATGAGAAAACTGTGCATGGCGGTGGTGCGAGTTGTAGTTACCTTAGAACCCAAATTGTAGTTACTTGGGGTAATTATAACTGCTGAATTTCTATTGTTTTGTGTGAGTAAAATCTCAACCTAACTATAACGTCCCTGTAACCTTTGTTTTTTTCAGGAAATTTGTAAGTTTTTTCAATTAAATTTCCTAACTATAATGCCCTTGTAACTTTTGTTTTTTTCAGTGAATTTCTACAGTTTTTAGGTCTCGGCTAGACAGCACTCCTGCTGTCTCTTTGAAACATGCTGTATCTATTTTATGGGCTTCAGCCCACCCACAGCCTTCCAATTGGCTGGCTCCATTGTCTCTCTCCTATTCTTTCTCCTTATTTGTACCTGGCATGCATTTGTCATGCCTCTTGCTGTGTTTAGCCGTCCCCTAGAACGGGGCCCAGTACTATATAAATACACTGGTCACCATTTTAACATCTGTTCAGGAACTCCTTTTTTCTTTAATCTGGAGCACTTGAGACAAGCACTCATTCCGAGCTCTGCTGTAAACAGGGCAGTAAATCTTGTTATCTGGTCACATTTGCTGTGCATTCAAAGACAGAGATCACGTCAGATGCTGTTTTCCCAATGGTGCATGTTTACTTACTATCCTGGTGTTGCTTGTTTCCATCTTGTATGAACTACAGTATTAACTGAGATAAGTCCAACAAGCATTGGCATAGCCAATAGGTCTCGCTTTTGGGACATTATAAGTGTTTAGCCATGCAACAGTTGATGTTGCACCAAGGATATTGTGCTGCATAATTAAATACTTATAAGGTCCCAAAGGCAAGACTTATTGGCTATGCCAATGCTTGTTATTTACTAGCCTTTATCTTGATGGCTGTAGAACCAAGAGACGTAGCTAATCTTGGCGTCTTCACTTACTCAAAAGCCTGTGATCCTGGGCAAATGATGTTATCTTCCTGTATCCAACTTCCCATTATTTGCTGAAATTGCAAGCAGGCCACTATTAGGTATTATATGTCAACTGAAGGTTTGCAATTTTTTCTCCTAAAGCTTTGCTTCTAGATGATGTGCCTCGAGCTCTGCAAAATTAAGTCGGACATCCTTTTTTGAAGACACGCCTGCTCACAACAAATTAGCCTCATTCGCTTTAATGTATGGCTCAGCCGTTAGCCATTATATAATTTGTCCAACGTGCAGACTGCAGCCATCTCATCGCCAGCAGACCTCTGTCCCCGTCCTTTCAGCTCACTTTCAGCTGTTCTCCTTAAGGCCGGAAGCTGTGTCTCACATCTGAGTCCCATTCCAGGAAATGAAAGCTACTGCATTTGATAGGAGATCGCTGCCTTATTGGACGTGGCGACCCTCGCTCGCTCCATAGCTGCTGCTGCGCGAGGCCGGGTTGGGAGGGAAGCCATCTTGGAAGGCAGAGGGCTCGGCACTTCCGGGCGTAACCACAAACACGTCTGCAAGTCCCTGAGATAACCCTGAACCATCAAATTCTACGGGATGTTGTTGCCCTGGAGAAAGCTAACAGCATCCCGTGGCTGTCTTATGTTAGGTCTATGTTTTTTAAACTAGGGCGACCTGATATTTATAATGCCCCAGAAGGGATCAAAAAAGAGGATGTAATTTGGGTAAAAGCACAATTTTTAAATATACTGATGGTGGAACGAGAGGACCGGGAGATTCAAAAACCTTTGGTTAGGGCTCATTACTTAATTATTTCTTCCCCGTCAATGGAGCCTTATTTGAGAATTGTAACCAAGCCTTATCATCGTTGGTTACTGATAAGGTTCCGCTTCAACCTGATTCATTTCTCCCTGGGTAACCTTCTGGGATGGTGTAAGCCAGAGGATATAGGCCTGTGCCAGTGTGATAATTTTTCACTGCAGGATACATTGCATTTTATCATGTTTTGTGATTTTTATAATGAAATACGGAGGAGGTTTTTAGTCCCCTCTTGAGGGGAAAAGGTTTTGAACAGGCAAGACCAGCTTTAATGTATCTTCAATTGTTAGATGATACCTGGAACATTTTTAATATTGCTAGTTTCCTTGTGGCTGCTGTTCGCCTTAGGAGAAGGAGAATTCTTATGACTAATGATGCATGAATTTTCAAAATTACCCTAATGTAATTATTTTAGTTGATAAATTTCAAGCTCTGATGAATTATAGATTTTTGTAGGAATTTTAATGCTTTTTTATATCGCCCAACTGATTTGAATGATATATTGTTGTTTTATGTTCTGTGTACTGTACTTTTATGATTTTAATTAATCGAATAAAGTGATTTGACTTGACTTGACGTCTGCAAGTCACTGCCAGGGGGAACCGCCTTGGAACTAATATAAGAAGGAAGGGTGGCAGTGAAAGAAATGAACCTTGGATGGCAGAGAGGAGCGCACACGTGTGGGGTTAACATGCTGTCGCCCAAGTGCATTCATTGCCAATTTCCGAACCACAAAGGACTTGCAGAAAGCCCATTTCCTTTAATTGAATGAACTATAGATGAATGCCACAAGGGAAGGCGTCAAGTGCTTAAGACACCTGCATCGCAGCAGTTTTAAGCACTACACCCCTTGCCCATTAAGGCACGCTGATTTCAGGCAAATTGCTTTTATCTGTTAAGTGAATTGAGAGACGGTTTGAGACCTGGCTCACAGAAGCCCCCCTCCCCACCCCCTCTTCTCCGCCCCTAACCCACCCGAGATGCAATAGGGAAAAATCTGTTCCATGACGCGCTAACGGTTGCTGGTGTTGGGTATCTGCACTCATTTATAGGGGACAGGAATAATTTTTCATCAGACATTCACCCAGAGAAAGAGAGGTTAAGAAGAACAAGCGGTCTGCACTTTTCAAGCACTCGTGCTTGTGGCGGCATCCACCTTGCGGGAGCGAGCAGCGGCGCGCAGGGGCCATCTGTTTGTAATTAACGTGGCCGCGCTGCTGCTCGCTCCCGCAAGGTGGATGCCGCCACAAGCACGAGTGCTTGAAAAGTGAAGACAGATTCCTAAAGGACCTCTCCTAGCGCACAACATGCGCGCTGCCTAGGCGAGACCTAAAAACGGTGACTCAGAGTAGTTTGGGTTTTTAGAAATCCATAAGTTTGCCTTATGACATGCAACATCGAAAGAAATCAATATATTGGTGCCATGCGAACATCAAGTTGCTGCCATAATGCCTAATTATACTCAGACAAGTCACTGGTTGCATTTGTAATTGAAATCATGCTTTTTACAAAGCTTGCTGCACTCAGCCCATAAAGTAATAGATTTGCCGGGTGAAACATAGAGCAATCACAACATAGAGAGAATGGTGTAAGGCCACAATTGTTCCAATGAAAAGGAGGTCAAAGTGAAAATTCAGGTGCTGCCTTGGTTTCAGGTCACTATTCGCAAGCAAATATGCACAAAAGCTGGGGTCTCATGTGCACTCCAGAGCAGCGCCAAGATTATCAGATTACCTTCTGCCATCTTTAAAGTCTGGTAGGTCTCCATTACCTCCATGTAAAATCTTCACTCCCTCTGTGTCAAGCAGAAACATGTCATCCATTGACTTGTCTTCAACCATGCTACTCTTCTGCAGGGCATGATTCTACTGGTCTCTCTTTACTGTTTCTTCTTTTTATACCCAAGGACAAATGACATAAATCTGTTTCTAGAAGAGTTAACGCGATGCTTCCCACTCCTGTCAGCTGTCTGCTTTGAAGTGCTCCTCTCTGCCTCTCCTCACATCCTCTAGGTGTTTATATATGTGAAGCAAATATCAGTTATCTTTCCTCCTCAGCGGGATATAGATACATGCAGGACTGACCCAAAGACCTTATCCTGTCTCGTACTGATGTCTTTCAAATTAGCAAGTGCTCCAGAAGGCACTCCAGCAAGAGGCCATTTGCAAATTAGACAGTGCCGCAAAGGCCAGAGTTCGGCGACAGCCCAGAGTCGCGTATCTCCCTCTTGCTCCCCATGTTCTATCATCACCCCGTTTATGACTTTCTCTTTTTGAAGTTCTGAAGGGAGGAGAGAAGAACTTCCCTAGTTAATGCCATTTCACCATCTCGGGGTGCCTGGTGTGTGAGACCCTTGCTTCGGCTGGTTTAAAGCAGCTCGACACCCTATTAGTTTTTGATTTCTTTGAAGGCATGTACTCCAGTCTGCCCCTCTCCAATCCAAAACATTCTGCCCACTCCAATCCTCCCCATTCCATTCTGCCCACTGCAGTCCAAAACAATCTGCCCACTCCAATCTGCCCCAATACAATCCACTCCACTCCAATCTGCTCCACTCAATCCAAAACAATCTGCCCCACTCCAATACAAAACAGTGTGCTTCACTTTAATCCACCCTCCTCCAATCTGCCCCACTGCAATCCAAAACAATCTGCCCACTCCAATCCAAAACAATCTGCCCCACTCCAATCCAAAACAAACTGCCTCACTCCAATCCGCCCCACTCCAATTCGGCACATTGATAGTTCGCCCCGTTGATAATTCGCCCCACTGATGAAATCGCCTCATTGATAATTCACCCCACTCCAATCTGCCCCACTCCAATCCAAAACAATCTGCCCCACTCCAATTCAAAACCATCCGCCCCACACCAGTCCACCCCACTACAATCCAAAACAATTTGCCCACTCCAATTTGCCCCACTCCAATCTGCCCCACTCCACTCCACTCCAATCTGCCCCACTCCAATCTGCCCATTTCAATCCACCTCTCTCCAATCCACCTCACTGCCCCTCCAATCCGTCTCACTCCAATCTGCCCCACTGCAATCCAAAACAATCTGCCCACTTCAATACTCCCCACTCCAAAGCAATCTGCCCCACTCCAGTATGCCCCACTTCAATCCGCCCGCCTCCAATCTGCCCACTACATCCCACTCCAATCCAAAACAATCTGCCCCACTCCAATCTGCCCACTCCAATCCACTCCACTCCACTCCAATCCAAACCAATCTTCCCCACTCCAATCTGCCTACTCCAATCTGCTCACTCCAATCCAACCCACTTCATTCCAAAACAATCTGCCCCACTCTAATCTGCCCCACTCCAATCCAAAACAATCTGCCCCACTCCAATCCGTCTCATTTCAATCCACCCCATTCCAATCCACCTCACTTCAATACAAAAGTCTGCCCCCCTCCAATCTGCCTCACTCCAATCCAAAACATACTGCCCACTTCAATCTGTCCCCCTCCAATCAGCCCCACTCCAATCCAAAACAATCTGCCCCACTCCAATCAGCCCCACTGCAGTCTGCCCCACTCCAATCTTCCCCACTCCATTCCAAAACAATTTGCCCCACTCCAATCCACAAAAAATTGCCCCAATCCAATCCGCCCCACTGATAATTCAACTCACTGATAATTTGCCCCGCTCCACTCCAATCCAATTCACCCCACCCCAATCCAGCCTCTCCATCCCAATTCACCCCACTTCAATCCACCATAATCCACCTCACTCCAATCCAATCTGCCACACACCAATCCAATCCAGTCCAAACCAATCTACCCCACTCCAATCCAATCCATTTTACCTCAATCCAATCCATCCCACTCCCTCCCCAATGCACCCCACTCCAATCCAAATCAGTTTTCCCCACTCCAATCTTCCCCACTCAATCCAAAACAATCTGCCCCACTCCAATTTGCCCAACTCCAATCCCAAAAAAACTGTCCCACTCCAATCCAAAACAATCTGCCCCACTCCAATCCAAAACAATTTCCCCCACTCCAATCAGCCCCACTCCAATCCAAAACAATCTGCCCCACTCCAATCCACAACACTTCAATCCACTCCAATACGCCCCACTCCCAAATTCTCAAATCCAAAACAATCTGCCCCACTCCAATCCAAAGCAGTCCACCCCACTCCAATTAGCCCCACTCCAATATGCTCCAATCCAAAACAATCTGCCCCACTCCAATTCAAAACAGTCAACCCCACTCCAATTCAATCCAATCCAATCCACCCCATTCCAATCCAATACACCTCACCCCAATCCAATCCACCTCACCCCAAACCAATCCAATCCAATCCATCCCAATCCAAACCACCCCACCCCACCCCACCCGTATTCAGCCAAATACAATCCACCCCACCCTACCCCACCCCAAACCACCCCACCCCTATCCAGTTCACCCCACCTCAATCCAATCCATCTCAATCCAATCCACCCATACAGACACTCACACAGCCACTTACTCACCCATGCAGCTGCTCACACACCCACTTATTCACCCATACAGCCATACACACACCCACTCACACACAGAGATACACAGTTACACAGACACTCACATAATCTATGTTTTAAAATGGATTCACTCATTAGTAGTACACAAAGTAAACTAATTTAACTTTCATGATACCTTAATATATATGTTTAACACCCAGAAACGTTTAGAAAACATTCACAATCACTGGATGATTGTCAAGGTTTTATTCCAAACTCCCAGGATCGGTATGTTGCTCGAATGGGTCCACCTCTCAATCGCCCCACTCTCTGATGCTATAATAGCGCAAAGGGTTGGAATGATTAAGCGAGGGAAGGAAAGGATGGGGACAGCAGGGAGGGAGACCTAAAACACAAGAAACACAATGTAAGTGACTGTTCAGTTTTCACTCTAACTATCTTTCAAAACACAATTTGAGAAACAGATGCGCTAACTACCTGTAAAGGAAAATAACACGAAGCCTTGTAAACATTCTTTTCATGAGATGCCTTATCGCCTGAAGGCTCTCTAAAGACAAGAAAAACACCGATCAGCATATAGTGACACAAATCATAAATAAGATTCACACAACTCACTCAATCGTTACCCACCACAATGAGGAATTGATCTGGCGTCACAGGGGAGGTTGAGTACACAACACACACACACCTTTATCCCCTGCTACAAAGGGAAACATAAAGTAGTGTCGATGTTATGTTAACGTTCAGAATAGGCATTGCTTCCATGCCCTTCACGGTGTTGACTGTTCAAGCACAGCCCAATTATCCAAGTGGCCCGTTATAGGCAAATAAGTCATGAAATCAAAGTTCCAGTAACAACAGAATGAAGCACCCCATACACTCACAGACTAACGAGTGTAGCAATCAGGAATTTCTAGAAACGTTTTGCCAAAAGGATTCCAAGGAGGCTTGATACCTTTACCAAGCTTTACTAAAGTCAGGAATGGTGACCGAGTCACCCTTACCGCCCTTGCCGTGTAACCGAGGTCCAGCATCTCTGCTCAACTTGCTTGAGCTCCTGCTCCAGTCTAAAACACCACACAGAATACGCAGCAAGGAACTGACACACCCGCCCGGTATTTGTCCTTCCGGGGGCTGCGTCACGTCGTCCGTGCATGCGCACGCGCACCAACGTTGTGGGACTGCCGGGAGTTGTAGTTCTGGCAAGGGGCGTATTCATGCTATCGCCCTCGCTCACCGCTCCGGCACTCGCGTTCAGGGGAGCATGACAATGATGTAATCAGTGATGTCATTTGAGATGTCACTGACCACGTCATAAGTGATGTAATATCTGAGGTCATAAGCAGTGCATTGCGGGGACGTAAGTTTTAGTTAGCTCAGCTAACTATAACTGCTGAATTTTTATGGTTTTGTATGAGTGAAATCTGAGCCTAACTATAACGTCCCTAAAACCTTTGATATTTTCAGTGAATTTCTAAGGTTTTTTAAATTCTATTTTCTAACTATAACATCCTTATAACCTTTGGGTTTTTCAGTGATTTGCTACATTTAAAAAAAATCTATTTCCTAACTATAACGTCCCTGTAACCTTTGTTTTTTCCCAGTGAATTTCTACGGCTCTTTAATGTTATTTCCTAACTGTAAGCTGTGAGTGAGTGTGTGAGTGAGTGCATGAGTGTCTGAGTGGGTATGTGAGTGAGTGAGTGTCTCACTTGGTGTGTGAATGGGGACATGAGTGTCTGAGTGGGTCTGTGAGTGGGTGCGTGAGTTTGTGAGTGTGTGTATGTGTGAGTCTCTGAGTGGGTCTGTGAGTCAGTGAGTGAGCCTCTGATTAGGTCTGTGAGTGAGTGAGAGTATGAGTGATTCTGTAAGTGGGTGTATGAGTGTCTGACTGGGTATGTGAGTGGGTGTGCATGAATGAGTTCATCTGTGAGTGGGTGCATGAGTGTCTGAATGGATCTGTGAGTGGCTGTGAGAGTATCTGAGATGTTCTCTGAGTGGGTGCATGAGTACCTGAGTGGGTTCTGCTAGTTTTCTGCCTTTTCTGCTCACTTCTGACCTTTCTTTTGCCTCTTTCTGCTCATTGCTGACCTTTATTTTCCCTCTTTCTTCTCGTTTCTGACCTCTATTTTGCCTCTTTCTGCTCGTTTCTGACCTTTACTTTGCCTCTTTCTGCTCGTTTCTGACCTCTATTTTGCCTCTTTCTGCTCATTTCTGACTTTTAGTTTGCCTCTTTCTGCTTCTTTCTGACCTTTATTATAACTCTTTCTGCTCATTTCTGCCCTTTGTTCTGTCTCTCTCTGCTCGTATCTGACCTCTATTCTGCCTCTTTCTGCTCGTTTCTGACCTTTGTTCTGCCTCTTTCTCACTTCTAACCTCTATTTTGCTTCATAATGCTCGTTGCTGACCTTTATTTTGCCTCATCCTGCTTGATTCTCACCTTAATTTTGCCTCTTTCTGCTAGTTTCTGACCTTTATTCTGCCTCTTTCTGCTCGCTCTTGACCTCTACTTTGCCTCTTTCTGCTCGTTTCTGACCTTTATTCTGCCTCTTGCTGCTCATTTCTCACCTTTATCTTGCCTCTTTCTGCTAGTTTCTGACCTTTATTCTGCCTCTTTCTGTCTGTTTCTCATGTTTATTTTCCATCTATTTGCTCATTTCTGACCTCTGTTTTGCCTTTCTGCTTGTTTCTGACCCCTATTCTGCCTCTTTCTGCTTGTTTCTCACCTTTATCTTGCCTCTTTCTGCTTGTTGCTGACCTCTATTCTGCCTCTTTCTGCTCATTTCTGACCTTTATTCTGCCTATTTCTAACCTTTATTTTGCCCATTTCTGACCTTTAGCCTGTCTCTCTCTGCTCATTTCTGACCTTTAGACTGCCTCTTTCTGCTTATGTCTGACCTTAATTCTGCATCTTTCAGCTCATTTCTGACCTTTATTCTGCCTCTTGCTGCTTGCTTCTGACCTCTATTGGGCCTCTTTCTGCTCGTTTCTGACTTTCATTCTGCCTCTTCCTGCTTGTTTCTGACCTTTTTTCTGTCTCTTTCTGCTTGTTTTTTACTTTTATTCTGCCTTTTGCTGCTCATTTCTGACCTCTATTTTGCTTTTCTGCTTGTTTCTCACCTTTATTCTGCCTCTTTCTGCTCGTTGCTCACCTTTATCTTGCCTCTTTCTGCTCGATGCTGACCTTTATTCTGCCTCTTTCTGCTCGTTTCTGACCTTTATTCTGCCTCTTTCTTACCTTTATTTTGCCTTTTTCTCCTCGCCTTGGGACCACGGGGGAAGCCTCAAGCCCCCGCAGTCCTAGCCAGATTCCCGTCTTCTGCGGAAGCCGGCAATGCTCTTGCATGAAGGGAGCTGCTGGAAATTCAGCTCTCTGCGTGCGAGAGCAATCTTTCATCTCTTTCCTTGCCCGCATGTCTGCAGGCAGGGAAAGCGATAAAACGTCCGCTTACAGCAGACGGAAGCACTTTTACAGCTCCCTTCCACTGGAACCGGAGTGTTTGCTTTTGATTGGTGGGAGCTTTCACAGTTCCAGACAAGCAAAAGCAAGCAATATCATCAAAAATGTCATTTGAGATGTCATCAGTGATCTCATAAATTATGTCATCGAACATGTAATGAGTGATGTAATATGTGAGGTCATAAGCAGTGCGTGGTGGGGCACAACTCACAGGTAGCTCTGCTAACTATAACTAGTGAATTTCTGTGTGTTTTTTTAGCTCAAAACGTTATGTTGGCACTAACATTTTCACTTTAAAAAAAAAAAAATTCAGTGAATTTCTAAGGTTTTTTATAATGTAAAATAAATATCAAAACAATTCCTAACTACGTTTTTTCAGTGCATTTGTAGGATTTTCTTTTTACACAAAGTAATATTTTGTTACCATATGTAAAATCAACCCCATGCTGCGCATGGCCTTTGGTTGTGTGCAGCGTGGGGTTGGCTACAGGCAGCCAACCCCGTGCTATGCACAGCCTTTGGCCGTGCGCAGTAGGGGGATGGCCACAGGGCCTGGTATGTGGCCAAGCCCTGTGGCCAACACGCCCCTCCTCAGGCAGCCAATCTACGCTGCAGCCAACCTACGCTGCAAACTGCCTTCAGAGGTTCGTGGCAGGGGGTTGGCCACAGAGATTAGCCTATGCAAGGCCCCCCAAGCCAATAGCGGCCCGGTGAACCCATCCCCTGGAGCCAACACATATATATTAGGCAGAGGGGGCGCGCAGATCCCCTTCCGAGCCTTATTGGGCCCCAGGGACCCCATCCCATAGACTGAATTCTAAAGGGAGAAGGGCTTGTAGCTCCCCTCCCTATGCCTTATTAGGCCCTGAGCGCCAAAAGCTATTCAAAAGGGGAGGGGCTGCGTGGCCCACCCTTCCCAAGCCATAATTAAGGGGAGGGGGTTGAGCAGTCCTCCTTCCCGAGCCTTCTTGGGCCCCAGGGACACCATAACCTGGGGCCAAATTCCAATGAAAAGGGAAGGGGTGTCACGCAGCCCCCCCTTTTTAAACCCTTATTGGGCCCTGGGAGCCCCATCTCCCGGGGCCAAACGCAATTAAAAATGGGAGGGGTGCCGCGAGGTCCCCCTCCCGAGCCTTATTAGGCCCCAGGGACCCCATTCGCTGGGGCTAAATACCCTTAAACATTGGAGTGGGTGCATGCAGCCCACTTCCCCAAGCCTTCTTGGGCCCTGGGACCCCATCGCCTAAGGCCAAATTCTATGGGGATGGGGGCATGCAGCCCTCTCTCTAAACCTTTATAGGCCCCGGGGACCCCATCCCCTGGGGCCGCATGTCATTATAAAGGGGAGGGGACCACGCAGCCCCTGATCCCAAGTATTTTTTGACCATGGGGACCCCATCAGCTGGGGCATTTCAAAATTATTGGTGGGTGCCCCGGTGCCCATTCAGGGCATCCATCAGCCATCACTTCCCAATGGTGAGCACACCTGCAGGGGAAGCCCCAGGACACCCTCGGCCCCAACTGGCTTTCCGCCTGGTGTGAGACCAGGCATTGCTCCCGTCCGAACAGAGCAGCTGTTTTTTGTTTGCTCTCTCCGGGCAAGAACAATATCTGTTCTGTTTCCCTACCCGCAGTAGTGTGGTCAGGGAAAAGAACAGAAGTCTGCTCCAAGCTGGTGGGAGCATGTTTAAATCACCCACCATCTGGCTGCAGACTTACCTTCCCTTCCCGTACTCCTGCAGGCAGGGAAGACATGTTTACTCCCATTTGGCAGGACATTTAAACATGCTCCCTCCAGACAGGAGCAAACAGATGTTTCCCTGCCCGCATCAGTGTGGGCAAGGAAACTACTCTGTCTCGGGGGTGGGTTCCCCAAGGCAGAGTGCTTGAGCCAGCCCGGGGAATGGGGTACCCAGGGCCTTTTAGGGCTCGGGGGGTGATGCGTGGCCTCCTCCCTTTACAATTAAGGGCATCATTACGATGTCGGTCGAAAAGCATTCCGACCGACTCCTTGTTGAATCGGTTCCGACCGACTCGGGTTCGGGGAGTCCGACTGACCGATTACGATGGTTCTGAACACCGTTCGGTTGGGCTCCCATTGACTTCAATGGGAGCCTGTGTTCCGACCGACAAACCAGGCTCCCATTGAAAAAAGGGGGGGTCGCGGAAAACCTTGCACCCTGTTGCAGGCACCCCATGGTGCCTGCCACACTGTGCATGGTTATAAAGAGGGGTGCCATTGGAGGAAGGGGGGCCCCCAAATTCAGTTTCCAACAGCCGTTCCGTGTCAGATGGACCGATTCGGAAAGGCTGTCCGAATTCGACATCGTAATACGTCGGTCAGAAACGCAGTCCATAGAGCTGTACGATTCTGGTCCGACCGACTCCGAATGCCGGTCGGAACTGAGTCGGAAAGACAAGCGGTTACCTTCTATCGTAATCGTTCATTTGGAAATGTTTCCAAGTCGGTCAGAAACATGGGTTCCGACACGGGTTAGGAAAATCCGAATGCCGTTTGGAGCCCTTTTTGACCGACATCGCAATGAGGCCCTACGTTTGGCCCCAGGGATGGGGGTTGCAGGGGCCTACAAAGGCTTGGGCAGGGGGGCTTTTTGTGTTGAATTCAGTCCCAGGGGATGGGCTCCACAGAGCCTTTAATGGCTGGGGGATATGCAGCCCCGTACCCTTTTTTGCACTGGAGGAAGGGTTTCCTGGGGCCACCATCAGCCTGAGCTGGGGGGATGCGCGCCCTCCTTCCCTTACTTAAAGCAATATCTGTTCTGTTTCCCTACCTGCAGGAGTGCGGTCAGGGAAACAGAACAGAAGTCTGCTCCTAGCTGGCGGGAGAATGTTTAAATCTCCCTTCCAGCTGGAAGCAGACTTGCCTTTCCTGCCCGCACTCCTGCAGGCAGGGAAGGCATGTTTGCTCACGTTTAGTTGGAGTTTTAACAATGCTCCCACCAGATGGGAGCAAACTCGTTTCCCTGCCCGCATCAGTGTGGTCAAGGAAATGACTCTGTCCCGGAGGTGGGTTTGCCAGGACAGAGTACTTGAGCCAGCTCCGGGTGATGGGGTTCCTGGGGCATTTTGAGGCTTAGGGAGGGGGACCGCATGGCCCCCCCTTCCTTTAAAGTTAACTGTAGCCCTGAGGGATGGAGTCCCTGGGGTATACAAAGGCTCGGGGAGGGGGCTGCGCGCCCCCCTCCAGCCTTTTGTGTTAAATTCGGCCCCATGGGATGAGCTCAGTGGGGCATAGAATGGCTTAGGTAGGGGGGCAGCACTCCCCTTAAATAAGGAATGTGGCCTCAGGAGATGGGCTTCCTAGTGCCTATAATGGCTCAGGGAGGAGGGCCAGGTAGCCCCCTCTCCCTTTTTTGTGGGCACATTTCTGCCCTGAGGGATGGGGACACCCCCACTCCCACCTTAATTAAAGTACCATGCCCAAGGGGATGGGGTCCCTAGGACCCAAAAAGGGCTTGGGATGGTGGCCCTACTAACACTCCCCACCAGATATCTTTTTTTTTTTCAATGGCTGGCTGCCATTATTTATTTTTTTTGCCCGCAAGAGTCCCGCGGGATCACAGAAAAAACAGCCGATTTTTCAAAATAATTTGGCCCCACAGGGCCTAGGGAGAGCAGGGTATCCCTACCCGATCCATATTATTTTTATTTATTTTTTACTTCAGGACAGGGAACTAAGGGGCTTGTTAAAAAGCCCCTTGCACCGCACGTCACTTTTAATATGGGGAAAAGTGATGCACTGGCAGTGCAAGGAGCTTGTAAGGAAGCTTATAAACCCCAGAGTCTTGTACGGGCTGCTAGCAACACTTTTCTCATGTTGCTGCCAGTCAATCAGAGCACTGCTCCTACGGGAGTCTGACACAGCGGAAAACAAGCTCCGTGGGCCAATCAGAACTCTCTATTTATTAAAATTGGGGTAGAGAGATTCTCGTGAGAGTCCCTTGAACCCAACCCTCCAGATATACAAATAGTTTTTAACCTTAAGTTTTCAAAAATTACAGAACGGATTTACACCAAATTACAAATAGCGCAATCTCTGGACCAAGCTCTAGCTTTCTGCCAAATTTGATGTAATTCAGTAGTTTTTCTGTAGTGCTACTTAAAAGAAGTCTATGGAAAATGAATGGGGAAATTTGCTTTTGGGATCACCCTTTTTTCTCAGCCCTCGCATGACGGACATCCCTGAAACTTTCCAGGAATGAGCTGAGGTGAATTTGCTTTTTGTCAGAAAGTTTTATGAAGATTTGTCAAACAGCGCAAAAGTTATTAGCAAACCAAAAAAACAGAAAAGCTGACCTAACTATAACTACCCAGTGGCGACCGCCACTGGGTAATATATATATATACATTTAGTTTACACTTTAGATCTAACATCCGACGCATGGTCTTTCTATTAAGTTTTTCACTAGTAGTGACATAGAAAAAAAGCACCAAAAATGGACCGTAGGTCATGTGAACAAGCCCAACAGTGGTCGAAACGTGTTATCGCTTGTTGCCGTATTAAAGTACCTGATTGAAAATATGCTAGTCTGGAGTGGCTCGTCCTTCACTGGGATTGTAAAACAAAATTATATATATATAAATAAATATATATATATATATATGCAAAAAAGAAGCACAGAACTCTGGGTAGTTCTCAAGTTTAGGTGGAAAGCAGCTCAAATGTCTGCTTTTCTATCAAAGTCTTTATGTATAGGATTAGCACAGTGCCATATACTCCTAGACAGAAAGGGCCAAAGTCTTTTGCCATTTCTACAGCAAAGTCTTTCAGCATAGGACTAGCTCAGTGCTGTCCATGCTGAGCTGTAAAATGACAAAAGCCATTTCGCACTCCAGGCACAGTATTACAGCTTTGAATTGGTCCCTTTCTATCTTGGTGTGGATGGCACTGCGCTAATCCTATACTTAAAGACTTTGATAGAAAAGCAGACATTTGAGGTGAGCAGATCTAGCGTGTCGGTGGTGTTGAGTGTGCTCTATACAGGAGCTGCTTTCCACCTAAACTTGAGAACTACCCGGAGTTCTCTGCTTCTTTTTTGCATAATTTATGCGTCACTCTATGCCTGAAAGGGTATTGTTTTGATATATATATATAAATATATATATAAAATGTATTTTTATTATAATTGTTTTGGAAAACATGAGGCTGTTGAGACTGCTAAATGGACATTCTGAGGAAGGTGCACACAGATTCATAGTCACAGAGAATGCAAATGAAGCTCAAGACCATCAAATCCATACATTTAACTGAAGGTTTGCTAGTTCATAAAACAGACCGATAATTTTTGCACATACTTTGTCTCCTAATAAAGTCCACCCACTTTTCATCCTCGTGTAACTCAAGAATTTTACCTGAGTGAAACAATTGTGAATATTTGCCATTTTTTTCTACAGAGAACTCACCTCAATTTAAAAGTCCACTTTTATCGTTTTTTTTCCTTTGTGCTTGGCAATATGAAAAAGTACACGTTTGCCTGCAATCAAAGAAGTGTACATTTTAAATGGATGACTGCTCCTCTTTAAGCAAAACTAATAAAATAACCCAACTCAGGGGCATATTATCAAGCCAGTTATCGCCGCGTTAGCGGCACAAACGCGTTTCTTTTTATCGTCCTATTACCAAGATGTCGCTAACAAGTGTTAGCGACAGCTTTCCGGCGATAGCTATCGTTTTTTCTATCGCCGTGCATGGCAGCGATAGTTTTCGCTAATGATATGCAAAGTAGGCGTTCCCTCTCAAAATTTCATGAAAAAAGTCGCTAACACACCATCGCACTATTACCAATGATGTCCCGGACCCGCGAAGCGATAAAAAAGTCCTGCTAAGGCCCCTTAGCTGCAGGAAAAAAGACCTGAAAAAAACAGGTCTAAAAATTGTAAAAATGGTGATAAAGGAGGCATATAAGGGAGACTAGCCCAGACCCACACCTGAAGACCCACAGATGCCATGGAGGTACTAATCAGACAGCTTGGAGTTCCACGAAGGCAACAACCACCACTGCCACCTCCCCCAGGACCACCACCAAGGCTGCGCCAAAGATGACAGCGGGCCCTGCGCAGACGTCTCAGCCTCGCAGACCTGACGCCAGAGGATGTCATTGCCCACTACAGGCTCAAAAGGACATCCATCCAACACATCCTGAACCTGATAGCCCACAGGCTGACGCCACAAACACAGCGGGGAACCAACATCCCTCCGCAGACAAAGCTGCTGGCCGTGCTGCATATGTTGGCCTCTGGGACCTTTCACCCAACAACGGCCAGAGTTGGAGGAGTCTCACAGGCAGCCTTCTCAATCTTCCTCCCAACTGTCTTGGATGGCATACTCAGCCTGATACCCCAGCACCTTCACTTCCCCAACACTGTGCAGGAACAGATTGAGACCAAGCAAGGATTCTACGCCATAGCTGGATTCCCACAGGTGTTGGGCGAAATTGACTGCACACATGTCCTATTTGTGCCCCCTGCGCAGTGCACACATATACTGCAACAGAAATCACACCCATTCCATGAATGTGCAGGCAATAGTGGACCACCGGGGACTGTTCACCAATGTCATAGCCAAGTTCCCAGGGAGTGTGCATGATTCCTACATCTTCCAACAGTCCATCATAAACCAGCGCTTCCAGGATGGCACATATGGAAATGCAGTGCTAGTCGGTAAGTATTAACGTGACCCACCACATGCCTCAACTTCACAGAGATGCAAATCAGAAGTGTGAGAATGTACATGTCACAATCACACATACAACATGTCAATCAACATGCCCACATACCAGACACAACAACACCAAGAACTGTGGGAACTGTGGCTAGATATGCAGACAAACCATCCTCAAATGCTTAGCCCCTGTGCCATCCATAAGCAAATGTGGTGAGAAGTGGGAACCATGTATGTGCGATGGAGGCACACGATCCATAATGAAAGTAGGAACACAAGGCCCAGAGTGTAGGTGTTGTGCTGAACAGTCGGGAGTAAGCTGACCGCAGACGTGCCCATGTTGGCATATAGTGTGTTTCTGTAGCCCAGCCTGATGGGAATGACTGTGTGGGTCACTGTTACACCCGACAATGGGGGGATCCATGTGAAGGTTGCAAGGAGGATGCAGAGGCTGGCAAAGCAGCTGCAGGCCACTGCGTACACCTGTAGGTACATGGAGATGGAGGAGTCAAATATGGGGCCTAGGTACCTAGATTTGGGGTGGGGGCATCCGAAGGCGTTGGACCACCAGGTGATGCCACATGCTCATTGTTCTGTTACGAGGATGAGGACTCATGTTTCCCCTGCGTATAGCATGCCCCAGCTGTTATTCATCCATGTTGCAAATCACAGCAATCCTACCTGGAAGAGCAGTTTGGTGTGTGGGCGTATTGTTGATGGTGAATATGAGCATTCTGTACGTGTTGGTGGTGCTGTTTACTGGTATCCCAAAGCTTGCACCAGCTCCACTCCATGTGTCAGCAGATGCATCTGCCAACTCTGAGGTTGGTGCTGACCGAGTTGGCATTCATTGCCTGCCGTATGTTGCAGTTGCATAGTGGGACAAGGGTGCATGCGCAGTTGGAGATACATGTTTGGAAAATGTGGACTTGCGCCATTGTTGACGACTGCAGTGTTGTGGTTGTTGCTGTTGATGGTGGTGTGTAGCATCTCCTCGGTGACTGATCGACACCAACTTTGTGGGGGACTGCATGTGGTCAACGGTGGCTTGGGGTACATCAACAAGGTGGTGCATGCGTAAGTGGTCAACACATGTGCGTTTAGTGGGGCCGATGAACTGGACGAAGTCTACACATGCAAAGAAGCCGTCAAAGGTGTGCCCTGCCTTGTGGATCAGTGTAGTGAAGATCTGGGACAGTCTGATGTCAGCTAACATTTCCCAGAGTCAAATGGATCTTGAGCAGTCGTGGCATGTGAGTTGGAGGCTACACTCCAGAATGAGTACGTAGTCCACGGAGTGGACAGTGTTGCGTCTGATAATGCTGATGGTGTGGGTGAAGCGTTCCTGCCTGCAATGGGCCCTGCATGCGAGGGGGCTGATGACTGTTGAGATGTGGCCGCTCGGGACAGGAAACAGCATGTGTTGTGCATTGGGGCAGGTCTGGCAGCAGCGACAACAGCACAACTGAACGTGAACCGTGTCTGGTGTGGCCCATTGCTATTTCAACGTTCACATGGCATTGAGTGTGAGGAGGGTGGATGAGTGCCATCGATAGATGGTAGAAGAGCCAGTTATGCAACCGCGCAGCGCACACAATTGATGAGGCTTGGGGGAGGGAGTATCAACAGTGAGGCCATTTAATTTTCAGTGATGCTTGTAATCAGTCATAAGCAACACAAGGCTAACATGAAATCCAACATAACACAAATGACACACCACAAAACCATCTACACCAACAACACAGCCGGCACAACCAATAATGTAAACATCTCGCTATCACATGTTACAGGTGACCAAGGATATGCACTATGCCCGTGGATGATGACACCCCTCAGAAACCCCACCACCCAGGCCCAGAGGCAGTATAATGCGGCCCACAGACGCACCCGGTCCATTGTGGAGCGCACATTTGGCGTGCTAAAGTCACGTTTCCATTGCCTGGACATCACAGGTGGCAGACTGCTGTACAGCCCTGAAATGGTCAACAAAATCATCCTTGCATGTTGTGTATTGCACAATATATGTGTGCGCACCAATGCTCCATGGATTCAAGTGCCTGCTGCACCGGACGATGATGAAGATGAGGCAGGTGGCGCACACCCCACAGTAAATGCAGGAGGAACTGCCTGAAGGGACCGAATAATAAACAATTTCTTCAACTGAGCACGTCACATTGTGACAGTCCCCCTCCAATGTATCTCATAGCAAAATGACCGAAATCACGGTGTGTGCCAATAAAAAAACATACACACATACCCTGTCTGCATGTTACTGTCCAGCATGGGTACATCACTCTGAAAAGGGTACGTTGCACAATATGGGCAAAGGAAATAACAAAACTTCATCCATGCTGGGAATGTCTCCTCAGTACAGAGATGCTTTTCAGTGTGTCAAATGTGTAAGACTAGAGTCTTCATGGTGCAAATTGGGCTACACAATCCAAAATTGTTGTGTGTCCTTTGTGTAAATCAGTCAATATAGGTTGTCATCTGTGAATAAATGCACAATTGTAGTCTGTTGTCAGTGGCAATAATTTATTGGAGTGTGTACGTTGTGTAAAACAATGAAACTGTGGGCGTGCAATGGGGTAAGAGATGACACTTTGGGCATGCAATGGGGTAAAAGATGCAAATTCGGGCGTGCAATGGGGTAAAATCTGAAATTCGTGCGTGCAATGGGGTAAAATCTGAAAATAGGGCGTGCAATGGGACAAAATATGAAAATAGGGCGTGCAATGGGGTAAATCATGAAAAATGGGCATGCAATGGGGTAAAATATGAAAAATGGGCGTGCAATGGGGTAAAATATGAAAATAGGGCGTGCAATGGGGTAAAATATGAAAATTGGGCGTGCAATGGGGTAAATCATGAAAAATGGGCGTGCAATGGGGTAAATCATGAAAAATGGACGTGCAGTGGGGTAAAATATGAAAAATGGGCGTGCAATGGGGTAAAATATGTAAAATGGGCGTGCAATGGGGTAAAATATGAAAATTGGGCGTGCAATGGGGTAAGTCATGAAAAATGGGCGTGCACTGGGGTAAATCATGAAAAATGGGCGTGCAATGGGGTAAAATATGAAAATAGGGCGTGCAATGGGGTAAAACCTGCTTTTCTGTGTGTCAGAAGCAATTAGCCTTGAAGCCACGACCATCTCCAGATCAACAAGCCCTACAACAAGTATGTGGACCACTAACTTGACGCAGCAGACGGACCACCAGCACCCCTGAGAGAACAACCAGACCCCATCTCCAAATGGACACCAGGCACGGATGAAGACACCTCCTCCGCTAGGAAATGCATCCACTCGGGGGCCCACACAGACCCCTGGCCCCCTCACATCTACCACAGAGCCACATCTGCCATCGCACACGAACCACTACGCAACATCAACATCACCTTCAACACATGCACGTACACAGACAACCTGAAGCGTGCCGAAAGTCATGCCCCTACGCCTTATGACCCCCACGGGTGAGTAGCACACTTAAAAAATCCATGATTTATTGATGTTTCTCTTGTTAGATATGCAATTATGGTGTGACCTGTGTTGAATGTCGTAAGTTAGGGTGTCATGTGTTGTGAAACATCATTTTCATGGTGTCATTTGAGTGCCAACCAACCGCAACATGTTGATACAGGGCTCTGACATGAAATTTGCACTAAGACTGTACATCAGTGCATTGATTTGCTCTTAGCGTGCAGATCTGGCCGCTAACACGAAAAAGCGATATTTTCTTTTTCCATCCGCCCAATGTTAAAATACATTGCGCGACACTTTTTGCCATTATAAAGTTTACTCATGTGATTATTTGCGTGCAGATTTTCACTGCATACTCAAAAACGGTCCGCAAAGAGACAGGAAGTGATGTCTGCATGCTTCCTGTCTACTGGAGTAGTGTTCTGCACTTTCAGTTTCTCTTTTGAGCACATTGCTGGTTATTGTGGAGAGTGCTGGAGTTTCTTGGTGGTGTGTGCTGCAGTTTTGTGATTTTGAGAGTGTTGCTGTGTCCTGTGTCCTGTGTATAGTGTCTGTGAAGTGTTGTGTACTCATTAATTGTGTTTTACTGTCTCCTGTCCTCAATTATGTTGGGTGTCTATCTTGGGGTAGTGCAGTTAAATTGTTGTTGTGGATATTTTAGAGGCTTTTTTTTCTGGCTGTGGGCTCACAGGTGTGTAGGGAGATGCCGGGTGTGGGCAGGGAGGGCAGGATGTCCGAGGGGACATTGGGGGGGTTCCTGTGGCTCATTAAATTTCACTTGCCACTGATGTTGGAGAGGGGAGGCCGTATCGTGCAAGGGTACAATGTGTCTGTGCGGAAGATCAGGTGGGAGCGTGTGCGGGTGCATATGCTACGGTTCTTCGGAGTGGACCGCAACGTGCGCCAGTGGAAGCACCGATGGCAGGACATGCTTGCACGTGAGGCAGACCTCTTGGACTACGTGGGAGTCATGACAGGCCTACAGGGTGGTAAGTACAAACTCCACATTTATTCGTGTGGACTGTAAGGAATGAAAATTACGACGTGTGTGACACTGCTGTCAAAGTGAGAAATGGTTGCTGATTGAGGTGGGAGACGCAAAGCATTTGCGCATATTGTTGGCACATCAGAGACACAACGCAGCATCACATTGACAAGCATATGTTGCAAGCCTGTGTCACCCACTGCGCTGGACCAACACTTAGCACTGTACTGCCATAGCTGGCACACCTGCGCAAAATGTGCTTGCAGGCAGACGATTGTTTGTGTATGGCATGGGTGACTGTACATTAACTATCCATGGAATTGTCCATGTGAGCTGTGTGCTGGCCAAAAGGTAGTGACAAAATGCTGTCCTCATGATTTGTGTTACGTTAGCTACGCTGCCCTGTGAACATAGTTGCTGTGTGAAAAAGTTCTGTTTAGGGACAAATGGTCTAAGGAAAGTGGACATCTCCAGATTGTCATACACCAACAACCTCTGTGTAACTGCTTTGTGCAATTTGCAGCTACTCAATTGTACAAAGTGCATGTAGAACATCAGAATGCATGGAGTAATGGTGCCTTGTGGATGACTCACACTACGATTATGGGCATGTCAGCTAGCATTACAGTCTTGTCTGTCCAAAATCAGCTGTCACAGGTCTGGTGTGAATGGCAGGCAAAGTTGACCCAATCATGTAGTCAACATGAAACGCCACACTACAGTTACGTAGCATTTGCTGTCATGGTGATGATTGGTATGAGGAATACGACACATATGATTTGAAGTCTAATACCAACACATATTTCTTTCCTTGTCTCACAGATGGACGACCGCCAATCACACAGGGGGACATTGACAGCTTCGAGGACCCACACGCCCCTGGTGAGTTGGAACGTAATTGACTAGCATGTTGCATTGGCATGGATGTCTGGCTCACCTGATCACCTTTGCAGTATGAAGTATGGGTGCGTATCACGTCTACCTTGCCTACAATGTGATGATGTATTGTGGAAGTCAGCAGTGTGCACTAATCTGTAAGTGACTCTGGACAAATGCATTGGTCTCACCGTTGTGACTTGGCCCATCCCCAGTCAGTGACACACATTGAAAGTGAGGTGCATATCATCAAGCCCATATCGCAAAGTCAACGTAACTGTCAACAAAGTTGTGTTGTCAATAGGGGCCTAGCATCATGATCTGAGCAGCGTTAATACATTCCAAGTGTATTAACGCTTACTTGTCAATGAGGTACACTGTCACGCTGTGTTGAGTGTGAACGGGGCGTGCATTGGGGGTTGTGTTCGGCGTTCCACGGCAACACCTATTGTATCAGAGGCTGCCCCTGATCTCCAAGTGCGGCATTCATAGTTGGCAGGGTACAACTTACCAACAGTTACATCCCGGTTGTAGTCTGGCCATATGAGCAGGAATGCTTTTTGATCATCATGTTTGCTTTGTACATGTGAGCTGCTTTGCGCAGCACACATGGGAATAGAGAATTGACATGGTGTGTATGAGCACAGCAAGGTGGCCCTTCCAGTACATACATTAACATACCTCATTTTTCACCAATGTATCTTTCCTGTGTGCTGCAATAAGCGACACACATGATAGTCACAACATGTTCTTCTAGGATGGAATCTGTGCATGAAGGGGCACCTTCATGTACAGACACCAAACTCACCTGCACACACACAACCTTGCACTCTGGTGCAAGGGTGCCTGCGTACGCTCTAAGTTGTGAGACGTAACGCCATTGCCAGAGGAAACGCAAGTCTGCACAACATCCTTGGAAATGTGGTTCAGACTTGCATTAGCAAAGTTGCGGAGGTAGCCATAAATCAGAGGAGCCGAACTCCTGCCTCCCCTACACCCTTGTCAATATGCCCCTAGGTCCATGGGTTCGGTCACCACAGCACATGCCTGTGTATTGCAGTGAACACTGATGGGACAGGAGACATGTAAGTGGGTTTGCTGATGACTATCCAATGACATTGAATGCATGTACATCCTTGCGTGAGATGACTGTGCAAGTGTGCATGATGATGCACAAGGAGGCAGTGCATTTCTGCACGTAAGTGCGCAGACACAGTTTACAATTATGATATTGTAGGTATGCTGCATGCCGGATTCAGAGTTGTGGCAGTGTGTAACTGTGAGCCAAGCATATCAATGGCACGTTCCCCAAACACACAGCAAATTTTCCCAAGTCATTCTCATTGGCATGTATGGCCACTGCAATGGTGTTGACGAGCTGTCTCCTTGCGTCCATTCCCTGATTGACTCTGGATCAGGTGTGGGAACTCCTCAGTCACACTTGGTGTCATTTCTGTGCACGCATATACCACGCATGCTTTACCTCTACCTTGAGTGCTTTGGCATTTATTTTACAATGCAGGGTTTGCCAACGCTATCTGTGAAGAAGCATTACCACAAACGACACTAAGAGCATGATGACTCCAGGGTGCCGTCACAAAGGGAAATGCATAGTGACTGTCTGTGTAGTTACGGCCAGCGTATCTTGATACACTACGGAGTGATCCTAGCGGAGACCAGCAATGCATGATTGAGTGTGAATTACGAGGAATGGATGTTTCACCCTCTCTGCGGCAAGACTTCACATGTTGGGGCATATTATCAAGCCACTATCTCCACCACAATGTCATTTTTGTGACGTTATGGTGGCGATAGGCTCAGCGCCCTATCATCAAGGCAGCGTAAAGTGACTCAACGTGGCTGATAGCTATGTTAAGTGTCTTAACGTTGCCTTCATAATAGGTTACCTTTGGTGCTAAACTTAGCATGACAGGGGGCGTGCAGTGGGTGTTGCTGTGTGCGTTCCACCGCAACACCCATTGAAGTTGACGCTTCCACCTATTATCAAGTCTGGCAGCGCAAAACTTACACCCAGAAAAATCCTGGTCTCAAGGTGGCGATGCAAGGGGAAATGCTTCCTTTCGCCTCGATTTTGCTTTTTCCATGTGTGCTGCCTTGTGCAGCACACATGAAAAAGCAAAATGCCATGTTTTGATCATGTACAGGAAGGTGTCCATACCTGTACATGAACAAACTGTAGATAAGCAAGCCATTTTGTAACTTCCATGTGTGCTGCACGACGCTGCACACATGAAATTTACGAAATGGCATTTTAGGATTGTTGATGTGCCGGGAATAAGTCCTCCCTACACATGAACAAACATCCCTGCTCGCAGACACCCTTGCACTCTGGTGCTAGATTGCCTGTGTTGGCGCAGTCGTGATGAACCGCACACATGTGCTGGGGGACACACATGCCTGCACATGGGCATTGTACCTATCATGCAGGCCTGTGTCACTGGAGAGGATGAGGGTGGTGCTACACACAGGGGGATAATGCTTCCCTCCTCCGATTGCTTGTACATGTCACCCTCTGCCCGTGTATGTAATGGCACAATCATTTGGCACTTTCAGCCTAATTTGTTAGTGACAGTGCATGTACCATTCCATGTCAGTCTCTCCAGCATGTAGTCACTGATCCATGCTTCGAAATGTTGTTGTCCAGGTCACTTGCTGACTTCACATAGTTACGCTGTGGTGTATGCTCCCATGTTGAAGTGAACTTGTATTACAGATGTGTATGGAGGAAATTGAAATTGGCTAAGGGACACTAAATTGCCTTTGTGTATGTTTTACAGACATGACGCCTGGCCAAATACATGCCTTCCAGTTGCGGAAGGACCGTTACTGCCATGTGAAGAAGGTTGCGAAGGGGTACCGCAACATGTCCAAGAGGTACCATGAGGAACGTAGGAAGGGCACATGGAAGGCGGTGCCTGAGCATGCCCAGGATGTCACACAGCCCCCCCCCCCTTGGCCCCTCAGGTGTCAGTGGTGTGTCCCAGCCGGTACAGGTGGCACATCCCCCTATGGCACCCCCCCCCCACCCCAAGGCACTGTCCCACCTGCAACTGGGGAGCAAGTGGTCACTTTCACATTGTGGGACAGGAGACTCCTTCAGGGCATTGTGGTATCGTTGGCAGAGCTCAGGCGCGAATTGTCTGATGTCAACAGATGAGTGACGGACATACACCAACACTTGGGACTGCCATGATGGGTGGACCTGTTGGACACCATCCCCTCTTCTCCCTCCCCCAATGTTTGAAATCTCTTATTATGTAGTGTTAGGTAAGTTATTTATTTGTTAGGTAGTATAGTTTTAGTGTAGATTTTAGATAGTGTTAGCTTGTTAGGTAGATATAAGATTTTAATTAGTCATCCGTATTTGGGGATAAGTTTCCTTTTCCTTTGGGTGGGGGGTTGATGTGTTTTTTCTTCATAAAATTAAAAAAAAATTACAAAAAATATATCTTTGTGTAGGTTACATGTTTAGTTAGTTTATGTATAGCTTAGATGTCTTTGTCCTGTCTCGTGGTGTGCCTTAAGGGTGGGAGGGGGGTTGATGTCTATGATGTGTTGTTGCGTGTTTAGGATTAGTTAGGATAGATAGTTTAGGTAAGTAAGATTGTTTTATAGTTAGTTTAGATTTTAGTAGTAGTTATAGTGATGTGTTAGTTTCGGTCACTTGAATATTTATACTGTTCTAATAAAAATATGATACTTTGGATTTCTGCTTGCACTTATGTCAGGGATGAGGTTGTGGAGTGTGGCTCATTCCATTGTATGCAACTTTTGCCATCACTGGACTATCCATTTGAATCGCTAAGTCTGCTCATGACATGTAAGTTTGCAGGATGTATTGTGTCCGGATACCTTAGATGTGAGCACACTGAACTTGCATTGATGACAGGGTGTCAATTTGGATTGACGTCCTAGTCTAGGGACAGTTGTCTGTGACGTTCTACATCTTCTGTGTGACTCACGGATTTGGACAGCACATTGTTGCCCATTTTGCACATAATGTAGTAAGATGGCAAGGCAAGTGAATGAAGTTAGCTACTGTTATCCATCATGGAGATGGATGTATGCACCATGTTCCACAGATTCCGTCACACACCTGCATGTCAGATGCTCCTGCCGCAGAGTCCATCTACATTGCACAGACCTAGCCACACTTGCTGCGTAGTGCCAGTGTGTCCGCTTCCTTTGCAAGATATGTTCCAGTTCATGTACGCTCACTATCCAGACCATGCATGATTTGTTAGAAATCTGTGTGCATTGTGTACAGGACATGGAACAGCAGTGTTCCTGATTTACAAAAGTAATCTGAGAGTAAGTGATGATTTCACATTTTACGTTACTCACAAATGTATTTTGGGAGTAGTACATTTTGCTTTACAGAGTTGACATCTCCTAAATGCCTTTCGTGACTCACTGGACTAGTCAAGTTTTGATTTTGTCACAGCTAACGTTTGGGGGGTGGCACACTGTTCTGCTGCACACAAGGGGGAAATGTTGCATTGCTCCCTGTAGTGACACTGTCATGGAGACTTGTCCCAGCTGTTACTTCTGACATTGGCTCATGTTGATGACGCCCTTGAAATGTTGTCCGTGCATCTGACTATATGCTGAGTGCAGTGCCACACACATCCCTACACACATTGCCCGATACGCTCGCAGTGGTCACAGCATGAGAGGGGGCATATTTTAGGTTACATCGTTTGTCGACAGGGAGGGGCTGACTGACGGCTTGCACTTTGGGGTGAGTCCCTATTTGCCAATCTACTTCACTGCGGCAGACATTGTGGTTCCGTATGTGTATGGTGGACATGTACCCTTCTGTGTCTTCATCAATGTGAATATGCTGTCCAGTATTTTGGGATGTGACATGCTATGTGCACCATCACAACGTAGTGTGTGAGTAGATATGCCAAGAGATATTTGTTTACAAGTGTTAAGGAGGACACAACTCGTAGCCTGCAACAGACTAGGACATTTTAGCACACATGCCTTTTCATGAAAGGTCGTGGGGCTAGGTTGGTATATTGCTAGATGGTTGTTTTGGAGCAATGGGGGCACCGCTAGTTCACACATACACCGCCATCTCACTGCCTATCTGTATCAGGTAAAACAGGTACATTGCTCGTATTTCCCTTGGTATACCTTCTGGGTGAATCAGTGTCCTGACACTTTTGACATACTTCTATACTTGATTGGTCAAGAACCACACACATCTGTGTGAGTTATATAATTTTATTTACATTCAGAGGATGAAGACTGGACCAGTGCTTGGCCATACATGCCCACATTGCATGGATGCCCGTTGGAGGGCCAGACAGAGTCATTTGGTGGTAACAGGTCCAAGGGAAGAGGCATAGTTCAGTCCGCAGGCTGATTGCAGTGGCATTGGCAAGAAAAAAGTGATATGGCAGTCCATGTGGAGGTCCAAGGTGATTGTCGGGGGACAGTGGAAGACAGTGCCAGAAGAATTTCCGTGGCATGATACTAAGCCCGGCACCAAGGAGGAAACTGGCCTTTTGGCGCAGATGGATGCTACCGCTTCCTCCTTTGCAAAAATGCACTTTCATCCTCCTCTTCGTCCTCTGATGTGTCATGTGCCTCACATGTGGGTGGTGGTATGGTGGGTGCAGCACACATCAGGTGGCGGAGCTGAGGATGTGGAGGCAGCAGCAGCATTCCTCTGCGCCAGACCTTGTGGCAGCAATGAAGTGATGAGCAGGTGCAGGGCATGATAGATCCCAGCAACCTCGCGCTGGTGTGCGGCCCTGGCAGCCATATCTTGTGCCTGCATCCGCTCCATGCTCTCCATTATCCGACAGATGTTGGCCAAATCCTAGCTGACATTGCTGGAGCCACTCTGAGCAGACAGTTGTTGTTGTCTCAGAATCATGACTCCAGCAATGTCAGCCATGGACCATTGGAGGGCATCGAGCGGGCTGTGGGTGTCCGTGATCTTCTGCATGTGGTCCCGGATGGGACTCAGACACCCACGTATGGCCTCAAGTTTGTTCGCCAGGTGCTCGAACCCCAACCGCACCTGTTCCGCCATCTCCCGCTGGACCTCTAGCACACGGCGTTGGAAGGCCAGGTGCGGGTCCTCGAGGTCCGGGGAGGCAGCTGTGGTGGGAGGTGCTTGCTGCTGGTTGGTTTGTGCAGGGGGTGGGGTTGCCGCAATGCTGCTGGGTTGCCCTGCTCCTGGAGGTGGGGTGCTGAAGGAGTCTAGCAGGTGTTGCAGTGCTTCCTGATCGATGGTGGGGTATTCTTCCTCGTCATCAGTAAAGGTTGGGCCAGTCTGCTGTCCAGGAGGTGCTGTCTCTCCCTCTGCAATGTGATAGGGGAGATACAGTTTAACAGTGTTTGTCATGTACAATCATGCATTGGGTGAGTTTACGAGCAGACAGCAGGACAGTGTCCATTCATACTGTTTTTGAGGAGATGCCTATTTGTTGCAGGATACTGATGATTTTCAGGGAATTTCGGATGTGATGTTGTAGTTGTACATTGTCATCTCACAGTTTCCAGCTATGACAAATGTTATTGTACAATATCTACACACAAGCGTCACAAGTTGTGTCCTCTGTTCATTTGTGTGAGTATTGCAATTTGGCCCACATAGTAGTCAATGTTGATGGGCTGAGATTTGTCTGTGTGTGCACTGCATTGTGCGCTGGTGGCACCTGCAGCTTTGGTTTAGCTGCCCATTATACCTTTCAGGTAGTGAGCCTTTGAGTTCTGTGCATTTACAATGCTGTGCTTAGGCAAACTGGGTGGAATATGGGTCTTGGTCAGAGTTGTGAGAGTTGTGCATTGTTTGACTTCAAATGTCTTGTTTAAGTCAGGGGTTGCATGTACACGAGGATGTGTCAGAGTGTGACTTGCTTGTTTAAGGATGTTGCCCACACTCAGCCACCTCAGTGAGTTGGCCTGAACAATGTTAATTGGTTGGGCCTGGAGGCATGCTATTCATCATGCACTGTCACTTGCCTTGTCAATGTGGCTCACGGACACGCAGCATTGCAGGGTACTGCACATGTGCATGTGTTTTGTGCAAGTATGGTTATGTGTGAGTAGGGCACCCTTTAGGCACATTAGCAATGTGAGCTTACTTGCCGTTTCAACATGTGCTGCACTATGTAGTACACATGGACATCCATTTTGCTTTGTCTATTGTGATTTGTCTGGTGTGCATGTCGTCCTTCATGTTTTTTATTGCATGCATTGCTGAGTGCCCTCCGTTTGGCTGACCCGTTGTGAGTATGGTTCGGCGTGAGTTTCGATTGTTGTTGCGGTCTGAACAGACAGGGGCATGTTACCAAGGAAGTGGCAGGGAGAGGCGTTAGCCATCTTGTCTTCACGGCTCTCACCTCCACTTTGGTAACGCCAGGCTCAAACATGTTATCAAGGATATGGTGCAGCCTGGCGTTTCCCCCTGCAATGGAAGTAAATTACACTGCTTAGCGCCAGCGCAGGCTCCCTTGCACCATAGTGCAAGGGTGTCTGCGAGCAGGGAGGTTTGTTCATGAGTAGGAAGTAGTTGCTTCCTGCACATGGACAAAGCTAAGACGGCATTTTCTAACTTTCATGTCTGCTGCTTCGTGCAGCACACATGGAAGTTACAAAATGACATTTAGAAGTACAGTTTGCTCATGTACAGGAAGGGACACCTTCCTGTACATGAACATACCATGGAATTTGACTTTTCACATGTGGGCTGCACAAGGCAGCACACTTGAAACAAGCAAATACAAGGAGATTTAATGCATTTCTCCTAGTTTTGCAACCTTAGGCCCAGGATTTCTCTGGTGTTCAGATCAGCACTGCCACCTATTCTCGCCTAACTTGGTAATGGATGGCAGCGTTGACTTCAATGGGTGTTGTGGTGGGACGCCCACCACAACACCCACTGCACGCCCCCTTTCACACAAAGTTTAGCGTGAAAGGGGCCCTATTCTCAAGGGAGCGTAAAGCCACTTAACGTGGCTTTAAGCCACATTGAGTGACTTGACGCTGCCTTGATAATGGTGCGCTGACCCTATCGCCACCCCAACGTCAAAAATGAGTGTCGTTGTGGTGGCGATAGGGGCTTGGTAATATGCCCCATAGTGTCAACACCCATTACCCTCAAGGTTGACCCCACGTGTGGTGTGTAAGTGGTCAGTTTTCTGATGTATGTGCATTTCATGATGCTTATTTATGGTGATCAGGCTTGGTCAACGCCACCCTCACAAGAGATGCAAATGTGCGGGTGATGTGTGTTTGTGTATGTGCCACGCAGCTGCTGCCATGGTTGATACCTGCTGTCCTGGTTCTGTTATTCAATGCCTGGCTTGGCATGTGGGTGATGACTACCTGACTTACAATACCGTTGATTTGAATTGCACATGATTGTGTGATGTACAACTCACATCAGGACTGATGTGGAATGCTGTATTCTGTGTGGCAGATGTGTACACTTGTGGGGGTAGGAGTGCAATTTTACATAGGGGTTGAGGGTGGCATTTGGCCGGTTGACATGATTTGTTTCAAATTAGCTATCCTTGCTTGTTGTCATACTTTGGCAGTGTGACAACTTTACAGGCACATTGTGGTTCAGCGAGTATGTCACACAGACAAGGCATAAAGTACATATTGGTGTGATACATTCCTGTTCTGCATTGTTCACGTACTGTGTGGTTGTTGGCACGTCCCCCTGCTCATTGTATTCCATCGCCCTTTGAGTGAAGTGTGCTGTTTGTGTGCATTTTTGGAGGTGCAACCTTTATCCAGCAGCTACATGGTCAATTCGTTGTGACATTGCATGTGTGTGTGGTATGCAGACTCACTAGATGTTTCCCCACTTGGTGTACACCAGACTGCATCTCATGAACAGGCAAGGGGGCACATTGCATGGTGATGCAGGTGATGTCAGATTTCCCCCCTTGCCACATCACCACGCACATACAAATTGCCTGCACATGGACACGTCTCACTCTGAGGCCAAAATGCGGACGCACTGTGCATGTGACTGGTCATGTGCACGATAAGGCATGCCACCACCAATGTCAGCACACCTGCAGCATTGTGCACATGTGCTTGCGTGGTGTGCAGGAATGTGCTTGTGCATATAGGTGGACTTTGCTGCGCATACACAACCTTGCACACTACTCAGACACATGTGCACAATGCTGCAGGTGTGCTGAGATTGGTGGTGGCATGCCTTATCGTGCACATGACCAGTCACATTCACTGTGGATCATGTCCCGGATACCCCTGTCCATGGTGGCATGGGGACATATCACCCTTCTCATACAACACATTGCACGACACACATTGGCCAGCACACAGACTTTTAAATGTGCACAGAAAAGGAAGCCCAACATAGTCCAAGGTCAACGTCAGTCCACTCCATAAGTGCCCCCTCAAATGACAAAGTGGCACAACAACTTGACATGCGGCAGGGTGGCAAAATGGCCCCCTTGCCACATCACCACGCACATACAATTTGCCTGCACATGGACACGTCTCACTCTGAGGCCAAAATGCGGATGCACTGTGCATGTGACTGGTCATGTGCACGATAAGGCATGCCACCACCAATGTCAGCACAGCTGCAGCATTGTGCACATGTGTCTGAGTTGTGTGCAAGGTTGTGTATGCACAGTAAAGTCCACCTATTTGCACATGCACATTCCTGCAGACTACTCAAGCACATGTGCAGAATGCTGCAGGTGTGCTGACATTGGTGGTGGCATGCATTATCGTGCACATGACCAGTCACATTCACAGTGCATCCGCATTTTGGCGTTGGAGTGAGATGTGTCCTTGTGCAGACAATTTGTATGTGCGTGGTGATGTGGCAAGGGGGCCATTTTGCCACCCTGCCGCATGTCAAGTTGTTGTGCCACTTTGTCATTTGAGGGGGCACTTATGGAGTGGTCTGACGTTGACCTAGGACTATTTTGGGCTTCCTTTTCTGTGCACATTTAAAAGTCTGTATGCCGGCCAATGTGTGTCGTGCAATGTGTTGTTTGAGAAGGGTGATATGTCCCTATGCCACCATGGACAGGGGTATCCGGGACATGATCCACAGTACATGTGGGTATGCACTTCAATTAATTTAATTGTACATGAGTGCCACTGGGCCCATCCACCCCCTTCCCCCTCGTCCCTAGTTGATGCTCACCCTGGTGTTGTTGTGTCTGTTCACATTCAGCACTATCCTGGCCCGCAACTCCAACCACCGTCTCCTCACTGATGACTCGGGACACCTGCTCCTACAACTCATCCAGCTCCTCCTGTGGCGCTAGACTCCCACCTCCAGTCTGCCTCGCTGCTCTCACGTTGGCTGCTAGTTTCTCCTTGGTTTTGCGCTTGGTATCATGCCAGCGCTTCTTGCAGTCGTCCACTGTCCTCCTCTCTCCAACGGCATTCACCTTGGACACAATGTCCTCCCATATTTCTTTTTTTCTTGCCAATGTCACTGTGGAGGTGACAAACAGTTCTTGTTGGTGTTCAATCACCTCTGCAATCAGGACCTGGTTTTCCTGCAGGCTGAACTTAGGATTCCTCTTGGCCTTCACATGGGTCTCTGGCTGGTCCTCCTGGGTATTTGTGGGCATGTTTGTGGCCTCTGCACTGGTCCCAGCTTCTTCCATTGCTCCTCTGGTATTTTCCTTTTTTTTCTGCTTGGCGGGCCTTTTATAGTGCATTTTTCCGCTGAACGCGTAAAATGCAGGCCTGGTGCCAATTAGCGATCGGATTCTGTCGCTGATTGGCCCATCGCCACTTTTTTCACGTTAGCGTGCGTTTTTTATCGCTGTCACGCTAAATCTATCGCCGTCCATTTCCGCCGGAAAAGGTAGCTATCGCCTGTTAGCGGCATGTTGCTAATACGCCACTAATGCGGTGCTAGATTCCGGTGCGGCGATAAGGAAACTCACGCTAAGCGGGGTTAGCAATAATTATCGCCATTTATTGATAATATGCCCCTCAGACATTTTGACCATGTATAAGTTCGGGGACAGAACATACAACAGGGTCGGACCAAAATACTCTTATTTTCGTGAATTACATACATTTACATGAGCATTTAACCATATACATAACTTAAGGCTAGGGGGGGCGTGGCTTGACGCCGATGTAGGGAGCAGCGGACCTTAGAGCTCCTCCGTGACCTCCCTCCACAGCAAGTAATCCTGAGTTGCTAGGGTGGCCCCTGGCGTCGTAACTGGCGGCGGAGGTCCTGGTGCCCATCTGGGTAGGATAACAAGACACGGGGGTGCCGAGAAACGAAGAAAACGGCGATTTCTTTCCCAGATCGTGCTCCGGCTGAAAGATCGCGAACAAAATGGCGGCCGCGCCTCGCTGCAACAGGCTCCGCTGGTAAGAGAGCCCAAGGCGTTGGGCGAAACTGCTGAGCGGGGGAGTGAAGCAGAAGGGCAACGAGCGTGCGCTTGTGAGGGGGGCAGGCAGACCGAAAACGGAGGCGAGGTGAGGATCGAGGAGAGCGCAGAGGACAACGCCTGACCTTAAAATGGCGGCGCAAGACACCCCAGGCAAGACGCGCTGGTGATTGCGGCCGGTGATTGTGGTGGCCTACCCCCCCCCCGTGGCCAGCTCCTGGTGCCTGGACTTAGATATAACTCATTGGTGGCAGGGAGCGGAGTAGATGAGGAGCCTCCCGGTTGGAGTGTGTATGGAACAGGGAACGCACGAGCCTGCGGTGATACCAAGTGGAGACCAACATTAGCCGCTGCAGGTGTAGGAGCCAGCACTTGAATGGACCTGAGAGACACGTCGAACTGACTGGGGTGCGGGCTCTGTGGCGCCTCGTAAGCAGGGGACTGCTGCTCTGGATGCGGGGGACGGATGTGTACTTCCTGGGCGCTGCCATAAAGTGAAGTGAGGAGAGTGGGGCTGCGCTGCTGCTCGGTTGCTGGATCCTGAGGGGAGCTGGAACTGTGCTGCCGCCTTGGACGGAACCACAGACTCACTGAATGTCTTCTGGTTGACCCGATGGGGACTGCGATGACCGCCTGAAGCCCCTGCAAAACGGAGTCATCCGACTGGTCCGTATATGAGAGGTTTACCTACCGCCTGCTACGCGAGAGAGTGTCCGCATTCGCTATAGGGCAGCCACGAGCACCGGAAAACCCACGGCATTCTACCAACCGATTATTGCACCATACTGAAACCTAATTCGACAGGGCACGAGATGGGCAGAACGTCCAGGAGAAAAGGATTTGAGGTCCTGCGGCTGGACGAGCAGGAACATCACACCGACGAGGAGGAGGGGGCACCTGCTGGACGGGTGGAAAGTGTGCCTGCAGATCCTACTCTGGCTGACATTATGCAGGCCATCACCTCCTCGAGGGAGGCTCTGGAGACAAAGATGGACGCCATAGGGACGGATCTCACCCTGCTCAAGGACGACCACCGCAAACTTAAGGAGAGAGTGGCTGCCAATGAGACCACCATGAGGGCTATCCCGGACACAGTAGACACACTGAAGCAGGCCCTGAAAGCGGTGGAAACCAGGGTCAAAGTGCTGGAGGTGAGAGCTGAGGACAGTGAGGGGCGCTCACGCAGAAACAACCTGCGCATCGTAGGAGTTCCAGAGCGGGAGGAGGGGATGGATGCGGTCCAGTTCCTGGAGGCTTGGTTAAAAACAGAGGTGGCCCCGGAGGGCCTCTCCCCCTTCTATGCCCTGGAGCGGGCCCATAGAGTCCCAGCCAGACCTCCTAACCCTGGTGCTCCACCCCGCCCACTGGTGGTGCGATTACTCCATTATCGAGACCGGGATTTCCTCCTGCAGCGAGCTCGCGAAAAGCAGTCCTTACAAATCGAGAACAGTAGGGTGATGATCTTCCCGGACTATACTAGGGAGGTGCAGCGACAAAGAACCTCCTTCCAAGCTGTCAAGCGAAAGATACGACAACTGCAGCTCCCATATGCCATGCTGTTTCCGGCTCGCCTGAGAGTGACGGCGGATGCGGCGACACATTTCTTTAATACTCCACAAGAAGCTTGGGACTGGTTAGAAGCTCGACGCGGTGGGGAAACGCGACCACAGTGCCTGGAATCGCCCCGACAGCAATCAACTTCTTCTTCGCCACCCAAGGGGGCCCCTCGCCTGATGGGAGACGCCAAGAACGAGACAGGGCGGTGCGAGCAGTGGCGGAGATCAGTCAGGGAGCAGCGAGTCCGACCAGCAATATCACAGACCCTGATCGGGACAGATCTGGGAGCTCGAGCTCAAGCAGTGCCCATGGGCTCTCGGACACTGAACTGCCGGACGTTACACCACAAACAGCGGATGGCGTGTTTGGCTGACCAGGCAACAGGTCGTATATCCAGGGGGTTGCTTGTTGGGGAATGGTGACCCTTGGTACTAGCGATTTAGACTGAGAACTGCCGATGGACACACTTGCACTATTGGGGCTTGCCGAGTGTTCTTTCTCTGTGGGGAGGGCGGGGTCGGGGGGGTGTTCTGGGTCCAGTGATATCGGATACGTGCTGCCACTTCCATGATTCACTGTTTGAGTGATATAGTTTGGATGGGGACCTGGTTGGGTAGGCCTGTCCTGGGGAAAGGGAGTTGGGGTGTTTTTATTGTTGGGGGAATTTGGTTTGGGGCCAGGCATGTCGCTAGGAGAGGAGTACGTCGAGAAGCATTGGAGATTGTACTATGGATTCCACCGTAGGTTTTAAATGCATAACCTGGAATGTTAGGGGATGCACACCATGAGCAGAAGACACAAAATACACGCCTACCTGATTAGAAGAGGAGTGCAAATTGCATTATTACAAGAGACACACCTCACACAGAAGGAAGGTACGGCACTCCAGCGCCGTTGGAGAGGGCAGATCTTCCACACCACGTATTCAGCCTTTGCTAGGGGGACCCTAATATGGGTGAGGGCGGGAGTCCCCTTTCAGTGCGTCAGACAGATAATAGACCCAGAGGGTAGGTTTGTGGTGGTGCTGGGGCGCCTGGATGGCCGAGACATCACTATAGGAAGCATATATGCCCCCAATGTTGATCAACCCGCATTCTTAGTGCAGCTATCACAGACGTTGACACAGGTCCTGACCGGACCAGTACTTCTGGGGGGTGACTTCAATAGCATTGCTGACGTGAACCTAGACCGATCCCACCCACCACTCTCTACCGCCCCTACACACAGGGTCGCTGAAGCTCGACGGAACTGGCAACGACATTGGGGACTGACAGATGTTTGGAGGGCCCATCACCCGAGGGAAAGAGACTACTCTTATTTCTCTGCTCTACACGAGCTGCATGTTAGGTTGGACTACATTCTCTGCTCACCGGACGTACATGCAGGGATCAACTCGAGCGAGTACTTGACTAGAACGCTGTCTGATCATAACCCCCTACTGATATCCTTGAGCTGGGCGCGGACTAGGCCCACAATTCCCAGTTGGCGTCTCAGACCGGAGGTACTAGAGGACCAGGTATTCCGAGCTACGATAGGCACCGCGGTAGAGGAATATTTCCAGAATAATGCTGGCACAGCTGCCAACCCCCACATTGAATGGGATGCCTTTAAAGTAGTCATAAGGGGTCGCTGTATTGGTGAAGCGGTAGGCGTACGGAGGGTTCTTTTAAATGATGTACAGACAGCAGAAGACCGGCTCCGAGATGTTGAAAAGGATAGACCAGAAAGAGTAGACAAACAAGCGGAGCTACTAGAGGCCAGGGAATCACTAGCATTACAGGTGGAACGGTTGAGATGCTTTGACTATAGGGCCTATGCAACCCGGGCCCACGCTGAGAGGGATAAGTCTGGGGCATTACTGGCTTGGCTGGCCAATCCGGCGAGAAGAGGGACGACAATCCTAGAATTAAGGGGGAGGGGTGACGTGACTCATTACGGACAACAAGACATCAACGCACAGTTCTTGGAATATTATACTACTCTATACCAGAGCCAATTGGACCCTATGGAGATGGAGGGTGAGGCATTTTTGGAGGATATTGAACTTCCCCAAATTGACGCAGACGCTGCGGAGGCCCTGGGTCATGACATAGAGTTGGGTGAGGTCAGAGGGGCCATTAAATGCATGGCCAGAAATAAAACGCCTTGCACGGACGGGCTCCCGGTCGAGTTCTATGCCACATACGTGGATGCATTGGCTCCTCGCTTGGTGGCCCTGTACAATATGTCAATGCGGGACGGATGTCTGCCTGCGTCAACGAGAGAAGCGGTAATTATACCGCTCTTGAAACCAGGTAAGCCGCCCTGGGATCGCACTGCGTACCGGCCACTCGCCATGCTCAACCTGGATTATAAGATCTTGAGCCGAATTTTAGCCAGCCGTTTGATGACACACATGACGGCGCTTGTGCACGCTGACCAGGCGGGTTTCATTCCCTCCCGGAATACAGCCATGAATATCAGGCGGTTACTGCGAGTGCTGGACGCCCCCATCCAAGAAAACAGAGAGGCGTGCATCCTATCGATTGATATTGAAAAAGCATTTGACAGCCTTGAATGGCCATATCTTTTCAGAGTCTTGAGGGCCTTTGGCCTCGGGGAGGGGTTTGTGGCCTGGACGGCAATATTATATAAGAGCTCCACTGCCAGGGTGCGCACGGGAAGCGTGATATCAGAGGCCTGCGTAGTGGGCAGGGGAACGAGACAAGGGTGCCCGTTGTCTCCCCTCTTGTTCGCGCTGGCGATGGAACCTCTAGCTGCACATGCGCATTCGGGGCGGTATTACCGGGGGCTGGACGGGGTGGGTCAGTCCCAATTTATTGCATTATATGCTGATGGTCTTCTAATGTTCCTCGCCAACACTACGGAAGAACTACAAGGTGCCAAAAACCTATTGACCAGACTGGGAAGGGTGGCGGGCCTTATGGTCAATTGGAGCAAGACGTGCCTGTTCCCTGTTTTAAGTGGAAGGAGAGATCCGCCGGATGGGCTAGATGTTGCATGGGAAAGCAGCTGTTTGACTTATCTGGGAGTACGTATTTATCATACGGCTGCCGATTTATTGGAGGGTAATGTCAGACGGGCGATACGGGCCACCAAGAATAATTTTGAATTTTGGGGGACTCTCCCGCTTTCGATGGCGGGACGGGTGGCGCTTCTAAAAATGGTCACGCTACCGCGATTACTCTATTATTTTGGGACACTACCACTATGGATTCCGCGAAGATTCTTCACCCAGCTTAATACCATGATCACAGGCTTTTTATGGGGTTCCGGGAGACGCAGAGTAGCGCTCGCCACCATGATGAGGCCTAGACGAGATGGGGGCTTTGCAGTGCCGGATTTTGAGGCCTACTACCATGCAGCACAGCTGCAGTGGTTCACGAAATGGATGGCGGGAAGACTTCGTACTGGGGAAGAACGGGGGGGCTCTGATCCGGATCTGAGACAGCTCTCTCAAGTGTTACTAGGGCTCCCATTGAGAGAAAGGGACGTTATGAGAGACCTGTGGGCGATGCGTCAATGCTGGAACCGGGTTAGTAGGAGAACCCAGCAGATACCCCCATATGCCCCTGAGATCCCGCTGCTGCTGTGCGAGGCACTACCCCATGGGGGAGACTGGCAGGGATTGCGGACCTGGGAGGGGGCGGGAGTCTCCACTATTGGAGACCTCTACGAAAACGATACCCTGTTACCCTTTAATGACCTGATGGAGCGACACGGACTTCCCAGGAGAGACTTCTTGTTACATGCCTCCCTGACGATGGCTATCCGTAAACATTGGAAGAAGGGAATGGTGGAACCGCCGATCTCGACACCATGCCAATATGTAGTATCAGTGGCTGGGACGATCAAGGCAGTCACTTGCCTCTATGGGCGGCTCACCCAGGAGATGCGGCGGCCCTTGGAGAACCTGCGGCTCAAATGGGAAACAGACCTTGGGTTGCTGAGAAGCCGTGGGAGGCATTAGTAGAGAGGGCATGGAAAAGTTCTAGAAATGCACGATTCCAACTAATCCAGTTCTTTGTCCTCCACAGAGCATACCTCACCCCGCACAAGATTAATGAGTATTTTGGGGCCCGATCAGTTTGTCCGCGATGTAAATTAGACAACGCCGCATTTTTACATATGTTTTGGGAATGCCCACTACTAGAGGGGTTCTGGAGGGAGATACTGACTATACTGGGCGACATAACGGAAAGAGACACTACACTGACCCCGGGATATTGCCTGCTGCATTGGTTTCCCCACACTGCCCGGAACAAGGTTACCAGCAAATTTATAGACCTGGGGTTAGTCCTGGCTAAACGAGAAATCACCGGCCACTGGAAGGCGACCAGTGCTCCTAGTGGCTCGAGGTGGCGGAGGGAATTTATAAAATGGGCAGATTGCGAGGGGATTCTTAGGCTGCAAATGGCCCGGAGAATGGATAATGGACAAATGCTAGATGCGGCGAGGGCATGGGAGGCACTAGTTGAGTTGCTCAGGCACCCGGCGGACGATCCCGAACCCCCCCCTGAGTGAGTGGATCTGTGAGGGAGAGCTGCAGTGTTGTCCTATTGGGTTGTGACCTATGGGGGAATGAAACCATATAATACGTAGCGGCATCAGCTTGTCAGTTGCCACTCTATTGGAATTACTGTATCTGTTGTCTTGTATGACTGAGTACGATTCTTAGCAGAGCTATTGATGACCGAGCGACATGCCTGGAGGGTGGGGGGAGTGGTATAGGGGGGAGGGGAAGGGTACGTTATGGCTAAAGGAAGGGGTGGTAGGGTGGGTGGGATTGTTCCCAAAGTTGGGGAGAGGGGGGGATTATTTGTTTGTAATTGTATGACATATCAATGAGGGCTTTGAATTTGATTATAATTGAACCTAATGGGAACCTGATGCCCGGATATAACAAACTGCGCAGCAGGGCCCATTTACATGACTGCTACAAATGACTAGATATTGCCCTACATGCCTAGATCAAGAGAATATGCCATAGAGACTGTTGTATTATAAATGCCTAATAAAATATGTTTACAAAAAAAAAATACATAACTTAAGGCTAGATGTATGAAACATTTTTGAATTCGCAAATGTCCCAATTGTGTTTTCTGATGTACTAAACCCAAACTGAGATTCGGTAACCTGTTACCAAATCGCAATTTGGGTTTGCGAATCAGTATATGGAAGTATTTGGAGTCCCTTCCAAATACCGATTTACATTGGTATGTATTAATGATTTGCTACCAAAATGCGGGTGCAAAACATTAACACTTTTCCACCAACTTAAACTTGACGGTAACCCATTTGTAAATGCGAAGCGGTCTCCAGGGCCCCTTACCCTTTGAGAATGGTCGAAAAATTATTTTTTAAGAGCAGGCTGCGGTCCAAGGGACCACTGCCTACTCTTAAAAAATAAAACTTAAATGTGTAATTTATTTTATTAAACGTAACCCATTTTCCTTTAAGGAAAACGGGTTGGGTTTAAAAAAAATTGCTTTATTCAAGGGAAACCACAGATATGGTGCTCTGCCAACCGCAGCAGGCCACCATCGCTGTGATGGCAGCGACTCATGGTGGGTCCCAAATTGCAACCTAACTCATTAATATTCATGAGGTCGGTCTATCTGCGACCCACTATGAATCACATTTGTAGGAATAGGGGATAAATAACCCTTTTGTACATTAGCGATAGCGATTGCCAAATAGCGATTCGCAAAAAAAACGCTATTTGGTAATTGCTATTACTATTCTTCGTATAGCTAGCCCTTACTTATGTAACTCGAGTCAATGTGTGTGACTGAATGTAGTATCTTCGTTACCAAACCCAAGTGAGGTGTCTTCCAAGGAAAACTGAAGAAGTGGTTTGCTAGTGATCATTTTCTTCTTTGCTGATGAACAAGTTGAGCAAAGAACCACAAAGGTCTTGGGCTGGAAGTAGCAGTCAAGTTTGTAAGTTTCGTCAGTATCCAAAACATCTTTTCCTATGTGTTTGCGATGTGAAAAGAAATTTAAAATATATTTCGAATTGCAATAGATAATTTTCTACATTAATTATATAGGGTAATTTACCTTGAGAACCAAATCTTTCATGTGTGATATAATTTTAGATAAAAACATTGCTCAGTTTTGGACAAATAAGATATGTCTGGACTATCAAAGTCAAAGGTTCCTAATTGAAAGGGATATTTTTCCTCAATTGCAGAGGGAATAGGCACCTATGGTGGAGTTACAATACCATAAAGAAGAAGTAGGCCAAGACTGTGGATGCTCAAATGGCACAGAGTTGTAGAAAGTCTATGCTTTTTGCTCCCCTTCTTATCTTTTTCATGATTGTTCTTCAAGTTCCACATTTTGCTGCATTGCACTTGCAGTGTAGACGCTACTCACTTAGATAGTCACTAAAACATTGTTGAGATGGCTGTAAATTGCTCAAGGGCTTTAATGAAGTCATTTTGACCCCTTATGCAACTGTGAACTTTTTAGGCCATAGCGCATAGATAAAACCCTAGACCGTGTGCCAATACCTAGTTCCTTCAGTATATCACCATGATACAGCATGTGACTGAAGGATTAGTTCAACAAATAAAAATCTTAAGTAAAACTGTATATGCTTGGGCATTTTGCAAATTGCTGAGTTATCTCTTCTTCGTGGCCAGTGATCTTCACTACAAATTTGACAACCTAACATATTACCGTCACAAGCAAATATTGCATCCCAAGTTAGGAGCTCAAAAGAACACGTTGTCCCTAATCTTTCACCAACAGTGAAATACATTTCAGGAGTAAAACCCATTATAAGTATTATGAAACAGTGAGCTCAAAATAAACGCTTGGAAAATTAAAAATACAAAATAAAAAAGGCAGAAACATTTGCAGGAAAAGTCAGACACAATTGGTTTGTGTTTCACTGGTGCAACCACTCATTGCATGACGAGCTGGGAGCACTCTGGGGCAGATTTACAAGAAACTGACGCATCTGTACAGATGCGTCAGTTTCCCTGCGCCTGCGTGAAAAACCATTGCGCCACCATAGATGCGCCGTATTTACAATACGGCGCACTATGGCGCAAGGATTGACAGATGCGTCAGAAATTCTGACACATCTGTTGGTGGAAAAGTCACGCATTGCTTGAGTCATGGCGCAAGCATGACGCAACTCCAGCAATGTGTGTTGCGGCCTATTTCCAATACACTGCGTCACTCCTTAAGCCTGCTTCAAGCAGGCGTAAGGTTTTGACGCAGTGGCGTCCTAAAAGTCACGCAGTGAAATCTTGTAGATTTCACTGCGTCACTTTTACGAGGCTTTCCTGCGCGGGAACGCCTATCCTGCATACATTATACCTGACGCAGGTATAATGTCATGCAGGGCTTTACAACGTGACCCATCTCCCTAGATGCGCCACGTTGTAAATTTGCCGCATTTTTTTACACCGCTGTTGCATCATAAACGTGACGCAACGGCAGCGTAAAAGTGACGCAAGGGGCTTGTAAATCTGCCCCACAGTATCAGAACAGTAGAGCAGCCCATGTGTTGAGGGCTCCAGTGCAAGGAGAAAATTGCCCCCCTGGCTGCTGTTTGAATGATAAAATAAAACAATAATCAGGGTTAGGCAGGCACCTGAGGCCTCCTGGCCCTTGTGGCATTGCACTCGCTGCACCAATGGAAGACACGCCCCTAGTCCGAAAATAACAAATTAGCTATCGATAAGGTAGGGATCACCCATGTTTCTTATCAGAGCAGACTGTGCTACTTTATGGGGTGTAAAGACTATCGAATTGTGTACTTAAGGGCCAGGAGAGTGACAATAGAGTTAGAGGGAGCACATGAACCACTGCCCTATAGTGAGATTGCTGGACTGTTGAACAGAAAGATGGCTGGCAAGACATCTGCCACTTTATTTGCAGAAGAGCTGTTTACTGTCCAGCCCTAAATAGTTGGTGAGCTGATTCCGTTAAGATACATACCATACCATACCAAGACATTTATAAAGCGCTCGGCTACCACCATCGGCGGTGTCCCGGCGCTACAAAGAGACAAAGAGAAAAGGAGAAAGAAAAAAAGACAAACTAAGGTAGATCAAAAAGCCAAGTTTTCAAGGCACTCCTAAAAGTGGATTCAGATTCAGCTTTGCGTAAGTAGAGAGGCATAGCATTCCATAGGGCGGCTGTTCTTACTGCAAAGGCGCGCCCTCCAATCCTAGCTTTAGGAAGGAGAGCAGAGAAGAAGCTGTGAATTCGAGCGCAAGGTCCTGTTCTGATGGTATTTCTGAAGTCTTAGCCTCAGATAACCCGGTCCGCTTTCTCTAGTAGCTCTAAAGGCAAGTGAAAGGGCCTTGAATTCGATTCTCCTTTTCACCGGAAGCCAGTGAAGACTACGCAAGTGAGGGGAAATGTGATGCCGGAGAGGCACGTTTCTGAGAAACCTAGCAGCAGCATTTTGGACTGTCTGGAGCCTTTGAATGAGATAGGCAGGAAGGCCAAGATACAAGCTGTTAGCATAGTCCAGCTGGGATGTAATCAAGGCGTGGACTATAGTGGCCCGACAGTTCATCGGTAGTAAATAAAGAAATCTGCGCAAACTTTTGAGCTTCCAAAAACACGCTTTGGAAACTTGGCTAATCTGGGCCTTCACCGACAATTCTGAGTCAAATCTAAAACCTAAATTTCTGACAGATATGACCGGGGTGGGAGGGGATTCAACTGCATTGGCCACCATAGATCAGCCGATGGAGGTGATGGTTGGTTAAAGAACATCACCTCAGTTTTATCGGTGTTCAGCTTAAGGCAATTATCTGTCATCCAAGAAACAATCTTAATTAGGCAATGCCTAAAGCTGTCAAATGCAGCCATCTTGGAATCTTTAAATGAGAACACCAGCTGCGTGTCATCAGCGTATGAGATTATACGCACGCCACAATGCTCAACTAGTGCTGCCAGAGGGGCAAGATAGATATTAAACAGGGTCGGGCTTAACGCAGAACCCTGAGGTACTCCACAACCCATGGAACAGGAGGAGGAGACATGTGGGCGAAGGAGGACCTGCTGGGATCGCCCATCCAGGAAGGATTGGAACCAATTTAAGATGGTACCCTAGATACCCAGCTGTGTCAGTCGGTCTAAGAGGATCGAATGAGAGACCGTATCAAAGGCTGCAGATAAATCTAACAGCACGAGCATGGCACAGCTGCCATGGTCTAGGGATTCTTGGATGGTTTCCGCCACTTCCAACAGAGCAGTCTCAGTACTATAGCCCTTCCTAAAGCCCGATTGGGAGTCATGAAGGAGATTATTAGACTCCAGATAGTTAGAGAGTTGTCTCTGAACCTCCTTCTCCAAGATTTTAGCAAGGGCAGGAAGGAGCGAGATAGGCCTAAAATTCTTAAGTATGCTCGGATCTGCATCTTCCTTTTTGAGAATTGGCAAGACCAGGGCCTTTTTCCACACTGAGGGGAAGCTACCTAGCCTTAGAGAAGTGTTCCAAATAACATTTAACTGGAAGTTAAGGAGGGGAGCCAGTAAGTTAAAAAATCTAGCTGGGCACGGATCCAAGGGCGAGCCTGACTTAATTCTGACAAGGTCTCTCAAGGACAAAGACGGGCAGAAAGGCTGAAATTCAGTCCAGAGACAGGGAGGAGCAGGAGCCGCAGGTGTAATTAGCCTATCTCCGGACACCAAGAAAGTGGAGTATATAGATTGAATCTTTTCCTAGAAAAAAGTTGACAAATCCCTACATAGGACGGCTGATGGCGTAATCATGCTCAAGGTGGCCTCAGGTTTCATAAAATCTTGAACGATCTTAAATATTTCTTTAGGAGAATTATCCGATCCTTTAATTTGATTGGCTAGGTGATTCTTAATAGCCAGGCGTTTGAGAGCATGACATTTTTTTTTGTGCTGTTTTATAAGTGCTCTTCGCATCTGGATTATAAGTTTTCCGCCAGATACGCTCCAGCTTTTTGCATGTGCTTTTTTCAGACTGAAGCTCTGATGAGAACCAAGGAGCAGAAGGCTTTTTCCTAGCAGGTTTCATCATTTTCATGGGAGCGATAGCATCCAGGGAAGCAGTAACCCATTCATTAAACGAGATTCAGAAACCTCAGAAAAGATGCCCCGGCTGTAGATATTCAGTTTTATATTCACACGCCAGTCTAAATAGTCCTGATGGAACATCAGTAATTTAGGAGGTCATTAAGAACTCAGCAGCTTGCCCTGAAGTTGGGGTTTATATCTGAAAAACAAAAGACACATGGCCCAGGACAGTGATGAGTTTCCTCCCTGCATGTGGTATGTGCATTGTTTCCTGTTTCTTACTGCCAGGCTTTTCCTATTTGTCCCAAACAGCCGCAGTCCGTGCAGGTAACAGCGGTGGGGCGGTGTGGCGGTTTAAGGGGGGATTTCGAGGGACGATGCACAGGAAAAATTAAATAAATAATTAATTTTCCCTCGGCATCGTCCCTCGAAATCCCCCCTTACACGGCCCCACCACCCCACCGCTGTTACCTGCACGGACCGCGGCTGGTCCCAAACAGGGAAAATGAACGTCTGAAGGACCGTCCTACAAGATGGCTTTCCGAGATACATTGACTGACGGCCTTGCAGTGGAAGGGCAGCCAGCTGGGCACCAAAGCTGGAAACTTGGCGCTCTCCCCACCTCTAAATGAGATGTGTAAACTACGAGTCGAGGGGGGCAGGAGCCAGGCCAATATACAGTAGGGCTCCCACTCCGCAACATTCCATATGAGGCCCTTAGTCTGTGTATAAGGTGTGCGCGCTTTATAAACATAATTGTAGAATAAGGCTGTGTTTTCTGAAGCAAATGTAATAGTTTGTGGGCAGGAATCTGTTTATCCTCCACCAGTGCAGGAATTGGAAAAATATTCACTTTGGAAACCCATAAATTGGGGATCAAGGTGTGGCAGAGGAAAGGGGGTGGAGTCATGAGGGGTGGAGTTGGGAAAGCAGAGTCTGACTGTCAATTTATACATTTATTTTCAAAATAATGTGCTGCAAAGAAATTGGCTATAACCTATTGCACAGGGGCAACCCTTAGGGGCAGATTTTCAAAACTTTTGCGCTGGTTTAGCGTCACAAAAGTGACGCTAACCAGCGCAAATTTTTGTTTTGCTATTTTCTTTCCAGCGCAAAACTTGTTTTGCGCTGGAAAGTACCCTGTAAGTAGCGCAAAGCAGCGCCAAGCACTGCTTTGCGTTACTTTGCGCCGAGGGGGCGTGACATGGGTGGTACATGGGCGTTCCCATGCAACCACCCATGCCTATTGACGCAAAACCATATTTACAAAGATTTGTAAACATGGTTTTGCGCCAAAAGTTAACGCCCCTTCAAAGGAGGCGCTAGCAGGAGAAATGCTTTCATTTCTCCGTGCTTTTCCGACTTTCCATGCGTGCTGCACTCTGCAGCACGTATGCAAAGTAGGAAAAGCTTTGCATCGTGCCTTGCATAGTGTTTTGTACAGGAAGGGTATCCTTCCTGTACAAAACCTATGCTACACTCATGCACACACCCTAGCACTGTGTGTGCATGGCGCACGGCAGCTGAAATCAGCGCCGGCGCAAGGGAAAGGGGAGGAGAGAGCCATATCTCTGAAGATATGGCACTCTTCTGTTGCAGGGATTCTGCACATACACAGACGTATGCGCAGGAAAACAGGACCTCAGTGAATAGGGGTGTACCAACCTGCCACATCAGTACCCAAAATCCCAAACCGACTAGCTATAGTGTCTCATTCGTTCTCCTCCAAATATCACGGAGCTACAAATGATTAGACAACCCAGAACACAACACTCCCGACTCTCTCAGGAATCGCGGGAACAAGACGTACTCTTTCGCTCACTCACTCATACCTGTCCACAATGAGAATAAGCAGATGAAATAGTTCAAAATGTTTATTTTAACTATTGTGCTCTACAATACAGTATACGTGCCACTACTAGCAGCAAAATGCATAAACTCAGCACAGTTAGCATTGTTACAAGTCCATAGAATACAAAGGGAGCAGTCATTTTATAAAGACTGTGGAAATAAGGGCCAATAGGCCTGACCACCCTCCCCTTGGCTAGAAGAAGTTTATTTTATAAAAAGGGCGCTCTCTGGGCTTTGACAGCAGACCCCATACCTTAAAGCCTGGATGTAAGGTTTACATCATAGGAACAGCAGAGCTCTTCTCCATGGAACGGTTTTCTCCAAGTGTGTTAAAACAACATGCAACAACGTAATATCAAAGCACGAGTCTTCAGTACTGCAGCTGTGTAGCATGTTATGTCTAGGTGCTAGTGACTGACCAGAACAGAATAACAAGGGGCATTGTTTATCGACCTTGCATATTGTGTTCAGACTAAACTACAGGAAAGGCAGAGAACGCGAAAGGCAACCAGTTCCCATGTGAAGGGCACAAACAAAGTCTTGCAAAAACAAAGTCATGTAGTAGTGTGCGCAAAAGCAGCATCATGGCAGCGAAGCTCATGCTAACTTAGCAATGTCGATAATGTGCCTAAGAACCATATAACACCCTCCCCCTGGTAAGGCCATAGGACATAGAGAAAGGATCAAAACAGAGTTCACAAGTCAAGCAGAGTTCAAAACCGGTGAAAAAAAACCAAATTGGAAAAAAATCGAAATGTAAAAAAAAAAAATCTTTTTATTTTTCAAAGTCGTTAATACTGCTCATTGAAGGGGAGCTGCCTCCGGGATAACAAAGTTATTATGAAGGAGGTGGTAAGTCCATCAAGGTGTATGAACCGAGGAATGCAATTCCCTCCAGAAGTGCATCTCTATCGTTGGTAAAAAAGAGAGATGCCATCCAATTAAGTAAGTCGAAGGAACAAACTTGCTCCTCATAATCAGATGCCTCTAAAAGCAGGAGTGGGAAACTTGCGTGATATTCGATGAAACTTCGTTGCAGGACGGTCTGCGCAGCCGCACAGACATCCCATTCCGACAAACCCCCAAGTGCAGCCGCACGCGCCATACGGCCATCCCCAGGACAAGCCTGGTCATGGGCCTCTAAAGGACCCATCAACTGGTCAAAATCCGAGACTGACGTGACGTATTGGAGAGGCATATATCCAGTGCCCAATAGAAGGGACATCGCTGACAGTAAAGGACTGGTTGCACGCAAGTGAAATACGCAAAGCGAAAAGTCAATCCATAACTGACGCCAAGCGTGGCTGATGGCAAGCATCCGAAAACCTGTTGCATGCGATCACGGTACAGCTGCAACTGGTCTGGTATGTGCAGTACCACAAGTTGAGCAGCCATTGCGCAACAGGAGCAGGAGAAGCAGGATTCCAGCGCCTAACGTCAAAATCAAGGGGAACCCTCCGAAGGCGCTGGAAAAAATAGAATGAATAAAACCCGGTATTACTCCAAATATAGTCTGAAAAGAAGACACAAGGCCAGATCCCACACATTTAAAAAAATGTGCAAGGCCTGCGGTGTCAGACGCATTAAATATTTGGTGTATTAGTTCTCCAAAATGCAGTGGGAGGTTGGTGTTCAGAAGGGACTGTATCTCTCCAGAAGTCCTAGCCACCTGTAATTGGAAGGTCTCGCGGGCAGAAGTGAGGGCCACCTCTTGTTGGAATAACAGCGCTTTGAGCCTGCTCAACTTGTTGAAATCTGTTTTCAAAGTTGGAATGGAAGGCCAAATTGAGCTATCTAGACTCCCATGCGGGGGCGGAAAAAGCACATTGCTACAACAAGTTACGCGCTGGGAAACCGTTACTAAATACGGGATTCCTGCCCTTAAACCGCAGCAGTCTTGGTTGTTCAAAATAAGATAACTGCCATTTGTAAGCAACGAAAAAGCGTGAATTATCAATGGAATTATCGATGGCACTGGAGTCCCTTTTAAAAAACGGGCCAGTTTAGGGGCGGAAACTTTACAAGCGCCGTGCAATCTAACGTGTTTACAAACAAGGGCATGTCCCACTGTGGAATCGCAGTCCTCCCCTGTTAGGAAAACTTCCTTACCCTCCCTCTGACATCTATAAGTGAAAGGTATAAAAAAACAGTGGTCCTAGACTACTTAAAGTTACACTTTAGTTGTGAAAAGTATTCACTGAGTAAATATATATATCAGGTACATGTAGAATTCCCATTGCATCATCAATTGTCAGCAGCGCCGGGATTCAGGGCCTGGCGCTGAACTGGATTGCCTCTTTCCTCAGCAACCGATTTCAAGCAGTCCGCCTGGCTAATTTCTCATCCAAAAAAATGAAACTTACTTGTGGGGTACCTCAGGGGTCTTCCCTGTCACCCCTTCTTTTCAACCTGTACTTAGTACCCCTGATTCGATCACTACGTGAAAGAAGAGTTGAAACTTTTAACTATGCTGATGATTTGCAGCTGGTGTTTGATATCAACTCTTCCACTTCCTCAGTGTCCAATTTTCAGTCTACCATGAACTTCATCAGTAATTGGATGAACGACAATCAATTGAAACTGAATCCCGACAAAACCGAGCACATTTTGACCGGGGGCTCAGCCAACCCGTGGAACTCCAGTTTTTGGCCTCCATTTCTGGGTAAGCCCCCACTTCCAGTCGGCTCTGTTAAGAGCCTGGGGATCATGATCAGCAGTGATCTGTCCATGAAAGCCCAGATTGGTTCGGTGGTATCTGCCTGCTTCTTCCATCTGCGCAGAATCCGGGAAATCAGCAGATTCCTGACCACTGAGGCCCTGACTCTGGCTGTTCTAGCCCTGGTAATTTCGCGTATTGACTACGCCAACTCATTATATGTTGGTATCCCAGCATATCAATTACACCGCCTGCAGTTGGCGCAAAACCACGCAGCCAGGTTAATCGCCCGTCAGCCCAGCCGATATCACGTCAAACCCTTGATGAAGAGCCTATATTGGCTCCCAGTGGCCAAACGTTGCGCCTTCAAACTGGGCTGTACCATCTTCAAAGCCCTCGCTGGGAATGGCCCGGCCTTTATCTCCTCAAGGATTGAGCGGTATATCCCTTCTCGAGATCTGCGCTCTTCCAATCTCAACCTCCTGTCCACTCTACCGTTCAAACGCAAAAAGCATTGAGGGCTCAGATTTGCGGTTCTGGCCCCGCAATTCTGGAACTCGCTCCCCTCGGAAGTGAGAATAGCGATCTCCTATGCTCAGTTCAGGACAAAGCTTAAAACCTGGCTATTTTCCCAAGGATATCAGTAAGGTAACTGCCCGCCAACGGTAGGTCCCTTCTGCCCTCAGCGCCATGAAACCGCTTGGTGTACGTGCGCTTAAGAAATTTCTTTAACATAACATTTAACATAACAATGTATCATCAATTCCTTAACAATTCAAGCGTGTATATCCTCAAAAGACAAAGGCACAAAGTAGTTTAAATAGTGTCTGTTTATTTACTCAATTATTTTTATATATCACAGATCACCATATTCATTGTTTCATTAGAGAAAGGTTGCTCCAAAGGGAGTGTGAAAAAAGGAAGGTGCTCGTGAAGTAGGACAGATATATAGGAGGGGAATCCAACAGATAAAACAATCAGTTTCGCATCTTAATATTATTGGTAAACTGGTCGTGGTTCACATTGGCACCAGTTATACACATAGGCCTGTCCCTCTTGTATTTACAAGTATTTATTAATTATTTTCTGATGGTACACAGAGATTATTCATCTGTGAAAAGACAGGGCTGGGATGACGTCAGGATACAGGCTCACTGGGGGAAAGTGTCGACGTTTCGACCCTGGCGCATAGAGGGTAATTTAATCTTCTGCAGGCGGGTCTTCCTCAGGACAGGGGGAGGGGGTGCGGGGGCAACCTAGGTTGAGGTGAAGTCAGGATTACAGCCCCTCAGGCGGCGGTCCGCACTGAATTTGCGGTGTGGCTAATTATAATTATGAAGGAAGGAGGCTGCAGTGCTTGAAAAATCAATCACGGGTGAGTAAATCGCCCACAGCATCTCATATTGTATTCTGCGCGCAGCCCAGGGGATCTGTGTTGAACTCCTCGAGTCACAGATGAATAATCTCTGTGTACCATCAGAAAATAATTAATAAATACTTGTAAATACAAGATATATATATATATATTTACTCAGTGAATACTTTTCACAACTAAAGTGTAACTTTAAGTAGTCTAGGACCACTGTTTTTTATACCGAACATTACCCAGGTCCTTGGACTTTGTTTTGGGTCACCCCATTATATTGTAATTGTTATCTATAAGTGAAAGGCAGGGACCATATTTCATGTAGAAACGCACTACCCAGTGGTTCATAACGGCCATTCGGAAAATGTTGCATGCATGATTTGAATTGAAATTGCGAAAAAGGGAGCAAAATAATCCCATGAATTAACCAAACAGCAGAATCTGTTTCCGCTACAGAAAACGGCAAGGGCTCTAATTTTTCAATATGCAATAGTGTGTATGTAGCATCTTTCATGGACAGAAACCTTTGCTTATCAGTCAGATCAAATGGGAAGAATAAAGCAGTGGCATTTAAATAATCCCAAGGTACTTTTCCCATTTTTAGAGTTTGCAATGTCCAAGCAAATTGCATAACAGATCGTAACTGATTCTGACCATGATATAACACAGATACATCACTTTGAACAATATCAATAACAGATGAAACAATATTATCCAACATATAAATGCGTGAGGAAAGTGTGTTTATACTATTGTCTACTACGGCAAGGACTTTTTCTAAATTGGCCTGATCAATTTGGCGCAGACGAAAAGCAGCTTCCATCTGCGAAAGTTTCCAAATTTCATTGTAAGCAGCATACATGAATCTTTTTGCTCTCGGAGCCCTGGGTCCCAAGAGAAAATCAGCCAAATGAATGTCATGCGACAGCAGAGAAAGATGTTGCTTCACTGATGTCAGCGTAGAATGTTCCAACCATTGTTGGCATAATTTACCCACCGAGTATGTGGCAACCGAATGGGAACTTGGATAACGTGGGTCCGGTCTAGTCTGTGTGAAACCAGGTGTTACATTATAAAAACGCATTTGACATGCATTTGAATTAGTTTGCCACACCAACCATCCGGAAGAATCAATTTCAGAGACATTGAAGGTGTCATTTCGAAGCAAAGCTTGCAATGCCTCAATGGTGTGCGCCAATTAGCATATTCCGCTAAAGACGGAATGGATGGCGTGTTTAAATTTTTTACAGTTGCCAGGCCAAAACAAGTTGTTTGGTACACTGTATCATTTAAAAACAGAATTTGAGATGGGATCAGGCAGGCACGATGTAAAGCTTCAGTTCCCTGAACCTGCCAAGGCTTTGTGCCCCAGATTGATTTTAAATCAACCGTATCTTTCCAATGATTATAACCCTGAGTAGCCAATTTATTTCTAAACAAGTTGGCGTAAATTAATTTTGTGTGTGTCAACATAAATTTAGATTGAGTAGATGATCGAAGTTTAAAATAATAGGATTCCGGATTAGACACATCATAATCTGTAAAGTAAGTGAATTTATCCCTAAATGTTTTAGAACTCCCTCTACGGGAGTAGGACAATGTTCCCAATGTGTATAATTAAAAACAGGTCTTAACGTGTTTGTTTTGTGTAAAAAATTATGCCCATAATGCTGATAACAAAATAAATGACCATAATTAGCAGAATTTAAAAACAAATCTTCACCATCAAAAGCAGCATAATACTTTAAATCTGAAAACAGTGCATGTACTGCTTGCACATCCCAATCATCCGAATGTATGTCCCGTGTTACCACATCTCCTAGAGAGACGCGAAACACGTATGGTACGCGAAGCACCTCGGTCGGGCCGTGGACTGTTAACATGAGACCGATCACGTTTCATGATATGGGACGATGTGTGAGGGGCCAGAACTCCATCAACCAAGTTCACTGCAGAGCGTTCTGGCAAATAATGACCATTGATGAGTAAAAAGAACACTGTCACAAAACCAATTGACATGAAGAGAAAAATGAGGACAAGCAGCAACCAAATGTAGGTCCAAGGAGGGACCAAGTATGTCTTTTTGAACCAAGAGAAAAAAATACTTAATTTAGTCGGTGTGTCAGCCAAACGGGATGTCGAGGAAGAAGAGCCGGAAGAGAGACTGGCATGATCTCCATAGCAGCCATTCGTAGGTTGATTTATCAGAGGTGGAAGTGTCGGGTCCTCTTGATGTTCTCCAGGACTGTTCGGCACTTCACTGACGGACTCATCAGGATGATATATATACTCGACATCCACGGTAGAAGATAAAGGTCGGACAGGTGAAAAATTAATGCTAGTGTCCATCACATTCGTAGCCCTACGGGGTGCGGTGGAATATGATGAAGTCAGTGGATCCAATGAAATTGTGTTGCACGAAACTGCAGGTGTGACACTATTCAGAATCGGCCACATGGTGTAGCTTGACATTGTCCACTGAAATATATCTGTTGTCTTTGCGACCAGGTAAAGGAGGTAAGATGACTGTACGAGTACCCTTCTGTCCAAGCACTGAAACCGGTGCACGATAAGAGGGACCAAATTCCTTTTTGTTCTCCAGCTTTTCTCGTACCAGATCTCCGACTTTCGGAAGCCAACCTGCAACTGGAATCAGTAGTGCTGCATCAGTGGAAGAGGGTAAATGTTCAGTTGCATAGCTGTCACAGGTCTTTTGTAGATCCTGTAACACAGTAGAATTATTATCTTGGTCAAAGGTTGCGGCAGCCGCCACAACGTCTAGACCATCAAGGTCTGGCACAAACATTTTAATGCCAAAGAGCATTTTGTATGGGGTCCGCCCACCCAGAGATCGTCTAGGGAGGTTATTGAGTGCACGTTGAACCCCATACAAGTGGGCCAGCCAGTTCCTGCCAGTACCTAAGACTCTAGCTGTCATGGATTGCTTTAAGTCGCGGTACATTCGCTCCACAACTGAATTGCCCTCAGGCCTGTATGGAGACGAAAACTTCACCAGCACCCCCATTGACTTCATCGTTTCCTTGTACGCCTTAGAGGCGAACGCTGGACCTTGGTCAGAATGGAAGGTGCCACAGGCAAACATCCCTACAAAGACACGCAAATCCCTGATGACATTTCGAGTGTCAGCACTGCGTTGTGGCCAAACCCAAAGGAATCTAGTGCACGAATCAACTGCAACAGATATATATTTATACGCAGTATCAGAAGAAAGAGGACCGCAGTGATCAAGATAGATACAGCCAAAAGGTTGATTAGAAATACACAGCTGTGTTAGTGGTGGGCGGGTGACCGTAGACAGCTTGATTTGCTGACAAATGTCACAAGTAAGGACATAATTACGGGTCTGTTTATGTAAACCACGCCACCAGTAACGTAGCTGTAAAATAGAGACTGTCGCAGACACACCGGCATGCGCAGATGCTATGCCTTCGTGTGCGGCTTTTATCAATGTAGGTCTGCGGTCCATGTTGGGGATCATCTGCTCCCCAACAGGAGGAATCAAAGCATAAGGAACTTGTTCGGGAGTTATATGATAAGAGTATTTCGAAGGGAAACCCTGAGGATAAGCAGTTCCCTCCCTCGTTGCAGCTACAGCTGCCAAAATCTCATTATCTATTTTAGTCTTGGATCTTGTAACTGCTGCTACGGAACACGTGGCTACTGCAGACTTTGCCGCTTCATCAGCCAAAGAATTACCAAGAGCATGTACTCCTACACGCTGATGGCCAAGAGTATGTATAACATGAATGAGGGGCAGACGTTGTTTAAGATCTGCCACTCGAACCCAAAGCGTTTTATGCTTAATTGCGCTGCCTTTGAATCGCGATAGTCATTCCGAGATCAAAAGAACAAGTTGTCATTAAAAGACTGGACACAGTAATAAGAATCGCACACAATAAGAGTATTGACATTCGGATCAGCAAACTCGAGAGCAAGTACAAGAGCACGCAGCTCCGCCAACTGCGCCGTACAGTCTCCAAGTGCTTGAGTGTGCACATTTGAAGACTTAAACTCTGCATTAACAATTGAGCCAGCAACAATCACGCAAGCGGCTGAATAAGCATGTTTGGAACCCGTGGCCGGTTGAGCCGAGCCATCGGTATAAATGATGCATTTGTACTCATGTAAAGGAAGCAGAGACAAGGGTGGAGGATGAACGTGTTCATACTGTAAAAACTCCTGTGTCTGTAAGGAAGGATCAAAGATAAACGTGACATCAGCCGATGTCAAAGAAGTAGCCCATTGTATCCAACGGGGATGTAGTGCCTTCGAGTTAGGTACACTCGCCTTAGTCACGTCTTCCAAAGCAGGGAAGGGCGTGACCGTAAGAATGAGTTTGCCTTGCGCCAGCGAGCGTTCTTTCAGATTCGCCATCTGCATTGCCGTCAAGATTTTTTCAACAGTCGAAAAGCGCATTTCAGCAGCAGTGTATAAATGTGATTTGTATGCAATTGGAACTGTGTCTCCCTCATTGAACGTCAAGTAAGTGAAACCCACTGTCCCAGAAACAATACGTATTACCAGGTTTGTGGTGTTATCACTCGTCAACAAGTAGTTAGTTGCAAGCAAGTCTGTTTGCAAAGAAGTCAGAATATTAGTATGTTCCGGAAGCCAGCTGGCAGAAGAAAAGGACGGTTGTATCAATGCATAAAGTGGTTTGATACGCTGGGCATAATCTGGAATGTATGTCCTCCCGAAATTCAAAAATCCCAGCAAAGACTGAAGTTTCTTCAGTGTAGAAGGGGGTCGCAATTGTGCACATTTCTCCAAGAAGTGAGGGGCCAAGCCCTTTCCTTCATTATTGAGTTCATAGCCCAAAAAGAGCACCGCCAAATGGGCAATATGTGACTTTACAAAATTAAATTTGTATCCATAGTCGGCAAAGGACAAAATAATATTGTCGACTCGGACTAGATGCGGCATAAGCTCATCGTCCGTCAGATAAATGTCATCAACGTACGAGAACGCATCTGGATCTATGTCGTGCAATAGAGACACGACACGTGCTGCAAATGCCCCGGGGCTATTCTTATACCCCATAGGCAATCGTGTAAATTTTTTCTGATTCCCGACGGCAGTGAATGCTGTCAAATCACGGCTCTCAGGAGCGAGATTGTGACTATAGAAACCATTAGAAATGTCAAGTGTAGTTTTGTATTTCTTACGAACAAGGCTGTTCACCAGCGCTGAGCTGTGAGTGTTTTGCACCGCAAATGTGCGGCAATGACTGTTCAATTCTCGGTAATCCAATACAATCCGATAAGAACCATCAGGTTTTGATACCGTAAAGAGAGGATTATTAATCGGTGATGTACATGATTCAATCACTCCTTGATACTCCAACTGTGTTAGAATATCACAAACGGAAGCTTTTGCTTCACGTCTGATTGGATATTGCGGTTGTGGCTGAGGCATAGAGCGTAAAGGTATTTCATGAGCCAGCGAATCAACATCCCAACCCACCTGATTACGATACACCGCTGGGGCTAGGGCACAAGCCCACCCTTCAAGCAAAGTCTGGGCAGGCTCTTGAGGGACGTAACGTGAAAAACTCAGAAGTATCACGTCTTCTCCCCTAGGAGCTGCCAACACAAAGGGTGGAGGCCAATCTGCCCCCGCCAACAGAATGTCATATGAGGACGTCAAATTCTCCCAGAACACCACTTTGATTGGACGAGTTATATCACCTTCAATTTGGAAAATTATTTCATAGAGCCTATCCGGGGGGGCAACCTGGGTGTCTGCAGTCTCTACTGTAATGAAGGTATCAGTTGCTGTCACCTCGAGATAGGGACGCAGAGCCTCCCGCACTATGGTAACTTCCGCTGCGCTGTCGAGCAGAGTCACTGCCCATGTCCAATCCGGGAGTCGCGTTCTCACCGTCTGAGGCATATCTCGCTGTTAGAGCGGCAACTTTTTTCTTCTGAAACGGGGGTCGAAAACGAGGTAGATCCTCTTGTTTTCCTTTCCTTCAAACTGTCGAGGCTGATCACGTGCCTGTGGCGCAGGTTGACTCTTGCCACGATCTTGGCGTTCCCCTCCTCCGACTTTAGAGCCAGAAGTGTCCTGTGAAGAACAAGGAGAACGTTGATCAGGGACTTGAAATCTATCAGGAGTCTTAATTTTCGCGTGGTCGCGCAAGTCATAAGTACGCTCAGAAGACTCGGGTGTCGGTGAACCAGCATGCGAACCTTGCTTCTGTTGTTGCTGCCCCTGTTTTTTTGTTTTCCAGATCTTTTTAGGAAAGAACGGACGCCCATCATTATCAGTCTGGGCTTTTTGTTGCGTTTGTGTTTGCGTTTGAGTAAAAGGCTTAGCTCCCAAACTATTGCGGCCTATGGTCTTATAAGCTTTTGCAATAATTTTGGGCAATTCGCGTGGTTTGTTTACATCAGGCACAGCCTCCAAGCGATTTGCCACTTGAAAGCTTACCGCATCGCCCTTGACATTTGCAAGGATCATATCTGCAATCACGTCGAACACTCCCACCAATCTCATCCCTAGCTCCACAGCTGCTTCGGCTCCATGTTCATCTTGAACACGTTTAATCACTGAGGGGAGCACGGTCATGGAGGGAGTGCCGAAACACTTCGAATATACTGCTGCAAACACCTTGCCCCAGGTGTTACAATCAGCCAACTCGGGAAGTAAGTCTTTAGGCAAACTAATAGTCAATATCCTGTGTTTTTCCACAGGAGATGTATTTGGAAAGACAGCCTCTAATTGTCCAACTTTTTCAGCAAGCCAATTAGGTAATTCATCCTTATTCTGTGGACGCTTACCCATTACTGAATTAACCATAAGGGGACTGATGGTCACACCACCAGGTCCAACCTGAAAGTTGCGCGACATGAACTGTATAACAGCCCTATGCACGCGTATCAAAGACGTATGTAACACGTGCAGTTCTGCAAGCATCGCTGTTGTCAAACGACGCGGGTGAGGGGTATACCCAGCCAAAACGGGCCACGTGGCCCCATCTATCGATAAAGGACCTAAACGGACCGGCGTTATTGGGTGAGGAAGGGCGCCATTAAACCAAATTTGGTGTTGCCAAGCTGTAAGCGGAATCTCAAGAGCCCGATAGGGCTGATAAGCATTTGGAAGGGCCGTAGGTGTATATTCGTGAAACAAGTTATCTGTTCCATCCACCGCCGGAAAGGTGACCCAAGAATAAAACACTTCGAAAGCGCTAGTTGCGTACCGAGACCTAATTTAGCCCAGGTGGGGTTGAAGTGGTTCTCAGACTTGACGTGCCACGGGCCTTCGGCTCTCATTTGCTAACCTAGTCTTACCGTTGGGAAAGGGCGGGGGGCATACAGACCTCTCAAACTGCGCCTACCACACAGTTGTCATGTTGACACATTGGGGCAAGTGTGGGGGAAGTGGGAGAGAGTGGGGTGGGGGGGTTGGGGGGCGTTGGGGGGGAAAGTTCAGAAGGGGGGCGTACAGGGTGGCTTCCGAATTATCATGAACGACTTTGAGAAACATGAGCTTACACATCAGGGCACAGGCAGCAATCTAAGATTCCACATCTCGGGTAGGCAGGGCAGAGATATTTTCAGGAGATATGACTGACAGGGGCTACACGGTCATGACCTGGAACGTAAACGGGCTGGGACACCAAATTAAGAGGGGCCTGGTCACCAAATACCTTAAAAGATTGAAACCTGACATAGTGCTCCTTCAGGAGACCCACCTTCGGGGGTCGCGATGCACTTTTTTGGGACGAGGCATGTACACCACTCTGGCGCACGCGGGATTCACCTCTGGCTCTCGGGGGGTGGCGATACTGGCCCACAAGGCTACACCCTTTCGTGTTTGCAAGACATGGGCTGACCCCAGTGGCACCTATGTAGCGGTACAGGGCATCTGGGGACACAGGGAGATCATGTTAGTCAGTGTTTACGCTCCCCCTCGGTTACAGCGACAGACTCTTGAGAAGGTAGCAGAGGTCCTGCTGACGGCAGTTTCCCCCATACACTTGGTGGTTGGGGATTTCAACGATGTGATTGACCCTGCCGTTGACAGGTCAGCGCATGCAGGTAATCTTAGGGGAACCACAAAGTTGGCTGACTTTGCCCTCACCCTGGGTCTGCAAGATGTCTGGCGCCGGCATCACCCCACCGACCGGACGTACTCATATTTTTCGGGAGCACATCGAGTATTCTCTAGACTTGATTATTTCTTGGCCCCAGCAGGAGAACTAGGCACAGTCACATCGGTAGATTACCTAGCGAGAGGGTTGTCGGATCACTCCCCCTTTTGGCTCAAGGTAGGAGGGGAGATCCGAGGCAGATCGGGCGAATGGAGGCTAAACGCCTGGGATCTTAAGGATCCTGGGATAACTAAGGAGCTAAAAGTGGAAGCAGAGCTCTATTTCCAAGGCAACAAGGGGTCAGTATCCTCCGCCGTGGTCCTTTGGGAAGCCTTTAAGGCAGTGCTGCGCGGCAGAGCCCAAGATGCTATTGCGCATAAGAACAAGAAAGAGATGCAAGAGATAGTGCAGCTGGAGGGCAAACTACTGGATCTGGAGCGACAAGTGGGTGAGGGCCCCAGTCCGTCCATCCTCAGACAACTAGAAGTCACCCGTGCGGAATACCAATCACTCGCACGAAGGGAGGCGAAACAGCAATATTTGGCCCTCCGACATCGGCTATACGAAACCGGGGACAGGGCGGGAAAACTCTTAGCCTGGCTGGGCAAGAAGGCGATAGCCTCCAGTTGGGTGGGAGTCATTCATAGTGAAGGAAGGGACCTTATTAGGGCACAAGACATAGCGAATGCCTTTGCGGATTATTACTCTGCCTTATATAAAGAACAGACTGCGGTGGGAGACCCGCAGATCCGGGACTATCTCGAGAATATAGACCTCCCGGCCCTGTCCTCAGAGGACCGAGGCGCTTTAGAAGAGGAGTTGACGTTGGAGGAGGTGACGGAGGCCGTGAATAGACAAAAATCGGGGAAGTCCCCAGGCCCTAATGGTCTGCCTGCGGAGTTTTTCAAGGTCAACTCCACATTATTGGGACCGTACCTGTTGGGCATGTTCGCAGCGGCTAGGGACGAGGGCACACTTCCACCTGATTTGCGGAGGGCCACTGTGGTGGTGATCCACAAGCCTGGGAAGCCGTCAACGGATTGTTGGTCCTACCGACCAATTTCTCTCCTGAACGTGGAGGTTAAGGTGCTAGCTTCTATCTTGGCAAACAGATTGGCTGGGGTGATCACTTCCTTAATACATGCTGACCAGTCAGGATTTATGCCAGGGAGAGCGACACGATTTAACCTCAGGCGATTAGCGAACTGGATGAGTACGATCCAAGGCAGAGCAGAGCCGCATATGTTACTCTCACTGGATGCGGAAAAGGCTTTCGATGCGGTCCACTGGCCTTTTATGTGGCAGACACTAAGGAAATTTAGATTTGGCCCCAAATTTATAGAATGGATTCAGCTGCTTTACAGGTCTCCGACAGCCAGGGTGAGGGTGAACGGGGCAACGTCAGAGGAATTTGAGATAGAAAGAGGCACGAGACAAGGGTGCCCGTTGTCCCCGATGCTTTTTGCATTGACTCTGGAGCCGCTAGCTTGTCTTATTAGAGCGCACCCACAGGTAAAGGGATTCAGGGCAGGCGGAAGGGAAGAACGCATCTCGCTCTATGCAGATGACGTCCTCTTGTACATCACTGATCCCCCATCCCCAATCCCGATTCTTTTTCGAGAACTGGGCACATTTGGGAAACATGCAGGTTACAAGATTAATTGGGGTAAATCGATCCTTTACCCAGTGGGAGGGTCACTTGACACGCAGGATCTCCCCTGAGAACTTCAAGTTACATCGGATGGTTTTAAGTACCTGGGGATATATATATCCATGGACAGCACACGCAGCCACTCGCAAAACGTTCGAAGGGTATTGACAGACTCTCAGGCCGACGTGGAGAGATGGAGACGGTTGCCCCTCACACTGCTGGGAAGAGCGGCAATGTACAAAATGGTTACACTCCCTAAGCTATTGTACAGCCTGCAAAACACATACCATAAGATTCCGGAAGACACAGACACCTTTAAGGCCATAGATGGGGAGGTGCGCACTCTCTTGTGGGACGGGGGGCAGCCACGGATTGCGCTCACAACGTTACAACGTAACCAGTACAATGGAGGGCTAGCCCTCCCCGACATCAGGTCATATTATAGGGCAGCACACCTGATAGCAGTAAACAAGTGGGGGCACATGTCGAGATCCCATCCAACTTACTCGCTCGAACAGGACCAGTTTGCAGCCCGATCCCATCTACATTACATTTATGGGGGAAAAGGGGTTAAACAGCTGCTGCCAGCGACCCAAAGGGCCCTGGAGGCTTGGAAGGGTGCCGAGAAACAAACGGGTTGGCACAAAAAAGTTACGAGGCAAACCCCACTATGGGAGGGTGGGAGACTACCAGAATTGGGGAAATTGAAGGGCTTCAGGGATTGGGACCTGATAGGAATCTCCACGATAGGGGATCTAATAAAAGAAGGTTCCCTGATCTCGTTTGCAGCCCTGCAGCAGGAATACCAGATGGGCGAGAGACAAAGGTATAAGTATATACAACTGCAACACGCGTGGGTGGCTGAGGAACTAGAGGTGGGTGATATCCCCGAATTCATGCCACTGGAGGGCAGACTCCTGCAAGATAAGATACCAGAGAAAGCCATATCTTGGACCTATAAGACTCTCATTAACAAGGTCCCAGACAACTTAGTGGCCTTGAGAGGGGCTTGGGAAGAGGTCCTGGGAGAGCTGGAAGATGTAGACTGGGAGGCGGCCCTGATGCACCCTAGAGAAGTGGCAATAAAACTGAGGTTGTGGTTAATTCAACTTAAAATACTGCACAGAACCTATATAACTAGGTCCCGACTCCACAGAATGGGAATGGCGGAATCCCCAAAGTGTCTCCGTTGTCTGACTGCGAGAGGCACGTTTATACACACGTTATGGGAATGCACACGAATACGAAGTTACTGGACTATAATTGTGAAGGAACTTAGGGGCTCATTAAGATGGCGGGCGGACCTGAGTCCGCCCGCCATCCCCGCGGTGTTGGGACCGGCCGCCAGACATGCGGCGGTCCAGCACCGCGAATTAGGATGCGACCGCCACCATGGCGGTCGCATTCTGCAATTTAAAAAAAAAATTTTTTATAACTTTATTTAGTGCATTCTGCAATTTAACATTGCGGTGGGTGCTGCTGACAGCAGCACCGCCGCGATGTTAATATCGCATGCCTGGCATTTCACTGCACCACATGGCAGGCACCACACGGTGCCTGCCACTTGGTGCAGCGAAATGTAGGGGGGTATGGTACCCCCCAAGTGCATCCCGCCTCCCCCAGACACAAGGGGGGCCCGCAACAGGCCCCTGGAAGCAATCCCCGCCACCCTTTCCATGGCGGCATCGCCACCATGGAAAGGCCTTTAAACACCCACATCCTAATATGGCTGGCGGTGCCTGCTAGGCACCGCCACCATATTAGTGGCCCAGCTCTGCCCGGCCGGCAATCGTAACGATTGCTGACCGGCGGAAAAGCGGCAGACGGACTTTGCGTCCGCCGCGATACCCACCGCCATCATAATATGGCGGGGGTATTTCACATGAGGATGGCGTAACGATCGCCACCGCCGGCCGGGCGCTGGTGATCGTTACGCCATCCTAATGAGCCCCTAAGTGAAGTCCTAGGGGCTCAGCTACCAATGGATGCTAAATATGTACTGCTGGGGATACCCTCCGACATAGACCTACCCAGACGGAGTCTTAGCCTGTGTAATCTAGGCATGATAGTGGCCAAAAGGGACATAGCCAAAAAATGGGGAGCGCCAGAGATTCCGACCCTTAGTGAGTGGAAAACTGGGATGGACATGTATATGGGTGCGGAGCAGGTGACTTACAAAATGAGAGGGTGTCCGTGGAAATTCTTTAAGATTTGGAGCCCCTGGCTTCGGTACTATGGGCTAGAACTTCAAGACACACAGGAGGGGGCAAATAACGTGGCGACGCTCTTGGAGGGGGGAGGTCCCGACGTACAGTCGCCCCGAGATGGGAGGGGACTAGATCCTAGTGGTAGTCCGAGGCTGTGTCCATAAGTAATACTGTATTGAGCCGACGAGAAAGAAGCATTTACTGTACCTGCTTGAGAAATGTGTGGTGCCTGTTGACCATATTTGTAACATATGAGAAATTGATGTGTCTTGCTAATCATGGAAAAGTTTCAATAAAAAGAGTTATAAAAAAAAAAGAATAAAACACTTCGAAGCGGTAAGCCGCATCTGCCTCTACTACAAAAATCAGCGCAACACCAGCATTAGGGACTCCATTCTGAGTCAAATAAGCCGTAAGTGCTGCCCTATTAGCGGCCGGAATCGGAACCGCCATAACTGATATTAGAGAATAACAACCAAGAGCACGGCAGCGCAATAACGGGTTAAGAATAAAAAGATAAACCTTTTTTTAAACTTCAAGCTTGAAAGAACCTATAAAAACATCAATATAGGAGGTTACACCATCACAACTGTCTCCGGAAACAGAGGTGAGGGGATTGTGGACAAGCACAAGCACTACTCAAGCGTCTTGCATATAAGAACCAGACCAAACATTGGCGGCGCCATGTTGCAGGGATTCTGAACATACACAGAACTATGCGCAGGAAAACAGGACCTCAGTGAATAGGGGTGTACCAACCTACCACATCAGTACCCAAAATCCCAAACCGACTAGCTATAGTGTCTCATTCGTTCTCCTCCAAATATCACGGAGCTACAAATGATTAGACAACCCAGAACACAACACTCCCGACTCTCTCAGGAATCGCGGGAACAAGACGTACTCTTTCGCTCACTCACTCATACCTGTCCACAATGAGAATAAGCAGAGTCACTGAAATAGTTCAAAAAGTTTATTTTAACTATCGTGCTCTACAATACAGTATACGTGGCAAATGCATAAACTCAGCACAGTTAACATTGTTACAAGTCCATAGAATACAAAGGGAGAAGTCATTTTATAAAGACTGTGGAAATAAGGGCCAATAGACCTGACCACCCTCCCCTTGGCTAGAAGACGTTTATTTTATAAAAAGGGCGATCTCTGGGCTTTGACAGCAGACCCTATACCTTAAAGCCTGGATGTAAGGTTTACATCATAGGAACAGCAGAGCTCTTCTCCATGGAACGGCTTTCTCCAAGAGTGTTAAAACAACATGCAACAACATAATATCAAAGCACGAGTCTTCAGTACTGCAGCTGTGTAGCATGTTATGTCTAGGTGCTAGGGACTGACCAGAACAGAATAACAAGGGGCATTGTTTATCGACCTTGCATATCATGTTCAGACTAAACTCCAGGAAAGGCAGAGAATGCGAAAGGCAACCCGTTCCTATGTGAAGGGCACAAACAAAGTCTTGCAAAAACAAAGTCATGTGGTAGCGTGCGCAAAAGCAGTATCATGGCAGCGAAGCGCATGCTAACTTAGCAATGTCGATAATGTGCCTAAGAACCATATAACACTTCTGCTCCCTCCCTGTCGCCCAACGCGGCGCAGCCTCGCGGGGGGGCTGCGCGACTTTTTTGAAAGTCTCCCCCATAGTCCTATGGGTACCCGGGTATACAATACATCATAGCAACAATGGCTGTCATTGGTATCAATAATCATCATTTATGAATAATCAGCAGCAATTACTGAGATAGATCAATTAATGCAAACGGTTCTCTGACAAAATATCGAATTTAAAAATATAGAAGTAAAAAATATCGATGTAAAAATATAGAATGCAAAAATATTGACTCCCTATACTAAAACAGGTAAGTACAAACATATCGAGAAAAAAATATCGATGTAAAAAATATAGTTGTACAAAATATCGAATTTTATATATATATATATATATATATATAAAATAAAATAAAATAATAAATATTAAATATGTTAAATAATAAAATTAATATAAAAACATTAAGTAGATGTAATATAAATTAAAAAATATATAATAAATAAACTTAATTAAAAAAGTTAAACACATACATAATAATTCATATATATCTCCTTTAAAACAATTAGGGGCACATTACGATGGCGGGCGGAAGCACAACCGCCGTGCTGGCGGATGCAAAAACCACCAGTTACCGCCGGCACGCAGCAGTCCACACGCCCGCCCAATTACGATGCGAAAAGCAGGCCAAACACCGCCGGCAAGCCAGCAACACCGTCCGCCATCAAAGTGCGCCCGCACACGTAGCGGCGCAGCACAACTGACACACACCGTCCGACGAAACACGTCCCGCCCGGCGCATAAATTACGATGCCGCAAACAAACGGCTCCCACGGCAAAGAGACACCGCACGTGAAAGAGAGGCGGAAACACGGACGCAGAGCACGGACAACGAAGAAGCGGCACCCCGGGCATGAATCCAGCACTGCAGGCCCTTCCCATGCTTCTGCTGATGCACCACCAAGGACGCAACGTACCGCGGAGACGCAGGTAGGCACACACACAACAAGTGCACGCAAACAGCGCACACAGTGCAAGGGCGGAAAAAGCGGACAACCCCCACCAGCGCGTGCACACTACACATCCACCATTGCATCCACATATGACACACAGGCCAAATCCTAACATCGCGGAACACATGTGTACACACCACCTGGGACTAGGAACCAACCACCCCGTCATGGCCCCAAAGCGCCGATGACGCCGCCACACATGCGCACAACGCAGAGGCCAACCGCAGCGCCATGCATGCGTCGCACACAGGGACAGGGACACAACCAAGCAGCACACACATCAGCCCCACCCCGAACGCACATGACACGTGACAGGCCGGCCACAGACATGTCCCCAACGCCCAATTCACGGACAACACCCAACGCCACACAACCGACGCACACATGTCAGTGAAGACACGCAACTGCAGGACACACCCCAGTGTAACAAACATGGCGTAGCACACAGCGGCGGCAACACCAACTAGGAGAAGCAGGGCCCCTTCGGGAAGAGGAACGCCAGTACCACACTGAAAAACCCATACCACCCTGCACATATGAACAAGACACATGAAACGGAACACCAAAGAGCCCGGGGACCGACAACAGGTGGCCCAAGAATAACATCCACACACAAGGCCCAACGCAGAGCGGAAAGGCAGGCTGCCGCCCACACAAGGGAGAGCAGACAGCACTGAATGACCTTCCATTCCAACTCCGAAACCACAGCCCTACGACAGAAGCCGGTGAATACAGCCATTGTCCAAGAATAGACCAACACAGGCATGCCGAGGAGACCGACCACAGGGCAGATAGCGCATATCACAGAAGCACACAACGGACGGGGAAGAAAGAAGAAAACACTCCCCCATGTCGGCCACATGCAAGTTAATTGGAAGGAGTCACACAGCACTGACCTTGAACTGTCTGAGAAGCATGTGGGAAGAGGGCCCGTGTCCTCCAAACAAGCCAACAGAACACAAGTCCTGTCTCCCTACGACTACACAGAGCTCACAGCAACCCCGGAGCGTGCATATTGCAGACTGCACACACAGCCGGAGCACGCCACCTCTACGAACCGCTGCGAAATGGCAACCGCAACACACCTACCCAACTACGCCGAACAGCTCAAGCTGTACAAAACCAACACGATACATACATTGGGATGCGATCTCCTGTCCCTGCTGAACGTAAGTTACCGACTGACTTACCGCATCACATTGTTCAGCTGCGTCATGCCCGTATTCTACTGTCGGAGGTGTCCCTACCAGCATCCCGTCGAGATATGCCTCTCCAACCCGGCATGTCTGAAGGCGGACCTGCTACCACTACTCCTCCCTCTGGACGCACACGACAGGGCCTGCTCTGCCTATGGGGGCATGGCGTATGTGGCCAACATCGCACCCGCACTGAAATGGAACCACTGTGCCTCCACACGACGGATCATCGAGAACAGCTACATCGAATGTCACCCAGCATGCCCCATCATGGTCCTCCAAGGGACAACCTACGAACAACACCTTGACAGCCACCATCCGCTTCATTGGCTGGCAAACATGTACACCACCAATGACATGGAAGCCCTGCTGGACGGAATCGCATACCTGACAACCTGTAAATACGTCGGACCACAACGCAGGTTCCCCGAGTGACCCATGAAGTCCAACCCCGCACCCATGCTCAGCTTCCGCACGGACTGGCCAGTCACCACCACAACAGCCATACCAAACGACCGGCAACTGTAACCACACCATCAACGACATCGCCATGACATCGGATATGACCGGGACATGCACACTGTTCCCCATCACATCCAGGAACACCGCATGCATCGTGGGAGGCAGTGGCATGGGCTCTGTGCATCGCACCCACATGGACGGAACTGCACGAACAACCAGGACACGACATGGATCCAGCGCACATGGACACACACACCGCTCAGTGGACATGAATAGGTCGCCTGGAGTCTGTGGGTGCTGCACCCCTCCCACCCCCGCCCCGGGAATCCCATACCAGGACCTTTGCATGGACGACAAGTGCATACAACAACAACACGACCCCAGTGACTGTGACATGTCCAGTAACCACCACAGTGCAACAACAAGTGGCACGCCGCTGCATGCACGCAAGCACATGCCCTGATGTCATCTCACATGCACGCGTGCATGAGGAACAACCGCAGCAAACCTGTCACATGGAACTGAGATGGACTGTGCCCATGATGCCGAGCGGTCTGGTAGGCTACATGTATACCGTCTGTGTCAAAGTCCGGCGCTCCGCAGCTATACGTAAATGTACATTAGCACAGCCTTGGCCAAGCAGATGTAACCCCACACCCTATCCCATTTGTAATCATGCTCAGTATATCCTCAACATGTATTCCGCTGCCAGTAGTGTCCACTATACTGCATCACAGAGGACAGAAGACTCAATATAATGTTTGAAACCAAAACTGTCTCCGCTGACTCATTTCACAAGTACGAATGAGAGAGGATGAGAGTATGTGAAGTACACGGCAGTCGTGACATGACCATGTAGTCCACTGGTATTGGATGTCAACGCAAATGAGTAGCACTACTGTGGAAGACACACATGTGTCGTGTGAAGTCGTATGGACACAGTGCTCAGGTGGGTGGGTGCGACGGGTAGATGCGCACATGCCAAGTTGGAGCACGCCGTGTTGGGAGGGGTCATGAACAGTACACCACCGCTTCCCTGGGCATTGTGAGAGGACACCTGTCGGGGGAGTGAACACGTGTGTGCACAGCAGCCGGGCACACGTACAAAGCGGTACCAGGCGCACCTCAGCCCACCCTCTGTGGACAAGCTGGATCCTGTTGTGCGCCCGCCATGCCCCTTGACAAGGCACACACAGCCCCAGTCGACCAGGTGTAACCCCAACATAGTCAATCCGCACAGGCGATACAGGGCACGGGATGGCAGTGGAGCATGGTGTGTGAGAGGTCTCCTCGCGCTCCTCCTGGTCATATCACGCAGGCAATAGAACCTCAACGTCTAGCATGGCACAAGTCAAATGGAAGTGTAGGGGGACGCACCACAGCACGAGCAGCACTGACGTCACGGGAGGTGGCTCGCACCATCCCATCCATTGCCCATCATACCAACCACGACACATGCCATTGCGACTAAGTGCAAGCGCGTGCGCCACCACCCCCGAGCCCTCCCCAGAGAGGCCAAAGAGTGAATGTGTGGGCCAACAGCCACAGACGGACGCGGCCTGGCCGCAAGGGCAGCCACAGCCACTGGGTGTCGCAGGTGGCGGATCCGGAAGGCGAAGACTGTGATGCATAGTCCATGCAGGCCGGGTCTCCATTTGGGGCACCACGCAGGTGGACGGCGTCCCGCCACACATCATACCCTGAGACAGCCCACTCGTGCAACTGGACCCACACATACACTCCTTGCCCTCTCTGGTGCGAGCTTGGGGCTGCCTGTGCAAGCGCTAGCCTCGCAGGTGAGCATGCATATTGGGGGGCGAGGGGAGGACATGAGGGCTGGGGCGAAGATGACTGTATCACTGTCAGTTAGTACAAGGGATGACCCAGATGTGGAAAGGAAGAGACGTGTCCCGTGTGTACTGCAACTAGTCGCCAATCCAACTACCCCCATGTCCGGAATGTAAGCCCGCACCTAGGCCCGCCCATCCGCCACATCGAACATACCACCAGCACGACAACCTTCCCATTCGAAACACTGACTGGGGGTGGCGACCAGTGAACAATCATGTGTAGCCTACCCACGCGTACATGTGGGCCCTCCATGATCCATGTCACCTGCGGCAAAGACATGACATGCGCAATGAGGGAAGTGAGGAGAGCTGTCCGCCCCACGCGCAGAAGGTGCATCAGCTCCACAGACCCAGCAGCGAGTCCAGCAGGGGTCACATGTGCAGGGGCAGCTGTGCCTGGTGTGAAGGCACATGCATATAGACAGCACATCGACCAATGTGTAGTCTGCTCACATCCACAGTCCATCATCATGCGGACATAGGAATTGAACACAGGGCAACACATCTTAGTTGGTGCACCCACCGTGACCAACAATGCGCAATCATCGACGTACCCGCCCTGTGCATGGCCCCCCACCCAACGGAGGCACATCCAGTGCCACCATCCCACACACACAAGCCTTCCACGGAACATGCTGTGTCCAATGGTCAGTACAGAGTCAGCGCCCATCTGGTGGATCCTGAACAGGAGACACATGCACACACATGCCAGCTCCCACTATGTACGTCTGCCACCTGGCACGTGCAATGTAACCTCTCACCTGTGACGTGTGACTGCAAGCACACAGCCGTCTTGGCATGGGGCTGTCAATGTGGACACCAGTCAATGTTTCGGGAGCTGTGATCCGTACAGTGCTGTACATAGGGTGCAGTGCTGACACCTACTACTGTCTCATATCCCCTCGTGCCACAGGTCCCACTTGTATTGGCCGCTCAGCCCGTGCCCACATCGTCGTCGTCGTGTGCCATACTCATCCAGCCTCGGAAGCAGTTCCATGCTCAGCAGACACTCATGTTGCCGTGGCGTTGCCGCTTGACGAATATGCAGTCAGTCCCCATCAGCACACCCCGCAAGTCATTGGGGCCTAGATCCCCATGTGCATGCACATGGCAGTGGTATGTCTCACTTGCCATTGCCATTGTTGGGAGACCTGTGTAAGTGTATTGTGGCCGTGCCGTCCCAGCTTGACAGCTGGGCTGTGGCTCATGTGCTTGCTCAGTCATGTCAGTGATGTGTATGCGAAATTGCTATGTGCCGTGTTGCTTTGACATGTGTCCTCTGCCATTTAACCCAGGCGGAGACCGAACATTGACCGCCCATACCAATTGCTGGCGGACATGGACGATACAGAGGTAATCAGGAAGTTTCGGCTGGACAGGCCAACTCTGCATCGACTGTGTGCCATGTTAGAGCCCCATCTCCGTCCCCGCAGGGTGTATCCGACTGCTGTCACCCCCACGGCTAAGGTGATGGCCGCCATGCATTTCTTCGCCACTGGGTCATTCCAGCACACAGTGGGCAGTGGAGGAGGGATGTCCCAGCCCATGTTCAGCAAGGTGCTGAGGGATGTACTGGCAGCCATGATGCTGTGCCGAAACAGGTACATCAGATTCCCCAGGGTTCGTGAATTGGCGGCAGTGAAGGGTGCATTCTATGCCCTTGGCAGAATCCCACACGTCGTGGGAGCCATTGACTGCACACATGTTGGCCTTGTTCCACCACAGGCCACTGAGCACCTGTACCGCAACAGGAAGCACACGCACTCCCTGAATGTGCAAGTGGTGTGCCTTGCGGACATGGTGATCACCCACGTGTGTGCAAAGTTCCCAGGCTCGGCACATGACGCACACATAATGCGCAACAGCATCTTGCCACGACTGATGGCCAATCTGCAACAGGATCGTGGCTGTATTGTCGGTGAGTATGTGGAGTGGTGTAGCGTGCTGGTTGTGCGATGCTGTCCCCTGTCCAGTTGGAATAGCAACGGTTCTCTGTGTCCCTCACACCCAGGTGACTCTGCGTATCCGAATGGGGCATGGCTGCTCAGTCCATTGAGGAATCCTCGCACCCCAGCAGACGATCGATACAATGAGGCACATGGGAGGACCAGACGTGTGGTCGAGCGTACCTTTGGCCTCCTCAAGTCCAGGTTCAGGTGCCTGGACCGCACCGAGGGTGCACTGGCGTACTCCCCACAGAAGGTGTGCCAGATAGTGGTGGCGTGCTGCATGCTGCACAATCTGGCCATTCGGAAGCAGATCCCCCTCATTGTGGATGACGGAGATCAACCAGGGCCCCAGCCCGCAGACCAGGACAGCTCGAGTGAGGTGGACAGCGGAGAGGAGGAAGCTGGGAATGTGCGCCAGCAGCTCATCGCCCGCTACTTCACTTGACGGTGAGTGTCCATGTACGACGGATGATGTGGCTGTATCTGTGCAGGTGTGTGTGTGCTGTGTCAGGGTGGCCGTATGTTCACTGCGTGCAGTGTGTCAACGCTCCATGGCCAGGGTAGTATGCCACTGTTGGTGACTGTGGCATTGTGCCCTATTGCTCTGTGCGATGTGTGTACATTGCTTGTAGTTGTTGACATGTACTGTGTGATGGGTGTGTGACACACTCATTGAATGTGCTCCTGTTCTGTCTCCCACCCCTAGGTCCCTACAGGCCCTCCGGATTCCATTGCCATGCCACGCATCAGGTGCCTTTCCGCCCAAGGTGGCCGTTGTATTCCGTACAAATAAAACACAGGGCACAAACAGCAGTTAGTGAAAAAGGTGCATTTATTACAAACTGTGACATGTGATTGTGTGTAAGGTGATGACAAAAGTGGTGCGTGCAGTGACAATGAGCTGTCGGTCATGGCTGCGTGATGATCAGGGTGTACCCACTGGTTCTATGTCCATAGTCCAACACACACATGCCATCCAGCTGGCTGTGTGGAGTGGGATCGTAGAGCAAGTCAATGCAGTGGCTGGTCAAGGAAGGCTGGCGGAAGGCTGGCTGGCTGCCTCACTTGCGACTGGAGCGTGCGAAGTCCTCCCGGGAGATCTGTTTCCTCTTCGGACGGCCCCTTCCACGTTTGGGAGGGGGTGTGTGGTGGCGACCTGCTGGTGGTGGGTGAGGTGTGCTCACTGGCTGTGGACGCAGGGGAAGTGGACACTGCTGCCCGACCCTGCGCCCTAGCAGGTGGTGGCGGAGGTGGTGTTGCTGGCCTTGCCTGTGACCCCACCGCCACCACCAGCTGGCCCATGAGGTCCACGAGTTGGTCCATACGGGACACGAATTGGCCCATATGGGCGTCCATGGACCTCAGCACCCCCAGCACCTCCCGCGTGTCAGTAGCAGACCTGGCCCATTGTCCTTGGGCCTCTTCATAGGCCCCAAGGACTCTGGCCATTTGAGGCAGGGCATGGCTCCCAGGGGAGGCTGGCGTTTCCCTGACCCTGCTCCTCCTACCAGTCCTGCTGCCACCGGCCTGCCCACTAGCCACATTGCACACCACGGTCCTCGCTGTGGCTCCCAGGGTGGATCCAGTCGGCCGGGCCACCACCTGCGCTGGGGCTGGTGCCAGCGAAGACGTGGTGGTGGTGGAGGCGGTGGTGGTCGGTGCGGCGATGGTGGCGGTTGCGGCAGTGGTAGTGGCCGCAATGACCGTGGGTGTGGCCGCAACGACAGTGGCAGCAGGGGACTGGGACTGTTCAGCATCCCTGGATGATGGGTTGGTGGGTAGGAGGGGTCCTGGGGAGCGGCTGGGCCCTGCCACGCCAGATGGGCCAGCTTGGTGGTCCGTGTCCGAAGAGGAGGACAGATCCTCCAGATCCGTGTGTCCTCGTTGGGGGCTTGTGGGCTGGCTGTGCTGGCTGCTGTCTCCATCCCCAGCATCCGGCAGTTCGTCACCTGTGGAGAGAATGAGATTTGTTATTGTGTTGCACCTGGCGAAGTATGTATTAGTCGTCTGACATTGGCAGTTCGTGCAATCTCGTACATGGGTTTCCCGGAGGCGAGTGTGTGGCTGTGGCATCTGTAGTTGTGTGTGCTAAGCAATGGGACTGTGTGCTGTGCACATGTGGCATGGGACGGATTGGCCATGCCGATGGGTGTGTTGCTGTGCCCCTACTCATTGTGACTCTGGTGTATGCGGGCTCCTGGCCCATCCTGGGTCTGGTTTGTACTTTGCTTTTGGAGTTCATATGGAACGCTTAGGAACGCATATGGCAACATGGGGGCCATGCCCCAGATTCGCATTTGGGAGGGGATATGCTTTTGGGGTTCAAATGGAACGCTTAGGAACGCATATGGCAACATGGGGGCCATGCCCCAGATTCGCATTTGGGAGGGGATATGCTTTTGGGGTTCAAATGGAACGCTTAGGAACGCATATGGCAACATGGGGGCCATGCCCCAGATTCGCATTTGGGAGGGGATATGCTTTTGGGGTACATGCTGTGAGCCATGGGTGCCGAACGTGACATGTGTTGTGGCAGCATGACAGTGCATGGTCTGAGGTGTGTGCATGCCTGACATGCCCTGCATATTTGCTGTCTGTTGTGATTACTGGACATGGCATTGGACGCATCGTTATGAGTGAGTGATAGTTGTGTGCCAGCCAACGTATTGCAGTTGTCCCATCTCCTTGGTGTGCGTGCTGCCATGTGCATCACTGCAGTGCTCGGGGGGGGTGTGGCCCATGTTGTGTGTTGTTGCTCACAGTGTGTCGTGCGCTTAATTGACTTCTGGCACATGGTTGGTCATGGGCATGTGTCTTAGCGTGACTGCTGTATGTGTGGCAGCTGTGCGGATGACATGCCTTTCATGAGACTGGGGCTGACGGATGGGATGGATGGTATGTTGTATGTGCATGGTGTGTCTGTGAGTTTGATGGGTTCAGTGGTGTTCGTGTGCATTTATGTTGTTCCGCTCTGTTGCGTCTAGTGTTGTTTGTCTTACATAGGCGTAGTTGTGGGGTGTGGGGTTGACAGGCAGTGGGGGCTACATGGACAGGACTTCAATGGTGTTTCGGTTGTGTGTGATGAGTTGCACAGTGGCTGCCGTGTGGGACTATATTCAGTGTGGCTTGTGCATGCAGACGTGGCTCCTTGGGTGTTGCTATGTCTGTGATGGGTCATGTGGGGTGTGAGTCTGTTGTTCATGTCCGTGTGCACATTGTTCACATGTTCGTGACGGTGGGCGGTGCTGCGTGTTCGTCTGCTACGTGACATGTCCCATGTGTTGGTGGTGTTATGGTCCTCATGCCTCCAGTAATCCAGCCCTGTCCAGTTTCCCACCTGCAAGTTGTTCGTGCGTGCACTGTACTGGATGCCACATGGCTCTAAGCGGGGGGTGCTCCATGTTGCAGGTCTGTGGGGGTGGGGGGTGTAGTGGGTCGTGGGGGTGGCTGTACACCCACTGACACCGATTGCTGTGGACCGTGATGTCTGCCTTTCGGCTGTCGTTGTGCACTGCGGTGGCTGACACGTGGCTGTGGGGTGTGGGGGATGCTCCTCCTTGCTGTGCTGTGGGACTGGGGCCTGGTGTGTGTTGTACTTGGGCTGTCCACCGTCCCACCCACTGCACTTTGTGTTCCTGCCACTTACCTGTTACTTGTCGGTTAGTGCAGCTGTGGTGGACACATGGGTGTGGTGGGTGCTCGTTGTGGCGCTTCTGGCATATTTGGGGACCTGTTGGTGGTTACGTGGCTGGCTTAGTGTACACATGTCCCCACGCATCTTACAGTTGTTCGGTTTGGGCTGTGTGTGGTAGTGTCTGTTGCATGTGTGTGTGATGTGTTGTGTATTGTGTGCTGGACATGGGGGTGTTTGTCCCTGGGAGCTGTGGCATGGTAGTTGCGCATGTGAGTACATAGCGGTGTGCTGGTATACATTAGTTTGTACTTACCAGCCTCCACTCCCCCTGCTAATCCGGCGAGGATCTCCGGATGGATTACGACTCGCACCTTCTCCTCCCACGCTTTGAAGGTCTTAAAGAGCGCGGGATTCCCTCCGCCAGTGACGGCAGCCAGCTCTCTGTTTTTGCCCTCCTTCTTCTTGACCAGGCTCTTTACGTCATTCCAACGTTTGTTAATCTCGACTCTGTTTCTGGGCAGGGTCCCGACTGCATTGACCTGGTCTACGATCCGGTTCCACATTCTGTTTCTGGTGGCTAGTGGTGTGTGCTGGACCATGTTCCCATAGATTTGTGGGTACACCTTGATGATCTCGTCGACCATGACCGTCAGCTCCATGGGCGTGAACTTGGGCATCCTTTGTGGTGCCATGGTGTTTGTGGTGCTGGTGCGGTGTGTGTTGTGTAATGTGCAGGGGGTTTGTGGTGCCGGGGTGTGGTGGTGGTGGTGGTGGTTGTGATGTGTGCGTTTCTGTGGTGTGCTGCTGTCCTTGCTGTGTCACTGTGTCCTCTCCTCTCCTCTCTGGTTTGCAATGTAGCAAGGGGTTGTGGTCTGTGGGAGTGCTGCTTTTGTACTCACCTATGTGGGTGTGTCCTCATGGTCTGTTGTTTTCAGGTGTGTTGTGTCTGGGGTTCTGGCCTTTGTATTTTTTGTTTGTCCGGGGGGTGTTTTCGGGATGTGTACTGTGCTTGTGTATTTGTGTGTGCCTTGCTGTGTGGACTTGTTGGCCATGTTGTGTGCTATTGGTTTTGTGTGCGGATGGTTTCTGTGCAGGTACGTTGGCGCCATGGCTTCTGCCGTGTCGATTCTCATCGGCGTTGTTTGCGCTGGCGGGCGGTATATTTGTTGTTTTCCGCGCTCATGGCGGTGCGATCGTAATTTCACGTGCGGTGTGTCGGCCGTGTGGGCGGGCGGTTTTGTGTTGTCGTGCGTGTTTCCGTCCGTGGCGGGCGGTTTGACTCAGACTCGGACGATGGCGGGCGGTATTTTGTGTGATTTTTCCGCCGATGGCGGTTTTCGGTTTGTGTACTCATAATGGCGTGGTCGGTGTTCAGGCGGTGTGTGCGGGCGGATTTTTGCCGCTTCCATGCCTGGCGGATTTATTTACGCCGGGTATCGTAATGGGCCCCTTAATAAACTATTAACTTTAATTTATTTTATAATTGTAAAATTATATAAAAATTTACATATATATATATATATATATATATATATTTATTTATATGTGTGTGTGTACCAATAACATAAAATCTAATTAAAAAAAATATTCCATTATAAATTAAAACATTAAACAATTTAAAAATCTTCAAACTTAAATTTCCTACTCCAGTGAGTGCAACAGTAGGGAAAGTGTTGGATAGCGGAGGGGTACAAATTACTATTCCCACTCCGGTGAGTGCAACAGTAGGGAAAGTGTTGGATATCGGAGGGGTAAAAATTACTATTCCAACTACAGTGAGTGCAACAGTAGGGAAAGAGTTGGATAGCGGAGGGGTAGAAATTACTATTCCCACTCCAGTGAGTGCAACAGTAGGGAAAGTGTTGGATAGCGGACTCCACTGGACAGACCACAGCTGCGTCCACTTCAGCTTCAGCAGGATCACCACGCACCACCACCCGCAACAGTTTCCGCGCAGAAGCTGGAACAAGATCACCACCGACCAACTCACCACATCCCTGAGCCAGAACCCTCCCGCCAGCTCAACGAACCCCAACCAAGCCGCCAGCAACCTCACAAGATGGATCACCAACTGCGCAGACGACCTCGCCCCATTGAAGACCCCCCAGTCAGACCCGGCAACAAGAAAGCATCCTGGTTCACCGACGAACTCAAGATATCCAAGAAGAACTGCCGGGCCCTCGAGAAAGCATGGCGCAGAGACCCGACTGCAGACAACATGACCACCCTCAAGCACGCCACCCGAAAACACCACCAGCTGATCCACACCACCAAGAAAACCGCATTCAAGGAACGACTGGACAACAACGCCCACAACAGCAAGGAACTCTTCATCATCGTCAAAGAACTCTCGAACCCCAGCGCCGGAAACAACGACATCACTCCCTCGCAAGACCTCTGCAACTCGCTCGCCTCGTTCTTCCACAGCAAGATCGCAGACATACACTACAGTTTCAGCACACAGCCGACGTACCCTACGACCGTTCCAACGCCCCCCACCTCCACCCTCCGAGCCTGGACCCCTATCAACACCGAAGACACTATCCGCACGATGAACTCCATCCACTCCGGATCACCAACCGACCCCTGCCCTCACCACGTCTTCAACAAGGCTGACGCCGTCATCGCACCCCACCTCCGGGACATCATCAACACCTCCTTCGTCACCGCCACCTTCCCAGAGAGCTGGAAGCACGCCGAACTCAGCGCCCTACATCACTCAGCCCCACCCTCTTCAACGTCTACATGAGCCCCCTCGCAGCCATCGCACGCCAACACAACCTCAACATCATCTCCTACGCCGACGACACCCAGCTGATCCTCTCCCTCACCAACGACCCCACAACCGCCAGAACCAACCTACATGAAGGGATGAAGGACGTAGCCGAGTGGATGAGAAACAGCCGCCTGAAACTGAACTCAGATAAAACGGAAGTCCTCATCCTAGGATCATCACCCTCCGCCTGGGACGACTCCTGGTGGCCCCCTGCCCTGGGCAACGCACCCAAACCAACGGACCACGCACGCAACCTGGGCTTCATCCTGGACTCCTCCCTCTCAATGACCCGACAAATCAACGCCGTCTCCTCGTCTTGCTTCAACATCCTACGCTTGCTGCGCAAGATCTTCCGGTGGATCCCCACCGAAACCAGGAAGACGGTCACCCAGGCCCTCGTCACCAGCCGACTGGACTACGGCAACTCCCTCTACGCCGGAACCACAGCCAAACTTCAAAAAAGACTCCAACGCATCCAGAACGCCTCAGCTCGACTCATCCTGGACATCCCCCGACACAGCCACATCGCCGGACACCTGAGAGACCTGCACTGGCTCCCCGTCAGCAAGAGAATCACGTTCCGACTCCTCACCCACGCACACAAAGCTCTCCACAACCAAGGCCCCAGATACCTCAACGACCGTCTGACCTTCTACACTTCCACCCGCCAGCTACGATCGACCAACCACGCCCTCGCCGCCGTCCCCCGCATCCGAAGAGCCACAACGGGAGGAAGATCCTTCTCCTACCTGGCTGCCAAGACGTGGAACTCCCTACCCATCCACCTCCGCCTTACCCAAGACCACCTCTCCTTCAGGAAGCAACTCAAGACCTGGCTGTTCGAACAGTAGCGGACCCCCCTCCCCCAAGCGCCTTGAGACCCTCCGGGTGAGTAGCGCGCTATACAAATGCTCGATTGATTGATTGATTGATTGATTGAAAAATTACTATTCCCACTCCAGTGAGTGCAACAGTAGGGAAATTGTTGGATAGCGGAGGGGTAAAAATTACTATTCCCACTCCAGTGAGTGCAACAGTAGGGAAAGTGTTGGATAGCGGAGGGGTAGAAATTGCTATTCCCACTCCAGTGAGTGCAACAGTAGGGAAAGTGTTGGATAGCGGAGGGGTAAAAATTACTATTCCCACTCCAGTGAGTGCAACAGTAGAGAAAGTGTTGGATAGTGGCGGGATAAAATTTACTATTCCCACTCCAATAATTGTAGGAGTAGGGAAAGTGTTGGATAGCGGAGGGGTAAAAATTAATATTCCCACTCCAGTGAGTGCAACAGTAGGGAAAGTGTTGGATTTCAAAGGAGTAACAATTAATATTCTCACTCCAGTCAGTTCAAAATTAAAAACAAACTAAATTTTAACAATAAAAATATTTAAAAAACAAAATAAATAAAAAATATATAAGTATGTTAAAAATTCAAATACAAATATATTTAATATTAAAAAAATAAAAACAATATCATGAAGTTAAATACATATAACAAATACCTACAAATATTATATTAAATAAAATAAAAAACAATTTCCGAACAAATAAATATTTTTAATTAAAACTTATTTAGAAACAAAAACATCAATTATTACATAAATTAACTTTTTTTATTTCCTACCCTATAACACCACACAATTCACAACACACATCTAAATTTAAAAAAAAATGTACTTCAACTAACATAATTAATTACCAATTAAATAAATATTATTAATTGAATAAAAAAACTCATAAAAATTATTTACCTTCCCACACTTTACCCCTATAATCCCAACAAGCCACAGTTAAAATTAAACTATAAAACAATTAATAACAATTAAAACTTATTTTCAATTGAAAAACTAATAGTATTTAACAACTAATTATAAAGTAAGTAAAATTAATTTACTCCCCAAACTGTACCTCTATAAAAATAAAACACACACAAAAAACATAAACAAATACCCTAATTAAATATAAATTAATTAATTAATATTAATGATCAACTAATTTTAAATTAATTAAACAAAAATTACTTCCCACCCTTAACCCCTATAAACCCCACAATCCACACCTAAAAATAATTACACAAATCCCATATTTAATTTTCAATTAATTAATTAATATTAATTAACAACTAATTATTAATTAATTAAAAATAAATGAATTCCCACCCTTTACCCCATAAACCCCACAACCTACACCTAAATAAATTCACACAATTACCAAAATTAATTATCAATTCATTAGTTAATATAAATTAACAACTAATTAATAATTAATTAAACATAAATTACTTCCCACCCTATACCCCTATAAACCCCACAACCCGCACCTAAAATTAATAGCACAATTTCCATAGTTAATTTTCAATCAATTAATTAGTATAAATGGACAACTAATTCTTAATTCATCAAAAATAAATACTTCCCACCCTTTTCCCCAATAAACCCCACAACCCACACCTAAATAAAATTACACAATTACCATAATTAATTATCAATTAATTAATTAATATTAATCAACATCCAATTAATAATTCATTACAAATAAATTACTTCCCACAATTAACCCTATAAAATCTAAATTAAATAAATAAACAATAATCATTAATTTATCATAATTAAATTACTTCCCACCCATTACCCTATAAACCCACAACCCGCTACGGAACTAAAAAATGCAAAATTTAATTAAAATAAAATTCATAACTAGTAAAAATTTAACACATATATTATAAAATATAAACAATACTTATACAAAAAGCATACATCACATACATTTAAAATATAAACTAAAATACATAACACTAATTAAAAAATCGATATTTTAAACATCTATATTTTTGCAAACAATATTAATGACCTATATTTTTAAAAACAATATTTCTTACCTTAAATTCGATATTCTTGCTGTCGATATTCTTGCTGTCGATATTACTGAATCACGATATTTACAACTCGATATTTGTGTAAGTCGACATTTCCAACTCAATATTCTGTCTCAGCACCAACATGCAGATCACAGATTTGTATTTTGTGTTAATAGGTAAGTGGGCTACTGCTTTTGACACTGAGATCATTTTTTACTTCCAGTGCATATGTTGCAGTCCTTCCAATATAGCGTAGCAATCTATTTACGGGCATCAAGGAACTGCATTTAAACTGTAAGTCATTGGCTTTAGATTCTTTTTTCTCAATCTGTTGTTATTTCAAGATTTCTAAAAAGGGTCCCTTTGGGAAGTAATAAAGTCTTGCTAGTAAAGACAACCACATCACTGCTTTATGTTTTATATCCTGACTTTGTGTTTCTCCCGACCTTTTAGTCTGACCATATGATGTCTACAAGTATGAACGATATGTGATTCCTACCCCTTATAACTCTCATTGTCTTTTGTAACATTTCCCGTACATTGATTTACACACTTGTATGATTTATTGTGCATCTGTGTGTTATGTAATGTGCTCTGACACCCTATAGTGAGATGAGTGGCGCTGTAAATGAATTCAAGAAAAATAAATTAGTAGGCGCGACTTATATAGTTATTTGTGTAATTACTCATACACACAGATAAATCTTACATTCTTACAGTGCATGAACATCCCTTAGATAGGGGGTTGAACAAAGTTCAAAACCTGCCCCATAGAGAAACTCATAGTTTATCTAAAGTACTTGTGAAGTGATAATGAGCTGTGTCACTTTGCTTGCTTCCATTTGCATTGGCATCTAGGTATTAGGCTCCAGATAGCTCCCAGCCAGAGTGATACCTGAAGAAAAGAAGGACTGATGGCCCTTTAAATGAGGCCTTTGCTTTGGGCCCCACAAAAAGATGATGGGCGAAATGTTGAACAATGTCAAACATTCACCTCCATTCACAGATCTGGGTTTAATCCATTGTTATTTTGTTCACCACGCCATTCCAGTGTGGACCCAGCCATATGCAAATCAGCCTTGACCCTGTTCCCCATGGGAACAGTCCAGCCCGGACTGCCAGGCCAGGTCCTCCCTGGACCAGAAAACAAGCCACTTGGGACCAGTTTCGGGGCATCACCCCTCATCAGCCAGGCTAGTTTGAAACCGGTGGCGTAGCGAGCACGGGACCCACGTCTGGGCATACCCTTCCCACTTAGGGGCCGATTCCGATCTTGCTCAGAAGGCCCTCCGAGAGCCGTCCGTAGCGTTACCTTCCGACCGACTCGTTCCGGGAGCCGGTCCATCCAAACGACTAAGTACGAGGCGCAAATGTCTCCAAATCCCGACCGACTTGTCCGCTCCGATTCCAGCACCATTTTCCGTACGAGCCGGATCCGTAAACGCTGAATGGACTCGTCCGGAGCCATTTCTGAAGCAGTTTCCGTCCGGCCAAGTACAATGCGTACTTCCTACGTGCCGAACAGGTCGCCACCTCCCGCACGTCACAGCATCCGGAAAAGGTGTATTTCAGCTCCGATTCGTGCCACAACACGATCACCACGTACGAGACGAAGCAGCCATGTATCCGATCGCGCATGTCATCCCCATACTGTACGCCTACGGTCGAATCAACAACCGGAACCGAAGCGTCCGTCCCAGGAGGTAAGTCAGACACCTACCACACACAAAAACGACACGATCCCGCGAAAGGCAACACACACCCATAGGGGGTGTATGCCTAACACTACCAGCATTGCCTACCCCATAGGGGGTGTATGCCTAACACTACCAGCAGTGCCAACCCCATAGGGGGAGGATGCCTAACACTACCAGCATTGCCCACCCCATAGGGGGTGTATGCCTAACACTACCAGCATTGCCCACCCCATAGGGGTATGCCTAACACTACCAGCAGTGCCCACCCCATAGGGGGTGTATGCCTAACACTACCAGCAGTGCCCACCCCATAGGGGGTGTATGCCTAACACGACCAGCATTGCCCACCCCATAGGGGTGTATACAGAACACTACCAGCAGTGCCCACCCCATAGGGGGTGTATGCCTAACACTACCAGCAGTGCCCACCCCATAGGGGGAGGATGCCTAACACTACCAGCATTGCCCACCCCATAGGGGGTGTATGCCTAACACTACCAGCATTGCCCACCCCATAGGGGGTGTATGCACAACACTACCAACAGTGCCCACTCCATAGGGGGTGTATGCCTAACACTACCAGCAGTGCCTACCCCATAGGGGGTGTATGCCTAACACTACCAGCAGTGCCCACCCCATAGGGGGTGTATACCTAACACTACCAGCACTGCCCACCCCATAGTGGGTGCATGCATAACACTCCCCCAGTGCTGTCCAGCCTAAATTGTATTTAGTGTGTACAGTGCTAGCAAAATTGACTCATCAAGAGCTACATTGGACAAACAACCCATATCTGTAGTGACAAAAAGGTGAGTGTTGGCTTCAATCCCCCATCATTTCCAAGCACATAGGGACAATGGGGGATACCCCCCCTCACTATAGTGACAAAAGAGGTGAGTGTGGGGTTCAATCCCCCAGCATCTCCAAGCACATAGGGGCAATGGGGGATAACCCCCACATCACTGTAGTGACATGAAGGTGAGTGTAGGGTTCAATCCCCCGGCATTTCCAAACACATAGGGGCAATGGGGGATACCCCCCATCACTGTAGTGACAAAAAGGTGAATGTATGTCTCACACACCCAGCATGTCCGACCAATCATGTTATTCATGGGCCTTAAAACACAAGCAATGTAGTGATAAAGTAGTGGTTGTGTGCCAAATAACAACCTAACTGGTGAGGCCAACAGTGTTGTGTGTATCAGATACCCTCAGCCATGTACAGCCAATCATTGCTCTTGGGGGCTAACACTGCCAGCAATGTTCAATTGGACAATGTAACATGTGACCATCCAAAAAGCATAAACACACACATTAGACACAAGCAGACACAATTCTAAAGGATTCCATCGGAAACAACATTTCTGATGAGAACCAGTACCAGACTGTGGCAACAAGGTCAAATGCAAAACATAAGGGATGTGCAGAGTGAAGATGAAGGAGTCCCAGGGCCAGTAGAGCAAAAAACTAAACTAAACATCCACTCAATGCCATAGAAACTCTGTTGAAATACATGGCTGAAGATGCACAAAGATAACCAACCAGCCACACACTGCAGAACAAACACAAGATCTGTGTGAGTGTTGAAGTGTTCCTCACCTGGCACAGTACACACGATGTGGGTCAGAACGCCACTGAGACATATGCATGCTGAGTACAATCTGGAAGAATTACATGATTTGGGATAGTGAATGTGGCCAATCAGGCAATGTTTGATGAGCATGTGCACAAGAGTCACGTGTGGAACAAGCCTGGTGGAACACCAAACAAAACATCAAGAGACTGACTCTCTTCCGCAGTACCCTCAAGGCCACATCACTGTAGTGACAGTATCATGTCTGCTGACCCTCTGTCCTCCTAAATTAGGATGTGGGCTATACTTTACAGCCCAAACAATTATGCGCACTGTGTCACGTTCCTTGCAAGAACCACTGTCATCTCACATACCCAAACATCACTCCCACGGCATTGGCCATTAATGTATGGCCACATAATAGGTAGGGGACTTGCCAAGAGACAACTGACACTTGGCCAGTCTAAACACCACATACCTTGATCTACAGCAATGTGCCTCATCTAAGCCAAAATAGACTGGTGACATTGCACAGGCACCCATGACAGTGTGTACCGCTGGCTGCATGACGAGGAACACAATATTGACCACACATCATTGTGATCAAAATACAAACATGGGTCCATGTCATGTTGTGCATGACCAATGTGTCAATCACTGTATCTGCAAGGTACACCCAGCATGCCACATACTAGGACACACACAGTTCATGGTTGAACAAGAGGTGCCAGACACACATATGTATGGGACACTAATTCACTGCATCTGTACACAACAACACATACTCAAAACCTGCAGGGCAACAGGAGTAAACACACTCACAGAATCATGAAGTTCTGTAGATTTTTTGGTACAATGAAGCACACAGGAGACAGCCCACGACAACACACAACTCCACAGACAAGCAAAATACATACATGATGCTCCCACTGAAACAAGCTTGAGGTGGTTGTGTCACAGCTGTCAGCGTTCATGTGTACACCAGATTCCTACTTGAGCCGTAGCAAAGCATGGGACAACAATGTAAAGGACAGTCACCATGTGTTGACTATGTGCGTTGCACACAACTCAAGATCACACCATTTTCAACGTTAACTTCTATGGCATGTCTATCACATCAACTTTGCATCCAGCTAGAAAATCTGCATCATGTGCAGATCATCCCTATTGTCGAAATGAATATGCTGACTGTTTACTGCAGATGACTTGGAAGATACATGTCTCACCAGATAGGGCACACAACAACTGTGTTGGACACATTTGAAATCATAAGTCTGTCTCAGAATGATGAAACACTCAAGGAGACCTACCAAACAAAAAGACATGTTGCCAACAGGCTATAGGGAAGGATAGAAACTGCTGAGTGTGAGCAGTCATAGACACACACAAGTGCCAAAATTGGAAGAAAAAAAAATGAATGATAAAAAATACACAGATGTTGCTAGCCCAAATGTGCCTCGGGGAATACAAAATGTGTCACATGTGTGTTTGCCCACAGTGCAGGCCCATGTCTCAAACCAACCAGGGATGTCTCCATCATGTCACCATTCAACTGCTGCACACACATCTCGGACACTCCAAGTACAATAGGTAGAGAAAGCATTGGACTACTCAGCACACAAAAACATTCTCAAACAGGAACATCTGCAGGGACTACAGTCTAGCCAGGAAGTGGGGTTTGCAGACAGAGATCAATGCTCACATGACACACACCATGGTCTCAGGATATGTCTCAGATTCACACACTGCCATGAGGTGATGTCACTACTGTGTAAGGTCAGCTGTGTCAAGCTTGGTCTTGGCAGGGGTCTACCATGTCTCAAAGAAACTCGGACATGGATCCAACAATTCCAACACACATACTACTTTGGGACATATCATCAAGGGCCTTATCTCCGCTTTTTTGGCTTTTAAAGCCAGAAAAGCGGAGATAATGTTTTCGCCCTATTAACAAGAGGGTGCTAACATGCATAATCGCATGTTAGCACCCTTTTCCCTACGCCTCCCTTTGCATCTCTAATGAGATGCAAAGTGGGCGTTCCTTCCCAAAATAACTGGAAAAATGTCAGCTAACCGACATTTCTCCAATTATCAATGGGCACGCTAACAAGCATAGCGATAAGAAAAGTAGCGCTAACCGCGGTTATCGCTACTTTCCTTACACCTGCTTTTAGTTTGACTTAGCCATGATATCCAATGGAAGGTGGATATCATGGTTAAGTATGCCCTGCCCTATCAACAACATAGCGCCAAACGTTGTGCGATTATCGCTGGAATCCCCGCGATAATTGCACATTTGGCAGCTAACTCGGTTATTTTTATCGCTCTGGAGATAAGCATCGCTGATAGCGCGCTATCTCCGCGATAAAAACTAGGGGTGGGCGGCAAATTCCGTTCCACTCGCGGAACTTGCGAAATTTCGGCATTTCCGCGTTCTGCGCGGAACGCGGAAATGTCAAAACTTCCGCGATCCGCGGCGGAACGGAATTCGGGTGCAAGAGAAAGCACTGAACCAGGTGCCCAAGTTGAAGCTCAAATTCAGTAACGCATTAATCAGCACAAAAAAATCGTCAGCAAGGTCGAGGCTAAGCAGGAGTGCTTTCTACCCATATCTACTGTCAAACATTAGCTGTAATCCCTGATGGAGGTCTGTGCATCCTTGATTTTCTTGAGCGCATCGGGCCCTGATGGGAAATGTTACGTGTCCGCTCTGTGCAGTCTGCTAGGAGGAGATTAGAGGCGGCATTTTACAGTGGAGTAAACAGGATTTTACCAGATAAACACGTTTTAAAATTGAAGTCTCCGATCCATCTTGGAGGCGCGTTTTTATTTTCCAGAGAGCCAAGTGCATCCCACGTGGTCGCGATTGCAGTTGTTGTGTGTTTTTGATCACCAGGAACCTATAAACAGTCATTAGCGTCAAGAAGTCACAAGCGAACGTTGCGCTTTACAAGTCCATATAAAATAACATCTTCTCACATAATGAAAAGGCTCGCATTCGGTTAAAAAAATAGCCATTAATGTACCACACATCTCTCTGTCCTGTAAGCACGCACGAGGAGACGTGATCCCTCACTCATTCCAAGCACATCTTTTTCCCAGGGGCACGGAGAGTAAAAGTAATTGGATGCGGATGAATCTCCAGAACAGGTGTTTATTTGCTAGTGATATTTATTTGTAAATCAGCTGCATCTTTATGGATATTTGATTAACATATTTTTTTTATCTACTGGGAACTCACATAAATACATATTTAATGTTTTAAACTAAGCACATGGAATGTGGTGCTGGCTGCTGCAGCTCCTTCCACGTGCCCCCACTTCCCTGCCCTGCTGTAAAGCTGTCTGCACACCTGTGGCTGGCTGGGAAGCAGGCCTGCGCTCGTGCTCCGAGGACCCCGATAGATCGGATTGCTAATTCACTCTGAACTGCCCGATAGCAATTAACAATTTCCAATATTGTCCTCGTTCCTCCAGCCATTTGTTTCATTATCACATCTGGGGAGAATTAAAAAAAAAAGAGCGAGAGAGAGAGCCAAAGGCACGCGCATCTTCCACAGCAATGTTAGCCGCTCATTAATTACAAACGGCTCTCAGGCATGCACGTGACGCTAACCGGGCGCTGCAAAATCTCCGCGAGCACGCGAAATTCCGCGTGCTCGCGGAGATTTCTTACCGTTTCGCGGAACGCAACTCCCCAAATTCCGCCCACCCCTGATAAAAACAAGCGATAGCCGGCGATAATTATCCTAGCGCTAAGTGCGCTTAGCGATGATTATCGCCGGTTGTTGATGATATGCCCCTTTGTTACCATCAGCCTGCGTATATGTGTGACCCCAAAGTCACCTGCACGTAGGCAAACTCCATGTTTAACAAGTTGCACTGATGAGACAGATGTGTTCACCCTCAATGCGCTATTGTGCATGTCTCTCATAGAGGCTTGTACCGTAGGCAAAATGTACAATGTGTATAAATGTCAGAACAACCTATGTGCAGGGGTGCCCGTTGTCTCCTGTCCTGTTTGATTTGTATATTGAGCCTGTGGCCCAGAGTATAAGGCAGAATGAAAAGATCACCCCTTTTGTTGCAAATGGGTTCACGAGGAAGCTAGCCCTGTATGCAGACGACTTGATTTTGTTGTCATCCAACGTTAACACTACCTTATCTGAACTGTTTATTGAAGTTCAGGCTTTTGGTAATCTGTCGGGCTATGAGGTAAACAACGACAAGACAGAAAATATGGCCTGGAACATTGCAGCTCAAGGGGTGAGGCTCTCCAAGGAGTTAAGATACCTTGGAGTAACAATAACTCAGGATCTTAGAGACATCCCCAAAAAGAACTTAGAGGGAGTCTCCAAGGAGGTGGATATACTTGAAAAGGTGGCAGAACATTCCGCTATCCCATTTCGGGCGGGTCAACCTGATCAAAATGAGTGTTTTACCTAAGTATGCCTACCTCTTTAATAACATCCCTTTGGAATTCGATAAAGGTGGATTACTTAAAATACAGGGTAAGATTTCTTCTTTTATCTGGGCAGGTAAGGGGATCAGGTTATCCTGGAAGAAACTGAGGCGAAAACTCTTACACGGTGGTATGAGCTTACCGGATCTTCAGCTGTACTGCTGGAAGTATCAATTAAAGAATTGTAGGATGCTACTTCTTAGGCCAGATAGCTCACTCATTGGCAGTATGTTTAAAGCTATGCTGCTAGATTTGGCTGAGGTAGGCTTTATGTATAAGTTTGGTGCTCCTAAATTCTTTAAAAAGGTCCGGCTCAAGATTCTGTATGCGGCGGCTAAGTTGTGGTCAGACTGTCGGGTTTGTTTGGGATTGTTCTATTACAGTGATTAGGCGCCAGTGTGGGACTCTCCAGGAACACCCGAGTGCCTTTTAGACGCTCTAGCGCAGCCGTTGAAAGACGCCGGTGTGGCGCACTGGAAGGACATTGTGGATGGCAGCAAATGTTTTTCCTGGGTTTTTTGGAAGAATCTTACCAGCGGTGCACTCTCTAGGTTTAAGTACTACCAAATTTTGTCATGGTGCAAGAGTCAACACTGGACTCTTCTGGAGGACAATTCCATGGAGGACGAGCTACAAGATCTGAGCCCGAAAAAGAAGGAAGTAGCACAGTGGTATAATCATCTCCTTGCTGCAGTCGATAGGAAGCTGGAACATCCATATCTGGTCTGGGAGAAGTGCTTGCCAAGTGAGGAGCTGAAAAAACTATGGCAAGTATCTTTAGGCACACTTTACCCGCTGATTAAATCTGCTGCACTAAGGAGAAACCACTTTTTTACGCTCCACAGGCTATACTGGTCCCCACTCAAACTCTCCAAAATTAAGGGCAATGGAGAAGCAAAATGTACGAGATGTGGTGCCCAGAAGGCGGATAACATCCATGTGTTCACTTCCTGCCCTCTGATCCAGGAGTACTGGGGCAATGTGGGTAAGACTCTGTCTGACGCCCTGGGCATGGAGGTGGAGGTAAGCCCTTCTGTTATTATGTTTGGCACTATATTGATGCCCGATGGGGCGTTAGGCCTCTCGGGGATACAGAATAAACTGGTGTTTTATTTGATCCTTCTGGCAAGGAGGGAGATTTGTAAGCTATGGCATCAGGCGCCCCCCCCCCCCCACTTGGAGAGCCTGGTGGAACTCTGTGAGATACTTTAGGGACTTAGACCAGAAGGTTAATGTTTATAGAGAAAGAACTGAATTTGGGTTATTCTGGAATCTGTTAGACCCTTTAGATTCTGATTAGATTGCTATATAGTGTCCAATGATTATACCTCTTGGTCAGCTCATGGTGTGTTGTGCGGGTGGTTCTCGCAAGAACATCAGCTGAGACTGGATCCCCAAGCAATGAGCAGCAGGGGCGGATCAGATCGAGAGGTTGCTTAAGCTACGGAGGTCATATGAGGGAAAAAAAAAAAAAGAACAACCTATGTGCAAAAGTGTAAGTCATAGATGGGATGTTGTCAAAAGCAGATCACACTCCGTGTCCAATACATCGTGGATCATGACAACCTGAAATTGCTGTCAATGATGACTCTGATACATACTGTAATAGTACACATATACCATGGTCCACATGCAGTGCCTCACATTGCTAAAACAACATTTACACTAAACAAGATGTCTACAGCTATTTCATTATGACTCATGTCCAAAATTAGGTACACAAAATGCTAATCCACAAAAGAAAATGTAATGCTTTATTCAGCCTTGAATTTTTTTTGTCATTAAATGGATAACAAAATGGCCAATGGCCAGTCCATTAGAATGTAGTCCTTCAGGGTGTAAACCCAAGGCTTTGGACACCCTGGCTCGGCTGCACTGCTACAACTAGGGGACATCTCCCCTGGAGGGGCATCTTGAGTGGCATGTCACGCACCGCAGGGACAGGATTAGGGTGTACCAGGATGGGTCATGGGAGGGATGGGGGCTACTGGAGTGTCGTGTTCCACTGCAGTGGATAGTTCGGATTGAGTGGGCATGGGCTCCACTGCAGTGGACAGGTCTGTATGAGGGGGCGGGGGCTCCACTGCAGTGGACAGGTCTGTATGAGGGGGCGGGGGCTCCACTTCAGTGTCTCTAACTGACAGAAGGTGTGGTGTTGTGGGAGGTGAAGTGCTTGTGGTGGGGGGGCCTAATCTTCTTGGGGATGGTGTAATGGTGTGGGCTTGCAACTGGAATGGTTACGGAGGTGTGAACTTTAGTAGGGGTGGCCTGGGCTCGGGTGCTTTTGGTTTTGGGGTGGCAGTGTGGGATGGTGGAGGGGTTTTAGATTTCTTAGTTCTGGGGGATGTACGGGTGGGGGCCTCACTCTTCCTACTCTTAGGGGATGGTGTGCGGGCAGGGGTGGCTCTCCTCTCTGTGCTAGGGGAATTCCTCCTCCCCTTGTGAGTCTGGTCTGATGTCTTAGTGGGGAAGAGGCCAAGGTCACAGAGGAAGAGCCTCTGGGAAGGGGGGGGTTGCAGGAGAGTCAAGGGTTGGGTTTTTGGAGGGAGAGGTAGGTGAGGAATGCCTAGTTTGTGTGGATGGGTGTGTGTGTTGTTTGGGCCTATCCCCTGTGTGTGTGATGTCAGTCCCCTGAGTGTGCGTGCGTGTTTTAAATGACTTTGTTTTAGCGTGTTGTGTGCTGCTTGTGTCTGTTGGGGTGTGTGCATGTGCCTGTGTAAGTGTGCTTTCGACAGGTAGGGTAGTGGGGCCTGTGGATGGGGCAGAGGTAGGAGGGGTGAGGGACTGCTGCAGGAGGGACACTGCTGCCGTCAGTGAGGAGGCCATGGATTGACTTGTCCGCTGTAGGGCAGACATGTTTGTTGACATGCCCTCCATGTATGACACCAATTGGGTCAAAAGACTGGTGTGGGCATGGAGGACACTCAGCATGGATGTCTGCCCCACATGTATCTGTTGTAGCAAATCCACAGACTCCGCACTCAGGGCAGCAGGGTAGCAGGGGTGACCGATGCAGGGGGTGCGGTGCCTGGGCCGAAGGAGACATGCACCCTAACACGGGAGGTTCCACGGAAACTTGGTATGGGAGCAGCTGTGAGGGTGGCGATGGTGGTGGTGGCGGGGGCAGCAGGGCCGTTTCTACCATTAGGCAAGACTAGGTGGCCGCCTAGGGCGGCAAAATGGCTAGGGCGGCAAAAGGGGGGGAATTTTTTTTAATTTGAACCTACGAAAGTAAAGCTAGGCGGCCGCCGAGTCTTGCCTAATGGTAGAAACAGCCCTGCATGCACGCTGCTGACTACCACTACCTAATGCGTCAGAAGAGGAAGTGTGCTTTAGCACGCTCAATTGATAAACACGAAAAAAGTATTGGTGATGCAAGACATCTCACAAACACGCACATTTCGCATCTAAACAAAATGTATTTTGGTAATCCAACCGCAAAGTGGATACGTACTCAAATACGCCGACTTTTGAACAAAAATAACCCCTACTGGCTGTGGAGTTCCAGCCCCCACCTGTAGATAAAATGTTGACTAACGGTTTATGGTCCGTTCTAAGGGTAAACTTGCTGCCCCACACATACAACCTATAATGTTCAACTGCCCATACGCATGCAAGAAGTTCTCTTTCAATTACGGCATATTTCCGCTCACATTCATTTAAAGTGCGCGAAGCAAAAGCGACATTCCATTCATCCTTCCCTTCCTTTTGTGAAAGAACTCCGCCTAAACCATACAGACTTGCATCCACTGTAATAATGCATTCTTTCTTCATGCGAAAGGGTTTTAAAGTGGGTGCATTCACAATATCTCTTTTTATACTATCAAAAGCTCCTTGTTGTTCTTTTGTCCAATTAAATTTTACATTCTGCCTTAACAAAACTCTTAGAGGTTCCATTTTGGTTGCAAATCCTTCTACAAATTTACTATAGTATTCGCACATTCCTGCGAATGACAAGAGTTGTTCTTTGTTTGCTGGTGATGGAGCTTTAACTATGGCATCAACATTAGTTTTTTGGAATTACTCCGTCCCCGGACAACGTATGTCCCAAATACTCAACCGATCGTTTAAACAACTTGCATTTGTGTGCCTTTAGCGTGAGCCCATGATTCTCTAATCTCTTACAAACCTCATTTAAATGCATTAAATGCTCAGGTTCATTTCTTGAAAAGATTAAAATATCGTCCTGGAAGCATTTCACATATTCATCTATGTCCCTGAAAATGTGAAACATTACCCTCTGAAAGACTGACGCTGCTGACGCCAGCCCAAAGGGCATTCTTGTGTATTGATATAAGCCAAACGGTGTGATAAAAGCTGTATATTTTTTGACTCTTCCATTAATTCTATCTGATGATAAGCTGAACGTAAATCGAGTGTGGAAAAAATTTGTGCCCCTTCAAACATAGAAACTACCTCGTTGATATTCGGAAGAGGGTGACAATCCACCACAATGTTTGAGTTAAGGGCTCTCAAATCCACACAGACTCTCAATTTTTGGTCAGGTTTGCGGACCAAAACAATGGGTGAAACCCATTCGGAAGATTCAATAGCTTCAATAATGCCTTCATCAGATAGTTCCTTTAACATTTCCCTGAGTTCTTCCCTGATGTTAATCGGTACTCCTCTAATTTTCTGTTTAATTGGCACAACATTCTCTTTCAATATAATTTTATGAGTAAAATTCTTCAATTTCCCTAATTCATTGCAAAATACTTTGTTGTATTTTCTAACTAGGTTTCCTTCCCTACAGTTCGATTCAAGTTCTGTGTTGACCACTGCAATATTGTTAAATAATCTATCATCACATAATGACACTGGTTCGTTAGACCTTGGGTTTAATGTTAAACCTAATTTATATTGATCGCGCCATCCTAATACATTAACACCTTTTGGTGTAATATATAACTTCACCACTGCACATCTACCTTTGAAATATAACTCTACCTGAAAAAAACCTTCAATATCAATTTTTGTGCCATCAAAACTCTCCGCTATTATATCAGATGGTTGTAAACTGTCATACTGTATCACATGACCTAATAGTTCATGAAAGTATTCACGTGTGATGATTGTCCATGGAGAACCCGAATCAACCATAAGTCTGAGTTTTTCTCCTAAAATTTGGAATTCACAATTAGGAGATTTCATTATATTATCTGGAACACCATCAATAATAGACACAACAAATCCTTTGTTCATTTCTGATGTATGATCACAAGGTTGTGTAAAATCCTTACTATCTACAACATAGGATACTGCACCACGTGCCTGTGTAATGTTGCGTTTGTGATCCCTGCATACACTACTGAAATGTCCTGTTCTGCCACAGTTTTTGCATTCTCTACCTATTGCAGGACATCCTGGAAACGAAGCAATGTGAGACTTGCTGCCACACCTATAGCATACACTATGATTAAAGGCCATGTCATTTCTTTTGTGAAATTGTGTGTAATGTGGTTTGTTTCCACTGAATCTCATGTTAGGTATGTAACGTGTTTGATGCTGTTCACTTTTGGGTTTAATGGCACATATCTCTTCTTCCTTAGTGGTTACATTAGCTTTTGTTTAACAACTTCCATCCACTTTTCAGATTGTTCTAATGCTTTGGCTTCAGCTATGGCTTGAGTCAAACTGGGATCTCCCATGACCCATAATTTTTCTTGAATTTTCTTATTCTTTACATGTACAATTATTTGATCTCTTATCATTTCATCAGTGATAAGGCCAAAATTACAGTGTAAGGACAAAGCTCTTAAAGCTGTCAAAAAATCATCGAACGATTCTTCATCTTTTTGTGTTCTGGTATAAAATTTAAATCTGTTTAAGGCAATGCTTGTAACAGGTTTAAATCTTTTCTCCATTCTCATTAAGGCCTCAGTGTAAACATTGAAATTATCTCCACTTTCGTTGTCAGGTGCAGCCATAGGTGGTAAAGTTCTAAAAACTACCTGTCCCTCAGAGCCTAAACAATGTAAAAATATACTTTTTTTCCTTTCTGCACCCATTCGTTCCCCATCTATGGCCTTCATATATGTACTGAATTCTTCCCTCCACCTTGACCATGGTATAGGTGGGTCCCCTTTAATTGTAAAAACTTAGCTGGTGGGTCGATCTGCATTTTGAATTGTGTAATATAATAAACTGATTTATAGAACAGTAAGTAATAATATGATAGTACTTCTAGCGTGTGACATTTAGAATATAATACATACCAAGTGTATGTAGTGGTCTTTAACACATATTAATACCTTAAGCATGTGTATTTTCCCAATCAACATAAAAAAAATACTTTATAGAGTACGACCGTCATAAATGTGTTGCTTTGCTTTCTTTGCCTTTTTTGAATATTGTTCAGTCATAGGGATAATGATAATTTCATGAAAATGAGTTAACGTAAACTTGACACCATACAGTGAGAATTCCCCGAAATTTTTTTTTTTTTGAACCGGACTTACTTTGATTGAATTAGTATTAAATATACTTAAATAAGCTTCTTTTGCGAAATAGCGGTCCCGATATGCTTCTTGAAAAGAGTTCCTGGTTACCGCGGTAACCAAGATGGTCGCTGATGACGTTGCACGTTTTGGACGTGAGCGTAGATTGTAGAGACAGCCGGGATTGAAGTCGGAGGTGCACGTGTTGCAGTGACGTGTCTGGAAATGGAGCGTGCGTGGGGAATTCAAAGGATGTCCAACAGAAAAATAAACTGACGGATCAGGCCTTCAATGAAATACGGTAGGCTGAGATCGTTAACAAAATTTGTAGACTGTGCAAACGCTGCAAACGCAAGCCGGCTGCAGCGGCGCTCACCAAGCAAGTTGCAGGGGCGCTCACTGACAAAATAAAATCGCAGGCTGCCACAGAAATGGCTTGGTGAAAAGATGCGGTGCAGAGGCGGCACACACCGCTATCGAAGTAATCTCTGCGGGTGCAATCAGAGCACAGTACAGTATTTAAAGCAGCCGCCGGTGCAGTCACCTCACTGAAATATACGCACAGATGATGCCGCGTCTTACACACAGTTATAGAAATAATCTCTGCCGCGGGTGCAATCAGAGCACAACTCAGTTATCAAAGCAGCCGCCGGTGCAGTCGCATCACTAAAATGCACGTACAGATGATACTGCTAACACAGACTCTCCCGCTGGTGCAATCAAAACACAATAGAGATGAAATACAGCCGCAGGTGCTATCAGATCACTGGTATAAGGGGTTTAAAGTTGAGCAGAGATGAGACTGGTAGGAAGTATACTAGTGTGCTTTTAAGTTCCAAGCAAGTAGATTAAAAAAAATGGATTTCCAATAAAGTATGGTGGGACTGGTACAATACTTTTAAATTTTCTCCATGGGTTCAAGAAACACTCTGTACCTGTGCTGATGTATATGACAAGAGTGGTTCTTCAGCTCGTCGCCAAATGTAAAAATGAGTCCAATATTCTTAGTTTTGAAGAAGGTTTATTTTCAGTTTCAGCACAGCAATGTAGGTCCATCCATTAACAGCTCCAGATGCAACTGGGCAACAGACAAGATATCAGTATGAAACAAACCTTGCGGAATCTAGAATGTCAATGGAAAGTAAACATAGCGCATGCCAGGGCTGGCAAGGAACCAGGTGATGTAACAAAGGAGGAAGGATAGAGAGGGAGGGTAAGAAGGAGGAATGAAGATGTAACACTGTTGCATCGCCAGAACCCTCAAAACTATTGAAAACTATGAATTTCCATCCAGTCTTAAGGGCTTAGGGTGCGTATGCGCACCACGACTGACTCACCAGCACGGTTGATTCCACGACTGACCTAGAGAAGCGTCCTTTCACTGCACCGGAAGGACTAACGCTCTGTAAGAAGGAACACAAATAAGGGGTTGAGAGACCAGCCACCAGGTGCGGTCAACGTGTGGATAGATTTCCTGGAGGTGTCTTGTCTGTAATTTTTCCATGAAGAAGTGGGTGAGCTGCAGCGAACAGCTCTCGTTTTCACCGTTCATATCCCCAGGGACAGGCTATGGTGCCGTCATTCCTCGTTATGCGTTTTTGCCTGGCCTGTAGATTTTTCTGCACGACGGCTTCCTACGTTGTGCCCTGTGTGCTCTGCATGATTTTTCTGTCCCGCAGATCAGTGCTGCACGTTGTTGATCTCCACCAGACTGCTCGTCCCGGTCCTGCAACAATTCACTGCGGAGTTTAATGAGGAGAGAGGACCCGGGAGAGGAGGTGATAAGACTGGGGAGTTCAGAGAGGAGAGGTGCAGAGAAGGACCAAAGGGAGAGAGAGGGGAGAGGTGCAGAGGAACAACTGCAAACTGAGGCGTGAGAAGAGCTGAGGGAAACGTGCAGAAGGAGACGCGAGGGGTGAAGAGAAAGACCCGCGGGAGGAGAGGCGCACGGGGTGACATGTGAGGGTCAGAGGGAGCCATGCACGAGGGGCAGTGACTGGTGCAGAGAGCTCTGCAGAGGAGAGAGGGGATCCGGAAGGAGGCCTCCTGGAAGAGAGGCGCCGAACACCGAGGTTGCGGGGATAAGAAGGGAGCGCAGGAGAAGAAGTGAAAGGTAGAAGGAGGAAGCAGGGAGCGCTCCAGGGTAAGCGGGAGGCGCCTTGGGAGAAGCGAGAGCTGCCAAGTGAAGGTGGGAGTGCCGGCATCGGCATGTGGGATGAGAAGGGCCCGAGGACAGAGAGTTCAATGATCCATGCAAGAGGGAAGGGGCACCGGTGACGCGAGAGCAAGGACACTACTGAGGACTGTCACTGAGCGAGAGGTGCTGAGGGGTGCTACCCACGGAGAGGCACTGAGGACTGGCACTGATTGAATGATAGTGAGGGGCAATGAGGACTGGCACCGAGGATTGGTACTCACAGAGGGGCACTGAGGACTGGTACTGAGCGAGGTGTACCGAAGACTGGCGCTGAGGACTGTTACTAACAGAGGGGCACTGAGGACTGTCACTGGAGAGGGATTATGCGGACCGGCACTGAGCGAAGGGCACTGAGGATTGGTACTCACGCAGGGCCACTGAGGACTGTTACTGAGCGAGCAGTACTGAGGACTGGTGCTTAAAGAGGACTGACCCTGAACAAGAAGTACTGAAGACTACTATTAACGAGGGGAGGGGGTAGGGGTCCGAGGACTAGTATTTGTGAAGGTCATTGAGGACTGGCACTGAGGGGAACTGAGACTGGCATTGAGCGAGGAGCACTGAGGACTGGCACAATAGGGAGGGGTATTAAGGACTGGCACTGAGAATTGGTACTCACTGAGGGTCTCTCAGGACTGATACGGACCAATTGAGCATTGAAGACTGTGTTGAGTGAGGGGTACAGAGGACAGGTACTGACCAAGTGACCCTGAAGACTGTGTTCACTGTGGAGTACTGAGGGCAGGTACTGACCGAGTGAGCCCTGAAGGCTGTGTTCACTAAGGGGTACTGAGGGCAGGTACTGACCGAGTGAGCATTGAAGACTGTGTTCACTGATGGGTACTGAAGACAGGTACCTACCGAGGGAGCATTGACGACTGTGTTCACTGTGGGGTACTGAGAGCAGGTACTGACTGAGTGAGCATTGAAGACTGTGTTCACTGAGGGGTACTGAAGACAGGTACTGACAGTGAGCATTGATGACTGTGTTCACTGAGGGGTGCTGAAGACAGGCACTGACAGAGTGAGCATTGAAAACTGTGTTCACTGAGGGGTATTGAGGACAGGTACTGGCCGAGTGAGCATTGAAAACTGTGTTCACTGAGGGGTATTGAGGACAGGTACTGGCCGAGTGAGCACGGAAGACTGTGTTCACTGATGGGTACTGAGGACAGGTACTGACCAAGTGAGCCCCGATGTCTGTGTTCACTGATGGGTACTGAGGACAGGTACTGGGTGAGTGAGCAATGCAAGTTACTATTTTTGTTGTTTATGGTTTTGAAAACGAGGTGCACTTGACGCCTCTGTGGTATTTAAACACAAGGCTCTATTGGGCATCCGTGTACATAGTTCTGTGAGTGTATGGCTACCGTAACAGTCTGGCCTGGGCCTTTCGTTGAGGTCGTTTGCAGGACTGACTGTTGTGATCGTGTTTCCTGATAGTAAATGAGAGTAACATATAAGGGTTCGGCAGTAGAGGGTGTGCCTCTCTAGACTGGATGGCAGGGGGAGAGAGTGATGGTAGTAAAAGGGAGGGGGCGGTATTTTTCAATTCTCGCCTAGGGCGGCACAACACCTAGAAACGGCCCTGGGGGGCAGACTCAGATGTTGTGGCCTCTGCACTGGTAACACCCCCCACCACAAGGGAGTCATCACTGGAGCTTGATTGGTCCTCTGTAGATGTTGATGTCTCAGAGCGGCCCTCAGCGTGGCTCCCCTCACCCTCCATGCCACTGGGTCCCTCCTCCTCACATGTGGACCCAGTCTGGCTAGCCGCTTCCTCCTGTTCCGTGGAACTGTCTCCTCCAGTAGCCGTAGATGATGCTGTGAACAAGGATGAGAAACAGATTCACATCAGTCATCTGCATACACATGACACATGAGTTCAAGCACAACACATCCCAGAGCAAGCCTTTGCATTACGTTAATGTCACTTTACATTATCATTGCACCAATGTGAACATGGCACTTGTCAGTCTGCCACTGAACCATGGTTCCCAAAAGCATGCTGGTAATGGAACCATCATTACGATGTATTTCAAAGAGCACTAAACACATGTTCATCAATGCACACATCTGCCTGTAGTCTGATCTGAAATGCTCCTGACTGTCATGTGTCGCTACGTACATGTCTCATCACATGCAAGGGAGTCTGGAAAAGACAGAGCTAATGGGATGTACAAATTGATAAGTTGCGATTCAGGGTAGGATGTCTCCAAAGACAAGGAATGAGTGTTTAGAGTGGGGAGTGGTACTCCTGTGTATGTTGTGCCCTCACACACCCTTGCGAGTGTAAAGCATCATCATTGGGCACTGCTCCTCAGTCATGCGTTTGCATGGTGTTGGTTTTTTTACCAAGCATGACGAGTACTGTCTGTAGTCCATTGCATTGCTTGCTTTCCAACACCATGACCTTTTCTTCCCCCCTCTCCTTTTTTTCCCTTGTATTTTGTCTCCATTAGGTTTGAACTAGAGTACACGGATAAGACGTTACTCTAATGTACTCTAATGTACTTCATTCGTCCTCAACGACTGTACGGTACGAATATAGGGTGTTTTTTTCCCTGATTCCTCCCTTTCACTACCATTATTCACGGTCCTGATGAAGCGCTCCGGGATCCACTAGGGACCAAATAGCAGTGTGAAACATGTCGACCTTTCACTTTTAACACTACTACACTGTCACACGGGTTGAGAGAAGTGGGATCCTATTTTTTCCCTCTCTATCTGCATTAAGTGCATCTCCATTCCCGTCCAGATTTTAGCCTAACCCTGAGGATCCTTGAATAAATTCATTAGGGCACCAACGGGTTATTTTATTTTCACTTACACTCACCACTTGGCCCACACACCCACACACACAACTGCGGCAACTCCTAAAAGATCTCCATCAGAGTGCCCTCTTGGAGGGCCCGTGAGGGACTGCAGCGCCACCCCCACGAGGAGCAGTGCCCAATGATGATGCTTTACACTCGCAACTAGCTCCTTGTCCCTCCTTCTTCAGAATTGTGGTTACAAATTGATAAGTTGACATGTTGAACATAATGCCATCACCAGTCATCATGATGGGCTGATGTCATGAACGTGAATGCTATAATGGTCTGCATGCAGGACAACAGACAAGTACCAATACTGCACCGTCATTAACTTTCATGTGGCATACTATGCCACTGGCCTGTGTGGTCAAACGGTCTGTACTGACTATTGTGACAGGGGCAATGAATCACAACGTGAAAGTCACCACTGTGCCACAATCATGCAAACCCTATCAAAACAACATCTGTAGTGGGCACGTATACATGTCCACTTTGTGCTACACCCCATTAGATGAGTCTGACAAGCTCACGTTGTTCTACTTATACATTGGAGTACATTAATTAACACATCCGTCTCCATGAACTTTCAAATTGCTCCCAGGAGGGATGGGATGCTGCATATACATCCATGTTGAAAACAACACCATGCATAGTCAAGGGATGACACACGCATGTTCTGTCCTGTGTATGTGAGCCAACTACCAGACATAAGATGTCTGTGCAAAGTACCAATATTTACTTCCTGTGTATCATGAATGTTATGCCTGTACACAGTGACACAGAGTCAGACACATGAATCTAAATTTAACAATGTTGGAAGTGTTGCCTGGCACACCTGAATCAGATGTGACAGTGTCTCAGATGGCCTGACTTGGCATACCTGTCCTTGGTCCATGTGTAACACGTGATTACACATAGAACTATGCAAGTGACTACACAATTTGGACACTTATCCATTACAGTTGTCTGAGGCTTCTACATTGGTATCACCTACTGCACAGGTGTGTAGCATATTGTTCGCAAACCGGTGTTTCCCTAGGTCACCATTTTGAACATGTATGTATGTTCCACACAGAGTACAGGGCAAATATCAGTCAATGTGCTGACACAGGTGAGACAATTACATCACTCATGATGGACTACTCAATGCACCTGTTGTATATGTTGTGGCTCACATTGACCTTGAACTCCAGAAAATTCACAGGGCCTAAGTGACACATGTCACAGACGGAAAGGGAGACACCTGTGTATCAGATGTTTATGGGGCATCATTAGATTTAGCCACAGAAGTGGTGTCTCAGCAGACAGTCGACCTGTGAGAGGGTTACCAGGCTGAGGGAGTGAAACATGCATTTCAAAAAGAGTTCACTGACAAGGCACATACTCACCCACTCCTTGCTGCTGTCTGGCCTTCAACTGCCCCTCCAGGTCAGGGAAGACCACCTTCAGTACCCGGAGCATGTGGGGGGTCAGGGTCCGTCGTCCGCCCTTTTGAAAGGAGGTGACAGCTTCAGCTGGACTCTTGCTATCCTCCGGGACCAGCCACGGAGGTCCTGCCACCTCTTCTGGCAGTGGCTGATGTGGCGTTTGTAGACCCCCACAGATCTCACTGCCCGGACGATGGTCTGCCAAATATCCTGCTTCTGATGGGCGTCGACCTGTAAGGATGACATAGTGACACACCATTACTACACATGCTACATATTCTTTCATCACACACTTGGACATATAGGTCATGGTTAGAAGGGCTGATAATGTGTAGAGCATGCACAAGTATCCTCAGGGGCAGTTGTCCTGTGTGCAAGTCTGCCTTAACAACATGATGACAGTGCAATTGAAATCTAGCCACCAATTACACTTTTACATCACTGTACCTGTCCAGAACATCAAAGTACACACTGTAAGACTCACAATGACTATGTGTGCATACTTGCCCTTGGGATCACAATGCTACTAGTGCCTGGTTAGAAAAATGCCCATTTGAAAAGGCAGTGTAATCAACACTCACCTGCTCCCCTGGTTTTCCATACAGCTTGCTGTACTGTGGAAGGAGGCTGTCCAGCAGGGCCTGGTTCTCCTCCTCAGTGAAAGCTGGTGCCTTCTCCACAGTACGTGCCATTGTAGAACACAGAGGATGCAGAGACAGCAGCAGTAGCCAGGAATGTAGTTAAGTTGCATGCAGTGCAGGCAAGTGAAGTCTCTTGGGAACAACCAGACTTATATCTGTGCAGCAGAGGCAGATTCTGTTCCATGCGTCCAAAGCGATAGGTCCGAGTCGGTCGCATTATCCAAATTGGGCCAATCCATGGCATTGCACGCATCTGACACGCCTACAGCATCGCTCAAATCTTCAGCTTCATAACACTATTGAGTTTTATACATTGTATTTACAAACCAACCGAATCGGTTTGCACGCGATTCGTACACGTTGCGAAAACGCATCTGTCCCCATGACGACCAATAGCCAATGTGTGTGCGTCCGCCTCCATTCGTATGTGTACGACGCGTCTTTTGAATACTCACCCGCGTCTGTCCCCATGACGACCAATAGCCAAGGTGTGCATCCGCCTCCATTCGTATGTGTACGACGCGTCTTTTGAATACTCACTGCGTCTGTCCCCATGACGACCAATAGCCAAGGTGTGCGTCCGCCTCCATTCGTATGTGTACGACATGTCTCCTGATAAATCATCCGCGTCTGTCACCATTACAGTCAACAGCCAAAGGGGGACAACAACACGTTTTGTTTGAGGCTCAGGTGCCCTACACTATTCAATGAGCATGTCAGACAGTACATCAAAACATCATGTTCTGCTGTTGTACATTTGTGGGTACAGTGATTGACATGTCACATTGGACAGAGCACTTCATAGCTCACACTCCCATGATGAGCCAACCTTCATGTGCCCCAAATACTTAGTTTGTGAGGAACATCACAACAGTCAGTGACCAATTCATAGATCACCCTCCTAGGCCTGGACACAGTCCCAGGGTGACAGTGTCATCCCAGGTCACATACAGCCATAATGACGGCTTCAATGGCCTGTGTGTTTGATTGTGCATTGTGTGCAGTCATTTCTGAGTGAATCCCGAATATCTGAGGCTTGGACAACGCACACACTCCATAGTTGATGTTGTTGATGATATTCACTTGGACATCAACATTAATTTGGCATGTGACTTGCTGTTGTGTCTTTGTGTCACATACATACCTGTTTGTTTGTGTAACTAAATGTGATGTACATCATGAGTGTTAATGTATGTGATGGTTCATGTATGTCAGCCCTTACATCATGACAGTGTCCAGGTGGCATTACATGATCCCTGTGTGTGTACCTTTCCACCACATGTCAGTTGTTGCAGACATCTATCTGTGACAGTTGGTTAGGTGTGTGTTTAGTGTGTAATGTTAGATTAAATGGACTGTGACAGACACCATTGATTATTTGCAGCACAGCCTTGCAATTGTGCAGAAACCATCATGATTTTGAATGTTGTCTGAGGGTCACATAGCTGGCCTTTGTGTCACTGCTCAACATTACACACCTGACTACATTGAGTCTTGCATTGATGTAGCATATGATTTATTGCATGTTACTTGCCACATTAGAATATGGAATGACTAAACTTGTATTTGTAACCTATGTACCACAGGATACCAGCTGTCCACAGACCCTTCCCCGACCTCGAGACCATGGTAGAACGTGACTGCATCAGACGTTACCGCTTCACCAGACCACTCATTGAGGATTTGGCAGAGCAGTTGGCCCCACATTTGCTGCCTGGACGCCCATATCCTACTGCGCTGACCCCCAAGGTGAAGGTGATGGCAGCCCTACATTTCTTTGCCACGGGAACCTTCCAGTATACTGTGGCTACTGCTGGTGGGATGTCACAGACAATGTTTAGCCGTGTGCTCAGAGATTTCTTGGAGGCAATGTTACATTTCCTGAACACATACATCAAGTTCCCAACACCAGGGCAGTTTGCCGACATCAAGAGTGACTTTTATGCTTTGGGCAGAATGCCACATGTAATTTGCTCCATTGATGGTACACATGTTGCTTTGGTCCCACCACATGCCAATGAGCTTACATACAGGAATCGTAAGCATTTCCACTCTATTAATGCCCTGGTGGTATGTCTGCCTGACATGACTATCTCACATGTCTGCGCGTGTTTTCCCGGGTCAGCACACGACGCCTACATTATGAGACACAGTAGGATCCCACAGATGTCTCATCTGCCAAATCAGCGTGCCTGGCTTGTTGGTGGGTAATGTTGTCTGTCTATGTTGTGTGTTGCTTGCATGTCAGGTTGTACCCTGTTTTCAGACAGATGAAGTCTGTTCTGTTCGAATTTAGGTGACTCTGGATACCCCAACATGCCGTGGTTGCTGACCCCACTCAGGAACCCTGTCACCCCTGCAGATTTTCGGTATAATGAGGCACATGGGCGGACCAGGCAAGTGATTGAGCGGACATTTGGGCTACTGAAAAGCAGATTTTGCTGCCTGCACCGTACAGGAGGAGCCCTCCAATATGCCCCAGCAAAGGTGTGTAAGATCATCATCGTGTGCTGCATGCTACACAACATGGCAGTGAGGAATGAGCTACCTCTCATTCAAGATGACGTAGACCAGCAGCCTCCAGCAGGGGTGGATCCTGGCCTGGGGCATGTTGCCAGTGATGAGGAGGAAGAGGAGGAGGATGTACGGAGACGGCTCATCAACAACTTCTTCTCATGATTGTGAGTATGCACTAGTGATTTGATAAAGCAGTTTGTTAGCATGATATATGTCTGTTTTGCAATATATTTGAATATGTGTGGATGTATGATACTTCACATGATCCTTAGAGTAGTTTTGTGTCTAATTTGTTGGTATGGTCACCAGTACAGTGGTTAGATGACTCCTAGCCAGTGTGCACATGTTCACAATTTGAAGTATGAAATGTCTCTTGGAGTAGTCTGCAATTTATTTGGTGTGTAAATACTGTTCCATGTCTCTATTTTACAGGGTCCTTTGGCTGTTGCATGGAGACATGTGACCTCCCAGACAGACAATGCAGTTGCAGATAGAAAGTCTTATTGGTATGAGGAATCTGTGCCACACACTCACTTCTGAATTATTTCCACGGTCTAGTATGATGTGCACTTGTTGTCACAGTGTGATTTGTAATTTTTTTAGGTGGAGGCAACATGTTGGGCCTGAGTAATAAATGTCTGCTCCACATTGAGGTGTGCCTTGTTTGTTTCCACACATCCAACTTTCATTTACATACTGTATATGTTCCCAGATGTGCAGTTCCTCGAACAATGAATATAGTTTGTGAATAGGAAGGTGCATTCATTTTACATTAGTGGAGGTTATGAGGATCCATGCCATGTACTATGTGTGTTGTGCTGACCTTGTGTGTATCTCCCATATGTGTCAGGTTACATATACTCACAAGACAGTTGGATAGTCTGATGTACTTGTATTTCAGCCAATGTCATTGTCATTCCATTACTAGCTTTTTGTATCATCTTTTCATCAGAGAACAGTTTAGCATTCACGACAGAAGCAAGTATTGTGTGAATATCGATTTATTGCAGTGCCTGTGTGATTTTTGAAATATAAAAGTTATAGTGCTGTACAAAGGTTAGGAGTCCAAAGTTCAGAGGAGTTGGTAGTGCCAGTAGATGAAATTCTCAGAGCCAAGTCCAAGTCATATGAATGATTGGTCCAACTTAGACCCTCCCTCCCAGTTGGGAAAGTTCAGGGACTGTCAACTGAGTGAACGCTCAGCACACAATGGAGGATATCAGGAGCAGGTTGTCACTCCCTGGGGGGAATGCATATCCATCTGTCTCTCAGTTGCCCTTTAGAGGACGACCCCTCTTTTTTTTGGGTGGGGGATCCTCAGGTGCAGGCTGCCACGGTGCAGGGGACTGTCCGCCAGAGTCCTCATCCCTCCCTGTGGCAGTTGCAGATGTAGAAGCAACTGATGTATTGGGCACACAGGGGGGGTGGGGTCATGTTGTTTGCAATCTGGCGGAGACAGGTGAGTATGTCCCTGTGCACCGCTGTCAGGTCATCAATTTTGTCCATTTTGGCCTCCATCCTGGCCATGTGTTGTTCCATGTTGGCCTGATAGGCAGCCTGCTGTTGTTTGATGTCCCTGAGGATCCCAACTACCTGGCCAAAGTCTCCGGTGCAATCTCCGTAGGCATGGAGTATACTTGCCAACTGTGGGTCAGCTTGTTCATCAGCACCAGCTGCCTGATGTGACCTCTCCACACGACCCCTCCCACCACCCCGACCCACACGAGCAGGGCCGGTTGGTGCAGGCACAGACAACACTGGGCCTCCTTCATCGTTGCCAGTGGTGATGTTGTCTGCTAAATCAAGAGTGCCCTGTGATGCTGTGCTCTCTGGGTCTCGTAGTCTTTGTGTGTCCGTGTGGGTAGTGGTCATCTTGGTGTCAACAGATGTTGCAGGAGTGGTCACAGGTGGTGCTGGTGGCACAGCTGCTGGTGCTGCATGCTGACCCACACCGGAGGGGCCAGGTAGGTCATCGTCATCCGTTGAGGACTGAGAGATGTCCACACCGGAGAGCTCAGGGTCAACCAGAGTCTGGGACTGGGATTGGTCTCCTGTTCCTGCAGTGTCCCCAGCAGGCCCTGTGGTAAGATGAGAGACACAATGTTTGTTGTGTTTTAGCACAGTTCATCGTATCATACACATTACATTAGCTATTGTATCAGTACATTGAATAGTCCTGTATCGTCACAGACCTAGGCCTATGTTTTCGGCAAACATAGTGATTATGACAAGAAGTGTTTTGCTGAGCATGTCCAGCTCTGTGCATGTTGTGTTCATTTGACTGTACATAGGCATTGACTGGCAAGTGACACCCTGTGCATGACACAGCTGTATTGGTATTTCACACATCTGTCCTTTTCATATGATATAAGTACTCTTCCTCTTACAATATATTTCAAGATATGTGCATGTGTGCTGGCGTTTGTGCATGTATTTTGCTGGCAAATTGGTGTGGCTACCTACACAATCACAGCCCGGAATGTATGTTGTGTTTGGTTAATGGTATTTAGATGAATGTGTTCCTAGTTCTTGTCTCATTGCACGAATGTGATTGGCTGTCAGTAGCAAATGGTTTGACTGCTTAGCTTTGTGCCTGATCACATCATGTATATTGTCCTTGTCCTCCATGGATAGATGAGTTAACCAAGGCTGCTTTCCTGCTTTTTCGGGCTCAGAGCTGTGAGGTACAGATGTTTGTGTGCTTGTGTTATGCTGCTGGAAGTTGTAGCCCTCCTCCCACTCAGTCCAGCTCACTCTTCGTGGACAAAGTATCAAGGACAGTGAGGGGAGTGTAGTGGCAGGGATGCTGACGATGCTGCATGATGTAGGAGTTAAATACAACTCCCAACAGTGCTTTGGGTACATGGCACCATGCTACAGTGTCAGCCAACTTGTTGTTGCCCTTCCATTCACTGTCAGGTATCGCTTGTCACTGAAGGACATGTTGCTTTGTGTGTGGGTAGTCATGAGTGCTATGACTGCAACTCACACCATGTCCTGTACTCCACACACCTTCCCAGCCAGCCCAGGGAGCACACCTGGGACAATGCATCCCCAGACAGTGATTGGAAATGTACAGTGAAGATGGCTGTGAGAGGGGAGTGGTGTGAGAGGCCCAGGGCCTAGTTGTGACTTGTAGCCAATTCATACATGAGGCCCATCTCTCAGCCATCTTGCCGGTCCTTTTCCACTCCCTGTGTGATGTGCATGGTTCAAGGTGGGCATGTGGGGGCCATGTGGGAGGGGGACTGTTGGCTGTGACTACGACTCCCATCAAGCTTTCGGCTACACCCACCTTCCCAGCAGACCCAAACTTCCTTCCTTTTGACTCTGCTTCCCTGTGAGTGAGTGAAACCATGCTGGCAAGATGGCTGACAGTGGTGGTTGCTGTTTTGAACCCAAAGCCTTGCTGTTATTTAGTAAGTTGTTACATATCATGAAATAGTTACATATTACTCAGAGATTGCAGGTATTTTGTTGGTCTAACTTGCATACACGTCACAGGTTCATTGGCTTCATGTGGGAGTGGCTTGGCTGACGCTGATTTGTATTGCTGTGTCCCTGACCGTGATGTCTGTGGCTGTGTATTTGCTATCAATATTGGCAATTTGAGTCTGTACTCACCAGGCTCTGGTACTCCTGATATTGCATGTACGCCCTCCGGTGGTAGGATGGCCCGCACCTTCTCCTCCCAGGTAGTGAAGTGCACAGGAGGTGCAGGAGGGCAACCGCCAGCCCGCTGACTGAGTTCGTTCTCTCTATAGATGAGCTTCTTGACCCTCCTTCGCACATCATAGTACCTGTTCTTGATATCCTCCGTTGTGCGCGGGCAAGGTGCTTGAGCGTTCACCTTGTTGACAATCCTCTCCCACATCTTGGTTTTCTGGGACAGGGGGCTCTGTTGGACCAAGGTGCCAAATAAATGTGGCTCTACTCTGAGAATTTCATCTACCATGACTTACAACTCACTGTCTGTGAACTTTGGATTCTTCTTTGGGGCATGATGATGGGTGGTGGTGGAGATGGATGTGTGGGTGAGTGTGAAGGTGAGGGTGGGTGAGTATGAGTAAAGGTGTGTGTTTGTGAGTGTGCTATTTGACAGGTGGTGGTGGTGGTGTACAAGTTGTGTGCTGTGTTGGTTTGGAGTGTATGTATCAGTGTAGTGGTGGTATCTGCTGCCAGGTCTGTTGAATTTGCAAAGGATCATGGTAAGGATTTTGGCCCTTTATATAGGCGGAGTTGTGGGTGTGCCTTGTATGTTTTTTGTGGGTTTTTTGCATTTGACAATGCTTGTTTGGACTATTTCTGTCTGTTTCTGTTGTATTTTGTTGAGCATGGAGGAAACGTTCCGTTGACCGCAACGGATGCATATTCATGTATTTGAGGGGTAGTCCGAGTCTGTCCCAATAAGGCTACGCTATGTAGCATAGTTCACGTACGAGTCGGTCGCGTCCGGCTCTTGCCGGGAGATTTAGCTCGGACGGAATGATTCCTGTCCGAGTAGTTCATCCGTATGGTGCTCCGTGCGAGTCGTTTGTATTTGACACACGTTGGATCGTACTACGTCGGTCGGACAGCGCGCATACGTGTCGGTTGGAAAACATTCCAGGTTTGTGTCGGTCGGGAGCGAACGAGATCGGAATCGGCCCCTAAGGGTGAAAATGCAACACAAAGAGATGATGGACGGAATGTTGGACATTGTCAAACATTAAGCCCAGTCACAGATCTGGGTTTGTTTTGGGTCCAGCTGGAAGTGAAAATAAGAAAGCCCCATCACTGCCTGCAGATTGCTGCGCCGAAAGGAATGCAGACAACATGCGGGTGCTGCTGAATTATGTCCCAGTGTCAGAAAATGACACCAGAACAAATTCAACATGTTTCCCTGAGGCGGTCAGATCCCAGAACCAGCCCAAAAAAACCAGCAGGAACCGGCAGGATAGCCCTCCTTTCCAGCACTGCCCTGCACTAGTACATTGTGGCAAAAGGACCCTAGCTTCAAGGACTCTTTTGAGTCGTACAAAGAAGAAATTTCTGGTTTCAGTGTTTTTAAATTGGAAAGTCTAAATCAGGAAGTTACAAAGTTACATTAGGAAGTCTAAATTAGGAAGTTAAAGTTACGCTTTGCTGGGAGCAGCCAGAAAATTAAAATGCCCCCCTCACCCCCACTTTGAATTCCTGACACCGAGTGACAAAACAAGTAAATCCAACCCTTCCCAGAATAGTTTTGTTCACCCTAAATCTCCGTTTATCTATCCATTCACACTGCCACCATTCCCTCCACACACCCATTCATCCATATTTCCATCCTTTCATCCTTCAATCCATCCTTTCTCCATCCCATCCATGTGTTCACTGGTTCATTTTTTCAACCACCCAGCCACCGTTTCTTTTCCATCCTTCATTATTCCACCCATCTATCCTTCCAAGCATCCTTTCACCCTTCTGTTCATCCATCCTTCATCCATGAATCCTCCTTTTCTCCGCCTTTCCTTCTTTCCATTTCTTCCTTCCTTCTTTCTCCACTTTCTACTTTTCAATTTCTACCTTCTTACCTTTCTCTGTTGCACTCACTCCATTTGCTGTTCTCTGCTCTTTTCGATATTTTCATCATTTCTTTCTTTGTCTCTTGGCTCACTTAGCAGCCCCTACCGCCCATCCCTCAGCACTGCCCTGGTATTTCCTTTAGAACGTTTTATGAGCTTCTGCCTGCATACCTTCAGACAGAAGATGCCAATAAAACGAAGAAACATTTTGTTGAGATCTAGGTTATCAATCCACCCGTGTCAGTGGGAGCCCCCACTTTAGCTGCAAAAGCGGGGGCTCATGACGCCGCTGATGGGCAGTTTTGTTCAGTATTTCATAGTATACTTCTACACAGCTGTGACAGAACCCAGCGCTGTCTGTCCAGAGGTTTTTATTCTGGATATTTGGCTGGAGACAGCTGTTCCCCTGGGGAACTTAGGAGATGCCTGCATGCGTTCCAAGTGCCTTATATGTGAATTAATGCATTTAAATGAGAACTAGGAGGAGATGTGTGAATATCACGTGTAAAGTTAATTAAGAATACCTCCAAAACCTTCCATGGATTCTGCCCCTAGCACAAGGCGCTACATGTAGCCCAAGCTTTTAATACCAGTAAGTGCAGCTTTTGCATCTTTGCTGTGGAGGGCTGGCAGGTTCAAAGGTAAGTGTCTCTGGGGGCATGTTTTGTGTGTGCTTCTTTGTAGTAGGGTATAGTCCAGGAAAAGACCACTCCTTTATTGGCCCCATCCTAAACCGCTGCAGCATCCTGTGAGCGTAGGAATTTTCTTATAGAGAGTGTCCCTTGCTCCTCCAGATTTGACTGCAAGCTTTTCAGGAACTAGTTATACTCATTTTCTCATTTGGACCCTCAGGATGGATCACGTCAGTGCTTTTAGGAGCCTTTAAAGTAATTATGTTGTCCACTGCTGCTTTACAAGCAGCACTAGGCGATACCCAACTAGCGAAGCCTATTGGGTTTCCTGTTTATTGACCTGGTTTTTTAGTTAGCAGAATTCCCCATAAAACCAGAGCTGAGTGTATAGGAAGAGCAGACAAATCAATTTTGCCTTTAAGAACACAGCCAATGTAGCTGCAGAGCTCTACTATGAAAATCTTCCAGTGGAGCTAAAAGCCTTATACCAAAAATCACACATAGGAAGGGGATATTTAGTGCATTATCACTGCACCAAAAGTGACCAAGGGAAGAGATTCCAAATCCAATACCTAGAATCTGAAATTTAGGGAAGAATTGACATTATCAGATTTTTACCCTGTTTTATCAAGAATGATTGATAGTGAATGAGGTGTGACGTAGCCTTCAGATTGAGCCATTGGGATGTGTGTGCTGTATTATAGGAGAGCATGATTTTTGTGGTTAGTTATTTCTTTGGATTTAATCTACCACCACAGCCTGTACCTGAAAATGTGAAAGGGAATCTGGAGGGTGACTAAAATGTAAGGCTGTTTTGCCTTTGTCAAAATATTTTCCACTGTAACTAGGGAATATTTGTCTCAGAGCATGCAAATCCTTTAGGTGGTGGCCAGATCAACTTTGGTAAAACCTATGGAATTTAAAGGCTATCTGAAATCACTGTAACTCATGGACTTTCCTAAAGCCCAACCCATGATAGTGTTTGTCCTATCATAAGATATTTTACAATATCTTATGATAGGACTGGAGTCTAAGAGAAGAGCTGAATTCTGCCTTACTGTGATGAGTTCAAGGCCAAATACAGACAGAGTTGTGACTGAAGACCAAGACTAATCCCTCAATTAGCACAAATAACTTCTAGATATCAAACGGTGAAAGAGGGATATTCTAACATAACAGTCTTAGTAACACCAAAACCGAGCTAGGTAGACTCTCAAAAGCTGATAAGACACAGCCCTCAATTATGAATTTGGTGGTAAAAACCACCAAACTTGAACATTCGGTAAATACCGATTCCACGGGGATTCAGTAAACATTGTGTGCACTAAATAACACTGATTATGAGTTTTAACTGCATCCTGTAAAATCAGTATCTACCACTTGTTAAATACCGAATGTGTACTATTTACTGGGTGTGGTAAATACCACATATGATTAATACTACATGCACAAGACATCAGAATGTGCCCGTTTTCAGGAATTGGAAGTTCCTGTAGTGAGAAAATGAATACTAAAAGAGCAGAAACAGTCAGGGCACTCCCAATGCACAACAGCACCTCATTCCAACGTGGAGTGTGCATGCAGGCAGCCATTTTGTGTGGCTAAAGCACATTAAGACAAGTTATCCAGAATCCATGGCCATCATCTGGCTTCAGTCAGTCATCACTGCAGAAACAGGACAAATTCTTCCAACATGGGTGCTGGCAGGGTAAGAAAGTACAGGTTTATAGATCCTGAATTGGAGGTCTTGGCCAAGGAGTTGATACGACACCATGACTGTTTAATGTGTCATCTCATGCTGAAAACAAGAGCATGCCTGTAAAATGATATAATAGACAAAATCAAGGCAGTTATCAACATACCCACATGATGCTGAGAGCAACAAAAACAGGTTCCAAACCATACAATGCTAGGTAAGTATGCGAGTCTTGAAGCAAAACCACGAAAACATGGCAACTGGTAGTGATTCTCCTCCTCAGCTCTACCTCAAGCCCTGTGAAGATGGGAAGAAAAATTATGATCTACCTCAACATATCAGTAGTGGAAGCCATGAATGAAGATCTCCAGGTCGGAGGAATCCAAGGTATGAGACATGAAAGTTCCAAGGGAGGTACATGAGGTTGTCAAAACGTTGACTTGGCTGACAGTAGTCATCAGTGTGAAGAGTGACAGAAGCAATTTGTTACACATATTTACAATTATCCATGCATATGCTGCCCTATAAGCTAACGACTCTCTAATAGTACTGCTGACATGTACTGTGATTGAACTACAGTGTTTATAATGAATTGTGATCTTGATGATGAAGGGTTCATTTGTCTGCTACTCACCAAGCGACCAGGTACGTTGAGGGTAAAGTGTCACCATAGTATGACTAATGTTTCTCCTCTGTCAGATCAATACATTGTGGTTTGATCCAGGACACCTAGCACAGCAATTCAATATACACATTCGCATCACACAGCATTTGCCCATTAACTGTGTGCTCATTTTACACTTGCAGCACAATTTTTCCTGCCTTTTGTAGGCCACCAGGTGTACATGGTCGCAGTCAGTTGGCCCTGCGACATCATGAAATCCCGCAGTGACATACAAGTTTGCTTTATTGGCGCTATCTGTGTGGGTCTCCATGGGAATTTGTTTGCTGTCCATCCATCTTTTCAAGGTGTCAAATTAATTATGGGTGGAGATACAGCATAAGATGACCTAGGATTGAGAGAGGTTTTGAAGGCTTTGAATGACAAGGGTTTGCAGCTGAGTTTAATAAGTGCAAGTTTGCTGTGAAATCGTTGAGTTACTTAGGTCATTAATTCAGTGATTGTGGTATTCTACCAAAGAAAGAGATTATTGAAGCTATAAAGGAGACACCTCTTCCTATTCCTAAAGATGAAGTCAGATACTTTTTAGGATTATCAGATTTTTCAAAATTCGTTTGTCATTTCACAAGTAAAAAACATAATATTAGGCAACTGCTCAAGGATTAGCAAGAGTTGTTTGCAATGACAACTTGCAAAAAGTGTTTGCGGCCATGAAGGAAGATATTTGTCTGGTTATTCCCTTACAAGGTTTTCACTCGAATGCATGTACTGTGATACCATTAATGCCAGTGGAAAGGGTTTAGGAGCTGTTCTATCCCAAATTGCACAAGATGGTCAAGAATATACCATCCCATTCACATCATGTTCTCTTTCTCAAGCAGAACAGAAGTAGTCTATAATAGAGAGAGAAATGCTAGCGTGCATTTGGGCTACGGAGAAATTTAGGCAGTATGTGTGGGGTTCTAAATTTATTCTATGAACCGTTCACAAACTGCTCACAAAATTCTTGATGCCAGGTGGGATTTTCAAAACCACGCCATACATTGCAAGGATGTCGGATTACAATTACGATTTTTAGTATTTGCTGGGTACTAAGAATAAGGTTATGGCTTACCTGAGTAGATCACCCTTACCCATAATTTAACATGTTCCAAATATGTGGGATGAATATTCTGCGGCTCAAGTAGACATTAGTGATGATATTGCCATCTCAGAAGTAGATTTGGTTGCAGATTATATTGCAGATGTCCTAGGCAGAGTGTGAGAATATATTTAAGAGGGCCGGCCTTGTAATAAACAGCTGAGTAAAAAATTGAAGAGTTTTGAAGGTCAGAAATGAGTCACCCATAGACGACACAGGCTTCCTATTGAGGGGGAGTAGAAATGAATTGATGAGAATTTGAGACAGAAGATCTTGCGGATTATCCATGAAGGTCATTTAGGCACTGTCAGGTCGAATAAGAGTGAAGGGTCTATACTGGTGGTTGTGTAGAGTGTACTTGTGCCGGCAAACCCCTGGGCATGTTTAGACTCCCTTTGTGTCTCGTCGATTGTCCTGAGAATCCTTCTTGTGAAGCTTTAGCAATTGATATTATGGGGCCCATTTTGTATTCAGTGGGTCATCTAAATATGGTTAGTTTCATTAGACCTTTTCTCTAAATGACCTGAAGTGACTGTTGTGAGTAAAGCTTGCTTGGAGGCAGTGGGCATATTCTTAGGTGAGGTGTTCTTACAGGAAGGAGTTCCCAAGTTGATCCTGAGTAACAATGGACCACAATTTGTATGTGACAATATTAGAAGTTTCTTGTCTCAAAATGGTATTAAAGGTAAACGGACATTGGAGTACCATCCAGCAGGTAATGTTGCCATGAAACGATTTAACCGTGTTAGCGTAGTGTCCAGGTAGCTAGTAAGCAGGGTGAAATTTTGGGAATAGAACTTAAGAAGGAAATTTGGGCATTCAGGATTGCCAGCACACTTACAGGGTTTAGCCCCTTCAAAATACTCACGGAGAAATAACCCTTTACCAGAGATAATGTTGTTTGGATGTCTCTAGATAATCACGAAACGTTGTCCCCTTCAGTTGTCAGGGACGACATTAGGAAAACCAGGAAATCTACAAGAACTGTAGTCGGAAACATGGTGTCAAGAATGTAGCCCGAGACACTGGTGGTAGAGTCCGTGAAAAAAACAACCTGTGAGACCAAAAAGGAGTAGTAAATTTACTAGATCATACCAAGTTGTAGAAGTTTATTATAAATCAGCAAAACTGAGTGATGGTAGAGTAAGGCATTTTGGCAAGTTAGCAAGATAATGTTTTGGAAGGAAGAGCGAGGATGTGATGATCTCAGTATGACGTCAGTGACAATATGAATGTGGAAGTTCTGGAAACTAGAGACGAGGAAGACACTAGTCAGAGCCATAGTATTACTGGAGATAAAAGCCAAATTTCAACACTTGGAATTGGCAATAGTAATATTAGTTTTAGGGATGGTGAGAATATTAGTCCTGTAAAAGATAGCTTGGGAACTGCCTGACGATCTAGTTATACACCATGTCAGGTTGGGTGGATACCTAGCGTGGGAAATTGAAGAATTATGGTGTTGTACGTTCCTCATTTTTTTATTTTCAACGTATAGTTATATTTCTCCTTGAATTTGAGTTTACATTACCCTTCCGTGGTCGGACCACTTTTTAATTCCCTTCTTCTGGCCGCCACCAGCCACTGCACCACACACTCAAGCGATTCGAACTTGAATTCGACCTTGGACCAAACTCCCCCTGGAAAGGTGGGCTCAAGAACTCGAAAAGTCCAAGCCGAATCTTGATCCTAATCCAGTTGCAGCTAATGAAAGCTTTTGCAACTGGATTGGAGGATCACTCAATCTGGTGCTCCCAAAAATCTCAATTCAGAAGAAAACCGGACCTAACAAGTCTGCCTGGTTCTCCCCCAAACTGCGTACTTTAAAACAGCAATGCAAAAAACTAGAAAGAGTTTGGAGGAAAGATTTCTCACCTGATAAGAAACGGGAATATAGGGTGGCCATCGGAATATACAAGGCAGAGATAAAAAAAAAAAAGCCCAAGCCTCCTACTACGAGGAAAAGATCGCGTCAGCCGCTAATTCCCCTAGAGAAACTTTTCTTATTGCCAAAAAGCTTCTTAAAGCTCCCGCCCCTCCGACGGTACCGGATACTTCAGGTGTCCGCTGCAACAAACAGGCGGAATACTTTTCTACTAAAGTACAAAATATTCTCAAACACCTCCCTCAAAAAGATAGTGATTTCCCAATCGATTATACGATTACAGGAGAGCACAAATAGAACATCTGTTGGAGAATTTCACCCCTATGACCCAGGAATTATTTTTAGCCACCCTGACATCGGTAAAAAGTGGGTCTCCACTTGACCCGGCACCACCTAATATCCTGAAACTGGTTGCACCTACAATTGTTCCCACGGCCACCAGCCTGATTAACATCTCACTTTCCACAGGTGTGGTCCCCCCTGAGTGGAAAAGGGCAATGGTTAAAGCACTGCTAAAAAAACCTAATCTGGACCCAGCTGACTTGGGCAACTATCGTCCCATTTCGCTCCTTCCTGGAATTAGTAAGATCGCAGAGAAGTATGTTAATCATTCACTCTCCGCTTTCCTTGAGTTCAATGATCTGCTCCATCCCTCCCAAACGGGCTTCCGCCCACGCCAAGGTACCGAAACCGCCCTGTTAGCAGTGGTAGAAGAATCAAGAAGAATTGTTGACTCAGGAGGGTCTGCGGCCATAATTCTACTCGACTTGAGCGCGGCCTTTGATACGGTGAACCACCGAATCTTGGTTCACCGTCTCAGGAACGCAGGAGTGACGGGCACAGCCCTATTGTGGCTACAATCTTTCCTAGAAGAAAGATTCTTCCAGGTTTTTGAAGGCGACTCCATCTCATATCCCATCCCCTTACAGTGCGGAGTCCTCAGGGTTCATCCCTGAGCCCTACTCTATTTAATGTTTATAAGGCCCCGTGGGCGGACATTGTATCCCCCTTCGGGATTCACATAGTAACCTACGCTGATGACACTCAGCTGGTTGTTGCACTGAACCATTCTGACCAGATGTCTAAGGACCTCCACTCCTGCCTTGAGGAAGTTTCCAAGTGGATGAGCTTGTCTCACCTAAAACTTAATGGTGACAAAACCGAGCTCATGATTCTCGGCAACTCCTTAAGCTTTAAATCAAGCGCGATGTGGCCAGCCAGTATGGGCCCGGTGCCAGCCCCCAAAACAGAGATAAAAAGTCTGGGAATTTGGCTAGACCAAGACCTTACTCTGAAAGTGCAGGCAAGAAAGACTGCTGCCTCATGTTATGGCCTGCTTAGAATGACCCGCAAAGTCCTTCCCCTTCTACCATGTCATGCAAGAAAACTGTTGATCCAGGCACTAATTCTATCAAGGATAGATTATGGCAATGCCCTCTATTTGGGTGCCCCGACTTCAGTGGTCGCGAAACTGCAGATCGTACAGAATTGTGCAGCAAGACTGCTCACGGGGACCCCCAATTGTTGTTCAGCAAGGCCCGCATTGAGCTCCCTCCACTGGCTTCCGGTGCAGGAAAGGATCAATTTTAAGGCCCTCTGCATCGCCCATAAGTCCCTGGAAAGGAGCGGACCTTCTATCAACAAAGCCATGATTCGCCCCTATAGGGCTAACAGAAAACTCCGCTCAGATGAGCTCCATTTAGCGTTGGTCCCTGGGATCAAGAAGGCCAGAAGTGGTGGTCGACTTTTTTCATATAACGCCTCCAGACTCTGGAACACCCTGCCGCTGTACCTTCGTAGGGAATCCAACCATTCCACCTTCCGCAAACAGCTAAAAACATGGCTCTTCCCTTAGGGCATCAAACCCTCTAGTTTACTCTATCAGCGCTGGGATGCTCCCGGGTAGCCATGCGCTATATAAAAGCCATTTCATTTCATTTCATCTACGTTAAGAGCTGTATTTTCATTTGTATGTTATGTTAAGGGGGGAAAGTGTAGTATCTATGTATAGCTGCATACTTGTTCTGCTATGAAGTAACGGGGTTCTGGTTCGGGAGTTCTATTGTACGAGGGTTCTTGGGTGGCAGTTGGTGCTGGGCTGAAGATGGAGTCACACATGTCAGTCGCGCTTCAATAAGCCATGGCCTTAACTTCTGTGTCAGCAGTCATCAGTTCACCTCCTCCCCTTGTCACAAGCCAGCAAAAGCTACAAGCATCAATAACACAGATTGTAGAGTCTGAGGAATGTCAGCAATGCAGATTATAGAGTCAGAGGAATGCATTTAAGGTGACAATAAAAAAACCTGTAAGATTCAGTATCCAACAACATCCAATTGCTCATTGCGTTTCAGCATGGCAACCATCTTTGGTGAGGGGAAAGTCCTCTCAGCTAATAGTGTTACAACTTAGATGATGTAGTGACCTGGGTCAGAGGGCACTAGGACCCTGGACCCGAATGATGGGGAGGGGACAGGAACCGGACACCACTTCCGGTCAGGGAGTGGGGAGGGCATTCTGCAAACATGAGGGCAAAGGGACAGACGTGCATGTGGGCACTGCCAGGACAAGAAAGAATAAAGAATTGAATGTCCATCTACCTGTCCCCGCGTGATCATTAGTGAGGACACGACAACTGGCGACGACAGGTGGGATCTGTCTGAAGTCACCACCAGAAGCGCGTGCCCCTAAAACATTCCAAACGGAGCCAGGAGCCCACCCTGGTCCGTCGACCACCAAGAGGCGAAAACACGACGTCGGGAGTCCACCCCGGTCGCGAGAAACGGAGCCAGGAGCCTACCCTGGTCCGTCGGCCCTCAAAGAAAGAAAACGCGAAGTCGGGAGCCCACCCCGATCGCGAGGAAAACGGAGCCAGGAGCCCACCCTGGTCCGCGCACAAGAGCCTGCAGCGACATCGGGAGCCCACCCCGGCCGCATCATCAAAGTGAGGTGAGGAGAAAGGAAAAGGGCACCCGACCGTGAAAACCCGACTGCAAAGAGAGCCCCGAGCCTCCCGCGTGTAGATTTCAAGCCGAGAGCTCGGCGGCCATCTTGAAGTCAGGCGGAAGAGCCAATGAAAGGCTGTAAGAGACCCGGCGGCCATCTTGAAGTCAGGCCATAGAACAGACAGCAAATCTCGCCCATAGAAATCTCGGCGGCCATCTTGAAGTCAGGCGGGAGGACCAATAGGAGGCTAGAGAAGGCCAGGCGGCCATTTTGAAGTCAGGCAAAGACAAAAACGAATAGGAAAAGAAGGAAAGAGTGAAAATAAAAAGGAAATTACAACAAATAAAGGCAAACAAAGGAAGCAAAAGAAGACAAAGGAAATTATAACAAATTTAAGGGGAAAGAAAGAACTAAAAGACAGCAAAGGAAGACGCTGCAAACAAAAGAAAGAAAGGCACTACAACAAAATGACGGAAGACGCAAGCGACAAGAATAGCGCAAATGCAATCTTCCGCAGACCACTCCCGTTCAGCCTATCAGAACCACAATTAGGCATTCAGTGGGAACGGTGGATAAGGCAATTCGAACGATACATGCGGGCCAACTGCAAGGCGTACACGGATGACCAGAACAAAGACTTGTTCCTAAACTTTGTAGGTGATGAGGTTGAGGACCTGCTAATTACTTTTCCCCAAGATCAAACGGCAACATACAAGGGAATCATAAAGTGTCTTACCGACAAATTCGACCCGCAACGAAATGTAGATTTCGAGAGGTACACGTTCAACACCACGTGTCAACTAGCAGAGGAGTCACTCGATGATTTCGCAACAAGACTGCGAAAATTAGTAACATATTGCGAGTTCGACAAGTTTGACAATGAACAAGCGATACGACTGCGCATCATTTAAGGCTGTCAGTCAGTGGAATTCCGCGCAAGAATTCTAAAGGAACCGTCCTCGGTCGAGAAGATACTGACCATGGCCCGAGCGGAGGCCAGAGCAACAACACACGCAAGACAGATGGAACTGGGAAAGGCAAGAAGAGTGGAACAAGTAAACCGCGCAACTGGAAATGTCAAGAAGAGAGACAATACACCACCAACAAGAAAGAAGCAAGAAAGAACGTGCTATCGATGCGGACTTGAATTTCCACATAACAGCGCATGCCCTGCAATGGGTCACAGATGCAGAAAATGCAACAGAGAGAACCACTTCGCAAGCGCCTGCATGAGTAGACAATTTAAGAATGAGCAAGGAAGGCCGGCAACATCACGGACAGTGACGAGCAGATACGCAAGACACATGGAAACAGAGAATCGCAGTCCCTCAGCTGAATCGGATGGAGCAGCCATGCCAGAGGCTGCAGAACGACTGTATTTGATGTCAGATGAACCAGCAGGAGAACGCATGCCAGAACACATTCATCTTGTAGAGAAGCATCAGATAAAGAAAACAGCGACAGTAAACATTGAAGTAGGAAGACATAGCACAAGCTTCGTGTTAGATAGTGGAGCTACATGCAACATCATGTGCATGTCAGAATATGAGAAGATGAGAGTGAAACCACCACTATCACCATCAACTGTCGATGTATTCACCTGGGGCTCCAGAAAACCAGTAGTGAACATGGGAAAGTTCACAGAGACATTAACTTACAAAGAAAGGTCAAGCAGAGAAGAAATACACATACTACGAGGGGACATTCCAGCACCATGTCTGCTCAGCAATGTCACCGCGCAGGTGATGGGGCTCCTAGCAATGACCTATAACATGTCGGACAGACAGAACATTCTGAGAGAGCATCCAGCCATACTAAAAGGGCTGGACAAACTAAAAGGAAAATAAATAACGCTTCATATCAATGAAGCGATAAAACCTGTGGCTCAACATCACCGAACAGTGCCCATACATTTGCAACCACAGGTAGAAGAAGAAATATAAAGCCTGCTGGCACGAGGATATCATAGAGCCAGCCAACGGGCCGACTCCTGGTGTCTCCAATAGTAGCGGTGCCAAAGAAGAACACCTCAAAGATTCGCATATGCGTGAACATGAGAGTACCAAACAAGGCAATTGAGAGGGAAAGGCACCCCGGACCTCATCTCAATGACATGATCAGTTGCCTCACTGGCGCATGCCGATTTTCAAAACTAGACCTGTGCAAAGGATACCATCAGCTAGAGCTTGACCCAAAATCACGTTACATCACTACCTTTTCCACTCACATGGGTCATTTTCGCTACAAACGACTGAGTTTCGGAATATCGTCAGCAGCAGAGATATTTCAAGAGATTATAAGACAAGTGATAAGGCCGGTAAAAAACAGTTTGAACTACAGTGATGACATCCTGGTGTTCGGCCGTTCAGATGTAGAACATGACAAGGCCCTACGTGAAGTCTGCAACCAGTTGGAACAAGCAGGCCTAACTTTAAATGAAGACAAGTGCGAACGGGGGAGAAATGAGCTAGTATTCTTTGGTCACATTTTCTCAAAAAAAGGCATGAGGCTAGACCGCAGCAAAGTGGAGACATTGGAAAAAGCAAAGCCTCCAACAGAAGTTGCGGAAGTGAGGTCATTTCTTGGCCTAGCAAGCTACTGTGCTCGCTACATAAAAGACTTTGCCACAGTGAGCACTCCTCTACGAGATCTGACAAAGCAGGGTCAGAAATTCATCTGGACACAGGAATACAATAAGGCGTTTGAGGCCATTAGACACGCCGTAATGGCCGTGGATCATTTGGCCTATTTTGACCAATCTTTATGCACTGAGCTGACCGTAGACGCCAGCCCGGTAGGGTTGGGAGCAATCCTAGTGCAACACATGCCTGGGAGATATTCACCAAGAAAAATTGTCGCATATGCGAGCAAAAGTTTATCTGACGTTGAAAGGGCATACTCCCAGCCAGAGAAGGAAAGCCTCGCAGTGGTATGGGCATGTGAACACTACCACATATTCATCTACGGGAAACCATTTACCATCGTAACAGACCATCAGGCACTAGTGACAATATATGGAAATCCGAATGCAAAGATACCGCCACGCATTGAACGATGGGGAATAAGGCTGATGGACTATGATTTCAAGATCGTGCACAAGCCGGGAAAAGAACACAACCCAGCTGACGTACATGTTGCGACATCCCTTACCACAGGCACCAGAGAACACATCAATGGCAGAGGAATACCTCAATTTTGTGCTGAGGCAGAACACTCCTGCACCCATAACAATCACAGAGCTAGAACAAGAGACAGCGAAGGATGCCACAATGCAAGCAGTGAAAATGACAACAAGACATCAAAGATGGAAACACACTAACAGCAACAGCGCCATGGGAGAAGGAGTCAACATGGAAGAAATGCTGGCATTCAAAAATATACACGAGGAACTCTCGGAGACAGAAAACGGAATCCTACTAAGAGGAACGAGGATAGTCATGCCAAATGCACTACGTCGGCAGACCGTAAATTTGGCACATGAGTCCCACAGAGGAATGGTAGCAACAAAGAAAATAATACGGGAGAAAGTATGGTTCCCAGGCCTAGATCGACTGGTGGAAACCACCATCATAAACTGTCCCCTGTGCCAAGTAACAGGGCGACCAGCAAAGCCGGAACAATTACAGATGTCGGCGCTTCCAAGGGCAGTGTGGACATCGTTGACAGCAGACTTCTATGGGCCACTAGACACGGGAAATTACTTGTTAGTAATCATTAATGAGTACTCCAGATTTCCCATAGTGCGACATGTCTCGTCAACATCAGCAAACGCGACGTTGCCAATCCTAGATGACATTTTTGCAGCCTGGGGTTCCCCACAAACAGTAAAGACTGACAACGGTCCTCCTTTCTCAGGAGAGGAGTTTCGCAAGTTCATGGACTACCTAGGCATTAACCACAGGAAAATAACGCTTCTATGGCAGCAAGCAAACGGCATGGTGGAGAGGTTCATGGGGAACATAAAGAAAGCAGTCCAAAGGGCAAAGCTAGTGCAAATATCCATAGGACAAGCACTCTGTCAAATGCTAAGGGACTATCCAAACACCCCCCACAGCTCCACGGGCCGATGTCCAGCAGAACTACTACTAGGAAGGACAAGCAGGACAAGACTGCCTCAACTAGAAGCGAAGGCGCCACCAGTGCGCGACAGCATTGCAGTAAGAGACCAAGAGGCGAAAAATAAGATGAAGGTCTATGCGGACGCCAAGAGACAGGCCACTCCCTCGCACCTGAAGCAAGGGGACTCAGTGGTGGTGCGCCAGCGGCAATCAAGAAAATCGGACAGTCCATTCTCAGATGAACCACTGACAATTATAAACGTCAAGGGGCCTATGATAACAGCGGCATCGGGCCCCTACCGGATTACCAGAAACAGCTCTCACTTCAAGAGACTAATGACATTGGATGAAGGCGGAGGAGACACAGCAGGAAGAGAGGAAGATATGGACAGCAATAGAAGAGAGGCACACAACGATGAGAGACAAGAAGAGGGATCACAGGAGGGAACGGAAGGAGAATGTCCAAAAAGAGTGAGCAGGAGGCCACAAAGACTGATTGAGGAAATGTAACGATGGGGATCATCATCATCTCTCTCTCTATCTCTCTCTCGCTTGTCAGCTATTTTCTTTCCACAAAGGGGGAGATATAGTGACCTGGGTCAGAGGGCACTAGGACCCTGGACCCGTATGATGGGGAGGGGACAGGAACCGGACATCACTTCCGGTCAGGGAGTGGGGAGGGCATTCTGCAGCCACGAGGGCAAAGGGACAGACGTGCATGTGGGCACTGCCAGGACAAGAAAGAATAAAGAATTGAATGTCCACCTACCTATCCCCCGCGTGAGCATTAGTGAGGACACGACAGATGAGAGCTTTCCCCAGTACTCAATTTGTAAAAGAATGAGTGCAGGTGCCCGAAACTCTTTCAGATGCCCGTGGCAGGGGCTATTAAACATCGTCACGCCGAATGCGCAGTCTTGAATGCATAGCATAACTCTCTAATCCACTACTAGACAAACCCTGCCCATTTAACTCACTCTTGCAAGTTCCTGCTTTCTACTTTTGTGAGTTTTTTTTTAAACTCTTTTTATTAAAACATACAATCCCTGTACAGACAAAGAGCCTTGATATTACAACCACAATCCCATTTTTATAGTTAATAGCATCTTCTTCCTCACATGATAGAGTCGTATTTAGTAGTGAACAGAATGGTCCATTTTATACTTTTATTGTCCCCCGATATGTCTGCCATGTTTTGTGCCAGTTTTTCCATCTTTTTCTTTCTCCTTCATTCTCCTTTGTGTGTTTTCCCTCTCTTGCTCAGTCAATGTCGGATGAGGAAAAAAGAAGTGCTGGTCCCCAAAAATGAGTGATGGTGGGCCCCACCAGCATCCACGAGCTCAAATGAGCCACTGATTTTCCCCTTGCTTGCTGCTGCATCATTATGTTTTAACATGGCAGCCATATTAAGTGAGGCATCACTCAACATGAACCAATAGGAGTGCACTTGAAGCACTTTTTCAGCAGAAGCAGACACGTTCTGCCTAAACAAATGATGTAATCAACATATGGATCATGCCAAGGCCCCTCTCTCATTAGTGTTTATGAAAGCTTTTTTAGGTCAAAGCCTACCAGACAGCGCAGCTGTCTAGTTTGCTAATGACATCTTGGGGACATTCAAAAAGCTTCCCTGGGAATGCATTCGGGCAATTGCTTGCCATTGGCTTTGTGGTTTGTACCTAAAAGTTGCTTCCTTTCTTATTTGCTGGCTTTATTTGTTTTAGGCTGTCTACCTTGAGTTCCTCCTTTCCCTTGTTCAAACCCTATTTACTGTATTCTTCCACCAGTACTTTAAATCTTGTTCTTAACTTGTCACATTTGTTGTGCATTCAAAGACAGAGGTCAAATGTCAGGATCTGTCTTCCAGGGAGCTGGTGTTTACTTTTCTTTCTCTGACTTGAAAGTGAGAGAATTTATGCGGCAATCTTGCTGAGTACCCATGGGAGACAGAAAGGCTATAGGATGTTATTTTTTCTAGCTGGCTTCTCAGGGTGTGCCATTTTTTATTATATCCCTGTGAATGAACTGTGCAGATATTTCAAAATATTGAAGGCACGAATGAAGCATATTTGGTAATTCTGAAGTGTGATGGAAACAAATATTTCAATACAACCAAAACAAATCAATACACTAGGTAATAACATTTCCACACATTATCGTTTGTACGCTGTAATGGTAATTTCAATTAAAGATGTGTTGTCTGTAATGGCAGTGTGCTACCACACCATGCATACTCCACTATACTCTGCACCACCCCACGACACTGCACTCTACTCTGCACCACTCCACACTATGCCACTCCACTCCATTCTGCGTCACTACATTCTACTCTGCACCACTCCACTCTACGACACTTCACTCTAAGCCTCTCTACTCTACACCACTTTACTCTATGCCAATGCACTCTACCCCACACTACTCTACTATGCACAGCTGCACTCTTCACCACTTCACTCTAGGCCAATCCACTCTAATCTACTCTGCACTACTGCACTCTATGACACTGCACTCTACGAAACTCCACTCTATGCCACTCTACTCTACGCTGCTGCACTCTATGCCAATCTACTCTGCACCATTGCACTGTACTCAAGAATACTCTACTCTGCAACACTTTACTCTCTGCCACTGTACTCTACGCCACTCTACTCTACACCACAGCAATCTACTCTGCATCACTCTACTCTGCGCCACTCTACTGCACTCTATGCCGTTGCATTCTGCGCCAATGCATTCTACTTATCCATACTCTATGCCACAACACTCTACGCCAATCCACTCTGAGCCAATCTACTCTATGCCACTCTAATCTACTGTGCACCACTATACTACATGGCACTGCACTCTATGCCATTTCAGTCTACACCTCTCAACTCTGCACCACTGTCATTGCACTCTACCATACACCACTGCACTCCACGCCTCTTCACCACTGTACTCTGCAACACTCGACTCTACACCAATGCACTCTATGACACTGCACTCTACAACACTCTATTCTGTGTCACTGCACTTTACGCCACTTCACTCTAATCTGAAACATTCGACTCTACACCACTCTATTCCACTCTGCACCATTCCACTCTATGTCACTCCACTCTGCGCCACTGCAATCTACCCTGAGCCACTCAACTCTACCCCGCTGCACTCTACGCCACTGTACTCTATGCTGCTGCACTCTGCACCACTGCTCTCTACGCCAATGCACTCTACACCATTTAACTCAAAATGAATACACACTAGGCCACTGCACTCTACGCCAATCTACTCTGGACCACTGTGCTGTATGCCACTATACTCTACTCTGCAACACTTTACTCTACGCCACTGCACTCTATGCCACTCTACTCTACATCACTGCATTCTACATCACTTTACAATGCACCACTCTATGTCACTGCACTCTACACCAATGCACTCTAAGCCACTGCACTCTATACTATTGCCCTCTACGACACTCTACTCTGCATCACTGCACTCTCTGCCACTGAACTCTACGCCACTCTACTCTGTGCTACTGCACTCTACTCTGCATCACTCTACGCAACTCTATTGCACTCTATGCCAATACACTCTGTCAATGCACTCTACATCACCATACTCTGCACCACTCTAATCTACTGTGCACCAATGCACTCTATGACACTGCACTCTACGCCACTTTACTCTATGCCTCTCTACTCTACACCACTCTGCTCTATGCCAGTGCACTCTACCCCACTCTACAATGCACCATTGCACTCTACGCCAATGCACAGCTGTACTCTGCACCACTCTACTCTACGCCAATGCACTCTATGTCATTGCACTCTATGTCACTACACTCTATGTCACTGCACTCTATGACACTCTTCACTGTAAACTGCACTCTCCGCCACTGAACTCAATGCCACTCTACTCTAAGCCACTCTACTCTAAGCCACTCCACTCTAAGCCACTGCACTCTAAGCCACTGCACTCTAAGCCACTGCACTCTAAGCCACTGCACTCTATGCCACTGCACTCTATGCCACTGCACTCTATGCCACTGCACTCTATGCCACTGCACTCTATGCCACTGCACTCTACTCTGCACCACTCAACTCTAAGCCACTCTACTGCTCTTTACGCCAATGCACTCTATGCCACTACACTCTGAGCCACTCTACTCTGCATCGCTCCTCTCTACGCCACTCTAATCTATTCTGCAACACTGCACTCCACGCCACTGCACTCTACACCACTCTACTCAATGCCACTGCACTCTACGATACTCTACTCTACACCTCTTCACACTACCATGCACCACTCCACTCTACCCTGCACCACTCCACTCCACTCCACTCCACTTCACTCTACTCTAAAACAATCTACTTTACACCACTGCACTCTACGCCACTGTACTCTATGCCACTACACTCTACGTCATTTCAATCTACTCTGCACACTTTACTCTACTGCACGCTACGCCAATGGGCTATACACCACTTTACTGAAAGCCAATGCACCACTGTACTTTACACCACTTCATTATAGTCCACTCTACGATGCTTCACTCTATGACACTCCGCTCGACTCCCCTCCATGATACTCCACTCTATGACGCTCTACTCCATTAAACTCTACTCTATGCCACTCTATTCCACTCCTGCCACTCCACTCTTCAACACTCTACTCCATTCTGTGCCACTCTATGACCACTCCACTTTACAATGCTCTATGCAACTCCCTCTATGCCACTATACTCCACTCTATTCTACGACACACTACTCCACTCGACTCTGACACTCTATGCCACTCGACTCTACAACACTCTACTCCACTCTATGCCATTCCACTCTCCTACACTACTCCACTCTATGTCGCTCCACTCTACAACACTTTACTCCACTCTACGCAACATCCTATATGCCACTCCACTCTGCTCTACAATACTCTATGACACTCTATGCAACTGCACTCTACAATACTCCACTCTGACACTCTACTCCACTCACTTCTACTCCACTCTACGCCCTTCCACTGTATGCCACTCTACTCCCTCCATGACACTCTATGCCACTCTACTCCCTCCATGACACGCCACAACACTCTACATCACTCCGTTGTATGCCACTCCGACACTCCACTTCACTCCATGCCACTCAACTCTACACCACGCCACTCTACGCCATTCTACGACTCTCTACAACACTCCATAACACTCAACTCTACTCCAGTTTATGACACTCCATTGCACTCTCCTTAATACCACTAACGTTTAGCCATGCTGAACAGCAGCCATGCTGGTATACAGCATGGCTAAAACATATTGGCAAAGCCAATTGATCTTGCATAGGCGAGACTTATTGGCTTTGCCAATGCTTGTTTCTGTTGATCACATAAGTTTAAGCGACAACTGCACTATCAGGCCTGGCCTAAGAAGGCCCTGTCAGAGCAAGGTAAAGAGATATGGCACTTCGCCTCAAAACCACAGCATACAAGAAAAAAAAAACATGGGTGGTTCATTTTTCTCTGTTCAAGCAGCCAAACTATGGAACTCATTACTCCCAAACATAAGAGCCATGAATATCTATCTTATCTTCAGAAGACTACTCAAGAGCTGCCTGTCCTACATGACCACCACACTCAAACAAAAATGTACAGCATATGCCTGTGCAGGTAAATAAATATGTATAATTTAATGTTGTCCTTGCATTGTAGGTGAGTAAGTATTGTTGTTTTTAATTTTAGTCCAATACTGTGGTCACTGTTTTACTGTGGTCACTGGTTCTGTGCGTTCTCGCTTCCCGCTGCTGTTCCCCCGCGGCCCCTCCCCCCTGCCACTCACGCTCCCGCCTCCCAGCTGAGCTCTCCCTCCCTCCTCTCCTATTTAATGGCGGCCGCTGTGCGGACGTGTCGAAGGCACGCCAAAGGCAAACCCGTCTGCGCCCGTCCGCGACCCGCCCACGACCAGCGCCAGGAACCCTGGTCCTCTGGCCACCCACCACTACGACTCAGCTGCCCTCCTCGCACTCAACCCCGGTAGAAACAACAACTGCCAGCTGTCCGCGCCAAACACCACTCATGGACAGTTCTCCTGCCGTCACTGCCACCAGACCTTCACCACCCTCCGCACTCCCACGGGCACCTCCTCCACGTCGGACGCAAACACCACCGAAGCCCTGAAGTGCATCCTCCTCAACGTGCGCTCCCTGCACAGACACGCCGTTGAGATCTGGGACCTCCTCAACACCCTCTCACCAGACGTCGCCTTCTTTACAGAAAACTGGACCAACGGCTCCTCCGCCCCCGACATCGCCACCGCCATCCCCGATACAAGATCCAGAGGAAAGATCGCCCCAACCGCCCAGGAGGAGGTCTCGCAATCGCGCACAAGAGCTCCCTCCGACTCTCCACCTCCACATCGATTGACTCACTCTCCTCAACCGAACACCTCCACTTCCAGATCCAGACCAGCCCTAGAACCACACTCCACGGCACCCTCGCCTACAGACCCCCAGGACCTCGCGCCTCATTCGCCACGACCATCGCCGACCTCATCGCACCACATGCCTTCGCCTCCATGGATTACATACTCATCGGAGACCTTAACTTCCACCTCGACAACCCCAGCTACCCCAACTCCACCACCCTCCTGGACAACCTCGCCAACATCGGCCTGAAACAGCTCATCACCACGCCCACCCACAAGGCAGGACACATCCTCGACCCCATCTCCGCAGGAGGAAATAGCACCCACTTCAGCCACACCACGCAACCCCCATGGATGGACCACCACTGCGTACACTTCAACATCAACAAACCAGCAACCCACCACCCCCAAACCTGCACCGCGCCCTCCACAAAGGAACTGGAGCAAAGTCACTGACGAGCAGCTCAACTTCACCCTCAACCGCGATGCCCCCACCACCGCGACCGACGCCAACCTCGCAGCCAAAGAACTCCACAGATGGATCTTCAACTGTGCAGACGAGCTCGCACCTCTACGCAACCCCGACAGACATCGCCCCAGGAAGGCCACCTGGTTCACCACCGACCTCCAAGAATCCAGACGCACCTGCAGACGTCTCGAGAAGAACTGGAGAAACAGCAAAACGCCAGAAGATCGCACCAACCACAAGAACGCCATGACGGAATACTACCAATGCATCAGATCCACCAAAAAGACCTTCATCCAAAACAAAATCCTCGCCAACTCCAGCAACTCCAAGGAACTCTTCAGTGTCATCCAGGAATTCACCAAGCCCCCCAGCGAAACCACGGACATCACCCCCTCCCAGGATCTCTGCGACAAGCTCAGATCCTACTTCCATCTGAAAATCAAGGGCCTCTACGACCACTTCAACGACCAGACACCCGACTCCGAAACCAGCCCCCTCTGCAACAACACCAGCCAGCCTACCATCTCCTCCTGGACCCCAGTCACCACCGAAGACACCACCTCGACCATGAAAGGCATCCACTCAGGGGCCCCCACGGACCGCTGCCCGCCACACATCTACCACAAAGCCACCACCGCCATCGCTCCAGAACTACGAAGCACCATCAACACCACCTTCAAGACCGGCATCTTTCCCAACGACTGGAAACGCGCAGAAGTTAGACCCCTGCTCAAGAAGTCCTCAGCAGACCGCACGGACCTCAAAAACTACCGACCCATCTCCCTCCTCCCCTTCGTGGCAAAAGTCACTGAGAAGATCGTCAATGCCCAGCTAACAAACTTCATCGAAGACAACCTCATCCTCGACCCCTCCCAATCCGGATTCCGCAGCAACCACAGCACCGAGACTGCTCTACTCGCCGCCACAGACGACATTCGCACCATCCTCGACCAAGGACACACCGTGGCCCTGATCCTACTCGACCTCTCTGCCGCGTTCGACACTGTCTCTCATCGCACACTCACCGCCAGACTCCACGACGCCGGCATACAGGGAACCGCCCTCGACTGGATCCACTCCTTCCTCACCGGCAGAATCCAAAGAATCAGATTACCACCCTTCCTCTCCGAACCCACGGAAATCAAATGCGGAGTACCCCAGGGATCGTCGCTCAGCCCTACGCTCTTCAACATCTACATGGCCCCCCTCGCCGCCATCGTCAGACAGCACGGACTCAGCATAGTATCCTACGCCGACACCCAGCTCATCCTCTCCCTCACCAAGGATCCCGTCACCACCAGACTCAACTTCCAGGAAGGAATGAAGGACGTTGCATCCTGGATGAGCAGCAGTTGCCTGAAGCTCAACTCAGAGAAAACAGAGGTCCTCGTCCTCGGCCCCTCCCCCTCTGCTTGGGACAACACCTGGTGGCTCACCGCCCTCGGCAGCCCTCCCACCCCCACAGACCACGCCCGAAACCTCGGCATCGTACTCGATTCGTCCCTCTCCATGACCCGTCAGGTCAATGCCGTCGCCTCCAGCTGTTTCAACACCTTCCGCATCCTCCGAAAGACCTTCAAATGGATCCCCCCAGAATCAAGGAAGGCCGTCACCCACGCACTCATAACCAGCAGACTGGACTACGGAAACGCCCTCTGCGCCCGGATCAACAAGTCTCTGCTCCGCAGACTCCAGACCATACAGAACACCGCAGCCAGACTTGCCCTCGGCATCCCTCGACACGAACACATCACCCAGCACCTGCGTAACCTCCACTGGTTCCCCGTTGAGAAGAGAGTCACCTTCAAGATACTCACCCACGCATATAAATGCCTCCACAACACCGGACCCCAATACCTCAACGAGAGGATCTCCTTCCACGTACCCAAGAGAAACCTCCGATCCGCCGACCTCGACCTCGCCCTCGCCGAAACCCCACGCATCCGCAGAGCCAGGACAGGTGGAAGAGCCTTCTCCTACATCACGGCCAATACCTGGAACGAGCTCCCGATCGGCATCAGACGCGCCCCCTCCCTGAACATCTTCAGGAAGACACTCAAGACCTGGCTCTTCGACTGAACGGAGCGGACTACACCCCTCACCTCTTCCCCCCAGCACCTTGAGACCCTCACGGGTGAGTAGCGTGCTTACAATTCCCCTGATTGATTAATTGATTGAATTATATGTATGTATTCAGATATGTGAATTTCTTTGTACAATAATGTATACTTCTTGTGGTTTTAAAATATATAGATATTCTTTAGGTCTGCTTAACAAATGTATATATTACTTATGGTTAAAAAAATATATATATATATATTTATACATTAATTTATGCTTAACATGTATACAGGTCACTCCATAGTTTTCATATAAGTTATTTAATTAGATGCTTATGTTCACAATATGTAATTATATGATCTTAACAATTTTATCTATAAGTGATTCACTATTGAAATATTGAGGAAAACATAAAATAAAATAAAGATATACTATAAAAAAATACACAAATAAACTATTTCTTTAAGTACAGCAACACCTGAAAGTCTGACTTTCTAACTATCTATCCATACTTGCACATATGGAACTTTATGCAATACAATTTTATATCTCTGTATTATCTTTCTTTTTATATAGGTATACCCTTCCCATGTAGTTATGTATCTAGGTATTTTATTACTTTACTCGTACTGCAGAATGAAAGAAAAAAAATACTTCAACTCCCTCCAATGCACTACTCTATGTCCCATCCTATACTACTCTCAATATATTCTCTACCTCCACTCTCTGATTCATCCCAAATCTCATTCTACTACTATGATCTCCCTAAGATCCTTTCTTGAGTCTTACATCCTCCATCCCTCCTTGGCTCATCCCAAATCTCAGTCTACTACTATGATCTCCCATATAACTCTTTCTAGACTTTGCCCTACTCCATCCCTCCTTGACCTACCCCAAACATCGTTTTACTACTATGATCTCCAAAATAACACTTCCTTCCCTCCTGTATCCCTCTTTTTGACTCATCCCAAACCTCATTTTACTACTATGATCTCCCTAATAACCCTTTCTAGACTTCTCTTCTCTATCCCTCCTTTGACTCATCCCAAACCTCATCTAACTAATATCTCCCAATATGGCCATGGAGTCGCCGATGTCCAATGGGTACCCGCCATTCCCCATCAAAACATCCATGTCAAAGAAAATGCCTGAGACCAGCTAGTTTGGGGTTAGGGGTCGTAAGACCTTCGGCTGTATTTATTTTTACACACAAAAACATTTTTAGACATCAAATATTTGCTCAGTAACCACCTTATTTACATCTTGTTTACAAGTGATATCTAGCCTTAACATAGACTCTAGTGCATGGGAATTACCCAACTAGTTTGTTCCTGTGCAACCAACAAAGCATAACTGTTCAGAGTGAGATCATGACTGGTTCTGTGACCCTTCCTCTTAAAACCTCCCCCGTACTGAGGATGGGTCCCTCCTTATGGGAGGACCCAACTTCCCTCTCCCATACCGGGAGCTCTCCCGCCTCAGTAGCTCTTGTGCAGGGGGCCTGGCTGCCCTTAGGATACCTACCACGGGTGCCCCCTACACCCAAGTTCCTCGCCCAAGGGCCTGTGCTAACTTGTGCCAACTGTGCATGCGTGGGTGGTTGATAGGTAAGGACCGCATGTCAGTGACTGCCCCAAATCCCCTGAGCCACTGCAACCTCCTTTCGACTTGCTGCCAGTACCCCCTGGAGGGTCCAGTGACGCTGATGTTAATTTGGTATGAAACGATACCGTAAAGGGCCCGAAGTGTTCCCACCAATCGTGACCTCACGCGCCACTGGCCAGATTAGTTCACCTATCTGCCCTGCCCCCCGCAACGTGCGCATTGGTCTAGCCAGGCCAGCAAATTCACAAGAAACATCGTATTACCTTCCTTCAATAGGTGCACCCCATCCTGTAAGAAAAACCGCTCAACCTTGGTGCACCCGTAAGGTATGGATGATAAACGCTCTGTCCTACACAACTTACCCACCTTCCAGTTCAACCGTTTTACTGACTCGTTGAGGTCCCTGACCGACTTACCTCCTCTCCAATTCATCCTCAGAACAATGTTGGACCACGCAATTATGGCCTCATGGAATTTCTTTGAAAGCCAATACATTTCGGTGACAATCAGTTTTAAAAAGTCTTCCCGCTCTAGCTTGGTCAAATCGTTGCCTCTTAAACGCAAGATTATAATCCCTGGAAGCGTAAGCCTCCAGGGCAACATTTTGTCCATCGCCGTTCTTCGATGGGCCAAGCATAGCCCCCTTTTCCTGTGGAAAGTCAGCTGATATCCAGCTTTCCTTGCTCGCATCGCGTATTCACCTGTCAAATAAAAAACCTTTACCCTCCTCACACAAGAGTGGCCCAACACCAGCACGTCTGTAATTTGTCTTGTTCCCGCGTTGACAGGAGGCAATGAGGTATCCAGCGTCCAAATCACTTTATCATGTCTTTTACCTGTGTTGACAGGAGAATACCAGAAAGAAAGGGAGAAAATGTTAACGCCAAAAGATTCACAACATGTTTAATCTCCCATCCCGCGTGTAGCAGTTAGACTTCCATCTGCCTATCATTTGAACTGCTTGCCCCACCAGTCCAATGCTTGCCACTGCAGTGACTGTGCCAATCCAAAATGGGTGCGAACTATAGTCCGCGGGATCCAACCGTGCTGATACCAAAGCCTTACTGAGCACCCTGGCAAATTTAAACCATGTGCGTGGCATCCCATCCTCATGCACCAGAAGGAAGCCAACCGCCCCTTGTACCTGGCGAGCCATAAAGTCTTCCAGGTTCCCCAATGGACAGCACTCATTCCCTGGGGCCCTGTGAAGGAGTATGTAATCCCCCCTATTCATTTGGTCAGGTTTTGAACGGGTAATGGTGACCGCCAAAGAGCCAGTTGGCAATTGAATATCCGCCAGTTGCAACCCCCCCCCCCCCCCCATCTTGGCTTTTTTGTTCTTCTCCACTAGCTCCCCGACCCTTAAAGCCCCATAGAACGCTAAGGAGAAAGCGGCCCTGAAAAGGCGCACCTCGTCTGTAGACCTGCACACCTTGTCAAGGCTAGCCATGATAGTTGATAATTTCAAAGTGTCTATGGGGCGCCTGGAGTCCTGCCTACATCCCTCCAATCGCTGCCAGCCCTTCAGTGCCCTTTGAACCAGGAAAGCTTTTGTCCCATTGGTGTACCCTATCATCTTTGCAAAAAAGGAAATTGCGACTGTATGTCACTTGGCGTAGGACACAGGTCAACCCTCCTCTCTAGGAATGCGATTACCGACTTGGGAGAAAACCATTTTCCAACCCCTTTGCCTTCCTGAAACCTGCGGTATGTGCAATATATCCCCTCATAGGCATACCTCGTCGTGGGCGCTAAAAAGCAGCCACAAGGTCTGGTAGACTGGGGCACCAGGCCGCCATAGTTGATCTGTGAATGGTGAAGGGAACTCCGCTGCTTCTGAGTGGTGATACCTGAAAGCAGACATCTTAAAATGAGACGAAGCATCTGCTGCCTTGTTCAATACGCCGAGCACGTTTTGATTTAAAATTGACATTCAGCCTAAACCATAGCAGTACGATTTCTTTCAACAATCTCAAAATCATTTTACACTTGGCCACTTGCTGATTAATGCTTTCTACCACAGTCATGTTGTCTGACCAGAATACCACTGATTGACAGTGGAACTGCTCTGGCCATACTGTGAGGGCTACCAAAATGGGGAAGTGCTCTAGGAAGTCAATGTTTGCCACCAAACCAGATTCCACCCAGTCTCCTGGCCATCGCTGTGCACATCAAGATGCACCCAAAATGGTGCCAAAGCCTGCACTGCCTGCAGAATCTGTAAACAGACCTAACACCTTATTGGTCTTGGCGGGGCTGGGCCATACTAGTGTCCCATTGAAATCCCTCAAAAATGCTTCCCATATTCTCATGTCTTGGCGGACCGCACTTGACAATCTAGTATGATGGTGCCTCAACTTCAGACCAGACATGGTCTGCGCTATCGACCTGGAAAATGGGTGGTCCATGACTATGATGCAAAGGGCAGAATTCAACTACCCTACTATCACCCGCAACTGATGTAATGTCACCTTCTTGGCTTCCAGACATTCCTCCAATGCCTGTGAACACCCTGCCCTTCTCCTGTGGGAGCCTAGACATGCCTGTCTTGGAAGCCAATTAAATCCCCAGGAACTCAATTGTGGTAGCTGGCCTACAGGTATTTGCTGTGCCAGAGGTACCCCGAACATTCCCATCAATTCCTAGAAAGATTCCAAAGCCCTCCCACACTACGCTGTTCCCAGAGAGCCCAGGAACAGAAGGTCATCCAAGAAATGTTGTGCCACCGGTGCCCTGATCTCTGCCTAACTATCCACTCCAAGAAGGTGCTAAACCTCTCAAAGAAAGCACAGCAGACTGAACAACCCATGAGCATACATTTGTCAAAGTAGAAAGCACCCTTAAATTGGAAACCCAATAAATGAAAGTCCTCAGAGTGCACCGGAAGCAGCCTAAAGGAGGATTCTATATCTGCCTTTGCCAGCTATGTCCCAGGTTCCAGCTTCTGGAGTATTGCAATTGCCTGATCTAACGAGGCGTACATGACTGAGCACAATGTCCCAATGATAGCCTCATTGACAGATTGACCTTTTGGCGCAGACAAGTTGTGGATCAAACAGTACTCTCCTGGGTCTTTCTTCAGGACTACCCCTAAGAGGGAACACACAGAATTCTCCAAAGGGATGGATTACAAATGACCTGCCACCCTTCCCAGGTTCCTCTCCTTCAAAATCTTATTTCTTGAAGTGCTAGGATTAGTCTTTAGTGACTGCTGATTTTTACAGTACGTCACGCCCACACAACCCTCAGCCGGGATCCTGAAACTGTTCTTAAAACCCTCATACAAAGACTGAACTGCTGCAGTGTTGTTGTAAACATTCAACTGTGACCCCATTGCTTGCCGGTTAACCAGGGAGGAGGCCTTGACCAATACTGGTTGCTCATTCCTGTTTTTTGGGGCCTCTGTCCTTTGTCTTTTTAAAGCACTTGGACTTGGGTGTGAGGGTAGGCCGCACAAAGAACAAAAGTGCTTAAATCTGCATGTCTCAAGGGCTCTGGGGCAAGATCTTTTATTGAAGTCCCAGCACGACCCCTTCTTTGTCCCCCTCCCCCCGAGTTACCAGTTGCCCCTGAGCCCACCCGAAAGGGCTGACTTGGGGTGGCCTCAACCTTCCTTGGCTTCATGAGGCGCAGCCATGTGATCGCATCGATCGGATCCCACCCAAACGTGGGTCTAGTGGCCTTAATATTTTTTTTTTTATAAATCTGTTTTTATTAGTTTAAAACCATAAAACATTCATGACACATGAATTGCACAGGCAGGTAAATGCTTATACATTGTAGGCATCAACAGCGGACAGAGAAGCACGATAAATAACATTCATAGTATCGGGTAGCAGGAGATCTGTAATACACTAGCTGAACACATTGGTCATTTGGAATGGTAGGCAGAATACATTTGGGAATATTCAAACAACATCTTTTTATCTCTGTATCTTAGTTCATGCATGGATAATAGCCAAATAATGTACATTAACGTAGTTATGTAGTATTTGTAGTATCAATCGGGTTTGCAAGAAGATATGATTTGAGGGGGTCCCATATATCTCTGGGCCTCGAGGCTAGTAGTAGCAGTTACGCATATGTGAGTGTTTGGTCCTGCCAGAACAGCATGTCTTTAAGCCATTCCTTAAATTTAGGGGCCCTGCCCCGACCCCACCTACATGCCACCCTCCACTTGGCCAGTAGCAGCCCTAAGGAAGTGAAGCGCCGATATCCCGTTTCTATAGGCTCTGTGTAGTTCAGGAGTGCAGTCAGTGGTGTGGCTTGAATCAGGGGTGACGTCATTTGTTGCAGTGCTTCAAATACCTGTTTCCAATAGTCTAGGATGCTGGGGCAACTCCAAGCAAGATGTAAAAATCTGCTTTTTCCATCCCGCATCTGTCGCAGCGGTCATTATCTCTCAGCTTGTACCTACACATTTTGACAGGTGTAAGATAGATACGGTGTAAGAATTTGTAGTGTATAATGCGTAGACGGCAACTAGCTGAGACCTGCTCTGTTTGTTTACAACAGTAGAGCCATTGTTTTTCAGTTATTGCGTGCCCCAGTTCCGCACTCCACCTCTCCTGTGTCTCACTTCGTAACGGGCCTTGGTTGGTATATATATTATGATAAAGTGTGGATACCACGTGCGAAGCCTGTTCAGTCAGTAACAACGTGTGTAATGGAGTAAGCGTGTGCGGTTCTTGTGGGTATGACGGCGTGTATTCTTTAATGCCTTGTCGCAGTCTAACGTATAAGAAAATGTCCATGGGGGAGGGTGTAGATGTAGCGAACATCTGCTGCATGGTGCGGAATTTCCCTTTCAAGTATAAGTCACCCCATTTATGTATGTCAAATTTAGTTTGGGTTTGTTTAAAAACTCCTTCCTGTAACACCGGCATTTGGGGATGATAAACCAATGGAAGTTTAGGCGAATACAGCATGGGGACACGCATGCGTCTGGCTATATGCTGCCAAGCTTTCACTGTGCATGTGACTGCCGTAGGGTCGGGCTCATGGAGTTGGGGCATGCTTAGGATGACCCCCTCCAGAGGTATGGGATCAGCCAGCCACTGTTCCACCGCCACTTGCGGCATGTACTTAAGTGGATGGAACCAGTAGTGGGCATAGTGGGCTTGTGCACAAACATAATACAGTTCCAAATCTGGCACATCAAATCCCCCCTGAGAATAGGGCTTAATAAGAACATCCCATCGCAATCTGGGTTGTTTGCCGCCCCACAGCAATTTAATCAGTTCTGTGCGTAAAGCTTTAAAAAAATATCTACTGGGGTCGAACTGAATGTTTCGGGAGAATAACCATCTTCATGAGAGAGGCTCGGCCTGCCATGGAAAGGGGAAGAGCGATCCATCTCGTGACACTACTAGCAATGTGTTCTAGGGTTCTGCCATAGTTTAAGCGCATTAGTTCCTCCCGATCCAAAGTAATGTAGATTCCCAGATATTTCACCTCCGTGGTGCACCATTCTATTGGGAAGTCAGGTTCGAATGGTGTTGTTGAGGTAGTGAGGGGGAAAATTTGAGATTTCTGCCAATTAATATGTATCCCCGACAGCTCGCCAAAACGAACAAACTCTCGCAGTATGGGGTTTAAATTCTGCTGAGGGTCTCTGATGTACAGGGTAATATCATCTGCGTAAAGGGAGATGAGTATGGGGCGCAACTGGCATCGCAAAGCTTTATCATGATGATGTTGTCTCACCTTGGCGGCAAGTGGTTCAATTGCGAGAGCAAATAGGAGCGGGGAGAGCGGGCAGCCCTGCCTTGTGACCCGTGTGACAGAGAAGGGTGAGGAGACTAGTCCATTAATCAGAACTTTGGCTACTGGAGAGCTGTACAGTAATCTTATCCTTTGGGGATGCCCATGCATTGCAATATGTTGAATAAATAATCCCATTCGACTGAATCAAATGCTTTTGTGGCATCTAAAAAAACAGCCGCAAGTGGCAGGGTGGAGTCGACATTGTGCAGGATAGAAAATAATGTACGGAGATTATGGGATGTCGCTCTCCCCGGGATGAAGCCAGCCTGATCCGGCAATACTAATTTCTCCATCAGGAGGCTCAACCTATTGGCAAGTATCTTGGCAAGTATTTGTGCGTCATTGTTGATCAGGGAAAGCGGCCTGTAGGAATCACACGTATTTGCAGGTTTATTCGGTTTTAAGAGAGAAGTAATGAGGGCTTCCCTCATAGAGCTCGGGAGAATGCCTGTTTCATGGGCTTCTTCGTAGACCTCTTTAAGTATAGGTATCAGTTGGTCTATATATGCTTTGTAGAAGTCTATTGGGAGACCGCCTCCCCACTATACCATCCACTTATCTTAGTGCAGGATTGCAGCAATGCTGTCCTAGCTCAATGGATGTTGGGCGTTCAGCCCGGCAAGCAGACCTGAACCGTATTGAAAATCCCTTCGTCCCACAGAGTGAGTAAAGAGCGTAGACATCTGCACCATCTCATGACGAATCCGAGGGGGTTAAAGTCTCTCTGTTCATTCCTGTGCTGGCGAGGTCGATCCGGACGGAGCGTCCTGTGACATACGAGGAGAAGTTTGTCGTTTAACACGCTTGAGGAAATCCTCCACCTGTTGCGCAGTAGTGAAGAAGTGTTGTTTGCCCTGAGGCGTGATGCGCAAGTGTGCGGGGTATAGTAGTGCATAGTCAATTTGTGCACTGCGCAGTTTCAGCTTTACTGGGACAAATTTCCTTCGCGCCTCTTGCACTACTGGAGTGAAGTCAGGGTATATTGTGAAGTCATTTCCCTCAAAATTCAAGTGACGTTTCTCCCGGGTCAGCTTCAAGGCCACGTCACGGTCCCGGTAATTAAGGAAACGTGCGATGATTGGGCGCGGCTGAGTTCCCGGGGGAGGCCTGGGGCCCAAGGAGCGATGTGCTCATTCTATAGTCAAGTGCTGTGAGAAGGCCTCAGCTTCAAAGGTATCACGCAGTAGGCGTTCAACGAAATCCTCCATCCTTCCAGTATTGGTGCTTTCTGGAAGTCCAATAATGTGTACGTTATTACGCCTACTGCGCGCTTCCAAGTCCTCATTCTTTGCGGCGATGACCTTCAGGACTTTATCCATTTGAGCGATGTGCTTTTGCATTTGGGTCGCGTTGTCTTCACCGTCTGAAATGCTTTTCTCAGCCTCCACTATTCTCTCTTCATGCTTGTCCATTTTGTGGACTATAGAATCCATTCGAGTGTTCATGGAGTCCATTTTGGATTCTATAGAGGTGAGGCTTTGTTGCATTACAAGAAGGAGGGCTTTGACATCATCTTCTCGGGAGGTCTCCAGATCTTGTATCCGGTCTGCGCCTACATTGTCCGGTTCGTCCGCACTAGATCGCGTGATATTTTTCCGGGCTTCAAAGGGCAACTTTGATTGCTTGCCGTCCGTTTTCCCCATGGTGGGCTCCTCACAAGATTGTTTTGATCGTGTCGAGGCTTCAAGCGCAATATCCTAGGCACTCGATGATACAGTGTGTTTCAATGTCTGCAGGTCCAGCATTGAGCAAGCTTCCTATAATGCCGCGCGAGTGTGTCACCACATTTGCGTCTCTCCACACCGTCGTGTGAGTGTATTTCAGCCAGGTCCTGTAGCTACTTTGGGGTACACTACGAGCTCATGCACTCAGTTGGCTGAGAGCAGGTATGCAGTAATAGCTGGCCAGAAGTAAGCACACAGTCTTTGGGGCCCAATATGTTCTCTTGCAGGCGCCGACTCACCAGCGCTTTTACTGAGCTGCAGGTGCGAAGTACCTAAGCACTTGTTAATTTGCACCGGTCAGCACCATGTGGGAAAATATCTCATCGTGCATATCTCTAGTGCCACTGTCGATAGGCCAGATAGCAGTCCGGGAGGCTGTGTCCAGTTGTTGGGGCCCTTGTGACTAAAGGGGCCCTCAGGAGCTACTGGGGTCGTGTCACGCTGGATTCCTTCATCTCAGTGCCCAGCAGCGCCCAACCAAATCGCAGCGCTGGGGGCCTCTTGTTCCGCCGCTTTGCCCGAGGTCGCGCTAGCATACAACAGGGCCGCAGGAAATGAAGCGGCCGTAGGCCAGCACAGCGGGGGTCATCTCAGCGCCCGTCGCTCGACAGCCTCACATCGCCACCATCTCATTGGGAATCATAATATGCAGCAGCGTAGGGGATGGAAGCCACAGACTTACTTGTGGGCTGGTGCGCTTCACTAACACGCGATCCTGTCGGCGCGGCCCAGTCCCCACGTGGGCACCGGGGGCTCAATTGGTAACAGGAGCCGGTATGGCGTCCAGCAGTGCACAGCAGCGATCTTGCGGCACCAGTTCAGCGGGTGCCTGCACAGTCTCGGGGCTCCGTGGATCGCTAATTTCAGCAGTAATGGGTTGCGGCAGGAGTCACGAGCACTCGGCTCGGTTCGATGTTAATGCAGGTAGTCTTAGGCAGGACATTTGTAAGGATATTGCTGCTGGGCTGCCAGAGCCTCACGGCAGTGCGGCCATGTTGGTCGTGCGCCACCTGGCGCCCCCCTAGTTAATATGCCTCAATTCTTTGTCATAGTCCCTCCACGTGGTGCCCCCAAACTCATCAAGTGCACAAACTATCCTATTCTAGGAGCATGCCAATTGTGCCCCCAGGTTCAGAAATCGCTCTGCCATGATTGCCTGGAAAATTGAGAAACCTGTAACCCAATTCATCATTGTCTCCACAACCCTTTTCTTGTAAGGCCAATGCCCATACTCCCTAGAATTTGAGCAATCCTTGCACTGTTTGCTCTGTTCTAGCTCAGGCACATCTGCAATTAGCTCACACATGTCTACATATCTCCCTTTCCAGATCTTTTCCTTCACATCTGTAGGCACATGTCTGCCCAACTGAATGTGCTCAGAATGCACATCCCCCAAACCAATGCTTGGCAACTGTGCCAACATACCTGCTAGAGTTTACTCAGTGGGGAGGGGTAAGGCCCCGGCCTCCGCCGGTATTACTTGCGCCACACTGCCTACTTGTGAAGTACCAGCCACCACTGCTTCTGACCCCTAAGCTAATAGACTAGCTGGGGCAGCACCATCAGCTACCCCTACTGGCGCACCTATTACTCCCACCTGCCCCTGCACACCTGGCCCCACTACACAATCCGAAAGGGCCACAGGTCTCCTGTTCCTTTCAACATGGTCGCTCTCAGCTACACCTGCCAAGGCACCCCCCATTAATGGTGCAGACAACCTCCCTACCTTTGAAAGCCATGGCAAAACACTGGCCCAATTTGCTACCAACTCTGGCGGTCCCGCACTGTCTGCTGCCATGACCCCAATTACCATGCAAATAATACCGTTCTGCACAATGCTGTTGTTCGCCGCTGGCACTATCGCTGCAGGAGAGCTTTGTTGACCTTCACCATCATTTACATTGCTCACTGACACAACCTCAGGGGTGACCCGCGGTCCTTGAACCATTTCACTACTTGCCCTTTGACCCCTACCATGCTTCTTCACTGGGGGGAATCCGGCCCGTGGCTCAAACCCTGGCCTTTTTGGCCTCTCTACCGGAGCTGCTGGCTCTACTGGCTGCCCCCTTGTGGGCCCTGTGGGCGAAAGAGTGCAACAATCTTGTCCATAGCATCCATCCAGCACTCCATCCTGTGCATCACTGCCTCCATATCAACATCAGGCCGAGCACGCTTGGTGCCCTTCCTAGCTCCGCCTGGCATTATTGCAGAGCCAAATAAAAAACCCTTTTGACCCCTAGCAACCTTAGCGCCTCACTGCTACAAAAAACACTGCAATAAAACATTGTGTTAGAAAAGCTTTCCAGGCAAATCCACTTTCCAAGAAAAATTAAAAACCTATATGCCCCTACTCAATTGCAAAGCCAACCAAAGTGCCTCACAAACTCATACCTGTGAGCCACTTTCAAGAGTCTGCCCAATGCATTACCACTGAGATCAAGTTCTAAGCACTGCACTTGGACTCAGGCTCTTATTTGATCAGAGCAGAGCTTTTCTATCAAGCAACTGCTTTACACCTCAGTTTTTTGCACCCAAATTTGCCCAACAAACAGAGGCACAAATTATGCAAAACTTTCCAAAATGCAGCCCTCAAAAGCCCCTAAACTCGCCCCACAAACAGGGGCACAAATCACACTTTGCCCCAAAAGCGGCCCTCCAATGCCCCTTTAGGCCACCCCCCCTTACTTCACAGCCTACGCAACCCCTTAAGGCCCTCCGGAGCCGCCACTGAGAGTCGAGATGGAGAAAAAACTCTCAGGTCGGGCGAGCAAGAGAAAAAAGAGCTTAGTGCGTACGGCTTCCGGAGGGCAGATCTAGGAAGGGGCTGCTAGCAGTGCTGTGGTTGCTGTTTTGCAGCAGGGCTGATGGGTGGCGTTGGCGATGATGAGGGCACAAATCAGCCACATTATACATACGCCGGCAAGCAGGGGCAAAGACCCGCTCGCCACAGCGCGAATCCTTCTCTATGGGCGGGGTTGACCCGCAGTAACGCCCAAATCTAGCCAATCCTCTCCCCTGGCCCTGATCCCAGGCCCGGGACGAAACACCCCACCCCCAGTGATGGCCCCCAGCTCTCTGCCTTATTATCGGCTCTCCAGATTGGGAGAGCCTCTGGAAATAACACTATCTAGACTCTTCCCTCTTCTACCCCTCCTTTATCCTATTCAATCAAATTGAAAGGCGGGGCCGGCATCGGCCACGCCGAAAGTATGGCGGTCGTGCCGGCCCCCGGCCCGATGACCATCCGGGGGCGGGCCTGTCGCGCGCAGGGTTGACGCGACAGGCGCGCCTCACCGCTAATTGGTCAGAGTCCGCCCGTGACCCGGAAGTGATTGAAACACTTCCGGGTCACGCGTTTGGGCTACCGCCAGGCCAGTTAGAACTGGCCTGGCTGGCATCTTGGGATAAAAGGCTGGGGAGCGGCGGAGTTGTCCTCTTTGCTCGCTGCTCCCTCAGCCTGCCATTATTCACGCCAGCCTCGCTAGGAGGCTGGATTTTATAATTTCTTTAATTTTGTCTTGCAGGTATCGTGGAGGATTCGTCGGCGTTGGGCAGCCTCGCGGGAGGTTTAGTTTCTCCGGTTTTTTGTAGGATTATAAGCAAATAGCCAAGATCCGCGAGTTCGGCTCGACGGCGTCATGGCAGCGTGAGGGGTGATTCGAAGGGCAGCTATGGTGCGCCGCTTCTGCTGGGGCTGACTCTGCATCAGCAGTGTTCGAGCCCGCTTTTCCCCCGGTCCTGTACAGTGGACAGTTTTAAAGGAGGTAATTAGTGCGTCTTAATGCAGGCCTTGGGGTAGCGCGCTTCCCGCCGTAAATTTGTGTGCTGTTTTTCAGCGTGCTGCGTGAGCAGCTGTGTTATGGAATTGGTGATTTGTGGTCTGCTGAAGAGAGCGATTAGACTGTGGCGTAGCCGGGAATAGGATCGCTTCTTGTGAGTCTTCGATAGCTCAGTGGGTAGAGCGGCGGACATACTTAGTTCTTTGGTTCAAACCCGGCTCGAAGGACTTTAACTGGGACTGGCCAGGTGGTCACTTTTTTTTTCTCCCCCGATCATCGCTACTATTGAAATGGAAATAGGGAAGCGGGGAATTCATAGGTATCGTGCTGTTTGTGCCTGGGCCGATTTTAACAGGATAATAATTGCATCTTGAGGGGGACTCTCTGAATGTAAAATTCCTAATGTCAGAAGCCTTTATTTTCTACGGCTGGAAAGAGAAGCACAGAATTCGAGTTGTATCCAGCAGTCTGAGTGGTGTGCCGTAATGACCTCATGGGACAGGTTAGCACTGGGTATTAAATGCTGCTGTTCTGCAGGAATAAAGTTCATACTCGCAGAACATTGTCTGCTGCTTGCCAAGAAATGGCTACTCAGATTGGAGCTGGGGTGCAGCTGTTCAGCTTCACTTCGCATTGCCTTTTAACCCGGTTTGGAGGGCAGGCATAAGGGCGTACGGGGGTGACCTGGGGGGGGGAAGTACCCTCACGGTGAACGGGCCCCCTGCGCATGCGCACTCCGGTTGGAGGGCGTGCATAATTTGATAAGTATCTGGCGCCAGTTATTGACCTTGCCGTAGGCTCAAAATAGGGATACGCAGAAAATGAAATATGAAATGTTATGAGTATGGTTATTGATTATGATAGGTTTAGATTCGGATAGGAATACCTTTGTATTAGTGATATGTTAAGGTTAGCCATCTGACATCTGTACTTATCAATGAATCAATGTAATGTAATGTTTTTCTGCGTATTGTGGAAATATTGTATATTAATTTTGTTTAAAAAAATTTATGCAAATAAATACGGCCGGGGGTTTACGACCCCCTAATCCAAAAATCTTCTCATATTATTATTTTGATATTGATGAGGGAGGAGGGGGTATAGGCAGCACCTGGCCATACTAACAGACTCACATGTCCAAAGCTAAAATTAACAACTTAAATTTCCCTATACTAATCAACTGCTAATCCTTTGGGTTCAGGATTAGCGTGCAACTTGACGAAAAATGATTCAACGCAATATCAGGGTTAGTAAGCGCTATATAAATATAATTACAATCGATTGTAGGATAACAGAAGAAAAATGCATGAGGTGGAATGAAAATTAGACAGCCTGGGTAGTTCGTAATACCGGCATTCGGCAATGCAACGCGTGTGCTGCTAATAAAAATGTGGATTTCACACATATGTTAAATTAAGGCCTGCATAGAAACAGCACAACATAGCATCAGACATCTGGTCACCTTAAGTAGGACCCGCTTTAAAGTCAGGGGTCCTGGAACAGAGCCCCATCTCTTAATACATCTCTATGCATAGGCACCACACACTGGCGTAACATAAGCCCCCGCAGCCCCCGTGGTGCAGGGGGGAGGGCCGAGCTCAGGGCCCCCCCTCGGCAAAAGTGCTAGGTGGTGCAGGGCCGGTTCTAGGATTTCTGGGGCCCTGGGCAGAAAGAGAATGTGCAAGGCCCCTCTAAATTGCATAGACATGACACATTCAGGGCTGTTTGCATCTGAATAGATGCCCCTGCTCCTGAAGCTACAGCCCCTCCCTCTCAGCCACCTACAAGCACCTCTTAACAGCTCATCAAGGGCTGAAGGTGTGAGGGTTGTCATCCCGCTGTGCCTCTGCCTGGGTGGGGGGGTAGAGGCCTAATTGCCGACAAACATGAGGAATGTGTCTTTTGCCACTGGGAATGGGGGCCCCCCCTCCCCTCGGGTTCCCCTTGCTACAGCATAGCAGTGAGGCCAGGAAAGGGGGGCCTCCTAAGGTGGTGCACTTGCACGGTGTCACCGTTCACGCCAAAGTCTGACTGTCGCATTGGTGCGGGGCCCCACGTTGGAGGACTGACTACGGGGGCCCTGGGCAGTTGCCCACACTGCCCATGCCTAGCGCCGGCCCTGAGGTGGTGGGCCAGAGAGAAAGGCTCCTTCCGTGTACTTTGCAGGGGGCCCCCCTCAAGTTTCGTTACTCCTCTGGCACCACAGGGACCAACAGTGCTACAATACCTTTGGACGTAATGTGGCAAAAGGAAAAAAGACAAATCTTTAAAGAATGGAGTCAAATAAAATGCAGACATACGAAGTGATTCTCACAAGAAGAAAAAAACCTCAATCTACTATCATTTTTTCTCCTCGAGTGACTGATTTTACCTAACTGAAACTTGGCACTTCCCGATGGTGCGTCATATGTACTTTTTATATCAGCACTAGGCAGAAATTATTATTTCAGCACCGTTCAGTTAGATTTGGAAAAAAAAGATGCAGCCTGTAAACGCAATGAAGCTGTGGGACTGAAACCTTGTGCGTGTTTTGCTTCTCTGACAGGAAGTCGGGCCTCCTCGAGTTGCATCAGCAGCCCGTGCTGGGCCAGGCCTGAGTCACGCGCCGGCTCTAATCTCTCCTCAGACGCAGCCATGCGTCAAGCGCGTTACGGCATAGACCACCTGGGGACGGTTTACAGGGGCTTTTGATATTCTGCCAGAATGTCTTTAACACGCCACGCTTTCCACACTGTATACTAAACACTTTGAAAGAAGTTTCCACCACGTGCTTTACTCGCGGTAAAGCCTGTAATTAGGCGCTCATTAGGAGAACATCGGAAATCGCATTTCCAGTTTACTTTGAACCTGGCTACATTGGGGGTTGGAGGAGGTAGCGCGGGAACATTGCATTTTCAAGTACTTTCCCAGTACACGTTTCAACAGGAAAAAAAACTGACCCAATATGTGTGGATTAATGTGTCCACAATCATAGCTGCCAAGGTTTCAGATTGCTATGTGTGACATTTTCATAACTTTAGTGTAATTATGAGTGACATTTCATCGACTATGAGTGACACTTTTTCGCGAGCAAAATCAAGCAATGAAGACGAGGCAAACATATATATATATCCGAAATTACACCCATTTGAGCAACGAGAAAGTCTAAGACGATTTTAAAACTGCTGCAAAGCACTAGAAATAGAAGGTACATAACCGGAGACGGATTCCGTGTGAGTGCAGAACAGGCATCATAGCTGCCACGTTTTCAGATTGCTTATGTGTGGCATGTCCATGGTATTAGTGGACTTGTTAATGACATTTAACTGTCAAATGTGTGACACTTAGAGTGACACTTTCTCATGAGTAAAAACCATGTAATGAGGTGCATGGAAAGGGATAAATATCAGAACTTATCCACAAGAAGTTCTAATAATATCTTGCAACTGGAGCAAAGCCCCTGAAATGAAAGTTTACACTTGCTTTATAATGAACTCTGTCTGCAAATGTTGTGGTAGGCTAACTTATACTGTGTGTAATACAATTTTAAAACAACGTGCATATTCATGGGCTTACAGTCGCCGGCTGGGTCCTCGTAGCACTATAATATAGAAGTAACGAATAGTTTCTTACCTGTCGGTGTAGTTTTGCAGCTTGAAGACTTTCTGGATTCACTATGCTGTGCATTATTCCGCCATCTCGTGGTTGGGTCCGGATTCGTAGTCTTTTCTTTGTTTTTGTCTTTTTTTTTTTTTTTGTTGTTGGCCCAGGTGGGCGCGACGCCCACCATTTGGTGTCTTCGGTGACGTCGTCGCGCTTCCGGCGGAAGCTCCCACCTTTGGTAGCCATCTTCGGATTCTTTTTTCTTTTCCTCTTACAGTTTTTTGTTGTCTATGTCTTTAACCTTTAATCCTTCAATTATTCTTTGATCCCTTTAAAACCTTGTATGTAGTTTAGTTGTACCCTTAACCTCCTATGTTATCTTCCTGGCGGAGGCGGGTGGGATCGCTAGTGAATCCAGAAAGTCTTCAAGCTGCAAAACTACACCGACAGGTAAGAAACTATTCGTTTTGCAGCGTGAATCTTTCTGGATTCACTATGCTGTGCATAGACTTAGTAGCGGTTTTGTTATTGCGGTGGTTGGGTGGAAGATGAGCATTGGTTGCTGAAAATGTGCTGTAAGACCTTCTGTCCTACTTGTGCCTCTTTGTTCATTTGGATATCAACACAGTAGTGTTTGGTGAACGTGTGCACGGAAGACCATGTTGCCGCTTGGCAAATGTCTTGTATAGGTGTGTTCGCTAGGAACGCAACCGTTGCTCCCTTTTCCTTGTTGAGTGAGCCTGGGCGGCCCCTTGTAACTCTTGTCCTGCCTGCTTGTGGCAGAGTTGTATTGCTTGTGCAATCCACCGTGCAATGGTATTTTTTGTTACTGGTCGTCCCAGGAAACTGCTTGCGAAGGAAACGAAGAGTTGTTTTGTTTTCCTGCATTCCTTCGTCCTTTCTATGTAGTGCATCACTGCCCTTCTGGCGTCTAGCGTGTGTAGCGCCTTTTCTGAGGGTGTTGAAGGTTTCTGGAAGAAACTTGGTATCTGTATTGTTTGATTGATATGGAACCGCGACACCACCTTTGGCAGGAAGTGTGGGTCCGTCCTCATGACAATTCTGTCCTTGTGTATTTGCAAGTAGGGCTCTTGTAGTGTGAGAGCCTGTAGTTCACTGACTCTTCGCAGTGACGTGATAGCCACTAAGAAAGCCGTTTTTAGTGTGAGCATGTGCAGTGTGCTCTTGTGTATGGGTTCAAATGGTGATTTCATCAACTGTGTCAGTACAGTGTTGAGGTTCCAGCTTGGGGCTGGCATCCTTTTAGGGGGCTATTCTTTTAGCCCCTTCCAGGAATCTTTTGACCACTTGGGAGGTGAAGAAGCTTTTCACCGCTTCTCCCCTGGTGTAGGCCACTATGGCTGCTAGGTGAACCCTTAGTGACGAGTAGCTCAGCCCGCTTTGTAGTAGGTGTGTTAAATATCGCAGTACTGTTGATTCTTTTGTGACTTTTCGTTGCAGTCCCTCTGTAATGCACCATTGTGAGAACCTTTTCCACTTTGCAATGTAGCATTTTCTTGTAGTGGGTCTCCTTGCTTCTCTGAGTACTGCCATGGTGCTTGGAGGTAGTTTGAGGTGTGCGAATTCTAGGTCCTCAGGAGCCATGCTGCTAGGCTGAGGCTGTCTGGTTCTGGGTGGAGCACTTTTCCGTCTTGCATTGTGAGGAGGTCTTTTCCTTCTGCTGAACCTGTGTGCTGGTTCCTGCGCCATTTCCATAATCTGTGAGAACCATGTTTGTATGGCCCACTGAGGTGCCACCAGTATGAGTGTCATGCTGCTGCTCCTGCATTTGCTGAGTACTTTGTGTAACAGTGGTATCGGGGGAAAAGCGTAAGCAAATTCGCTCGACCAACTTATCCATAGGGCATTCCCTAGGGACCTTTGGTCCGGCTGTCTGGATGCGTAATGTTGGCATTTTGCATTGTGGGGTGTTGCAAAGAGGTCTATCCGTGGTGTTCCCCACTTTTGGAACAGTTGCTGCACCTCCTGTTGGTTCAGTTCCCATTCGTGGGATGCAGACGTCTGCCTGCTGAGTCGGTCTGCTTCTACATTGTCTATTCCTGGGAGGTGTATTGCTAGCAGGTCTATCCTTAGAGGGATGGCCCATCTCCAGATCTGTTGTGCCAGACTTGACAGCGGTGCTGATTGTGTCCCACCTTGCTTGTTGATGTAGAACATTGCAGTTGTGTTGTCTGTTTGTATCAGCACTCGCTGGCCGTAAAGCTGCTTTTGAAAGGCTTTTAAGGCTAGGAACACAGTTTTGAGTTCTAGGTAGTTGATGTGTTTCACTGCATCTTGTTGTGACCAGAGCCCCCTGACGCGGAGTCTGGTCATGTGCGCGCCCCAGCCCTGCTGTGAGGCGTCTGTTGTGATGGTCACTGTTGGAGTTGGCTGTGTGAATGGCTTCCCTTGTAATATGTTCTCTTCTTTCCACCACGCTATTTCTTTCTGCACTGCGTGTGTGACAACCACTAGATCTTCCCAACTCCCTGTGGCTTGTGACCATTGCTGTTGTATCCATTCCTGGAACGGTCTCATGTGCAGTCTGATATGCGGGACAAGGTGGATGCATGATGCCATCATTCCCATTAGCCTGCTCACCGTCCTCACTGTCAGAACTTGCCCCTTGCGGTAATGACGTGTTTCCTCAGGAGCGCTATACTTCTCTTGTCGCTGGGGAACACCTTGGACTGTGTGCTGTCTATTTGTGCCCCCAAGAATATCTTGATTTGTTGGGGTTCTGTTGACGATTTTTCCCAATGTATTGAGAAACCTAATGTGGACAGTGTTTCTATGACTTGTTTGATGTGTTTTTTGCAGAGTCTGTATGATCCTGCTTTTACCAGCCAGTCGTCGAGGTAGGGGTATACATGTATGCTCCTCCTCCGAAGGTGCGCTGCAGCTGCTGCTAGGCATTTCGTGAACACTCTTGGTGCGGACTTTAGTCCGAAGGCTAGCACTGTGAACTGGTAGTGATTGTGGCCTATCACGAATCTTAATAGCCGTTTGTGTTTGCGGTTGACGGGTATGTGCAGGTATGCATCTTTTAGGTCTAAGGTCGCCATGTAATCCCCTTCTTGGATTTGGGGTATTACTTCCTGAAGTGAGTCTACCTTTGGCACTAGGAAGTACGTTGAGTATATTCCCTTGTTCCTTTCGTTGTTTGGAACTGGTTCTATTGCTCTTTTTGTAGCAGTTCCTCTGCTTCTAGGCGGAGGAGGGCTAGTTCTCTTGCGGGTATTGACCGATGTCTTGGTCTTCTCCCTGGCGGGTGTTTTTGGAGGTCTATGCAGTACCCGTGCTGTATGGTGTTTAGTATCCATTTGTCTGTGGTAATTTTCCTCCATTGTGTGAGAAATTTTCTTATTCTTCCTCCCACTGGTGTCGTATGCTCGGTGGTTATTTGCTGTGTGCTTCTGCTCTTTATATTTTCCTTTTGCGGACTTCCCCTCAACCTTGGTGTTAACGGTGGGGGGCTTGTTATGTGTGTGGAGTCACTTTGAGGCGGGCTGCTGGCCCCCTCTTCGGGCCTGTCCCCGTCCGTACCCGCGCCCTCGAAAGGACCGTCCTCTGGGTTGGTACTGCCAATTCTGCTGCTGTTGTCCCTGCAGGTTTTGGCCCTGGTTGTTCCCTTGGTACCCTTGTTGTTGTGATTGATGTGAAGTGGTAGGTGCATTGCCTCCTCTACCACTGGCTCGCCTTGAGGGGTTCCCTCTTCTCATCCCCCTGAACTGCAGCGCTCCCATGGACCTTGCAGTTTCGTTGTCCGTCTTTAGTTGTGTTAATTTGTTGTCAACTGTTGCTCCAAACAGTTTCTCACCGTCGAACGGTGTGTTGATGATGTTGCTCTGTACTTCTGGTTTGAAGCCGGAGATCCTGAGCCATGCGTGTCTCCTCTCAGTCATCCCTATCATCATTTGCCTGCTGGAGTTCTCTGCTGCGTCCAAGGCTGACTTTAGGCAAGTGTTCGCGATGGCCTTGCCTTCTTCCGCTAGGTAATTGGCCCTTTGTTGGTGTTCTTCTGGCAGGTGCTTAATGAGCTGGCTCATTTCTGCCCAATGCTGGTATGCATGCCTGCTGATGAGGGCGTTGGAGTTGGCGATACGCCAGTGTATGGCTGCGTTCCTCTCCACCTTACGTCCTGTGAGGTCTATTCTTTTGCTCTCCTTGTCTGGAGGTGGGCCTGTGTTGGTGGGCACACCGGCCCTCTTCCTGGCTGTTGCAGCGATAATGGAGTCTGCTGGTACAGACCCCTGTATGTATGCAGGATCTTTTGTGGAGTGCTTATACTTCTTTTCGCTCCTAGGGGTAACCGCCTTGCAGATTGCTGGTTCCCTGAAGGCCTCCCTTCCCTGGTCGAGAACGCCAGGTAACATGGGTAGAAATTGACTCCTTGTCTGTTGGGGGAGCAGGGTTTCGAAGAGGAAACCTGCTTTTGTCTTTTCCTCCTGCATTTCGACCCCATAAGTCTTTGCAGCCTTCTGCACGACCTCATTGTAGACTCCGATGTCGTCTGGCGGCGAAGGTCTCGAGGGGTAAGTGTCTACCCCTTCTTCTGGTGACTCTGTGTCGAGGTCTTGCCAGTCTAGGTCTTGTACTTCAGAGGACGCCGAGTCCCTGTAAGACAGCATCTCTTCTTCGCCTTCGACCTCGAAGTAGTAGTATTCCTCGTCCTGGTCTTCGAGCTGTTCGGGTGTCCCCGGGGCCTCGTCGACTTCGACCTCGAACTCCTCGACTGCCTCGTGGACTTGCTTCGACGGAATAGCGTATTGTTTCATCTTCTCGTCGAAGTCTTTTGCGTTGCAGGATGCTCGCCATCTCTGCCTCGAGCCTCCTCTTCTTTTCGCCATCTCGTGGGCCTTTTCGGCGTCGAGTGGTGCAGTGCCTCTCTCGCGGTCGCGGTCGTCGAAACAGACGCCGGGCCTTCCTTTCTCGGTGTCGAGGTTTCCTTTTCGGGGACGACCTTCGACGCCTTCGTTTTTTCGGAGGCTTTCGCCGATTGAGAGTCCTTGTCCAAGGATCCGCTCGGCTGTTTGTCCCTTGGTGCTGTTGCTTTCGTCGAGTGTTTCGGCGGCAACGCTCCCTTGGTGGACTTTGCTACACTTCTGGCAGTGTCGCTAGGGATTCTGGCTTCACTCTTTCGAGCGTCGCTTTGGTGTTTTGGGGTCGACGACTCCCTTACCTCCTTCGACGTTTTCTTTCGATTTCGACGACAGCGCAGTCCTCTGGTCCCTCTGCGATGTTGTCCTCCTCTCCGCTCGAGAGACCCAGGTCTCGGAGAGATGGTGCTGGTCCCTGGCCCTGCATGCTGTAATTCGCCCTTCTCTGTCTGTCTCTCACCCGGAGGGTCTTCGGGTGAACGCCGAGCACGCGTTGCAGTCTTCGCTGGCGTGGTCGAGCGGCAAGCAGAGGTTGCAGACTGGGTGCTGGTCTTTTGGGCGTATTTGTGGTGGCAATTTCTGCAGAACTTGAACGGAGTCTTGTCCATAACCGCGCTTAGGGAGCCCCCTGTGAGCGCATTCTCTGTAGGCGTCGAGATTTCGGTCGTGGACCTTCTACCTCGTCGTCCTTCTTCTCCGGTACTAGTGTTGTCGTCCGGTGTCTCAGTAGTATATCTTCTGTGATGAATTTTCGACTTTTCGAGATTCTTCGTCCAACTTTCTGGAACTTCTCGGCAACGATCCAGACCCCACGGCGGAAAAAGAATCTGAAGATGGCTACCAAAGGTGGGAGCTTCCGCCGGAAGCGCGACGACGTCACCGAAGACACCAAATGGTGGGCGTCGCCGCCCACCTGGGCCAACAAAAAAAAAAAAAAAAGACAAAAACAAAGAAAAGACTACGAATCCGGACCCAACCACGAGATGGCGGAATAATGCACAGCATAGTGAATCCAGAAAGATTCACGCTGCAAAACTATCCACTACTGAGCCAAGAAGGACAAACTTATGTCCCTCTCTGGTGACAGCTATTCTGCGATGGAAATTGCCTGACAATTTATCGCAGTTACAACATAAATACAATTCGTCCTGTGTGTGAAGAAATAAACTGCCAGGCTCAGTCTGAAATGAATGGTGTGCACTAACTGGCATTGAGACCTAGTATTAATAAGCAAATGCTGCAGAGATCAACTTAACTTGATAGTAAAGAGTCTGTAGTCCCAAAATGCATGAATGACTCACCTGACTGCTGCTGGCAAACAAGTGCTGGGGAGTGTATGGTCCATACTGAGCGCTTCACCGCTTGGTTTCGTCTTGGGCCTGAACTCTTCGGTTGGCTGGCACGGGGGCCAAGGAGGCACAACTTGCAACAGGAGGCGGCAGTTAAAGAGTGTGCCTGAGCAGACGTCTCCGGAGCCTGCCAAGCAGCACCTGTCTTCGCTTAGAAGTGCTTTATTCTGCCTGACTGGACGGTAGTGCCGGCACTTCATTATTGCATGCTGTTCACCCGGCTGCCATCTGTACCAGCCAGAGAGACCTCCACAGCACGGATCCCCCTAAATAAAAGAACTTACTGTAACATTGAAATAATTTCTTCGGGGAAGGACAGATACAGCAAAGTTAAAAGGTTCTCTCTTGCGCCGTTCTGTGTCGTCCTCCGCAGCAGCAGTAAATCCTCCTACGGATCACCTCCTGTGAGCCTGGTGTACTACACAACGGTTGGCACAATCCGAATGGCGCCACTTTGAAGGGCTGGCACCATCACGGCACAACTCTCACAGTGCACAGCATGGCATCATTACACCAATGACCTGCAGCTACTAGCTCAGCTGGGCCCGGAAGAACAACATAAGGCGTCGGACCACGTCAAGTTGGACCTGGCTGGCGCATTGCCGTTTGTTTTAGCTGGGGGGGGGGGGGGTGACGTCGCGGTTATAAGACTGAGGGTCAGCCATACCAATAACTTCAAATGCGCCCTGCCCCGCACTCCCGAGGGCGGTAGGAGGAAACGGACAGACACTGTGTACACCCGCCCTCCCCCACCCGGCGGGCCGCACTTCTTAGTTTGCGCCCGCGGCGATCATCACCACGATGTTGATGGCACCTCTGATGATGCGCTGCGGCGGCCATGAAAGAGTCAAGTCAAGTGAGTGACTAGTCAAGTCACTCGATGCTGGCCGCCTCCAGCCGGTCCCACGTGGGTTTTATTGGGCAGACAGCAGCGCACCACTACCAGGACTCGTCGACTCTTAAATCCCCCGCCGTTTCTCTGACCTGCCTACCACCTTACCTCACTTCCTCTTCCTCCAGGACTTGAGGAGGCACGAGGTCACATCCAATCCCGGGGCCCCCCACGGGGCTACAGCTGCCAGAAGCAACCACTGCTGAGGGCAGGCCCCGGCCGCCCCCGGGTCTGATGAGAGTGTGAGTCACAGTGGCGTCTGAAAGCCGCGCCGCCGCAGGAAATTAAATGCAGCCAGGCAGCAAGGGAGGCAGATTGTAACATTGTAGCACTGACTCCAGAGCTGAGCAGTGAAGTCAGATCTTTAACTATTAACTTACTGAGCCAGAGCGCTGCTGGCAACGCAAGTCTGTGAGAAGCAGTAGAGCCGGGGCACAGATGCTACAGGCGCCGGTGGCGCGCGCTGGCACCGCCGCGTAGCCAGTTTCAGACTGGCATGATTAAAAATGCGTGACAATGCATTTCAGTGCGGTGATGCGGAACACCACACTGAAATGCGTTAGTGTCACACCTGATGCGTGATACTTGGCAGGCATGAAAACACATGGCACCTGCTCGGTATTCTGTTGTGCTTTCAGTGCATTGGCCGAACTGACGGAGGTACTGAAGGCATAGACATCATTGCCAGATAGGCGGCAGTCTCTATTAGTGATCGGTTTCCATTAGTCTGGCTTCATTAATAGTCATATTTTAAGAAGTCTGGTATGTGCATATAAACTTTTTACATGAGAGAAATGGACGTATTTCTTGTCAGATTGATGGTAAAATAAGGGACGTCACTTTATATTAGGCATTTGAAGTTGATTATACATTAATATTGACATGAACAACCTTTATCAAGAACCTATTTTGTTCTTGTTTTGCAAGGGTACTTTTGCTGACAACTTGCTTACCGTAAGATTAAACGAATAAGTGAACTTTTCAAACTGCATTCACTTTTTATAAGAATCACAGTCAATTGTTTATTAGACATCCCATAGAAGAAGCTGGCAGGTCTTATACAATCTAATGGAAAAGACACACAGATGATGGACAGAATGCAGAACAAACCAAACATTCACCCCGAGTCAATAGATCTGGGTTAAATCCATCATTCTTTTGCTCACCATGCCATCCGAGTTTAGACCCAGCCATATGCAAATCAGTCTTGACCCTGTGCTTTATGGGAACAGTCCACACCGAACTGCCAAGCCAGGTCCTCCCTGGACCAGAAACAAGCATCCTGGGACTGGTTTCAGGGCATCACCCCTCATCAGCCAGGCTAGCTTGAATCCAGTGGCACAGTGAGCCCGGGACCCACGTCTGGGCATACCCGGCGCACTTAGGGCGAGAAAGCAAAAGACACACAGATGATGTATGGAATGCAGAGCAAATCAAACATTCTCCCCCGTCAATAGATCTGGGTTAAATCCATCGTTCTTTTGCGCACCATGCCACCCCATTTTAGACCCAGCCATATGCAAATCAGTTTTGACCTTGTGCCTCATGGGAACAGTCCAGACCGAACTGCCAAGCCAGGTCCTCCCTGGACTGGAAACAAGCATCTTGGGACCGGTTTTGGGGCATCACACGCAATAGAGTTCTGCACCTGCTCACTCTGAAGCCATTAGCTAACGATAAAGGACAGCTGTCTAAGGACAGGTGCCTTGTAGGTGAAGACAATTCTGTAGTGCTCTGGCTTCAGTGAAATGAGAAGAAAGTAGCAGTAAGGTGATCACAGCTGTGAGTTGTAGACTGGCTGCAGAATAAAGCACAGCTTTATACAGTCTTTACAAGACAAGAGCTCAGCCTGTAGAGCAGCTGCTAGTAGCATGCAGCAAAGGACGTGTTTCTGAAGGACTTAGAGCTGACTGGAGCATACTGAAACCAGTTTATTGATTTGCAGTCTGACATTTGGTAAGAATTGAGTGTGAAGCCCAGATATTTAACTGAAAATGAAAAAGATGCAATGACAAAAGTGGTCAAGGACACAGAGGGTGCTCAGCTGGAAGAAGATAGAACACGAAACTGTTGAATTTGGTTTGAATTTAAGAAAGTGAAAAGACACTTAATCCTTAATAGTACCGAAGCAGCCTCCGGCATGGTGAATGACAGAAAGGAGGGACATCTATTGATATAGATTTTCATGGCCGCCATGCTGGAGCTCTCCAAAGAAGCTCCGGGGCTAGGGATCACTCTATTGTGAATTTCCCTGCTTATGCCCCCCAGCCATCCCTCTACTCGACTCCCCTGCATTCATAAACTCGCCTGCAACGCAACTATCGAAGATTTGGGATGAAAAACATACCTGGGGGCCTCTGCGACGAAGATGCGCCCAGGAGACTGTCTCTGACTCATAAGGAGATCGGAGATTCCAGAGTCCAGACCGGAGCCGCTGCCGAGTCCCGCTACCTCAGGCTGCTGGGTGAGTCTCGCCGTTGCCTCTCACCTTGCCCCGAGCTCGCATTATATTGACGGTGATCTCCGGGCAAAGCAAGGAGAACACCTCCCGCCGTGATCCTGGATGTGGAGCGGGTGGGAGGGTCCGATCTGCCACCGCACTGTAGGGCTGTGAACCACACCTCGCCCCGCTGCCATGATCCTGGATGTGGGGCTGGTCTGAAGGTCGATCTGCCCCTGCGATGCTGTCTCTCGCCACCGCACGTTGGAGCTGAGTGTCCGAACCTCATGAGTCGCGGTCGGAGGCGTCTGCTGCCGGTGGTGACTCCCGGAGGGTGCTCCGGTCCTGGCTCGAGGGCTTGAACCGCCCTTTTTCTGACTTCCTGACACTGCGCTGGGGTGCTGATTGCCAGAGTGCACGTACCGCCTGAGGTAACACGGAGGAGCTCACTGTCCCGGCGGCGAAATCCGAACTCCGCAGGAGGGCCTGAAGGAGCAGCGATAGTGAAGAGGTAAGCGGAGGTCCCCTTCCGTGAGACACAATCACGGGGACCCCGCGCCGGCGAGGGGGAAGCTTTGGGGGGAGTCGGGGGTCACAAGAAGCACCAGGTGGACGGGGGGAGGATCCATTCCCGCCCCGCCTGACCCCAAAATGGCCGCAAATCGTGGCAGAGTTTCACGAAGGTGGGCCAGGCAAGGGCTGTGCCTGTCCCAAAAATGGCGCCTGGAGCGAGATTTCGTTGCTCACATCAGGGTCTCCACAGCGCAAAAGACTAGCAATGGGACTGTTTTTTACACTTAGTCCCACGACAGCCTTCACTCACACCGAGAGAATTGCGTGGGGCAACAGCTGAGTGCCCTACAACCCCGGGCCTACACATTCTATATGCCTGACCTTAAGATGGCTGTCCTGGCCTGTCCCCTGGAAGCATTGCTATCGAGAGCATATCAACACTACAGTAAGTCTTAGCTTCTAGTAACTCCGGGATGGGTGCTGCCAATTGATCTATGACGACGCCCCCCGGACTGAAACCTTGAACATTGTACTCACCTCGGAGCCGGATCAACATGGCCCATGCCCGGTGGAACTTTGATAGAACTTTCGATGGACCTTTGACGATGCCCCCTGTGCGATACCTAAACTGTTTGTACTTACCTCGGTGCACGAGCAACCTTGGCTGATGCCCGGTGGAGCTGTCTTATGCAGCTATAGAGGAGTCTGGCCCTGGTTTCACCCCCTCGGCCGTCACCTACCCAGCCGGTCATCTGACATTGTTTTCCTCGTTTCCCCGCTGTGTTTCCTTCCCTCCCCCTCCTCCTCCCTCTGTGATTCATTGATTTAATTGATGTAACTATGTAACCTGTAACTCTGGGCGGATACCAAAACTGTTTGTACTTACCTCGGTGCACGAGCAACCTTGGCCGATGCCCGGTGGAGCTGTCACATGCAGCTATAGAGGAGTCTGGCCCTGGTTTCACCCCCTCGGCCGTCACCTACCCAGCCGGTCATCTGACATTGTTTTTCCTCGTTTCCCCATTGTGTTTCCTTCCCTCCCCCTCCTCCTCCCTCTGTGATTCTTTGATTTAATTGATGTAACGATGTAACCTGTAACTCGCTGATCCTCATGTAAAGCGCTCTGATACCTCCGGGTCTAGCCAGCGCTATATAAAACTTTCAAATAAAAAAATAAAATAAATAAAGATATAGATGATTGCACTATTGATAGCTACACCCCTGAATAATACTGTGGCTCATATCAAGAGTGTGAACATTTGTGAGTAACCTCAGACTCACAAGTTTGTGGTGTTAGCCTATTTTGCAAGTCATTTCCGCACTGAAACATCCACTCCTCCCCTGTAGGAGCAGATTTACTACAGAGTAATATTACAATATAGATGTGTATTGATCTGCATGCATACATAGATTAAGGAGTAAATTCTTGTTTTATGAATCATGCCACATAATTTGAACTTAATGGTTAAATGGTTTTCTGAAGCAGGCCCATAATGTCAATTGTTGCCCACATATCAGTTAATATTTCTGCTCAAGAAAGTAGAGTACTTAAAAATTGTTGCTATTATATGCCAAAATAATGCCATCACTTAGCATTACAGCCCACCACTACAGGCTGCACCAATTGTTAAATGCCCTCTATCCATGTCATAGACCTGAGCTCACTATCAGTCCAATGCAAGTCGCTGATCTATCTGGACTGAGTGGGTCATCTTGCCATTTCCTTCTCTGTCCATCACACCACACAAAAGACACACAATTGATGGACGGAATGCAGAACAAATCAAAACATTCACCCCCAGTCAAGAGATCTGGGTTAAATCCATCATTCTTTTGCTCACCATGCCACCCCAGTTTAGACCTGGCCATATGCAAATCAGTCTTGACCCTGTGCCTCATGGAACAGTCCAGACCGAACTGCCAAGCCAGGTCCTCCCTGGACCGGAAATAGGCATCCTAGGACCGGTTTCGGGGTTTCACCCCTCTTCAGCCAGGATAGCTTGATTCCAGTGGCACAGTGAGCCCGGGACCCACGTCTGGGCATACCCGGCGTACTTAGGGCGAGGAAGCAAAAGACACACAATTGATGGACGGAATGCAGAACAAATCAAAACATTCACCCCCAGTCAAGAGATCTGGGTTAAATCCATCATTATTTTGCTCACCATGCCACCCCAGTTTAGACCTGGCCATATGCAAATCAGTCTTGACCTTGTGCCTCATGGAACAGTCCAGACCGAACTGCCAAGCCAGGTCCTCCCTGGACCGGAAATAGGCATCCTAGGACCGGTTTCGGGGTTTCACCCTCTTCAGCCAGGATAGCTTGATTCCAGTGGCACAGTGAGCCCGGGACCCACGTCTGGGCATACCCGGCGCACTTAGGGCGAGGAAGCAAAAGACACACAATTGATGGACGGAATGCATAACAAATCAAAACATTCACCCCCAGTCAAGAGATCTGGGTTAAATCCATCATTCTTTTGCTCACCATGCCACCCCAGTTTAGACCTGGCCATATGCAAATCAGTCTTGACCCTGTGCCTCATGGGAACAGTCTAGACCGAACTGCCAAGCCAGGTCCTCCCTGGACCGGAAACCAGCATCCTAGGACCGGTTTCGGGGTTTCACCCCTCTTCAGCCAGGATAGCTTGATTCCAGTGGCACAGTGAGCCCGGGACCCACGTCTGGGCATACCCGGCGCACTTAGGGCGAGGAAGCAAAAGACACACAATTGATGGACGGAATGCAGAACAAATCAAAACATTCACCCCCAGTCAAGAGATCTGGGTTAAATCCATCATTCTTTTGCTCACCATGCCACCCCAGTTTAGACCTGGCCATATGCAAATCAGTCTTGACCATGTGCCTCATGGGAACAGTCCAGACCGAACTGCCAAGCCAGGTCCTCCCTGGACCGGAAACAAGCATCCTAGGACCGGTTTCGGGGTTTCACCCCTCTTCAGCCAGGATAGCTTGATTCCAGTGGCACAGTGAGTCCGGGACCCACGTCTGGGCATACCTGGCGCACTTAGGGCGAGGAAGCAAAAGACACACAATTGATGGACGGAATGCAGAACAAATCAAAACATTCACCCCCAGTCAAGAGATCTGGGTTAAATCCATCATTTTTTTGCTCACCATGCCACCCCAGTTTAGACCTGGCCATATGCAAATCAGTCTTGACCCTGTGCCTCATGGGAACAGTCCAGACCGAACTGCCAAGCCTGGTCCTCCCTGGACCGGAAATAGGCATCCTAGGACCGGTTTCAGGGTTTCACCCCTCTTCAGCCAGGATAGCTTGATTCCAGTGGCACAGTGAGCCCGGGACCCACGTCTGGGCATACCCGGCGCACTTAGGGCGAGGAAGCAAAAGACACACAATTGATGGACGGAATGCAGAACAAATCAAAACATTCACCCCCAGTCAAGAGATCTGGGTTAAATCCATCATTCTTTTGCTCACCATGCCACCTCAGTTTAGACCTGGCCATATGCATATGGCCAGGTACTACCTACACCCCCTCCTCCCATAACTGGACCCTGATCAAATGACATGAGAAGGGTTTGGATGTGGGGGTCGTAAAACCCCGGCCGTATTTATTAAACAAAATGAATAAGCATTATTAATATATACAAGATTTACAAATTTACGCAGAAAATTATGCATTACACTGATTACAATTGATAAGTACAGATGTCAGTTGGCTAACCTTAACATGACTCTAATACAAAGGTTTTCCTATCCGAATCTAACATATCTTTAATAATCATCACAGCATTTTACTTTTCTGCGTATCCTATTTGGGCCTACGGCAAGGTCACTAACTGGTGTCAGATCCTTATCAAATTTTAACCACGCCCTCCAGCCGGAGTGCGCATGCGCAGAGGGCCCGTTTACCGTGAGGGTACTCCCCCCCGGTTACCCCCGTACGCTCTGTATATCATCTCCATAAAGGGGCCCTTGCAGTTCTGCGCCGTTTACTGGCGACATTGTGCACGTGCGGAGTGGCCAACCAGCCTAGGGAAAGCGTGACTCCCCCCTCCCCCGCACCCATCCAGCCAACCGGCTGTAAACCGCCCCTGGAGTTCTAGGAGAGACCACCTGTCCCTCCCACTTGGGCGACCCCATTCAAGAAATGGCGACGCCCTCTAAGGACCTTAAATTTACTGCTCACCAATCATGACCTTACCGCCTGACCTAGGAATAGCATTAAATACGACGATTGAAGACCTATAAACAGAATCAGTTGGTGGGAAAAACAATCACAAGTTTGATTAAACCTATAACCAGATACCTATACCAGCTTGTTTATACATTGCTCACAAAACCCAATACTTTGCTTTAGGGGACGGTGGGTGGGCAAATTGAAATTAAAGCCTCCTAGCGAGGCTGGTGTGGCAGGCTGGGAAGCGGGGAGCGAAGAGACCTACTCCTGCGCTCCCCGGCCTTTTAACTGTTTCCTTGCCAGGCCGGTTCTAACCGGCCTGGCGCTATCCCAACGCGCGACCCGGAAGTGATTCCAATCACTTCCGGGGCACGCCCAGGACCCGGGACCAATCATCGGCGAGGCGCGCCTGTCGCGTCACCAAAGTGCGCGGCAGGCTTGCCTCTGTGGTCGTAGGAGGGGGCCGGCACGACCGCCATACTTTTGGCGTGGCCGATGCCGGCCCCGCCGTTCTCTATGGCCAGGTACTACCTACACCCCTCCTCCCATAACTGGACCCTGATCAAATGACATGAGAAGGGTTTGGATGTGGGGGTCGTAAAACCCCCGGCCGTATTTATTAAACAAAATGAATAAGCATTATTAATATATACAAGATTTACAAATTTACGCAGAAAATTATGCATTACACTGATTACAATTGATAAGTACAGATGTCAGTTGGCTAACCTTAACATGACTCTAATACAAAGGTTTTCCTATCCGAATCTAACATATCTTTAATAATCATCACAGCATTTTACTTTTCTGCGTATCCTATTTGGGCCTACGGCAAGGTCACTAACTGGTGTCAGATCCTTATCAAATTTTAACCACGCCCTCCAGCCGGAGTGCGCATGCGCAGAGGGCCCGTTTACCGTGAGGGTACTCCCCCCGGTTACCCCCGGTTACGCTCTGCGTATCGTCTCCATAAAGGGGCCCTTGCAGTTCTGCGCCGTTTACTGGCGACATTGTGCACGTGCGGGGTGGCCAACCAGCCTAGGGAAAGCGTGACTCCCCCTCCCCGCACCCATCCAGCCAACCGGCTGTAAACTGCCCCTGGAGTTCTAGGAGAGACCACCTGTCCCTCCCACTTGGGCGACCCCATTTAAGAAATGGCGCCGCCCTCTAAGGACCTTAAATTTACTGCTCACCAATCATGACCTTACCGCCACAGGCCAGCATAGTTAACCGACTATCTGGCCCCCCTGCGCTCACTAGGAGGTCATACCCTGCCCCTGAAGACCAAAAACCATGCTAGAAGATTTTCTAGGAACGCCTCATTGCCTACTCTTGACAAATGGACCCCGTCTTTTAAGAAGCACGACTCCCCCCTGATACACCCGTGGGCGATTGTCTGTAGCCGAGGCGCCCTGAAGAGCCTCTCTATTTTGTTATTTATTCTCCTCACTGAGTGATTCAGCGCTCTTACAGACTCCCCCTCCATTGGGATCTTGGAATCATTTGGGACCACACAATGGTACACCCCTGGCATGTCTTGGCTAACCAACTCACTTCTGATATTATTGCTTCCACTAGCCCCCTTCTACCGAGACTTGCCAGATCATTCCCCCCAAGGTGCAAGATAATAATACTGGGACGGGGACCACCCCTGTTCAATAGTTCCAATGTGAAACCCCTAAACTGGCTCAAGCATAGGCCCCCCTTTCCATGAAATGATACCCTAAATCCTGCCCGCTCTGCCCTAGTCTTGTAGCTCCCTGTAAGGAAAAAATTAGACAAACGCTTCACATACGAGTGACCAATGATCCATGCAACCTGTGATCCCTGCTTTGGTGATGACGGTATTCGTGTTGCCTGGTGCTGTTGTTGCGGTGTTCGCAGTTTCCCCCCTGCGTGACAGGTTTGAGGAACTGTAAATGAAATCAGAGAAAGACATACGCATCAGCACCTGGCAACTATCCTGCTCACAACATATGTAGCCGCACATAGCGCTTGTAACAATTGGAGGACCACCTCCCAATCCTTTGGACGTTGTTGCTAGGTAAACCCCTAGCTGTTGCTTCCGTGGCAGCCCCTATCCTAAAAGAATGCGTACCAAAACAACTTGGGTTTAGCCCTGCCCTCTGGATTGCCATGTCCAGGACCCTTTTAAACTGAAACCGTGTAAGTGGAATTCCATCAGCATGAACCAGGAGAGGCCCCCCTTTGTTATCAGGTCTAGATTGTAGGAAAGCCTCCACCTGTGAGAGGGGGCAACACGGATTGCCATGCGCCCGATGCAGTACTACCCCGTCCCCTCGTGCTTCTTGGTCCGTCTTGGATTTCCTAATTGATATAGTTAGAGCATCCCCCTGCACCCTCACGTCGTCAAACTGCAGACCGCCTTGCACATCTTGTTTGTTTTGGGCCACCAATTCCCCAATTCTAAAAGCACCATAAAAGGCCAATGAAAAGGCGGCGGTGAACAACAGAACTTCCTCTGATGTGGTGCAAATCAGGGGGAGGGTCCTCAGTAAAGATGTTAGCAGCTCCACCCCGATTGGCCGCCTCGTATCTGGGGTAGACCCTTGGAGGCGCTGCCAACCTGTCAGTGCCTTCTTCACTATAAAGCTGTTGGTAGGATTCCCTTTCTCCCTAGTTTGGGCAAAAAAGGAGATTGCCGCCACATGCCGTTTAGCCGCTGCCGCTGAGCGCCCCTCCCCCTTCAAAAACCCTAGGTAATGAAGGAGTGCCCCCGCGTCATGCCACTTTTCAGCCCAGTCCCTTCCCAAGAAGGAACAATATGCCCAAAACGCCACTTCATATGCTTTCCTGGTCCTGGGTGCTAGGCTAGCCGCCACGAGGTCCGGTAGTTGGGGGCACCAATCTGCCAAAGTAGTTCTGGGAAAGGGGTGGCATCCTCCGCTACCGCCGGGAGGTGTGCCCTGAAAACCTGCATCTTAAAGCGAGAGAGTGCATCAGCCGCATGGTTTAATACCCCTGGCACATGTTTAGCTCTAAATTGCATATTTAGCTTCATGCATAACAGTACAATCTCCTTCAATAGACGGAGAATCATCCTACACCGTGCCGCTTGTTGGTTGATGCATTCGACCACCGTCATGTTATCTGACCAGAACTCCACAGATTGATTACGCAGTTGTTCTGGCCATACTGTTAACGCCACCCAGATGGGGAACAATTCTAGGAAACCAATGTTGCCCGTCAAATGGTCTCGACCCACCATGATGGCCACCGCTGCGCCACCCACTCGGTACCGAGTATGGCGCCAAATCCCTCACTACCCGCAGCGTCAGTCATTAAACCTAACTCCGCGGAAGTAGTGGGCGGACCGGGCCACACTACCCTGCCATTGAAGTCCTGCAGGAATGCCATCCAAATCCGCATGTCCTGCCTGACCTCAGCTGACAGCCTGGTGTGGTGGTGTCTCTCCCTGAGCCCCGCCATTGCCTGTGAGATGGATCGGGAAAATGGCCTTGCCATAGGTATGATCCTTAGAGCAAAATTCAACTGCCCTACTGTCTTCTGTTGCAACTGGTGCAATGTTACCCTCTCCCTAACCAAGCACTGCTGTAATGCTGCCCTGAACTTTGAGATCTTGTCTGCGGGCAACCTGAAACACCCCTGTATGGAATCCAACTCAATCCCTAGGAACTCTATTTTTGTATTAGGTCCCACCGTCTTTCCCCGGGCCAGGGGGACCCCAAAAGCATGCATGAGTGCGCAAAATTCCTGCAGCGCCCACGCACACTCCCGGGATCCCGGTGACCCCAAGATAAGAAAATCATCCAAGTAATGCATGACCAACTGGTGCCCTGTCACCTGTCTAAAAACCCATTCCAGAAATGAACTGAATTTTTCAAAATATGCACAGGAAACCGACCAGCCCATGGGCATACACATGTCCATGTAGAATTTGCCTAAAAATTGAAAGCCAAGTAGATGAAAATCAGACGGGTGGACTGGTAATAGACGAAAAGCAGACTCTATGTCTGATTTTGCCAAAAGGGCTCCAGGGCCCAACCCCCTGACAATCTCCACCGCTTGATCAAAAGAAGCATATCTCACACTGCAAAACTCCTCATCAATTGCATCATTCAATGAACTTCCCTTGGGTGCTGATAGGTTATGTATGAGTCTGAATTCTCCACTTTCCGCCCAAAGGAGAGCAGACAAAATTCTCAACAGGGATTGAATCATATGGGCCAGCTATCCTGCCCAGTCGCAGTTCTTTTTCAATTTTCATTGCTGCTACGCTAGGTTTGGCTCGCACCGAGAGTTGGTTCTTGCATTCTGATGCCCCCACATAATCAGGTGCCGGTATCCTAAAACCGTACCTGAAACCATCTAGCAGCATTTTTGCGGTGGAGTGACAAGGATATTTGTTTAGCCAGGGTGTCAATGCCGTTACATCAATGGGTGACCGTGCCTTTTGTTGTCCATGCACCTCACTCCTGTTTCTTCCCTCCCTTATCCTTTGATTTCTTGAAGCACTTGGACTCGGGGTGAGACGGGTTCGCGCAGATGGAACACGCATGCTTAAACCTGCACGTGCCCTGTGGTCTAGTGCAAGTACGTCTATTGAAATCCCAGCATGTCCCTTTGCGCCCTCCCCCGCTGTTTGTATGGCCGGGGGGACCTGTGTTTGGCTGTGACCGAAAGGACTGAAAGGCCTGAAAGGACTGGTTCCTGGCCCTATCCTGAACCCCACCGCCAATTTGGTCTAACCATGCAATTGTGTCTATGCGGCCCCACGATAGGGATGTGTCAGACGCTTTAGTTCTCCTGAAGCTCTTATCATATTCTTTCCATCCCTCACCCCCGTATTTATCATGCGCGAGAACAATCCTGTTTTGGTTTCATGCCATCTAGGCCTGTATATTAGGGAAACGCTCAGCCATGACTGCCATGAAAATGGAAAAACCTCTAATCCAATTCATCAAGTTTTCTTCCACTCTGTACTTCATAAGTTTGTTTGCCCATTCCCTCGGGAGCATCCAGTCTTTGTTCTTCCTGGCCTCTTCCCTCTCTTTTTCGCAAATAAGCAAAGAGAACATGTTTATGTAAGACCCCGACCAAATCCTGTCTTTTACGTCCTGTGTGACATGCCTCCCCAAATTCTCCCGGTCTGTGCGGGACTCACCCACATTCAACATTGGCAATGTCATCAGCTTACCTCCTGCAGCGGACCCGGCTGACCCTGACGGTTTCTCTTTCGTCATGCTGCTCCCCGGTACTCCCCCGCTGAGTTCAAGTGGCTTGGCCACCCCGGCTGAAATGAGAGGGGACAGCGCACCCTGGCCCTCGCCCGTTTTGTCCACTGGTGTCCCATGAAACTGGGCCACTATTCGCCTCGCCTCTACAAGCGGATCACCGCCCCGTCCTTACCCCCACTGTTGATGACAGGATCCCAGCCTTCCCCAACCAAGGAAGTATTGCTGCTAAATGGGACACTACATCCTGTGGAATGCCCTCCCCCCCCGTACTGGGCAACACCGGCAAATGCGGGCTATTCCCTGACGGTCCGGGCCCTTCACCGGGCTGGGGGACTGACCCCGGATGAATTGGGGGCTGGGGAGCTGGCACCGGGACAGGCGCCGGGACTGGCACTGGGGCAACTGGCGGAACAGGTACCTGTTCTGCGGGCGGGACCTCCTCTGTAGGCAACACAGGGGCCGGGGACAACGGTAACCTTGGTTCCATCCGCCCCCCCTTGTTAGTCCTAACCCTTTTGGGGAGGGGAGGAAAAGCTGACCTCGGGGGCACCATGCTGCGCCTGGCCCTCTCTTCTCTCTCCTCCGCCCCCCCTTTGTGCGTCTACCCGCTCCCTGAGATCAGCAAGACCCTGCCCCAACTCGTCAACCTTTCTGAGCATTGCCTCCATAAAGCTCTCCATGCGGGAGGGCTTGCCCCCCCTCTTTGCTTTCCCAGCCATGATAGTATATGCCCTCCTTATCAGTCACTGCTACAGTGCTGACACCGGCTGGACGCTAACGCCCAATTCACACTCCTAGGGGGAACTAGCGCTGGGACCTCTCCCTGAGTACACGCTCCCTGTCACCTCAGTACACCGCTGGGCAAATCAAAAAACCTCGAGATTAGACACTCACCGAGCACTGTACGTGCTTATCACCCCAACCAAAACCACGAGATTAAGCAAGCACCGAGCACTGTACGTGCTTATCACACCCCCCCCCACCAAGCTTATCTCGGCAGGGCCACAGATGGCTCTAAAACCAAACAATGCCTCCAACTAAATCCCACCGGAAGGGTGCGCGCCCTCGCTAGTCGAGCGCCACCGCAACCGGGTACCTGCCGTCCTCCGCTGATTCATCGAGACTCCCGTCGCGCCGTTGACGACCCGCTTGCCGCCGATTGCAGCCGGTTACTCAAGGCCCCCCCAAGCCTTCTTCCCGCACAACCGCGGTACTCCGCTGCCCCGAAAACTGCACATTGGGCCTCGAAACAGACCACGCCCGCCTCCGCTCACCGCCGATTGCAGCAGCCGATTATTCCCGGGCCCAAGCTTCAAAATTCCGCGACTCGATGCCTGCAAAGGGAACAAAACAAATTGAAATTAAAGCCTCCTAGCGAGGCTTGTGTGGCAGGCTGGGAAGCGGGGAGCGAAGAGACCTACTCCTGCGCTCCCCGGCCTTTTAACTGTTTCCTTGCCAGGCCGGTTCTAACCGGCCTGGCGCTATCCCAACGCGCGACCCGGAAGTGATTCCAATCACTTCCGGGGCACGCCCAGGACCAATCATCGGCGAGGCGCGCCTGTCGCGTCACCAAAGTGCGCGGCAGGCTTGCCTCTGTGGTCGCAGGAGGGGGCCGGCACAACCACCATACTTTTGGCGTGGCCGATGCCGGCCCCGCCGTTCTCAATCAGTCTTGACCCTGTGCCTCATGGGAACAGTCCAGACCGAACTGCCAAGCCAGGTCCTCCCTGGACCGGAAACAAGCATCCTAGGACCGGTTTCGGGGTTTCACCCCTCTTCAGCCAGGATAGCTTGATTCCAGTGGCACAGTGAGCCCGGGACCCACGTCTGGGCATACCCGGCGCACTTAGGGCGAGGAAGCAAAAGACACACAATTGATGGACGGAATGCAGAACAAATCAAAACATTCACCCCCAGTCAAGAGATCTGGGTTAAATCCATCATTCTTTTGCTCACCATGCCACCCCAGTTTAGACCTGGCCATATGCAAATCAGTCTTGACCCTGTGCCTCATGGGAACAGTCCAGACCGAACTGCCAAGCCTGGTCCTCCCTGGACCGGAAACAAGCATCCTAGGACCGGTTTCGGGGTTTCACCCCTCTTCAGCCAGGATAGCTTGATTCCAGTGGCACAGTGAGCCCGGGACCCACGTCTGGGCATACCCGGCGCACTTAGGGCGAGGAAGCAAAGACACACAATTGATGGACGGAATGCAGAACAAATCAAAACATTCACCCCCAGTCAAGAGATCTGGGTTAAATCCATCATTCTTTTGCTCACCATGCCACCCCAGTTTAGACCTGGCCATATGCAAATCAGTCTTGACCCTGTGCCTCATGGAACAGTCCAGACCGAACTGCCGAGCCAGGTCCTCCCTGGACCGGAAATAGGCATCCTAGGACCGGTTTCGGGGTTTCACCCCTCTTCAGCCAGGATAGCTTGATTCCAGTGGCACAGTGAGCCCGGGACCCACGTCTGGGCATACCCGGCGCACTTAGGGCGAGGAAGCAAAAGACACACAATTGATGGACGGAATGCAGAACAAATTAAAACATTCACCCCCAGTCAAGAGATCTGGGTTAAATCCATCATTCTTTTGCTCACCATGCCACCCCAGTTTAGACCTGGCCATATGCAAATCAGTCTTGACCATGTGCCTCATGGGAACAGTCCAGACCTAACTGCCAAGCCAGGTCCTCCCTGGACCGGAAACAAGCATCCTAGGACCGGTTTCGGGGTTTCACCCCTCTTCAGCCAGGATAGCTTGATTCCAGTGGCACAGTGAGTCCGGGTCCCACGTCTGGGCATACCCGGCGCACTTAGGGCGAGGAAGCAAAAGACACACAATTGATGGACGGAATGCAGAACAAATCAAAACATTCACCCCCAGTCAAGAGATCTGGGTTAAATCCATCATTCTTTTGCTCACCATGCCACCCCAGTTTAGACCTGGCCATATGCAAATCAGTCTTGACCCCGTGCCTCATGGGAACAGTCCAGACCGAACTGCCAAGCCAGGTCCTCCCTGGACCGGAAACAAGCATCCTAGGACCCGAGTGGGACGGGTATGCCCAGACTTGGGTCCTATGCTCTCCATGCCACTGGAATCAAGCTATCCTGGCTGAAGAGGGGTGAAACCCCGAAACCGGTCCTAGGATGCTTGTTTCCAGTCCAGGGAGGACCTGGCTTGGCAGTTCGGGCTGGACTGTTCCCATGAGGCACAGGGTCAAGACTGATTTGCATGTGGCTGGGTCCAAACTGGAATGGCATGGTGAGCAAAACAACGATGGATTTAGGCCCAGATCTCTGTACTGGGGTGAATGTATGACATTGTTCTGCATTCTGTCCATCAACTGTTGTTTTGCATTTGTCACCCGAGTGGGACGGGTATGCCCAGACGTGGGTCCCGTGCTCTCCATGCCACTGGAATCAAGCTATCCTGGCTGAAGAGGGTGAACCCGAGACCGGTCCTAGGATGCTTGTTTCCAGTCCAGGGAGGACCTGGCTTGGCAGTTCGGGCTGGACTGTTCCCATGAGGCACAGGGTCAAGACTGATTTGCATATGGCTGGGTCCAAACTGGAATGGCATGGTGAGCAAAAAACAATGGATTTAGGCCCAGATCTCTGTACTGGGGTGAATGTATGATATTGTTCTGCATTCTGTCCATCAACTGTTGTTTTTGCATTCATCACACCACACAAACCAGTGCCTAATTTGTAAAACAATAAGGGCCAGTGCCCAACATTTTGCTCAGAAGTTTGCAGCTGGTGCTATGAATATATGGGGTGCTGCATACCATGGCTGTGTAGTCTTGACCTCATGCCTCTTTCACCCACCACCAGACACCTGTCCCTTTACTCATTCTTGCATTTTTTCCATCCCTGCTTTCTCTCTTTGTCACTGTTTGTCCATCTTTCTCTTCCTTTTTCTTTCCCCTGTTTGTGTTTTTCTCTCTGTTACTCTGGGTGAAAGTCTAATGAGAAAAAATAAGTACTGGTCCCCGAAAATGTGTGCTGGTAGGCCCCACCTGCAACCATAGTCCCACATTAAGTACTGACACAAACACACCAAACTCAACGGAAATGAGAAAGACAAAGTTACCACTCCTTCACAGACTTTCTCATGGACTTTTTCTAAGATGAACTCATCAGGCACTCTCACTCCATCCAGCCTACATCAGATGTAAAAATACTCATCAACGTATACAACAATGCCATGAAAGTCTGTGCAGTCCTCAACACACTACTCAAAATACAGTCCTCCATGTTACGTATTGTAAAACAAATGCTCCATCTGAAGACAATAAAAGAAACAGAGATGGACCAAAGCCCTTATAGCCTAACCAAACTCAAAACATTCTGACCTACATGCAGATCCCTCATCACCACAGCCAAAGCCACAATTACAAAACATCCATTAGCAAGGAAGTACAAAAGAAGGTAATTGCTCTTCAAAGCAGTTGAGCACTCTGTTATCCCATTCCCAGATCTGCCTACACAACTCTCAATCAGCAAACGTGATACTATCACACACTGTTCACTGGGAAGATAAAATCAGAACACACATCAACAACATTAAAAAAGCAACCCTAGTCCTTCCAGTTCCCCCCTCCATCCTAAAGTAGATGACCTTCAACCTCCTCTTTCACATCGAGCATGTTGGCGCACACAACACTCTTGAGGTCACCATCTATGAAGATGACAATTTACCATCATCCATAGTGAATCAAAATGCCCTAACACCTCTACTCAATATATTCAACAGCTCCCCCAGACAAAGGTACTTCAGAGGCACTATCAAAACAGGAACACATCTTCCTCTGCTGAAAAAGTCTAACCTGAACCCAAATGACCTGGCAATCATACAACTACCTTTCATCAGTAAACACACGGAGAAGGCATTCTCTCTTTATTACAGGATCAGATCAGGAAAAATACAAGACCTACCTAGCGGACTACCAAGTTGGCTTTAGACCTAGTTAGAGCACACAGAATGACACCCTTTAGATAGCTGCAGACGCCCTGCTGACCTGACAAGAATGTCCCAGGTGCTGATCCTACTTGACTTCTCCGCAGGCTTCGACAAAGTTGACCACCAGGAGCTAATCCACACAATGCAAATATGAATTGGATTTACTAACATTGTCCTGCAATGGTCCAGTTCCATACCTTACCACTCTCACATATTCATCCTGATGGAAACGACGACAGCCCAGAAAGTACCCGTATCCTGCAGGATGCCCCCGCAGTCCATCCTGCCACTCAGCATCTTCATCCTCTACTTGGAAACCCATGGCGAACCTAATTATTGACATCAGCATCAAGATCCTTCATACGATGTGTTAGACTTGGCATCTTTTGGCGTGTTTCCCCTGAGTTTTTGCTTTCTGACCTCCCGGTTTTGACTCTGTTTGTGCTCGCTTAGTGTTTCTGCGCACTTTTCTCACTGCTGATCAGTGGTAAAGTGCAAGTGCCCCTGTGATAAAATGTGTTATGGATTGGTGTTTCCATGATTGGATATTTGATTTACTTGTTAGTCCCTAGTAAAGTGCACTGAGGGTGCCAGGGCCTGTAAATCAAATGCTACTAGTGGGCCTACAGCACTGATTGTGCCACCCACGTGAGTAGCCCTGAAAAGGTAACTCAGACCTGCCATTGCAGAGTCTGCAAGCAGTCTGGTACTGCCATGTCGACTTGGCAAGTGCACCCACTTGCCAGGCCCCAACCTTCCCTTTTCTTACATGTCAGGCAGCCCTAAGGTAGGCCCAAGGTACCCCTGTGGGCAGGGTGCAGTGTATGTGAAAGGTAGGACATGCCCTGGTGTGTGTGGCATGTCCTGATAGTGAATTACTGCCAATTTCATTTTTCACTATTGCAAGGCTACCTGTTCCCCATAGGACAGAATGGGAAGTTTGTTTATAACATCTTATAAACATAACTGGCCCTGGGAACTAGGTAAAAAAATGAAGTTTAGTATGCCTGATCTCAGAATCTAAAGATGCATCTTTTAGTGAAGGTGATTTTTACATTCTGTGTTTGAAAATACCACTTTTAGAAAGTAGGTATTTTCTTGCTCAGTCATCCTGTGTGCATCTGTTGGAATGTGGATTGCCTGTCTGGGTTTTGGATGACAGAAGGTTGGGGAGCAGGAGTGGCTCCAGATAGTCTAGGTGAGTCAGGAAAGGGCTGAATAGACCTGGGCTGCAACTGGGGAAGGGGGAGGAGATTTCCTTGCACCTCAAAGGGCCTGGTCTGCCTCTGACAATGCCGTCTCCAATCCTGCCAGGAAGTCACACCAGAGAAGGCAGAACTGGTTCTGGGTGGGCACAGACACTCTCTGCCTAAAGGATCAAAGGATTTTTGGGATATAAATATTGGGGCCCAGACCCCTGAACTTTAGAACTCTTTTGGATCAAGAAGACTGAGAAGAAGAAGAGCTGGAGAAGCTGTGAGGAGGAACTACCACTTTGCTGTGTGCTTTGCTGTGTTGGCCTGCAGTGGCTGCTTCTGTCTTGGGCAGTGAAAGGACTGGACTGAACTTTCTGCAATCTACTTTGTGAGTTTCTCCAAGGGCTTGAGGTAGAGCTTGCCCCCTGTTCAAGAAGTCTCAGGCATAACAAAGACTTCAAGCTCTTCTGCCCTCAGCACTGGGGACTGTGTGTTTTGTGCTGCAACAGAAGAAAAGCAACGCGACGACATCTACGACGCCGCTGCCGACTCCGTGTCCTGAAGGCACCGCAGAGGGCACCGCCGCAACGCTGCACCGCGACCCTGGTCTCACCGACGACGCCTGCTGACGCCGCCACCCAGCCGCTACTCGCACCGCGACCTGTGGGCACCGCACTCCGCACCGCTTCGCTTCACGACTACAGCTTGGCACCACAGAGAGCACCACCGCAACACCGCACCGCGACCCTGGTCTCTCCGACGACGCCTGCTGATGCCGCCACTGAGCCGCTGCACGCACCGCGACCTGTGGGCACCGCACTCCGCACCGCCTCGCGACGACTCCTTGGTATCCCCGACGACGCTGCTCCATGCCGAAATTTACGCCACTGCCTGCACCGTGGTTCGAGGGCACCGCTCGTAAACTTACACGACGCACCGCCCTCACCCCGCACTGCAGCCTTGGCCTACCGACGCCGGCGCCATCGACTCCAGTTCATCAGCAGATGACAGCGCTTCAGCAACGACGACGCCGCTGCTTGCACCGTGACCTGCCGGCACCGTGACGAGCACCGCCTTCATCTCGCACCGCGACCCTGGTCTCACCGGCGATGCCATCCGACGCCGCCACCGAGCTGCTGCTCGAACCGCGACCTGAGGGCACCGCACGCCGCACTTCGCACCACAGCACCCGGCGCCTGTCGACGCCAGCGCTCCTGACTACAACAGAGAGGAGATCGATCTGCAACGCGTGTGACTTCGAGGGCCCCGACGACTCCTGCACCGACCTCCGGAACCAACGCCTGTGGACGCCCTGCTTTCGGAAGCTCAACGAGAGGTCGCCGACGCCCTGCATTTCTAAAAGGTACTGTTTGCGGGTCTTCCCGACACCATAGCTGGCCCGCGACGCCGCGGTCAGCCAGAACTGTTTGGATTTGTTTGCTCACGACGCCGTGATAGCCCCGGACGGAGCTATCGACATCAAGGAACTGTTTTTAAAGCATATTTTGATAACTGAAGATTTTTAAGTACTGTATTGTGGAGTTTTATCGTTTTTGGTCTTGTCTTAAGTATATAAAAATATTGGATATTTTTCTAAACTGGTGTGGTGTCTTTTTGTAGTGCTTACACTGTATTACTGTTGGTTATGTACAAATGCTTTACACACTGCCTCTAAGATAAGCCTGACTGCTCGTGCCAAGCTACCAATGGGGTGAGATGGGGTTATTTTAGGAGTGTAACTCCCTTACCCTGACTAGGAAGAAGGGTCCCTATTTGGACAGAGGTGCAAGCCCTTGCCAATTAGAGACCCCCATTTCTAACATTGGTTGTCAGCGGTGAAGATAGGACTTGTGTTTGCACTTGACTTACAGTGACTGGTGTGCACTACTACCATATAGCAGACCATTACGTGCCACATGCTGGTTCTTTTTCTTTTTGGCCTATTTTTTTATCTTGCCGGTTTGAACTTGCTACTTCATCATGCCGGAATCAAGAGCATCATCCGTTGCATCCTTGGAAATTGCCTTTGAGGAGGATAGGTTGGAAGCCTACAATGTTAGGGAATTGAAATCAATTTGCAAAAACCTAAAAGTCCAAGTCAGAGGCCTCACTAGGAAGGACGAGCTACAAAAGGCGCTGAGGGACTGGGTAGCAGCCAGACATACCAGCGAGCAGTCTGGTGATCACAGTGGAGAGGCGGAGGAGCCTATTCCTAGGGTGGATGTGCTTTTGGGAGAGGGGGAACCCTCCAGGCCAGGCAGCAGTGGCCTGTCCCCAGAGAAGCTGGAGGGCAGGCGGGAAGCAAGGAAGTTCGAGTTGGAGAAACTCAGGATGGAAAGTGAAAGGGAGGGTAAAAGAATAGCCATGGAGGAAAGGAAGATGATCTTAGATCATGAGCGAAGTCTTAAAGAGCTGGAGCTAAGGAATAGAGCCAGCTCAGATGGTGGCAGCAACTCGTCAAGACAGGCAGACAGAATTGTGCACATCCCTAAAAATATAGGCAAAGAATTCAAGAAGGGGGATGACATACAATGGTGGTTTCAGGGGTACGAGGCAGCAATTCACATGAATGGGGTCCCCGAGGAGAATTGGGGAGCAGGATTGTGGCCTCTCTTCCCAGAAGAAGCAAGGGATACTTTAATAGCTTTGGGTAAGGAGTATCACCTCACCTATCCAGACATGAAGGACGCCCTTCTCACTAAGTATGGTCTTACTCCTGAAAAGTACAGGGATCAGTTCAGGTCCAGTAAGAAGTCCGATGCCAACACTTGGTTGGAATGTGTTGATGTGTTTTGCCGGTCAATGGATGGCTGGGTGAAGGGCAGTAATGTGACAGATTTTCAGTGGCTGTACAATTTGATTGCATGGGAGCACTTGTCTAATCTATGTTTTGCAGATCTGCGCCAGCACCTAGTTGATAGTAAGCTGACTGACCCCAGGAAGCTTGCTATGGAGGCGGACCGCTGGGTGAGTACCAGGGTCCACAAGAAAGCGTTTGGGGGAGACTCAGCCAAAGGTGGGCAGGGTCCCCAGCAGAAAAATGGGGGGTACAAGGGTAAAACACAGGAGTTCTCTAAAGGGCCCCAAATTAACACCCAGGGTAAAGGTTCCCATTCCCCCGGAGATAAGAAGCCAGGGGTCTCATCAGGAAAGCCTGCTGAGACCGGCCCCCGCAGATGTTTTGCATGTGACCAGGTGGGCCACATGAAGGGGGACCCCAAGTGTTCCAAGGGGGCTCAGCCACCCACCGGTGGGCAGTCCAAGGTGTTGGCTAGTGTAGCGCTTGGGGAGGAGCAGTACCCACAGGAGGGTGCAGAAATGACCTTCGTCTCACTAGGGGACAGTGAGATGGTCCCAGGACACCAGGTGCCCCCTAACACAAAGAAATACAGCACCTGGGTGACCATCAATGGGAAAAGGGTAGAGGCTCTCAGAGATACTGGAGCCAGTGTGACCTCAGTCCGGTGTCACCTGGTCTCTGAGACGCAGGTAGTCCCAGGGGCATTCCACCAAGTAATTGCTGTAGACAATTCAGAGCGCCAGTGTCTGGTGGCGCAGGTTCCCTTCGAGTGGGGGGGGGTCTCAGGTCCTTTGAGGGTGGTTGTGAGCCCTTCCATGCCTGTAGATTGTCTGCTAGGTAACGACCTGGACCAGTCCTTATGGAAGGATGTTGAGCTCAGGTCTCACTTGGAGATGCTTGGGTTGCCAGAGTGGGCATGCGTGTCCACTCGGTCAATGGCGGCCAGCAAGTGTGATCAAGAGGACTTGGAGCCTGAAACAGTGGCCCAAGTCCCTGCCAAGAGAAAGGGCAAGGGGCGCGGGAAACCGGCCCCTGAAGTTCCCACGGACCGGGAGGAGGCGGACCTTGAGGAGGACGCCCAGGTGCCTACAGGGGAGCAGGTAGCTGAACTGGGGGACATCTCTGAGCTGACCCATTGGCAGCAAGAAGGGGGTCCCACCAGGGAGGAATTCTGCAAGGAGCAGAAAGAGTGCCCTTCTCTGGAGGGTCTGAGGCGGCAGGCTGCAGACCAGGCAGCAGGTGATCAGTCCGGATCACATTGGATCTACTGGGAGAATGGTCTCCTGTACAGTGAGCCTAAGGTCGCTGAGCCTGGGTCAGCCCGTGTGCTGGTGGTACCCCAGCGCTTCAGGACCTTCCTACTGGGTCTGGCTCATGACGTGCCTTTGGCAGGACATTTGGGGCAGGACAAGACCTTTGACAGGCTTGTCACCCACTTCTTCTGGCCCCAAATGCAAAGGCAGTCAGATGGACATTGCAGGTCTTGCCAAACTTGCCAGGCAAGTGGTAAGAGTGGGAGGAAGGTCAAAGCTCCTCTCCAACCTTTTCCAGTTTTTGGAACACCCTTTGAAAGGGTAGGGATGGACATTGTGGGGCCACTGGATCCCAAGACAGCCATGGGCAACAGGTACATCCTGTTCTTGGTGGACCATGCCACCCGGTACCTGGAGGCAATCCCTCTCAGGACAACGATGGCGCCAGTGGTGGGCCGGGCTTTAATGGGGATCTTTTCCCACGTGGGGTGCCCCAGAGAGGTGGTTTCTGACAGAGGGACCAATTTCATATCCAAGTATATGACATCCCTGTGGAAGGAGTGTGGTGTAACCTACAAGTTCACCACCCCTTACCACCCACAAGGTAACGGTCTGGTGGAGAGATTCAAGCAGACCTTAAAGGGCATGATTAAGGGTCTAACAGAACCCATGAGGCGTAAGTGGGACGTCCTCTTGCCATGCCTTCTCTTTGCATACAGGGAGGTGCCACAGAAGTCTCTTGGGTTCAGTCCCTTTGAGCTTCTGTATGGTCACCCTGTGAGAGGACCTCTGAGTTTGGTCAAGGAAGGCTGGGAGGCAGCTCCCAGGAAAACTCCCCAGGATGTGTTTAGTTACATGCTGGCCTTCAGAAACCAAACTGCCCGCTTCAGGAAACTCGCTCAGGCGAACCTGGAAGCAAAAAGAACAGTTGATGGACAGAATGCAGAACAATGTCATACATTCACCCCAGTACAGAGATCTGGGCCTAAATCCATCGTTTTTTTGCTCACCATGCCATTCCAGTTTGAACCCAGCCATATGCAAATCAGTCTTGACCCTGTGCCCCATGGGAACAGTCCAGCCCTAACTGCCAAGCCAGGTCCTCCCTGGACTGGAAACAAGCATCCTAGGACCGGTTTCGGGGTTTCACCCCTCTTCAGCCAGGATAGCTTGATTCCAGTGGCATGGAGAGCACGGGACCCACGTCTGGGCATATCCGTCCCACTCAGGGTGACAAATGCAAAAACAACAGTTGATGGACAGAATGCAGAACAATTTCATACATTCACCCCAGTACAGAGATCTGGGCCTAAATCCATCGTTTTTTTGCTCACCATGCCGTTCCAGTTTGAACCCAGCCACTGCTCACTTTGCCACTGGATTCAAGCTAGCCTGGCTGATGAGGGCTGTTAGCCCGAAACCGGTCCCAGGATGCTTGTTTCCGGTCCAGTGAAGACATCGCTTGGCAGTTCGGGCTGGACTGTTCCCATGAGGCACAGGGTCAAGACTGATTTGCATATAGCTGTGTCTGAACTGGGGTGGCAAAGTGAGCTAAAGAATGATGATGGAATCAACCCAGATCTGTGACTGGGGGTGAGTGTTTGAAAAGGTTCAGCACTCCGTCCATCATCTCCTTGTGTGAACCTGGAAGCAAGCCAGGAAGAAATGAAGAAGTGGTATGACCAGAATGCCACTCTGGTCGAATTTCAACCTGGGCAGAAAGTGTGGGTCATGGCCCCAGTGGAACCTTGTGCCTTACAGGACAAGTGGACTGGGCCATTTGAGGTGGTGGAGCGCAAAAGTGATGTCACCTACCTGGTGGATTTGCAGGCTCCAAGGACCCCTTTGAGGGTCCTCCACGTGAACCGCCTCAAACCCCACTTCGAGAGGTCCGAAGTGAGCATGCTCTTGGCGACAGATGATGGGACGGAAGAGGAAAGTGAACCTCTCCCTGACCTCCTGTCTACCAAGGAGCACGATGGGTCAGTGGAAGGTGTGATCCTCTCCCCTACACTGAGCCCAGAACAGCAGAGTGATTGTCACCAGTTGTTGGGACAGTTTGCCCCCCTGTTCTCCCTGACCCCAGGTGTTACTCACTGGTGTACCCATGACGTGGACACCGGTGACAGCCCTCCTGTGAAGCACAAGATTTACAGGTTGACTGACCGGGTCAAGGCCAGCATTAAAGAGGAGGTCTCTAAGATGTTGGCGTTAGGGGTGATCGAGCCTTCCAATAGTCCTTGGGCCAGCCCAGTGGTCTTGGTCCCAAAGGCTGCTGCACCTGGTGCCACTCCAGAACTGCGGTTTTGTGTGGACTACCGTGGGCTCAATGCCGTCACCAGGACTGACGCACACCCCATCCCCAGAGCTGATGAGCTCATTGATCGGTTGGGAGCTGCCAAGTTCCTCAGCACGTTTGACTTAACATCTGGGTACTGGCAGATTGCCTTAACCGAGGTGGCCAAGGAGAGGTCAGCATTTTCAACCCCAGAAGGACATTACCAGTTCCGGGTGAATCCCTTTGGGTTGAAGAATGCCCCTGCCACCTTCCAGAGGTTGGTCAACCAGGTATTGGCTGGGCTGGAGGATTTCAGTGCCGCCTACCTGGATGACATTGCAGTGTTCAGTTCCAGCTGGGAAGAACACTTGCAGCACCTCGGTGAAGTGTTGAAGGCGCTGCAGAGGGCAGGCCTCACGATCAAGGCCAGTTAGTGCCAGTTCGGGCAGGGTTCGGTGGTGTACTTGGGACACCAGGTAGGAAGCGGCCAGGTGGTGCCCCTACAACCCAAGATTGAAACCATTCTTGCTTGGGAGGCCCCCAAGACCCAGACAGAGGTGAGGGCCTTCTTAGGACTCACCGGGTACTACAGGAGGTTTGTTAAGGGGTATGGCACCATTGTTGCCCCCTTAACAGAGCTGACTTCCAGGAAGCAGCCCAAGAAGGTGATCTGGACTGAGTCCTGCCAGAAGGCTTTTGATGCCTTGAAGGCCGCCATGTGCACGGCACCCGTGCTCAAGGCACCCGACTTCTCCAAGGAATATGTCGTGCAGACTGACGCTTCAGAGCATGGAGTGGGAGCGGTGCTCTCACAACTGAACAAAGAGGGCCTAGACCAGCCTGTAGTCTTCCTTAGCCAGAGACTACTCCTCAGGGAACAGAGGTGGAGTGCCATAGAAAGGGAAGCTTTCGCTGTGGTCTGGGCACTGAAGAAGCTGAGGCCCTACCTGTTTGGGACTCACTTCCGGGTTCAGACAGACCACAGGCCCCTCAGATGGTTGATGCAAATGAGGGGTGAGAATCCAAAACTGCTGAGGTGGTCCATCTCCCTACAGGGAATGGACTTCACGGTGGAACACCGCCCTGGCACAGAACACACCAATGCAGATGGTCTGTACAGGTTCTTCCGCCTTAGTGAAGAGAACTCCCAGGAGGTTGGGTAGTCCTCCCTACTTTCAGCTGGAGGGGACATGTGTTAGACTTGGCATCTTTTGGCGTGTTTCCCCTGAGTTTTTGCTTTCTGACCTCCCGGTTTTGACTCCGTTTGTGCTGGCTTACTGTTTCTGCTCACTTTTCTTACTGCTGATCAGTGGTGAAGTGCAAGTGCCCCTGTGGTAAAATGTGTTATGGATTGGTGTTTCCATGATTGGATATTTGATTTACTTGTTAGTCCCTAGTAAAGTGCACTGAGGGTGCCAGGGCCTGTAAATCAAATGCTACTAGTGGGCCTGCAGCACTGATTGTGCCACCCACTTGAGTAGCCCTGAAAAGGTAACTCAGACCTGCCATTGCAGAGTCTGCAAGCAGTCTGGTACTGCCATGTCGACTTGGCAAGTGCACCCACTTCCCTTTTCTTACATGTCAGGCACCCCTAAGGTAGGCCCAAGGTACCCCTTTGGGCAGAGTGCAGTGTATGTGAAAGGTAGGACATGCCCTGGTGTGTGTGGCATGTCCTGATAGTGAATTACTGCCAATTTCGTTTTTCACTATTGCAAGGCTACCTGTTCCCCATAGGACAGAATGGGAAGTTTGTTTATAACATCTTATAAACATAACTGGCCCTGGGAACTAGGTAAGAAAATGAAGTTTAGTATGCCTGAACTCAGAATCTAAAGATGCATCTTTTAGTGTAGGTGATTTTTACATTCTGTGTTTGAAAATACCACTTTTAGAAAGTAGGTATTTTCTTGCTCAGTCATCCTGTGTGCCTCTGTTGGAATGTGGATTGCCTGTCTGGGTTTTGGATGACAGAAGGCTGGGGAGCAGGAGTGGCTCCAGATAGTCTAGGTGAGTCAGGAAAGGGCTGAATAGACCTGGGCTGCAACTGGGGAAGGGGGAGGAGATTTCCTTGCGCCTCAAAGGGCCTGGTCTGCCTCTGACAATGCCGTCTCCACCTCCTGCCAGGAAGTCACACCAGAGAAGGCAGAACTGGTTCTGGCTGGGCACAGACACTCTCTGCCTAAAGGATCAAAGGATTTTTGGGATATAAATATTGGGGCCCAGACCCCTGAACTTTAGAACTCTTTTGGATCAAGAAGACTGCGAAGAAGAAGAGCTGGAGAAGCTGTGAGGAGGAACTACCACTTTGCTGTGTGCTTTGCTGTGTTGGCCTGCAGTGGTTGCTTCTGTCTTGGGCAGTGAAAGGACTGGACTGAACTTTCTGCAATCTACTTTGTGAGCTTCTCCAAGGGCTTGAGGTAGAGCTTGCCCCCTGTTCAAGAAGTCTCAGGCACAACAAAGACTTCAAGCTCTTCTGCCCTCAGCACTGGGGACTGTGTGTTTTGTGCTGCAACAGAAGAAAAGCAACTCGACGACGTCTACGACGCCGCTGCCGACTCCGTGTCCTGAAGGCAACGCCGCACCGCGACCCTGGTCTCACCGACGATGCCTGCTGACGCCGCCACCCAGCCGCTGCTCGCACTGCGACCTGTGGGCACCGCACTCCGCACCGCTTCGCTTCACCACAACGCCTTGGCACCGCAGAGAGCACCGCCGCAACGCGACCCTGGTCTCACCGACGACGCCTGCTGACGCCACCACCGAGCCGCTGCTCGCACCGCGACCTGTGGGTACCGCACTCCGCACCGCCTCGCTTCACGACAACGCCTTGGTATCCCCGACGACGCCGCTCCACGCCGAAATCTATGCCAAAGCTTGCACCGTGGTTCGAGGGCACCGCTCATACAGTTACACGACGCACCGCCCTCATCCCGCACTGAAGCCTTGGCCTACTGACGCCGGCGCCATCGACTCCAGTTTGTCAGCCGATGACAGCGCTTCAGCAACGACGACGCCGCTGCTTGCACCGTGACATGCCGGCACCGTGACGAGCACCGCCTTCATCTCGCACCGCGACCCTGGTCTCATCGACGCCGCCACCGAGCCGCTGCTCGCACTGCGGCCTGAGGGCACCGCATGCCGCACCGCTGCACTTCGCACTGCAGCACCCGGCGCCTGCCGACGCCAGCGGTCCTGACTTCAACAGAGAGGAGATCGATCTGCAACGCGTGTGACTTCGAGGGCCCCGATGACTCCTGCACCGACCTCCGGAACCGACGCCTGTGGACGCCATGCTTTCGGAAGCTCAACGAGAGGTCGCCGACGCCCTGCATTTCTAAAAGGTACTGTTTGTGGGTCTTCCCGACACCGTAGCTGGCCCGCAACGCCGCGGTCAGCCAGAACTGTTTGGATTTGTTTGCTCACGACGCCGTGATAGCCCCGGATGGAGCTATCGACATCAAGGAACTGTTTTTAAAGCATAGTTTGATAACTGAAGATTTTTAAGTACTGTATTGTGGATTTTTATCGTTTTTGGTCTTGTCTTAAGTATATAAAAATATTGGATATTTTTCTAAGCTGGTGTGGTGTCCTTTTGTAGTGCTTACACTGTATTACTGTTGGTTATGTGCAAATGCTTTACACACTGCCTCTAAGATAAGCCTGACTGCTCGTGCCAAGCTACCAAGGGGGTGAGCAGGGGTTATTTTAGCAGTGTAACTCCCTTACCCTGACTAGGAAGAAGGGTCCCTATTTGGATAGAGGTGCAAGCCCTTGCCAACTAGAGACCCCCATTTCTAACACGATGACACTCAAAATACCTGATAGTCTTTGCCACGGACTACATCCATTGATTCAAAACAGCCTTAATCTCATTCCTAATTAGATGTCCATTGTCTTCCTAAAGATCAATATGACTATGCCAGTATTCCTCCTGTTCATCAATAGTAACAAGAAATCACAGTTTCAAGCCTGGTTCTTGGGAATGAACCTGGACGGGTTCATCCCCTAGCTGACACCAAATGCACAACAATGTGATTTCCCCTTTGACACCAACCTTCACTTCCAAGAACGCACTGCCAAGAAAGCCAAGATAGGCTGGTATTCATTCTCCACCCTGAAGAAATCATATGCCTCCCTCACAGAAACAGACTTCAGAACAACAGAAGGTCTCCACGGCACAACACTGCCTTTCCTAAAAGGAATCCTACTTTCTGCAGCAAGTGTCATCAAAGGCCTAAAGGTCTATCACCCAAACTATGATTGAAATTCACAGACTCCCACTCCAAGCCTGCATTACTTTCAAGATAAGCTGCTTCAGATACAAGCCAACCAAAACTAACACCCTCTCATATCTGACCGAGAAATTTACTACCTCGGATGGAAAGTGCCCCATCGGAATCTAGGACAGCGCCAGCCTGGAAACAAAAACTGCAAAGAAGAAAAAAACTAGAAGACAGGCCTTCTCGATGAATAGTCCCAGGATCTGGAACAACATCCTCATTAACATCAGAACTGCCCCAACCCTTCTGCAATACAGAAAGGCGCCGAAGACCCATCCTGTACATCTATATACTCTGTAGGATTTACCACCCCTGCACATCCTTGCTTCATTGTAATTGATCCTGATTTGAAGCTCAGTGCTCCCAATCCTTCTTCCGTGTTACTGTTTTGTTGCTTTCTAGGTAGGTTTGCGCTCTACAAATACCTATACAAACATTCATATGACGGCTTCTAGAGTCATGTGTTGCAAAGCCATGCCATTATGTAAAGCTTTACAAATTTAACATGAAAATGGCATAAATTAAAAATAATAAGGTAGAATCCTACAGACCAAGGGTGTGGTCGCTGCTTCTCTCAAGCCAACATGTTCGGGCCTGCAAGGAACCTAGATTTATGGATAGATGCACCGAACACCAGGAATGCCGACTCACCTAAAAGCAGGAAAGGGAAATCACACACCTTTTAGCTCCAATGACATCATAGGGTTAACTCTTTGTCCCACATTTAGCATGTCAATCACCTCTGGTTTGCTGCTAAATGGCTAAGCTAAGAGCAAGGTGTGGAAATTACTGAAAGTTACCAGATGCTAGCCTAAATTTCTGCTTTTGCTAGTGCTTTCATAATCCATGAGACTAGCAGCTGCCATCCCAATGGACGTCCGTGCAGCCTATTTAGGCATTTAATTTCCGGAAATTAATATTTCTAACTTTTCTCTCACGCTGTGTTTTTCGTGAGCACTTCATAGCTGCCAAGCTTTGCAGTCATTTTACCATTTTGCTTAGTCCCTTTAAATATATACAGCACTTGAAACAATGTGACACTTTTCTGACGTTTTACCTAAAAAACTAACTTTGTACTACTGAACATTTGATCTTTTTTAATAGTCACACAATAAACTAAACTTCCATGACCTCGGCCCTGCTGGACTCCGTGGCGCCTGTGTTCTCCAAACAGAATTTACTGACAGTTTACTGCACAAGGAAGTTCCCTCTCAGAGGCTTTAATGCGTAAGATTGAATCCCCACTGCAATTTACAGTAAATCTTTTTTTTCTTATAACAATTTCCGCAGAACTCGTTTTTTTTTGCTTTCACGGCGTGGAATCCCAGCTTCCTGCACTGGGGCGACGCTCTGGAATACTTTGAAACCCACCCACACTTGTCTCAACACATGTCTGAATTTCCAGTTTCTTATCCTGGCTTCCCGTGCCGAGCGCACTGTATCATCGAGAAATTCCCGATCCTCGCTACAGAGCCCTGGAATCCCCGTTATCTCACACTTGGCGCGAGGGCGAGAATAACTATCACAGGGGGGAGTGAGGGCGAGGGGGGCAGCGCCCAGCAGAAACTACGAGACTTTTAGACTGGGAATGCAAGAAATGGGGTGGGGGACAAAAAGGAAGGGGTTTTCCCCCCCATCTATGCACCGAAGATTAGGAAAAACAAACCTGTCCGCATCAGAATTGCTCCCAACCTCTCGCAATTCTGAAAGCACCTGTCCTGTTGGCAAACCTTATCCAAGAACATTTTCGCAGGACATGATAGGAATCAATCTCCCTCAGGCAAGTCTCACTGGAAATGTCCATACATACATACCAACATTTGCAATGCAGAAAGAGATACAAAAATAAATAATCAGGGGACATATTTTCACCATTGATTTGTATTGAACTAGGGACAATTTCAGATGGACATATTTTCCCCATTGATTTGTATTGAACTGGGGACAATTTCAGGCGGACATATTTTCACCATTGATTTGAATTGAACTGGGGACAATTTCAGACTGACATATTTTCCCCATTCATTTGTATTAAACTGGGGACAATTTCAGGCGGACATATTTTCCCCATTGATTTGTATTGAACTGGGTACAATTTCAGGCGGGAGAAAACTAAAGTAAGGCCAATTTTGGCTTTAAAGACCGGGAGTCTCTGCCCTGAATTGGGTCTGTTGGCATGTACTGTTCAGTAGTTCGTTACTCTCTAGCGAGACTACCTCGTACAATATAAACACCGCCACGTATGTCCATTCACCCACAAACCGAAGAGGTACAGCTTTTTTAACGCGCCCCCCCCAGGCACCTTTGTAAAGATAGATGTTCTCACTGCCCAGATTTACCCACATTTTCTTAGGTTTTGTAGCACAGACCATCCATTTTTCCTCAAATCCAAAATCCATTGAATATGGTGTTCCACGGGGAGCTTCCTTGAGTCCCACCCTCTTTAAGATCAGCGAAAAATGGGGAGTCAGTATCTGCTCTCATGCAGATGATACACAACTGCTGATAGCTCTTGATGGACACGAAGATACAAGGATCAGACTAACCAGCTGTCTCTCGGAAATGGCAGCCTGGATGTCTGATTATTATCTGATTAACAAAAGGGGGGACGAGGGCGGGCTAGTTTAACGAGGTCCAACGTACAAGCCCAGGAAGACTGTATGCAAAAAAGGTATGAAGTTCCTCAGAAGCAAGCGACAAAGAGAGGAGATACTGTGAGGTGTGAGTGGTGAAAGGTAGCTACATGCCTAGTCAAGGATAAAGGCAAGAAAAGGGGGGGGGGGGGAAAACCCCTTTACGGAACTAGGGCTCTCACACACCCAGCAAGCTAGGTGTCATGCTTCATCATATGAGCCTGCCCCTCGTCCATTGAAAGATAAGCGCGAAGGGGTGGCCACACTGATACTGGATGTTCAGACTTCTCAACTTGTCCGTCACTAGTTTAAAATCCCGGCGTCTACGCAGCGTAGTGGGTGCAAGGTCTTGGAAGATCTGTATGTTGGCACCGTTATAAGTGAGCTCCGGTTTGGAGCGCGCCGCCTTGAGAATTGCCTCCTTTTCAGTAAAAAAGTGGACCCTGGTTAGGATGTCAGGGATAAGGCCCGCTCGTTTGGGAGGGCCCGACACTCGGTGCGCCCGGTCCAGAGCCGGTGGGGAGGCATCGTCATCGCCCCAGATTTCATGGAGTAGTTTTGCAATGATGTCATGATGTCCAATCCCTCGGCCCCCACCGGAATCCCCCTGATGCGGAGATTGTTGCGGCGGCTTCGGTTTTCCAAATCCTCCTGTTTTAATTGTAAGTCAATATGCTGCTCTTTCAGGGCGGCCAGTCGCTGCCAGAGATGTTCCTGGTCCTCCGTCCGCGCGTCCACGGTCTTCTCTAGGCCATCCACCCTCTCTCCAAGGTCAGTAACCTCTTTTCTGAGCTCCAGTTCACAGGAATGGACCTCTGAGCGTAAGGAGCCAATTTCAGACTTGAGCTCCAGCATGAAGTTGGCCATGAAGGATTGCGTGACTGGCGCCGAATCTTCTCCAGTCGTTGATGCCATTGCTCCGGAAGCAGCAGGGCCCGGCTTGTTCCAAAGCGCAGCAACCGGGTTGTCCTTCTGGGGTGCCGCAGAGTCCTTCCCCAACTTAGTGCGCGTCATCTCCCCTCGAGGCCTAGCACTCTCCGGTTCCGGATAGGGTGGCAGCGTCGGGCGAGGAGGTGTTGAAGGTCAACCAAGGGCACCCGCAGCCCCCGGATGGTAGGGCGCAGGATCCCACAAAAGGCACTATGGGCAGTGATCCACAGTCTATGAGCTAGGAGGGGGGACAAGCGAAGTTGCAGGAGTCGATATTGCAGTAGATGTCTTGTTGCCGGTGCGGCCAATCACCGTTTGGCCGAGTCGTGAAGGCCGGAGCTGCCGTGGGCCACACTCCCAGCGTGATGCAGAGAGGTCGAATGGGAGAAAGAAGGTCGGGAGGCCGAAACCAATTTTGGGCCACAGCGTTCAATGCGACAGGACAGTTAGCAGTGGTGGGCCCCTAGGCGGTGAGGGGCGGGAGATCAACCCCCCTCCGGGCAGCGTTGGCCTCAAGGAGACAAGAAGGTGCAGAGGAGACCATCCCCCGCGTGGAGGTTGCCAACGGAAAGTCCCCTCAGCCCAGGTCTCGTCCACCAGAGCCGAAAGTCCAGCAATAAGGCGGTGCAGCAGCAAGACGGCAGCGTGCCAGCCCAGGTAGGTTGGGCCCCGGGAGGCCACAGCGCGCGAAGGGCCCACCAGCAGCAGGAGGTGCAGTTAGTGAAACCAGCCTATCACCCAAGAGCACAGACAACGGTCCGCAGGGGGGGTCCCTAGTTCGTCGCTGGGGTAGGCCTCAATGAATTCCAACGGGCAGGTAACGTGGGCAGCCGGCGAGGAGCAGTCCCCAGGGAATGGTTCGTAACGCCCGGTCCAGGATGGTCAGCCGATCGGGGCCACAGTGCGCAAGGAGCCCCACCCCCGCACCTCACCTGCACAGAGAGCGGCGACACGGGAGCCCAGTAGAGAGGCGGCGTGGAGTGGGTAGGGGAGGATGGAGGTTCGCGCCCAGCTTCAGGCCCACCAGGCCAAGAGGCCACAACACAGGCCGGGGCGCAGCAGGGACGCAGTCAGCCCTTCCGAGGGTCAGGATTCTTCAGGCGCCCCCTCGGACTGCCGCAGATCGCCCAGGTTCGGCAGCCGGTGCAGGGAGAGGCCGCTGCTCCAGAGGGCAGCGACAGCTGCACCTGTCCCAGGTGGTGAAAAGGCCCAAGATAGCAACGGCCGCAAGTAAGGGCGCCGGAGCTCCCGTCAATTCAGCTGCACCCCAGGCACAGTGGAGCCCCACAGGGGGCCAGGCGCTCCCCTCAGGGTGACGGGATCGCCAGCGAGGGCGAGTGGCGGCGTGAAGTGCTGGAGGAGATTCGGGACCACAGTGAGCAAGATGGCGGCCGCCGCCGGCAGATCCGACCACTGAGGGCAGGAAGTCCGCGCCCCCGCGACGGATCGATCAAAGCCGCCGCCCGCTTCCCAGGAGGTGTCCTGGTCGTTCCGCTACCCTTGCGCCCCAATTTGCGGCACTGACAGGGTCCCAGCTCTGCTATAAAGGCGGCTAAAGGTGGCGGTCTGCAGGAGCTCCCACGGCGCGCGTCTCACGCCATTCGCAGCGAGACCACGCCCCCTCTCTCTCTTTTTAAAAGTTTATGACTATCCTATGTAGGAGCAAAGAGGGTTTTCTGCTTTACTATGCCTCTGCCTCTAGCAGCAGGACAGACAAAGCACCTTATCTCGCTTGCAGATTATGCTGTTTCTTTCTGGTCTTAAATGCAATCTCAAAAAGCATCCTCTATATTTTTAAAGCTAGCCTGAAGATTGACTTTTACTTTCCCTTTTTTGTTTTCTAATGACTTTTTCCTTCCTTTTAATCCCCTGCATGCCTCCTCTCTCTGAGCACAACTGTCTCAAAGTCACATGCATTCTTCCTTTAATCTTTATGACTGTGTTTCTGAAAATTGCCAACAACTCAGATCTAAGATCACAACCTCTCCTTATTTGAAAGTCGTATCCCTGCTTCCTAACAATACCTAATCTCCTCATACTCATCCACTAACTAACCCACCAACGATCTGCATGAACTCCCGTACCCCCTTCTAATGATCACATCTAACTTCTATTAATTTAATATACCACTAAGAAAATAGAATGAATGCATGGAATGATTTGCTTGAGGCACATGACTAACCCCAATAACTAACAATGACCAATAACACAGCTCACCATTAACTTTAGGTTTCAGAGCAGTGTGCTGCCTGGCGAAAAGCGCTTCAACACCTCGTAAGGGTTAGTAAGCGCTAAATAAATGCAATTACAATACAATACGATACAATTCATATGAGAATGCATTCAAAAGTTGTGTTGCACATCAGCACAGTTTGTGAGAGAGATCAACACTCTATCTGTTATCTACTACGAGTCTTATAACCCAAAACGAATTGGGGCAAGGTTTTTTAGAAGTTCTTGTAGGTTTGGCTCCTATTCTATTGTAGGTCAAAATTTTATCCACTCCTGAACTGAGTTACACGCACAGAATAGTTAATCTATTAATTAAAACTCTGTAGTTTCTGTGGGTTGAGGGTGCAAGGTGTCCACTGTTCACTCCCCTGTACTTTCAGTATTTGGGTATGTGCCTTTCTTAGTGTGAGGAAACTGTCCCACAGAGAAATGGTCAACTCTCTCTCCCTGCTACCTCAGCTCACAAACTGCTGGAACATCTGCCCTTGCTGAAGGTCCTCTGTGCAGCACCGGGGATGAGCATATAGTCATGGAAATAAAATCTGGGGGCTAGGGGAAGATGTGGGGAGCAAACCTACAGCTGGCTAGAGCAGATAGCACGGAAGCCCCTGCTGCATGTCTCCACCATCATGCGCTGAAGTGGAGGAAGGAAATAAAGCCTTGGTACGCACCACAGAGCCATTCGAAAGGAGGTCCACTTCCACATTCCTGGAGTGCGGCACCAGCCGGCAGGCTCTATCCATTCATGAATGGTGCCGCCCAGAGCATTATCCTGCCAACACACTCCATTGTCCTTGTAATGCAAGAAGCACTGCTATAGGACAACCTCTTCATTGCCTCTTGCCAAGAATGTTTGACTACAACTCCAAGATCCCAGAAGACTCATTTGCACAAAAAAGGATCCCCACATCAAGCCTACACCTGTGTGGAGCATGCCATGCATACCTAGAAATGGAAGCACCCTCAAACAGAGGAAGACAGTTTGAAGCCTCCTCTACTTAACTGCTTCATGGAATATGCTTTTGTAAAATCAGTGCAATAAATTATCCCATTATGGCGGTCACAAAGGAAATGTGAAATCAAAAAATTATTTAAACATAATCAGACACTTCCATTTGTATGAAACCATCAAAAATGAATGCAGTAACAAAATTGCTCTATACCGACACCACAGAAAGTGACCTTTTCTACTAAAGAGACACCACCTCTCTTAGCAAAGGTCTGGGAAATCCAACAAACAAAGCAACAATAACTGTGATGTAGTTTTATCTTTCTGTATGTTTGGAAAATAATACAAATTGTCAAAAAACACCTATGCTGTTCTACCTTTTATGGACAGCATAGCAATCCACACTTATTAGTTCTTTTTCATTTTTCAGAATAACCTATCCTTACACTGTACGTAAAAAAAGGACAAAATCACAAAAATATGAAAGTGAATTCTTTCTGATCAAATTGATATATCTGGGCCGCTAGAATTAGTGGGATTTTGCTGCTGTGGTGATTTCCATATCATTATGGACTTGCCGCATTTGCCACGTAATCCATCATCTCCTGCATAATCTGCAAATTTGTTTGCAGCTCAAAAGTTTTTAAAAATGCAGCAACACATGTTGTCACACAGTGGAAGGCCTTTTGCAAAGGTTAACTGGTCAACGTTCAGTTGTTTATTTCTGTGTTTGGGTGTCAAAGTGGTACTAATGAGGTTAAATCTTTGCCCAGAAAGTGTTGATGTACAAAAATGTCAAAATAATGAGGTAATGCTAACAAAGATTTGCTGTATTATGATGCATAATTTACCTTTTCTTGACGCACAATTTAGTCAAACCTGCTGCATACTTCTAGTGGCCTGGATACTCACCATGTAATTTACATAGCACAGAAAAAGACAAAGAACTTTACTCATTGAGTTTATCCACTCGCACTCAGACACATCATAAGTAGAATTCATGCACTATGTACATATGAATTGTCAAAAAACTACTAAACCAAATTATTTATTCTCAGTAGTGATAGCGCAGGGGTGAGACACTGCTAAAAATAATGATGTTGAAATGTGTTTTGAATGGAAGTATAAGTCGGGCTTTCACAATATCTGCCAATCTCTTTGTGGTATGAACAAAGTCATGACCATGTACCAATTTGTGAACGTTTGTTGTTGCACATTTGCGTAATAGTTTAAAAATGTGCGCCATGGGAGCCCTTAAATGCCAGCTTGTTTGGATCTCCATGCCTTTTCCATTTATAAATCCAATATCCCCCGACCACAACAAAATCCAACATCCCATTCCCAAAAGGTGTATATTTTTATTATTTCTTGGCAGACTATTTGAGCTCATACAATTATTGTCCATGATAGGGACTTGAAAAAAGAGTGAGAAGACAGCTTATCCCACACCATCAAACACATCCAGAGTAATTTGTGGCATTTACATGTTATAAGGAGTCAGAGATGTCTCTGTTTTCCTCCTCTCTCTACACTTTTATCTTGGCCTTTTTCTCAGAAACAGACACTGGAATACAGCCAATGTGCATTTTTAATCTCATGGCAGGGTGTACCACCCACATTCTCCCCTCCCCTTTAGTCAGCGTTTATACTTTAATTTAACAAACTATACTTTGACATCTTCATGCATTTAGTGTGATTGAAGAGAGAACTGCTATTACATGTACATGTGTGCAAGATGGTCTGGCCATCTGGAGCCATAAATGTCTATATCCTCCATGTGTGTTGCTACATACCCTATACATGATTCATCAAATGCTGGAAAGTTTCAGGAGCCCCATGCAGCCCGAATGGACATACCTTAAACTGAAACAAATCTAGGGGGTGGAAAAAAGCTATATTGTCTTTGTCAGCTGGATTCAGGGGTCAGCTGACCCCCCAGAAACACCAGCCAGCCCACCATCTCCAACTGGACACCGATCACGGCCGAAGACACCGCCTGGACCATGAAAAGCATCCACTCGGGGGCCCCCACCGACCCCTGCCCCCCTCACATCTACCACAGAGACGCGGCCGCCATCGCACCCTAACTACAAGGCACCATCAACACCACCTTCAAAACAGGCACCTTCCCAGACGACTGGAAGCGCGCAGAAGTCAGACCCCTGCTCAAGAAGCCCACAGCTGACCCCACCAACCTCAAGAACTATCGGCCCATCTCGCTCCTCCCCTTCGCAGCCAAAGTTGCAGAGAAAACAGTCAACAGGAAACTGACACGATTCATTGAAGAGAACGCCGTCCTCGACCCGTCCCAATCCGGATTCCGAAGCAACCACAGCACAGAGACCACCCTACTCGCCGCCACAGACGACATCCGCACCCTCCTGGACCAAGGCCACTCCGCAGCCCTCATCCTACTCGACCTATCAGCGGCCTTCGACACCGTCTCCCACTGCACACTAGTCACCAGACTACACGATGCAGGCATAAAAGGAACAGCCCTGGACTGGATCCGATCATTCCTCACCGGAAGAAGCCAAAGGATCAGACTCCCACCCTTCCTCTCCGACCCCACGAAAATCACCTGCGGAGTCCCACAGGGTTCATCACTGAGCCCCACCCTCTTCAACATCTACATGGCCCCCCTCGCAGCCATCGTCCGACAACACAGCCTCAACATCGTATCCTACGCCGATGACACCCAGCTCATCCTCTCCCTCACCAAAGACCCCACCACTGCCAAACTCAACTTCCAGAAAGGAATGCAAGACGTCGCAGTCTGGATGACCAACAGCTGCCTGAAGCTCAACGCCGAGAAGACAGAAGTCCTCGTCCTCGGTACCACCCGTTTTGCATGGGACAGCACCTGGAAGCCCACCTACCCCCTCAGACCACGCCAAGAACCTCGGCATCGTACTCGACTCATCACTCACCATGAACCAACAGGTCAACGCCGCCACCTCCAGCTGCTTCAACACCCTCCGCATCCTCCGCAAGACCTTCAAGTGGATCCCCCCTGAGTCAAGGAAGACAGTCACCCACGCACTCATCACCAGCAGACTGGACTATGGAAACGCACTCTACGCCGGCATCAACAAGTCCCTACTCCGCAAACTCCAGACAATACAGAACACCGCCGCCAGACTCATCCTCGGCATCCCCGACACGAACACATCAGCCAACACCTACGAAGTCTCCACTGGAACCCCGTGGAGAAAAGAGTCACTTTCAAAATCCTCACACACGCCTACAAATGCCTACACAACAACGGACCCAAATACCTCGACGACAGAATCAACTTCCACGTACTCAAAAGAAACCTCCGATCTTCCAACCTCGCACTGGCCGAAACCCCGCGCATCCACAGAGCCAGAGCAGGCAGAAGATCCTTCTCTCACAGTGCAGCCAAGACCTGGAACGAGTTACCGGCAGACATCAGACGCGCCCCCTCCCTGAACACCTTCAGGAAGACCCTCAAGACCTGGCTCTTCGGCTAAACAGATCTGCGGACCCCCCCACCCCCTCTCAGCGCCTTGAGACCCTCACGGGTGAGTAGCGCGCTTACATTTCCCTGATTGATTGATTGATTGATTGATTAAATGGTATCCTCCAGTATCCCTTAGTGAAGTCTAGCATAGAAAAACATTTGGCAGTTTTCAGTTCAACCATCTCACCTATACAAGACATCGGATACATATCAAACTAAAATATTAGATAGATGTTTTGAAAATCTCTGCACAACCTAATGCTTCCATCTCTTTTTGTGACCAAGATCACCCGGGAATTCTATTCGCTCCAGGGCAGTTCAGTATTTCTCATCTTCATCATTTTATTTACCTCCTCCTGGGCCACCTTCTGCTCAGCTTCAGGAATCTTAAATGGGCTCTGCTTTAATATTCGTTGATGTTTGGTGGTGATACAATGGTAAATGAAATGTGTGAATGATTTGCAATTTATTTATTTATTTTATTTATTTGTTGAGTTTTATATAGCGCTGGCTAGACCCGTAGGTATCACAGCGCTTTACATGAAGAACAGTAAGTTACAGTTAACAAAAGTTACATCGGTTTCAGTTACAGTTACAAGTGTAGGCATAGGAGAAAAACATGAGATTACACAATAACATAAGTGATTAGCGCATTGCATAGCAAAGATACATGTCTTATGGGGAATAGAAGGTAGGGGGGAGAGGAACACAGGGGAAAGGAAAGCAGATAGAGTCAGGCAGACCAGAAGGGGGAAAGTACCTCAGGAGTAACAAGGCAGTCAAAGAGAGAGACAGACAGTGCCGTGAAGAACCGTTAAAAACAATGTCCGAAGTCCGGCTGGTTAGGTGACGGCCGAGGGGGGTGAACCAGAGCCAGACTCCTCTATAGCTGCAATGGACAGCTCCACCGGGCAACGGCCAAAGGTAGTCGGGTTCCGCAGTAAGTAAAAAAATAGTTTTGAGCTCGATGGCTAGACCCGGAGGAAACAGAGCGCTTGACATAAGAGATTACACAAGTAACATATGCGTAGATGCAGATTGCAATAAACAAGAGAAATATCGGAAATGAGGCGGATCAAGGTGTAAACAATATGAAAGGGTAGCAATAGAGTAGAGGGGGGGAGGGAATAGGGCAGAAGCAATCATTAGTTTAAATTAATATCAAATTCCGCAGATCAACAGTGTTACAAAGTTACATCAGTTATTAGAGAATAAAACATAGCATAGAGAAAACCGAGTTATAAAATTACATCCGTAGCTAGGACATTAAATAAAAATAGAGAGCAAGTCCTGTAGCGCATGGAGGGGGGTGGGGGGATAGTAAAGGGGTTATCATAAAGTTCAGTACTACAGGGGACATCAAAGAAAAAGTCAGAGTATGAGACTCTACAAACCGGAAGGGGACCGGTGATAAAAGAGCAACTAAAGCCGTACATCATCGCTGCGTCGGGTCGAAAAATAAATGGCGAGGATCCGAACGGGTGACAAGGGTGCTTCACCGTGACCAAAACAAGTAGTGAAGGGTGTAAGAGTCTTCAAAATGGGGTCGACTAAGGCAGTGGTCAAACTGGCGGCACAGGCGGAGACCAGCGGCAAGAATCGATCAAGGGGATCTGTCGTAGACGCAAGATGGGGGATCCAAGTCGTGAGCCCCAAATAAATTCGAACAAAATGGCGGGATTGCGGGAGAGACAGAGATCCGAACACAAAGTCATTACGGAAAAACACAAAGTCACTAAGGAAATATACCCCCGGAGCAGGGCTGAAATGTGGAAGGCAGCCACCAGATCTGGCGGGGGGAAGGCCTGAGGGCGCCAAAGTTAATGTCGGGACATCGTCGTCAGGGGGAGTCAGCGCGGGCGTCCATGAAGCAGCCCCGGAAAAGGAGGGCAGCTGTGGGGTCAGGAGGGCACTCTAATTCGGAGAAGAAAGAAGGGGGAGCCAGCTCGTTGGAACAAGGCAACAGTGTCGCAGCAATTTCGATGCTGCTTAGTTGGGGGAATCGAGAACTCAAGTGACCCAGCCGCCGTCCTCTAGAGTCCTGGATGTCGGTGGAACAATAATCGTGCGTCTCAGCGGCAGTCCTTGAAGGTGATGCGGGATGTTCCGGAAGGGGCTGCGGTATGCCAAGCAACAGAGGTCGGGTCCGGAAGGTAGGTGGCGGCCGGCGGGGAGATCTGCTAGCTCATCTCCTCTCAGCTGCGGGCAGCTCAACCGAAGCATCGGCCATGATGGTATTGGCCCCGCAAGCGTACCATCGGGATGCTCTGAGGGTGAGTAGTAGGACACGGACATCTCTCGGGGGGGGGAAGGAAAAGACCGGAATGCAATCCGTGAGTCCCCGAAGGTGTAGGTGGTAGAAGGGGAGAGAAAAACCCGGGACAAGTGCCAAGGATAATCCCCAGTCGTAGGAGCTCCCGGCCGGAGCTCCTCACCCAGCGGCCATCTTGCCAGGAGATTCCAATCGATTGAGGCTGTGTGCAAAACACTTTTTAGGTTCACTAAGAAATTGGGACATAAGCCCCCAAAGAAATGATTATGCTTTAGAAAAATAATGTCTATCTGTATGTACATATGGAGCTGGAGTGTGGGGGCATACATCTGTGAAAACTAACAGACAGTAGAGAATAGGTTTTTAAATAGGCTCTTAGGACTCTCTAGATCTACTACGAGTCTTATATCCCATAACAAATTAGGGCTAGGAATTTTAGGAGATCTTGTGTGCTCCTATTCTGTTGTGGGTCAAAATTTGGTCCACACCTGAACTGAGTTGCATGCGCAGAATAGTGGAGGATTGTTTGAACCAAAGTAATATGCTAGCCATCCATTAATTATATCAAAAACACTGTTTGAGACTTAGGATTGAGGGGTCTCTTTGAGACTTCAGATAATATCAGCTCATATTCTAAGGTGTTGATAAAGGAAAAGTACTTTGCACATAAAGAAAAGTTGAGCCTCATGAAAGTACTTGATATGGTCACAGTTCAATCGTACATATCACTTTCGACTAGTAATGGCAGGCAGCCCTATTTAATGTTTATAAACGAACCGGAACACTGGTTTTATTTAACACAGTTTTCAGTCAATATGCTTCACTACTTAGGGGCCTTTCCTGTCACAGGGTCCTGGTTTATTTCACTACCATATTGTCCTTGTGTTGGAGTCTCCCCCAGTCAACTAAGCATTTTATGTTATTTTGCACTCTGTATTCGTCCCATTAATTGCGGTTTCACTGCCCTATTTTAAGTGGAAGATCTTTTAAAACACACCAAGAGGGTTTGCTTTGTTTTACATCGCCTTGAGTCCCCAATGATCTGTTTCGCAGTCTTGAATGTTATAACCCAGGCACTGAATTTAAGGAAAAAATATGCATCTTGATTTTCTGTGGTGTTTGTTGGGCTATAGACGTACATGTCATTAACTGAATTATAATGATACTGATATGCTGTGATTTTTTGTATGTGTTTTAAAAGAAAAAGTGCTTTTATTGTCATATACCTGACCGAATAAAGATTTTAATTGATTTGTTGAAATGTGTGCACCCTGATCCTTCATTAAATATTTAGGATAATTCTTTAATCAATGACCTAATTCTTTCCTTTGTTTTAAATTTAGATTATTACTTACATTTAGATCTGCTAAGTCATCTTCAGCAGAGTTGTCCTCAGGGGTGATGTTAAAAATCTGCAAGCCCTATACCTCATTTTCAGACTCGTTCGATGGCTTCAATAAATTCACATGATATATTTTGTATTTTTTTCTTGTTTGGCATATTAGTTTGATAAATGGCTCCATTTACTCGTTTTATAATTTATATGGGCGTCAATTCACCAAAATCATAAGAGTAGTGGAAGTGACAACACATGACGTTTGACACTAATGACCTCACAGGAAGTGATGTCACATAGAGAACCTGGTGACTTCACAGGAAGCAACACCACTAAAGTTTTGGTAAAAAACTTCTACAAAAGTTTGAAAAAAACTACCGCAAGCCCAAGGTTAAAAAAATATCAAAAAAGCTACTAAAGCAGAGAAAAATGCAGCGTAGTTAAATACCCATAAATAATCTAGGGTGCTGCCGTGATATGCCATGGCGCATATATTGCCCAATTGCAACTGAGGAACTTTTTATCATGTGGGATCTAAATACTTGAACAGCAAATGTAGCTGTGGAGTATTCATAAGAAAGCAGAAAGCTAAAGCAGCGACTGTAAAGGGGAAAAAAATATATATGTGATATGTTAAGACCTCTAGCAAAAAAATGCAGTTGTTTAATATGTTGCTTAAGAAGTGTGCAAGACTATTTTGGTGATGATGAGGAATGTGCGTACAAGTATTTTTTTTAAATATGCACAGTGTTTAAATCGGGTTTTGTTTGATGTAGCTTAAAATATGCCTCTCTGTTTGCAAAAGTGTAAGCACAGTCAAAACCACCTTATTTATTGAGTCCAATTTGAGGGTCTTTACACATGGGCATAACTCCCATTCCTCACACTAAAAGGAAACACAAGCTTAACGCCACAAAGCACAGGGGTCATGGAAATGCCTGGAGGACATTTTAAATATTGCAAACTGCCCTATATAGTTTAATATTGCGAAATACAGGGCCTACAAACATCAATTTATCGGCAAAACGATTGCAATCTGCTATGCTAGTCCAAATGAAGTGAACCAACACTACATTGGCAAAATACATTATATTTTAAAAAGAAAGCTCAGGATTCACTATCCCTTTCTCAGTGACATCATCTGTCATATCACAATCAAAACATTCATTTTGTTGACCTCCGACAAATGAAAGGTGGAGTAGTTCATGCCAGAAATCTAACTTGTTCCCTTCACGCTACGGGGTAGTAGTTTTGCACTTCTCAGGGGCTCAAACCACTCTGCTACCTGTAGCGTCAGCCCCAGCCTGGGTACCCGCCAATGACTACGCCACACATGGAGCTTAAATTACATGTATTTATTCGTCTGCGTGTAAATGCGAACATATAATTTTATGGCATACAAATTAAATTGAGCATTTAACACATGCACTATTCTATTTACAACTTACTCTCTGAAAAATATTCAGAGTCAAACTGAGATTTCCACATATCGTTTTTTGAAATGGGAAAGTTCTACTGAGTATTGTAATCTACTTATAAAGTCTGATATAATTTCATGTTTGTGACGGAAATAATATATATATATATTTTCATATTTAATACAACTCGATAATGTAGGAATCCACGCCGGGTGCAAATTCTGCAAATTAAAATTTTCCTTGTACACCAGGGCAGATGTTCCACCAGTGAACAATTACAGGATAGCCCTTAATTTTAACTAAAACAATTGCTTCCAGGAATCTCGACATTTAAGAAAATGCTTGCTCACAGGTCTAAATTTTTTTAATGTACTGCTCCTAATGGCATCGACCATCTTGGAAAGGTACAAAAAAAAAGAAATAGTGCCTGCATCATTCAGTAGGCACGTGCATATACAGTGACGCATAAGCGCACATACATCATGCATGGACATGCCTCCAGCAGTCATGATGTCTACGCGTTCATGTGCATGTCGCATCATCACTCGTTTTTCTTCTTTTTACATTTTTTGCTAATGCTGCACAGCATTGGTAAAATCATTTTACTTTTTGTCAACACTGCACAACAATGCAGAAAAGCATTGGTAAAGCCAATAGGGCAAAAAATGCGAGACCTAATGACTTTGCCAATACTTGTTATTTGGAGTGCCTATTTTGTGGGCAAGAGTCTTGGTCTTGTTAAGCTGAGCCAACTTTTCTTCCGCGAAGGCGCCCCTTTGAAAACGTAAGAAAACACATCTCGAGTCGAGCAGCCTTCCATCTTAATCACTTGCGGCAATTTCTCTGAGTATAGCACCTTCATTGGGGGTATACATATGCATAAAAAAGAGCTCTGAAGGTCATTGTTGACATCTAGAGCAGTTTTTTTCAGAGATCCAAGGAGATGGCAAAGTGTTGGCACTGTACAACTTTCAAAGCCCTCTTTATCTTCTGACCACAGTACTGCCTTAAAGTCTTTGGGCCAAATTTACTAATTTCTCACGCAGCGCTGTGCAGCAGCCGCAAATACTGTGCTGCGCTGCATGAGAAGGAGAGAGTAGGAGAGCGCTAAATTTACTGAAATATGTCAGTCTCCTCCCCTCTCCCCAGCGCTGAAATTAGCTGCTGTGTGGCACAGAGACACCTTTATGCCATAGTGCAAGGGTGTTTCCGTGAATCAAGCAAGAGTTTTGTGCTGAAAACATGCCCTTCCCGTACAAAATACTATGTTTAGACTAACTTTAAACGTTTTCCCACTTTGTATGTGCTGTACAGTGCAGCACACATGCAAAGTCGGAAAAGAAAGGAGAAAAAAAGTATTTCTCCTTCATAGTGCCTGGTTCAATTATGCACTATTTTCTGATGAAAAACCCTGTCTACTTTTTTTAGTAAATTGGGTTTAGCGTCCGAAACCTTGGGTGGTTGCATAGGAACACCCATGCACCACCCATGGTATGCCCCCTTGGAGCTAAGTAATGCAAAGCAGCGCTATGCGCTGCTTTGGTTTACTTTCACTTTATTTCCAGCTCTAAACACATTTAGCGCTGAAAAGTAAATCGGAAAAGAAGATTTTGCGCCGACAAACACGGTGTAAAATTTTAGGAAATATGCCCCTTTGAGTCCAGGGGTCATAAAGGAGATACCAGGGGTTGCAGTTGTAATCCATAAATGACGTCCAAGTAATTTTATCAGGTCCTTGACATTTTGCTACTAGCTTATTCTCACTTGGGGATAACATCAATAATGCTTCAATCCCTGGCTGGAAATCTCAGAGCTTGGTACCACGATTATAATAATATTGTTTTTCATTTGAGCTTCCTCCTTGTTAGTTTGAACTATCTTCTTACTTTTCTCAAATGCGCTTTAAATTGGGAAACATATATTAGAAGGGGGTTCAATGTAAACCTGTTCCTCCCATTGTTCTCTTTCCTTATCTAACAAGGTTCTAGTTTCTTCCGACAAAAATTCAGAAGAAAAATAACCTGTGGAGGCCTTTACAGAGGTCTGAGCAAGAAGTAACATCCTACTCCAGGTCTTTCCTTTCTCATGAATTAGCTTCTTTATACAGCTTTAATGGTGGCATTGTATCTCTCCACCATCCTGTCCGTTTGTGGATAACAAGCTGAGATTCGAATCTGGCTGATTCCTAAAGTTTGACATACCCGCGCCATTAATTTAGAATCAAAAGGGGTACCATGATCTACTAATATTTTTCTAGGGAATTCCCCGTTGCGAAAATACATTAATTATCACACTCCCTAGTTAGTAACTAGATAGTTAGTAATAACATTCCTCAATTAGACTGACTCTGAATATGCACCTCCAGCCAATTTTTCTCTTGCACTGCCAAGGCCTAGAACTCACTTTCTCCTGTCATTCGCACCCCAACCTACTTAATCTGAAAGAAAGAAAGAATAAACCAAGAAACCTGCCATCAAAAATGTACTAGCACTCATTCTTCTTAACCTCCAATTCATGCTCTCCAATCTGTAGTCATGTTCTTATGGCTTCATCAGGGTTTCCATACTGATCATCTCAGTGGCTTCTCTTCTCGGGCCTGATTAGCTCTCACACTATCCACCTCTTACAAAGTGACACTTGTCTCAGCCTATCTCGGACTAGGGACCCATAGGCAACTTGACAAAGGCTCTCTGACAGATAATCACTGTTCTATGTCCAGTATATTGTTTTGCTAAACTCTTAAGCAAATCAAATGTAGTTATTGCAGGTGAGATCAGTCTAGATCCACCAAGGTCCAATACTCAATTTAACAATTGGCCCTAGTTGGTAGATGGCCACATAGAATTTGGGTTAACCCTCTGAATACAACAGGCTGACGATGGATGGGTTTGCCCGACGCAGAGGTTTCCTTGGACAGCAGGTTAGGGCTTTACGATTCTGTGCAGCACAGCTTCCTAATAAGCACAAACACTCACAGATGTTCAAAGTATACAGATCAGGTTTTATGTGAGCATAATGAGCCATCTGGCAAGAGCGAAACCTCTCCCCGTGCACACGCATCAGCTTTTATACTCATTTGAAGGACAACCCTCTAGCCCTTCCTCCTTCCTCCTGCTCCTGGTTTCTACTTAATATGTCCATTCCTATTTCTGGGCTATGCGGAGTGGAAACTTCAACACTATTAGGAAATGCCTTAAATCTGCAAAGTCTGCAGTAGTTTGTTACAGAAGGCCCATTGTTGTATCAGTTATATCCTTTAGTGTCCCAGGGCAGTCCTGCTTTACCGTCTGTCCTGCAAGGGAGCTTTGGCAGACTCTGTTTTCTTGTCTGATTTACTGCTCCAGGTTAAGGGAGGGGGAGTGCTTTTACAGACTGAGTTGTGATCAGGGTTTTGATCAGGTGCAGCTGATACTTGACCTAGTGGCCTTTGCAGTAACCGCAGAACCAAAAATACATTTAGTTGAGCTGGTGCTCATGTCAGGGTACATCGTGTGAATTTGCTATTAGAGCACTTAACACTCAGAATAGAAGTAAACAAGCATTGGCAAAGCCAATAGGTCTTGCAATGCCCGAGCTATTGACTTTGTGAATGTCTTTTAGCCATGTTGTCTAGCAGCACATCTGCTGTTCAGCATTGCTGAAAGCCCAGAATCACAGGATGTTGAGCCGACGCCGAGTCTCTCCCCCCATGTTGAGTTTATTGTACTGCCCCTTCTAACACAAAAATTCGCTATGACGTGGCCTGCGTGGCCGCATAATAGCACTTTTTTCAGTGACTTTCAGCCATGCTGAACAGCAGATGTGCTGCTAGACAACATGGCTAAAAGACATTCCCATTGATCAGGCCAATAGCTTGGGCAATGATGAGATCTATTGGCTTTGCCAATGCTTGTTCAGTGTTGACGGGGCTTTGCTGAACAAATGTGGAAGAGATAGGGAGAAGCAGTTGAGGAGCTTTGAAGTGAAGCGAGGAAACGGCGTAATGGCCAGAGCTGATGACTGGAAATCAGGTTCGAATCTCAGGGTGGCCTGAACATTTTGTCATTCTGGGCAAATCACTTACACTTCCCCCTGCGTAAGACAATGAATGTGTCATTGTGCAATGTAACTGGTGAGAACTTAAAATGCTCCAATACCATCGGCTGGTGCTAGCACTATGGCAAGATGGTGGACGGAACAAGCGTTCCAATACCACCGGTTTGTACAAAAAAAGAACAGCAGCGACGAGGGAGGTTGCGGGGGTACAGGTCAAGCAGGGAAGCAGGAGGGGATGAGGAGATGGGCAAGTAGTGACGGGAGAGGGCGGGAGGAAGGAACAATGTAGGGGCAAAAAAATACCTTAATAGGAGTAGGATCATCTACAAACATGAATGTGTCATTGTGGAATGTAACTGGTGAGCACTTAAAGTGCTCCAATACCAATGGTTTGTGTTTGCGTTTTGGCAAGACGGAGAAAGGAGCAAGCGCTCTAATACCTGCGGATCATGCAAAAAAAAAAAAAAAGTGGTTTGTTTTAACAACTTTTTAAGAAATGCATTTGTTTATGTGCATGCATTTTAGTGGTATGTATGTATGTGTACAAGGGAGACGGCCTGAAAAGACAAGTACTCCCATGGAGTGCTTGAAAACAAAAACAAAATAGTTGTGTAAACCGGGAGCAGTGTAAGGAGACATGTACTTGATCCATGCACTCTGGGATTGCCAAATACAAGTAGAGGGCATGACGCCTGCATGCCATGATGAATGGCATGAAAGAAAATGAGTGACACTGACGTTTACCAATGGTAGGAGATGGGAGGCCTGTAAGCCCACAGAAAGAGTACAACACAGCTCTTCAAGGCAGCTCATGCTGGGGCCTAAAAACAATAGATTTCGCAGTCAAAACCTACGGACTTTTCCAATGCTTATTGTCTTTAGAAATGGGGAGATTAAGTGATTTATCACTAATCACAAAATGTGGAACTGAGACTGAGGCTAAGGAGATGATATGGCATCCTTTCGGGAGAGGCTGTGGCGTAAGGGCTGGAGCTGCCAACTAACGAGCTGGTAAACCGTGTTCGAGTTTTGGCATCAGCTTAACATTCTTGATTTTGGGCAAATCACTTAATCTCGCCGGGCCTACAAAAATGAATGTGTCCTTGTATAAAGTAACAGGTGCTAATGTAAAGCACTCCAATACCTTCAGGTGGTGTTGGCGCTATATAAAACTGCACAAAAAGTAACTGGTGCTAATGTAAAGGCTCCACTACCTTCGAATGGTGTTGCAGCTATATACAAAACAAACCCAGAAAGAATCACAGTGTTAGCCTGGTTTACAGTAGTGAACATGTGCAAACACATCACACCGGCAACCACATTAAAAGGACTACTTTTGCCATGGACACTGATGGGCAGGCAGGCCTTGATGACATCAAGACTCAGCCTGGCTCCTTTGAAGACAATTCAAGTTAAGCAACAATGGCGCATGGAAACACTTTAGAGGTGAATGCAGAAAAAGTAAAAAATTCTCCAGATGGGAGAAATTTGAAGAAATAGAGTCCCACCCTATGAAATGAGAAGCAGCAAGGAGAGACACTAGCAGGTCAGTCATTTTGCACAGGAGGAATGTGGCTATGCAATTACAGCAGAAAACACAGGAACTTTAGAAGCTGTGACATGCCCTGTGATAACACATACCTGATTCACTTGAGGTCTGATTTTCCATCTATAAACACCATTTCCGAACGAACACATATGGTATAAGCATGCACACACACACACCTAGTACCCACATGCATGAAAAATAAACAGAGACTACATGTATGCCATAATAGCAACCATGCACACATACTCCAATCAGCACGTCAGTTATACACTAACAGGACATTAAAGAACAAGTTACTTTGGGGGGCGCTAGGTGTCGCACTGGCAAGATGGCCGCACTGATGTGAGGCTCCTGCCGATCGGCGTATTAATCCGATCATTTATCCGATCCAGCCGCATATTAAGGCATAAAAGGAGCGGCGGAATGCAGGTGTAAGATTGAAGACACGTAGGTTTAAATTTGGTGCGTCTGCGAGATTATCCGGAGTTGCTGGTGAGGAGAATAGCCGGCACCGTGCACAGACCTGCTGCGGGGTGGAGCTGCCACCAGGCAGAGTGAGTCACGAAAATCCGGTGCTGACCACGAGGCGTGTGGGCCGAGCCGTGCGGTCGCAGCAACTACAGTCGGCTGACAGGGAGGTGAGAGTCTGCCCCCACATGTACAATACAGCGCTCATCTATATTGCGTGGATAACAGTCTCTCCACACACGCTGTTCAGGGACGTGATATAGTACTCAATGTTATCCGGGTGGCGGATCGGCCACAGACGCTCCGGTGCGATGGCGGCAATGTGACTCCCAGGCACAAGCGCGAGTCCGCAGAGCTGCACTAAACAGGGCGGGTCTGCGATCAAAGGCACCCGATCAACAGGGGGAGACAGTACACCCCGGGAAACGGGAGATAATTGCTGGCGCGGTGGTTGCAGCAGTGCGGGAAAGCCATATTAACATCGGACCGCCATATTAAGAGCGAGGAGCTGGGAAAGCGGGATAGAGGAAAGCGCGTTGGATAAACAACAGTTTACTGATAAATGCGCTGCGAATTGACACAGGAGCGTGCAACTCGCGTATACACAGATCGGCTGTACAAGAGAACGCGATGGTATTAGCCCGGCCAAGTGAATATTGCCAGCAGGATTAAGGTGTATTTGAGGCACACTGAGGGTAAAGCAAAGAAATAAGGACACTGCTGAACAATATTGCTGATTAACTAAATTTAAATACGTTGTTTTGGAGGTGGTGAGGCCTCAGTTCATGCTTCCACTGCGCCTACATTGTCCAATGCGCCCAACCCTTCCTCAGTAAAGCACAGTGGGTACTGGATCTGGCCCCTCTGGCTGTACTGCCACAATTCGCCCAGAAGGTATAAACAGGGCACAGTCTGAGGTGCAAGTGGCCTGTGCAGAGAATACTTGACCAGCCTAAGCTTCACTGCCACGATTAAAAGATTGCGGAACTATAACTCACTGCTTCCTAGAAATTCATAAGGCACTACTCTATGCAAAGGTGTACTTGAAGGGCAGGAGTAAACACCCGGGCCTTGTCACGGGAGGGTACCCGTCATTGAATCCTGCCACTGCTGCTTCCGGACTTGGAATATAACGATCATGGGGAAGACTGACACAAAACAGACCCGGCTAACTTTTGACGCAAAGAAAAACACGCGCTTGCAGCAAGAGGAGGACGAGAGGAGTATGGAGCAATCTGCAATCCAGGAAGGCCCGTCTCCACGGGATGACATGAAGGCACTGCTGCAGGAGGTCAGGCTGGGACTCACCACCATCGCTGATAAAATGGATGCCATGACCACGCGCATGGATGCTATAGTGCACAAATTAGACACTCATGACGAACGTATTAAAGAAGCAGAGCGTGGAATTTCAGAGACTGAGGATGCGACCTCTCATCTGCAGGATAATGTAGCACAAATGGATAAACTATTGAAAATCATTGCGGCCAAAAATGAAGATATTGAAGCGAGAAGCAAGCGCAATAATGTGCGCACAATTGGCATTCCGGAAAGCACGAACGTGGGGAAAATGGAGGAATATGTGGAGAAGATGCTGTTAGCGACAATCGGAAGTGAGGCCCTTTCCACACACTTCATAGTAGAACGAGCTCATCGGTCCTTGGGTCCCAGACCTCTACCAGGGGCTCCGCCCAGGCCCATCATCGCGAGAATATAGAATTATCGGGATCGGGATGTTGCCCTGAAAATAGCACGAGACCAGCGGAAGCTCAGCTTTGAAGGAAATTCATTTACAATACATCCTGACTTCACGGCGACTGTACAAGAGGAGAGGCGCAAATTCATACCGGTTAAGCAGAAGTTGAGAAAAGCTCAAATTGACTACGCACTTCTATACCCGGCTCGACTGAGAATTACGCATCAAGGGAAGCAGTGGTTCTACACCAAGCCGCAGCAAGTGGAGGAATTCCTGAAGCGGTTGAAACGGCAGAACGATGATTCCAAGGAACCTGATACATCCACCAGAGCATCCTCACCGGCCACAGAATGAACCATGCAGTGCGAAGGTGCAAACAACTCTACCCACGAAGCTGCTGAGGGTGCGATGTAACGGCGCCTTTCAGGAACTGATATGTACATTCCCAGAGATTTACCTAAATCACCTATGACCTGAAATGCTGGTAAGCTGGATAATTGTGTCTTGACGCGCCGATCACCCTCGCTCCCGTGGAGACAGCTGATACCACCTCGCTGGCTCTATGGTGGTGTGGGAAATCGTGCTAGCCCCTAGGAGATTCCCCCAAAAGGGCATTTCCCTATCACTCTGGACTGCGCCCATATGTGCGCTTTGGTTATTGAATTCTCTTGGGCGAGGGAGGGGGGTGGGATTGCTATGACTGGCATGATTGGGATGCTTCAGTGGGAGGGGGGAGGAAAGGAGGACGTTTTACTGTTTATTGATATTCCCGATATACAGCACAACAGACAAATATATGGGATTTCGGTACATGCTACACGCAGGAAGCAAAGCTTGCAAAGAGTACATTGCTACTTATGGTATGCAGTAGACACAGATGGCTGATCGAACTACACATCAGAATTTGCACATCCTTACCTGGAATGTGAGAGGGATAGGTGATCCACGAAAATGTCGTCAGCTGCTAGCGTATTTGGATAGGCAGCAGATACACATTGCCCTACTCCAAGAAACACATACTAACCCACTGCATCCCATTACATTCGCTACCAAGTGGGCAGACCATCGGCTGTTTTCATCATAATCATCCTACTCTAGGGGCACAGAGATACTTATTAAAAGGGGTACCCATTTCTCACTGGGTGGCACTCTGCTTGATCAGAATGGCAGATACACCATTGTTTGGGGGCGATTGGGAACAGACTCAGTTACACTAGTAAGCTGTTATGGTCCAAATGTTGATACTCCCGAATTTTTTACATTGCTGTGGGGGAAGATCATGGAAATAGGCTCAACTCATATAATCTGGGGGGGCGATTTTAATGTAGCACTTGACCCTGCAACGGACAGATCGAATCCTGTTATACATCATTATAATAAATCATATCACACTATACAGGGGATTAAATCAGATAATGGTTTACTAGATGCGTGGCGTCATCTCCACCCCACTACACGAGAGGGTACACACTAGACGGCTCATGCCAACTCCTGGGCGCGTCTTGACTATTATCTGCTATCTCGAGGTCTAGGCCCCGCAATTAAACATGTCACACATCTGGCCAGAACATACTCGGACCACTACCCTGTTAAACTAACACTCACCCCGCTGGGATATGACAAACCACGCAGTAATTGGAGGCTGCAACCCTTATCACTTCTTGACACAGTATTCCATAGTGAGTTAAGGGATGAAATCCAAGATTTTTTCCAGAGAAATAGAGGGTCAGTTGACAATGTAGAAATTATATGGGAAGCCTTCAAGGTTACAATTCGGGGATTTTGTATTTCCAAAAGCTGTGGGGTGCTACGAGACATACAAGGAACACTCCACAAACTGGATGCAGAGCTTAAGGCTCTAGAAGTACAACTGGCTATGGGGGGCGGTAGTGATGTGCAGAATGCAATCCGGGAAAAGCTAACGGAATATACTTCGACGGCAGAACGTGAAACGAAATTTAAAGGGAAATATTGGATAGCCCGACGCTATGGCGAAGGGGAGAGACCGGGTAAGGCCCTAGCAGATACTAAACGGCGTCCTCGCTTCTCTCCAACTCTGTGTTGGAAATTTTGGGTCCTGGGGAGATACTGCAACGCGACACCACTGACATACTTACCACTTTCACTGCCCACTATACAGCACTGTACACTTCACAGAGAAGAGACTCTTTTGAATTAGATAGCTTCCTTGGAGATGTGGCAATAGGATGGCTTGGAGACACACAGAGGGAATTTCTTAGTGCCCCATTTGAAATTGATGAAGTACGAGAAGCGATCATGCAGATGCAATCTGGGAAGGCCCCAGGCCTAGATGGGCTGCCTGCTGAATTTTATAAAACCTATGTAGATCTGATGGCCCCGATTTTAAAGGAAGTATATGAAGAGTCATTTGAAATTGGCGTACTCCCATCCTCCATGAGAGAGGCTCTTATCACCTCCCTCCTTAAACCTGGCAAATCACCTAATCATTGCGATTCTTACAGGCCATTATCCCTCCTTAATTGTGATACAAAAATACTCGCAAAAATACTTGCGAATCGCCTGTCAGATCCTCATATCACTATATGCAGATGATATGACCCTTTATGTGAGAGACCCAGAGAATAATTTAAATCCATTATTACGGGAATTTATAACATTCAGAAAACTTTCTGGAATCCAAATCAATTGGGGGAAGTCGCAAATTTTTCCCCTGACACAAGCAACATCTAGGTTTCCCCTGGTTTTTCCCTTGGGATGGTGTGATTCAGATCTTAGATATCTTGGGATAGTGATAACTAGGGATAGGGAGGAGCTAATGCGCCTTAATTATGGTACGGCCATAGATCGCATAGCAGATCGTGTCACGCGATGGATATCGCTGCCGCTATCTCTGGCAGGGCGAGCTGCACTGATCAAAATGGTAATCCTTCCGCAAATATTATACCTTTTTTTAAATATCCCCTACTATCCCGGTCGGCACTTCTTTCAAACACTCAGATCCGAAATGGTAAGGTTAATTTGGGGAGGCAAACAGCCACGTTTGCAATGGCAAATACTCACAAAACCATATGGACAAGGGGGCTTTGATATCCCGGATTTTGAATTGTACTATACGTGCGCACAGGTCCATTATGCTTTTTACTGGATTCACCCTCCTAGGTATATGCCACAGATTGCAGCGGAGCACTGGCTGGTGGATCCCATCCCACTGAATGGAGTGCTGTACACACAGCCCCGAACACGAGACATTACACCTACCACAATCACGTGTACAGTAGATGCTTGGCACCGTATCCTACTGCTTCTCCAATGCCCAATGCTATATTCGCCGTTACTCCCGCTCTCATATCATCCCGCATGCCATTGCTACAAGAAACAGGGTTCCGCAGACTCTGCGAGAGTATGCACATTGCCACATGGGGAGACCTCTATCAAAATGGGGAGTTCCGATCGTCAGAGTCCCTTTTTCGGGAAGGGCGACCCTCCTCATTGGACATATTTCTTTACGTTGGCTTCCGCCAGGGCATACGATCAATTACCCCAGATTTCCCCCAAGAACCTCCTGCACTCGCTCCCCTACATACAATGCTTCGCAATACATCGCCGGGTCATTTGGTTTCCACACTTTATCATACCGTTCATTCTCAACGGTCAGCACCTCCCAGCTCCTCCCGTGTGAAGTGGAGTTTGGAACTAGGGCAGGAAATAACGGATGAACAGTGGACGTACTGTTGCCTGCAAACGGAGCAGATCTCTGCTAGTGGTAGATTGCGGGTCACACATTATAAATTCCTACAACATCTATATTATACTCCTGTCAAAATGTTTCGCTTCAAATTGAAAAGTACGGAATGCTGTGAGAGATGTGGAAGACCAGGAGCAGATTTCTTACACTTGTCATGGGAGTGCCCATGAGTGAGTGAATATTGGGCTCAGGTTTTCGATGCCCTAGATCAGATGGTGCCCATTACTGTGAACCATTCGCCTTTAATAGCATTGTTGGGATACACTAAATCCATTCCCAGGTCATGTCGCAAATATCTAGCAATAGCATTGTTGTTAGCTAAACGTAGAGTTGCGTGCAGGTGGGGTAGGGGGAGGGCGCCAAAATTTAAGGAATGGCTAACTGATCTAGTATACTGCCAAGATCAACTGACACTGTATGCTGAAACGCTGCCCCGTGCCTCAAGACCAAGGGATATTTGGAGTCCGTTGCAGAGCTACCTTCTAACACGCTCCTCCGACTCTCAAGTGGATTAGCCATGGACACTGCAGTAGTGAGAAACAGTATGGTATGTTCAGATATAGCGGTTGCCTTCGCCATTCCATAAATGTCTGATTATTGTACTGAACCCAATGTGAGATGCGTAAGGTTTTACTTATACATTATAATGGCCAATGGTGATCTAGGATGAGACATAACAGCACCGGATATGTTCACATGTCTGGCCAGGAGTACTGTATATTTTACGCATGACAGACACCGGTCTCTAGACCTAAGTGGTGCCATCTATGTACCCATCTGTTGCAATGTGCCTATACTTCACTCAATTAGGCTTTGTGCCATATATGTACCTGTGTGGAGCTGAAGTTACCCTTTTTTTGTACCACTGTACTATGTCTGCTGAATGTCGCTGTGAATTATACTTGTTATGTATTCATACTAAAAAAAGCACACACAAAAAAAAAAAAAAAAAAGAACAAGTTACTTACCTTCAGTAACGATGTATCTGTAAGAGACATAGGTTGGTTACAGATTCCTTACCTGTACCACTGCATGTCGGTAGGTGGCGTCAGTCGACTCCGCGTCCGTCGTCGGCATCGTAGTCGCCGGGATGACGTCGCAGTGCCCACTCAGACGCCGCCCCTGCGCGCTGACGTCAGTTCTGACACGAGTTTCCACCCTAAAACCACAGAGCCATGCAAGACACTGACCACTGGCGCGCCACAACTAGGGCCATGTAAGGGAGTCCCTATCCCTAGAAGTCAGTTCGCACAGCGGGAAAGGATGGGTGGGGCGGTAAGGAATCTATAATTAACCTATGTCTCTTAATGATACATCGTTACCGAAGGTAAGTAACTTGTTCATCTGAAAGAAACAGTTAGTTATAGATTCCTCACCTTAGAATGGATACCCCAGCAATACCAACGACGGAGGAGGGTCTGCGAACCAAGTTCACACCAGGAAGTCCTGGAGGACCGAACGGGCAAAATAGCCGTCCCTCCGAACTTGGCTGTCCAGGCAGTAATGTCTGGTGAATATGTGCAAGGATGCCCACGAGGCTGCCTGACAGATATCAAGAAGTGGTACTCCACGTGCCAGTGCAGTGGTGGCTGCCGTAGCTCTAGTGGAGTGAGCCCGCAGCCCCACAGGAGGTTCCTTTTTCGCCAAAGCGTAACAGAGTTTGATACAAAGGACAACCCATTAGAGATGGTACGCTTTTGAACAGCCCGACCTTTCTTGGCACCTACATAGCCAACGAAGAGTTGATCATCAACCCGGAAATCTTTTGTGTGGTCAAGGCAGAAGGACAGCGCACGCTTAGGGTCCAGATGGTGGAGTCTCTCCTCCTCCTTGGAAGGGTGCGGAGGTGGGAAAAAGGTGGGCAAAGTAATAGTTTGTCCAATGTGAAAAGGTGTAACCACTTTTGGAAGGAACGAGGGCTTCATTCGAAGTACCACTTTTTCCGGATGCACAGAGAAGAAAGGGGGCTTGGAAAAAAGAGCTTGAAGCTCACTCACCCTGCGAGCAAAAGTGATGGCAACAAGGAAGGCAGTTTTCAAAGTGAGGAGCCTGAGAGGACATTTATGAAGGGGCTCGAAGGGAGCACACATGAGATAAGTAAGAACAAGATTCAAGTCCCACTGGGGCATTATGAAAGGAAATGGAGGAAAGAGATGAGTAATGCTCTTAAAAAAATCTATTTACAATAGGGGACTTGAACAAGGAAGGCTGATCGGGCAGTCGAAGGTAGGCAGAGTTAGCCACAAGATAGCCTTTAAGAGTGCCCAGAGGAGAGCTCTGCTGGGCCAAAGAAAGTGTATACAAGAGGACCTTTGAAAGAGGGGCAGAAAGGGGATCCACAGACTTTACTGTGCACCATGCCACAAACTTGTTCCATCTACAGGCATATACCATTTTAGTGGAGGGACACCTGGCTGCCAAGATGACATTACAGACTTCAGGTGGAAGGTCAAAAGCTGTCAACTGTTGCCGCTCAATCGTCACGCAAGAAGGTGGAGGCTGGACAGGTTCGGGTGAAGAACCCTCCCCTGCTGCTGCAACAGAATATCCTCCTGAAGGGGCAGTCTGAGTGGAGGATTGATGGCCATGCTCAGGAGCTCTGGGTACCAGACCCTTTGTGCCCAGTCCGGAGCCACAAGAATAACTTCGGCCCGGTCACACTTGATCTTCTTTAGCACTTTGGGCAGAAGTGGTACAGGCGGAAAGGCATACAGGAGGCCGCAGTTCCACTTGCGACAAAAAGGATCGCCGAGCGAGTGCCGCCTTGGAAACTCCAACACGCAGAATTGCTGACATTGTGCGTTCTCTTCGGGTGGCAAACAGATCTAACCAAGGCTCTCCCCACTGCTGAAAGAGACCTTGCACCACCTCCGAGTGAAGATGCCATTCGTGATCTACCAGGCAACGACAGCTGAGTTCCTCCGCCCTGGCGTTCAGAGAACCTGCGAGGTGTTGAATCACTAGGGTCATGCCCTGATGTTCCAGCCATGTCCAGAGGCGAAGAGCCTCCTGACATAGGGTCCACGACCCCACCCCACCCTGTTTGTTGCAGTACCACATGGCGGTGTTGTTCGTGAACACCTGCACCACCTTCCCTTTGAGAGAGGGAAGAAATGCTTTCAGTGCCAGGTGGATCGCCCGGAGCTCCAACAGGTTGATATGGAGCCCGGACTCCGCCGGAGACCAGATGCCTCTGATCTCCACCTCTCCCAAATGGCCGCCCCATCCCAGGAGTGACGCATCTGTCACTACAGTGAGGTCTGGTTGGGGAAGGGAGAAGGGAGAAGGATCTGCCTCTGACCCAAGCCTGGTTCCTTAACCACCACTGCAGCTGTTGTGCAGTTCCCTCCGAGATCTGGGCATAGTTGACAAGATTCCCCTGATGCTGCGCCCACTGGAACTTCAGGTCCCACTGCAGAGCCCGCATATGCCATCTGGCATGATCCACCAGCAGGATGCAGGAGGCAATGAGGCCCAGCAGCCTCAGGGTCATTCTCATCGAAATCCGGGATAGAGGCTGAAACATCGGTATCATAACCCGAGTATCCCAGACTCGCTGCTCGGGAGGATAGGCCCGAAACTGCACAGTGTCCAGAACTGCCCAGATGAAAGGGAGCGTCTGAGAGGGAGTCAGGTGTGACTTCAGCCCATTGATAGTGAACCCCAGCGAATGCAGGAGGTCCGCCGTAGTCTGGAGGTGGGACAACAAAGCCTGGGACAAGCCCACTTTCAACAGCCAGTCATCGAGATAGGGGAAGACTGGAACCCCTGATCTGCGCAGATGAGCTGCGACCACCGCCATCACTTTCGTGAACACCCGAGGGGCACTGGTATGGCCAAAGGGGAGCACGATGAACTGAAAATGCTGGTGGTCTACCATGAACCATAGGTAGCGTCTGGGGGCTGGCAGGATGGGGATGTGGAAATAGGCATCCTGCAAGTCCCGCGCCACCATCCAGTCTCCAGGGTCGAGGGCAGACAGGACCTGAGCCAATGTTAGCATTTTGAACATCTCCTTTCGGAGGAAGCGATTGAGGGCCCAAGGTCTAGAATAGGACGCAGGCCTTTGTTTTTCTTGGGCACCAGAAAGTAGAGGGAATAGCAACCACAACCTACTTCTGGCACAGGAACCCTCTCGATAGCTCCCTTGGCCAAGAGAGCTGAGACTTCCTAGCGGAGAAGCGCCAAATGATCCTCCGATCGAAAGACAGTGGCATGGAGGGAGGGATAGTCTCAAAGGGGAGGGAGTAGCCCCTTCAGACTATTTGCAAAACCCACCTGTCCGACGTGATGGTTTGCCAGTGGGGGAGGTGATGGCGAATCCTGCCGCCCACTGGCCGTTGGTGGCCCTGAAAGGTGGGACTAGGAAGGCTTGGAGGCTGCTGCAGGAGGGAGGGGGGGAAAGGGTGGACTGGCCTGCCCACTGGCTCTCAGACCAGAGAGGTCACTGGTCCCGCTGCCACACAGAGGCTGGGCAGCTTGCGTAAACCGGTGGCTGGACTGGGTCGAACGTGGCTGGGAGCCCCTTCTGTAGCCACGAAAGGGGCGAAAAGCAGACTGAGGTGGACGAGAAGATGCAGCGAGGCCCAAGGATCTGGCTGCAGCCAGAGAATCCTTAAAGCGCTCCAGCGCCGAGTCTGCTGTGTCGCCAAAAAGGCGACGGCCATCGAAGGGCATGTCCAGCAAAGTTGACTGGACATCCCCTGAAAAGCTAGACGTCCTCAACCAGGCGTAGCGCCAAAGGGTTACCGGCGTGGCAATCGTTCTGCCTAGTGAGTCGGTGGTATCCAGTCCACATCGAATTGTGAATTTAGCTGCATCCCTCCCATCTGCTACTGCCTGGGAGAGGACGGCCCGGGCCTCTTCTGAGCACTGAGGCAGCACTTGCGTGACCGCATCCCAGATATTATGGGAGTATCAGCCCAAGAGGTATGTGGTATTCACAGACCGCAGTGCCAAGTTGGAGGAAGAGAACATGATCCAGCTTCTTGGATTCCCTGTCTGGGGGAGCAGAAGGGAATGCGCCCTTGGAAGAAGAGGCTTGGATCACCAAGCTCTCGGGGGAAGGGTGTTGGGTGAGGAAAACTGGGTTGCCCGGAGTCCGGCAGTGGCTGCGGGCAATCGTCCTTTCCACAGGAGCCCCTGTGCGGGCTTGGGCCAGGTGCCCAGAAGGACGTTAGTGAGGGCTTAGTTGAAGGGCAGAAGGGGTTCAGAGGAGGTTGCCACAGGCTGAAGCACCTCTGTCAGGAGATTAGTCCTAACTGCCACTGAAGGGAGCTCCAGGCCCAAGGCCTCGGCTGCCCTTCGCACCACCACAGCATAGGACGCTCCCTCCTTCGTAGCTATGGTAGGGGGAGAAAGCATGCCAAGGCCTGGAGAAGTGTCCAAACCAGTGGCGTCACCCAGGTCCTCTCTCCAGTCCGGCTCTTCAAGCTGGTCTGCCAAAGGGTCCAGCGACCCCTCCCAATCCTCATCACCACCTTCTGGGTGATAGGGAACACCAGGGATGAACAGGGGAACAAAAGTACCCTCCGGCATCGGATTCGACGTCGGTCCGGCTCCATCTCGGGGGTAAGGATGGGAACGGAGTCGGCCGGGGGCACGGCCGACGCCAGTGAAGGTCGAGTAAGGTCAACCGGCGTCGATCCGGATCCAGGCCTGGATCCGCGGGGGCCTTCCAGCGGCCGGGGCCATAGCCGCCGGAATCAAAGGCCCAGGACCCCCGACCGGCTCCGCGGGGCCCAAAGGCACGCCAGCGGAGTCGGGCTGCCCAAAGATACTGTGGAGGGCTTCATAAAATGTATGAAGTTGGGCAGGGGACGCCCTGAATTCCTGAAACGGGGAAAAGCGGAGTCATCACTGAAGGAGGCACCTAAGACGGAGCCTTAGAGCGACGACGCTCTGGGTCCCGCGTTGCATCAGCGGAACGACGGGGACAAGGCAAAGAGCGCTGGTGCTTCTTCGCCTTCTTCTTGTGCTACGACTTACCCGAGGACTTCGAAGACTTGGAATGGGACGAGGTGTGGGGGCTCTGTAAGTGGTCTCGAGACCTTCCTCTCGAGCGAGACCGGGATCGACGCGACACCGACTGCCGGGCCTCCAAGAACTTTCGGGACCGCTCCCACCAAGACTTTGGATTCATGGCCCAGCAGTCGCAGCACCACTTCGGGTCGTGGTCGCGCTACAGACACCAAAGGCACACGAGGTGCGGGTCTGTCACAGACATCAGCTTGTGACAGGCCTCGCAGGGTTTGAAGCCGGTCTGGCGGTGGGACTTCCCTTGTGCACCAGGAGTCGAAGACTCGAAAAGAAGTAGACAAAATGTCGAAAAAAGCTTAGTCAAAAAGTGACTAAACGGGTAGCTCTCTCCGGATCTGCGCTAGGCTGGTGCGGAAAAAGAAAGAATTGACGTCAGCGTGCAGCGGCGGCGTCTGAGTGGGCACTGCGACGTCATCCCGGCGACCACGACGACGGACACGGAGACGACCAACGTCACCTACCGACGCGCAGGGGTACTACTGGGAAAAAATACTCCAGATCCAGTCTGGGGGAAATTCTAAGGTAAGGATCAATAACTAACTGTCTCTTTCAGATAGGCAGAACACCACCACTCACTAGAACGAAACAAACTACAATGGGGGTTTGAAGCAGTGACGGGGTCGGGGGATGGAGCGATTTGTTGATGGGGCAAGCACTGGGAGGTGCGAGGGAGCAAGCAGAGACGGGAGGGAGGAGATGTGGGAACGGAAAGCTGCAATGAAGGGAAAAGCAGTGACGGGGAGAGGGTGATTTGTGGGTGGGGCAAGCAATGGGAGGTGCAAGTGAGCAAGTAGAGATGATATGGAGGAGGTGGGGGAAACGGAAAGTAGCAACGAAGAGAAAATCAGTGATGGGAGCTATCTGTGGACGGGGCATGAGGGCGGGTGGGAGGGAGGAGACAGAGCTGGTAAAAGCACAAGCACTGCATTGAGTGCTGAAAAAAAGAAAAAATAGTCATAAAAACGGGAGTGGTGGCTGTTTGCAAGTACTTGGTCCATGCTATGAGGGGAGGGCTAAACACAAGAAGAGGCATGACCATGCATGCCACGGACAAATGGTGACAAAAGAGTGTGAGATAGACAATGGAGTGAGCAAATGGGAAGCCTGTGGTTGGGCTGAAGCCCACAGATTAAACACATGTCTCTTTGAGACAATGCATGCGCTGTCTAGCTAAGGCCTAAAAATAGTAATAGCCATGCTCACTGAAGAAAATGCCAGCTAGTGTTTGGAGTGCAAATTGTACAGGCTTTACACAAGCTGGAGTCCATGTTAAATATGTATCTACATGGCTGGGAAGCTTTAGTTGACTATTCACTCGTCGTATTTCCTAATTGGCCTGATGGTCTTTGTCACTACTGTGTGCAAACAGATAAACTATGAACTCACTATCGGCAAGGATTAGAATCATCCATCACCACCTTGAATCCAGGAAGGCTGTAAAGACATGACTATTGCCAAACAGATGAACCACTCATGACCAGATCACCTTACCTTTGCCCTTCCCTATCCATAAGTCACCTGCTGCACACTCAAGATATTGATGCATCTATAAAATCACACATCGCTTTAGGAGCCATTCCAAACCTCAAGCAACACATCCATCTGTACCCACCATTAACAGACAAGAAGAACAGACAACAAGTCCACATCCCTATTACCTGAAGATGGGAAGCATGTGTAAAATGCAGCTGTATCTCTCCTACACCTCTTGCCTCCTACACCTCTTGCCTTCACTCCATGTTTATGCACAATTACACATTCACCACAAGAAGTTTGGAGCTCTCATTTGAACCTCACACCTAACACTAAAACTCTTCCTATATGAGCCACTCTATATACCCACATTCTACCAAACAGGTATAACGACAGGGGTTGCTTCTTAGTCTTCCAACCATAGGACATCAGGGCTTTGTGAGGGATATGAGACGCTATACAAATGTGACAATACAATACTAGTTTGTATGTTCATTGGATATTGCTCTATGTTAAAGGTGATGTAACAGTTGTATAAAAGAAGAATCTGTTTTTATTGTCTATGTGCAAACCTCTTTCATTGGTCTTTTACGTTATCTTAAAGAGTTTCACTTTCTATATCTATTTTTCAATATTTTTCAATTGCAATACACAAATGTTTAAAAAACAGATCCATATCATTGGTCAGGCAATTGTGCACAGTGGTCTTCACGAGACTTCAGATTATTATACAAAACGTAAGGGGTTGTGGGTCCATGTACAAGTTCCACTAACATCAGGGTGTGGTATGGTAGCACAATGGCTACACTGTGTAGCCCTGTAATGGGGGCTTTCTATAGCCATGAGAAGAGTATTTATGGATGATTATAAAACAGTTTAGCATAGCAATCAAGCATTTGCAACATTTTATTGCAAATTAGGGGTTAATGTTATGCATATTATTAAAATAAGTATAATGTCACTGTAAGAAAATGGGTTATTAGTTGAGGAAGGTAAGTACCCACCTCAAGTAATAGTCACAATCCTTTTCAGGGTGAACCACAAAAGTCAGTAAATAAACCTGAGCTCAAAAGCCTGGTAACTATCACCCAGAGCAGGCAGGCTTAACTTACAGGCAATGTGTAAAGTATCTATGCAGTCCTAAAACAGTAACAAAGTCTAAATACAAAACAATAAAAAGCTCAAAACAAATGAGAAACAATAGAGTAAAATTCAAAAAACAAGATGACAGCAAAATGTAAAAAAAGACATGAATTTTTAAAGTTTTAAGTAGAAATAGCATCAAGAAGCCCTAATAGCATCAAGAAGCCGAAAGTACCAATGGTTGCAGCAGAGCATGATCTAGATGCAATTATACGCTGACCGCGATGGATACACTAACAATGTTCCTCCTGGTCAAAGATGTTACCTTCTGACGTTAGCCCTTTAAGTCCTAGTCTACCTACAGGAGTACAATTCTAAAGTCTACCAGGACCTCAGGGGACGCACTTAGAGACTCACAAAGTGTCAGGCAGAGTCCAGTCCATATCCAGGTGCCATCGATCAGCTGAGCAGTTGCAGGAAAGGCCTCTTGGAGCTTGTTGTATCCCTGTAGCTTGAACAGAAGGTCAGTGTCATGGTGATCTTCCCATCTCGTTCACAGCTACCTAGGTCCCCATGTTTCCCTGTGTCCCGGCACACTCATCCTTGTTTGGATGATATCTCAGCCCTCCCAAGTCTTTCCAGTTACTATTGCTAGGGTCATATAATAGTAATAACTCAGCCCCCAAACTTTTCTACTCCTCTCAGCCTTGTTTCAGCCTCTGAGATGCCATTGTATATACCAGGTACCATTTGCATGAGAATACCAAGTACTCTGCTTGTTTGTTATATTTTCTTCTCTATTTAGTTCAATTACCATTGTTTGGCATCTCAGACTGCCTGTACACGTGCTTCTGCGCTGTCTGCTTTCAGTTTGCAACATCTCGTGAACCTTCCAGTTCTCTGCAAATCTTGGCGGCCATTTTGGGCACAGTAGTATTTAAACTGTGCCCAAAACCGGAACCATGCTTTGCCTCATGATCTTGCTCCAGAGAAGACCTCGTCAGCACTTACCTGGCTGGTGAAAGAAGGTCTCCATCCCAAATCACGCCTCCACAGCATCAATGACCTAAAGCCTAAATCCTCAGCATCAGGAATCTGAAAGAAAAAAAGAATACATCTATATTAGGAAAATAAACAACAACATTTAAGGTACATTTCAGTTTTCATTATGTGCGCATAAAACTTAAAAACAGAGAACTATGTTTGCAAGTGCTTAATTTTAAAAACAGCATCAGCGAACGATAATTCAAATGAGTGTTAGTACTTAAGAGCTGTTTGGAGTTTCAAACTAGTGGGAAGGAACACAGTGAACAAGGAGAGCTTCAACAGCAACAACTACCACAGATATTAAGAGGTACTAACAAGGAAAAGAAGATTACTAGACTCATGAAAAAACATACTATCAAGTATAGTTAATTGTGTTCTGTATGTGATCTTAAGAGTATTGTGTGTATATATATTGCAGATATTAACCATAGCTCTTGGAAAAGGATGTCTTAGACAATGTTGCTCCGCCCCAAGCTTTCACTAGAAGAATAAGAAAAACATAGTCAAGAAAGGAACTAGCACACACACTCAAGCTTCTTCGCAGGTAGAGTTCTCACCCTATCTATAAAGATCATTAGATAGGAGGTGCTCGGAAAAGCTAGAAGACATAAATCACTACTTTTCTCTACTATTTAATGTCGACAGCTGTCCCAAATTGAGCAACCTAATCCAAGAAGCAAGACCCTCTTTCCTGGTCCTCATCCCTCTACTTGCAGTACATCATATCACAAGTAAAGAAGATTGGGGTATGGTAAGTGGGTTCATATCACCTCTGCGAAGCCACATCGTGGGCCTTACAAGGTAAGTGCCTATGGTGCTTGAGCTGACAGGCAGCCTTTTGACCATTACAATTCGCTTGTTTGTCCTGGATACATGAGGGAGAGCAGGTCCAGTCTTCTAGGCTCTGCTCAAGTCTTAGACAGCAGGTTCATCCCTCTTCTGATGTTCCACAGGCCCAGCAGTGTTCTGAAGAGGGTGCTTGGACCCCTTGGGACATCCTAACCAATGGGATAAAGGTTCCCAGGGCTAAGTCTACATATGTTGGGCATTTTCAAGATGGCTGAAGTCTTTGCCCACACTAAACATGGGCTCTGAGGGCTGTGTATGTGTGTGGAGTGTATGATGGGAGCCCTCATGTTCTCAAACATCTAACTGTAAAACCCAGTTTTAGGCAGTCCCTGTACCCTCAACAAACTAAGAGACAGGCGTCTTGTAAGATCAAAGGCGAGCTTTCAACAACCAGAGAGTGGATACACACAAAGTGTTTTGACACGCTGAGTCCCTCCTTTGAAGTGCACCCTAAATGATATATATAAAACCCCTGCAGACCTGTCAAGCAGGATGTGACAGTCAAGCAGGATTTGACACTCTGATGGCAAAAAGGATGCTCACAGCCCCACTCCTATGGTCACTCTAAACTAGTTCTGAGGCAGCAGTCCCTCCCACTGGAGTTGGTGCCTGTTTGACTAGAAAGACAAAAGAGGAGGCAGGCCCATGTGTGAGCTAAATCTGCCTGTGACAACGGAGGCCTCTTTCAAGTGCACCAAGAGTCTGAGCACAGCCCCCGGTCATCCTGTCAAGGGCAGGACAACACATCGCCACACCAAATGTCTATTGTCCCTGTCATGGAAGCAGTTCACACATCACCACAAGGGAGCCATTTAGCTGCCAGATGACAGTTGAAACTTACAGAAAGGCCTCAAGGGGCCTTTAGTCAGGCAAAAGGTTCATTTTCTAAAGTGTCTTTTCTGTAATAGTTAGACACAATCCAAGTTTACCATTACATTTGATGTTGTTTAACTATTAAAGAGTCCTTGAAATAATTTACTAGCTGTTACCAATACAAAGATAGTATTATATGGTGTTATAATATATTCCAGAGTTTGCCTATAGAAACAACCAGCCTTACTACACTGAAAATAGCTGTTATACTTCTTCATTGGAAGGACATTTGGAATATTAAATTTCTACATGTCCTACTTTTGAATATCATGCATCCTACCGTATGGGCAATAGGGCCTACCTTGATGGTGACTTTTTAACGTTTTAAAAGGAGGTTTAGGCCTGTCAAAGGTTTTATTTTGACAGGTCTAATTGGCAGTTTAAAACTTTACAGCCAGACTACTGTAATAGGCCTGGAGATATGCTTTACTCTTTCAACGTACGGGTTGGAACAAGCAGTGTTGCGGCCCACTAGTGGCATTTAACTTACAGGCCCTGGGTACACTTTATACTATATACTAAGGACTTATAGGCAAACTGAATGAGCCAATCAGACATATACCAATTTCATCATGTTTAAAGAGGGAGCACAAGCACGTTACCACTGGTTAGCAGGGTTAAAGTTCTCTAACCAGTGCTAATATGCACAGAGTCCTATGGGCAACAAAAACAGTCATGGTAAAAATCTTGGAGAATACAACACGAAAGAGGGTCATTTTCAACAATGACCTTCCTGTAGATTTTCTGAACAAACGTGAAGGAAAGTTGTGATTTTATTAAAGACACAGAGGTGATGATTATCCTTCTGCCATGTAATCAGTTGCTTTGGCCTCACCATCTACTAAGGTTCTTGCTTCTTACTGATAATCTAGATTTTCGTAGCTTTATGAAGGAAAGCCTTAATTTTATTAAAGACTCCGAGGCGAGTATTATTCCTTCTTAACTTGCTTTATTTTCAACAGCAGCAGTCAAGAAAAAGATAAAAAAACTACCAGTCCCAACAGGCTTAGTGACAACAGCCAGTAGGAACAAAACTGTAGTCTAACATGACCACCAATCAGGGCACAACTTAGCCTATAACACCTATCTTGACTGCGAACAGTCCTCTTTTCTTATGCGTTAAGTCATGCAGAGGAATAGAATAACAGTAAAATTACAAAAAATCTGCAAGACAGCCAACACAATGGTAAACATTTCCTGAGTAAAGTCCAAGAATCTGGATCCAGGAGTGTGAGCCTCTGTAAGAATAAGTATGCCAGGAAAGACATGGAGAGGAGCCAACTGGGAATCCTGGAGTCGGAAGATGTAATAGGCAATTCATGTAGCTGTACATGTTGAAGCACCGGTAACTGTAGGATGGGAAAAACATTGTTAAAATGTTGCGGTGGGATAATACTCGCCCCTGTGTCTTTAATAAAATTAAGACTTTCCTTCATAAAACTAGGAAAATCGAGATTTATGGCAAGCCACAGAGGCTCCTATTATGCTTGTTTAAAGCATATTTATCACTACAGAAGAAGCAGTATGTATAGGTTTACAATAAAAGATACAGTAAGTATTATCATTCGACCGACCGGTCGATCTCAGAATGTCTTCCAGACCTGAACCCACCCAAAAGGGTTTGGATGCCATTGCCCTTCCTAGATAAGTTAGCTCCAAAAATGAAGGTATCAATTGCGGCTAAGAACATCACCCACTAAGCCCAACGAGTCAGAAACTGGTCTATGTTTTTTTTTTAAGGTAATGAGGAGTTAAGTATCTGAGAATATTCTGAATTGATTGGTTTGTTGTTCATACACTTTCAAACAATTTCCCAAACAAAGTTGAGGGTGGTCAGGAAAGAAAGGATAAAATACAGAAGTTAAACTGGTCTTTGTGTGTTTTCGAATATTGAAAAGGGCCCCAGAAGGACTAAACTGATGAGAAGAAATGTCTAGAACTTTGACATCAGAAATAGGTTTGATAGAAGTGAGACATAGCAACATAGTTAGTTTAACAGACAGCATTCTGAGTGAGAGAGAAAGGTTATCTGGCCAATTTGTAAGCAATTGTAAAACCAAATTAACATCCCATAACTGACTGCATTTAGGAAGAGGGGGATTACAAAATGTTACGCCCTTTAACAGATGGCACTCCATGGATGCTCTCCCACAGGTTCTCCATCAATTCAAGGATGACTGGCTGAGATTGCGAATCTGTACAAATTGACTGTACGATAAGTTTTTCCCTCATTAGCCAAGGAGGGGAAAAAAATGACTACATAGGTGACATCCACTGAAAAGGGACCAACTTGACCATGTAGACCAGGCTGACTTATAAGCCTTAGTGGTGCCTAGAGCCCAGGAGTTGCTGATGTACTTTGCAGTCTCTGCCGAAATGCCTGGATGAGATTGGACCATCCTACTACCATCCAAGCGGACAGTAAGAGGGTGAGGCTGAGAATGAGTGAATGTCTGCATCTGTTGGGATCTAACAGGAGATCCGGAAAGACTGGAAGAACCTTGGGATAATCGATTGACAACTCTAGGAGGGTCGTACACCAAACCTGAGATTGCCAAAAGGGACCACTAAAACTAGAATAGCTGCCTGATGTCGGACCTGAGCCAGAACTCTGCTGATCCTAATGAAAGGAGGAAAGGAATAGTTGGTGTTCTGGGACCAATCCTGGAGAAAGACATCGGTCGTCAGCTCTAACGGATGTGGCCTCCAGTTGAAGAACTGAAGAATCTGTGAGTTGAGTCTGGATGCAAGCAGGTCTGTGTGAAGGGGGCCCCATTTGTGGTAAAGAGACTGGAAAGTGGAAGGATGTAATCGCCAGTCACTGAACTCATGAAGAAAATGTTAGTGCCAGTCTTCAACGGTGTTGAGAGTTCCTGGGAGAGATTCTCCTTGAACAGAGATGTAGTGCTGGAGACAAAACTCCCAAAAACGTTTTGATAGCTCTGCCAAAAGATTGGAAAGAGTGCTACCAAGATGATTTGTATACTGCACCACGGTACGATTGTCCATTCGAAGAAGGGCGGATGACTTTACTTTGTTTTTGGTAAAACTCTGGCTTGCAAAGGAGCCTGCCAGCAGCTCTAAACAATTTATGTGCAGTTTTGAATCCGTCAATGACCATGTGCCTCCAGCCGAAGTCTGTCAGGATTGCATCGGGCTCTATTAGAAGATCTGGGGCAGATGCAAAGATCGTCCAGCAGTTGAAAGCATCTAAATGGTCTATCCACCATTGAAGCCCTATGTGAGACTCAGGATCTAATTGTACAAGATCGGAATAAGAAAGTTCCTGTCAAAGGTAATGGATTTTTTTTGTTTGATCTATTTATTGAGTTTAGCAGCATGAAAACACGCATAATTACAGCTTATGCAGCAGAGATTAACGTTTTCTGGGTCTATTGGCAAACACACTACAGCATACATTTACATGGATTCATGTACAGATGTTGTCCCATTTTCGTTATACAATCAGCGATCCCATTGCCCCAGGATATGCATTTTGCTCAGAACATTTAAGTTTCATTAGATCAAAAATTTCTTAAACCTTTAACCTACTAGCCTCAGGCTGCCCTTATCCAACACATCCTTCCAGAACTGATAGTGCATAACTCTGATCAACCCCACGACTCTTAGTTCTTGAGTTTACAAATTCCCATTCAAGAATTCTTCCTGTGGTATTCCACTGTGGTTACCCCTAGATAAAGGGTGTGTAGCTTCATCCTCTCGTTAAGTGTAGGTAGTTTAGTCTATGAATCATCTGTTACCAAATCAGGGTGTGTGACCATCTGAAGAGCCACGAGGATCGCATTCCAGCTATCCGAGATAGGGAATTTACGTAGTCCCAATGTGTCCTCCCTTCGAAGGGACACGCCTTCTGCTTTGGCGCAAATGAAGACGGAGTAGGACCAGGCCTGCAGGGGCGGTGGATCACTGGATTTCCAGCACCTTGTTATTAACCTTTTGGCTAGCACTAGTCTCAGATCTAGAAAGTGACTCGTGGCTCTGTGTTTTTTATCTCTCTTGAACAGCCCCAGTATGCACACCTCGCATGTACTAGGCAATTGTCTTTCTGTGCAGCTAGCTAGGTGTTGCTTCACCCCCTCCCAGTACTGCTGCAGCCTAGGGCATGACCATAACAAAAGTAGTAGATCCGCGTTCAGACAAGTACATCAAGGGCATGTCATGTCCAGTCTGTGAAAATGGCAATTTAATTTCTCCGGGGTGAGATATGCCTTTTGTACTATATAGTACTGGATTAATCTGAACCGGGCGTTACGTGGGACTTGCCAAAACTGCGTACCACTCTGTGTCTGTGCATAGGCGGCCTAGGTCAGATTCTCACTCAGTACGTTGCGAGGTCAGGTCTTGTGCGGTGTGAAAGCGGCGTGCATCCGCAAACCAGCGAGTTAAGTGTTTACCCTCTCCCATAACGTGAATGTATTGAAGTACAAGGTTTGCCTGTAATTCCTGTGTTATATCTCCCCAGTTGTGTCGTAGTAGACTGATCCACGAGGAATGTATAAGAAAGTGCCCGGGAGGTAATCCCTCTTCTTGTGTGAGATCGTTGTACGTCATAAGTGTTCCATCTAGATAAAGATCTCCCAGCATGTGTAATCCCACCATGTGCCAAGCTGTGAGCTCAGCCAGAGTGGTTGTTCCATCACCCCTGGGTGTCCCAAGAAGTGGGATAGCTGGAGCATAAGGTCTAAGATTCCTGGTAAGGAACAATGACCTCCGAAAGCAGTGGTAAGCCACCTGCAACAGCAGGGGGAGAAAGCTAGTCTTCCCGTTGCAAGGGTGAAACAATGAAAGAACTGTGCTAATCTTGTGCGGAGCATCCCTGCTCGCTGTGTCCAAAAGGTGCCAATCCGTCACTCCGCGAGCCACCCATTGTATCTGAGAAGCTAGATAATAGAGTTGAAAAGTAGGCACTGCCAACCCCCCCTTATCCGATGGCAAATAAAGCTTTCTGAGCTCTACTCTGCATTGTGACTTGTTCCATATTAAGTTGCGGAGCATTCGCTATATGGGTTGGAAGAAAGATGGCGGTACATAGAGAGGTAGATTAGTAAAATAATATAGAAGACGGGTAAGCACCACCATCTTAATAAGTGCCACTCTGCCCGCTACTGGAAGAGCAAGCGACATCCAGAACGTCATTTGCAATGATAGCGATGTAAGGGCTCGTGTGAGGTTGCCGTCAAGGAGATAATGATTGTCATGATATACCCTGATGCCCAAATACCAGAACATGATCGGTTGCCAGGTGACCGTAAGTCTGCCTATGGAAAATGATGGGTCAGTCGTGTTAAAATTAAATGGGAATAGACACGACTTCCCCCAGTTTACCTGCAGCCCTGAAAGTCGAACAAACAGATCCAACGTTTTGGGTATAATATCTGGAATGTCTCCTACATCTTGTATATATAATAACAGGTCATCTGCATATAAGGAGATTGCATGTACCTCTTCTCCCATGTGAACACCCCATTGGGTCGCCGATGCTCGCATGGCCATGGCTAGTGGTTCATGGCCAGTGCGAAGAGAAGAGGGGAAAAGGGTCATCAGTGCCTAGTGCCCCTCTTAACAGATATGGGCGGTGACAGCGAGCTCCCAGTCCGGGCTCTCACGGTCGGATTATTATACAGTAACTTTATCAATGTAATGAAAGAGGATCCCAACCCATAGCGAGGCAAGACATTAAAGATAAACGGCCACTCCACTGTATCAAAAGCCTTCTCCAGGTCAAGTACCATACACCCAGAGCGAGGCATAACCTGGGGGGCATATTGCGTTATGCGAAATAACCGGCGCCACCAGTCTCCCCGCGAGAATTCTGGCCAATATCTTGTATTCCATGTTTAATAGTGGTAAGGGGCGGTAGGAACCAAGCCGTGTGGGGTCCCAGTCTGGCTTTAATAGTGTAACTAACAGGGCTTCACACATAGAATTCGGCAGACGTGCTAGATGTATGGTCTCGTCATAGACCTTCAACAGCGTTGGCGCCAATAGGTCCAAATAAGTCTTGTGTACCTCCAAGGGGAAGCCATCCGAGTCTGGTACCTTCCCTGAGGCCAGGGATCGAATCGCTCCCCATATTTCCTCCAGTGTTATGAGCGCATTAAGGTCCGTCAGGAGTGAGTGTAGGGAACAAGAGGCCATCTAAGAAACTATTTAGTTCCAAGTCAGAGGCCTCCGCAGTTGGCTGATAGAGTGATGTAAAGTGAAGGACTAGTTCCTCATGTATCTCATGTTGGGTATATTTCATCAGCCCAGCGGGGGACTGCAATGCAGTGATGGAATTACTCGGTTGTGCCTGTCTAATTAACCAGGCAAGCAGGGTGCAAGACTGGCCTGCCTGCGCGTGTACTCTAGCTGAGTGTGCCGCATAGTTAAGGCATCTCGGCATTTCAATGAGAGTTGTGTGTGCCGCCCTTGCCGTTAACAGTTCCGTGGAGCGGGAGGAGTCCGAGGACAGGTGTGTTTCCAATGTCAATAACTCACATTCCAATTTCAGGAGCTCAAGCTCCACCTGTCGTCGCATCTCACATCACAGCCCCAGGAAACTGCCTCTGAGTGTTACCTTAAACGCTTCCCAGTCCGACGAAATGGAGGATGCCGTGCCCGCATTCTGCTAAAAATATTGCTCTGCAGCAGAGCGGAGAGATTCGCGGAAGGTCGAGTCTTCCAGCATGGTAGGTTGTAACTTCCACAATGGAATCGGGGAAGGCCTGATATCCCACGCCAGGGATATATATTGTGGATTGTGATCCGAGTGCATGTGATCCAAGTATTCTGCCTTCTGCACATACAGCAGCAGGTTAGATGTGCACAACATCCTATCAATGCGGACATACAGAGTGTGTGGGACAGAATAAAAAGAGTATACTTGTGTGTCAGAGTTGCAGTGCCTCCAGACATCTATCAGTCCCCAGCCGCTGGCCCAACTCTTCAGCAGCGAGGCCCCTGTGGCCGCTGTTGTGCTCGTCAGCGGCAGGAATGAGCAGTCCAGGGTTATGTCTAACACGTTATTGAAGTCCCCCCCCCCCCCATCACCTATGGCAGATCACACCATTTAGAGAGAACAGTAGACAGCTTACTCCAGAAAGGGCCCTGGTCCGTGTTAGGTGCCTAGACGTTACCAATTAGTAAACATCTCCCATCCAGCCTACATTTAAGAAAAACATCCCTCCCCTCCACATCTATCTCCACTTCCTCTATTAGAAGGGGGGTACCAGGTCGAACCCAAACCAGTACTCCGAGCGAATGCAGAATAATTTGTAGCTAGAATGTGTCCCCTCCACCTACGTCGCAGCCTGTTTGCCTCCAGTTGTGTCAGGTGGGTCACCTGCAGGAGAGCTATTTGTGTATTATGACGTTTCAGATAGGCATAAACCGGGTACTACAGGAGGGGGAGCGCAATCCTCGGATATTCCATGTTATTATGCGTTGTGATCTCATGTAGGGCATATATAAACTCAGATATAAATTGAGAGGAAGAGCATAGTCGTGTATGATCATAGTGAAGTGGATCATCTGAGATCAGCGGCAGTTGAGTATAATAGCGCCTGAACAAACTCTGTTTAACACAAACTGCCAACATGGCAACATTCAGTACCAAAAGAGTGGACCCTACCATCGTAAGGAACTGCCCAAACCTATAGCTGTTTTATATATGAACTAGATTAACCCTTTAACAAGCGTGCATGTGAGGGGGTGTGGCCCAACAGCACAAGCAGAAGCAGTTTTTCCACCCAATAATAAGACAAAAATAGATGGAATACCATCAGCGACCGTCTGATCAATTGCTAGAAAAAGGAACGTCCAAGCCATCCCTGTGGTCAGGAGTAGTCGCATAATCTCCTCGCTCCCTTCCAACAGCAACATTGTCCCCTGTCCCCTCCATCTTGCATCAGCCAGTTATTCATCAATATGCACAGAAAGCCATATCAAGAAGTGATTGGCCCATAGAAGGGCGTGATATATACATCAGATAATTCCTTACGATGTTTGTGGGGTAACATCTGGTAGAGTTAGTGTCAGAGGGGCATATTGCTGAGGACCCCTCATTGTCTGTGGAACTAGCAGACATCATTTCTCTGTTGGAGTCTTTGGTCAAATCAGAAAACCACTCCGCCTCCCTGACTGCTAGTTGGCGCTCTTTAATTATCTGTTCCAGATTCGATACAGCTGTCAGCTTGAGTGCACGGGTTCTGGCACGACATTTACGCCTGCCTGTGGTTTTCATAGAATCTCCCCTCGCACTTCTCCTGTCAGACGGTCTGGGGTCTGAGAATTTTCCCGATGAGCCAGCCAGTCCCAAGTGTCATGTGGCGTTTCCAAAAATCGGGTTTTTCCATCCTCCACTATCCGGAGCCGAGTGGGGAACATCAGAGAGTATGAGATGTCAAGTTGTCGGAGTTGTTGTTTCACTGCTAAGAAGGAGCTTTGCTTGCGCTGCACTCCTATGGTATAGTCCGGAAAGGACATCACTTTAGCATTTTCCACATGAACTTCCTGCAGCTTCCCTCAGAATAGAGTCTCTATCACGATAGTGAAGAACTTTGAGTAGAAACGGACGAGGATTTGAGCCAGGGTCCCTCTCCGGACACGGTGTGCTCTCTCAATTGTGAAGAAGTAAGATAGTGTTGCTGCAGGTAACAGGTCTCGCAGATATTTTTCTGTGTTTCCTACTGCGTCTTGGGCCTTCACTCCTTCCGGAAGGCCAATTATGCGGACATTGTTGCGCCTCGAATGTCCCTCCGCGTCCTCCACCCTATCTTCCAGATGGCGAAGTTGCAGTTCATAGTCCCTCATTTGCTTCTCTATGGTGTCCACTGTAGGCTGCACTTCAGTTAGGGTGTGTTCCACAGTGGCAACGCAGTCAGCCAGTTTCCTATTATCTGTGTGTAGGAGTGTGAGGTCTGCCGTCACACTGTCTATTTTGAATTCCAGCGAGAGTCTGGAGCGCTCAATGGCTTTGAATATCGTATCAACCCTGTCCTCCGGCACTGAGTCCTGATGTGCCTGGGGGTCCTGCTGGTCTAACTCCATCATAGACGAGGACCGCTAGGATGTCCTGGAGCCTACTCCCCTGGATCGTCCCATATCCGTTTCAGGTAATGCAATGTGACTATATTACAATAGGCAGGACTGCGTGTGTCATCGTTGCATCGTCTCCGCAATGCGACAATGGCTTACAGCTGAAGGACCCTGGCTCTTTGGAAAAATAGTAGACAGCCTGACCTAGCCCAGTCGCTGCCTCCTAATCCTCTGCGATGTCGCTCAGGAGCCCCAATGCAGTCCAGGCAGAGCAGGATCGGACACTTTGTATACCACTTCGGAACACTTCTGGCTCACTAATGCCACCCCACGGTGCACCACAATGGCTCCCCTCCAAGATTCAGGCACATAGGTTGCTAGAATGGAGGACGGCCCCCTTTACTGCCCACTGGTAATGACAGTTTAAGCTCTTCGTGTGTGACGCCCCTGATCCTCGAAGCAAGTCACATACCTAGGCGAGATCGGTCTATTAGGGGCCCAACAAATGAGCAGGGAGATCCCGGCGCCACTCTCCCAGTGAAGAGGGAAGGCACAGGTCCGTAGAACGGTGCAGTCCCAGGCACCTATTTGCTTTCCGTTTTGGGGAGTTTCCAGTAGATACAAGATCAGCCAGTTGTGTTTGGCTCGTTTCAAGCCGCAGTAGATCCGGAGACGGCCTTGCAGCCCCCGGCCCAGCTCCGATGCTGCAATGCGGTAGGAGCAGGTATCTGAGTCCGCAAGCTGAGCGTGCTGCTGGTGCGCCCCCACCTGGCTCTCACCTGTGTTATGCTGCGTCTACGCTGCTCCCGCTGCAGCACTCCGGTGGGCCCCAGAGTCCAAGTGCCCGCTCCCAGTCACGAGCCTCTGGGCCTCAGCACCTCGGTGGAGCCCGCCGCTGCAGTCGTTGGCTCCTTCCACATGGCCGGGATCCCTCGCTCCAGCACATCTCCGGCAACCTCACACACCGGGACGAGCACAGCCACTGCTCCTGTTTTAAGTATAATCAGCTTAGTGTGCAGCGCTCCGTCCCTGTCCGTCGCTTCACTAGTCCGGCCTCCTCCAGTCTCGGGCTGTATTCTGTGTAGGGCACGGGCCACGCCCAGTCTCCGGCTCCACCGCTTGCCAAGTGCAGAGTTGCAACGCCCGATCCGTCAGCTCCGCAAGGGTCACCAACACATTCCGGGTGTTGCCAAAGCCCAGCGGATGTGCTCCGGGCTGTTCAATGACGTTGCTATGTCAGTAGAAATTGCGGATAACTTGGGTGGGATGCGGAGCGATGTTAAAATCCGCCCACCATCTTGCGCTCACCATGGATTTTGAATCTCTGGAGAACCTGATAATGAAGGGGCCCTGGAAAGATGGCCTGAATCTACAAGGTTAGAAGATCTACAATTCTGGCAAGCACCCTGAGAAATATGGAAGGAGTGAGTAAAGTGTGCGTAATTTCGGCTGTGATCGCTTTGACTTTGGACGTGGGTAAATGTAGGATTGCCGACTCTGAATTGACTAGAAACCCCAAGCACTCCATCTGTCGGGAGGGTGCAAGGAGTGATTTTTCTGTATTGATTAGAAAACCTAACTCCTCCAACAGAGAACAAGCGATTTGAAGCTGGGATTGAAGGGTTGACAGACACTGACTCATCAGAAAAATATCATCCAGATAGATGATTAAATGGACTTCCTGAGAAGAGCTATGACAAGTTTCATGATCTTTGTAAAGCACCAAGGTGCCGAAGAGAGACCAAAGGGGAGGGAGGTAAATTGATGTCTTTCCCTACCATTGGAATTGAAGATATTTTTTGGAAGAGGAATGAATGTGAATGGTTAACTATGCATCCTGTAAATCTAGACGGACCATCCAATCGTTTTGCAACAAAGAATCTCTTAGATGGATGATGCTTTCCATCTTGAAATGTAGATGGACTTTGAACTGATTGAACTGTTAGAGATTGATGACCGCCCTCATCTTTTTGTTTTTCCTTTGAACCAAAAAGTCAGAACTTAGAAATCACTTTGGATGAAGAAATGACTCCTGATTAGCCCTCTTCTAAGGAAGAGAAGATATCTCTAGTGTTACTAACACAGCCATTTCTTATGAAAAATGCAGAGGTCCCGGGTTCTGTAATTCAAAAGGTTTGGAAAAAAGTTAATTGAATAGCCCTGCACAGCATCTAACACCCAAGGATCTGCGGAGATGGACTGCCAATTCAGGAAAAAGAACCTTAGTCGACCCCCCACAGAAATAGGGACAGAAGGAGAACCTACCTGAAGCATTTGCTGCACGGATGCTCCTTTGCCCTCTGGTTTGGAATCCCCTATTTCTCTGGGCATACAACTGCGGCATGACTTTTGGGGGCTGTAGTTATTGGAGTCTCTGGAATATTGACCTCTGAAGCCATGGCCGGTAAAGTGGCTTCTTCCTCTGCCGGTCCTCACAAAAACCCGTTGGGCAAAAATCTTTTTTCAAGGATTGTTGGGCCTTGTCTATGGAGGCAAAAGTAGTCATATTTGCTCAATTCTTTTATGAAGGAATCACCAAACAGAAGCCTGTCAGCTTTGACCGCAGGATCTAATGATGCCAGACTAACCATCCTGGGATCCAGTTTTAAGGGGAGACCCTTCTTTCTCTCATGTGTGATGGAGGAGTTGTTACCCAAGAGACTAAACATGGATAACTCCTCGGCATCAATTGCCGAACTGCCCAGTCTAGCCGTTTCTGCCAGGTCAAAAATACGGGATAACGGACCAAGCCTTATCGACTCCCTTCCTGGGGTCCTTCTCGAATTTAGAGAAAAAGTTAACATATTTGCATCTATAACCAGTGTAGCAGTATTGTTGAGGGGTAAAGATGATCTAGGGCATTCAGATTTAAGTTTTGCTCTGGTCTGCTTATCCAAAAGCAGGCGTAATATGCTAGAAAGATACTCTCCCACGTGCTCTGCTGGGAACCATTTGGTGGAATTCGGATGGTGAATAAACTTGGGATCAAACATGGGAATTCCCTTAGAACCTAGTATTGATTTGGTAGCAAGAGGATCAGATTTAGGAGATTAAACCTTCCTTTTCTTCTGTTTAGGCCCCAGCCAAAACTCAGAGTCATCCCCTTTATCATCATTGTCATATGTATTAGGATAAAATAAATCATCTTCCATGTCTTGAATACTTGAAATAACAATTTTTGTCATGGAGTTAACTTCTTTAGAATTATGTAACCCTCCTGAGTTGGAAGCCTTGGAGGAACATTGTTCTCGATCGCAAGTGAGGAAGCCTCACCAACCATCGAAGCACTACTGAGTTTAGTGCAGGGTCCTTGTTTTCCCTTTGAAAAGGGAATCTTTGGGCACAATATACATTTTTGTGAAATAAATTTACGTTTTCTGCTTCCCCCCACAGATTGGGCCATACATTTTTTTTTACATTAAACTGATTAATGTGCTCTGAATGTTTTTTTGCAATTTTTGACATAGAGGAATCCACCGCCTGTTGTACTGATAACTGGATGAAGTCATCTAAATTTTGGCAAAAAAGCTCTGTTTCGCCATCATCATAGGCATAAAAAACTGAATCCTCTTGTTCCATTTTAAATGCTAACAAAAAAGAACTGGAAAAATGAAGAGAAACCACCAGCCGGCAGCCAAAGCATTAACAATGCTGGAAGTAGACCAGCTTCAAACCCTCGCATGGATGTCTATTCATTCTCCTGCCTCTGAAAAGTTGCTTGTTGTGGAAGAGGCTTTTATGGATTCGGTTGACTGTAGAATGATGTTGGGTACTGTGTCACTGGTTCAATGTTTTCCCAGTAGATATTGGGAAATGTAGTTTGTCTTCCTGTTGTTTAATAAAGAAATGAAAGAAGCCTAACCCTTGCCTCCTCATTTTAATAAAATCAAGAGTTGCCTTCAAGCAACCAGCAACAAATAGCACTATACTCCACCCAACACACTACTAAGCAAACCTGCAACCGACAAGTGTAAACCCACGCGTACCGCTGCGTGGTAAGCTTTAGTAAACTCTTGATTCCTTGGAAATCTAGGTAAGTTCTTTGGCACCTAGATCCTGATAGGAATTCGTCCCACAGCAAAACATGTAAAATAATTCAAATGCAGTAACCAGGAAATAGTTAAGCTGTAACAATTGTAATACATGAGATTCAGTGCCACCTTAAATTGATTAAAATCCATTAAACACATTTCATATCTTCATAATGTACACATTACATTATTCAGCATGGAGAGTGTTTAGCAAGGGTGTCTTTCTCCAAAGTGCGGAGGATAAATGAGCAAGGCACAAAATCTAAAATGTGAGCATTGCTTGAAATGTAACCTACGCTGAACGTTAAAATAGGTTCCCAGTCTCCTGTTTTACAAAAATCGCACTGGTTACACCATGTTTGCTAAGAATATTTGTTCTTTCCTCATCATGTTTACCTTTCGCCTACTCTGTAAACACCCCTATCACACCATCTTTAACATTTGTTAGCACCGAATTTAAGGCCTCAAATGTGGTGGCTGCTTTGAAATTGATGTTTTCTGGCATCAACTGTATTAGCCATTTTATATACTGCTTTATACATACAGCACTTCTACTCAATGTATACACCTCAGAAGAATAGAAGACAACATTGGGACTTTGTGGTCTTCTAACTAGTAACCCATAGCAGATGTCAGAGGTGAGCATTTAAATCACTGACAACCCCCTACACAAATCTATCAATCTGCTAGCTTCAGTGCCTAAAAAGTGTATTAATAACCGCCTCGAGTATTTAAGTGAATGAACATCGATAGACCGATTCCAGTCTTAATGCACACTAATCGCCATCCTTAATGGTGTATCCTAAAACTTCCTAGACACATGTCTATGGTTGTATTTTAAAGGAGATTTTCCATATTCGACTATCACGCCATTATGGTATGATTGTACCACGCTTTTGAAGGCATAACAACGATTGAGTTTCATATTCTGAAGAGTTATACATAAAGAATATGCTGTGCTGAGTTGGGTGTTCGTTCATCTTCAAGGTTCGGATTTGGTATTTCTTCTGTTTCTATAGTTTCCACTCTCGGAACCACATGGACGGCTCTTTTGAGGACTGATATTCAACTTGTGAGCCATTCAGCTCCTTCTAAAGATCCTGGGACAGGAGTGGGGCTAATGCTTCCAGCTCGACCCTCAGCTCCTGAAGTCACTCACGCAAATGAATAAAGGAAGCAGCTAAGCACTTGGGGCCTCATTACGAAAGCCCAGTTAATCTGTAATACCGCAACAGGTAAATAACCCTATCACGGGGGCGGTATTTACTAGGGGCAGCATTACCAATGCTAGTTTCGCACCTCGGAATGGGAGTTACATGCAGTAATACACATTTGCATCTGCTCAAGGGTGCAAAACAGAGAATCAACTGTATTTTCTCAGCACAAATGCCGCCATGTTTTGGCCGGCCGTCCCTGCATTGGGCAAAAAGTGTACACATTTTGTACTATGATTAAGGCTCCCTATTTTCCGTTTTTACTGATTTTTACAGATAAATACAGAAGGAAAACATATTGTTTCCTGTCTGTATTTATTTTTAAATGTGGATAAAACGTAAATAACATTGTTTTTTGAGTGATTCTAGAATGCTGTCAGCACAATAGCGGTGTGGATTGAGAGGTGTGGGGGTTAAAAAAGAAAGACATTTTAGTAATGAGGCTTAAAAAGCAGTAGATATGCATAAAGTTGCTAACAAAATGTGCATGTTTTCATGTAAGTGCTGTGATTTATCATCTATCGGTGTTTATATCATTGAAACCTGTCAGGAATTCATCATCATAAAACTTTATTCAAATCTTTTTTGGATTCATAAATTACAAACAGTTTAAATTCATTTTTAGTATGATAAAATATAATATAATCCGTGATATTGTGTTTAAAAAATTTCATATAATAACATTAAATTCTTCATCAATACACATCATTAAATTATTCCAGTTAATAGTATTACTTTTGGCCCAGGCCCATCCTTCATTCGGTTTCATAAACAAGGTGGTCTAAAAATTTTAGAGCTTTCCTTCTTTGTATGGCCCGGTTTATGAAACCAACAACATCACTACAGGCTAATTCATTCTCAAGGGTACATATAAATTCCATTGCATCTTTATAAAAGAATAATTTCTGTGCGATAAAAATTGGGCGTAAAAATATTTTTCTAATGTCTTGGTAAAACTTGCAAAACAACATAAAGTGCATCGTGGTCTGATTAGCTTTTCCCTCACATGGGCATTTATGTTCTATTTTCTGCCATTTATTAAGTTTTGGGAAAGCCACTAATTCATGGACTGTGCCCAGACACATTCTTGTCAGATATAATCTATCTTGTGTGTTTGTAACTTTTACCAAGTAATTTGGGAGGCCAATTGGCTCAATATTAGCCACATATCTTGATACGCTAATTTTTTCTTCCTCTCTCCTGGCTCTTACTTGGCTTACTTTCTCCATATAGAATTTTTTAACATCATTTTTACTAAATTGTAGTATGGCTGTGGGGTGTTTTACCGATAAATCTCGGTCGATATTCTTTAATAAGCTGTCCATGTATGCTAGCCAGGGAATCTTGTTTGTATTATCCAAAGCTAAACAATCCTTAATAATGTCCCTGGTGAATTTTAGTCCCTCCTTACACCAGATGTTATGCCAGGCGCAAAGCGCTCTTACTTGAATTAGGTCGGTGACATATGATACATCCAGTTCTTTGTGTAGGAGAAATGTTGGCTTAGATCTTGGTACGGCCAGCGTACGACAGAGAAAGTAGTTTTCACAAGATTGCAATGCATTAGGGTTAGCATTACCCCACACTAGAGAGCCGTAAGTAGCTACGGGTAGGATTTACTGCCATATATTTTTAGCATATCCCGGATAGGTTTACTGCCTATCTTATTGCAAAAACAAAAAATCGCCTCTATGGTTCTAATAAGCTTGGATCTGGTCTGATCTAGATGGGAGGTTCAATTACAATTAAAAGTGAATAAAACACCCAAATAGGAAAAACTCTTAACTTCAGTTAGCTTATAGTCCCTTACATAATGGGACTTTTTCTTAGCACTACCTTTGCCACATGTCATCACAAACGTTTTGGAGAGGTTTAATTTTAAGTCTCTCTGCTCCATGTATGAATCAAAAGCTTCAATCAGATCTTGCAGTCCATTTGCAGTTCTCGAGATTAGGATTGCATCGTCTGCATACAGGAGCAGCGGGCTTGGTCTCACACCTATTTTCGGGGCATCTATATTTAAGTTCTGGAGGGTTTTATCAATTCTGTTTATATATAATGAAAATAGGAGTGGTGCAATGACACAACCCTGTCGTATTCCCCTGGATACCTTAAAATTTGATGTACATTCCCCTCCCCTTCCATACCTTACTCTAGATGTCAATCTCGAGTATAGTTGTGATAAAAATGATATAATATCATCAGGGGCACCCATCTCCATCATAGCTTCCCATAGTTTGGCGTGACTTACACAGTCAAAAGCAGAACTCAGGTCTGCAAAGCATAAATAGATATGTTCTTCCTTTGCCATAGTGTATTTATTTATGATTAGGTTTAAGCACTGCTCTACCGTCCCCATCTCCCCTCTAAAAACCATATTGGGTTTCAGTCAAGATGTTATCATTTACCCAGTTCTCCAGTCTTTCCAGAACTATATGCCCCATGATCTTGAGAGATGAGTCCAGAAGGGATATGGGGCGGTAGTATCTCGCGTCACCTCGGCTCCCCTTTTTGAAAATTGGGCAATAACACTGTCTGTCCAGGTCTTGGGGACGCAACATTTGGCAGCTGCATTACAGACCTGAGTTAAGATAGGTGCCCATAGCTGTGTATATTTTTTATATGCATCAGCTTGAACCCCATCGGGTCCAGGAGCCTTACCCTGTTTCATCTTATTTATTGCCACAATTACCTCCTCCAAACTAATTTGTTGGAGAGGCATCACAGCTATAGAGGAGGGCTGTTCTATGTTATTAATGGATGCATTAAAAATTCCGCCAAAATGGGTAAGCCAGTCCTTTGGGGCAATGATTGTTTCAACGATAGGGTCTTGATCGTCTTTCCACATAGGTGAGTTTATCACTGTCCAGAAGAGGGTGGAATCCCTAGTCTCTGCGGCTTGATTCAGCTCCGACCAGGCCTCCTCTTGTACCTCCCTCTTCCTATTTTTTAAAGCCTGCTTATATAATAATCTGAGACGCTTGATTTCATTCCTGTCTCTAGGTATTTTATGTAGGGCTTTTTTAAGTCTTGTTTTGCCTGCGTACAATCGTGGTTAAACCAGCCATTTACCTGTCTCTTTTTCATTGTCATTTCCTTTCTTAAGTTGCTAGATATTGCCACAGTGATTCTCTCATAAGCGGTCATAATTTCTTCAGGCAGGGAATTGATATCAGTACAAATAGAAAATCTTTCCATGTTATCATTTACAACCTTGTGTAACATTGTGTCTTCGTTGATACCTGTCCATTTAATAGTGACAGTATTTTTCCCAGCTGCCACTACATTTGGCAGCATTAGCTTATCCACTGGCCCAGTTATAGTAACATATAAGGTCAGGGTCAGTGAGGCATGGTCACTAAATCTAGTAAATTCGCTGGTTGGCAAGCCACAGTAGATAAGACCAGTAGTGGACACTATAATATGATCAATGCATGATGAATTTCCACTACCTTGGAAAGTTGGATAGGTGATTACTCCATCTTCTCCTCCTAGAGCTAATATCTCCAAGCTGTACTTACAGAGGACTTCATTTAGCGCTTCCCCATAACAATCATGAGGGAAGTGTTGTAAGTTGGTCCCTGTAATATCTGAAAAACCACAGACATTTGTTCCAGAGAGACAGCATTTACTAATATTAAAATCCCCCATCCAAATGCATGTGTATGAGGGGTCTATTCCCTTTATAAAGGTAGCCAGTGCTCTCTCTAACTTGTTCACAACTTTATAACTGGTAGCATTAAAAATATTATTATAAAAATTCACCACTAACAATGGTTGGTTCTTCCCCATTATCAATAGAACTATTTGAACATAGGGAGAGCCTTTGCACAGTTTTTTAAGTTCTATTGGCGCTGTGGTTGCGATAAAGATTGCCAACCCCCCCTTTGCTCGTCCGGAGGCTGATGGTATTGCTGGGGTTGAAATGGTAGCAAAGCCATCAATATAAGGCTCTTGAGTATGCCAGGTCTTCTGGAGGCATAATAATTGGAGTAGTTTAATACTTTCTAGCCAATTATTATCTTTTAGCTTCTTTTTAATCCCGGCAATATTCCATGGCCTAATCTTTATTTGTGTTGTTGCTTCAGAGACTATTTCTGCTTGTTCATTATCAATATGCCTATGTGTAATTTTCCCCCGGGAGTTTATTACTCTCTCCCATGGGTCATTTTGTCAATCTTGTTCAGCTAGGTTTGACAGTGGTGCATAGCGGTTGAAGCAAGATACTGAAGGTCTCATCGTAGATGTATGTGCCAAGTTTAATCTTCTATCAGTGAATGGATTGACGAATGGGGGGGGTGGGGGGTCTATAGAAAAAACCTAACAGGACAGCAGCCACTTGTTCATCCCAATTGGTCATGTGCTGTTGTCTATATTGGATCTTGTTAAGCATAAAGCTTACCATCTCCGGATGTCGGAAATTGATGACTATGCAATCCCCAGTACCCTTTTTAGGTCGAGTAGCGCGCAAGCGCTGCTCTGCGAGACTTTATGTGAGGGGCTTTTGAAAGCTGACCAGACGCTCGTGCGTCATGGCCTTTTCCCTGCGGTTACCCGCACTGCCGGCATCTGTTTCCAATTATCGTGCCCAGACGCGGGCGCGATAATTGGAAACACATGCCGGCCGTGCGGGTAATCGCAGGGAAAAGGCCATGACGCACGAGCGTCTGGTCATGTTTCAAAAGCCCAGGCTGCCGCGCTCGCTCGCCCCCGCTCAGCAGTTGTCACGGATGTCCGCCTTTGCTACGTGATGCTCCGCACTGCAGCGCGCGTCCTTCCAGGCGCGGAGGAGGGACTGGTTGTACACAGGCTGACAGGAAGTGTCCGTGTTCAGGCTACAGACAGCGGTACAACGCGGAAATGCGGCCCCGTCCTGCTACAGCTACACGATGCATCCCAACTTGCTGCGGTTTCACTGTGCCTTCCAAAGCCATTACGTGATGTTAGTTTCCGCATTGTTACTCAAACACTCGTTTCTCAGTCTTTTGTGGGAGATGATAAACAAGTCCTCCCTTGCCAAAGACAACAGCCCTACCCTTTGATATACAGTATTAGTATTAATATATCGAAAATACATTTTTTCTATGCTAACCCCACCATTTAACTGGACCACGCTGGGCATCTGCATGGTACTGTTTCTTCTCTTTCTGTGGAGGAGGCCCATACGTACCCCCATTCGGAGGCTAAAATTAGCATCATCCATTTCTTCCATCCATTACTCTTCATTCTTGCTATATAATTATTATTTTTAGAGCGCTAATTATTACTGTTATGGCATCATGGCACATTCTCTATCTAGGTGCCCTTTCTTCTAGGAGAGTCTCCTGCTGAGCTGGAGAACAGTTGCTGATCATATCTTTTATTTTATTTCTGTCTGGTTGTGTGTGGTTAGTAGAGAGTTTGTGCAGTGTCAAGATTCAAAATGGTTTCGGAGTTACAGTGAATGTAAAACAACTTCAATCAAGGAAGAGCTTAGTGTGTTCTCTGTGTATCGGGGGTGCCGAAGGACCATCTATTCTTCGTTCCACGGGGTTGTCAACTGCCTACTGCTTGGACAGAGTATAGTTATTCATATACATGCATCATAACTCAAACCATTGCCTTATGATTCAACATTGTGAGTGAGGAGGTGCTATGCATGTTTCTAGGGTGAATGTCGGTGTAGTGCAAAACAGTGTTATTGATTTGGCCGCTCTCGGCCAACTATGTGGCTTTGGAGAGGTCTTGGGCGCATGACTAAGTGGGTTCTGTCTACCAGGTGATGTTTGATTATTATCATGTGAGGGTGAGATTGGAATGATGGTGTGCGGTATTATCGTTGGCTACAGAGTGCTATTGGATGTTAAATGAAAGTGCAAATATGGAATATTGGCAGAGTCGGACTTGGACAGAAAATAGGCCTGGGCATCAAAATGAAAGTGGCCCTTACTAGCGAATTAGAAAGCTAAAAAGGTAGCCCATCTTTACAAAATGGGGCAGTTTTGAACTTGTAAATATAAGCTGTGTAAGTGTTTGCCAAGTTTTGGAAGACTGCATGTACTTGCTGCAGAAATTTATGTTTTGATATCAGGGAAATCAACAGTAAAAAGTGGTTCCGCAGACCATAAAATAGTCTTACAAACAGCCACAAAACTGGCCCACACACTGATCAGATAGACCAGGCTATCGGACAGTGCTTAATTGCCCTATAGGCCAGTCCGACCCTGGCTACTGGAGGTGTGTTGGCTTCACATGATAATGGCACATATATTATACTGAAATCAGGTTGTTTGTTGGTTCTGGATTTAGACGTTGAGAGCCCTCAGATGAAAACTATTCTACAAAATCTGAGGGCCACTAATACAACAAGCATTGGCATAGCCAATAGGTCTCGCTTTTGGGACCTTATAAGTATTTAGTTATGCAGCACAATATCCTTGGTGCAACAACATTAACTGTTGCATGGTTAAACACTTATAAGGCCCCAAAGGCGAGACCTATTGGCTATGCCAATGCTTGTTTTCTGTAGGCCCCACCCAGTTCACACGTCTCACCATTATAATTTCCTCACAGAGGAGATTGATATTTAAACTAAAGCCAGCCATCCAATGTACCACTTTGTTTCTTAGTTCTGTCCACGATTCTTTAGCTTGCGGGGCTAACTTGGGTGCACCTTTTAAGATTATGATATATGGAGTTACGTCTGGGGGAAGATGTAATCTCTCTGGTGTATGACTTCTTGCTCTAGTTGTATTTGGGCTTTGGGCCCGTTCATAACCATCTTGTTTAGTGTGGGCTCTGTACTATATACTAGAGGTACAAGGGGTTGATTAGATCTAGGATGTGGCGTTTCCTTTATACGCTGCTTATCCGATAATTGACCGTCAGATACCATATTCCTCTTAGCAATTTCCTCTGTTAGTGCCCTCCCTGTATACATAGACTAAAAGTATTAGAAAGTGCCCCTATCTTTAATGTCAGCAAGCTCACCTATAACTCTCTGCTCTACTTTCTCCAATTTAACGTGCAATTTATTTAAAAGACACTCTAGGCTACCTAGATTATTTGATTCTTTTGCTCTGGCCATTTTTTTCTTTTTAGATGTTGTTCTTCTCCCATGGGCACTATCACCTATTTTATGATTTCCATGGGATACCGTAACCGTGTCCCCTGGTTGTTTACTTTTCTTGGTCGGTGGTGGGCTTATATCTTGTGAGGTGGATAATTCTAATAACTCTAAAGATTTATTAGAGACACATGGTTGTTCCTCACGTTGAGGGCAGTCCTTCCCAGATTTCTCTTTTCTAAGGGCATTAGAACAGGCTGCCTCCTCAATTTGTGTCACTCCTTTATGTGAAACTCTGTTCACAATCTGTTTGGTGGCCGCTAACCTTTCCTCCACATTACTTATTTCACTTTCAATCAGCCCCACTGCATTAGTTAGATAATTAGTTATGGCATTTGATGTTTTCGGCCGTGGTTTCCCCTGTGGAGCTTCCATTTGTTTTCTTTTGCCCAGTTCCACTCAGAGACACCTCTACCCAATTACTAATTTCACATGAAGTTATACAGCATTAATACTTTCAATTATCCTTAAGCAAGAAGCTCTAGAGGCACAAAAAAAAAAAAAAAAGACATAAAATCTCTTGTAACAATAATGTCAGATTCTTGGGGGGGGGGGAAACCCCTTGGGACCCCTTGAGCTTCAACTAGTTAGAGACCATAAAGCAGCAGTCAACAAGCCTCTCGGGCGTATATTAATTGTTATGTCCAGATGGCCACGATAGATGAAAAATACAGGATGACTCTCTTTCAGGGGCACTCACCCGTTTTCAGATAGCGCAGAAGAGTCCCGACAACAAAGAGGGGGGGCCCAGCCCGGCCTCCTCTGGTCTCGGACGGGTGCAGAAGGGCCCGCCCTTGGCCCGGGCTTTGCCCGCGCGCGTCCCGCTTGCGGAGCCCCTGATGGCTTTTGTAAGCGCCTCCTGGCGCTGGGAGAAGCGACGGTGTTGGCGGCAACACACGGGACCGCAAGAAATGCTGGGGAGTGTAGTCCTCCTCCCGGCTCCCAGTCTCCTGTTCTCCTAGCCCCCAGCGGGGAGAAAACAACAAGGCAGGTGAAAAGGGCGTCCCGCGCTGCGGGAGCCCCTGATGGCTTTTGTAAGCGCCTCCTGGCGCTGGGAGAAGCGACGGCATTGGCGGCAGCACACGGGACCGCAAGGGATGCTGGGGAGTGTAGTCCTCCTCCCGGCTCCCGGTCTCCTGTTCTCCTAGCCCCCAGCGGGGGGAAAACAACCAGGCAGGTCAAAAGGGCGTCCCGCGCTGCGGGAGCCCCTGATGGCTTTTGTAAGCGCCTCCTGGCACTGGGAGAAGCGACGGCGTTGGCTGCAACACACGGGACCGCAACTGATGCTGGGGAGTGTAGTCCTCCTCCCAGCTCCCGGTCTCCTAGACCCCAGCGGGGGGAAAACAACACGGCAGGTCAAAAGGGCGTCCCGCGCTGCGGGAGCCCCTGATGGCTTTTGTAAGCGCCTCCTGGCGCTGGGAGAAGCGACGGCGTTGGCGGCAACACACGGGACCACAAGGGATGCTGGGGAGTGTACTCCTTCTCCCGGCTCCCGGTCTCCTGCTCTCCTAGCTCCCACCGGGGGGAAAACAACAAGGCAGGTCATAAGGGCGCCAGGAATTCAAGTAAGAGTGTACATTTATCCGATACATACATTTTTATTTTTTTTTAAACATATTTTTATTGGCATTTAGAATTTGCAATCATAATACGTGTCAGGGTATATTTCGGTAAAATTACATTTCTCTCTCTTGACATCGAAATACAGTGCCATTCATATTGATTATGCAAAGGTTCTTGGCAGTATTATGGTCCGGTGTTGAGAGGAGGCCAACTAGAACTGGGATGCGGAACTGGGGAAGTGTTCATGGAGTTCTGGGTACGAACGTTAGGTGAGATATCAGGGCGACATATGACTCACTATTCGGTGTGCCTCTGGTGCTGTTAGAGATGAAAGGAAGAATGCTGTCAGCTCAACGCTGACCGCCAGCCATTTGGTGGGATGTGAGGCGTGGTGCCAGAGGTTGACCACGTCATGTGTGTACTGCGGGTGGGGATCCGGTGTGTGTATTCGGGACTTGAGCATGTGATTGTTGAGTTGGTGGTGTGTGTGGATCGCCAACTGTGTGCTCCCGGGGCATTGATTGTTTAAAGTGGTGCAATAGAAGTGCCCATTCCATGGAGATAGGGTGTTTGCGCATCCCTTTCACCTCCTCTTCACGTAAAGTTTCTTCTTCCGCTGCTGCCCATTTGTGTACTGCCCCTATCCATGCCGCGAGTGGGGGCCTGTGGGGATCGCCAGTGCATGGCTATGCTCCGTTTAGCTAGGAGGATGGCCAGTGAGATAAATCTGATGGGCACTTTGTGTTGTTTGTGTTTCCGAAAAATACCCAGGGCACAGGTTTCCCAGGTGTTCAGGTATGTAAGCCCTGTGAGTTCTCCGAGGGATCTATGAACCATCTGCCAGTATGATTGTACGGTAGGGCAGCTCCAGAACATATGGTAAAAATCTGCATCTGGGGAGCGGCATCTAGGACAGAGGAATTGTGTATCCGGATAAAATCTTTGGAGACGCGCTGGGGAAAGATACGCCCTATGTAGGATGTAGAATTGTATGTTTTTGAAGCGTGCATTTCTGGATACTTTCTTGGGGTATTCGAGAGCCCTTTCCCATTCTGTCTCGTGTAAGGGACGCCCTAATTCTTCTTCCCAGGTAGCTCGGAGGGTCTCCAAGGGCCTGTTTATGAGTTCTCGGACAGCTTTATAGAGCCATGTGGTCAAGTGTCTCCCCGCCCCCATATGTAGGATTGTGTGGACGACTGGGTGTGTAGCTGGCTCGCCTGTCGAGAGGTCGTGGTGTGGGCGGTGACCCTCGAGAAGTTGACGGTGAAGTAGGAATTGGCATGGGGGGAGATCGTAGTCGTCTACAAGACATTGGAATGGTCTAAGCTGTCCGTCCCCGAATAGTGACTCCGCTTCGGTAATGCCACAAACCGTCCATGTGTGAAGCATGTTGGGCGTGAAATAGTGGTTGTGTTTGGGCCATCCGACCAGTGGCAGTAGGGGAGAGTATGGGGGTGTTCCCGGTGACATACGGTGTATCCTTTGCATGCATTTGCGCGCTACTGCTACTTGTAGGGGATATGTACGTCTCGGCTTGGCGCCCGGCAGGAATAGGCGGCGAAGCTCCGGAATAGACACCTGACTAGTTGTGGTGCATGTCTCACTCATGTGTCTGACTGCCGACCAGTAGGATAACCACTGCAGTTGTGCTGCAAGGAAGTATGATTCGAAGGACGGGGCGCCCAGTCCCCCTTGTGTGGTGGGTAATTGTAGTTTCTTTAGTGCTATCCTATGTCTGCCCGCTCCCCAGATGAGCGAGCCGAGGAGTGAGTCTAAGTCGCGGAAGAATGTACTGGGTGGAATTACCGGCAGATTCGTGAAGTGGTATAACAATCGGGGGACCATTATCATTTTAGCTACAGCTACCCGACCGATCGGAGCTAGTGGAAGGCACTTCCAGAATCCCACTGCCGATCTAATGCCGGCCAGTGCTCTGCGATGATTGCCCTCAAATATGTCAGCCGGGGAGTGGTAGAGGCGGATCCCGAGATATCGGGGGGCCTCCGCGCTCCAGGTCACCGTCTGATCGCAGAGCCGAACGTCACGGGGGGGAAGGTTCGGGTGTAGTGGGTACACTGTGGATTTATCCCAATTCACCTTTAGTCCGGACGTTTTGGCAAACTCTGTTAGTGTTACACAGATGGGCAACAGATCCGCGGCGACGTCCCGTATATATAGAAGAAGGTCGTCGGCATACATGGAGACACTGTGAACGGCGCCTGCTATGGGGATGCCCCAATGTTCCGCCTCCTGGCGTAATCATATCGCTAGAGGTTCCACCGCAAGGGCAAAGAGTAGAGGCGATAGTGGACAGCCTTGTCTTGTACCCCTTTGTACCGTGAATTCTGATGAGATGTATCGCCCTATGCGAACCCGTGAGGTGAGGTTGGTGTATAAGAGTCGCGTGTATGCCAAAAGGTTAGGACCGAGCCCTACTCTTTGTAAGACCGAGGAGAGATACTGCCACTTGAGGGTGTCAAAAGATTTCTCAAGGTCCAGGATAAGGCATGCCGCCCGGGGATATGTGTCACCTACCTGATCCTGGACATGAAAAAGTCGGCGTATGTTCTGGGATGTGTTTCTGCCGGGGACGAAGCCACATTGGTCAGGATGGACCAGAGGCCGTATAATTTGCGAGTATCTGTCCGCTAATATCTTTCCCAGGATCTTACAGTCGGTGGACAGCAGTGTAATGGGTCGATAGGAGGCCATCCATTGAGGATCGCGGTATGGCTTCAGGAAGGTCACAATAACCGATTCTCGGAGGGATCTTGGTAACTCTCCCTTTTCCAACGCAGACGCAAACATCGCTGCTAGACGGGGGACCAGCAGAGTGGAGAAGGTGGTATAATATTCTAGGGGAAACCCATCCAGACCCGGTGCCTTGTTACGAGCTAGGGACTGTAGGGCTTGTGTAATGTCGGTGGCTTGTATCTTCGTGTCTAATGTTGTCCTGTCTGCGTCCGTAATTTTGGGGATCGTCAGGGGATCGAGAAAGTGGTCAGGGGTGTCCTGCTCAGTTGGTGTTGGGCCACAGTAAACCTCCGAGTAATGGTGATGGAACGCTGAGAGAATTTCGTCCTGGGATCGTACTAAGTTACCAAATGGGTCTATCACCTCCGTTATGGGTTGGACATCGGTGTCTTGTTTGGCTAACCATGCGAGTAATGTACCCGTTTTGTCCCGCTCTTTATGCATCCGGGTGGCATAGGTCCTAAAATTGTAACGTCGGAGGTCAACGCAAGCAGCTTGATATGCGGTTTTGGCTGAAGCCACTTGTGTCGCCGTTTCCACAGATGTGTCGTCTCGTTTGGTGGCGGCGGCGAGTCGTCGTTCAGCTTCGATGAGTGCCTGCTCTAATGTTCGCTTTACCCCGACGAATTGTTTAATACACTCCCCCCGGGCTACCACTTTAAATGCATCCCACTCCACTAACAGTGAGGATGCTGTCCCTGTGTTGTCAGCGAAGGAGGCCTGGATGCTTTGCTCCTGTTCATTTTTAAACACCGGATCCGATAGACAGTCCCGCGGTAGGCGCGATGTGGGGACGGGAGGGTGTGGGGGTCTCGAGTGTAGTTGCAGGATATGGGCATCATGGTCAGAGATAACCCTACCCAAATAATCTGTGTGCTGAATCTTGGGCAACACTGCCGCCGAACACAGGAATCTATCCAGACGGACCCGTAGATTATGTGGGATGGAGTGGAACGAATACAGTCGAGTCTGTGGGTGGCATATCCGCCAGGCGTCGTGAGTGCCCATTGTGTGACCCAGGTCCTGAACCGCTCGGTTTGTTTGTAAGCAGGAGAATGTGTAGGCGGGGGGTGGGAGCGGTCCAAGGCGGTGTCTAACGTGCAGTTGTAATCGCTGCCTAAGATCCATGGTATGGAGGCAAATTGGGCTAAAACCCCTGTGAGGCGGTCCCAGAATTTGTCCTGGTCTATGTTCGGGGCGTAGATACTGCCCAGAAGCACTGATTGCCCATCTAGGAGCCCCTCCAACAGGGCATATCTACCCTCTCCGTCTACCACCCGTCTGGTTTCCTGAAATGGAGTCCCCGGTCGAACCCATATGAGCGCCCCGCGTGCGTATGCGGAGTATGACGTGGCACATATGGTTCCCCCCCATTTAGTCTGTAGTTTACTTGTCTCGGTAGTGGTGAGATGTGTCTCTTGCAGAAACGCGATCCGGGCGTTTTGGCGTTTTATATAAGAGTATACAGCGTACCGTTTACTCGGTGTGTGGAGACCTCTGGCGTTGAGCGTGAGGAGGCTGATGTCAGAGTTCTGTGTGGTTATAGCCATGTGGGGGTGTTAGTGAGCGTCAGTGTGGCTAGCATTTGTCGGAGCATCATGATCACTGATTCCGAGCGGGGTGAAGCACCTATGCGAGCTCAGACGTCGCCTATACATGTGGTTCGGGTACCCTGTTGTGTGAAGTTCCATGAGGGGACGGGACATTTCGGAACAAGGGGTAATAAACTGCATAACTGGGGTCGGGAAACAGTCCCAATACTGAGGACCCATCGCTGGAAACGATGCGTCCAAACCTGCTCTCACAGATGGAGAAAGTACGCTAATATGAATTGGGGGTGGTAGTACGTGTATGCGAGGCGTTTCGCTGATCGGGCCCTTGTAGGATCATGAGGCGTCGCTCGGAACATGTTGGATCAGATGCATGTTACGTGTGTGCGATGGAAGAGTCTAGGTGTAAGAAGTCCTGTCGGAGTCCCATGTATGGTTATCTCAGGATGAAAGAGTGTTCGTTTGACCATCCAACATGATTTCAGCCGTCTGAGGGTGACCAGGGGAGGTGCAGGTGAGTCCGTGCCAGACAGTGTCCCATCAGTGTCCTCCTCTCCCTCTGATGAGAAGAGGTGCGGAGGTCAGTCTATGTCTCCAGCAAGGGGAGATGCCTGCAGGTCGATCACCGCTTGTAGGGCCTCTCGGCGTTCTTTCATGATCTGTTCGAGGTCTGGAGAGTCTTGGGTGTGAGCCTCGAGCATTTTACTTGTCCCGTTACGCTGCTGTTTCTGGTCACGTCTCTTGGCTCGTGGTGCTTTGAAAGTTGCAGATCGTGTGGTCTCTGCTCCGGATGATCGTGGGCAGTGGCAGTCCAGCCAGTCGCGCACTTCGTCGGCATTGGTGAAAAAGATGGCAGAGCCGTTATAGAGAACCTTGAGGCGGGCTGGGAAGAGCAAGGAGTACTGTAGATTATGCACACGCAATCGGCGTTTAACATCCAGGAATGATGACCTCTGCTGCTGCACCGCACGTGCATAATCTGGAAAAATCATTATCTGTTTGTTTTCCACGTGCAGGGTGCCTGCCCGTCTGGCTGCTCGAAGGACCGCCTCCCGGTCGCGGAAGTGTAGGAATTTCGCCAGCATCGGTCTGGATGCCGCCCCCGGCAGAGGCCTGCGGGCCGGGACCCTCTGGGCGCGTTCAATAGAAAAGAATGGCGTCCGTTCGGCCGTGGGGGTGAAAGATTTCACCCATGTTTCCAGGTATTCTAGCGGGTCCGAGCCTTCAATACCCTCCGGGAGACCCAGCACGCGGATGTTGCAGCGCCTCGAGCGGCCTTCTAAATCGTTCACCCGCTCCTCCACCGTGCGCAGACTGCTCAGGACTTGCAGTGTCCGCTGGTGCATTTTAACGGTGGGTTGTAGGTCGGCCAGCGTCTTCTCCCCTTCCTTCACTTTGTCAGCCAATTTGCGATGGTCATCCCGGAGGAGGTTGATGTCAGTCGCGAGGGTGCCAAGACACTCCTCCATGGACACCCTGGAGAGTTCGATGGCTGCCAGCACCTGATCCAGTTTATCCGAGATTGACCAATCAGACTGCGATGCAGTCGTGGTGGCCGCTGCCCGGGAGTGCGGCATGTTTTCCGGGGCTGTCTCCGGCACTGTGGTTTGTTGCGTTCCTTTAGGTTTCCCCATTGTAGGGATCGCGGAGGTCTTGCACGCCCCGGGTGTCGCCAGCAGTGGCCCAGTGTGGGGCTCGTCGGGAGAGTATCACAGTGCTAGATCCGGTGGGCTCGTTGGGTGCCGGGTGAGCAACCGGCAAGGGGTGGTGGCCGGTGGTAGCGCGGTGGGCGTCCGGGCCCCTGCACTAGTCGCCTCGATGTCCAGCCTGCCGTTCTGCGGCCGCAGGAGTATGGTGGGCACTGCCTGGAACGGCGCGATCCGGGGGAGAGGCCCCTATAGGGAGGGCCACAGGTGATCCAACCGCCTGAGCGCGATACCCCAGTCTCTGAGCGCGTGGGCGGCAGCGGGGGCATTCAGAGCGAAATGGCCGCCATAGTAAGGTCAGGCAGCCTGTCCCACCCACGCGTTAGGGGCTTTGCAGTCTTGTGTAGGGAGCTCCGCCACTGTGCCTCGCAATGCGTGGGCGCTGCCGCTCACCTCTGGTTGTGCCGGTGCTGTGTGCCTCCCCTGGCCTCTGCAGATGCGGTGTAAAGTTCGTTACCGGGTCCCGGGCGCCATCTTAGGATCAGGCGACCTCGGCCGGGAGCCGGCTCGTAGTACTCTGCTGGGCGGGGGGGCAGTGATCAATCCCCTTGTTCCCGAAGCGCCGTGAACCTCCGTCGGTGCTCCGATCCTCGCCCAGTATGAGCGTAAGTGTGAGCTGCCAGTCTCTGGGGGCCAGAGGGCCACGTATTGCCAGGCCGCACCAACCAAAATGGCGGACTGTCTCTCGTCCCCTCCGGTGCTGGTCTCCGCCTCGTGGGTCTGCCGGGGCTCGTGCCGAGTCGCGTCCGCAGCGGGACGTCTCCTCACCTCTGTGGAGGCCGCAGTCACTGTGCCAGGTCCGCGCTCAGTGTGTGGCGCACAGTGCGGGCTCCGTCAGGGGCAGGCGGCCGCCATCTTGCCGCCCGGAGCCGCAGCCAACATATGGATTTTACTGCCAGAAAGGAGCTCGAACAGCCGTCGCCCCCAACACCATGGGGCGCAGCAGGAGGTCCGACACCCGGCTGATGTCTCTGTAGGCTCAGGCGACACCAGGAAGCGGCCGATATGCTGGCCCGATCGCGGAGCCTCAGCGAGACACGGCCACCATCGTAGCCTGCTTGGCCACGCCCCCTATCCGATACATACATGTGTAAATATACTAGTTTAAGCTTAATTTTTTCACAAGACCCAAAATAAATATGGAAAAATACAGATAAAATTAGAATATGGATAAATGACAGAACTGTCCCCAAAAAATAAATACTATAAAACCGGGAGCCGTAATTATGATTGCGTTTATTTGGCGCTTACTACCCACAATGAGGGGAGCGCGCTGCTCTGGAATCCGCAGTCAGTGGCTAATCCACTGTTTATTAGGAGTTTCTTGTGCTCTCAACCAAACCATCATGTGCAAATGGGATTGCATTTCTTGAATGCGTACTACCACAATTTACGCCAAACAGCACGCTGCGGTGGAATCCACGATGAGTGGTCACTGGTTATTAGGAGTTTCTTGTGCTCTCAAGGAAACCATCATATGCATGTACTCCAGTTTCCAGTGGTAGATTAAATAAATAGAGTTCAGTGAGTTTATTCTTCCGATTCCAGTGCAAAGTCCTGTTAGCACTCCTACCCTGATTGCCAGGGCTCTTGCAATGATGCCCATTGCCTCATGTTGGTGAATAAGCTACGTTCCCGAAACTGGTTCAGTGTGAGCTTTAGTGCTGACCCAATTACACTGTTGCATCTCAACTGAAGGCCCCCCCCACACCATCCAGGCCTGTGAACAGTGTCTTATGTTTCACATGGCCCTGCTGCAATAAAAATGTTCTCTGTAAAGTGCCCTGCTGCTGCATTGACCGAGGTCACTGTCGCACCAAACTAATTTAAGTATCTCCTGGGTAACCAGTGTAATATCTGGCCCCCAGTTTTTCTACAACTAGGCTTCTCTGTTCCCTGTATTTATGCTAGGTTCTTTCATTGTGTAAAGAGCACTATATAAATAATACAACCGGGCCACCCAGGAAAGCACTTTAGGCCATGCAAGGGGTATTGCAAGTGCTAAATAAATACTAACGCAATACAGTACAATCTAACCAAAGGCGATTTTGTCTGTGAATTACCATTACATTCTTTAGGGAATAAGGACAAGTGTTATACCTGTCAAGTAAGACAGAAATGTCACTGTGTGAGGAGGGGGCGGGGGCCCTGGAGGGGCGGGGCCTCGTGCCGCTGAATTGAGAAACATGTTTTCCCCTGTCCCACCCCCAATCATCCCCCTCCAAACCAGAGAAAAAGCTTGCTGAGGCTGGTGCCGATGTCCTGGGGTGTTTTCACACCCCTTATAGGCAGTGCTTAATTTGTAAAATATTAAGTGCCAGGGCTCTGACCAGGAGACCACTGAGGCTTGCACCACACATCGCCCCTGTCATCGCTGCCAAAACAACTACTAACCATCTCTCTTGCCTGCAAGTGCGACAGTTCAGATTATTCCAGGTCCCCAAAGCTAAAGGAATGGTTGGGGAGGCAGGTATTAGCACTATTTTAATGTATATTGTATTCCTTAACAGCCGTTGTACTGCTCATCTCTAAATAAGATGAGCAGCGCCACCATGTGGTAGACTGTCAACACCATACTTAGAACAATTAGGTGCCGGTGCCGAGCACCGGAAACCAATTAAGTGCCAGTGCTGAGCACCGGAAAGCACGGGCTCACACCCCGGGATCCAGCCCCCCCACATGTTTTGAAATTGGCAAAGGCTTCCACTCTTCCTGTGATTCAAGAACTTATTAATAGTTCCATCTCCTCTGGAGTGGTTCCCTTACCATGGAAAAATGCCATGGTAAAGGCCTTGCTGAAAAAGCCCAATCTTGATCCTAGAACAATGGGGAACTATCGGCCGATTTCCCTACTCCCAGTAGTTAGTAAAATCCTAGAGAGGCACGTCAATTCGATTCTATCTGGATTTTTAGAATCAAACCTCTTGCTCCACCCCTCACAAACGGGGTTTCGGCCCTGTTATGGTACGGAAACAGCACTCCTAGCTGTGGCGGAAGAGGCCAGGAGGATTCTGGATCAGGGAGGCGTTGCAGCCATCATCCTCCTGGACCTCAGTGCGGCATTTGATACCGTTAATCATGTCACTCTAATGCATAGACTTAGGAGTTTGGGAGTGTCAGGAGATGTAGCCATATGGCTAGAATCCTTCCTAGAAGATAGATCTTTTCAGGTCTTCGAAGGAGAAGTGGTGTCTAACCGTATGGCCCTCAGCTGTGGGGTGCCTCAGGGATCTTCCCTGAGCCCCACCCTATTCAATATATATATATGAGGCCGCTGGCCGACATAGTACAACCATTTGGCATAAAAATTGTCACGTACGCCGATGACACTCAACTTGTCGTGGCCTTAAATCGTCCAGAAAACTCATCCTCAAGTTTAGGCCCCTGTCTAGAGAAGGTTGCACAATGGATGGAGCTCTCCCGTTTAAAATTGAACGGAGATAAGACCGAGCTCATGCTCCTAGGCAACTTCTATTTCTGGCATAGGGCCACTGTGGCCAAAATGTTTTGGCCCCGTTCCACCGGAAAAAAATCAGATTAAAAGTCTGGGTATGTGGCTGGATCGCTCACTGACTTTTGGACATCAAATAGCCAAATTGTCAGCCACATGCTTCATGAGGATGCTTCGTAGAGTGCTCCCCGTCCTTCCATTCCTGGCAAGAAAGATAATGATTCAGGCCCTCATTCTTTCGCGAATGGATTATGGAAATGCACTTTATCTGGGAGCCCCTAAGGCCATGATAAATAGACTTCAGATCACCCAGAATTGTGCAGCTCGTTTGCTTCTGGGTTTCTCCCATAGGCAATCAGCCAAACCCGCACTGAAGACTTTGCATTGGCTGCCAATATCAGAAAGGATCAAATTCAAGGCGCTTTGTATTGCCCATAAGTCCTTTCAGGGAATGGGACCAGTAATTAATGAGCCCCTGATCACCCGTTACCAGCCAAACAGAAACCTTCGTTCATCGAACATGCTGCTTGCAACAGTTCCTAAAATAAAGAGGGCCAGAAGCGGTGGTCGCTCCTTCGCTTATAATGTGGCTAAATTGTGGAACACCCTCCCCCTCGACATCAGACAGGAAACTAATCATCTGTCTTTCAGGAAACAACTTAAAACCTGGCTGTTTTAATTTACCACTTGCAGAGCTGGCTTCTAGGTCCGCGTCCGTAGATAGCGCTGGGATGCCTTAGGGTAGCTATGCGCTTTATAAGTGTTTATTTCATTCATTCATAGGACTTCAGCAGTTCAAAGCCTCCGAAAACGAGCTTGGAATACACCGTCAGCTTGTTTTTTCCTGCCACCCTGTGATATCGGCTCTTCACTGGGTGACCGTGTGAAGGGAGCCGATATCGTGTGTCACACTGTGGCACCGTGTGAGTTGGCAAGTGCTATTTTGCTGGTGCAAAGCTATTTTGTCGGGGCAAAGGCTCCCATTCACAAATGAGAAGGGGTTCCCTTTTGTGGATGTTGACAAAAACATTTTTGGGAGTAGGCAGTGGTACATGGGATCACTGCGTACTCCTAAGACAGTTAGTGAAACTTTTCATTTTTTTAAAAACTCATCCTGTTTTCCAGTTAAGGAAAGGATACTGCATTTAAAAAAAATTACTTTATTTAAAAGCACCGGCATACATGGAGGTTTGTTGACCCTAGGAAGCCACCATCCCTTTGATGGCAGCCAACCGTAGTGGGTCACAATTTGGAATGTACCTCATTAAACATTTTTTTTTATAGTTATATATAGCACAAACTCGACCCAAATGTATTGGAGCGCTTTCCGTGAGCACCAGTTACATTACAAAAGATCACATTCATGTTTTTTTGGGGGGGGATGAACTGATTTAGTGATTTGCCCAGAATCACAGGATGTTGAGCCAATGTCGAGCACTGAACCTGGTTCCTCAGTTCCAAAGTCGGCAGCTCTGGCCATTACACCACATCCTCTCGCCTTAACTAATTCAAATTCAAGAGGTAGGTTGCTTTGCGAATCACTACGATTCCTATTAGATACATAGGTTTATTGGGAAAACAAAATACCATAGGAATCACAAAAGTCCCTTTTGGAGAATCCTATATTAGTACATCTGGGCATGAGTTCAGAGAAGGTAATTGCTACAAGTACATTGCTTTACTGCCATCTAGTGGCTCTTTAGGGAGGGGGGAGGGGTGCGCTCTACTGCTCTAAAACATTTTCTGTTAAATACAATGAATGTTCTTGACTTGTGTGGTGGGTGGTTAATCAAGGTTCTGGACAGACGTGATTTGGCGAGTTGTGTTATAACTAAACAACTGTGCCTGTGTACCTAATATCTCCTGTACAGGCTCTCGTTACGTATAGTGACGTACATTCGAGCGCAAACAGACGTTTCGGTAAAAATCAGAATCCATAGCTGCCAAGGTTTCAGATTGCTATGTGTGACATTTTCATAACTTTAGTGTAATTATGAGTGACATTTCATCGACTATGAGTGATACTTTTTCGCGAGCAAAATCAAGCAATGAAGACGAGGCAAACATATATATATATCCGAAATTACACCCATTTGAGCAACGAGAAAGTCTAAGACGATTTTAAAACTGCTGCAAAGCACTAGAAATAGAAGGTACATAACCGGAGACGGATTCCGTGTGAGTGCAGAACAGGCATCATAGCTGCCACGTTTTCAGATTGCTTATGTGTGGCATGTCCATGGTATTAGTGGACTTGTTAATGACATTTAACTGTCAAATGTGTGACACTTAGAGTGACACTTTCTCATGAGTAAAAACCATGTAATGAGGTGCATGGAAAGGGATAAATATCAGAACTTATCCACAAGAAGTTCTAATAATATCTTGCAACTGGAGCAAAGCCCCTGAAATGAAAGTTTACACTTGCTTTATAATGAACTCTGTCTGCAAATGTTGTGGTAGGCTAGCTTATACTGTGTGTAATACAATTTTAAAACAACGTGCATATTCATGGGCTTACAGTCGCAGGCTGGGTCCTCGTAGCACTATAATATAGAAGTAACTATCCACTACTGAGCCAAGAAGGACAAACTTATGTCCCTCTCTGGTGACAGCTATTCTGTGATGGAAATTGCCTGACAATTTATCGCAGTTACAACATAAATACAATTCGTCCTGTGTGTGAAGAAATAAACTGCCAGGCTCAGTCTGAAATGAATGGTGTGCACTAACTGGCATTGAGACCTAGTATTAATAAGCAAATGCTGCAGAGATCAACTTAACTTGATAGTAAAGAGTCTGTAGTCCCAAAATGCATGAATGACTCACCTGACTGCTGCTGGCAAACAAGTGCTGGGGAGTGTATGGTCCATACTGAGCGCTTCACCGCTTGGTTTCGTCTTGGGCCTGAACTCTTCGGTTGGCTGGCACGGGGGCCAAGGAGGCACAACTTGCAACAGGAGGCGGCAGTTAAAGAGTGTGCCTGAGCAGACTTCTCCGGAGCCTGCCAAGCAGCACCTGTCTTCGCTTAGAAGTGCTTTATTCTGCCTGACTGGACGGTAGTGCCGGCACTTCATTATTGCATGCTGTTCACCCGGCTGCCATCTGTACCAGCCAGAGAGACCTCCACAGCACGGATCCCCCTAAATAAAAGAACTTACTGTAACATTGAAATAATTTCTCGGGGAAGGACAGATACAGCAAAGTTAAAAGGTTCTCTCTTGCGCCGTTCTGTGTCGTCCTCCGCAGCAGCAGTAAATCCTCCTACGGATCACCTCCTGTGAGCCTGGTGTACTACACAACGGTTGGCACAATCCGCATGGCGCCACTTTGAAGGGCTGGCACCATCACGGCACAACTCTCACAGTGCACAGCATGGCATCATTACACCAATGACCTGCAGCTACTAGCTCAGCTGGGCCCGGAAAAACAACATAAGGCGCCGGACCACGTCAAGTTGGACCTGGCTGGCGCATTGCCGTTTGTTTTAGCTGGGGGGGGGGGGGGTTGACGTCGCGGTTATAAGACTGAGGGTCAGCCATACCAATAACTTCAAATGCGCCCTGCCCCGCACTCCCGAGGGCGGTAGGAGGAAACGGACAGACACTGTGCACACCCGCCCTCCCCCACCCGGCGGGCCGCACTTCTTAGTTTGCACCCGCGGCGATCATCACCACGATGTTGATGGCACCTCTGATGATGCGCTGCGGCGGCCATGAAAGAGTCAAGTCAAGTGAGTGACTAATCAAGTCACTCGATGCTGGCCGCCTCCAGCCGGTCCCACGTGGGTTTTATTGGGCAGACAGCAGCGCACCACTACCAGGACTCCTCGACTCTTAAATCCCCCGCCGCTTCTCTGACCTGCCTACCACCTTACCTCACTTCCTCTTCCTCCAGGACTTGAGGAGGCACGAGGTCACATCCAATCCCGGGGCCCCCCACGGGGCTACAGCTGCCAGAAGCAACCACTGCTGAGGGCAGGCCCCGGCCGCCCCCGGGTCTGATGAGAGTGTGAGTCACAGTGGCGTCTGAAAGCCGCGCCGCCGCAGGAAATTAAATGCAGCCAGGCAGCAAGGGAGGCAGATTGTAACATTGTAGCACTGACTCCAGAGCTGAGCAGTGAAGTCAGATCTTTAACTATTAACTTACTGAGCCAGAGCGCTGCTGGCAACGCAAGTCTGTGAGAAGCAGTAGAGCCGGGGCACAGATGCTACAGGAGCCGGTGGCGCGCGTTGGCACCGCCGCGTAGCCAGTTTCAGACTGGCATGATTAAAAATGCGTGACAATGCATTTCAGTGCGGTGATGCGGAACACCACACTGAAATGCGTTAGTGTCACACCTGATGCGTGATACTTGGCAGGCATGAGAATCCCAAATAGTCGGACAGTTACCGCCTGCGTTAATAACTTCACACCCATACCATTCTGGGTACACATTTCGTCGGGAGATACCGGGCAAAACTATCCAAGTGAAATAATCGGTGGGGGAACAAAACAGCAACACTTTGCCTCACTCCAGCCTACAGAACTCGGAGCATGTGGAGTTGACCACAGCTGGTAAATACCCCAATAGTTACCGCTCATTTTCTGCAGAACTTGCCTGCAGAATGCCATAGCAATAGGCTAGAAGGTGTATTTGAAAACTGCCCCTAGGGGGCAAGAGAAGAAGAAAGGCACAAGTGTGATATGTTATGCTTCCTAATTTACTTATATGATGTCACCACTGGCCTGTATTTTCTGTCAGCCCAATTTGCCCTGGGGCCCATTTGGGACCAGAGCAGGTGGGAAAAATTAGTCAGTAGGTATGTTGCACTAACAGGCTAGGCACATCCCTAATGTGGGCCACCTGAAGTGGACACCCGATGAAAGGTCTCACTAGGAACAATGTGTCAGGTTTATGCCCACTCTCCACAGGAAGTGGTCATATAGGGGGTGTAGTCACTCCACGGGTAGGTAGCCCATTGGCCACTACCTTGCACTCCTTCATGCCCCTAAATTCAGTATTTAGGTGGCCCCACTGACACCAGAAACTCAGATTTATCTGCTGGGAACAGAAGTAAGGACAAAGAAGAGTAGTCACCATGACAGCTGAGGATTTTACCACTACTTGGCGCCAAACCCTGACTTGGTGCTAGAACCTCGACAATTGCACAGCAGACTCGTTCCAAAGCTGTGCCTCCTCTTAAAGCTGTGGCGGACCATCCAGCAACTGGGCAGCATCTACCTTGGGGGGGAGGAGCCATCCCCTTGCATCTACAGGCACCGAAAGCATCTACTTTGTACCTCGTGTTGTTGCCATCGGGCCCACCGAAGAAGCAGCGTGACAGGATGAGGTCCCTGAGGCTCTAGGAGGTCAGCTCCGTCTCTCTGCCAAGTTACGACGCTAGACCCTCCAGGAGCCCCCCCTGCACCAATACCCTGACTACTGGGGCAGTTGCGCCCACCCAGGGTGGTTTGTGTTCAGTCTGATCACCACCACCGCAAAAACGTACCTGCACGTCAAGGGACTTTAGGAGATATGAGCTCCACATCGAGAGTGGCCCTGCTGTGTTTCTTTTCCCTTCTCTGCAGGTAACCCAAGAACCGTGAGAGCCTCCAACGCTAAGTGGCCAACCAGCCAGCACCTCTACACCTGAGCCCCACAGCCAGAGTACACCACTTCTGGTGGCGTCTCCTTGGCCTAGGAGTCCCCAGGAGCAGAGCCCCACATTGGGTTATGCTGGACTTGTCCCAAAATCCCCCCTTGCAGACTCTGTTGTTTTGTTGGTCCCTCTAAACTTTACCACATAGTGCTCAAGGCTACCAAACACGATCAGCACCTCTGCACCCCAGGACAGTGCGACCTGCACTGCTGGTGGTTTCTTGGGCCCTGGCCTCTAGGCACCTTAAACCCTAATGGATACCTTCTACAACCGTTTGCAAGTACACCTATGCAGTACATGTCCTTTCCTCCGATAGGATAACATTACCTCCTTCGAGGCTAATGCCTCAAATCTTTCCAACTGTTTTACCTGTAAAGGTCTATAATGCCTAAAGTACTTACCTGATCCCAAAAATCCTGGTGTTTAAAATTATATAAAAATCTGTGTTATTTTTCTAAATTGGTCTTGAGTTTCTTCTTGAGTGTGTGTCTCATTTATTGACTATGTGTATATAACAGATGCTTAACACTACCCTCTGATGAGCCTAAGCTGCTCAACCACACTACCACAAATAGAGCACTTGGGATTATTAATTTAAGCCCTGTTAACCAATAAGGGTCTTATGTACTTTTTGCATGGTGTGCCCTTACATTGGCACTACCACATAAAAAGCCATCTTCCTACACCGTTCTGTACACCTCTGGGTGTAGCTGTCATTCGACGAGACGGCCGACATTTAAAGATCCCGCCAGGTGGTTCAGGACCAGGGAGATGCCCAGCTGACTCAACCAGTTTCAGAGGCACAAAATATCCAGGCAACGGATACAAGAACCCTCTGTGCCCTGCTTGTTGCATTACCACGTCAGTGGTGTTGTCTATGAGATCCTGGACTAGCCACCCTTTGATAGATGATAGGAAGGCTTCAATGCCAAGTGAATAGCCCACAGATCAAAAAGGCTAATGTGGAGGCGGGTCTAAGACATAGACTAGAATCTTCTACCTTTCCCAGATTAACTCCCCAACCGAACAGCGATGCATCAGTCACCACCGTCACCACTGGGTGGGGAGTTGGGAGAGGGATCCGTCATACATCCAATTACAGCTGAGCAGCCTGTATGGATCTGATGAACAAGAGATTCTGCGCAGGAGTCAGATGCGACTTCAGCAAGCTGATCAAAAACCCCAAAGATGTTAGACGATTTGCCATCGACTGGAGGTGGTCTACGAATGACTGTGATGAGCCAGCCTTCAACAGCCAGTCATCGAAGTAGGGGGAAACTGAAATCCCCAACCTCTGAAGCTGGGTTATGACCATTAGCCTCACTCTCGTGAACAATTGGAAAAAGAACAATTGATGGACAGAATGCTGCACAATGTCAAACATTCACCCCGAAACCGGTCCCAGGATGCTTGTTTCCGGTCGAGGGAGGACCTGGCTTGGCAGTTCGGGCTAGACTGTTCCCATGAGGCACAGAGTCAAGACTGATTTGCATATGGCTGGGTCTAAACTGGGGTGGCATGGTGAGCAAAAGAACAATGGATTTAACCCAGATCTATTGACTGCGGGTGAATGTTTGATTTGCTCTGCATTCTGTTCATCATGTGTGTGTCTTTTGCTTTCTCGCCCTAAGTGCGCCGGGTATGCCAGACGTGGGTCTCGTGCTCACTGTGTCACTGGATTCAAGCTTGCCTGGCTGATGAGGGGTGATGCCCCAAAACCAGTCCCAGGATGCTTGTTTCCAGTCCAAGGAGGACCTGGCTTTGCAGTTCAGGCTAGACTGTTCCCATGAGGCACAGGGTCAAGACTGATTTGCATATGGCTGGGTCTAAACTGAGGTGGCACATTGAGCAAAAGAACAACGGATTTAACCTAGATCGATTGACTGGGGGTGAATGTTTGATTTGCTCTGCATTCCGTCCATTATCTGTGTGTCTTTTTGCTTTCTCGCCCTAAGTGCGCTGGGTATGCCCAGACGTGGGCCCGGGCTCACTGCGTCACTGAATTCAAGCTAGCCTGGCTGATGAGGTGTGATGCCCCGAAACCGGTCCCAGGATGCTGGTCTCCGGTCCAGGGAGGACCTGGCTAGGCAGTTCGGGCTGGACTGTTCCCATGAACCACAGGGTCAAGACTGATTGGCACATGGCTGGGTCTAAACTGGGGTGGCATGTTGAGCAAAAGAATGATCGATTTAATCCAGATCTATTGACTGGGGGTAAATGTTTGATTTGCTCTGCATTCCGTCCATCATCTGTGTGTCTTTTGCTTTATCACTCTTGTGAACACCCGAGGGGCTCTGGTGAGGCCATAGTGGAGCATGGCAAATTGAAACTGCTTCTGCCCACACTTGAACTGCAAATAGCATTGGTGGACTGCTCGAAGGACACAAGAAAGTGGGTGTCCTGCAGGTCCAACACCAGCATCCAGTCAATCCAGGAAATACAGAACAAGGGCTAGAGTGAGCACCTTGAATTTACCATTACACAAGGCACTTACAGGGGGGAAGATCTAAAATAAGAAGAAGGCCTCAGTCGGCACACAGAAATAGCTGAAGTAACAGGCCGTACCTATTCCAGGGCAGAGACCTTGGACAAAAGAACCTGTGCTATTAGGTGTAAGATGGACAGGAGCTCCTCTAAAAGATAAGGGCAGTGTGGCAGGTCTAACAGAAAGGCAGGGCGTAGCCCGGTTGAACAACCTGCAGGACCCACCAGTCGGATGTTATCCATTGCTACCTGTGGAGTAAATGTCTGCTCCCGTCTCCCACAGGGTGGTCATGTGCAACTAAGGGCTAACTAAAGCGGCTTGAGAAGCGAAGAACTGGTAAATTAGCTACTTTTGATGGCCTGGGAGTTGTCTACTTGATCCCTGCCCCCGACAGGAAGGGGTGCCTGATGCAGAGGCAGTGGGCCTTGGCATGGGTGGTATACTAACCCTCTGGAGTAGCCTCAAAAGAGGCGAAACTGTAGAGGGTATTGCTTGCAGGGATGAGAAGGCCTAGGGAATGCGTCATGACCCACTCTCTTTAAAACGTTCCAATGAGCAACAGGTCTTCTCACCAAAGATGTCAAATCCATCGAATGGCATGTCCATTGAAGAGGTAACACGTCCCCAAAGAATCCCATGGATTGCATCCACGCATGCCACCAAAGCACCATACTCATGCCAGTTGCTCTGCCAAAGCAGTCAGTAGTGTTCAGTCCAGAGCAGAAGATGTACTTTGTGGCGTCCTGACCGTTCTGGATGATTTGACCCAAACTGGCCCAAAATACTCAGGGCAGCTGGCAAGATCTCACCGTAGTTGACCCATAATGCACAGTTATATCTCTCCAGCAAGTTGCTGGCACTGACTGATCAGAGGATAGGCCGAGAAAAACATCCGCTTTCCAAAAGTCTCAAGACGCTTCGACTGTCAGGAGTCATCGTGTGTAAAGGGTTGGAGTTCCCCTCAACTGGTGGAAGCGTGAACACCCCCTCCCCCCCACAAACCTTTTGGTGTAGGGTGCTGCATCAAAAATTCCTGGTGGGCTGGCACCAGCATGCGGTATCTGGCAACCTGCCTGTTCAGCACAGCAACAGGGCTTAGAACAGGTACATATGTGGGTGTCAGTCAGGGTTTCGTTAAGTGGAAGTAATGGTTCCAAAAAAGTTTGTCTTAGCTGCAAAACTTGTTAGTACCTTGGCTTTGACTTCCATCTTTGGCAGCTGGAAGCCCAAAGCCTCAGCGAACAAGGTCACTTGCCTTCGGTAACAACTTATCTGGTAGAGACTATCTGGCTGAAGATTCCTTACCTCAAAATTAACCCCAGGCATCAGACTAGATCCCGAATTTTTTTGTGAGCAGGACCCCTGCATGCCGGTAGGTGGCATGATTCGGCTTCGTGTGGCAGGGTCGTCTGCGCTAGAAGTGGCGTGCGCGGTGCTATATAGGTGCCAACCATGTCACAACAACAGTTTCTTTTTGTGACTTTCCACGCCAGGAGCACGGAGCCACAAAGGACTCTGACCAAAGGTGTGGAAAACTAGGGCCCTGAAAGGGGAACAGCCCTATCCCTATAAATCCGTCCACAGAGCGGGGAGGATGGGAGAGTTGGTACGGAATCTGCGCACGTCACATAAGGCGTTACCGAAGGTAAGTATCTTGTTCACCTGATATAGACTTCTAGCTGCAGATTCCTTACCTTAGAACAGATACTCAAGCAATACCTCCCCCCAAGGTGGGTCTGCAAAACAATTTCACACCAAAATGTCCTGCAGGACCGAACAGGTGAAGTGCCTATCCCGACGGACCTGACTGTCCAGGCAGTAGTGCTTGGTGAACCTGTGCAGAGATGCCCATGTTGGTACTGGTACATGTCCAGGACTGGAACTCCACGTACTAGGGCAGTGGTGGTGGTGACCTTGGCTCTGGTGGAATTAGACGCAAGCCCTCTGGGGGTTACTTTTTGGCCAATGTGTAGCAGATTTTAATGCAGAGTATGATCCATCAGGAGACAGCTAATTTCTGCATGGCCTTTCACTTCGACATACTCCACAAAGAGCTGGTCATCCACCCAGAACTCTTTCATGCAGTCAAAGATAAGAAGCCTGAGAGGATAGTTGTGCAGTGGCTCAAAGAGAGCGCACATCAAAAAAGTGAGTACTAGATTAGGGTCCCACTCTGGCATGATGAAGAGTGAAGGTGGAAACACGTGTTGCAGACCTTTCAAGAACCTATTTACAACAGAGGATTTGAACAGGGAAGGCTGGTCTAGCAAGCACAGAAACGCTGAGATGGCAGAAAGATACCCTTTTAAGGGGCCGAAAGCTGAGCCCTGCTGGGAAAGAGAAAGGATAAAGAGAATGACCTAAGAGAAGGGGGGGCAGAACGAGGAACAACCTGTTTATCTGCATACCCTGACTTTTTGCTTTCTGACCTCCCGGTTTTGACTCTGTTTTTGCTGGTGTAATGATTCTGCGCACTTTCCTCACTGCTGTCCAGTGGGAAAGTGCAAGTGCTCCTGTATAAAATGCGTTATGGATTGGTGTTTCCATGATTGGCCTATTTGGTTTATGTGTCAGTCCCTTGTAAAGTGCACTGCGAGTGCCAGGGCCTATAGACCAAATGCTGTTGGTGGGCTGCAGCACTGGATTGTGCCACCCACGCAAACAGCCCGTAAAGTGTAACTCGGGCCTGCCACCGCAGAGCCTGTGCGCAGCCTGGGGCTGCCATGTCGACTTGGCAAGTGCACACACTTGCAAGTCCCTAAACCTTCCCTTTGCTACATGTTAGTCACCCCTAAGGTAGGCCCAAGGTACCCCTGTGGGCAGGGTGCGGTGTATGCGAAAGGTAGGACATGCCCGGGTGTGTGCGGCATGTCCTGATAGTGAATTACAGCCTAGTTCGTTTTTCACTATTGCAAGGCTACCTGTTCCCCTAGGCCAGAACGGGCAGTTTTGATTATTACAGCTTATAATCCTAACTGACCCCGGGAACATGGTAGAAATTCGAGTTTAGTATGCCTGGACTCAGAATGATAAAATGCAGCTTTTAGTGAAGTTGGTTTTAACATTCTGTGTTTGAAAATACCACTTTTAGAAAGTGGGTATTTTCTTGTCTAACCATCCAAGCCTGCCTCTGCGAGGTTGTGTATTCCTTGTCTGGAATGTGAGTGACAGGGGCTGGGGGATGCCAGGGTGAGTCAGCACAGGGCTGAATAGCAAGATCTACATGTAGATGGGTGGGAGGGGTCGCACCTGGGCCCTGAATAGGACAGTGCCTTCCCTCCACAATGCTGGCTCCACCTCCTGTGGTGCGTCTGATGTCCCTGGCCTACTCACTGAAAGAAGGGACGGAGACTTGTCAACAAAGTGCTCCAGAACTGGTTTGGACTAGGCAAAGGCCTCTCTGCCTTCAGAGAACAAAGGAATTTGGGATATAAATATTGGGGCCCTGACCCCATGAATTTAGATCTCGCTGGAATCAAGGAACCTGCCAAGACGAAGAGCTGGAAGAGCTGCCAGGAGGAGTACTGCCCCTTTGCTGTGTTGTTGCTTTGTTGGGTTGGCCTGCAGTTGCTGCTTCTGTCTTGGGCAGTGAAAGGACTGGACTGAACTTTCTACAAACTTGTGCTGAGTATCTCCAAGGGCCTGGAACCGAGCTGGCCTCCTGTTAAGAAGTCTCAGGGACTGCAAAGACTTCACAAGCCTCTGGGTACCGCTTCTGGAACGCTGTTTCAGTTGCCACAGAGGAAGGGAACTGCAACCGACTCCGTCAACCGAATCCATCCCTGGCCGGTGACCTGTTTGCACCGCAGACCGCATCGCCCCGCTTCGCATCGCAACCCTGGTCTCACCGTGGGCGACGTCCAACGCCGCCAACATCGAGCCGCTGCTTGTACCGTGACCTGTGGGCACCGCAATTCGCATCGCATCGCATCGCTTCACTGAACCAGCCGGACCCGACCGACGCGGTCGCTGCAACTGGCTCAAGAGTCGTGACCGCACCGCATTTGGGGCACCGCTCGCACGTCTGCGACGCACCGCTCCGACTCGCACCGCTGTCCGACGCCAGCTCCCGCACTCCGGCTTGGTCGCCTGCATCGCAACCTGTCAGCACCGCATCGAGCATCGTCTCACCCTGCATCGCACGCCTTGGACTCACCGACTCCGTCTGCATGACGCTCATCGAGCCGCTGCCTGCACCGCATCAAGGGACACCGCACCTTGCATCGCTCCGTCTTGCCCCGCAACCGCGACGAACGCCGACCGGCTCGTACACTCCGTACCAGCCACAACGAGAAAGGTACTGTAACCGAGTCTGTTCATGACTCTGCTGGCCCGTATCGACGCGGTCGGGCTGGAACTGTTAGACTCTGTGGTTTTCAGCAACACGGTAGGCTCGGACGGAGCTACCGACTCGTACAAACTTTGCTTTTGTGCTATTCCTGCAAAGAAGAAGTTACCTTATCAAGTATTCGTTTTTAAAGTATAGTATTGTGGATTTTTGTCGTAATTGGTCTTGTCTTGAATATATAAAATATTGGTTATTTTTCTAAACTGGTGTGGTGTCCGTTTGTAGTGCTTACACTGTATTACTGTTGGTTATGTGCAAATGCTTTACACACTGCCTCGGAATTAAGCCTGACTGCTCGTGCCAAGCTACCACGAGGGTGATCAGGGGTTACTTCACGAGTGTAACACCCTTACCCTGACTAGGAAGAAGGGTCCCTACTTGGACAAAGGTGCAAGCCCTTGCCAACTAGAGATTCCATTTCTAACATTGGTTGTCAGCGGTGAGGATAGGACTTGTGTTTGCACTTGACTTACAGTGATTGGTGTGCACTACTACCATATCGCAGACCATTACGTACCACATACTGGTTCTTTTTCTTTTGGCCTATTTTTGATCTTGCCAGTTTTCAACTCACTACTTTTGTCATGCCTGAATCAATTGCATCATCCGTTGCATCTCTGGAAGTTATCTTTGAGGAGGATAGGTTGGAATCCTACGCCGTAAAGGAGCTACGAGCGATTTGTAAAAACCTGAAAGTCCAAATTAAAGGCCTCACAAGGAAGGAGGAGCTACAGAAGGCGCTGAGGGCCTGGGTAGCAGCCAGACATGCCAATGGGCAGCCTGGTAATCTCAGTGAGGAGGTGGAGGAGCCTATTTCCAGGGTGGATGTGCTTTTGGGTAGGGGGAACCCGCCAGGTCAGGCAGCAGCAGTCTGTCCCCAGAGGAGCTGGAGGACAGGCGGGAGGCAAGGCAGTTTGAGCTGCAGAAGCTCAGGCTGGAGAGTGAGCGGGAGGAGAAGAGATTGGCCATGGAGGAGAGGAAGATGCTCTTAGAGCATGAGAGAGAACTGAAGGAGCTAGAACTTAGGAGTAAGTCAGGCTCAGATGGTGGCAGCAATTCGTCCAGAAAGGCAGACAGGATTGTGCACATTCCCAAGAACGTAGGCAAGGAGTTCAAGAAGGGGGATGACATACAAAGGTGGTTTCAGGGTTATGAGGCAGCCATACACATGAATGGGGTCCCTGAGGAGAATTGGGGAGCAGGATTGTGGCCACTTTTCCCTGAAGAAGCAAGGGATGCTCTGATAGCTTTGGGTAAGGGGTATCACCTCACCTATGCTGACATGAAGGATGCCCTTCTCACGAAGTATGGTCTTACTCCTGAAAAGTACAGGGATCAGTTCAGGTCCAGTAAGAAGTCTGATGCCAACACTTGGTTGGAATGTGTGGATGTGTTCTGCAGGTCTCTGGATGGTTGGGTGAAGGGCAGTAGTGTAACAGATTTTCAGGGGCTCTACAACTTGATTGCATGGGAGCACTTGTCTAGTCTATGTTTTGCAGATCTGCGCCAGCACCTAGTTGATAGTAAGCTAACTGACCCCAGGAAGCTTGCTATGGAAGCGGACCGCTGGGTGAGTACCAGGGTCCACAAGAAAGCGTTTGGGGGAGACTCAGCCAAAGGTGGGCAGGGTCCCCAGCAGAAAGGTGGGGGGACAAGGGTAAAGCACAGGAGTTCTCTAAAGGGCCCCAAACTAGTACCCAGGGTAAAGGTTCCCAGCCCCCGGTGATAAGAAGAAAGGGGTCTCTACAGGAAAGCCTGTTGAGACCGGCCCCGCAAGTGTTACGCATGTGACCAGGTAGGTCACTTTAAGGGGGACCCCAAGTGCCCAAAGGGGACACAGCCACCCACCGGTGGACAGTCCAAAGTGTTGGCTAGTGTAGCGCTAGGGGAGGAGGGGTGCCCACAGGAGGGTGGGGATCCCGCAGAAATGACCCTTGTCTCACTAGGGGACAGTGAGATGGTCCCAGGAAACCAGGTGCCCCCTAACACAAAGAAATATAGCACCTGGGTGACCATTAATGGAAACAGGGTAGAGGCTCTCAGAGATACTGGAGCCAGTGTGACCTCAGTCCGGTGTCACCTGGTGTCTGAGAAGCAAGTAGTCCCCGGGGCATTCCACCAAGTAGTTGCGGTAGACAACTCAGAGCGCCAATGTATGTTGGCGTAGGTTCCCTTTGAATGGGGGGGGGGTCTCTGGTCCCTTGAGGGTGGTTGTGAGCCCTACCATGCCTGTAGATTGTCTGCTAGGTAACGACCTGGAGCAGTCCTTATGGAAGGATGTTGAGCTCAGGTCTCACTTGGAGATGCTTGGGTTGCCAGAGTGGGCATGCGTGTCTACTCGGTCAATGGCAGCCAGAAAGGGTGATCAAGAGGACTTGGAGCCTGAAACAGTGGCCCAAGTCCTTGCCAAGAGAAAGGGCAGGGGCGCGGGAAACCGGCCCCCAAAGTTCCCACGGACCGGGAGGAGGCGGACCTCGAGGGGGACGCCCGGTGCCTACAGGGGAGCAGGTAGCCGAACTGGGAGACATCTCTGAGCTGACCCATTGGCAGCAAGAAGGGGGTCCCACCAGGGAGGAGTTCTGCAGGGAGCAGAGCGAGTGCCCTACTCTGGAGGGTCTGCGGCGGCAGGCTGCAGACCAGGCAGCTGGTAATCAGTCCGGGTCACATCTGATCTACTGGGAGAGTGGTCTCCTATATAGTGAGCCTAAGGTTGCTGAGCCTGGGTCAGCCCGTGTGCTGGTGGGACCCCAGTGCTTCAGGACCTTCCTACTGGGTCTGGCTCATGACGTGCCTTTGGCAGGACATTTGGGGCAGGACAAGACCTTTGACAGGCTTGTCACCCACTTCTTTGGCCCCAAATGCGAAGGCAGTCAGATGCACACTGTAGGTCTTGCCAAACTTGCCAGGCAAGTGGTAAGAGTGGGAGGAAGGTCAAAGCTCCTCTCCAACCTTTTCCTGTTGTTGGAACACCCTTTGAAAGGGTAGGGATGGATATTGTGGGGCCACTGGATCCCAAGACAGCCATGAGCAACAGGTACATCCTGGTCTTGGTGGACCATGCCACCCGGTACCCGGAGGCAATCCCTCTCAGGACAACGACGGCGCCAGTAGTGGGCCGGGCGTTAATGGGGATCTTTTCCCGTGTGGGATTCCCCAGAGAGGTGGTTTCTGATAGGGGGACCAATTTCATATCGAAGTATATGACATCCCTGTGGAAGGAGTGTGGTGTAACCTACAAGTTCACCACTCCTTACCACCCACAAGGAAACGGTCTGGTGGAGAGATTCAACCAGACCTTGAAAGGCATGATCAAGGGTCTAACAGAACCCATGAGGCGTAAGTGGGACGTCCTCTTGCCATGCCTACTCTTTGCATACAGGGAGGTGCCTCAGAAGTCTCTTGGGTACAGCCCCTTTGAGCTCCTGTATGGCCACCCTGTCAGAGGACCTCTGAGTTTGGTAAAGGAAGGCTGGGAGGCGGCTCCCAGGAAAACCCCCAGGATGTATTTAGCTACATGCTGGCCTTTAGAAACCAAACTGCCCGCTTCAGGAAACTCGCTCAGGCGAACCTAGAAGCAAGCCAGGAAGAAATGAAGAGATGGTATGACCAGAATGCCACTCTGGTCGAATTTCAACCTGGGCAAAAAGTGTGGGTCATGGCCCCAGTGGCACCTTGTGCCTTGCAGGACAAGTGGACTGGGCCATATGAGGTAAAGGAGCGCAAAAGTGACGTCACCTACCTGGTGGATTTGCAGGCTCCAAGGAACCCTTTGAGGGTCCTTCACGTGAACCGCCTCAAGCCCCACTTCGAGAGGTCCGAAGTGAGTATGCTCTTGGCGACAGATGATGGGGTGGAAGAGGAGAGTGAGCCTCTCCCTGACCTCCTGTCTACCAAGGAGCATGATGGGTCAGTAGAGGGTGTGATCCTCTCCCCTACTCTGACTCAGGAGCAGCAGGGGGACTGTCGCCAGTTGTTGGGACAATTCGCCCCACTGTTCTCTCTGACCCCCGGTGTTACTCACTGGTGTACCCATGACGTGGACACCAGTGACAGTCCTCCTGTGAAGCACAAGATTTACAGGTTGACTGACCGGGTCAGAGCCAGCATCAAGGAGGAGGTCTCTAAGATGTTGGCGTTAGGGGTGATTGAGCCCTCCCACAGTCCTTGGGCCAGCCCAGTGGTCTTGGTCCCAAAGGCTGCGGCGCCCGGTGCCACTCCAGAACTCCGGTTTTGTGTGGACTACTGTGGGCTCAATGCCGTCACCAGGACTGACGCGCACCCCATCCCCAGAGCTGATGAGCTCATTGATCGGTTGGGAGCTGCCCGGTTCCTCAGCACGTTTGATTTGACGTCTGGGTACTGGCAGATTGCCTTAACCGATGGGGCCAAGGAGAGATCAGCATTCTCAACCCCAGAAGGTCATTACCAATTCCGGGTGATGCCCTTTGGGTTGAAGAATGCCCCTGCCACCTTTCAGAGGTTGGTCAATCAGGTGTTGGCCGGGCTGGAGGATTTCAGTGCCGCCTACCTGGATGACATTGCTGTGTTCAGTTCCAGCTGGGAAGAACATTTACAGCACCTTGAGAAAGTGTTGAGGGCTCTGCAAGGTGCAGGCCTCACGATCAAGGCCAGTAAGTGCCAGATCGGGCAGGGTTCTGTGGTGTACTTGGGACACCAGGTAGGAAGCGGCCAGGTGGCGCCCCTACAACCCAAGATTGACACCATTCTGGCTTGGGGACCCCCAAGACCCAGACAGAGGTGAGAGCCTTCTTAGGTCTCACCGGTTACTATAGGAGAGTTGTTAAGGGCTATGGCACCATCGTTGCCCCCTTAACAGAGCTAACCTCTAAGAGGCAGCCCAGGAAAGTGATCTGGACTGAGTCCTGCCAGAAAGCTTTTGATGCCCTGAAGGCAGCCATGTGCACGGCGCCCGTGCTCAAGGCACCTGACTTCTCCAAAGAATTTGTCGTGCAGACTGACGCTTCAGAGCATGGTGTGGGAGCGGTGCTCTCACAACTGAACGAAGAGGGCCTGGATCAGCCTGTAGTCTTCCTTAGCAGGAGACTACTTCCCAGGGAACAGAGGTGGAGTGCCATAGAAAGGGAAGCTTTTGCTGTGGTCTGGGCACTGAAGAAGTTGAGACCATACCTGTTTGGGACTCACTTCCGGGTTCAGACAGACCACAGGCCCCTCAGATGGTTGATGCAAATGAGGGGTGAGAATCCAAAACTGCTGAGGTGGTCCATCTCCCTACAGGGAATGGACTTTACGGTGTAACACCGTCCTGGTACAGAACACGCCAACGCAGATGGCCTGTCCAGGTTCTTCCGCCTTAGTGAAGAGAACTCCAATGGGGTTGGGTAGTTCTCCCTACTTTCAGCTGGAGGGGACATGTGTTAGACTTGGCATCTTTTGGCGTGTTTCCCCTGACTTTTGCTTTCTGACCTCCCGGTTTTGACTCTGTTTTTGCTGGTGTAATGATTCTGCGCACTTTCCTCACTGCTGTCCAGTGGGAAAGTGCAAGTGCTCCTGTATAAAATGCGTTATGGATTGGTGTTTCCATGATTGGCCTATTTGGTTTATGTGTCAGTCCCTTGTAAAGTGCACTGCGAGTGCCAGGGCCTATAGACCAAATGCTGTTGGTGGGCTGCAGCACTGGATTGTGCCACCCACGCAAACAGCCCGTAAAGTGTAACTCGGGCCTGCCACCGCAGAGCCTGTGCGCAGCCTGGGGCTGCCATGTCGACTTGGCAAGTGCACACACTTGCAAGTCCCTAAACCTTCCCTTTGCTACATGTTAGTCACCCCTAAGGTAGGCCTAAGGTACCCCTGTGGGCAGGGTGCGGTGTATGCGAAAGGTAGGACATGCCCAGGTGTGTGCGGCATGTCCTGATAGTGAATTACAGCCTAGTTCGTTTTTCACTATTGCAAGGCTACCTGTTCCCCCTAGGCCAGAACGGGCAGTTTTGATTATTACAGCTTATAATCCTAACTGACCCCGGGAACATGGTAGAAATTCGAGTTTAGTATGCCTGGACTCAGAATGATAAAATGCAGCTTTTAGTGAAGTTGGTTTTAACATTCTGTGTTTGAAAATACCACTTTTAGAAAGTGGGTATTTTCTTGTCTAACCATCCAAGCCTGCCTCTGCGAGGTTGTGTATTCCTTGTCTGGAATGTGAGTGACAGGGGCTGGGGGATGCCAGGAGACAGGGTGAGTCAGCACAGGGCTGAATAGCAAGATCTACATGTAGATGGGTGGGAGGGGTCGCACCTGGGCCCTGAATAGGACAGTGCCTTCCCTCCACAATGCTGGCTCCACCTCCTGTGGTGCGTCTGATGTCCCTGGCCTACTCACTGAAAGAAGGGACGGAGACTTGTCAACAAAGTGCTCCAGAACTGGTTTGGACTAGGCAAAGGCCTCTCTGCCTTCAGAGAACAAAGGAATTTGGGATATAAATATTGGGGCCCTGACCCCATGAATTTAGATCTCGCTGGAATCAAGGAACCTGCCAAGACGAAGAGCTGGAAGAGCTGCCAGGAGGAGTACTGCCCCTTTGCTGTGTTGTTGCTTTGTTGGGTTGGCCTGCAGTTGCTGCTTCTGTCTTGGGCAGTGAAAGGACTGGACTGAACTTTCTACAAACTTGTGCTGAGTATCTCCAAGGGCCTGGAACCGAGCTGGCCTCCTGTTAAGAAGTCTCAGGGACTGCAAAGACTTCACAAGCCTCTGGGTACCGCTTCTGGAACGCTGTTTCAGTTGCCACAGAGGAAGGGAACTGCAACCGACTCCGTCAACCGAATCCATCCCTGGCCGGTGACCTGTTTGCACCGCAGACCGCATCGCCCCGCTTCGCATCGCAACCCTGGTCTCACCGTAGGCGACGTCCAACGCCGCCAACATCGAGCCGCTGCTTGTACCGTGACCTGTGGGCATCGCAGTTCGCATCGCATCGCTTCACTGAACCAGCCGGACCCGACCGACGCGGTCGCTGCAACTGGCTCAAGAGTCGTGACCGCACCGCATTTGGGGCACCGCTCGCACGTCTGCGGCGCACCGCTCCGACTCGCACCGCTGTCCGACGCCAGCTCCCGCACTCCGGCTTGGTCGCCTGCATCGCAACCTGTCAGCACCGCATCGAGCATCGTCTCACCCTGCATCGCACGCCTTGGACTCACCGACTCCGTCTGCACGACGCTCATCGAGCCGCTGCCTGCACCGCATCGAGGGACACCGCACCTTGCATCGCTCCGTCTTGCCCCGCAACCGCGACGAACGCCGACCGGCTCGTACACTCCGTACCAGCCACAACGAGAAAGGTACTGTAACCGAGTCTGTTCATGACTCTGCTGGCCCGTATCGACGCGGTCGGCTGGAACTGTTAGACTCTGTGGTTTTCAGCAACACGGTAGGCTCGGACGGAGCTACCGACTCGTACAAACTTTGCTTTTGTGCTATTCCTGCAAAGAAGAAGTTACCTTATCAAGTATTCGTTTTAAAGTATAGTATTGTGGATTTTTGTCGTAATTGGTCTTGTCTTGAATATATAAAATATTGGTTATTTTTCTAAACTGGTGTGGTGTCCGTTTGTAGTGCTTACACTGTATTACTGTTGGTTATGTGCAAATGCTTTACACACTGCCTCGGAATTAAGCCTGACTGCTCGTGCCAAGCTACCACGAGGGTGAGCAGGGGTTACTTCACGAGTGTAACACCCTTACCCTGACTAGGAAGAAGGGTCCCTACTTGGACAAAGGTGCAAGCCCGTGCCAACTAGAGATTCCATTTCTAACACATGCCACAAACTTACCCCAATGGCAGGTGTATACTATCTTGATAGAGGGACGACCGGCTGTCAAGATAACATTGCAGACTTCAGATGGCAGATCAAAAGCGGTCAACTGTTGTCGCTCAATCGCCACGCATGAAGGCGGAGCATTGACAGGTTCGGGTAGAGAACCCTCCCCTGTTGCTGTGACAGAAGATCCTCCCTAAGGGGCAGTCTGATCAGAGGACCAATGGCCATGCTCAACAGCTCTGGATACCAAACTCTCATAGCCCAGTCAAGAGCCACAAGGATGACTTGGGCTCAGTTGTTCCCGATCTTCCCGAGAACTCTGGGCAGGAGTGTTATGGTCAGAAAGGCATACAGGAGGCCTGAGCTCCACTCAAGACGAAAAGCATCTCCCATGAGAACTGCATTGGAAACTCCAGCACACAAATCCGCTGACAGAGCGTTATTGGCAGTGCGAACAGATCTAACCAAGGCTCTCCCCATCATTGAAAGAGACCTTGCACCACCTCTGGATGGAAAGGCCACTCATTAACAGCTAGACAAGTTCGGCTGAGTTCATCCACCCTGGCGCTTAGAGAGCCCAACGAGGTGTTGAACCACCAGGGATATGCCCTGAGGTTAAAGCCATGTCCATAGGCGCAGGGCCTCTTAACAAACGGTGTACAACCCCACGTTGCCGTGGTTATTGCTGTACCACGTCAGTGGTGTTGTCTGTGAACACCTGCACTAGTCTTACCCTTGATGGAGGATAGAAGGGCTTTCAGTGCCAGTTGGATCGCCTGGCACTCCAGAAGGTTGATGTGGAGCCCAGATTACGCGGGAGACCAAAGCCTCTGATCTCCACATCTCCAAGGTGACTGCCCCATCCCAACACAAACAACAATTCAAAAGGGAGGGCCGAAGGGAAAAGTTTAGAGACCTGCGCGAATAGAATCCCCACTATCAACAGTCTATCACAACAAAAGAATACGCGGGTCTATCTGAAATCAAAAGAGCTCTTTGAGCACAGAACAATACAGGCTTCTATGACCCACTCAAAAGAGAGGGAAGTCCTTTAAAGAGGATGGAATCCCATCACCCATCGAGGTGGCATGCTTCATCATCTGGAATCTCCTCTCAGTTGCAAAGCCTAGTGCAACCAAGGGCTACAACCCCCTCACTGTGAGGGAGGAGCTCAGGGATGTTTTGATTTGATCAAGCAAGAGGATTATCTAAAATCCATGAGAGATGGAGCAAGCTCTACTTTTTGGGTGATGGTTGCAGTGCATGTGATGAAATGTGAAGTGATTTAAAATTGACTACCAACAGAGAAAAGATTTATTGGTTATCTATTAGTGCCAAAACTAAAAACAGTGCAAGTGCAGTATGAAATGAAAATTGGAAAAAAGCCAAAAAGCGTGTATTGTTAGTTGTGCTACATGTCTGGGTAATGACCCGACATGCGGTACCTACATGTGTACCTTACACCTCTAAGGTGTGTAAAGAGACATTTGGAACAATTGAAAAATGCTTACCCGTGGTTTACGGGTGCATACCTCACCTCACCTGGCGACAGCTCAGGACGTGAGGCACCGCTCTGTATTAAAAAAGAGAAATTCTAATTGTAGATATCGCACATGAACTGTGTGAATCAAAAACCTGATGTGGTGTTAGTTCATCAATTTGTACATTTAGACACAGAATGTTGAACATAGAGGCCAGAAACATAAAATGGCACATTGCTGGTGAAAAAATGAGAACAGTATGAGGAAGATCTCAACCCCCACTTAATTGACTCAGCCAAAAGGGCATGTAACGTTCTTGTTAATACTAAATGTGCATAAGTTGTATATGTCTCGATCGGAAGACGTTAACCGCACTGAAAACTAGTTCGAGACATGCAGCAATGCCAAAAGGTCGTAATGATATAGTTTTATGGGAGTCTACTGCCTGTTTATCTTAACCAACATTCAAACAGAAAGAAATGAATCCTCAAATCACTTATGAATAGCCCAGTACCGCACAATGTATATAAACTGTTTAGGCAGTCAGAAGGAGAAACGAGCAAAAATATATTTGGCGCGCACAGGTTTCTCACTTAATGAACATGAAGAGAAGTAAAGGCGCATGCAGAGCGCAGCTGTGCTCGCTTACCTCTCCGTCGATACCCCGGGCCTTACGAGAGCTGGAACCGGAGGTATCCGACCGGAGATAAAGCGTCCATTTTATACATGAAGGACCAATAATCAACAGGTGTGGTCTCGTAATCGTTTCTAATGGCGCCGATCGATGGCGTCATAAAAACTACAGAATCCCGCAAGTTGTTCTGGGATTTGTAGTTTTCTAAGGATATTTAAGCGACAGGCATCTTTGAGAATGAAAATTCCTATCTTTTGTGTTCAGCGCCGATCGATAGCGTAATGAGAACTGCAAAATCACACGCACTGTTCTGGGATTTGTAGTTCTTAGAAGAATACGAAAGTGACCGTTTTCTTGACAGATCACCCGGTATTCTAAAACATAATATTTCATGAACTATGTAGTTCCTGCGTGATTGTAAATTGCCTTAGTCATGTATAAACTACGAAAATCACCGCGTCCTCTGGATATAGTCTTGTCAGTACTCAATGATAAATACTGTATAAGGAACGCTTATCTCTCTAGTTTACAATGAACAGGACTCGCAGAAAGAAGATAATGTCAGTACTACCATAAATGTTAACTCTGTATGCCGTGAGAGTGAAAAGAAAGAGAGCAGGCAAAATCTATTCACTGTTTGTTTTGTGTCCTGGCTAATGATAAGATCAACAGGGTTAGCCATTATGTAAAGACATCAGTTTCTATGGTGACTGATACTGTTCAGACAGTATCAGTATTCACAGTCACATTCGCTCTAGATTCATGTGACTGCCATTAACGATGCTTCAGACATGTAACAATGAGTTGGGGCACTGGAAGAGTGGAGATTCACAATAGGGTCCAGGGATATTAAATAAATAACTTTGATGCTGTTACAGTTCATATGTTTCATTTGCACCCACGATCTGCCTGTACCAATATCTACTGATGTTGAATGTTCAGTCTGTGGACAGGCCGAGCATGAACCGCAAGGGTGGTGGCCCTGAACCGGTGGCAGGTCCCAGAGTGTATTCACTCTGGTTTGTGGTATAAGTTTGGGTCTAGTGTGGACCAAATTATCCAGGAGGTTTGTGCTTCTCTTGAATGAAAATAGTGGCAAGGGAATGTTATTATTTCCCACATTCAGAATGCGCCAATGCTTTCGCACGCTCTTTTGTATCCCGTTTGTTAATGTGCTGAACGTCTTGACACAAGTAAGTCTCATCATAGATGGTTTCGGTACTGGAGGTTCTAACAAAGCTTCCCGGTTGTTATTGGAAGCCCGCTTGTATGATCGTCGTACCAAATGTTTGGGATAGTTCCTGTCCAGCAGTTGATGTGCCAATGCTTTGGCATGATGTTCATACTTGTCTTTGTCGGAACAGTTTCTGCGAATGTGCAGGAACTGTCCATAAGGTAGGTTGTCGTGAAGCGACTTCGGATGATAGCTGTTGACCGGTAGTAGTTGGAAAAATGCGAAGATCGAGGAATGGTAGACTCTCTTTGCTATGTTCAACCGTAAATTCAAGAAAGTTATTCCTTGAGTTCAACCAGCTTTGAAAGTCCAAGATGGCGGCTGACATCTCCACGCCAAATGACGAAAACATCGTCGATGTATCTTTTCCATAGAACTATCTGTTCACGGAAAGGGTTGTCTTGAGTGAGCACGTGCTCCTGTTCAAAGAGATGAACATACAAATTAGCCAGACTAGGCGCAAAAACGCTGCCCATTGATGTTCCTGATGTCTGTAGATAGATGGTATCTTCAAATCTGAAGAAGTTCTCCTTCATGGCCAGCCTTGCACACTCCATAATAAAATGTACAGGAGTAATGGTGTTCAAGTCTCTCTGGTCCAAAAGTAAACGTATCGCATCCAGGGTTTTATCCTGGGGAATACAAGTGTACAGAGACTCGACGTCAAAGGATACTAGGCAATCAGTCCTCACGTCGAACTCAGTCTCGGGTAGCATCCTCAGGATGTCCTTAGTGTCTTGGAGATACGTGGGCATCTCTTTGACTAGAGGTCTGAGAAAGTGGTCAACAAAGGTGGATAACGGTTCCAACAGAGACCCTATCCCCGAGATAATGGGGCGGCCTGGTGGCGGTCTCTGGATCTTGTGTATTTTTGGCAAGACATAAAAATACGGCATGACCGGATGTGTAGTGGTCAGGAAGCTTGCCTCATTTGGAGTGATCCATCCTTCAGTTTTGGCTTCGTCTACCAGGTCCGAAATTTCCTTCATGATCCTTGGTGTAGGGTCCATCTTTAATGGACGATAGAATCGCCTGTCAGTGAGTTGTCTGAGGCACTCATTTTGGTAAGAGGAGGTGTCCAGGATGACTGTAGCACCACCTTTATCAGCTGGTTTTATCGTTATTGAAGCATCAGTTGTCAAGGTGTGTTCCGCCTTTCTTTCATTAGCGGACAGATTGGAAAAATGTCTGTTCTTGGTGGTACATAGTTTAGAAACATCTTCGGTGACTGCCTTCTCAAAGGTGAGTACTTGGTCTGGTACCTGATGTGTTGGAGGATTGAAGGTGGACCGTGGTTTCAATCCACTGTTTTCAGAACAAATGTCAGAATTGGTGTTGTCAGAGTCTGTTCCTTTCTCTCTGAAGAAAAAATGGAGTCGAATTTTTCTAAAGAACTGAGCCAGTTTGCATCGTATTTGGAAAGGATCCCCAGCATTTGTGGGCACAAAGCCTAGGCCCTTATTCAATAGTTCTTGTTCGTCACTTGTTAAAATGCGAGTGCTCAAATTCACTACTTGGTCGTTGGTTCTGTGCTGGTCCCTAATTTTACTTTTATTCTTCACTTACACTAGCACTACTTTGCTAGGCTTGCAGTAGCAATTTACACCTAGGTCCTGAGGAAGGCCTTGATCATAACTTGATCGATATGGCTGAAACATGTAGACCTGTTTTATAGGACTAGTGCAGTTACCATTTTTTCATACTGCACTTGCACTGTTTTTAGTTTTGGCACTAATAGATAACCAATAAATCTTTTCTCTGTTGGTACTCAATTTTAAATCACTTCACATTTCATCACATGCACTGCAACCATCACCCAAAAAGTAGAGCTTGCTCCTTCTCTCATGGATTTTAGATAATCCTCTTGCTTGATCAAATCAAAACATCCCTGAGCTCCTCCCTCACAGTGAGGGGGTTGTAGCCCTTGGTTGCACTAGGCGTTGCAACTAAGAGGAGATCCCAGATGATGAAGCATGCCACCTCGGTGGGTGATGGGATTCCGTCCTCTTTAAAGGACTTCTCTCTCTTTTGAGTGGGTCATAGAACCCTGTATTGTTCTGTGCTCAAAGAGCTCTTTTGACTGCCCCATCCCACCACTGTCAGATCTGGTTGAGTAAGGAAGAGGGGTCTGCCTCTGACCCAATCGCGGTTCGTCAGCCACCACTGCAGATTTTGTGCAGTTTCCTACGAGATCTGGACCATGTTGGAAAGATTCCCCTGATGCTGCGCTCACTGGAACTTCAGGTCCCACTGTAGAACCTGCAAATACCAATGGGCATACATCACAAGCAGGACACCATGAGGCCCAGCAGCCTCAGAGTCAGTCTCACCGAAACCTAAGATAGAGGCTGAAACATTGTTATTAAAGCCTGAATATCCTGGGCTGGCCATTCGGGAGGATAAGCCCAAAACTGCACCGTGTCCATAACAGCTCTGATGTAAGAGAGCGCTGAAAGGAAGTTAGGTGTGACTTCAGCATGTTGATAGTGAACCCGGTGAGTGCAGGAGGTTCACCATAGTCTGGAGGTGGGAGACGACTGCCTGGGGTGAGCACGCCTTCAACAGCCAGTCGTCGAGATAGAAGACAGTCATCCATGATCTTTGTAGATGAGCTGCAACCACTACCAACACCTTGGTGAACACCCGAGGGGCGCTGGTAAGGCTAAAAGTGAGCACAGGTAAAGTCTGTGGGTGGGCAGGCAGGACAGGAATGTGAAAGAATACGTCCTGCAAGTCCAACGTTACCATCCAGTCTTCCGGGTCCAGGGAAGACAGGACTTGAGCAAGCGTGAGCATTCTGAGTTTCTCGTCTTTGAGGAAGAAATTGAGGGTGCTGGTCTAGGAGAGGACGCAAGCCTCCATCCTTTTTGAACACCAGAAAGTAGCAGGAATAACAAACATTACTTATTTCTGGCATTGGCACCCTCTCTATTGCTTCCTTGGCCAAGAGAGCTGCCACTTCCTGATGGAGTAAGGAAAGATGGTCCTCCGTCAGCCTGTCGCAAGTGGGTAGCAGGGGTGGAAGGGAAGTCACAAAGGGGAGGGAGTAGCCCCTTCAGAAAACCTGAAGAACCCAGCGGTCTGATGTTATCGACTGCCAGTGGGGCAGGTGATGGTGTATCCTGCCTCCTACTGGGTGCCCAGGATGGTTGGTGAACGAACTAAAAGGGTTTGGGGGCTGCGGCTGCCGGGGATGGTGGACTGTCCTGAACTCTGGCTGCCCAACCCACAGGGTCTGTGGATACAGCGCACTCTGTGTCGCAGAGGCTGGGAAGCTTGCACACAGTGGTGGCTGTGCGGGTAAAGATGCGGCTGGAAGCCCCTTCTATAGCCACGAAAGGAGCGAAAGACGGACCTTTGATTGGTGGGTTGCCATGGAAAGGCCCAAGGACCTGCCGTATCTTTGCTATCCCTGAAGCGCTGAGTCCACCTTCTCTCCGAAGAGACAGAAGCCAACAAAAAGCACACTCATAAGTGATGCTTGGACATTCCCTGAAAAGCCAGTCGTCCTCAGCCAGGCGTGGCGCCTTAAGGTCACTGATGAAGAAACTGCTCTGCCCAGCGAGTCGGTCATGTCCAACCCACATCAGATCGTGAACTTCGCTGCATCCCTCCCATAGCTTGGGAGAGTATGGCCCTGGCCTCCTCCACGACCATGAGCAGCACACCTGTGCAAGTGAATCTCAGAGCATGGGAGTAACGGCCCAAAAGTCACGCGACGTTCACTGACTTCAGTGCCAGGCTGGTGGAAGAAAACGTTTTCTTGCTTAAGGTGTCCAGCCTCTTGTATTCTCTATTTGGTGGGGTGGTATGGAATGTGCCAGGATTTGCCAGGAAAGTGGAGGCTTGGACCACCAAGCTCTCCAGGGTAGGGTGATGCATGAGAAAACTGGGGTCCCCAAAGGCGGGGCTGCAGCAGTGGGCTGGGACCAGGTCCCAAGCAGGACATCCGTAAGGGCTTCATTAAATGGGAGAAGTGGTTTTGAGGGGTGTCACTCGCAGCTGTAGCATCTCTGTCAAGACGCTAGTCTTGAATGCCACTGAGGGCAGACTAAGGTCCAGGACCTCGGCTGCCCTTCTCACCACCATAGCAAAAAAACGCTCCCTGCTCCATAGTCACTGTAGGAGTTGAGACCATGCTAGAATCTGAGACGGTGTCCAGTACACTGGCATCTGCCAATTCCTCACACCAGTCCATGTTGGGGTGCAGTGCCAGGAGTGTTGGCACAGGGACCGGTGCCAGGAAAGGCCGAGATGGTACGACTGGCGCCAGTGGGATCCATCTGTTGATTCACAGGGCCCAACTGGAACTGGGGCGGAACCACCACAGGAGAACCAGAAGGAACTCATCCTGAACCCGTGTGGCCTGCAAGTGAGCCAACAGGGACGGGCCTCCCAAATCTGAGTTGCATGGCCTCATAAAATTTGTGAAGTTGGGCAAGGGTCACTCCACAAATTCGGGGAGGTGCAGAGCCGGCAGAGACGCTGGCTCTACCGCAGAGCCAGGCCTCGAATGACGATGCTCCCTCGTCTCGCCGGATGACTTCGATGGACGGGGTGAAGTCAAAGACCTCTTCGACTTCTTCCTCTTTTCCTTCTTAGGAGACTTACCAGAAGACGACTTCAAGTGCGACAAAGATCTTGGGCTCTAGGACCTTCCTCTCGACTGTGATAGAGACCGTCGCTGTAAGAAGCTGGCTCTTTATATAGTGGAAAATAATCAAAGGGGGAATGGATCACTTGTACCTGTAATACCAGGGTCAGGTGTGGTAACCAACTTAAAAACCCTCATTCACGTACAGGAGTGGTAGAGCGGTATATCTTGGTTCTCCGCTTCTCTTAGAACGTGAAAGCATCATCATTGGGTCTTTTTTGACAAAATGCTTTCCTCCACCTGGCGGTAGACCAACTGGTGTTAGCAGTAGTGATCAGTGATAATATAAGCTAGAGTGAAGTGAGTTAAAATTGCTTAGCGCTCCTTCCCAAACACACTTTATTCGGTTGGAGAGGTAGCAAGGTTAAAAAAGTAGGGCGGTGTGTTTATAGAAGTGTTACTGTTCTATAGCACCTCATTGTCCATGTGAGAGGTCGACATGTTTCAGCCCTCTGGGGGGTCGGGGGGCTTTTTTCAGGACGTATATAAAGTGTTAGGATGCTAATTGTAAGCACCCTGTCAAGGCGGGTAATTAACTCACCCTTCTTCTTCGTGACAGGTCAATAGTACCTATAACTGGGATAAGAAATAGAGTGAAACATTTTCAATTGCATATGTTAAACATTCATTTAGTGGAGTATATAATTGTGTGACTCCAGGTGAGACATAAATACTAATGCAGACTCTGGTGAACAAAATAGGTGTAATTATTAAAAAACGGCAGAGAAAGTGACAGAAAATGTGTATCCTATACTTGAATCCTCATGAATTGCCATGTGTCAAGCTGTGAATAGTAAGTTATATACGCATGTTGATCTCTCTACTCATGCTGCGAGTGTGCGACAAATATCATGCGCGTTGCTAAATATCTAAGGGCTCGTCTGAGCGCTGTCGGGGTTAAATGGCGATACAATTTTTGTTTTGTGATGGAGAGCGAATGCGCAACTCATTATTACGCCGCAGTTGTAGTGTTAATATGATGGTAAAGATCTTATTGCGGCGTTAGTCAGCACGTGTCTATATCATGTTCAAATGCGTGCTTCAAGTTGGTTAAGCATTACGTACTGAATTCTAAAAAGCAAAATACCGCTGGCAATGTTAAAGTTAAGCAGAACGCTATCGAGTCACTTAGCTCGCGTACCTTGTCTGTCCCAATTCGGGCAACCTCAGGGGGACCGGCGGGCTCAGAGACCTGCTTGTCGCGGGAAAGAAAGGGTATATGAAGAAGAAGCACTGGTGCTTTCTAAAATGCCATGAATATTGCTCTCAGAAGGGAGCGATTACCTGATTGTGCAGGATACTCAGCTTGTGCTCGCTCGGATTATGGTGCCCCGGTGACGCGGGCCCGTTGCGAGCTGCTTTTGAGAAACGTTGATGGGCATAGTAGAGAGACTGTATGTCTCCTCGTAATGTAGACCTACAGAAAAATAACCACTTATCTAAAATAATATGAGTAATAGTAAACATGACGGTGCCAAAACGGAAAATTAAAATTGCAATTCACCTAAATTACGGTTATATGAAGAAAGACTAGTACATGTTCAATATTCCCATGCTGAAAAGTACATATGCCGGATGAGCTGGAAAGTGACGTGGCTATCACAATATTGTAAAAAAAAAAAGGGGCTTGGGCGATATATGCCAATAAATGCAATCCTGGCCATCTTACTGTCAGATTTCACAAGGCTAGGGAGCTTGCATACCATAATGCTGTCGGAATTCTCATGGCTAGGAAGCTTTTATACGCAATCTCTGGGGTATGAGCAGGGTGGTCTTGTTCCAAGATGTTTCGTAGAGAGAAATGCGTTCTCTATGCGGGTTCATGTTGTTCATTAAAGGCGGTCATCCTCAGATAAGGTTGGTTATCGTGTCTCGTCCAGATTTTATGACACGTACTGAGAACGGGACTTATTCAACAACCCAGAGACTCTCGGGTTCCCTGGTAGTTCTACAGGGAGTTTATTCATTCGGGGTGTGTCTCATTCCTATGGCTCACTTACGTTACTGTGAGAGTGTATGCCAAGGGATGATGTCGTTCAATCCTGTTACATGCGTCTTGAGGCGGTACACCCACCGTTGTTCTTTTTCATATAGTATCTGATCTGCGTTGTGACTCTTATTCATCAGAGTTTCAAGGACTACCCATCTGAGCTCGTCGATGGTATGATTCGACTCGATGAAATGGTTACTCATTTTGGTTGTGGCTTTCTTGCATCTTATATTACTTCTGTGTTCGCAGATCCTCTGTTTGATCTTGCGACAAGTCATCCCGATGTATCTCAGGTCGCAAGGGCAAGTAATCATAGAGATTACATGTGTTGTATTACAATTAGTGCGGTACCGTATTGTCCAATTCAAAGTTGGTGTTAATTGTACAGTCTTTGTAAGTCTAGTTAGTTTACATACGGAACATGATCCGCATGGGTAATGGCCAATTATTGGGGCCATGTTCCAGGAAGTAGTGATTGTTTCTCTCTTTGGTTGAGATATTTGAGGTCCAGTGTGTACAAGGATATCCTTAATATTTTTGGTCCTTCTGTTCGCAAATCTGGGTTTGGGCCACTCTAAGGATCCAGAAGTTAAGATTCTCCAGTTTTTGTTCACAATCTTTTTCACTGCGTTTGATGTGACACTATAAGTTGTTACGCAAGTGAGAGTATCAGAAATCGCCTAGGGTGTAGTTTCAAGAAGGCTGTCTCTTGGCTGGTTCCTTGCTCTTTTCTGGCATTTGCGTATTGTTCCTGTAGGGTAATCTTTGGCCTTCAGTTTTCGACAAAGGTCATTTGCCTGTGATTTGTAGTCCTCAAGGCTGCTACAGTTCCTCCTTATCCGCAGGAATTGGCTGTACGGCAGGTTCTCTCTCAGGGGTCGTGGGTGGATGCTGTTGTAAGAAAGCAAACTGTTCTTTGACGTGGGTTTGTAGAACGTTTTAGTGTTAATGATGTTGTCCTTCACGTAGATTGTGATGTCTAGAAAGTCCAGTTTGCGTTTGTCTGCTGTGTATGTGAACCTCAAGGATTCATCCCTAGTATTTATCCACTCATGGAAGTCTGGTAGGCTGTCTGTGGTGTCGTTCCAGATCATGATGATATCGTCTATATAACGTCTCCAGAACAGGATCTTGGAGTTGAACGGGTTGTTGTCGTTCATGATGTGGATTTTCTCAAAATTGCTTACATATAGCCCTGCCACACTAGGGGCGAATGTACTGCCCATTGAAGTCCCGTGGCATTGTAAGTACAGTTTTCCACTGTACTCCAAAAAATTCTCCGCGAGGGCCATGCGGCAGCACTCTAGCACGAAGTGTCTGGGTGTTTTATATTCCCATTCTTGTGAAAATAAGATCTCCTCAATTGTCTCCAGGGTTTTTTCTTGTGGGAGGCTGGTATATAGGCTTTCTACGTCGAGGCCTTCTAGGCACATAGTATCCTCATGGTAAGGTTGGCTTTTTAGTAAGTTCAACAGATCTCGTGTGTCCTTTAGGTATGTGGGAGTTCCTTGTACCAGAGGTTTGAGAAAATAGTCTGCAAACTGGGATACTGAGCCGATCCCACAGACTATCGGGCATCCTGGTGGTGGTGTTCTGTTCTTATGTATCTTCGGTAAGGAGTAGAAATATGGTACTCGAGGTGATGTTGTTTTAAGGAAGTCTGCTTCATTTTTGAAAATCCAAGAGTACATTTCTGCCTCATCAACCATTAGTTCTATGGTACGTCGTAATCTCTCCGTGGGATCTACAGATAGTATCCTGTAGAACTTGGTGTTTGGACCTCCTATCAGACACCAAGTTCTACAGGATAAACAGAAAACTGTACTTACAATGCCACTGGACTTAAATGGGCAGTACATTCCCCCTAGTGTGGCAGGGCTATATGTAAGCAATTTTGAGAAAATCCACATCATGAACGACAACAACCCGTTCAACTCCAAGATCCTGTTCTGGAGACGTTATATAGACGATATCATCATGATCTGGAACGACACCACAGACAGCCTACCAGACTTCCATGAGTGGATTAATACTAGGGATGAATCCTTGAAGTTCACATACACAGCAGACAAACGCAAACTGGACTTTCTAGACATCACAATCTACGTGGAGGGCAACATCATAAACACCAAAACGTTCTACAAACCCACGTCAAAGAACAGTTTGACGTCTTACAACAGTTTCCACCCACGACCCCTGAGAGAGAACCTGCTGTACAGCCAATTCCTGCGGATAAGGAGGAACTGTAGCAGCCTTGAGGACTACAAATCACAGGCAAATGACCTTTGTCAAAAACTGAAGGCCAGAGATTACCCACCAGCAACAATACGCAAATGCCAGAAAAGAGCAAGGAACCAACCGAGAGTGAGCCTTCTTGAAACTACACACAAGGCGATTTCTGATACTCTCACTTGCGTAACAACTTATAGTGTCGCATCAAACACAGTGAAAAAGATTGTGAACAAAAACTGGAGAATCTTAACTTCTGGATCCTTAGAGTGGCCCAAACACAGATTTGTGAACAGAAGGACCAACAATATTAAGGATATCCTAGTACACACCTCAAATATCTCAACCAAAGAGAGAAACAATCACTACTTCCTGGAACATCACCCCAAATAATTGGCCATTACCCATGCGGATCATGTTCCGTATGTAAACTAACTAGACTTACAAAGACTGTACAATTAACACAAACTTTGAATTGGACAATACGGTACCACACTAATTGTAATACAACACATGTAATCTAAATGATTACTTGCCCTTGCGATCTGAGTTACATCGGGATGACTTGTCGCAAGATCAAACAGAGGATCTGCGAACACAGAAGTAATATAAGATGCAAGAAAGCCACAACCAAAATGAGTAACCATTTCATCGAGTCGAATCATACTATTAACGAGCTCAGATGGGCAGTCCTTGAAACTCTGATGAATAAGAGTCACAAGGCAGATCAGGTCCTATATGAAAAAGAACAACGGTGGGTGTACCGCCTCAAGACGCATGTGACAGGATTGAACGACATCATCCCTTGGCATACACTCTCACAGTAACATAAGTGAGCCATAGCAATGAGACACCCCCCGAATGAATAAACTCCCTGTAGAACTACCAGGGAACCCGAGAGTCTCTGGGTTGTTGAATAAGTCCCGTTCTCAGTATGTGTCGTAAAATCTGGACGAGACACGATAACCAACCTTATCTGACGATGACCGCCTTTAATGAACAACACGAACCCGCATAGAGAACGCACTTCTCTCTATGAAATATCTTGGAACAAGACCACCCTGCTAATGCCCCCGCGATTGGGTATAAAAGCTTCCTAGCCATGAGAATTCCGACAGCATTATGGTATGCAAGCTCCCTAGCCTTTTGAAATCTGACAGTAAGCTGGCCAGGATTGCATTTATTGGCATACATCACCCAAGCCCCTTTTTTACGATATTGTGATAGCCACGTCACTTTCCAGCTCATCCGGCATATGTACTTTTCAGCATGGGAATATTGAACATGTACTAGTCTTTCTTCATTTAACCGTAATTTAGGTGAATTGCAATTTTAATTTTCCGTTTTGGCACCATCATGTTTACTTTTACCCTTATTAATTTAGATAAGTGGTTATTTTTCTGCAGGTCTACATTACGAGGAGACATACAGTCTCTCTACTATGCCCATCAACGTTTCTCAAAAGCAGCTCGCAACGGACCCGCGTCACCGGGGCACCGTAATCGGAGCGAGCACAAGCTGAGTATCCTGCACAATCAGGTAATCGCTCCCTTCTGAGAGCAATATTCATGGCATTTTAGAAAGCACCAGTGCTTCTTCTTCATATACCCTTTCTTTCCCGCGACAAGCAGGTCTCTGAGCCCGTCGGTCCCCCCGAGGAAGCCCGAATTGGGACAGACAAGGTACGCGAGCTAAGTGACTCGATAGCGTTCTGCTTAACTTTAACGTTGCCAGCGGTATTTTGCTTTTTAGAATTCAGTACGTAACGCTTAACCAACTTGAAACACGCATTTGAACAAGATATAGACACGTGCTGACTAACACCGCAATAAGACCTTTACCATCATATTAACACTACAACTGAGGCGTAATAATGAGTTGCGCATTCGCTCTCCATCACAAAACAAAAATTGTATCGCCATTTAACCCCGACAGCGCTCAGACGAGCCCTTAGATATTTAGCAACACGCATATTTGTTGCACGCTCGCAGCATGAGTAGAGAGATCAACATGCGTATATAACTTTCTATTCACAGCTTGACACATGGCAATTCATGAGGATTCAAGTATAGGATATACATTTTCTGTCACTTTCTCTGCCGTTTTTTAATAATTACACCTATTTTGTTCACCAGAGTCTGCATTAGTATTTATGTCTCACCTGGAGTCACACAATTATATACTCCACTAAATGAATGTTTAACATATGCAATTGAAAATGATTCACTCTATTTCTTATCCCAGTTATAGGTACTATTGACCTGTCACGAAGAAGAAGGGTGAGTTAATTACCCGCCTTGACAGGGTGCTTACAATTAGCATCCTAACACTTTATATAGGTCCTGAAGAAAGCCCCCCCCGACCCCTCAGAGGGCTGAAACATGTCGACCTCTCACATGGACAATGAGGTGCTATAGAACAGTAACACTTCTATAAACACACCGCCCTACTTTTTTAACCTTGCTACCTCTCCAGCCGAATAAAGTGTGTTTGGGAAGGAGCGCTAAGTAATTTTAACTCGCTTCACTCTAGCTTATATTATCACTGATCACTACTGCTAACACCAGTTGGTCTACCTCCAGGTGGAGGAAAGCATTTTGTCAAAAAAGACCCAATGATGATGCTTTCACGTTCTAAGAGAAGCGGAGAACCAAGATATACCGCTCTACCACTCCTGTATGTGAATGAGGGTTTTTAAGTTGGTTACCACACCTGACCCTGGTATTACAGGTACAAGTGATCCATTCCCCCTTTGATTATTTACCTTTGACAGGAAGCCGAATGGATCTCAGCTTCTCCCTCCCTCCTATGATTATATACTCTTTATATAGTGGACCAAAAAGAGGTACACTGTGTAAAGAGTCCAGTCAAACCCGGATTGGTTTTTACAGAGGGACAAATGATTACGCAAATGCTCTCTTTTGTGATAGTGTGAGCGAGCAGTTAGGCGTTTCAGAGAATAGTGCTAAGCATTTGTTGACACACACAGAGGCAATAAATGAGACACATGCTCAAGAATAAATCTGAGATTAATTCAGAAAAATAAGTTGTATTTTTATATACATGTTGATATGAAGAACTTCGATAGCAAGTAAGAACATTTTAAAATATTGATTTTAGCAGGTAAGTAAAATGTTTACTCAAATGTTTCTTTACGCACAATGCTATACTATGGGAGAAAAGGCATGTATAGCATACAGGTATTTGCGTTCGGTTTCCAAGAGTCTCCTTCGGGACTTAGGGTCTTAGGGGGCCAAGGTCCAAAGTACCACCAGCAGATTCTCATTACCTGCACTGGAGTGTCCGAGTGCAGAGGTGCTGGTCACGTCGGTAGCTGTGCGTGCTAAGACGGTAAAGGGAAGGGGTGGCCACCTAGAAACAGGTTGCAGAAGGGGACTTGGGGACAAGTCTGGGAGCTCCCAACAAGGGGCTCATGTCACAAGGGTCCGGGGGACAAGTGAGCACAGTCGGTTTGTCAGTATCTGGGCTGTGGGGCTCATGCGCAGAGCAAAGAGGACGGCTGCGCTCTGTGTGTCCAAGAGTCTTGCGGTCATCGGTCTCACCGGTTGAGGGTGTACAATCAGGACAGCTGGGCCACTCCTGAAGTGGGTCTCAGTGGTGCTGATGTCACTCGACTGCTGCTCGGTCTCGGTGTCTCTGGAATCCGGATTGGACTCTCATGGTCTTTGTTTGCTGCAAGGGGTCGGGTACCCCAGGTTTTGGTCCTGTGTGGCTCCGGTTGGTTCTGGTGTCCTCTCACTTAATGGGGGGGGGATAGATCTGACCGTCAGGAGCACAGGTACCTCTTCCTGGGGGGCTGCAGCGTCCGGCTGACCAGTGAGCTGCAACTCTGTGAACCAGACTTTGTTTATCGGAGCCTGTGGCTTGCAGGGGAGTAGCTAATCTATTGAAAGGGAGATTTGCTGGCAATTTACGAAGTGCTGGCAGCCCACCAGGGTTCTTGGAAGGAGTTCAGCTGAAGGATGAGTCACTGGGTCGCGACTGTCGAGACTTAGGGCGGCAGGCAGAGTTTCGCGCCAAAAGTCCACAGCAGTTTATTTATTTATTTATTTAATTTATTTATTTCAGTTCTTTCAACAATTTCAGTGTTCAGTTCTCGCTTTTTCTTGCGGCTCTCGTGGCCTTCTCTTCTTTATCTGTTGAATCGGAGTTCCTGGTGTCAGGGGTGCCACCTAAATACTCAATTTAGGGGCATTACAGGGAGTGAAAGGTAGCAACCAAAGGGCTACTTACCGTTAGGGTGTCTACATCCTGTATATGACGGTTGTATGACTAAACAACTACCACTTAAACAACGAATGCCTAAACCACGAAGGCTAAACCACTACCAAAGCCAAACCACTACGTTCAGTTCAACGAATTACTAAACCACGAAAATTAATCATTTTTCATATCACCGTAATCTACCACTACGTTTAAAAAATCGCATGTTTGAAACACGGATAAAAAATGTAATTAAATTACACATGACTTTTAAATTAAACAATTTTATTTAAATAATCTTTAAATTATCAATCTAATAATCGTTATTTACAAATATTGACAAACTTACAAAAATACAGCTCTCACAGAAAATATATATATATTTTTTTTAAATGGATTGCAGTACATATTTTTATTTGTAAAAATAATTCTCTTAAATGAAACATTAACCCCTTAACTGCTGGGCCTTTTCCCCCCAGTGCTGAGCCCTTTTTGGGCTATTTGTAGTAGTTCGCGATTAGGCCTCTGTAACTTTTTGACCACATAAGGTATCCACGTCAAATTTGCGTCCTTTTCTTCCAACATCATGGGGATTCTAAAGGTACCCAGGGTTTGTGGATTCCCCTGGAGGGGTCCCAGATTTTAGCCAAAATACAGCTAAATTTTGGTTTTTGGGGAAAAATGGGAAAAAAGTCCCGCATATGAAAGCGTCTGGGTTTTTCCCTGCAAATGGTATCAAAAAAGGGTTTGTGGGGCTGAAATCTCCATTTTCCCAGATTTTAGGGAATGACAGACTTTTGTCAGAAAACCAAAAACTTTTACACAGTTTTGGCATTTTTCTGGGACATAGCCTTTTTTTGCTATTTTTTGTGCTTTCAACCTCCTTCCAGTTAATGGTAGAAATGGGTATGAAAGCAATAATGGATCCTAGAAATTTATACATTTTAGAAAAGTAGACAAAATGCTGAATTCAGCAAGGGGTCATTTGTGTAAATCCATCAAGGTTTCTTTATAGAAACTAACAGTTAAATATAGGAAAAATGGAAAATTAGTTGAAAAAAACAGCCTTTTGTGTCAACGTTTTCACCTGTAACTTCTTCTAATTATAACTGCTCTTTGAAAGCAATATACCGTTACATCCACTGGACCTTACTGGTTGTGGGGATATATAGGACTTGTAGGTTCACCAAGAACCCGACGAACCCAGAGCCAAAAACTGAGCAGCGTCTTGCAATGGTTTTTTATTATGTACCGGGTATATAGCAATTATTCTGGGAAAATGTATGCATGGAATATTCGGTATGAAAGACTCCTATGCATTTCTGAAATGGGAACACAATATAGAGTTTAGAAACAGTAGATATTTGCACATTTCTGAAATTGGTAATACTCATACTAGCATGAGAATTATAGGTCATTTTTCAAAATAACTTCTTTTTACACATTGTCTTTCATTTGGAAGGCAGAAATGCATCGAAAGTCAATAGGTAATAACAGTTGCTTTACAAATATGAATTACCGTAAGTGTCCCGATAAAAATGGTACCTCACTTGTGTGGGTAGGCATAGTGCCCATGACAGGAAACGGCTCAAAACGCAACGTGAACACACCACATTTTCACAATGAAAAATTACCCTTTTTTTGCAAAGTGCCTAGCTGTAGTTTTTGAACCCTTGCTCTGCCGGCACCCAGGGAAACCTAGCAAACCTAAACATTTTTGAAAACTAGACACCCAGGGGAATCCAGGATGGGGTGACTTGACTGGCTTTCACCAGGTTCTGTTACCCAGAATCCCTTGCAAACCTAAAACATTGTAAAAAAAAACACATTTTCCTCACATTTCTGTGGTGGAAAGTTCTGGAATCTGCATGGATCCACAAATGTCTATCCACCCCGCATTCCCCAAAGTCTTCCGAGTAAAATGGTACCTCACTTGTGTGGGTAGGCCTAGTGCCCACGACAGGAAACTGCACAAAACGCAACGTGGACACACGCCAATTTCACAGTGAAAAATGACCCTCTTTTGGCAAAGTACCTAGCTGTAGTTTTTGAACCCTAGCTCTGCCGGCATCTAGGGAAACCTAGCAAACCTATACGTTTTTGAAAACTAGACACCCAGGGGAATCCAGGATGGGGTGACTTGACTGGCTCCCACCAGGTTCTGTTACCCAGAATCCCTTGCAAACCTAAAAAATTGTCAAAAAAACCACATTTTCCTCACATTTCTGTGGTGGAAAGGTCTGTAATCTGCGCGGATCCACAAACTTCTACCCACCCCACGTTCCCCAAAGTCTTCCGAGAAAAATGGTACCTCACTTGTGTGGGTAGGCCTAGTGCCCGCGACAGGAAACGGTACAAAACGCAACGTGGACACACCCCAATTTCACAGTGAAAAACGACCCTTTTTTGGCAAAGTGCCTAGCTGTAGTTTTTGAATCCTAGCTCTGCCTGCATCTAGGGAAACCTAGTAAACCTATATTTTTTTGAAAACTAGACACCCAGGGGAATCCAGGATGGGGTGACTCTACTGCCTCTCACCAGGTTCTGTTACCCAGAATCCCTTGCAAACCTAAACAATTGTAAAAAAAACCACATTTTCCTCACATTTCTGTGGTGGAAAGTCCTGGAATCTGCGTGGATCCACAAATTTCTACCCACCCCGCGTTCCCCAAAGTCTTCCGAGAAAAATGGTACCTCACTTGTGTGGGTAGGCCTAGAGCCCGCGACAGGAAATCGCGCAAAACGCAACGTGGACACACCCCAATTTCACAATGAAAAATGACCCTTTTTTGGCAAAGTGCCTAGCTGTAGTTTTTGAATCCTAGCTCTGCCTGCATCTAGGGAAACCTAGCAAACCTATATATTTTTGAAAACTAGACACCCAGGGGAATCCAGGATGGAGTGACTTTACTGCCTCTCACCAGGTTCTGTTACCCAGAATCCCTTGCAAACCTAAAAAATTGTCAAAAAAACACATTTTCCTCACATTTCTGTGGTGGAAAGTCCTGGAATCTGCATGGATCCACAAATTTCTACCCACCCCGCGTTCCCCAAAGTCTTCTGAGAAAAATGGTACCTCACTTGTGTGGGTAGGCCTAGTGTCCGCGTCAGGAAACGGCGCAAAACGCAACGTGGACACACCTCAATTTCACTGTGAAAAATGTCCCTTATTTGGCAAAGTGCCTAGCTGTAGTTTTTGAACCCTAGCTCTGCCAGCACCTAGGGAAACCTAGCAAACCTATACATTTTTGAAAACTAGACACCCAGGGGAATCCAGGATGGGGTGACTTGACTGCCTCTCACCAGGTTCTGTTACTCAGAATCCCTTGCAAACCTAAAATATTGTCCAAAAAAACAAATTTTCCTCACATTTCTGTGGTGGAAAGTTCTGGAATCTGCGTGGATCCACAAAATTCCACCCACCCCGCGTTCCCCAAAGTCTTCCGATAAAAATGGTTCCTCACTTGTGTGGGAGGCCCAAGTACCCGCGACAGGAAACAGCCCAAAACGCAACGTGGACACACCACATTTTCGCAGTGAAAACGGACCCTTTTTCAACAAAGTGCCTAGCTGTAGTTTTTGAACCCTAGCTCTGCCGGCACCTAGGGAAACCTTTCAAACCTATACATTTTTGAAAAGTAGACACCCAGGGGAATCCAGGATGGGGTGACTTGACTGGCTCTCACCAGGTTCTGTTACCCAGAATCCCTTGCAAACTTAAAAATTGTCCAAAAAAACACATTTTCCTCACATTTCTGTGGTGGAAAGTTCTGGAATCTGCGTGGATCCACAAATTTCCACCCACCCCGCGTTCCCCAAAGTCTTCCGATAAAAATGGTACCTCACTTGTGTGGGAGGCCCAAGTACCCGCGACAGGAAATGGCCCAAAACGCAACGTGGACACACCACATTTTCACAGTGAAAACGGACCCTTTTTCAACAAAGTGCCTAGCTGTAGATTTTGAACCATAGCTCTGCCGGCACCTAGGGAAACCTAGGAAACCTATACATTTTTGAAAACTAGACACCCAGGGGACTCCAGGATGGGGTGACTTGGCTTGCTCTCACCAGGTTATGCTACCCAGAATCCCTTGCAAACCTAAAATATTGTAAAAAAACCACATTTTCCTCACATTTCTGTGGTGGAAAGTTCTGGAATCTGCGTGGATCCACAAAATTCCACCCACCCCGCGTTCCCCAAAGTCTTCCGAGAAAAATGGTACCTCACTTGTGTGGGAGGCCTAAGTACCCGCGACAGGAAACGGCCCAAAACGCAACGTGGACACACCACATTTTCGCAGTGAAAACGGACCCTTTTTCAACAAAGTGTCTAGCTGTAGATTTTGAACCATAGCTCTGCCGGCACCTAGGGAAACCTAGGAAACCTATACATTTTTGAAAACTAGACACCCAGGGGACTCCAGGATGGGGTGACTTGGCTTGCTCTCACCAGGTTATGCTACCCAGAATCCCTTGCAAACCTAAAATATTGTAAAAAAAACCACATTTTCCTCACATTTCTGTGGTGGAAAGTTCTGGAATCTGCGTGGATCCACAAAATTCCACCCACCCCGCGTTCCCCAAAGTCTTCCGAGAAAAATGGTACCTCACTTGTGTGGGAGGCCTAAGTACCCGTGACAGGAAACGGCCCAAAACGCAACGTGGACACCACATTTTCGCAGTGAAAACGGACCCTTTTTCAACAAAGTGCCTAGCTGTAGATTTTGAACCCTAGCTCTGCCGGCACCTAGGGAAACCTTTCAAACTCCAGGATGGGATCCACAAAATTCCACCCACCCCGCGTTCCCCAAAGTCTTCCGAGAAAAATGGTACCTCACTTGTGTGGGAGGCCTATGTACCCGCGACAGGAAACGGCCCAAAACGCAACGTGGACACACCACATTTTCGCACTGAAAACGGACCCTTTTTCAACAAACTGCCTAGCTATAGATTTTGAACCCTAGCTCTGCCAGCACCTAGGGAAACCTAGCAAACCTATACATTTTTGAAAACTAGACACCCAGGGGAATCCAGGATGGGGTGACTTGACTGCCTCTCACCAGGTTCTGTTACCCAAAATCCCTTGCAAACCTAAAATATTGTCCAAAAAAACAAATTTTCCTCACATTTCTGTGGTGGAAAGTTCTGGAATCTGCGTGGATCCACAAAATTCCACCCACCCCGCGTTCCCCAAAGTCTTCCGATAAAAATGGTTCCTCACTTTTGTGGGAGGCCCAAGTACCCGCGACAGGAAACAGCCCAAAACGCAACGTGGACACACCACATTTTCGCAGTGAAAACGGACCCTTTTTCAACAAAGTGCCTAGCTGTAGTTTTTGAACCCTAGCTCTGCCGGCACCTAGGGAAACCTTTCAAACCTATACATTTTTGAAAAGTAGACACCCAGGGGAATCCAGGATGGGGTGACTTGACTGGCTCTCACCAGGTTCTGTTACCCAGAATCCCTTGCAAACTTAAAAAATTGTCCAAAAAACACATTTTCCTCACATTTCTGTGGTGGAAAGTTCTGGAATCTGCGTGGATCCACAAATTTCCACCCACCCCGCGTTCCCCAAAGTCTTCCGATAAAAATGGTACCTCACTTGTGTGGGAGGCCCAAGTACCCGCGACAGGAAATGGCCCAAAACGCAACGTGGACACACCACATTTTCACAGTGAAAACGGACCCTTTTTCAACAAAGTGCCTAGCTGTAGATTTTGAACCATAGCTCTGCCGGCACCTAGGGAAACCTAGGAAACCTATACATTTTTGAAAACTAGACACCCAGGGGACTCCAGGATGGGGTGACTTGGCTTGCTCTCACCAGGTTATGCTACCCAGAATCCCTTGCAAACCTAAAATATTGTAAAAAAAACCATTTTCCTCACATTTCTGTGGTGGAAAGTTCTGGAATCTGCGTGGATCCACAAAATTCCACCCACCCCGCGTTCCCCAAAGTCTTCCGAGAAAAATGGTACCTCACTTGTGTGGGAGGCCTAAGTACCCGCGACAGGAAACGGCCCAAAACGCAACGTGGACACACCACATTTTCGCAGTGAAAACGGACCCTTTTTCAACAAAGTGTCTAGCTGTAGATTTTGAACCATAGCTCTGCCGGCACCTAGGGAAACCTAGGAAACCTATACATTTTTGAAAACTAGACACCCAGGGACTCCAGGATGGGGTGACTTGGCTTGCTCTCACCAGGTTATGCTACCCAGAATCCCTTGCAAACCTAAAATATTGTAAAAAAACCACATTTTCCTCACATTTCTGTGGTGGAAAGTTCTGGAATCTGCGTGGATCCACAAAATTCCACCCACCCCGCGTTCCCCAAAGTCTTCCGAGAAAAATGGTACCTCACTTGTGTGGGAGGCCTAAGTACCCGTGACAGGAAACGGCCCAAAACGCAACGTGGACACACCACATTTTCGCAGTGAAAACGGACCCTTTTTCAACAAAGTGCCTAGCTGTAGATTTTGAACCCTAGCTCTGCCGGCACCTAGGAAACCTTTCAAACTCCAGGATGGGATCCACAAAATTCCACCCACCCCGCGTTCCCCAAAGTCTTCCGAGAAAAATGGTACCTCACTTGTGTGGGAGGCCTATGTACCCGCGACAGGAAACGGCCCAAAACGCAACGTGGACACACCACATTTTCGCACTGAAAACGGACCCTTTTTCAACAAAGTGCCTAGCTATAGATTTTGAACCCTAGCTCTGCCGGCACCTAGGGAAACCTAGGAAACCTATACATTTTTGAAAACTAGACACCCAGGGGACTCCAGGATGGGGTGACTTGGCTGGCTCTCACCAGGTTATGCTACCCAGAATCCCTTGTAAACCTAAAATATTGTAAAACAAAACACATTTTCCTCACATTTCTGTGGTGGAAAGTCCTGGAATCTGCGTGGATCCACAAATTTCTACCCACCCCGCGTTCCCCAAAGTCTTCCGAGAAAAATGGTACCTCACTTGTGTGGGAAGGCTTAGAGCCCGCGACAGGAAATCGCGCAAAACGCAACGTGGACACACCCCAATTTCATAGTGAAAAATGACCCTTTTTTGGCAAAGTGCCTAGCTGTAGTTTTTGAATCCTAGCTCTGCCTGCATCTAGGGAAACCTAGCAAACCTATATTTTTTTGAAATCTAGACACCCAGGGGAATCCAGGATGGGGTGACTCTACTGCCTCTCACCAGGTTCTGTTACCCAGAATCCCTTGCAAACCTAAACAATTGTCAAAAAAACACATTTTCCTCACATTTCTGTGGTGGAAAGTCCTGGAATCTGCGTGGATCCACAAATTTCTACCCACCCCGCGTTCCCCAAAGTCTTCCGAGAAAAATGGTACCTCACTTGTGTGGATAGGCCTAGAGCCTGCGACAGGAAATCGCGCAAAACGCAACGTGGACACACCCCAATTTCACAGTGAAAAATGACCCTTTTTTGGCAAAGTGCCTAGCTGTAGTTTTTGAATCCTAGCTCTGCCTGCATCTAGGGAAACCTAGCAAACCTATATATTTTTGAAAACTAGACACCCAGGGGAATCCAGGATGGGGTGACTCTACTGCCTCTCACCAGGTTCTGTTACCCAGAATCCCTTGCAAAAAAAACACATTTTCCTCACATTTCTGTGGTGGAAAGTCCTGGAATCTGCGTGGATCCACAAATTTCTACCCACCCCGCGTTCCCCAAAGTCTTCCGAGAAAAATGGTACCTCACTTGTGTGGGTAGGCCTAGAGCCCGCGACAGGAAATCGCGCAAAACGCAACGTGGACACACCCCAATTTCACAATGAAAAATGACCCTTTTTTGGCAAAGTGCCTAGCTGTAGTTTTTGATTCCTAGCTCTGCCTGCATCTAGGGAAACCTAGCAAACCTATATATTTTTGAAAACTAGACACCCAGGGGAATCCAGGATGGGGTGACTTTACTGCCTCTCACCAGGTTCTGTTACCCAGAATCCCTTGCAAACCTAAAAGATTGTCAAAAAAACACATTTTCCTCACATTTCTGTGGTGGAAAGTCCTGGAATCTGCATGGATCCACAAATTTCTACCCACCCCACGTTCCCCAAAGTCTTCTGAGAAAAATGGTACCTCACTTGTGTGGGTAGGCCTAGTGTCCGCGTCAGGAAACGGCGCAAAACGCAACGTGGACACACCTCAATTTCACTGTGAAAAATGTCCCTTATTTGGCAAAGTGCCTAGCTGTAGTTTTTGAACCCTAGCTCTGCCAGCACCTAGGGAAACCTAGCAAACCTATACATTTTTGAAAACTAGACACCCAGGGGAATCCAGGATGGGGTGACTTGACTGCCTCTCACCAGGTTCTGTTACCCAAAATCCCTTGCAAACCTAACAATATTGTCCAAAAAAACAAATTTTCCTCACATTTCTGTGGTGGAAAGTTCTGGAATCTGCGTGGATCCACAAAATTCCACCCACCCCGCGTTCCCCAAAGTCTTCCGATAAAAATGGTTCCTCACTTGTGTGGGAGGCCCAAGTACCCGCGACAGGAAACAGCCCAAAACGCAACGTGGACACACCACATTTTCGCAGTGAAAACGGACCCTTTTTCAACAAAGTGCCTAGCTGTAGTTTTTGAACCCTAGCTCTGCCGGCACCTAGGGAAACCTTTCAAACCTATACATTTTTGAAAAGTAGACACCCAGGGAAATCCAGGATGGGGTGACTTGACTGGCTCTCACCAGGTTCTGTTACCCAGAATCCCTTGCAAACTTAAAAAATTGTCCAAAAAACACATTTTCCTCACATTTCTGTGGTGGAAAGTTCTGGAATCTGCGTGGATCCACAAATTTCCACCCACCCCGCGTTCCCCAAAGTCTTCCGATAAAAATGGTACCTCACTTGTGTGGGAGGCCCAAGTACCCGCGACAGGAAATGGCCCAAAACGCAACGTGGACACACCACATTTTCACAGTGAAAACGGACCCTTTTTCAACAAAGTGCCTAGCTGTAGATTTTGAACCATAGCTCTGCCGGCACCTAAGGAAACCTAGGAAACCTATACATTTTTGAAAACTAGACACCCAGGGGACTCCAGGATGGGGTGACTTGGCTTGCTCTCACCAGGTTATGCTACCCAGAATCCCTTGCAAACCTAAAATATTGTAAAAAACCCACATTTTCCTCACATTTCTGTGGTGGAAAGTTCTGGAATCTGCGTGGATCCACAAAATTCCACCCACCCCGCGTTCCCCAAAGTCTTCCGAGAAAAATGGTACCTCACTTGTGTGGGAGGCCTAAGTACCCGCGACAGGAAACGGCCCAAAACGCAACGTGGACACACCACATTTTCGCAGTGAAAACGGACCCTTTTTCAACAAAGTGCCTAGCTGTAGATTTTGAACCCTAGCTCTGCCGGCACCTAGGGAAACCTAGGAAACCTATACATTTTTGAAAACTAGACACCCAAGGGACTCCAGGATGGGGTGACTTGGCTGGCTCTCACCAGGTTATGCTACCCAGAATCCCTTGCAAACCTAAAATATTGTAAAACAAAACACATTTTCCTCACATTTCTGTGGTGGAAAGTTCTGGAATCTGCGTGGATCCACAAAATTCCACCCACCCCGCGTTCCCCAAAGTCTTCCGAGAAAAATGGTACCTCACTTGTGTGGGAGGCCTATGTACCCGCGACAGGAAACGGCCCAAAACGCAACGTGGACACACCACATTTTCGCACTGAAAACGGACCCTTTTTCAACAAAGTTCCTAGCTATAGATTTTGAACCCTAGCTCTGCCGGCACCTAGGGAAACCTAGGAAACCTATACATTTTTGAAAACTAGACACCCAGGGGACTCCAGGATGGGGTGACTTGGCTGGCTCTCACCAGGTTATGCTACCCAGAATCCCTTGTAAACCTAAAATATTGTAAAACAAAACACATTTTCCTCACATTTCTGTGGTGGAAAGTTCTGGAATCTGCGTGGATCCACAAAATTCCACCCACCCCGCGTTCCCCAAAGTCTTCCGAGAAAAATGGTACCTCACTTGTGTGGGAGGCCTAAGTACCCGCGACAGGAAACGGCCCAAAACGCAACGTGTTCACACCACATTTTCGCAGTGAAAACGGACCCTTTTTCAACAAAGTGCCTAGCTGTAGATTTTGAACCCTAGCTCTGCCGGCACCTAGGGAACCCTAGGAAACCTATACATTTTTGAAAACTAGACACCCAGGGGAATCCAGGATGGGGTGACTTGGCAGGCTCTCACCAGGTTCTGCTACCCAGAATCCCTTGCAAACCTAAAATATTGTTTAAAAAAAACCACATTTTCCTCACATTTCTGTGGTGGAAAGTTCTGGAATCTGCGTGGATCCACAAAATTCCACCCACCCCGCGTTCCCCAAAGTCTTCCAATAAAAATGGTACCTCACTGGTGTGGGAGGCCTAAGTACCCGTGACAGACTAGGGCCCAAAACATATTGAGGTGACATTAAAATTGCCTATCACAAAACAACCTGGTTTTGCAAGGGGGGTCACCTCGGTTTTTGGCCCGTGCTCGGCGGCCAGCTTGGGAAACCTATCAAACCCACACATTTCTGAAATGGTAGGAAATGCATGTCTGCCCGGCGATGCCACAACTTTCCCACACAAAAATGTGTGGAAAAAGTGATTTTTCCACCTAAATTCGAGGTTTGCAGGGGATTCTGGGTAAGAACACGTTGGGGGATCCATGCAAGCCATACCTCCCTGAAACCCCCCGGGTGTCTAGTTTTCAGAAATGTGTGGGTTTGATAGGTTTCCCTAGCTGGCCGCTGAGCACGGGGCCAAAAACCGAGGTGACCCCCCTCACAAAACCAGGTTGTTTTGTGATAGGCAATTTTAATGTCGCCTCAATACCTTTTGGGCCCTAGCCTGTCGCGGGTACTTGGGCCTCCCACACGAGTGAGGTATCATTTTTATCGGGAGACCTTGGGGAACACTGGGTGGTAGGAAATGCATGTCTGCCCGGCGATGCCACAACTTTCCCACACAAAAATGTGTGGAAAAAGTGATTTTTCCACCTAAATTTGAGGTTTGCAGGGGATTCTGGGTAAGAAAACGTTGGGGGATCCACGCAAGCCATACCTCCCTGGAACCCCCCGGGTGTCTAGTTTTCAGAAATGTGTGGGTTTGATAGGTTTCCCTAGCTGGCCGCCAAGCACGGGGCCAAAAACCGAGGTGACTCCCCTCACAAAACCAGGTTGTTTTGTGATAGGCAATTTTAATGTCACCTCAATACCTTTTGGGCCCTAGCCTGTCGCGGGTACTTGGGCCTCCCACACGAGTGAGGTATCATTTTTATCGGGAGACCTTGGGGAACACTGGGTGGTAGGAAATGCATGTCTGCCCGGCGATGCCACAACTTTCCCACACAAAAATGTGTGGAAAAAGTGATTTTTCCACCTAAATTCGAGGTTTGCAGGGGATTCTGGGTAAGAAAACGTTGGGGGATCCACGCAAGCCATACCTCCCTGGAACCCCCGGGTGTCTAGTTTTCAGAAATGTGTGGGTTTGATAGGTTTCCCTAGCTGGCCGCAGTGCACGGGGCCAAAAACCGAGGTGACCCCCTCACAAAACCAGGTTGTTTTGTGATAGGCAATTTAATGTCGCCTCAATACCTTTTGGGCCCTAGCCTGTCGCGGGTACTTGGGCCTCCCACACGAGTGAGGTATCATTTTTATCGGGAGACCTTGGGGAACACTGGGTGGTAGGAAATGCATGTCTGCCCGGCGATGCCACAACTTTCCCACACAAAAATGTGTGGAAAAAGTGATTTTTCCACCTAAATTCGAGGTTTGCAGGGGATTCTGGGTAAGAAAACGTTGGGGGATCCACGCAAGCCATACCTCCCTGGAATCCCCGGGTGTCTAGTTTTCAGAAATGTGTGGGTTTGATAGGTTTCCCTAGCTGGCCGCCGAGCACGGGGCCAAAAACCGAGGTGACCCCCTCACAAAACCAGGTTGTTTTGTGATAGGCAATTTTAATGTCGCCTCAATACCTTTTGGGCCCTAGCCTGTCGCGGGTACTTGGGCCTCCCACACGAGTGAGGTATCATTTTTATCGGGAGACCTTGGGGAACACTGGGTGGTAGGAAATGCATGTCTGCCCGGCGATGCCACAACTTTCCCACACAAAAATGTGTGGAAAAAGTGATTTTTCCACCTAAATTCGAGGTTTGCAGGGGATTCTGGGTAAGAAAACGTTGGGGGATCCACGCAAGCCATACCTCCCTGGAACCCCCCGGGTGTCTAGTTTTCAGAAATGTATGGGTTTGATAGGTTTCCCTAGCTGGCCGCTGAGCACGGGGCCAAAAACCGAGGTGACCCCCCTCACAAAACCAGGTTGTTTTGTGATAGGCAATTTTAATGTCGCCTCAATACCTTTTGGGCCCTAGCCTGTCGCGGGTACTTGATCATTTTTATCGGGAGACCTTGCATGTCTGCCCGGCGATGCCACAAATTCGAGGTTTGCAGGGGATTCTGGGTAAGAAAACGTTGGGGGATCCACGCAAGCCATACCTCCCTGGAACCCCCCAGGTGTCTAGTTTTCAGAAATGTGTGGGTTTGATAGGTTTCCCTAGCTGGCCGCCGAGCACGGGGCCAATAACCGAGGTGACCCCCCTCACAAAACCAGGTTGTTTTGTGATAGGCAATTTTAATGTCGCCTCAATACCTTTTGGGTCCTAGCCTGTCGCGGGTACTTGGGCCTCCCACACGAGTGAGGTATCATTTTTATCGGGAGACCTTGGGGAACACTGGGTGGTAGGAAATGCATGTCTGCCCGGCGATGCCACAACTTTCCCACACAAAAATGTGTGGAAAAAGTGATTTTTCCACCTAAATTCGAGGTTTGCAGGGGATTCTGGGTAAGAAAACATTGGGGGATCCACGCAAGCCATACCTCCCTGGAACCCCCCGGGTGTCTAGTTTTCAGAAATGTGTGGGTTTGATAGGTTTCCCTAGCTGGCCGCCGAGCACGGGGCCAAAAACCGAAGTGACCCCTCACAAAACCAGGTTGTTTTGTGATAGGCAATTTTAATGTCGCCTCAATACCTTTTGGGCCCTAGCCTGTCGCGGGTACTTGGGCCTCCCACACGAGTGAGGTATCATTTTTATCGGGAGACCTTGGGGAACACTGGGTGGTAGGAAATGCATGTCTGCCCGGCGATGCCACAACTTTCCCACACAAAAATGTGTGGGAAAAGTGATTTTTCCACCTAAATTCGAGGTTTGCAGGGGATTCTGGGTAAGAAAACGTTGGGGGATCCACGCAAGCCATACCTCCCTGGAACCCCCGGGTGTCTAGTTTTCAGAAATGTGTGGGTTTGATAGGTTTCCCTAGCTGGCCGCCGAGCACGGGGCCAAAAACCGAGTGACCCCCTCACAAAACCAGGTTGTTTTGTGATAGGCAATTTTAATATCGCCTCAATACCTTTTGGGCCCTAGCCTGTCGCGGGTACTTGGGCCTCCCACACGAGTGAGGTATCATTTTTATCGGGAGACCTTGGGGAACACTGGGTGGTAGGAAATGCATGTCTGCCCGGCGATGCCACAACTTTCCCACACAAACATGTGTGGAAAAAGTGATTTTTCCACCTAAATTCGAGGTTTGCAGGGGATTCTGGGTAAGAAAACGTTGGGGGATCCACGCAAGCCATACCTCCCTGGAACCCCCGGGTGTCTAGTTTTCAGAAATGTGTGGGTTTGATAGGTTTCCCTAGCTGGCCGCCGAGCACGGGGCCAAAAACCGAGGTGACCCCCTCACAAAACCAGGTTGTTTTGTGATAGGCAATTTTAATGTCGCCTCAATACCTTTTGGGCCCTAGCCTGTCGCGGGTACTTGGGCCTCCCACACGAGTGAGGCACCATTTTTATCGGGAGACCTTGGGGAACCCTGGGTGGTAGGAAATGCGTGTCTGCCCGGCGATGCCACAACTTTCCCACACTAAAATGTGTGGAAATAGTGATTTTTTTCAACAAAATATGAGGCTAGCAGGACATGTTGGGTAAAAAAAAAACAGTGAGAACCACGCAAGTCATTCACCCTTGTACTTCCCCCTTTGTCTACTACTCAAAAATGTAAAGGTTTGCCTAGGTGACGACTGAGCTAGGGCAGAAAGTCCCCTGCTACCCATTGTGGAAAACAAAAATATCTTACAAAAGGCCATTAAACCGACACAAATATAAATCTAACACTCATTTGATAAAGCTAATCCACCACTTACACAGGTTGGTTTTAGCACCTCCAGAAACGCTGGCTTCAAAGCACAAATACTTATCAAAGTATATAAATATTGAAGCCAAGCCTTCTGAAGGGGAGCCATAAAGCCACATCACGGCACCAACCACTTTATGGTCCATTCACACGCCATTCACACACCACACACAAGACTTCCGTACCGCCAGCCACGGGCCCAAACAACCATATCACTTGCACTCACACAAACATACTGCCGCCATGCAAGGGCCCATCACATTGATATGCCACATAATCGCAGCCTTTTAGCGCTGGTGGGAGCCAGTGCTACCATCATTTTAGCGCCAAGATGCCTACGGGTGAACGTGTGCTTTACAATTGCACACTATGACCTCCTTTGATGCGCCCACTACCATCCTTGCAAACGTGCCCCTCATCTCTCCATAGCCCCTCTCTCACATACATTTAGTCTGTTACAAAGTGTTTCTACTGCGTGGCTTTACTAATCCACTTAGCTGTCTACATAATACCGATCTGTTCGTTTCAGCATACCCTTTATGGCGTCAAAACTGCCACTACACAAAAGTCAGATATCTCTATCTAGCAGAAATATTGTACTCTGCAGCAGTACCACACTTTACTGCCTTTCAGGTAACTTCAAAGAGACTCATTATAGTTCTTTCACAGTCTCATAATTTCAGCACTGAGAAATATCTCTGTAAATAAATATTTATATATATATATAACAATTAATTCCCAATGTCAGCGCGCTCAATACCTGGTGCAGGCAGCAACGGGTAGAATCCTTACACGATATTTAAATTCAGAAAGACAAAGGATGCCGCACTCCAGAGACAGGTTTCAGAGTTGCTTTATTTTCACCACCACTACCACCAGTCGTGGTGAAAATAAAGCAACTCTGAAACCAATCTCTGGAGTACGGCATCCTTGGTGTTTCTGAATATATATATATATATATATATATATATATATATATATATCCATATGAATCATGACGAGAAAAGGCGCCTTCCAGGTGGGCCAGGGCTTCAGTAGCGACATTGCCGCTTTACTATTCCAAATGAAAATCATGCCGTATTATAGCACAAAGGAAGCCCTCCAGTCGAAAAGCAGGTAACAGCAGTCAAAGAGTACATGTATCTATATATATATATATATATATATATATATATATATATATATATATATATATATATATATATATATATATATATAGATACATATATATCATTCACTCCAGGGCCGGCATTAGCGCTGGTGGCGCCCTGTGCGACAATGTCTGCTGGTGCCCCACCAATGACCACCTCTGCCATGGATTCCCTCACTAGCACCATACAGTGCCCCTCAAGTCTCAAAACCACTGTCTCTCAGATTCATTTAGTTTTATAGCAACACTCACACCAGTGTACGGTGTCAGAGCACTTTACACCACACACACGCATTGAGACAACAGTACATAGGATATGCTACATCAGACAGGACAAGGTGTAGTGTAGCAGTAACATGCCATCTATACTGGCAGGCAATATAGTTTGAGCCCTTATTCTGGGAAAGCACAAATCCAGAATTTAAAACGTACCATCGTTGGGGATTCTCTTTCATAATAAGAATTATTTTCTACCCAAATGAACCCTTTTCACAAGATTAGATGATGAAAGACTGGGCAAAAAAACATAAAGCTGGCACAGAAGCAGTAACCCACTAACCTCTTTACATTATATCAGACATGCCAACCCTCCCGATTCAGGCGGGAGACTACCGATTTCAAGGCTAGCCTCCCGCCTCCCAATTCCTGCAAGCAAAAACCCGATTCCTCGGGGTTTCAGCTGACAGGGCTTGGTATTGTGTAACGTGCTAATTCTTCCAGCAATAGTCAGAGTGGCAATGCAGGGGCTCTAGAAGGGGTGAAAAACCAACAAAGCCTGTGTGTGCCCGGGAAGCTGTTTCAGCCCGGGCTGCCACACAGGGGGGTGGGGGGGGGGGTGTATGCACTGCCAGCAACCTGCCATGCTTCTGAAAGGTAAGAAAAAAACATGCATTTGCGTTTCAAATGTCCGATCCTGCAGCAGCACACTTCCAAAGCCCATACATGACAGTAACCCGATTCAAGACCCCATTCTCCCGATTTTTTTTTTTTTAAATCTCCCACTTTGCTCTTCTGAAATGTTGGCATGTATGTTATATGCACTTTATGTGCATGCCTATGGCTCCCCTGGGAGCAGATTGGAGCCCCCGTAACTATCTACATAATTATTTCCCCACAGGGGTCGGCCACTGAGCAGAAGGACCGACCCCCTGCCAATATCGCCGCCATTTTTAAATAAAAAAACGTCTTTTTTTATTTTTAAGGCGATCGCGCCCCCAAGGAAAGCCAGGTAAATTAATTTTAAAATGTGCCCCCGGGGTGGGGGCGACCCATCACCACGAGGGCCGACCCCCCAAAGACATCCCTGGTGTCTAGTGGGGTTTCCTGGCCGTGGATCGCAGCAGCGCTGCGATCCACGGCCAGGAAACCCTTTCAGGAAGGCCTCGTTTGAAAGGGGAGACTCTCCCTTTCAAACGAGGCCTCCTGAAAGCTGGGGAGGCCGTTTCCAGCCAGATTTCCCCATCGGAGTCGAGCGCGGCCTTACCTGCTGCTGTCCTCGGCTCCGGTGGGAAATCAGTGACGCTCAGGCGCCTCGCGGCGCGCTGACGTCACAGATGGGCGGGAGGGGGGGCGGGGGAAGACGCGGAAAGCCTTCGGCGTCTCCCCCAGTAAAAATAAAAATTTTAAAAAAATCCGGTGCGATGCACCGGACGATTTTTTAGTGCCCTCCCTGGTGACGTCCAATGGATGTGCGCAGCACCAGGGAGGTAGTGCTTGCGTCGGCCATTGGCCGACGCAAGCACCAAAAGGGTTAAAAACGGCCATCCACCATTTTCTTACCATTTCAACTTTGACAACAAGAGAGAACATTCTTATCGAGCACTGATCTTAATCGCATCACTGAAAAACAAACCAACACTGCCATCTACTGGCCTAATACGCTAAATTAAAACAAACTAATTTTTCTACATCGTAATTAAAATATGGAAATGTACAAATGAATTTTTATATTAATATTACACATTCCTAAATTATTAAATATATCCAAAAATCAACATTCCGCTCCAAATTATTTTATTATAATTGCACTTGCATTTAAGATTAATTATTTACATTTTGACACTTTCCTCTTGTAAGTCGTGGTTCAGGTGGTCGTTGTTCGTGTACAGTAGTGGTTAATGAGGTCGTGGTTCTGGTAAAGGTCGTGGGTAAGGATTCGCTGCTTAATACACTCGTTGTTAAGGATTCGTTGTTCAGGCTGTTTCCCGTATATGACCACTCCCTGTGAGAAGTGGTCATTACACTAGCCCAGAAAGCATAATTCTGCCAACACGAAGATGGTGGAATTCTAAAAGTCATGTCCTCTTTAGGTAACCCACCTTAGGGGTAGTACTAGCCTCAGATGGGAACAGGCTTCCTGACTACCTAATTTTCCCAATTTGTCCTGGTGCCAAATGGGCCCGGGCAGAGGGTGTCATTTTCCCTGTCTGGGGAAGCCTTCGGTCGCATATCAAATGTGGCAGAGGCCTTTGAAGCCTCCTGCCTTGATATGCTGATTACTTAGCCATCCTGCTCGGAGGAGGTGTGAACATCTCCAGCCGGAGCAGGCACTGTTTCTGCTCTGAGAGAGTGTGGGCTCTCACCTGCAGGGAGTCAGAAACCTGTCTGTGGAGGCAGGCAGGTATAAACCAGTCAGCCAGCACTCTAGTAGTTGGTAGGTTTTCAGGGGGCACCTCTAAGGTGCCCTCTGGGTGCATTTATTACTAAATCCATCACTTGATATCAAACATCTCTAGTTTCAGTGAAGCCATCATGTAGCTGGGGAAATCGTAAACACCAGTGTCCAGTGGCTTCCCTATTCACTTGTAATATCCAAGAATCAACTTAGATATCATAGGGGCATATCTGCTCATGCAGATATGCCCACACATGTGGTATAGTGCACCCTACCTTCGGTCTGTATGGCCTGTTGTAGGGGTGGCTTACCTATCCTGCATGCAGTGTCTGCAGGCATGGCACACAGGAGGTGTGGAATGATTCAAGCACGGTGGCGAGAATGGACCGTGTGCACAGCTAAACAAATGTTACTCTACTCAACAAAATTCAACAGCAAACGTATTCAGCTTTTTTGTCAAATGAATCACATACGGATACGTGGTGCATTTCAATTTTCTTATTCATTGAATTTCAAAAAGGACATTCATCATATGTCATTGAAAGAAAGTACAAAAATAATTGCATGATAATAACTGGAGTTAACAACATGATTTCACACAAATGACATTGATCACAATGTTACAATGTGGGAAAGATGAATTGCGCTTGGTGACCTTCGGCCCAATGCATTTCGGGACCTCTTGTCCCTTCCTCAGGGGCCACTGAAAATAAACACAAACACATGTATTTTCATGTTTAGAAGGTCCTAATCCAAAATAGCATCGATACAACGAATAATAGAGCCAACATATCAAACGACACCTCAGTGGTCTCACAGGAACACAGAAAGAAAATGTGAAGCAAAAACTCGCAGGTGGGAAGAATGATATCGTGTGACCCAAAGTCAAACTATGGCCGTGCTTGATAGGAGGCAAAAAGAACGAAAACTGGTGAAGAAATAATAAGTAATCAAAAAACGATACACTGCCAGCCACCTTGGCTCCCAAAAACATGAAATAAATGTGCGAGACAAACATGCAAACGTGAGTTCACGCTGTACAACAACTCCAAACCAGAAACACTTACTGAAAACTTCAAGAAGACTAACAGCTTGCGAAAGAAGCAAAAAACTGCAACCTCCTGTACAAAATACAGCGCAATGTGAGTAACAGTACTGTGCCTGTGCTGTGAAAAGTGCAAAGAAATACGAACTGAACCACAACATACCAAGAATCAATCTACGGGGATCACGGACCGTCTGTGGAAACAACAAAACAACTGTAAACCAATGCGCCCATGGCAATGCGCTCTACAAGAAATACATTCAACGAAACAATATGCCAACCTGAATCAGGACTTGAAGGACGTGAACTTGCTCGTGGCGCTGACAAACGAGGACAAACACTGCTGCTGCACCCGCTGTGCTTTTCAAAACTAAAAACCGCGCGTACACGCTGTTGGAGTCACGTGGTGCAAAACGATACTGAAAAAGCTAGCAACTTGGTCGGCCATGTTGGAGCGAGTCTGAAGTGTCAGGAACAGTGAAACAACTCATAGGGAGGCCAATACACATACCTTGTATGCGCTAAGACATAACGATAAGTGACACAACCTGGACTGCACGTGCAGAAACTAGTAACTCTGTGCTCAAAAACCGCTACAGTGTAAAACCCAATATCTGTGTGGGTAAACGTGCAATCACTTAAAACTACTGCTGACCAACAGCTGACGCCAAAAGCTGCGGGCTACCACGATTGTGAAAAGAACAAGACCCCCACACGAAAGAAGTGCAAGTACACTGAAAGTGAACTGAAAAAAAGGCTGAAAAAGGAAAGAATAAAAAGGACGTTCAACATACAAAATGTGTACCATAAACTGAAATGTGCAAAAAAGTTGACATCATTGGCAGTAAACATTAGCAACTGCACGATAATATAGATGGCCAAACGGTGCTGGAAGAAAACGTCAACGTGATACTACAATGGTAGGAACGTACCCAATGCTCAATGGTTGGTGCACGTAAATAAGCATATACATGGATACTGAAACTAGTACAAACATGGGCATATTGGAAAACATAATACACACATGTTGGACATCACATATACACAATATAACAACATACTGCTAGCATGAAGTGTAGAGAAATGAACCATATAAAAAAACAACGAAGTGAACCTGCGAGGTGTAAGACTACATGACTACAGAAAAACTGCAAAATGTGAATCCTAACGAAATGGATGAAAAAACATACTGGATGTGAACTTACAGGAAACAACTTAAATCTAATTTGTCATTGAGACCAAATGGTTCCATGGTATTGAATTTTTTGATCCAAAGGACTTCTCTTTGAGATAAAAACTGGCTCGGATCCCGTCCCTCTCGTGTTTGTACCTTTTCTAGAACCAAGAATCGAACTTGGGCAATGTTGTGATGCTGTTGCAACCAATGGACAACCAGATTGGAATTGATGTTCATGGTGTGTATCATACTTTTATGCTCGCCTATTCGTATTTTGATTTTGCGTTCAGTCTTGCCAATGTATAAAAGCCCACATGGGCATTTGATACAATAAATGACGTTAATGCTGTTGCAATCTGACGAATGACGTAACAGGATCTTTTCACCAGTTCTGGGATGGGTAGGGGAGTAGCTAATCTATTCCAAGGGAGATTTGCTGGCAATTTACGAAGTGCTGGCAGCCCACCAGGGTTCTTGGAAGGAGTTCAGCTGAAGGATGAGTCACTGGGTCGCGACTGTCGAGACTTAGGGCGGCAGGCAGAGTTTCGCGCCAAAAGTCCACAGCAGTTTATTTATTTATTTATTTTATTTATTTATTTCACTTCTTTCAACAATTTCAGTGTTCAGTTCTCGCTTTTTCTTGTGGCTCTCGTGGCCTTCTCTTCTTTATCTGTTGAATCGGAGTTCCTGGTGTCAGGGGTGCCACCTAAATACTCAATTTAGGGGCATTACAGGGAGTGAAAGGTAGCAGCCAATGGGCTACTTACCGTTAGGGTGTCTACATCCTGTATATGACCACTCCCTGTGAGAAGTGGTCATTACACTAGCCCAGAAAGCATAATTCTGCCAACACGAAGATGGTGGAATTCTAAAAGTCATGTCCTCTGTAGGTAACCCACCTTAGGGGTAGTACTAGCCTCAGATGGGAACAGGCTTCCTGACTACCTAATTTTCCCACTTGTCCTGGTGCCAAATGGGCCCGGGCAGAGGGTGTCATTTTCCCTGTCTGGGGAAGCCTTCGGTCGCATATCAAATGTGGCAGAGGCCTTTGAAGCCTCCTGCCTTGATATACTGATTACTTAGCCATCCTGCTCGGAGGAGGTGAGAACATCTCCAGCCGGAGCAGGCACTGTTTCTGCTCTGAGAGAGTGCGGGCTCTCACCTGCACGGGGTCAGAAACCTGTCTGTGGAGGCAGGCAGGTATAAACCAGTCAGCCAGCACTCTAGTAGTTGGTAGGTGTTCAGGGGGCACCTCTAAGGTGCCCTCTGGGTGCATTTATTACTAAATCCATCACTTGATATCAACCATCTCTAGTTTCAGTGAAGCCATCATGTAGCTGGGGAAATCGTAAACACCAGTGTCCAGTGGCTTCCCTATTCACTTGTAATATCCAAGAATCAACTTAGATATCACAGGGGCATATCTGCTCATGCAGATATGCCCACACATGTGGTATAGTGCACCCTACCTTCGGTCTGTATGGCCTGTTGTAGGGGTGGCTTACCTATCCTGCATGCAGTGTCTGCAGGCATGGCACACAGGAGGTGTGCCATGTTGTGTTTTCACTTTTCTCTGCACCATGGCAAGCAGCCTGCAATGGCAGTTTGCTTGTTGGTGCTTAGGGGTCCCTTAGGGAGGCACAATATATGCTCTAGCCTTTAGGGATCCTCTTTACCCTCCTTGCCCTAGTTGCCAGGGGGTACCATTTACTAGGGCCTTACAAGGGCTGCGAAAGGTATTGCCACCTGGGGAAACAACTGTACAGTTTTATGGAAAGAGATCAGACACTGGGGACTGGATAGCAGGAACCCAGTGCACTTCTGTCAAAATTGCATCAGATACCAGGCAAAAAGCAGGGGTGACCATGACAAAAGGGGGCACTTTCCGCCCCCCCCACCCCATCCACCACCCAAAACAAAAGAGAATGAGACAAACCTTTGCCAAGAGAGCCTTTATCGTCTAAGTGAAAAAACCATCTGCATTGGCATGTTCAGTCCTAGGTCTGTGCTCCACTGTGAAGTCCATACCCTGTAGGGACCTCAACAGTTTGGGGTTTTCACCTTTAATTTGCAATAACCATCTGAGAGGCTTGTGCTCGGTTTTGACAAGGAAATGAGTACCGAACAGGTATGGTCTCAGCTTCTTCAGGGACCAAACCACAGCAAAAGCTTCCCTCTCAATGGCACTCCGACGTTGCTTTCTGGGGGGTAACTTCCTGATAATAAAAGCAACAGGCTGGTCATGGCCATCATCATTGGTCTGGGAAAGGACCGCTCCAATCCCATGTTCAGAGGGATCAGTCTGCACTATGAACAGCTTTGAATAATATGGAGCTTTAAGAATAGGTGCTGAGCATATTGCTTATTTCAGGGTGTCAAAAGCCTTTGACAGCTCACCGTCCAGTTTACTTTCTTCGTCATCTTCTTGGAGGTAGGTTCTGTGAGGGGTGCCACAATGGTACCATACCCCTTTACAAACCTCCTGTAGTAGCCATTTAAGTCAAGGAATGCCCTGACTTGGGTCTGGGTGGTTGGAGCTTCCCAGTCCAGAACGGTCTGGATCTTGGGCGTTAAGGGTTGAACTTGGCCACCACCTAGAAGGTGGCCCAAGTATACAACTGTGCCCTACCCTATCTGGCACTTGCTTGCCTTGATAGTAAGGCCTGCAGCCAGGACTTTCCCAAGGTGGATCAGGTGATCTTGCCAAGTGGAACTATAGACCGCAATATCACCTAGATATGCAGCACTAAAAGTTTCTAACGCAGCAAAGAATTTATTTACCAACCTCTGGAAGGTGGCAGGGACATTTTTTAATCCAAAGGGCATAACCGTGAACAGATAATGCCCACCCAGGGAGGAGAATGCTGACTTTTCTTTTGCTCCAGGGGTCAGGCCAATCTGCCGGTACCCTGATTTCAAATCACAGGGACTGAGAAATGAGGCTGCCCTCAACCGGTCAATAAGCTCATCAGCTCTAGGAATTGGGTGAGCATCTGTTTTGGTTACTGCATTGAGGCCCCTATAGTCCACACAAAACCTCAGTTCTGGTTTTCCACCCTTTGAATGAGGTTTGCGGTCAAACACAACTGGGCTGGCCCAGGGGCTCTCAGAGGGTTCAATGACTCCCAATTCCAGCATCTTGCTGACTTCAGCTCTGATACTCTCCTTAACTTGGTCAGACGGTCCATTTTTTTGTTTTTGACAGGTGTATTGCCCCAAGTGTCCACATCATGGGGACACTAAGTAGTCTGGCCAGGGGTTAGGGGGGAGAACTCAGCATATTGATCCAGGACTTGCTGCCTGCAGTAAGTTTGCTGTTGGGCAGAGAGGGTGTCTGAGAAGACAACTTCATCTACTGACTCATCTTTTGGGCTATAGGAGAGAAGGTCAGAGAGAGGTTCATTCTCTTCTTCCTGAGCCACATCAGTGACCATCAGCGTGGCCACTTCAGCCCTGTCATAGAAAGGCTTCAGGCGGTTTACCTGGATGACCCCCTGAGGGTTCCAAGTGCCTAGGTCAACCAAGTAGGTGACCTCACCTTTCCTCTCAAGGATAGGGTAGGGACCACTCCATTTGCCCTGGATGGCCCTAGGAGCCACAGACTCCAACACCCATACCTTCTGCCCTGGTTGGAACTCCACCAGTGCATCTTTTTGGTCATACCAGAGCTTCTGGAGCTTTTGGCTTGCCTCAAAGCTTTTGGTTGCTTTACCAATGTACTCAGCCATCTTTCAATATAGGCCTAGTACATAGTTCACACGGTCTTGTTTAGACTCCTTGAGAGATCTTGCCCAGCCTTCCTTACCTAGACACAGTGGTCCCCTTACAGGATGTCCAAACAGAAGTTCAAAGTGGGAAAACCTTTCTCCCTTCAGAGGTACTTCTTTGTAAGCAAAAAGCAGGCATGGCAAAAGGGCATCCCATCTCCTTTTGAGTTTTTCAGGGAGTCCCATGATTATGCCTTTCATGGTTTTGTTGAATCTCTCAACTAAACCGTTTGTTTGAGGATGATAGGGGATAGTGAACTTATAGGTCACACCAAATTCATTCCACATTGCTTTCAGGTAGCCAGACATGAAGGTACTGCCTCTATCTGATAACAAATGATGGACGGAATGCTGACAATGCAAACATTCTCCCCCAGTCAAAAGATCTGGGTTAAATCCATCGTTCTTTTGCCCACTACGCCACCCCAGTTTGGACCCAGCCATTTGCAAATCAGTCTTGACCCTGTGCCCCATCTGATACCACCTCCTTAGGGAAACCCACTCTTGTAAAAATACTCAAGAGGGCTCTGGCAACTGCAGGAGCAGTGAGTCATAAGGGGTATAGCTTCAAGGTACCTGGTAGCATGATCTACTACTACCAGTATGAATCTGTTCCCTGGGGCTGTTGGAGGGCCCAAGGGGCCAACAACGTCAACCCCTACCCGTTCAAAGGGGACCCCAATTACTGGAAGTGAAATTAAGGGGCCATTTGGGTGGTTAGCTGATTTGCCACTGGCTTGGCAGGTAGCAAAGGAGTTAAGAGACTACTTCACCTTCTGGGACATATTTGGCCAGTAGACACAGCTGACTAGTCTGCTCCAAGTCTTGCTCTGGCCAAGATGCCCAGCTAGGGGGGATGTCATGGGAAAATGAGAGTAAAAACTCTCTGTACTGGTGAGGCATTACCACTCTCCTAGTGGCACCAGGTTTGATGTCTCTGGCCTCAATGTACAGGAGTCCCTACTCCCAATAGGTCCTGTGGGAGCCACTGACACCCCCATTTTCCTGTGCAACAGCTTGCTGTCTCATGCTTTCAAGAGTAGGACAGGTCATCTATCCTTGGCACAGCTCTTTCCTGGAGGGTCCCCCTGGAACTAGGAGCTCTGTGAGGTAAGGCCCAAGTTCCTGGGGTTCAGTTCCCTCCGAGGAGAGGGGACCTGAGCTTGTAGACTTCCTACCTTTCCAGTTGGAGGGTTGGGACACTCTTTCAGGTCTCAACACCTCTTTTTCACCCTGGGCTTTGCTCTGTGCTTGGGTTTATAAGCACACACATTCACGAATTCCCAGCCTGGCTGCATGGGATCTTAGCTCTAACTCAGCCCATGCTGAGGACTCTAGATGAGACTTGGTTACCCTAGTCTTGACCAAGTGGTCAGCCTTCTTATCCAAATCTTGGGGAGAGGCTGGCCCTCAGTCCACCAATTACTGAAGCAATTTTTCAGAAACACAGCTACTTAATCGATGAGCTTTCATAATCAGATTATAAAGCTCATCATAGTCTTGCACCTTGTTACCATTTAACCGACCCCATAGTGTTTTGACTGAGAAGTCAACAAAATCTACCCAGGTCTGACTCAAGGTTTTACGAGTTTCCCTGAACCGGACCCTGTACTCCTCAGTGGTGAGTCCAAAGCCCTCAATCAAGGTATCTTTCATGAAGTCATAGGACTCAGCATCTGCCTCATTAAGTGTCGAGTCTATCCCTGCACTTCCCTAAAAACCACTTTGAGTAGAAAGCACCAATACTTTTGGCTGAGTTTCCTCATTTTACAAGCCCTCTAAAAGGCTGTAAACTATTTGGTGATATCATCCCCTTCTGTGTATTTGGGGACAATCCCTTTGGGGATTTTAGAGTCAAAAGCTTTATCTTTTACCCTATTTATAATTCTGCTGCCACCGCAAATGGGTCTTAGGCCCATCTTAGCTCTCGCTTTTTCTATGTCTCCTGGTAGTTTCTGACATTCAGGATCCTCATCCTCAACTTCATCTGGGGTACAACTTGTAGTACTTCCAGTAGAGGTGCTGCCAGTAGGTGGGTTCACAGACTCATCACTGGCACCTGCATTCTCTGTGTTATTTGTATTACCATCCATTGCCATGGCTCTATCATGCTCGGCAAGTAGAGTCTGGAGATGGGCCTTTGTAGGCCTAGTCCCCATAGGAAGGTCCCATGCTGTGCAGAGACCCTTAAGTTGAGCCAACTTAAGTTTCCTGTAAGGACCCAGGTTGAGCGCCTGGGTAGTATCCTCTGTCTTGACATGGTATTAGATCAGTAGGGTCCTTTTTAGAAAGTTGGAAAAAAAATAATCTAGCAAACTATACTTTTGGAAGGCCTGTCTATGATAGTTTTAAAAATCTATTACAAACTGGGGACTTGACCAAGGCCCCAACAGTTAAAGTTTTAGAAATTTGGAAAAAAACGACAAAAATTGAAAAAATATTTTTTTACTAATGTCAATTGTGAATTTACTTTGTGGAGTCACTTATTGACCAAGTTGTATCAGCAAATGCAAAGTCTTGTATCCCACGCTAAACCACCAATGTATGAAGCTGGCTCTTTACATAGTGGCAAACACAAGGAGATGATGGACGGAGCGCTGAAACTTTTCAGACACTCACCCCAAGTCACAGATCTGGGTTGAATCCATAATCGTTCTTTAGCTCACTTCGCCACCTCAGTTCACACCCAGCTATATGCAAATCAGTCTTGACCCTGTGCCTCATGGGAACAGTCCAGCCCGAACTGCCAAGCCAGGTCTTCCCAGAACCGGAAACAAGCATCCTGGGACCAGTTTCGGGGTAACACCCCTCATCAGCTGGACTGTTCCCATGAGGCATGTGTTTGCTTTGTTCGCCCTAAGTTGGCAGGGTATGCCCAGACGTGGGTCCCAAACTCACTTTGCCACTGGATTCAAGCTAGCCTGGCTGATGAGGGCTGTTAGCCCGAAACCGGTCCCAGGATGCTTGTTTCCGGTTCAGGGAAGACCTGGCTTGGCAGTTCGGGCTGGACTGTTCCCATGAGGCACAGGGTCAAGGCTGATTTGCATATATCTGGGTCTGAACTGAGGTGGCGAAGTGAGCTAAAGAATGATGATGGATTCAACCCAGATCTGTGACTGGGGGGGTGAGTGTCAGAAAAGTTTCAGCGCTCCATCCATCATCTCCTTGTGTTTGCTTTGTTCGCCCTAAGTTGGCAGGGTATGCCCAGACGTGGGTCCCTTGCTCACTTTGCCACTGGATTCAAGCTAGCCTGGCTGATGAGGGCTGTTAGCCGGAAACCGGTCCCAGGATGCTTGTTTCCGGTTCAGGGAAGACATGGCTTGGCATTTCGGGCTGGACTGTTCCCATGAGGCACAGGGTCAAGACTGATTTGCATATAGCTGGGTCTGAACTGAGGTGGCGAAGTGAGCTAAAGAATGATGATGGATTCAACCCAGATCTGTGACGGGGGGGTGAGTGTCTGAAAAGTTTCAGCGCTCCGTCCATCATCTCCTTGTGTTTGCTTTGTCAAGAGGTGTGTTCCCCACTTAGCCATCCTGCTTGCAAGAGGTTAAAACAACTCAAGCCGGAGCAAGCATCGTTTCTGCCCTCAGAGAGCGCAGGCTCTAGCCTGCAGGGGGTCAGAAACCTGTCTGTGGTGGCAGGCTGGTCTACACCAGTCAGCCAGCGCACTAGTAGTCGGTAGGTTTTCAGGGGGCACCTCTAAGGTGCCCTCTGGGTGCATCTATTAATAAATCCATCACTGGAATCAGTGTTATGTTATGTTAAAATGTTTCTAAAGCGCTTGAATACCCATGGGTGTCTTGGCGCTGGTTGGATGGCAGTAAGGTGAGAGTAAATGGGCGACTAGAGGTTAAAAAGCCAGGTTTTTGTTAGCTTCCTAAAAATCAATAGTGTGGGGGCTGCTTTAATGTTCATATGCAAAAACAACAGTTGATGGACAGAATGCAGAACAATTAATGTCAATAGGCAGGCTGTTCCATAGAACCGGGGCTTCAGAGGTGAAACAACTGCCTCCCCATTTAAGTCTCTTAAAACTGGGGCGCGACACTGTCAGGGAATTTTTAGAGCGTAGATCTCGGTTTGGTATGTACCATGAGAGGGATTTTTTGAGGTAGCTGGGACCTAGATCATGCAAGGCTTTGTAGGTGTGGCATAATGCCTTGAATTTAATGCGGTTATTAACCGACAGCCAGTGAAGTTCCTTAATGGAGGTTGAAACTGGGTGGAACTTGGGCAGGTCGAAGATAAGCCTGGCTGCCGCATTCTGTACGCTCTGAAGTTTCTTCATATGTTGTTTTTGGAGCTTGATGAAGAGACCATTACAGTAATCTAGTTTTGCTAGGATTAGTAAGGAAACAACTGTTTTTCTGGTGGTTAGAGGAATAAAAGGAAGAATCTTTCTGATGATTCTCAGTGTTAAAACTGGCTGAGACAACTGAGCTAATATGTTTATTAAAATTCAGTTTGTCATCTAGTGTTATACCTAAGTTTTTTGCTTTTTGGACTGGGGTTGGGAGGGTTCCCAACTCTGCTGGCCAGCATGCTGGACTCCAAAATTGAGGTTTGTTACCAAAGAGTATCACCTCGGTTGTCTCTGAGTTCAATTTGAGACAATGCCTTCCCATCCAGCCACTAACAGCTCTCATACAGTTGTGAAACTGAGAGATGGTTACTTCTGTATTGTTAGCGGCTGACACCAAAATTTGGGTGTCGTCTGCATAAGATGTAGGGGAAAATCCAAAAGATCGAATCAAGGAGGCCAATTCTGAAACATAGACATTGAAGAGCAGAGGGCTTAGAGAGGATCCCTGGGGGACCCCGCACAGAAGTGAGAAGGAGTTAAATAAGAATTTTTCCAGCATGACTGAGTGACTTCTGTTGGTTAGAAATGATTGAAGTAGGGCCAGGGCTTTATCAGCAATGCCCAATTTGTTAAGACGGTTGACAAGAATGACATGATCAACCGTATCGAAGGCCGCCGACAAGTCCAGGAGAATGAATGCTGCAGAGCCTCCTTTGTCCAGGATAGTTCTTAATTCATCTATGGTTTTTATTAATGCCGTCTCGGTACTATGTTCGGCCCTGAAGCCGAACTGAGAGGGATCCAACAGATGATTATCCTGAATGAACTGTGTCAATTGTGTGTTGATCAGTTTTTCCACGAGTTTGGCTGGAAATGATAGCCTAGAGATAGGGCGGTAGTTGGCTGGGTTGTTAGGGTCTAGGTTGGGTTTCTTTAGGAGTGGTAAAATGGAGGCCCTTTCCCAAAGTAGAAGCACAAAACCTAGGCAATTAAAGGGTCATAAACAGACCTACAACAAGCACATTGATAAATATCAATCGACTCAGTGCAAAATGATTCAAGATAAAATCATCATTTATTGTTTATATATAAATGCATACTAAAATCATTTTAATGCAAATAGTTGAAACGTACTATGTAAGACAACATAGTCACAACAATATAAAATACATTTATACAAACAAATGAGGAATAATTGAACAAACAAAGTTCAAACACAAAACATAAACAGATAGACATAAAATAAATCATTCTTATTTTGAGACATAGTGGCTAGATGTAAAAGTAAATGGTCGACAAGTTTATGAGTCTACGCGCGTTTCGGCAATATACCGCCTTCTTCTGGACAGCCACAGAAAAACCAAGATGGATGTATTTAATAGGACCAAAATAGATGTTTGGACCTTAGGTAGGTGGATTACTTGTGATGTAATAAAAGGTCATGCGTATGGACGAGGTAAGGAAAACTTCAAACCCCAGATGATGTAGATACTAAAAATGTATATTGCATCTCAAAAGGATAAGAGAAAAGCGAGTAACCGGACACACCAAATATAATTCTCCAGGTCTTGAAGATGTGTATGATACCAATAAATGGAGTTCTTTATTGAAAATGATGTTCAAAAGTCGTCACGATAACAGTAAATAGGGCAGGACTACAGGATGATCCCAACAGGAGAAACAGGATTCAGACGAGGGATTCTCTTCGAATGGCGTGGTTCCCGGACCCTTTTCCAAAGATCAGGAAAAATACCGGTGCTAAACATCCCATTGAAGATGCTAGCTAGGAATGTGGCAATCGGAGCCAAAATCTGTTTTAATATGGAGGGAGGGCATGGGTCATACGGTGATCCTGACTTAGTGGAATTAAGTAAGTGAAAGACATCTACATGGGTGGTAGATGTAAATTGATTGAGGTTGGAGGGAGGACTTGTACTTGCTGCAACTTGGACATTCGTGGAGCCAGCGCTAGTGCTGATATCACAGGAGGCAGAGAATTGATTGTAGATTTGTTCTACTTTGTTGCGAAAATGTGAGGCAATTTCCTCACAAAAAGATTGACTAATGTTATTACTTTTCGTTTCTGGGAGTTTAGTTAGTTTATTTATGACCTGAAAGAGTTCTTTGGTGGAGTTCTTTGACGCTTCTATTTGCTGTGTAAAAAAGGATGACTTTTCCCTGATGATGGCTACTTTATAGTTGGTCAGGGAGTTTTTATATATTAGTTTGTCAGCGGAATTGTAGTTTGATCTCCAAATCCTTTCCAGTTTTCTACATTTCTGTTTTTGGAGCCGAAGGGTGTCTGAAAACCAAGGTGCGGATTTTTTAAGTTTGTGTATATTGCCGCATTTGTTTGGGACCGCTTTCGAGATGGCCGATTTAAGCCACTTGGTGTAGGCAGCTGTGGCTTGATTCGGGTCGGGCAGCTGGGGAAGCGAAGCCCGAGACAGGTGTTGTTCTAGTGTCTGTTTATTAATACGACATGTTTGATACCAAACATCCGTAGTTTTAGTGAAGTCATCATGTAGCTGGGGAACTCTTAAACACCAGTGTCCAGCACATGCTCTTAAAATGGCTTCTCTGTTCACTTGTTATATATCTAAGAATCGACTCAGATATCACAAGGGCATATCTGCTCATGGAGATATGTCCACACATGTAGTATAGTGCACCCTGCCTTACGGCTGTAAGGGCTACTGTAGGGGTGACTTACCTATACTGCATGCAGTGTCTGCAGGCAGGGCACACTGGAGGTGTGCCATGTCGTGTTTTCACTTTTCTCTGCACCATGGCACAAAGTCTGCAATGGCAATTTGCATGTTGGTGTGGAGGGGTCCCTTTAGGATGTCACAATACATGCTGCAGCACTTGGGGATCCTATTTAGCCTCCTTGCCCTAGGTATCTGGGGTACCATTTACAAGAGACTTACATTGAGTGTTAAAAGTATTGCCAATTGGGAAAACAATTGTACAGTTTTTGGGAAAGAGATCATATACTGGAGACCTGGATAGCAGGAATGCAGTGCACTTCTGTCAAGATTGCATCAGATATCAATCAAAAAGTGGGGGTGACCATGTCAAAAAGTGGCACTTCCTACAGTTGCAGCTTCGCACGTCAAGCGGCAAGGAGCTTGAGGGAGAGCTCCCTAAAGACTTTGGGGTGCATGGTACGCAGTTGTAGCAGGTGCTGCTGTCGGTGTCGTGCTCAAGGCAAAAGAGGCAAACAAGATGTGGGCCTGCGACCAACATCTGTCAGTGACAGGTGCCACAGGGCTTGAAGCTGCTTTTCTAGTGGACTTCCTGCCACACCAGGAGAAGAATCCTAAAAAAGCAAAGTTCGACAAAAAGTGGGGGGGGGGGAGGGGGTTCCTCTCTCCAGATCAGCGCTGACTGGCATGGTAAGAAAGGAACTGACGTCAACACACTGGAATGACATATATACACATATATATATATATATATATATATTACTCCACACGCCCAATAGTTCCGACAGCGTAAACAGGAGAGCACGCACAGGTCCTTACTTAAAGTTACTTTATTCGTGCAAAAACCCCCTCCCCCCCCCCGCACTGACAGACGCGTTTCGGCAATCTGCCTTCCTCGATGTCAGTGGGACCAAGTGTAAGACACCATTTTAAAGTGCAAAACGTGCATTACGTGGATTGAAAGAAACATAGAAATAAAAGATGGCTTAGTACAGATACTACTTAATGCAGAATACATGGCAGCCAACTTTGTACCTGCTCCAGAGTCCAACAAGTTAATGCAAAAAACAGTACTCCATTGTTGTGTATCAATCTATACAACTATTTACAAGTGGTTAAAAACACATTTCATAGTCGAAAGATCCAATACTAATAATAATATATGTTTCTAAATAATACACATTTATATTGGGGATCGTTCTATGAAAGAGGTAAGTGTTGGAAAAACGGCGGCTTGTGGCGGAGGTAAATACCTCATAACCACTTCATACCATGAATATTGTTGCCACTTTAAAAACCACTATGAGTACTGGCAAATTGACAAAATTGCGCCCTGAATGGGCAAACCAATATAACGGAATACGTGAAGGAAAAAGAGATTAAAAAAACCTAGAAACAATTCATTCATAGGGTTGTTACAGGGTTTAGGAATACACAATAGATAATCATCTCATTTTAAAAAAGAACAGTAAGATAAAAGACCGGGGCAGACGATGTAATAACCCCCAGTTATTCCAGGTGAGCCCATAATTCCTCATCGATGTTGAGGCCTAGGGGGGGTTCTAGTTTGGAGATCAATTATGTGTTTGGATTCTAGGGCCCTCAGAGCTCTAGTCCTATCTCCCCCTCTTTCGTTCTTTGGAACCTGATCAATACAAAAGAACTTTAGTTGTTTACAGTCACTATTGTGCAAATGTTCAAAATGGCGAGCCGTGGAATAGGTCAGATCTTTCTTGGTGATGGCTCGCATATGCTCCAGTATACGTTTCTTTGCTGGATGGATAGTACTGCCCACGTATCTTTTTGGGCAGGGACATTCTAAAACATATACAGTGTATTCTGAGTTGCAATTCAAAAGCCGATTGATGTTTCTTGTTTTTCTTGTCATAGTCCCACTTTCCAAAGTTACGTAATCCAGTACTTTATGACTGTATTTACAAGCCTTACAATTCAGGCATGTGAAAAACCGTCTCACCATATTGGTTTGTGATACTGGTGATTGGAGGTGGCTATGTACAAGGTGATCGCCTATGGATTTGCTACGTCTATATGTAATCAGCGGGTATACTGGAATTGCTTTTTTTAGGATGGTATCCGTTTGAACAATATGCCAATTTAAAAAAAAATTTGGACCACTTCTGGAGATTTGACATAACGTGTGATCATTTTAACTGGAGTGACCGTAGGCACAGTTTCAGATTTAGTAAGTTTTGATATCAATAGTTGCAATCTGTCAATTTTGTCTGTTTTCAGAGAAGCCTGATGCAAAATGCCCGGGGAGTATCCTCTGTTTTTGAACCTCTGAAAGGCCTCTTCTCTTGCCTAATCATATTCTCTTGAGGTAGTACAATTTCTTTTTAAACGGAGGAGTTCCCCGTAGGGGATGTTGTTAACCATACTCCTCGGATGGGCACTTCTAGCATGGGGCAAAGCATTTCCCGCTGTGGGTTTTCTATATAGGCGAGTCAAAATTTTAGAATTCTCTATATAGACCTGTACATCTAAGTAGCAGACACTGGTGTTACTGATTTGACCACTAAATTTCAGGTTGAGATTGTTACAATTCAAGAAAGCAACATATTCCTCTGCAGCTAGACGGCTGCCATTCCACACGATGAACAAGTCATCAATCTAGCGGGCCCATAATACGATGTGGTCCATCCATCGCTCGGGGACATCCCTCCAGGCCACGTGCTTCTCCCACCAGCCTACGAAAAGATTCGCATAGCTGAGGGCGAAGCACGTGCCCATCGCCGACCCACGCTGCTGCTTATAGAGTTGGCCTGAGAAGATGATGTTATTTTCAAGGCAAAAAGTAAGCATTGCCAAGAGCATCTCATTATGCTTGCTGTATTTCAGGGGTCGCTTATTTAGGAACCACTTGACAGCCTCCACACCATCCTTATGATTAATACATGTGTAGAGGCTGGCGATGTCTAAAGTAATGAGAAGCATGTCTTCCTCCCAGGTGACGCCCTCAATAGTTCTCAAAAAATCACCGGTGTCTTTTATATAAGAGCTGAGATCTCTGACCCACGGTGCCAAGAAAAAATCTATATAGGTGGAACAATTCTCTAATAGACTATTGATAGAGGCGACAATAGGTCTCCCTGGTGGTCTGCTGGCATTTTTATGGATTTTGGGGAGGTGATAGAATGTGGGGATTACAGGATATTCACAGAGTAAAAAATTATACTCATCTGTGTCAATCATACCCCCCCTCCCTCCATGTCATTAAGAGGTGATGAAAAGTCTTAATACAATTTGCATAAACAGTTCTATACGTTGGCAAATAGCAATCTTTGTCACCCAATTGATTTAAGGCTTCTGTAACATAGTGTTCCTGAGAAAAGACAACAATGTTACCACCCTTGTCTGAGGGCTTTATTACTATTGAATCATCATTTCTAAGTGATTGAATAGCTTGCCATTGTTCAATTGGAATATTATAGTCCTTGATTTTTTTTATTAAGTTTGTCATTTCTTAGTTTCTTCAAATCAGTGACAACAGCGTCACTGAAGACGTCGATTGCATCAAAAGCTGTTTGAGGTATTCTTCTCGACTTTCTCTTCAGGCCACTTTTACCGCCTATCTGTGTAATGCCCGCTATCTCTAGAGCATTGTCGTTAACTGGCTGTTGGTAAATATCAGTACCTGATTCAGAGGTCTCCAAGAGTTGCAAAATCAATAGGGTGTCTAAATCAGAGCCAACAAGTAAATCCATATCATTCTCAGAACCAATCTCTTGATTTGGAGTCATGTGAGGACGCAACATATGAATTTTCTGCAGCTTCAGTTTTCGTGTATATTTGAACAAGTCCACTCTAGTTTCTACAAAGTCGAAATCAGCAGTGGGGGGCAGAAAGTTAATCCTAATTGTAGCACTTGTGTTTCTGCGTCACTAAGCACTCTGTCCGAGAGGTTGATGACTGTTTTGGTTGTTACCATCTGCCTCGCTTTCCCTTGCTCCAGGTGATTCTGGGAGATGGTGCCTCTTCTACCTCTTTTCTTGCCCCTTCTCGTTTTTCGCTTCTTTTTGACTGCTGCGCTGGTGGATGCGTTCGTTGCGCCGGTCTTTGGCGATTTTCTCGAATTTGTATTCTTGAAAATAAGTGGACCCTGTAGCTGAATCTCTGTCCTCTGCAGTTGTTTGTTCTCCTTCCGAAACTTCCACCTCTGACTCCGAAGTATCTTTGTTGCTTACTATCCCTGTTTTCTGTTGGTTCAGATTTTTTCTAGGGATATCATATTTACGGGCAAATGTTAGAACACGCCCAGAGAGATAGTCCTGTTCGTCCCGTTGGAACTTTGTATATATTTAGGCATTGCGCATGTCACTTCTGGCACGGACGACACGGACGATGCAACGCGAAGCCCAACAATGCCAGCTACTGGTGCGCAGGGGTACAAAAAAATTCCAGATACAGTCTGACTCCTGGGGTTAATTCAAGGGTAAAGAATCTGCCGCTAGAAGTGTCTATCAGATAGCCAGTCTCATCACAGCAAATGAGACACTCGCTTCTGCTGGTGGTCCATGGAGAAAGCACAACCCAGTATCCAGGGAAGTGTGTAACCCACTGGCATCCTGTAAATCTGGGTACAAATGGTCATCATCATAATACTGGGGGAAATACTGCCTGTTGTCACCACTCACTCCCAAAAGCTGGTTAGAGATGATCAGAGTTCAAACCTAAAAGTTGCTGGAGTGCCAAGGTGCAGCTTCATGTCATGGTTCTGAGCACTAATCTGTTTACGGCATACAATCCTGTGGGAGTGAGGTGAGTTCGCAGAAGCTGGATCTGAACTCTTCTGCCTCTGATAACTGTCTCAGTCTAAGGGCCAAAAGGCGCTTGAAAACTAAAACAGGGGAATGGGACAGAGGGCGAAGCCTTCAATTGGCCTACTGCTGGTCCAGGTATGGAAATAAGTTCCTTCCATCACTGAGTGTTGCACTGTCTGAACTCGTCCTGGTCAGCACTGTAGCAAGTGTGTGTATAGATATCAGAGATTAGTTGGTGTACATGTACTGGAGTCCTAGCCTACTTCTGCCTAATCCAATTATATTCTTTCCCTCACCACTGCCTTTTTCCCATGAAAGGATTGTAAACATGGGGACAGAGTTGATGCCATGGCGCTATATATCTATGGGGAAAGATGTTATGTTATGTTACTTGGCACTTGTAAAGCGCACAGCTACTCCACAGAGTGTCTCGGCGCTAAGAAGGACCCAGAGACAGAAACAGAAACACAGACCAACATGAAGATCTCTGCTGATGTTGGAAAAACCAGGTTTTTAGATTTCTCCTAAAACTAAGGAGATCCTGTACCGGTCTTAAGGAAAGCGGCAGGCTGTTCCAAAGCTGTGAGGCCACCACCTGAAAGGAGCGGCCCCCCCATGCGAGAGCGAGAGAATTTTGGCACCGTCGACAGCCGCTGGGTAGAGGATCTCAGGGTTTTAAGAGGAGCATAATGTTGAATTCTGTTCCTGATGTAGGGGGCCCGTATTTTGTGAAAAGCCTTAAAGGCCAGGACTAGGGCTTTAAAGTGTATCCTCTTTCGCACCGTGATCCAATGCAAGGATATCAGGTGAGGGGTCATATGTGTCCTCAGGCCTACCATAAGTATAGCACGTGCCGCAGCATTTTGTACCACCTGCAGGCAGCCTAATAGATAATCTGGGGGGCCTAAGTACAGAACATTGACATAAACCAGCCTGGATGTGATTAAGGCCTGGACTACAGTTTTCCTGTGAGGAACTGGTAAGAGAGGAAGAAAATTCCTCAACATTTTAAGTAGTCCGAAGCATGTCCCGGCCACAGTTTGGACCTGAGACTTCATGGACATGTCCGCGGCCAGTTTTACTCCAAGATTTTTCACAGTGGTGACTGAGCTGACTGGGGGGGGACATATGCTGAGGCCACCACTGGCACCATTCCTCTCCCGGCTTATGCCTGAAAAAAATGATTTCTGATTTTTCGGAATTACACATCAACTGGTTCTGTCTGAACCAGGCGAACACCTTCGACAGGCAAGCATTTATCTTGCTTCCTCTCAGCAAACTGTCTTTCTCACACGTGAACAGCAGCTGAGTGTCGTCGGCGTAGGATATTACTTTGGCGCCGCATTCCTCTGCCAGAAGTGCCAGAGGTGCCATGTACACATTAAACAGGGACGGGCTCAGAATAGATCCTTGTGGGACTCCTACTTTCATGGAGGGGATGAGGGCCGAAAAGGGAGGGGCCCATACTGTTTGCTGGCGGTCTTCCAAAAATGAAGTAAACCACCGAAGTACCGTGCCTCCAATGCCACAGGCCTGGAGTCTGTGCAGGAGTAAATCATGGGGCACGGTATCAAAAGCCGCGGAGAGGTCTAATAGTATCAGTACAGCTTTACCTCCTCTATAGAGTGTTCTTTTTATTGTTTCCGAAATTTCCAGTAGAGCTGTCTCCGTACTAAAGTTGGTAAAGTTGGCTCTAAACCCTGATTGACTTGGGTGTAGTACATGATTGGCCTCTACAAAATCGGTGATAACAGTGTTTACATATTTCTCCAAAGCCTTTGACAGGAAAGGTAGCAGCGATATAGGCCTGTAATTGCTTACTACAGTAGGATCTGCCGAGGGTTTCTTTAGAAGTGGTAGAATTTTCCCATCTTTCCAACTGATAGGCATAGTTCCCTCGGACAGCGAAAGGTTTATAACCGAGTTGACCACAGGGTTAATCACCTCGGCTATAGATGCGGGTACTTTCGCAGGGCAAGGGTCCGAAGGGGAACCGGATTTAAGTGCTTTCATGATTTTGAGTGATTTGGCCAACGAGATGGGGAGAAACTGCAGGAGAGCCCCTTCTGAGATAGGAGCATCAGGGGTGGACAGACCTGTGTTACCATCCGTTGCATGAGGTAGCTCCCCGAAAGAATCTTAAATAGTTGTAATTTTATTATGGAAATGTTTCGCAATCTGGATGGTCCATTCCTGAGTGGGGGTGAAACGGCTATTTATACCATTCGGGCTGGAAAAATCTTTTACAATTTGAAAGAGTTCTTTGCTACTGTTTCCAGCCTGTTCAATTTTTGTAGACAGGAAGATTTGTTTTTGCTCACGGACTTTAGCGTAATGTGCTTTTAACGCTAGTTTATAGGTAATTTTATTCATGGGGTTAAAATTCTTCCTCCATATCCTCTTTAGATGCTTGCATGTACTTTTACTTTTTCTAAGGGCCTCCGTAAACCACGGGGCTGAGGCTCTACAAGATTTAGCTGCTCTTGTTTTGGGAGGGGCTAGTTTCATGCAGCGCTCCAGGAGCCAGTTTTCAAGAGAGCGTACGTTGTTCTCTAGGTTTCCACTGACAGTGATAGGATGTTGCCTAAGTGAATTAGCTAATGCCTCCGAAGTGAGCTGATCGAAAGACCTAAAACAGCTCACCCGCGGCTTACCGAATGATTGAGGCCTTCCTAATTCCTTGTGTACTTTAAAAGTGAGTAAAAAGTGATCAGACCAGATCATGGGGAGGGGTGCAACTATTTAAATCCTAACAGTCGAAAAGATCTGGTCTAGAATGTGACCTTTATCATGGGTGGGGAGTGAGACAAAGATTCAAATTAAGGATGCTTAGGGATTCGTACAACCTCATGGGCTCGGGGTCAGTAGATTGGTCCATGTGGATGTTAAAATCACCAAGTACCACGCAATCACTATTGTTTGTTATGATATATCCCCTCTCCCTCGCATTTTTTGCTAGTAACCATGTCTTTCTTTCTAGATTATGACTTTTAGTTTGCTGAGCAGGAATTGGTTAGACTTCTTTGAAACCTTCACTTTTGACTTTGTGATCAAATGTTCAAATAGGTAAAAATCCTTCAGGTAGAGACACAGATTCCTCACATTTCGAATATTCCCCAGACGTCAGATTAGATCCAGAAAATCTCAAGCTGCAGAAGTGATACGCAGCACCCTATATAGGTGGCACTGATGCACGCTATCAGTTTCTTTCTAAGGTATCCGTGCCGGCAGACACAGAGTCCAATCCAGATTAGTAGTGGTCAGTATGCAGAACTCCAATGGGAACCTTTTTTTGTTGTTGTTTTAAATCTTTTTATTGTATTTCCAAGAGTACAAAAGCAATACGTCCTCTCCAACGTGAAGGTGACTCCATAATATAACAACAAACATGTGATTGTGCAATTTGCTCATGAATCGTACAGTCGGGCATCGCATATTATACAGCTACATTCATAGTTGACAGCAAGATATAAAAGTATACAATAACATCACTCCATCTCAATAGGCACAGTGTCCTGAGTTTGCGATCTAAGGTATTGGCGTAGAGGTTCCCATATATCTTTGGGTCTGGAGGAGGTTGGAAGTTCTTCTGCATACAATTCCAGGTTTTCCCTGCAGTACACCAGGGGGCATATTCTCAAGGAGCCATCGCCGAGTTAACGGCACTTTATCACAGCCAAAGTTGCGATAAACACATCGCCCCATTCACAAGCTGGTGTGAACAGCCCATAACACCAGTTTACCCGCGATAGCAGCCGCAAAAAACATCACCACAGATGACCCCGGCAACTATCGCTAATGAGATGCAGAGTAGGCGTACCCGTGCAAAAAGCCGCGAAAACACCACTCCGCAACATTCTCAAGGACCAGCCAGATCTGCGAAAAGACCACAAACCATGCGATAATGCGTGTTAGCAGCAGAAAATTAACACCTGCTCTGACCTGGTGTAAAGTCGGATGGCAGCCTGCACCACAAAAGGGAGCCCAGCCCACAGCCACACCTGAAGAACAACAGATGCCATGGAGCCACTCACCATGCACCCCGGAGCCCCGAGAGGGCAACAACACCCACCACCCCACCCCCGGACACCCACCGCCCCTCCCGCTGGACCAACACTGAGGCAGCGCAGACAAAGACAGCGACCCTCCGAAAATGCACCAACCTCACAGACCCGACAGCATAGTATGTCATTGCCCACTATATGCCCAAAGGGACAACCCTCCTCCGCATCCTGACCACCATAGCCCACAGGCTGACAGTACCAACGCAGCGGACAACCAACAGCCCACCGCAGACAAAGCTGCTGGCCGTGCTGCACGTGTTGGCCTCTGGTACCCTCCAACCAACCTCCGCCTGAGATGGAGGAGTCACTCAGCCTGGCCAATCCGAGTCCCCCACAATGGTCATGGATGACACCATCAGCTTGGTACCCCACTATCTATACCTCACACACACTGTGCAGGAACAGCCGGAGACCAAGCAAGGCGTGTACGCCACAGCTGGCTTTCCGCACGTGTCAGGGGGCAATTGACTGCACACGTCCTACTAGTGGCCCCTGGCGACACTGTACACAATAAGCGCAACAGAAAGCGCACGTATCCCACCAATGTGCAGGCAATAGTGGACCAGCATGGAATCTCCGCCAACGACGTCGCCAACCACCCAGGCAGTGTGCATGATACCTGCACCTCCCGACAGTCCATCATCAACCTGTGCCACCAGGATGGCACCCACGGAAATGCACTGCTCGTTGGCCAATACCAAATGCACACACCACACACCTCAACTCCACAATCATGCAACACACAACACAGGAAATGCACACGTCACAAGCTCACATACAACATGCACACCCACCAGACACGACAGCACAACTCACTGTGGAAACCTGGGCCAGCCATGTACATGAGCCATCAACGGCATGGCACCTCGGACACACAATAGCAGAATGTCGGAAGAGGTGGGGACCAGGCATGTGCGAAGGAGGCAAGGGACCGATGAATGACAATGTACACAATGCCAATTGTGGCGTGGATGTGCTGGCCAGACTGCAGTATGCAGACCACACACCTATCCATATCGACACACACCGTTGGTGTGTGGAGTGTAGTGGACAGTGGACACAACCATGTCACCCCAGCCAGTGGGGAAGTCGCGGAAATGTAGCTTGTGATGTCCCCCCCGTAAGCATGAGCGGAGTGGGCTGGCCCGGCGTACGCCAGGCCAGCGTAGGGGTGTGAATAAAAGGCACGTAACCCTGGGCGTGGTCCTCTTCCGGAATGCCCAACGTCTCTGCCAGGGCAGCGCCCCTCACCCCGCCACGAGGCCGACGCCGTGAGCGGTGTTGCCAGAGATCCTGTGTGCCTGCTGCACCCCGGGACGCAGGTCCCCGAATCAGTCCTGCCCGCCCCTGCGCACCCAGGCCTCAATGCCCACCTTCCGACACCGGTGTGTGTCAATGAGGGCCCACCACGTGCCAGTGCAATCTCCAAGCCCGAGGCCTGCGACCTTGGCAGCCTCCACAGACCATCACGGCCTCCGCAACACAGGCCCGCAGTATTCCTTTCACGTTGACGTACTCCACCGGCATGCACAGCGGACAAGTAGGTCACACATTTGGAACTGAGGCTTGATTACACCATGGCAGAGTACATAAATCATGGCTGAGTGTATGTCACTAATCACCCTTCGATGTGGTGCCAACAGGTCTTAGTGTTACATCACAGCAGCAAGATTCTGTGGGCCCACGCGGACTACTACTCTCGGCCTACGCTGCGCTCGAGTAGGTCACAGAATTGGAACTGAACATCGATTATTCAAAGGCAGAGTACGAATCATTGCACGCAAGGAGGATGACACGTTGCATTTAGGAGGAAGAAAGGAGCATCATTACGGAGGTGATCGAACATTACCGACAACTGCCCTGATGTCACTAACTCTGTGCATCGCGAGCCTACGACACGTGGCTGTGGCCCACTGCTGACCGCTGCCTCCGGCCTACACTGCGGTCCAGTAGGCCATAGAGTCTTGAATCGTCAATGCCGGAGTTCATATCAGTGTACCGGCATCATCGCAGACTGCATCCCGTCTCAGCCCCGGTGCCACTAAGTCTGTTCCCCGACATTCATGGACACTCTCTGGTCGTACATTGGTGGCGTTTGAGTCTATGGACTAGGGGGTAGTTTTCATTCTCATGCAGCCGATACCGAATGGGTGGTGGAAATGAGGCAGTCGCTTTCCACTCCTCCATTTGCTGCTTCCGGATAGCTTCTGCCCTCTGCATCATGCCCTGGAAGAACACCTTCCACTGTCCCCTGAAACACTCCGCAACATTCACCTTCGACATCGACGAGGACCCGCTCAGTCTGCGTGGCACTACCTCAGTGGACCACAAGTCACCGTCCCGTGGTGACTTGCGCCTGCCGCTGTGCACCCAGGGCCACTAACTCTGTGCAGCTCAAGTCAGGGACCCTGTCTGAATGAATATTGGATGACCTCTGTGACAGTGGTCTTGGGGTCATCGATGCCATGTGCATGTGGCCTTGCGCTGTCCGCTGCCTCCGGCCTCAACTGCGGACCACCAGGGCTCACACATCAAATCGAGTCCTGACCGGCCTGGACGTCACATCACCGCAGGAGGCACACGCCACCATCGCCAGGGCCAACTCCAACCATCATCTGCCAGAGTCGAAACAGTGGTACTGGCAGACTAACGGAGTTGCTCAGACCTGTCGTGGATGCAATCATCTGCCTGATCCCCTGATCAGCACTGCAGGTGCCACTGACTCAGTGCACCGCAACCAATGGACCGTTACTGACTGAGTTTTGTGCTGTGGAGATGTTGCGCAGCAATGTCACCTCAGGCAGTGTGGGAGACCTGGGACGTTGATGAGGAAGTTGATGCAGGTCTAACACACCCCACTGCATCTGCATCAGGAATATCCCGAATGGACACAATCCTAGTCATTTTCATCACATTAGTGCGGTCAGCTCTAGTGCCCCAACCTCAGTGCACTGCAACTCACGGACATTGCTGTTTGTATGTTGGGTGACCTCTGTACTTGCTCCGGCTCCCTCCATGTTGCTCAGCAGTTGACTGTTATGCAGGTGTTTTCTGTTTCCATTGCACTGGTGTCCACTGTTCAAGTTGTTGCCAGCACCAAGCACTCCGTGCGGGCTGGCTTGTGCTCACCTCACACACATCCAGCACAGGCGTCACTGTACATGTGGCCCTGCCAATAAAGGGGCCGGGCGCAAGTGCCCGTAGCCAGTTAAACAATGTCTGCGTGTGTCTCTATGGGAGTGTGGGTCTCCTTTGTGGGGTGTAGGTGGTCCCTGAAGGGTAATTGACACCCACGTATGTGATCTAGTTCGCCTTCTATGGGTTCGGACCACACCCGCACCTGTTCGGCCACCTCCTTTTGGCGTTCTGACACCTGGCATTGGGGTGCCATGTGTGGGTGGGTGAAGTGTTGTGGGCCAGCCGTGCTTGCGTGTGCTTCATGCTGTGTGGTCTGTTGCAGGGGCTGGGTTCTCCTCCAAGTAGCTTGTCTGCCCTGGTCCAGGTGGTGGGTTGCGTGGGATGTCCATGGGCTGTTGTAGGGCATGGGTGTCGAAGGTGTGTTGGTCGTGTCCTGCATCACTGATGGGTTGTCTGGTCTGACCTGCTGGAGGTGTTGTTTGTCCCTCTGCAATGTGAAGGGGAGATGCATGTTGACATTGTGTTGACATTTATGTTGGCGCATTGTTCTTGTAGACATGCAGACTGTGTGACAATGTACATTGTGACTGTATGGGCGGTGCTGGCAATTTGAGGGGGGACAGTGGACATTTGGACTACAGGACTGTTGTGAGGTTGTACCCGTACATATGCATCTCAGTTCCCTGCTCTGTCAAATGTGATTGGCCTGTTTCTGCGCATGGGCGGACCCAGTTGTGTCCCCTGTGCTGCAGTGTCGGTGTTGCACTTTGTGCCACATTGACATGGGATGTGCTGTGATTGCCATGTGTGTGTGCTGCAGTGTGCCACGGGGATGGGGGACATGACCCTGGGTTATTGTGGGTGTGGAGTGTGCTACACATCGTTGTGCATGTGTGCCATTGTGCCCATCTCCCCCCGTCCCCCCAGGACCTGTTCATTACTCACACCGTTGTTGTTGTGTCAGGTCCTCTCGAGCTGTGTCCATACTCCCACCTCCTTGCATCGTCTCCACACTGATGACTGGCCTCCATTTCCTCCTGTGGCGCGGACTCCCACCTCCTTGTCGCCGTTGCTGCCTTCCTGTTGGCAGCGGCTTTGGGCCTGGTTTAGGTTTTCACGTCATGCCAGCGTCTCTTGGCCTCCTCGGCACTCCGGCTGCATTCAAGGTGGTCTGAATGTGGCTCAGTTGCTGGTAGTGTTCTGTCACATCCGTGACGCTGGTCTTGTTTTCCTACGGACTGCACCCAGTCTTCCTCTCCCTCTTCTCCTTGGCCTTCCCCGACCCCGTTGGTCCTTGCTGGTGGTCTGTGGGGTTCGCGTGGCCTCTGCGCTGGGTCAGGGTGCATCCATGTTGCTACGCACTTTGGATTGTTTCTGGTGTGTTTTTGTTGCTTCTATGGTGCATTTTCCCGCCAGACGCGTGGGATTTGCAGGCCTGCCGCTGGTTTTCGCTGCTTTTTGTATCGCGATCGGCCTCATCGCAGCTTTTTTGGCGTTCGTTTCGCATTTTTGCGGCGTGGCTTTGATTTTAACGCGGTCAGTTGGCGCGTTATCTGGAGACTATCGCATGGTACCGCCGTGTTGTGAATACTTGGTTAACACAGCGTAAATGTCCCGCGATAGACTGCGATGTTGAGGGTTGCGTTAAGTCGAAATAGGCAGTTGCGTACTCCTAATAGATCACCTCAGACTGAGAGAAATCAAAGCACTTCAAACACAAGTGGGCAATATGTCACAGGACATTCTAAGCACACTGCAAGGTATGGAATAAATACTAGAAATTACTGTAGGCACTCACTCCAAAGTCGAGCTCATCCAAAAATTAGTGCATAATATTCAAGGAAAGAGTAGCGAGACAGCCATGCCATTATCAAATAGGCATAATCGACCAATACAGAAATCTTAAATATTTATCGGACAATGAAACCAAAACCCTACTCTGGTCATACGAGTCTAAAACCAGCAGCAGAGGTGAGGAAATTAAATCAGTCCCGATCGATGCAAATAGAACGTCCTGGCCTAAGAATAGAAAACCTAACCTTAACAACCTACAACAAGTCCAGCTAACTGCCAATACTCAAGAGATGAACTCTAGTAGCTCAGGGAAACCACTGCTATGCCTACTGCTCAACTGTAGGTCCGCAGCAAAACATGCCTCAGACATCGCTGCCCTCATCGTTAACCAGGAAGCTGAAGTGACAATCCTAACAGAAACATGGCTTACGGAATCCTCTTCCCCATTCATGGATCTACTGGTGCCCCCTCATTATAACATTGTGAGATTAGACAGACTAAAAAAGACAGGAGGCGGTATAGCCTGCATACACCGATCGAATATAGAGGTCAGCCAAATACAATCCGACCCTCTCGAATCCTGTGAATACCTCGGCCTCGGTATAAAAACGGCAGATAATCAAAGGTGCAACCTGCATGCGCCTTACCATCCACCAGGCAATAATGCTACTTTCATAGACCAGTTAATGGAGATCATCACGGCTAACTCAAACAGTCACACTAATAACATATTCCTAGGCGACTTTAATTTACACTGGGACGACAATAATGACAAACAGGTCAACGCACTTAAAGACTTTTTAACAGATCTAAACCTTACTCAAGCCTGCACACAGCCAACACACTCGAAAGGGGCAACCTTAGACTGGGTAATCTCGAGAATCAAGGATATTACAATCCAATCAATTGTTCCGACCAATCGCAAGGATCACCATGCCATAACCTTCCTGATACACACCATAATAAAGAACAAGACCGCGCAACCTGTCAAAGTTAAAAAGTGGACTCGGGACACCAAAGACCCTAATATTGAGCTACTAGTAGCAAGATGTGAGAAGGATCTAAATCTGCCTAACAACTTGAAAAGAGTCTCAGAGAAAGATAAAAATCCATGGTTTAATGGGACACTGAATGAAGATGGGCGGAAACTGAGACTTGCAGAAAGAAAATGGAGACAGCACCCATCATCCCCCAGCTGAAAACTCTCAGAAAAATCAGAAACGAGTACAACAAAAGGGTCCTCAATTCCAAAAGGAATTCTTTAGATTGGAACTGGATAACGCCAAAAACAGACCACGGAAACTATTCGAGATGTTAAAGCAACAGTCCAATAAGTTGGCCAAATCTGCCCAAGAAACTACTAAAACTCAACTGAGCTGCGAGGAATTCTCAACATTCTTCACTGACAAGGCCAACACGCTAGAAAGAGAGCTCAGGATGGCAGCCGACAACCTCTCCAGCCAACTACCACCACTGAACAATGCTACTACAACAAACGATCATGATAGGTCGAAAAACAATGCACAATGGGCAACCTTCAAGTTATACGACCAGAATACCATTGCCAAAACTCTCGCGGATATCAAACCTAATAACCACTACAATGACCCCCTCCCCTCTAAATGCCTAAAAAGAATCAACCATGTCGTCGTCCCAATATGGACAAAAATAATAAATGCCTCACTATCTCAAGGGATCCTACCAGAGAGCCTAAAAACAGGTCAAGTCCTCCCCATCATCAAAAAACCTACAGCGGACCCGGCAGAGCCAAATAACTATCGCCCAGTAACCAATATTCCATTACTTGCCAAACTAATTGAGAAATGTGTGCAAAATCAACTGAGCAATCACATCGCTAATTTCAAGCTGTTGGACGACTGCCAATCGGGATTTAGACCAGGCCACAGTACGGAAACAGCAATCTTACATATAGTGGATGATGCGCTACAGGCCCTAGATCACAATTAAACATGTCTACTAGTCCTTCTTGACCTGTCTGCATTTGACACGGTAAATCATGAAAAATTGCTAACCAGGCTTCAAGACAGGATGGGGCTATCTGGAAATGTTCGGAAATGGTTTGAATCCTTCCTTCAGAACAGAACACAAAGATTCCTGGTCAACCAGACGCTATCCCCATCATACCCGAATTCGATTGGAGTCCCGCAAGGATCAACATTATCTCCATCACTATTCAACCTATATGTCGAACCCCTTACAGAAATTCTCCGAGACGCAAACATATCCTATCACATGTACGCAGATGACACTCAGATCTACATCAAGATCGCGTCACTGGAAGACATCAAGATAATGAATGAGGCCTTAAAAGTGTCATTACACTGGTTAACTAGCAATCATCTGAAACTAAATGCACAAAAAATGGAATTCCTATTAATATAGCCACCAAAGAACCCAACAGATGTGAAGGAATGGACCAAACTGATCACAGCACTAAACTGCACCCCTACTCTAGTTGACTCAACTAAATCACTGGGAATCACGCTTGATAAGAACCTTGACATGAAAGCCCACATCAAATCAATGGCAAAAAGTGCCCGGTTTCACCTGAACTATATTAGAAAAGTGAAACCACTCATTACTACGGCAGACCTCAAATTGGCAGTCCAGTCCTTAGTTATTTCAAGGATTGAATATGGATGTACAATTCTAGCAGGTCTATCAAAAATTTCCACAGCACCACTAAAAGCATGTCTCAATGCGGCCGCAAGACTCATTACTGGGTCTAGAAAATACGACCATATCTCCCCACACCTGAAAGCATTAAACTGGTTACCATATGAAGCCAGAATTCAACTTAAGCTGGCTTGTATTACCCACAAAGCGCTCCATTACAAAACACCACGGTACCTAGCCCAGAAAATTGAGCTATCAGGGGGAAGCAGACCAGCCAGGAGTGCCAGAGAACTGTTGCTGAAACCACCCATCTTTCAGAAGAAGAAAATGTATGACAGAGCTTTCTCCGGAGCAGCCCCCAGAATCTGGAACTCACTCCCTCCAAACATTGGAAAAATTCCAAACACGGCAACATTCAAGAGGGAAGCAAAGATCTTCCTAATGAGCAAGTTCCTGCCTTAGACAAGACTGTCCACCATCAGCATCGTGATTAATAGCCAAACACCGCATAGTCCGATCAGATACGGATACATCCTGCATAAAATAACCACAAAGATACCAAAACTAACCAAAGACTGTTGCCAGCCAGAGCTGATGTAGGTGTTACATATACAGACCATCAACGAATGTAAAGATAAAATCACCAGTCAAGCTGAGAAAATAAAAAAATCTTTAACTGTACAGTACTACTCGGGATTTGTTTTGATGTAGAACTTACGAAAAAGACACATCGAAATCTTTTGTATAGGAATACTGTTACACCTTGTACACTAAACAGTTCCTAAAACTGTTATTGTTGAAACTACTAAGGAAGACATGTACCGGAATCTTATATATATTAATGCTGCAATACTCTAAACTGTACCTAATGTAACTGTGAAGCGCTCTGATACCCATGGGTCACGTTCGCGCTATATAAAACTCTAAATAAATAAGTCACTTTTGCGATGGTTATCACACGTTCTTGAGAATATGCCCCCAGGTCTTTGACCCAGTGATCCACACGAGGGGCTAAAGTGCTTTCCCAGGTTAGTGCTACGCGGCGTTTTGTCATCAACAGTGCAATTCATGCAAACTTACCAATAACCCCCTTCAACTGAGGTATGCAACACAATAGGCATATCTGCGGTGAACATTGCAGGGAGATCCCAATCATGGAGTGAATATGTTGGATAACAGAATTCCAAAACCTAAACACCAGGACGCAGTCCCATGCCAAATGCCAAAAGTCGGCATCCTGTTGACCGCATCGCTTACACTGACTAGTGTCACGCAGGCCCAACCTGTGTAATTTTAGAGGTGTGTGATATACTTGGTGGATATATTAGAAGTGAATGATCCTTAAATTGCCATTAGGAGTGAGGGAGCCAGTCAGCTTGCATATATGCTCCCATTCAGGCGGTGCAAACGGGGGTAGAAGTCTGTCATTCCAACGAGCTAGGCTTTTGTCACTAGTGGCGACTTTGTCATCCCGTACTGCTCTATATAATTTAGTTACTAATTTGCGGCGTGTGGGTGTAACTAAGAGTAATTGCAGAGATTGCAGAGAGGGGGGTTCAGCGGGAAATGTGGGATAATACGCTTTCACAGCAAGTTTCAGTCTATGGAGCGTGAATTTAAAAAGCCTAGTTGGATTGGAGACATACTGAAGCTCTTCTTGTGTGAGAAAACTCCCATCCGGGTAGATGTCGTGCATGACATCAATGCCAACGTGCCTCAAGGACCGCATTGGACCCTCTTCCTGCGTTACTGAGAGCGCCGCATGATGAGCCAGCGGCAGCGCAGGTGCATAGATTGGAAGTTTGGCCGTCAGTTACCCAATGGCCTGCCACGCGGCAATGGTGGTATCTAGTGTATTAATCTCGTGTCGTGGTGTCTCTCTTCTCGAGTGTGTGAGAATGCCAGACAGCGGAATAAGGTGCGCGTCCCCATCCTCCAATGCTACATGCGGTGTGAAAGCATGCGGTTTATACCAATAGTACGCATATTGTGCCTGCGCACATAAATAGTATATGTAGAAATCTGGGGCGCAGAACCCCCCTTTAGCATAATCTAACGTCAATGTGCACCAGTTTACCCTGGCCGGTTTACCTCCCCAAATCAATTTCAGCAATAAAGAGCGGATAGTGGCAAAAAAAATGAGCAGTGAGTTTAATAGGGATGTTGCTAAAAAGATATAAAAAATTAGGCAAAATTATCATTTTGATAATGGCGATACGGTCTGCCAATGATAGGGGCAATGCTATCCATCTCTCGACCTGCTGCTCCAGAGTCGCACAGGCCCTCCCATAATTATCTCTTACAACTACCTCCGGGTCCCGGTGCACCCAGACCCCCAGATATTTAACCGGGTCAGTAGACCATATCAGCGGGTACTCCAGATTCGGGGGCGTAGTCACTGCAGTTAGCAGAATCATCACGGACTTCCCCCAGTTAATAGTCAAACCAGAGAACAGGCCGAACCGAATATATTCCCGGAGCACTTGGGCCAAATATTGTTGAGGCTCCCGTATGAAGAGGTCCATGTCGTCAGCATACAAAGATATACCGACAGGGCGGTGGATAAAGTTCAGAGCCGTTTCCCTATGCCGTTGGCGTATAATACATGCTAGGGGCTCCAGCACCAAGGCGAACAGCAAAGGCGACAAAGGGCAGCCCTGCCTGGTGCCTCGTTCTATTGTAAGCGGTTCCAAGGTGTGGCCCCCGATGCGCACCCTCGCCGATGGGTCAGTATATAAGAGTCGTATCCAATTTATAAAAATCGCAGGAAACCCCATATGCTGCAATATCCTAAACATGTAGCACCACTCGATGGAATCGAATGCTTTCGCTGCGTCCAACAGCACAGCCGCCGCATGCAATGTGGGGTCCAGCACGTGAAACATCGAAAAGATAGTGCGTAAGTTATGGGACGTAGAGCGCTCCGGTATAAAACCAGATTGGTCTGGTAACACCAGACATGTCATCAGGGGTTGGAGTTGCGTGGCGAGTATTTTAGCTAGTATTTTTGCGTCCAGGTTGATCAGGGAAAGGGGCCGATAGGAATCGCACGCAGTTGGTGATTTATCTTTTTTAAGCAGGGTAATCATGGCTTGTCGAGGTGACGGGGGCAAACGACCAGACTCGTGTGCCTCACCATAGACCTCTAACAAGTGTGGAGTCAGGAGTTCAGCATATTCTTTATAGAATTCGGCCGTGAGGCCATCTGGCCCTGGAGCCTTTTTTTTCGGCAGAGAACGGATTGCTGCCTGAATGTCTGATGCTTCTATCGGCTGACTAAGGTGTTCGCAGTGGCCGTCCGCGAGCCATGCGCATGCGATGTCCGACAGATCGCCCGCTAACTCTGCCGCCCCCCCGGTCCCACGCGAAGTATACATATCAGCGTAACATGCACGAAACTGCTCAGCTATGGCCTGGGGTGTATAGTGCTCCTCACCTTGCTCATCTATTATTCTCTTGATGTGCTGGTGTTCTGTGCGGAACCTGAGCTTAGTGGCAAGATTACGACCCGGTCTCCCCCCCTCCCAATAGGCCCTTGCAGGGTGTTGCCTGGCAAGATATCTCGTTTCAGTTTCTGCCAATTCATTATATTTCAGGATAAGCTCATGGATATGTGCCAGTGTAGTTGTGCAAGGGGTTGCAGCATACTCTCGTTCAAGGCGCGCTAACTCCTGCTCAGTTTTTGTAAGTTGCCCTCTAATATCTTTTAAAATGCCCGCCGTAGTGCCTATACAAACTCCCCTTATAGTAATCTTGAAGGCCTCCCACAGGGTGGCTGCGCTATCTACAGTGCCCACATTGGCATTGAAATAGTGTACGATTTCTTCCCTAATAGTGTCTGCATACACAGGGTCCAGCAGGGCCTCTGACCTAAACCTCCAGGTAAATGGGCAATGAGTGATAGTGGGAATGGAGACATCTAATCGAACAGGGTTATGATCGGAAAGAGTACGGGGGAGAAAGTCTATCTTCGTTACCCAGGCAGTGGCCCCTTCACTCAGCAACCAATAGTCCAATCTAGACTAGCTGCCATGCGCTGGTGTGACATGCGTGCCCTCCAGTGCCGGAGCCGCCACACATCCATCAACCCAAACTCCAACATCGCATCTCTTATACCTTTGGCTGCTCTGGGGGGTCCGCCCACCCTGTTGACCAGATTTATCCTTTCCTGAATCTAAATGAGTATTGAGGTCCCCACCCCCACAATATCTCCGCCTCTGGCCACTCCCGCAACACATTAAACATTCTGGTGAAACACTCAGGTTCATCTGCGATGGGACCATACATATTCACTATGGTCAACATTGTTACACCCAGTTTGCCATGTACCATAGCACAACATCCCTCGTCGTCTACGTATGTTTTGATTGGGGTGAACCGTAAACCACGTTTGAGCAATATGAGTACCCCCCTTGCATAAGAAGAATAAGACGAGGCGATTTTTTAACCAGCCCATTTAGCAGCAATCCTGACTTCCATCGTCCTTGTGAGATGCGTCTCCTGTAGAAGAGCGATTTGAATCTCATGCCTGTCTAGATAAGCAAAAACCTGTCTGATTTTCTTAGGAGAATTGAGCCCTCGAACGTTCCATGTTAAACATGTAAACTTATCACCTGCTACCGCCATTGAGAGTGAAAAAAAACACGGATAACCTCTACCCAACTACAGGAGTGAATGTCAAAGCATGTCCATCCGAAGTTCAGAGCGAGCACATTGAACAAACCCATCTTCCCAACTGTCGATCCCCCCCCACCCACTTCAGCATACCCAAAGTGCTAAAGCCATCCCTTAAAAAAACACATACCCCAACTAAATGAAACATAACTCAAGTGTGAAGTGGGGTACACCCAGTGGGGAACGCTGTGGCGCTACTCACTCCCTAGATAAGGGAGTTGGCCGACAGCAATAACAGTCACCCCCCCACACCAACCATCGGTGAACAACATTATATAAGCAGAGTGGCAGTTCCTAAACAGACAAGACAAAAGGAGGCATTCAGTGTGCAACAAACAGTTGAAGAGCACTCTAACTCTCGATCCCAGTATCAGTCCGAGGCCAGGTAGGAAGTCTCTGCAAATATGTCAAAAAAACACATAATCGCTATCAATTAAGGCAATCAAGTAAAAACACAGTTTAGTGAACATAAAATCTTAGCTGTCGTCTTCAGAGTCGTCTGGGATGGATGTTTTCTTGCGACGGAGAGATTTGGCAAAGTCCAAAGCCTGCTTAGGATTGGTAAATATCTTGGGCTTATCGTCTGTCCCAATCCGTAGGCGTGCAGAGTACAACATGGCATATGGGACCTTCTCAGTGATCAGTATCTTTTTTACTGACTGATATTCCTTTCTAGCAGCTTGAACAGCAGCCGTAAAGTCAGGATAGAAGGCCAATGTGTTACCCTGGTAGGTGATGGTGCCCTTCTGCCGGGAGATACGAAGGACCGAGTCACGGTCCCTGAAATTGAGCAGCCGCGCAATTATCGGTCGGGTGGAGCCCCGGGTGGCGGTCGGTTCGATAAGGAACGGTGGGCCCTCTCCATAATTAGGAGTTGCGAAAGGTTCTCAGCGCCACAGATGTCTCGGAGCATGTTCTCTACATAGGTTTCCAGGCGGCCTACGTTTGTTGATTCGGGTAGGCCTGTAATGCGCAGGTTATTACGCCGCAAACGGGCTTCAAGGTCCTCGTTCTTGGCGTGGATTACTGCAAGAACCTTGTCCATACCCATCACTTTAGTTGACACCTGCTGGAGGCCATCCTCCGTAGTCGATATGCGCTGTTCTGCTTCGCCTATTCTTACGGCTTGTTTATCCAATTTGGCGGACATATGATCCATGCGACTGTTAAGGGCTTCAATTTTGCCATCTATAGATTGAAGACTAGCCTGTGTTGCTAACAGTGTCTTTTCCATAGCGGATGTGGGCTCCGCAGGAGCATCAAGTTCCGAATCTGAAGTGGCTCCCCGGCCAGATCTGCTAGGTGTCTTCTGCTCGAAGGTGAGACGAGGCTGCGACTTGTCAGGTTTCCCCATTGTGATAACGGCAGAACCGGCGCTCCCACGTCCAGCAGAGCGCAAAGGGTGTCCTCTGCGATGACCAGCACATTTGTGGTTCGCTTCGGGCGGGCGCCGCTAACCTCAAACACCCGTGGAGGAGTTATGAGGCATATAACAAAAGGCTGGAGCAGAGTGTGTGAGCCCCCCACCACCGCCAGTGAGCTGGGAGCAGGAATAGTAATGAGGCAGCAGGCACTAGAGTTCAATGGTAACACACTAACAGAAGCGCTGCAGTTAGGACAGGCCAGATGGTCACGCAGTTCCGAAGACGGCCCCGGCATCCCCTCCACCACGATCCCCTCCACCACGATCCCCACCACCTCATAGTAGTTGCAGGAAGTGCCTGGGCAATTCGTGGAGGCCGCCCTGGTATTCAGTCAATGCGCCCAACTCCTACTTCGCCGATTAAAGAGTGGGAGGGGGGAGAACCAGAGTCAAAGCAGTGCCCCAATCCAACAGTGGGCCATAGAGCACAAGTGTGCAGTAATGGCGGAGCATCCAATGTCCCCAGTGTCACCGATCTGCCGCGCCTGCACCCCCTCGTGGAGATTCAAGTGCAGTGCCCGAAAGCCGGGCGCACCCACCGCAGCGTTCCGTGGAACTTGCAGGCCCCAGGAGAGGAGTTAGAGAGGCGAGTCCGCGCCGCGGCAAGCGGTGTCGCCCAGGGGAGGCCTCAAGGGGGGGGTCGTCCAGCGGTTCACGGACCCTGTACAAATATCAGGGGCACAGCCAGGCTCACCTTATGTTCGTCGCAGAGGGGGGGACCGCCACAGGCCAGTGCCGATAGACTCCGGCCGCCGCCACAAAACCCAGCTCAATCGTCCTGCAACACGCAAGCGACCTCACCCACAGTGGCGGGCCGACGCGTCGTCAGCGGGCCTCGTCCAAAACGCGCGGGTCCTCCGCTCCTGTCGCCGCCTGGAGATGGAACTCGGTCGGGCCACTGCTGTAAGCGCCTCACCAGTCTGCCGGGGTATGAGTGCCCCAATCACCACCACCTGCAGTGTGCTCGGAGAGGAACGTCGCAGCGCCAGCCGCTCCCCTCCGGTGTGTACTGCCCCCCACTGGCGCACGTTTTGTCCCTCCCCCGTCGGTTGTCCCGCAGCAGCCAGTCCACAGAGACAGTGACCCGCTGTAATCACTGTCGCTCCAGTCGCTATGTTCAGGAGAATAAGGATGTCTCCGCAGGCGGCCCCCCGGGCTCAGCGGCGGAGGGCCTCGATGACCACCGCCATCTTCCAGCAAAGCCGCCCAGTCGGCCTCCCGGTCATCGCAGGCATCCGGCAACTACGAATGCCTCCTCCAGCCAGCCACTCGCTCACATCGCTGGGACGCAGATCCGCCACTGTGTGACCTCCGATGGCGGCTGGGGGATCAGGATATTAAAGGATATTTGGCATTGGCCGGCAGAGCTGCTTTACAGCGCAGCCATCTTGCCGCGTGCCAAGCCACGCCCCATCCAATGGGAACCTTTTTAAATGAAAGATTCCAAGTCACAGAACGGGGAGGATAAGTGAGGAATCTGCAGTTAAATAGTCGCTCTACTGGAAAGAGTGTAACTGAAAGTAACTTGTTCTTCTGATAGAAACTTCAAACCGCAGATTGCTCACCTTTTGAATAGATACCAAAATAGTACCTCCAGGTGGTGGCTGTGAGCTGGCTCAAACAAAAAAGCCCTGCAGGACCTAGTGGGCAAAGTAGGACTAAGCTATGCAGACATTACTGCTTAGTGAACGTATGGAGCGATGCCCACGTAGCCGCCTGGCAAATGTCCTGGACAGGCACCCATCATCCCATAGAAGCAGTAACCATGGCTCTATTGGAGTGAGCAATCAACAAAGGGGGATTTTTAGGCTTTTTTATGGAGGTCCAGCATACATGCCCAGGCATATACTTAGAAAAAGGGGTATGCAGTTCCTCAGGGTAGTCAAAAGAGAGAGGAAGAATAGGGGAGATATGTCGGAAAGTCACGCTGGGTGCTTGTCCTAGATAGGTCGAAAGGAGGGGGATTCCTCCTATCGGAACTAGGGCCCTCACACACCCAGCCAGCTAGGTGTCATGCTTCATCATATGGCCCTGCTCCTCGTCGGGTCGGCGCTGCAATACCCGACGGGCACCCATAGAGGGGCTCTTTGTTGGAGATCTTTTGTTCCTTGCCGTTTGGTGCAGTGGGGGTGAGGGGCCTAGGAAGTGTAGATGTAGTGAGAAGTGATTTAAAACAGGTTGGGTAGTCCAAAAAGCACTTTTATTCAAACTGGCACTCCACCTGATTAAAAACGGGGGAAGAGTGGCAGCTATCTGAAGTTATGATTCAGGGTAACTACGCTCTGCTCTTGTGGGTCAACATGTTTCATGCCGAATGGTCAGGAGGATCAGTGGCAATTCATCAGGACCTAGTGGATAACCATCTACACAATGTGGTCGGTGGGCAACCTACCTACCACGTATCTGAGCTGCGAGTATAGTACCTACTGTATCAAGGGACGACCTAAGAAATAGAGAGTAAAAACCACAGCGAAATCATATGGTAGTTAATTCATGGTAACGACATATCCCTCTATTCACATTAAAACATAAAAGTGACCAACATATAGTGTGCAAAAAGTGGAAGACACCGTCACATTACAAGAGTTAAGTGACAGCACCTATCGCCAACTGTCAGTCTTGCGAAGGGCACGTAATGGTCTTCGATTGTCTAGTGACCTCACCTTATGTCCCTTTTATTGTTTTCTTAGGACACTATACTGTAGGTGTCTATTTATCCCGCAGGACACTGTTGAGGCGATACTTTCCTTAACTTTAGGTGAGTTGAGATATGCTAATCAGCCACCCTAGCATAATAACCTGCGTAAACAACAACGAACTCCACTGTCCCGTCTTCTGAGTTTTAATAATAATGTTTGAATAAGTTACCTATACATGTAGAAGGCGCTTGCTTCACATACCTGCTGCTGTCACTTAACTCTTGTAATGTGACGGTGTCTTCCACTTTTTGCACACTATATGTTGGTCACTTTTATGTTTTAATGTGAATAGAGGGATATGTCGTTACCATGAATTAACCACCATATGATTTCGCTGTGGTTTTTATTCTCCATTTCTCTTAGGTCGTCCCTTGATGCTGTAGGTACTATACTCGCAGCTCAGATACGTGGTAGGTAGGTTGCCCACCGACCACATTGTGCATTGTGTAGATAGTTATCCACTAGGTCCTGATGAATTGCCACTGATCCTCCTGACCATTCGGCATGAAACATGTTGACCCACAAGAGCAGATCGTAGTTACCCTGAATCATAACTTCAGATAGCCGCCACTCTTCCCCCGTTTTTAATCAGGTGGAGTGCCAGTTTGAATAAAAGTGCTTTTTGGACTACCCAACCTGTTTTAAATCACTTCTCACTACATCTACACTTCCTAGGCCCCTCACCCCCACTGCACCAAACGGCAAGGAACAAAAGATCTCCGCCAAATAGCCCTTCTATGGGTGCCCGTCGGGTATTGCAGCGCCGACCCGACGAGGAGCAGGCCCATATGATGAAGCATGACACCTAGCTGGTTGGGTGTGTGAGGGCCCTAGTTCCGATAGGAGGAATCCCACTCCTTTCGACCTATCCAGGACAAGCACCCAGCGTGACTTTCCGACATATCTCCCCTATTTTTCCTCTCTCTTTTGAACACCCAGAAGAACTGCATACCCCTTTTTCTAAATCTATTGGAGTGAGCCCACAAGCTTTCCAAAGATTGCTTCTTGGCCAGTGCGTAGCAGAGCTTACTGCACAACATGATCCAGTGACAGATAGTCCACTTCTGCACTGTCTTACCTTTCTTCAATCAGGCGAAGTGGATAGTTCACCTCGTGATCTCTGGTACGATAAATATAGAAACTAAGAGCCCTTTTTGGATTCAACTAATGGAGTCTCTCCTCCTTAGAGGGGTGAGGTAGAGCAAAAAACACAGAAAGGGAAAGGTTTCGACTGACCTGAAAAGTAGTCACTACCTTAGGAAGAGAGGACGCTTAAGTCCTTATCTGGGTAAAAAGTTGTGCAGGGTGGGTTAACGGAGAGGGCTTGAAGCTCGCTCACCCACCGTGCCAGTGTTATGGCGACAAGAAAGACTGTCTTAGGGTAAGCAGCCGGAGAGGACAGCTGTGCAGAGGTTTAAAGGGAGTTGAAGCTCAAAGACCTTTGCTACCCTTCGCACAACCATCACAAAGGATGTGCTTTCCTCTGTGGCAAAACCCGGAGTCAAAAGCAACCCAGTAATTGAGGGATGTATACAGACCACTAGCATGTTGGAGGTCTTCATACCAATTGTCCTCCTGATCAGGGTGGGCAAACACATCCCCGGCATCATAGCCACAGATATCCGAATCTGTCCCAAACAATACATGTAGGACATGAGCTCTTCAGAGGTGCATGGGCAATGTGTCTGAATCAGAGTGGTGACCAGTGGGCTGCAGCTAATGAAGTAAGCAGCCTTAGTCATGGTTGGGTCTTCACCATCTCGGAGAGCACTATGGGTTGGCTGTCGTCATCCAAAGTCTATGGTGCAGGCAGATTGTGTTTGGGGATGGGATGTGGCGAGGGAGAGGGGACTGAAGTCAGTACTAAAGCCGGTCCAGAACCTGGAACTGGCGTCGAGGGGCGACCTGCCAGCAGAAGCCTAGTTGGGAGGAATCTCTGCACCAGACCCGAAGACGTACCAAAGGGCGTCGGTAGCGTGCCAAAAAGTCACAGTATGGTATCACAAAATTCTTCAATTCACTATGGCATTGCCAACGGCCCTGGAAATTAGAGTTACCTCAGGACAAGGGTCAGAATCCGCTCGGAGACAGAACCGTTTCAGGAGACAAGACCGGGAGGCATGTTGATGCACTCTTGCCTTCTGTGGAAATGGGGAGGGGCATGCCCCTTGGACTGTGTTTTTTCTTCAACTTACCCAAACATTTGGGCTGCAATGACAATATGTCGCAGGAAAGACCTCGGGAGCAGGGCCGGGAACTCCCCATGGACCTCTAATGGTCATGACGTGGAGTCTTGTGGTGCTTCACAACAAACAGCTTCGCTTCCCAATCCTGAATGCCTTTAGGGTGCTTCATGGCGCAGTCACTGTAGGCTTTGGAATCGTAGTCCAAACCCTAGCAAACCATGTCTGTCACTACCCAAAAGGTTTAACCTTGTAGATTTGGTTGGTGCCATTTTCCATTGCACACAGTTTCAAAATTTGGGAAAAACTTTTCTTTCGGCCACATTAGGCCGAAAGAAAGGAACTGATGCCAGCGTACATGGATGGTGCCTATGTAGGGCCCCGCGAGTCATCGAATGGAACCACCTGTCGGCGCACAGAGGTACTGCTTGAGATTTTCCCAATCCAGTCTGACGCCCAAGGAATCTTTACAAGTTGAGGAATCTGCAGTTAGAAGTCTCCATCAGAAACATAGCTTCTCAGTCAAAAAAAAAAAAAAAAGGACTTCTCAACAGAAGATGAGCCCTTAAACAGATGGGCCTCAATGTGGCTAGAATGACATGGATGACCTCTCAAAGGCAGAAGTATAAATCTAGAGTCAAAGCACTACTTGTTGACCAACAGAAAGGTGACGACCAGGATTTCTAAAGTGCAGGATGGGTGGGGAGAGTAGAAGGGGGTGGTGGGTGTGTGTTGTAGTCAGTGGTGGTTTGTCCGCTGCTGCAGTATTAGCAGCATACTACTGTTCCTATATGAGCAGCGCTCGCACTCTGAAAGAAAGATTGAATCCACCAATAAAAGACCTACATTCTCCCATCATGGAAGATGAACTTCTATAAACTGTAACAGAGGCAATCCAGGAAGACACCAGGACCCAACTGGTTCCCACTGGAGTTTTTATTTTATTTTAAAAAAGTGCCTCTGATCCTTTAGAGTTAGCCATGAACAGTATTAATCACAATGGGGGGCACTTCCTGCTTAATGTGCTTCATACCGCCAATCTTTCTTGATTAATGTGGAAGAAAAATTACTACCTTTGTTAACAAACTGTCTGGTAGATACTCTACCAGCAGATTCCTCACATTTTGAACATCCCCAGGCACCTAACTGGATCCAAAGGTTTTGCAACAGCTCTCTTTTGCTGGTTGGTGGTGCTGGTTGAAACTCAGCATCGCAATGCAGATGTGATATCACTGGAGCTATATAGCACCACACTGGCTTTCTTACATTAGTTCCTCGTCCATTTTTTCCTGAGCTCTTGAAGGCACAGACGAGGACAGCTTAGATCAAACATGAGAATGCAGTGCAACATACTACATTGGAACCTTATTAAGCATTTTGTACTCATGACTTTTTTCACCAATCCTGCCCACCTCACCATTCTGAAGGAATCTGCAAGTAAATTGAGTATCCAACTAAAACACTATTACCAAAGTTAAGTAACCATTACTTCTGATGGATAACTCTACCTGCAAATTCCTCACCTGCTAAATGGATAGCATAGCAGTAGCCCCCTCCCCCTTCCAGGTGGCAAGTTTGAAGGAACGGTCAGACCAGAAAATCCTACAGAACCAAACAAGTGAAATGGCCATCCCTTCTAACTTCTGAATCTAAGCATTAATGCTTTGGGAATATGTGAAGAGAAACCCATGACGCAGTGCGACAAATCTCTGCCACAAGTACAGAAATATTTATTATAGGGCATCCCAAATATGGTATGTGCTTCTCTTCTGTGTAAATAAAAAAATCTCTGCCACAAGAACATTCCTAGTCACAACAGAGATTGACGCTTTTGCGCTGGTGGAATGAGCAGGGATTTTTTTCTAGTGGTTCTTTTTTTTTTTTTAGCAAGGGTGTAACAGATTTTAATGCAGGACAATCCATCCTGACAAAGTCCTCTCGTGGACCGCCTTGCCCTTCTTGTTGCCCAAAAATCAAATGATCTGATCATAAGACCTGAATTCTTTTGTCCAATCAATATAAAAGCTCACTGGCCTACAATGGTCCAGCCAATGTTCTCTCCTCTTTGGTGGTATTGGGCAGAAGGAAAAATGCACCACTTAAGAAAGCGATAGCCACATTAGGGAGCAAAGTCACTTTGCCAGGATCAGGATGTCTGGGTAAAATGGGAAAAGGGAAGACAGACATACAACTCTTACAGTTCACTGTGTTGCACTGAGCTGATGGCCACCAAAGAGATTTGAGGGTCAAAAGCCACAACTAGCCGCCAAGGGTTCAAAATGTACACCCATCAGGAACATGAGGACGGAATTAAGTCCCCATTGGGGTACAACAAAAGGAAAGGGTGGGAGCATGTATGTTAGCTTCTCCAAACGTCTCAACACAACAGGGCACTTGCATAGAGAAACTTGATCTAGAAGACAAGTTGTATTGCAGCTTTATCGACATTAATTTAACTGTGCCCACTGCACAACCTTGGCAGGCCAATGAAAGAGAAGCACAAGTTACTTACTTGTGTAACGATATATCTGTAAGAGACATTAGTGATCGATTCCTTACCTTAGAATATCCCCAGGCGTCGGACTGGATCCGGAAAGTTTTCGTCAGCAGTACCCCTGCGCGTCGGTAGGCGTCGTCGTGCGGCTCCGCGTACGTCGCTGGCGTCGTAGTCGCCGATTTGACGTCGGAGCTACTTAGACGCGCCCACGCACGCTGACGTCAGTTCTGTACACGACTTTCCGCGCCAGGAACGGAGAGCCATGCCAGAGACCGACTACTGGTGCAATAGAACTGGGGCCCTGAAAGGGACTACCTGAACCCTAGAGAACAGTTCGCAGAACGGGGAGGATGGGTGGGCGGTAAGGAATCTATCACTAACTAATGTCTCTTACAGATATATCGTTACACAAGTAAGTAACTTGTGCATCTGAAAGAGACACGTTAGTGATAGATTCCTTACCTTAGAATACATACCCAAGCAATACCAACCCCGGTGGTGGGTCTGCGAAGTGAAATCACACCAGAAAGTCACGGAGAACCGACCGGCCAAAGAAGCCATCTCTCCGGACTTGACTGTCAAGGCAATAGTGCTTAGTGAAAGTATGTAGCGAGGCCCACGTGGCTGCCTGACAGATGTCTTGCAGGGGGACACCGCGTCCCAATGCTGTAGTAGCTGCTGTGGCCCTGGTAGAATGGGCGCGCAGCCCTACCGGATGTTCCTTTTTAGCCAGAGAGTAACAGGCTTTAATACACAAGACAACCCATCGGGAGATAGTCCGCTTGTGTACAGCTCGGCCTCTCTTGGTGCCCACGTAGCCAACAAAGAGCTGGTCATCCACCCGGAACTGTTGTGTGCGGTTGAGATAGAATGAAAGCGCACGTTTTGGGTCCAGACGGTGGAGCCTCTCTTCCTCTCTTGAAGGGTGCGGAGGCGGAAAGAAAGTGGGCAGAGTGACAGTTTGCCTGATATGAAAGGCAGTGACTACTTTTGGTAGAAAGGAGGGACGTGGTCGAAGCACAACCTTGTCCGGATGAATCGCCAGGAAAGGAGGTTTACATGAAAGAGCCTGAAGCTCACTCACACGCCTAGCGGAGGTGATGGCCACCAGGAAGACAGTTTTCAAAGTTAATAACCGTAAAGGACAGTTATGAAGAGGCTCAAAGGGAGCGCACATTAAGTATGTGAGAACCAGGTTCAAGTCCCACTGAGGCATCACAAAAGGAATAGGAGGGAAAAGGTGAGTAATGCCTTTGAGAAATCTATTAACAGGGGACTTGAAAAGAGAGGGCTGATCAGGCAGCCTGAGAAAGGCTGAAAGAGCAGAAAGGTAGCCCTTAATAGTGCCCAGAGCAGAGCCCTGCTGGGCCAAAGAGAGAAGGATCAACAGGACCTCAGAAAGAGGGGCAGAAAGGGGATCTACAGCTTTCGCTGTGCACCATGCCACAAATGTTTTCCACCGGCAGGCGTATACAGTTTTAGTTGAGGGACGCCTGGCTACCAGAATTACATTACAGACTTCAGGAGGCAAGTCAAATGGAATCAACTGTCGCCGCTCAATCTCCACGCAAGGAGGTGGAGGCTGGACAGGTTCGGGTGGAGGACCATCCCCTGTTGCTGCGACAGAAGATCCTCCCGAAGAGGCAGTCGGATCGGGGATCCACGCTCATACTGAGTAGCTCGGGATACCAAACTCTTCGAGCCCAGTCCGGCGCCACAAGAATGACTTGGGCCCGGTCGCGTCTGATCTTCTTCAGCACTCTGGGTAGAAGTGGTATAGGCGGAAAGGCGTACAACAGACCGCAACTCCACTCGCGACGAAAAGCGTCTCCGAGCGAGTGCCGCCTTGGAAACTCCAACGCGCAGCACTGCCGACATTGCGCGTTCTCTTCGGTGGCGAATAGATCTAACCAAGGTTCTCCCCACTGCTGAAAGAGACCTTGTGCCACCTCCGAGTGAAGACGCCATTCGTGATCCATCATGCACCGGCGGCTGAGTTTGTCCGCCCTGGCGTTCAAAGAACCTGCCAAATGTTGAACCACCAGGAAAACGCCCTGGCGTTCCAGCCACGTCCAGAGGCGCAGAGCCTCCCGACATAGGGTCCACGACCCCACCCCGCCCTGCTTGTTGCAGTACCACATGGCGGTGGTGTTGTCTGTGAACACCTGCACTACCCTCCCCTTGACAGAGAGATGGAATGCTTTCAGTGCAAGTAGGATCGCCCTGAGCTCCATAAGATTGATATGGAGCTTGGACTCCGCCGGAGACCAGAGGCCTCTGATCTCCGCCTCTCCCATGTGGCCGCCCCATCCCAGGAGGGAAGCATCCGTCACCACTGTGTGCTCCGGTTGGGGAAGGGAGAGGGATCTGCCGCTGACCCAACGCTGGTCCGTGAGCCACCACTGCAAGTCCTGTGCAGTGCCCTCCGAGATCTGGACGTAGTCGGACAGATTTCCCGGATGCTGCGTCCATTGGAACTTCAGGTCCCACTGCAGAGCCCGCATATGCCATCTGGCATGATTGATCAGCAGGATGCAGGAGGCCAAGAGGCCAGCAGTCTCAGTGTCTTCCTGACCGAAACCCAGGACCAGGGCTGAAAGATCGGAATCATAGCCCGAATGTCCCGGACTCGCTGTTCGGGAGGATAAACCCGAAATTGCGCCGAGTCCAGAACCGCTCCGATGAAGAGGAGCTTCTGAGAGGGAATCAGATGCGACTTCGGCACGTTGATGGAGAACCCCAGCAAATGCAGGAGGTCGGCTGTAGTCTGGAGGTGGGAGACGACTGCTTGGGGCGATCCCGCCTTCAACAACCAGTCGTCGAGATAGGGGAAGACTGAGACCCCTGATCTGCGCAGATGAGCTGCGACCACCGCCATCACTTTCGTGAACACCCGAGGGGCGCTGGTAAGGCCGAAAGGGAGCACGGTGAACTGAAAGTGCTCGTGGCTAACCGTGAACCGCAGGTAACGCCGGAGGGCTGGCAGGATGGGGATATGAAAATAAGCATCCTGCAAGTCCAACGCTACCATCCGGTCTTGAGGGTCTAGGGCAGACAAGACCTGAGCAAGCGTGAGCATTTTGAACTTCTCCTTCCGGAGGAAGCGATTGACGTTCCGGAGGTCTAAGATAGGACGCAGGCCCTTGTCTTTCTTTGGAACCAGGAAGTAGTGGGAGTAACGCACAAGTTACTAACTTGTGTAACGATATATCTGTAAGAGACAGTAGTTAGTGATAGATTCCTTACCTTAGAATATCCCCAGGCGTCAGGCTGGATCCGGAAAGTTTTGCGTAGCAGTACCCTTGCGCGTCGGTAGGCGGCGTCGTGCGGCTCCGCGTCCGTCGTCGGCGTCGTGATCGCCGGGATGACGTCGCGGGCAGTACTTAGGCGCCGCCCCTGCGCGCTGACGTCAGTTCTGTACACGACTTTCCGCGCCAGGAACGCAGAGCCATGCAAGAAGCTGACACAGGTGTCTGAAAAATACTAGGGCCCTGAAAGGGATGTCCTTAACCCTAGAAATCAGTTCGCAGAACGGGGAGGATGGGTGGGCGGTAAGGAATCTATCACTAACTACTGTCTCTTACAGATATATCGTTACACAAGTTAGTAACTTGTGCATCTGAAAGAGACACGTTAGTGATAGATTCCTTACCTTAGAATAGATACCCCAGCAATACCAACCCCGGTGGTGGGTCTGCGAACAAAGATCAGACAAGGAAGTCCTGGAGGACAGAACGGCCAAAGAAGCCGTCCCTCCGGACCTGACTGTCAAGGCAGTAATGTCTAGTAAACGTGTGCAGCGAGGCCCACGTAGCCGCCTGACAGATAACCGGCAGCGGAACACCGCGGCCCAAGGCCGTGGTAGCAGCCGTTGCCCTGGTGGAATGGGCACGCAGCCCAACAGGAGGTTCCTTTTTAGCCAAAGAATAGCAGGTCTTGATGCACAAGGTAACCCAGCGGGAGATGGTCCTCTTGTGCACCGCCCGACCTTTTTGGCGCCCACGTAGCCAACAAAGAGCTGGTCATCCACCCGGAAGTGTTTTGTGCGGTCAATATAGAAAGAGAGCGCACGTTTTGGGTCCAGACGGTGGAGCCTCTCCTCCTCTCTGGAAGGATGCGGAGGCGGAAAGAAGGTGGGCAAAGTGATGGTCTGCCCAATGTGGAAAGCAGTAACCACCTTTGGCAAGAAGGACGGACGCGTCCGAAGAACAACCTTGTCTGGATGAACAGACAGAAAGGGAGGTTTGCAAGATAGAGCCTGGAGCTCACTCACCCGCCGAGCGGAGGTGATGGCCACCAGAAAGGCTGTCTTCAGAGTCAGAAGACGAAGAGGACAGTTATGCAGAGGCTCAAAGGGAGCGCACATTAAAAAGGTAAGAACCAAGTTCAAGTCCCACTGAGGCATTACAAACGGAACAGGAGGGAAGAGGTGAGTAATGCCTTTTAAGAACCTGTTAACAACAGGGGACTTGAAAAGGGAGGGCTGATCAGGGAGCCTGAGGAAGGCCGAGATAGCACAAAGATAACCCTTGATGGTACCCAGGGCAGAACCCTGTTGGGCCAGAGAGAGAAGGAACAGAAGGACCTCAGAAAGAGGGGCAGAAAGGGGATCCACAGCCTTTGCTGTGCACCATGCCACAAATTTGTTCCACCTGCAGGCGTATACCACCTTAGTGGAGGGACGCCTGGCTGCCAGAATCACATCACAAACTTCGGGAGGCAAGTCGAAAGGAATCAACTGCCGCCGCTCAATCTCCACGCAAGCAGGTGTAGACTGGACAGGTTCGGGTGGAGGACCGTCCCCTGCTGCTGCGACAGAAGATCCTCCCGAAGAGGCAGACGGATCGGGGGATCTATGCTCATATTGAGTAGCTCGGGATACCAAACTCTTCGAGCCCAGTCCGGAGCCACAAGAATGACTTGGGCCCGGTCGCGCCGAATCTTCTTCAACACTCTGGGTAGAAGTGGTATAGGCGGAAAGGCGTACAACAGACCGCAACTCCACTCGCGACGAAAAGCGTCGCCGAGCGAGTGCCGCCTTGGAAATTCCAACGCGCAGAACTGATGACATTGCGCGTTCTCTTCGGTGGCGAATAGATCTAACCAAGGCTCTCCCCACTGTAGAAAGAGTCCTTGCGCCACTTCCGAGTGAAGACGCCATTCGTGATCCATCATGCACCTGCGGCTGAGTTCGTCCGCCCTGGCGTTCAGAGAACCTGCCAGGTGTTGAACCATCAGGAACATGCCCTGATGTTCCAGCCATGTCCAGAGGCGCAGAGCCTCCTGACAAAGGGTCCAAGACCCCACCCCGCCCTGTTTGTTGCAGTACCACATGGCGGTGGTGTTGTCTGTGAACACCTGCACTACCTTCCCTTTGACAGAGGGAAGGAATGCCTTGAGTGCAAGCCGGATCGCCCGGAGCTCCAGAATGTTGATATGGAGCCGGGACTCCGCCGGAGACCAGAGGCCTCTGATCTCCGCCTCTCCCATGTGACCGCCCCATCCCAGAAGGGACGCGTCCGTCACAACTGTATGCTCTGGCTGGGGAAGGGAGAGGGATCTGCCCATGACCCATTGCCGGTTCGAGAGCCACCACTGCAACTGTTTTGCAGTCCCCTCCGAGATCTGGACGTGATCGGACAGGTTGCCCTGGTGCTGCGCCCACTGGAACTTCAGGTCCCACTGCAGAGCCCGTATATGCCATCTGGCATGATTGACCAGCAGGATGCAGGAGGCCATGAGGCCCAGCAGCCTCAGGGTCATCCGTACCGAAACCCAGGATAAAGGCCGAAAGATCGGAATCATAGCCTGAATATCCCGGACTCGCCGTTCGGGAGGATAGGCCCGAAACTGCGTCGTGTCCAGAACTGCTCCGATGAAAAGGAGCTGTGGAGAAGGAATTAGATGCGACTTCGGCACATTGATGGAGAACCCCAGCGAGTGCAGGAGTTCGGCCGTAGTCTGGAGGTGGGAGACGACTGCCTGGGACGAGCCCGCCTTCAGCAGCCAGTCGTCGAGGTAGGGGAAGACTGAAACCCCTGCCCGGCGCAGATGAGCTGCGACCACCGCCATCACTTTCGTGAACACCCGAGGGGCACTTGTAAGGCCAAAGGGGAGCACGGTGAACTGAAAATGCTCGGGGCCTACCGTGAACCGAAGGTAACGCCGGTGGGCCGGCAGGACGGGGATGTGGAAATACGCGTCCTGCAAGTCCAACGCTACCAACCAGTCTCCAGGGTCGAGGGCAGTTAAGACCTGAGCTAGGGTGAGCATCTTGAACTTCTCCTTCCGGAGGAAGCGATTGACGTTCCGGAGGTCCAAGATAGGACGCATGTCCTCCTTGTCCTTTTGGGCACCAGAAAGTAGTGGGAGTAGCAACCACGCCCTACTTCTGGGGTCGGAACATGCTCGATGGCCCTCTTGGTCAAGAGGGCCGTGACTTCCTTCTGTAGAAGCACCAAGTGATCCCCTGACATGCGGTGGAATTGAGGTGGCATGGCTGGGGGTGGTCTCGAAGGGGAGGGAGTAGCCCCTTCGGACAATGTCCAAGACCCACCTGTCCGAGGTGATGGTGCGCCAGTGGGGAAGGTGATGGCGGACCCTGCCCCCTACTGGCGTGCCGTGCACCTGAAAGGAGGGACTAGGAGGGCTTGGAGGCCGCGGACGGGTTGGAGGTGGTGGCCTGACCCGCACGCTGGTTGCCCGATCCGCCACGGCGGAATCCACGTCCTCGGCCACGCGAAGACGCCTGCTGCGCGGGCCGGTGGCTGGGCTGCTGACGTGAAGGGCGCCCTACCGTGGCCACGATAGGGGCGAAAAGCAGAAGGCAGCGGAGGGCGTGTAGCAGAAAGGCCCAGGGACTTTGCAGTAGCCCGTGAGTCCTTAAAGCGCTCCAACGCATGGTCTGCTTTGGACCCAAAAAGACCGACTCCATCAAAGGGCATGTCCATGAGAGTATTCTGGACATCCCCTGAAAAACCAGTGGTTCTCAGCCAGGCGTGGCGCCGGAGCGCCACCGTCGTTGCAATCGACCTGCCCAGCGAGTCGGCGGTGTCAAGGCCACAACGGATAGTGTATTTGGCCGCATCCCTTCCTTCCGCAATGGCGCGGGAAAGCAGTGCCTGGACCTCCTCAGGGCACTGGGGCAAAACATCCGCCACCGAATCCCACAGGGAGTGGGTATATCGGCCCAAAAGACAAGCGGTGTTAACGGACCGCAAGCCAGCACTGGAGGAAGAAAAACCTTTCTTCCCAAACTGATCCAGGCGTTTGGATTCCCTATCCGGAGGAGCGGTAGGGAAGGCGGTTTGGGAAGCGGAGGCTTGGACAACCAAGCTCTCAGGAGTGGGGTGGACAGAAAGAAACAGGGGTCGCCCGGAGCGGGGCGATGGCGTCGTGACACGTTCCGATCCACAGGAGCCCCTGTGTTGGGCTTGGACCAGGCGCCCAAAAGAACGTCAGTGAGGGCGTCGTTAAACGGCAGCACAGTCTCCGCAGAGGAGGCTGCCGGCTGAAGCACCTCTGTCAAGATGTTAGTCTTGACCGTCAAAGTAGGGAGCTGGAGACGTAAGGCCCCAGCAGCCCTACGCAACACCGTACCAAAATTGGCCCCCTCCTCCGTAGCCACGGGAGGAGACAGCATGCCAGTGTCAGGAGAAGTATCCAGACCACTGGCCTCCCCTAGACTCTCTGTCCAGTCCTCATCATACTGACAGTTGCGTGTCAGGGGGTCATCAGACCCCTCCCAGTCCTCCTGGTCCTCCTCTGGTTCAAAATAAGGAGGAGGAGGGACATTTGGGACCCAAGGTCCCATCGGCGCCGGAGCCGGCGTCGAGCGACGCCGCTCCGGGTCCATGTCCGGAGCCGGAAGGAACTGGGGACGACGCCGCCCGGAGCCCAGGGCGGCGTCGAGAACGGCACCGGAGACATCGGCGCCGGCGGAGGTGTCGTGAGGTCGACCGGCGTCGATGGGGGTTGTGGAGCCGGGATCGAGGCCGGGGCCGAAGCCGGAGCCGGGATCGAGGCTGGAGGCTCGGGCGACGCCGGGGCCGGAGCCGCCGGCGACGCCGGAGCAACCCCATCAGGGCCCGCGGGGCCCGAAGGCGCACCGGAGGGGCCTGAAGGCCCGAAGAGGCGGGCCATGGCCGACAGGAACTCCTGTACCTTGGCCGGATCCGCCCCCGAACCCGGGAAGGGCGGGTATGACGGGGGCGACTCCACAGGCAAGTCCGGGGCCGCGGGGGCGGGGACGGTGCCGGGAGGGGCCTCAGCCGAGTCGCAAGACCGGCGAGGCGAAGTCCGAGAGCGACGATGCTTCTTGGACTTCTTGTGCTTCGACTTACCGGACGAAGAAGTCGACGACCGGTGTGCACTCCGCGAGCGACCCCTGGACCTCTCACGCGACCGGGGCTTCCGCGGAGCCGAATGCCGGGCCTCGAGGAGCTTTCGAGACCGCTCTCGCAAAGCTTTCGGGTTGAGGGCCTGGCATTCGGGACAAGACTCGGTGTCGTGGCCTCGGCCGAGGCAGAAGAGACACTCCCAATGCGGGTCGGTGACGGACATCATCCGCGCACAGGCGCCGCATCGCTTGAAGCCGGGCATCCCTACGACACCTTAAAGTTGTGAAAAAAAAACAGTGAAAAAATCACCAAAAAGTATGGTCAAAAATTGACCAGGGCACTGCTCTTCCCGGATCTGCGCTTGCTGGCGCGGAAAAAGAAGAACTGACGTCAGCGCGCAGGGGCGGCGCCTAAGTACTGCCCGCGACGTCATCCCGGCGATCACGACGCCGACGACGGACGCGGAGCCGCACGACGCCGCCTACCGACGCGCAAGGGTACTGCTACGCAAAACTTTCCGGATCCAGCCTGACGCCTGGGGATATTCTAAGGTAAGGAATCTATCACTAACGTGTCTCTTTCAGATAACCACAACCTACTTCTGGCGTCGGAACGTGCTCGATGGCCCCCTTGGCCAAGAGGGCCGCAACTTCCTGCCGGAGAAGTGCCAAGTGATCCCCCCGACATGCGGTGGTACTGAGGCGGCATGGCTGGAGGGGTAGTCTCGAAGGGGAGGGAGTAGCCCCTTCGGATTATCTGCAGAACCCACCTGTCCGAAGTGATGGTGCGCCAGTGGGGGAGCTGATGGAGAATCCTGCCGCCCACTGGTGTTCGGTGGGCCTGAAACACCGGACTAGGAAGGTTTTGAGGCAGTGGTAGCAGGGGTGGTGGTGGACTGACCCGCCCGCTGGCCCCGTGACCCACTTCGGCGGGCCCCCCGACCGCGGCTGCGCTGAGACTGTTGCTGTGCAGGCCGGCGGATCTGAAAGGAACGTGTTTGTGCGCCTCGACCTTGAAAGGAGCGAAAGACAGACCCCAAGGGAGTGCGCGTGGTGGCAAGACCCAAGGACTGGGCCGTAGCCCGGGAGTGTTTAAAGCGTTCCAATGTGCTGTCCGCTTTGTCACCAAAGAGGAGTGGGCCATCAAAAGGCATGTCCAACAAAGTGTTCTGGACACCCACTGAGAAGCCAGTTGTTCTGAGCCAGGCGTAACGGCGCAGCGCCACTGTTGTGGAAATTGCTCTGCCGAGGGAGTCAGCGGTGTCAAGGCCACAGCAAATAGTGAATTTTGCAGCATCTCTCCCCTCGGTAATGGCTTGGGAGGGCACCGCCCAAGCTTCCACCGGACACTGAGGCAGCACCTGTGCCACTGTGTCCCACACAGAGTGGGAATAGCGGCCCAACAGGCATGCAGTATTCACCGCCCGCAAACCAGAACTGGCAGACGTGAAAATCTTTTTCCCAAACTGCTCAAGTTTTTTGGATTCCTTGTCCGGCGGTGCGGAAGGGAATGCGCTCGGAGAGGCAGAGGCCGGGACAACCAGACTCTCAGGCGCTGGGTGTTGCGTGAGAAAACTGGGGCCGGGCGATGGCGTCGTGCCACACTCCTATCCACAGGAACCCCCGTGTTAGGCTTGGTCCAGGTGCTTAACAGAATGTCTGTAAGCGCGTCATTAAAGGGCAGTAGCGGCTCCGCCGAGGAGGCCGCCGGCTGCAGCACTTCAGTCAGGAGATTGGTCCTGACAGGCACGGATGGGAGCTCGAGGTTAAGAGCCTCAGCCGCCCTATGCAACACCACAGAGAAGGACCCAACCTCCTCCGGAGCTACGGAAGAAGGGGACAGTGTGTACCAGGGTGCGGAGAGAAATCCAGATCGCCTAGACCCTCCACATCGCCCTCCCATTCCAGCTCATCCTCACACTGAGCTGCGAGGGGTTCCTCAGACCCCTCCCAGTACTCTCCTTCGTCCACCGTCTGTTTAAGAGGCTGGTAAGGACGAGGGGCCCGGGGAAAGGGAATAAATTCCCCTCCTGGAATAGGAATTGGAGGGTAATAGACCAATCCAGGCTCGACGTAGTCCGGGCCCATAGGCAACGGCGTCGTGTCTGGCCCCGGAGGCGGTGCCGAGGCCGGAGCCAACGGCGCCGCAGGGTATCTTGCCGACGTAGCCGGGGACAAAGGCGGCGGCACGGGGGCAGAACCACCCAACGGGCCCACGGGGCCCGAAGGCGCTCCGGAGGGACCCGATGGGGCAAATAAACGGCCCATGGCCGACAGGAATACCTGTATTTCTTCCGGAGTCGAGTACGGCCCCGGGAAGGGCGGGTAGGCCGCAGGCAACGGAGGCTCCACCGGAGCCGCGGGGGAGTGACCGCCCGCCCCCTCCACCGCGTCCCGCGAGGGGTAGACTAAGAGCGACGTCGCTTCTTCGACTTCTTATGGCGCTTTGACTTACCTGTCCCCGATTCCGATGAACGATGGTGTCGGCTCCGCGACCTGTCCCTCGACCTCCCACGGGAGCGGGACCTTAAGTGGCGCAGAACCGATTGCCGGGCCTCCAACAACTTTCGGGAACGCTCCCGCAAAGCCTTCAGCGCCATGGCCCGACAATCGGGGCACGTCTCTGGGTCATGGGCGTGCCCCAAGCAGAAGAGACACGTTATGCGGGTCCGCCACCGACATGGTCCGAAGGCAGTCCCTATAGGACTTAAACCCGGGCATCCCTTCTGCACCAGAAGTCGAGTAGTCGACAAAACAAGAGAAACAAGTATCAGAAACCAAGTTAAAATATTAACTAGGAGTACCGCTTTCTCTCGGATCTGCGCTTGCTGGCGCGGAAAAAGAAAGAACTGACGTCAGTGCGCGTCTAAGTAGCTCCGACGACGTCATCTCGGCGACTACGACGCCAGCGACGTACGCGGAGCCGCACGACGACACCTACCGACGCGCAGGGGTACTGCTGACGAAAACTTTCCGGATCCAGTCTGACGCCTGGGGATATTCTAAGGAAAGGAATCTATCACTAACGTGTCTCTTTCAGATAAATGTAAATCAGAAAGGTATGCTTTCAAAGGGACCACACTCATTTGCACACCAAGCAACAAAACAGTTCCACTGCCGGGCATAAACCGACTTCATGGCAGGGTGATAGGCTGACAGGATAATGTCAACCACCTCTGGTGGCATGTAAAAGGAGCTCAGACGTCCTTGTTCAATCTGCAGGCATGAAGGTGGAGGCTCTGGAGATTGTGTTGCAGAACCTGCCCCTCCAACTGGGAGATCTGCTACGCAAGAGAACTCTAGCAGGGTACCCATGGAAGAAACTCATGAGGTCCTCATACCACATCCTTCTTGACCAGTATGGAGCAATCAGAATAACTTGGATATGGGTTTGTCACGTCTTCCTCAATATACGAGGAAGAAAGGGTATATCGGAAATGAGTAGTGAAGCAGAAAATCCTCCAAGGATGCCTGCATTGAAACTGGAGGACACAGAACTGAAGGAAATGTGCTTTTTCCACAAGTGGAGAAGAGGATGCCCCAAAGAGCGTCCCAAAAGGCAAAGATGTCTTAAGCCACCTTTAGATGGAGGCATCACTCATGGTTGAAAAGATGACAGCTCACATTTTATGTTCAGGGAGCTTGCCAAATGGTTGATGACCATCCATTTTGTATGCACATGAGCCCAGTCCCCGAGTCTCAGAGCATCCTGGTCGAGAAGATGGGACCTAACACATCCCTGCTTATTCACATACTACCTCGCGAGCTTATTGTCTGTCAAGATCTGAAACAACAGACCACAAGGGACATTGCTCATCGTTAGAGTACATTGTTATTCATTCTCTGCTTGTTCGGATACCAGAGGCCTCTGATCTCTAGTTCCTCCAGATGAGCACCATAACTCAAGGTGGAGGTGTCAGTCACTACTGTGGCCACTACTGGTGGTGGGCAAAACTGAGTTAGGCTCACTTCTATTGACCACCAGAGATGGTCTGACGCAGAGTCCTTGAAAATTCTGATGGTCAGACAGATTGTCCTCGTATTGAAACCACTGCAGATGGAGACTCCACTGGAAAGCCCTAATGTATGCATGAATGGCGGAAAAGATCAGTAAAGGAACTCTGGCTCTCTTCTGAAACATCTGAATCATATTCTGAATGTCCCTGATCCTCTAAAGGGGAGGGAAGGCACAGAGCAACTCTGTGTCCAATAATGCCCCGATGAACAGAAGATGCCGAGAGGGCTCTAGGTGCAACTTAGACTTTGGTATTGCCCATCAAAAGGCCTAACAGCAGAGAAGCAGTGGCGTCCTAGTGGCCCGACAACAGCTGCAGCAAGCTTGCCTGGAACCACTCATCCAGGTACAAGGAACACAGGAATACACAGGTAAATACATATCAAACCCAATTGCCAAATTTTCCATCCCAGATGTCTGGATTCAAATACTGAGGATTCCACATTGCCCTAAAGGAGTAACAATGCAGAGACCATAATATGACCCTTGTATAGAAATGGATGAAAAAAAAACAATTGTGCGTTGGAAAAGGTTGCCAATCTCTATTCCTGAAAGGGTGGGAATACACAAAATTAGCCTGTTTCCAAAGATCCTTTATATTCTTTAAACTTCCCCTACAAGGTTCCCCACCAGTTTTGTGACCAGGTGTGAGCAAGCAAGTTCATGTGGTTTGGCAAAAAGGCAAGAATTGCCTTTGACAAATGTAGCCAATAGCTATACACAGAAGGAAAGGGAACAGCAGATGCAAGTCTATTACTGGACATTCAAATTAGCTGTCATGTGCAATTGCCCTCTAAGAGACCAGACAGTCAGCTATTTACCTTAAGTGTGACTTGCTGGAAACTACAGGATCTCTTGGGTGTCTATATGAATCCCCAATAACATAGGAAATGCACCCCATGACTAAAGTGATTCTGCACTCACTGTCGACTGAAATGAGATAGCAGGTACTCACAAGAAACCCTGCTATGGCAGGGGACACAACCAAGTAAATCAGCTAGTTTGGAAGGTTTATACAAGTAAGATTGTATCGGCATTTCCAACCAAGTGTGCAAAGCAACAGAAGGAATATGAACTTCACAAGTCACAATAATATAACTATTTTCAATTTAGTCATGCACTTAAAACATTGGGATATTGTTTAGTTAACTGCTTTAGCAGCAATCCTAAAACATGTATTTTTCCAATAAAGGCTGCCTTCGTTCTTCTGCCTTTTGAATTTAATGGCACTCTGTAGAGCTTCTCACACACAAGGGGAAAGAGGCACAACACAACCACTACTCCAGCCTCCCCAATCACAACTGTAACACACACAGAGAGGAGTAGTGTGTATGAATCTCTTAAAGAGAGGTGGCACGTGCTTAGTGAAGAAATACTACCCTCACTCACAATATTGTGACATGCTTCATCATCGGGCTTGCTTCAATACACCCCTGCGCAGACCAACGCCTGGGGTGGAGCAAAAGGGAGGGGAAGACAATACAAACATATAAAAATAATAATATAGGTAATGGATCCTGGGATCACCGGAAGGAAAGGGGAAGTGAAGATTAAAACTAGTTCAGTGGTATCTTTTGTAAATAATTTATTCCTAGATCCACTGAATAGGATTAAAAACGTGAAGGATGGTGGTGACAGGAACGTATTAGGAGTTCCTTCACCCCTCCTTACTGCCAAGTTGTCGACATGTTTCAGCTGCTTGACTCGTGCCTACAATTACAGGTCACCACAGCATTCATCAGGACCTTTCAGATCCCAGTATCTTAAAATCCCTCAATACCCATAGTTTGCAGTCCCGGAACCAGTTGTTCGCAGAGAGAGGGACCCACTCAGTAACTCACTCCAGTTAATCTGTGGGTAGAGAAAAGATGGAAAAAGGGTGGGGTCAGTCATACCTGGGTAACGGTTGTAAAGTACAACCAGTTTCACTCCATCCAACCACCCAGCACTCTTTTTATTGAATGTATCTGGTTCGTACATCCACGGAGGCATGTACCACCTCTGTATGCAGAAAAAACGGTATGCAAATATTATGCATTATCTTATGGTGTCCCTAGTCAGACCTATCACACATGCTCGTTCATATAATATGGTCAACAGGAACCGTACGTTGCTGGGGCAAATGCCCCTCACGCTCTTGTTTCCCTTCTCCATCCAAGGAAATGAAAGACTCGACTCACCGAGTTTTACATTAGCCATGCTTAAACTGGCGAGTAAGAGGAGGAGACCCCCTGTAGTCACACTTTGGGGGGAGAATAAAAACATGGAGACACTGTTTAAAGATGGATTGCAATGCGCTCTAAACTATGTCTGAGCTATCCACACTTTCATCTACCCATATGGGTTTCTTATGCACTGATTTAAGGTTCTGTGCACTGTAATGCCCAGGTGTTATTCGGGAATCGGAAAGGAACCTCTGTATGGCCCTCCACCTAAGAACGTTAATGATCCCGGTATTTCTGATCCTGATAGTTCATGATATGCCAAGTTTACGGAGCTAGGTATTAGCATGCCGATCTTAAAAAACATACACATCCCCCTTAGTAGCTCTCCGCTTGTAATATGGAGCGGTTGCGCGTAAGGACACACAACCCTTAGTTCCATGCGGCCCCATCGCGCTAAGTGCCTGCCCCCGCTACTCCTTACTTCTCCAAGGGTGGTGCTCAGCATCGACCTCTTGTCCCGGGCTCGCCGTGTAGAGATACCGGCAGCCGGGCGTGGCTTCTCTAAGTGTGGTAGGGAGCTCGGTCACGTGACGACGCCTCCCTGCGTCCTCACGTGACCGCGTCACCCCGACGCTATTCCTAGTAACCATGGGAACTGCCGCGTGGTCCGCTTGCAGTTCCCACTACAGTTTTTTTACTTTATTTAGAGGCAACAAACGGTATTATATAGTCCTCTTGTCTACTTTCGGCCCAGGCGTAAAACCCCCTCAGTGCACATTTAAAAATTCTTATATATCTTGGCAAAGAATGGGGGACCCGGTAATATGGATTCCTTAATATATATATATATATATATATATATATATATATATATATATATATATATATATATATATATATATATATAGATTTCAATTTCTTTATAGTGTATTAGACATTCTCGTTCCGTGGTTGTGGGGTACAAAAATTGGTGGGTATTCAGAGTGTTTCAATAAAACGATATTGTCATCCCTTGCTTGATTTTATGTCATGCAATATCATATGCTTCATAAAAAGCAAAATGGAACATAAGAGGTGTCAAGTAAAAACACCTATTGGAAAACGTCCCAGGTAGGTTGTCTGGATTCACCAATATCATGGGATTAATTGTTTTTAGGTATCCATATCCACATATAGCCAGCTTGCCGATTTTCATCACAAGTCCAATGGGGCTCCCCTCAACCTATCGCAAGGAACTCATAAGTTTTGAAGTCAAGGTCACGCAAACCCCCCCTGGGTTGACAAATAATAGCTGTGGGTGCGAATAGTGTAGTTCTAACCACTAGTCTCTGAGTCCTTCATATGTAATACCCATGATGTCAACGATTTACAGTATTCCATGGGATATCGTCGTTTAGCCCGTTTATATGGCTCTTTAATCTAAATACCCATTTCTGTTCCCGGAGTAGAAGTGACCTCTTCTTGTCCCCCGAGTTAGAGTGGAATCTCGGTTTATCCAGAACGGTCCACGTTGGGTCATTCTCTGTGTGGGCATTTTCCAAAAAGTGTTTTGTCAATTTAGTATTTATATTTTTGCACCTAATGGTGTTTCTATGTTCCGTGTTCTCACCTTACGCGTGGTTATCCCTATATATTGCTTCTGACAGGGGCAGGTGATCAGGTATATGACATGATGAGAATTACAGTTAGTATGTACCCTCTGTTCCCAGGGTGACTGTAAACCCACCTCCACCCTCTTGGTGTTCTTGGTCAGGTGGCACACATCGCATGAGCCGCATCTGGTGTGTCCTGTGACTGGTGGTAGCGTGCCTTGATGCCATGTATCCGCTGGTTTTTGGCAGTTGGTCTTGTGTGGATTAACATATCTGTTAAATTTGCACTCCTTTTAAACGAGAACAAAGGTTTCTCCATGCTCAATTCGTTTGTATTTAGTATCTGCCAGTTTTTTAGAATGAGTTTCTGGATGTGGTGTGAGGCGGTGTTAAAAGTTGTCACGCAAACTGGTTTGTCCATGTTCTGTTTCTCCACCTTCTCCAAAAGGTTGTCCCCGTTGGTGTTGACAGCTCTCTTTCTTGCTTATTTTTTACCACTCGTCTGTCTTGTAGTTTCTCCGCCAGCAGGTCTGCTTCCTGGTGGAAGGTGGTGATGTCCGTGCAATTTCGTCGGAGGCGGAAGAATTGTCCCACCGGGATATTCTCCCTCAGTGCTTTAGGGTGGAAACTCTCAAAGGAGAGAAGGGAATTTTTGTCTGTAGGCTTATGGAAAACCTATGTGGAAAGTTTTTCATTTCTGGGTTCTATCAAGAGGTCCAGGAAGGGCAGTTCCGTCTTCGTTATCGTGGAGGTAAAATGTAGTAGGGGGTTCTTACTGTTGCACAAGTCGTCGAGTGATGACGCTTTTTCGACTTCTTATGCTTCGACTTACCGGAGGAGTGCGAAGACTTGGACCCCGACGACCGATGAGGACTCCGCGACCGGCCCCTCGACCTCTCACGTGACCGGGGCTTGGCGTGGCGCGGAGACGACTGACGGACATCGAGGAGCTTTCGAGACCGCTCTCGCAAAGCCTTCGGATGCAAGGCCCGGCAGTCGGGCACGACTTGGGGTCGTGGTCGCGCCCGAGGCAGTAGAGACAATCCTGATGCGGGTCCGTGATCGACATCATTCGACCACAGGCGTCGCATGGCTTGAAGCCGGGCACCCCTACCGACACCTTCGGAGTCGAGTGACTTCGAAAAAACAGTGAAAAATCACCAAAAAAACTTAGTCAAAAAATGGCTAGGGCACTGCTCTTCCCGGATCGGCGCTTACTGGCACGGAAAAAGAAAGAACTGACGTCAGCGCGCAGGGGCGGCGTCTAAGTACTGCCCGCGACGTCATCCCGGCGATCCAGACGCCGACGACCGACGCGGAGCCGCACGACGCCGCCTACCGACGCGCAAGGGTACTGCTACGCAAAACTTTCCGGATCCAGCCTGACGCCTGGGGATATTCTAAGGTAAGGAATCTGTCACTAACGTGTCTCTTTCAGATCAGCCACTCTAGAAATTCATTGACTGAATCCTCATCACCCCTCCAGATCACTATGACGTCGTCTATAAATCTCCTCCACAGTTTGATGTTGTTGGTCCAGGGGTTGTCCTCTCTAGATATTATTCTCGAATGCTCCCACATACAGTCCTGCCAAGCTGGGAGCAAACGTGCTCCCCATTGATGTTCCGTGGGTCTGGAGATACAACGTGCCCTCAAATTCGAAGAAATTCTTCGTTAGGGCTATCTCCGCCAGGCTCAGTATGAATGCTCTGGGAGTTTGATAAGGCCACTCTTCCTCAAACAAAATGTCTTGTTGGGGGATGTTGGTGTAAAGTGCCTCAATATCCAAACCCAGCAGGAAACCCTGATCAGGGTCAAAAGGTACCTCTTTGATGAGGTTCAACACATCTCGTGTGTCCTGTAGATAGGCTTGTAGCTTCTGGACCAAGGGTTTGAAAAAGAAATTGCTAAATTGCGATAAGGGTGCCAATACGGAACCAATCCCTGACACAATCGGTCTACCAGGTGGGGGGCGTGTTGGTTTGTGGATTTTGGGAAGTGCGTAAAAATAGGGCGTAACAGGTGCTTCTTTCACAAGGAAATCGGCTTCCTGTTTTGAAATCCAATCATTCGTCAGACCTTCTTCAACAAGAGACGCTATGTCCTTGGCAATGTCATTCGTGGGGTCTCTGTTCAGGACTCTGTAATTTCTTTCATCTGAGAGGAGACGTAGGCACACATTTGTGTAGGCTGTTTTATCTTGTAGGACAAATCGCGCCCCCTTTGTCTGCTGATTTTATGATTACGGAGTCATTCTCCCTTAGCTGCTGTAATGCTTCCTTCTCGGAATTGGAGAGATTCATAAAGGGGCGTACTTCTGGTCTCTACAAGGATTCAAAATCATGGATTACAGCTTGTTCAAAAGCTGCCACCTCTACAGGTAGTGCTGTAATAGGAGGTGTGAAAGATGATTTTAGGCGTAGCGGTGTCGCCAGTTTTTTTCACTCCCGTCATCCTTGCCCTCAAAAAAGACCTTGAGTCGAATGTTCCTTAAGGCGGCTGCTAGTTCCTGCCTGATCTTAAAATGATTCAGCACATTAGTTGGGACAAAGCCTAGCCCTCTATTCAGGAGTCTTTCTTGTGACGGTGTTAGTGGTACACTTGATAGGTTTACAATTAGAGAATTTCCCTGCTTGTCACTGGTGTCAGTTGCTGTGCCATACGCCTCGTGATGCGTTGGTCCAGATCCTCCCACGTGACCCTCTAAATAAAGTAAAAAACTGTAGTGGGAACTGCAAGCAGACCATGCTGCAGTTCCCATGGTTACTAGGAATAGCATTGGGATGACGCGGTCAAGTGACGTGAGGACGCAAGGAGAAGTAGTCACGTGACCCAGCTCCCTACCACACTTAGAGAAGCCTCGCACGGCTGCCGGTATCTCTACACGGCGAGCCCAGGACAAGAGGTCGAGGTGGAGCACCACCCTTGGAGTAGTAAGGAGTAGCGGGGGGCGGGCACTTAGCGCGAGGGGGCCGCATGGAACTAAGGGTCGTGTGTCCTTACGTGCAACCGCTACATATTACAAGGCGGAGAGCTACTAAGGGGGATGTGTATGTTTTTAAGACCGGCATGCGAATACCTAGCTCCGTAAACTTGGCATATCATGAACTATCACGATCAGAAATACCGGGATCATTAACGTTCTTAGGTGGAGGGCCATACAGAAGTTCCTTTCCGATTCCCGAATAACACCTGGGCATTACAGTGCCCAGAACCCTAAATCAGTGCATAAGAAACCCATATGGGTTGATGAAGTGTGGATAGCGCAGACAGTTTAGAGCGCATTGCAATCAATCTTTAAACTGCATCTCCTTCATGTTTTTATTCTCCCCCAGGGTGTGACTACAGGGGGTCTCCTCCTCTTACTCGCCAGTTTAAGCATAGCTAATGTAAAACTCAGTGAGTTGAGTCTTTCATTTCCTTGGATGGAGAAGGGAAACGAGAGCGTGAGGGGCATTTGCCCAAGCAAAGTACGGTTCCTGTTGACTATATTATATGGATGAGCATGTGTGATAGGTCCGACTAGGGACACAATAAGATAAGGCATAATATTTGCATGCCTTTTTTTCTGCATACAGAGGTGGTACATGCCTCCGTGGATGTACGAACCAGATACATTCAGTAAAAAGAGTGCTGGTTGGTTGGATGGAGGGAAACTGGTTGTACTTTACAACCGTTACCCAGGTATGACTGACCCCACCCTTTTTCCATCTTTTCTCTACCCACAGATTAACTGGAGTGAGTTCCTGAGTGGGTCCCTCTCTCTGCGAACAACTGGTTCCGGGGACTCCAAACTTGGGGTATTGAGGGATTTTAGATACTGGGATCTGAAAGGTCCTGATGAATGCTGTGGTGACCTGTAATTGTAGGCACGAGTCAAGCAGCTGAAACATGTAAGTAAGGAGGGGTGAAGGAACTCCTAATACTTTCCTGTCACCACCTTCCTTCACGTTTTTAATCCTAGTCAGTGGATCTAGGAATAAATTATTTACAAAAGATACCACTGAAGTAGTTTTAATCTTCACTGCACTTTTTCTTTCGGTGATCCCAGGATCCATTACCTATATTATTATTTTTATATGTTTGTATTGTTTTCCTCTTCCTTTTGCTCCACCCAGGCGTTGGTCTGCGTAGGGGTGTATTGAAGCAAGCCCGATGATGAAGCATGTCACAATTTTGAGAGTGAGGGCAGTATTTTTTCACTAAGCACGTGCCACCTCTCTTTAAGAGATTCATACACACTACTCCTCTCTGTGTGTGCTACTCTGTAGAGCTGCCTAATTTTTTATTGCTCCTGGTTCCAGGCACCTAGAGACAACTGTGTTACACAAGGAACTAACAATTCAACAAACCCAATGTCAGCAAGAAGGACTAGTCATTCACCTAGTATTGTTTCCACAAAATTTGATGTTTTGGGCAATACATGTGCCAGAAACGAGATCTTGCAATGTCCAACCCCAGGAATTTCCAAACATTTATTCCGGTTGCCATTTTGTATGCCATGTTTCCACAGCAATAAAAGGTGTAATTGCCACTTGTTACAACAACAAGCCCACTCCATACTCAATGTGATTTTTAAAGATATGTGTCTTAATGGCACCAGAGAAAATTACAAATGCGATCAACACTGGCCATTGAAGAAATATGAGGAGAAAGGCTGCCCAAATTAGTCTGAAGGTGTGGAGTGGGTGGAGAAGTCCTTTTGGTCTGGGTGAGGAAGGACGGCTAACACGGACAAGTAACACTGAAGAAAAAATACCAGGGCATGAGCAGAAGAAATGAGAAATATACAGAGGGGTCTGGTAGTTCTATAACAAACTGGATGCATGTAAGAGCGTAATACTTAGTCCTTAAGAGCTGTGCTTAGAAAGTACAATAGACTTGAAATGCCTATGCAACTGTATTGTGGAAATTGGGAAATTGTTGTAAAAGCTAAATAAAAAAATCTATTGCACTGCACATTGAAGATTCCCAGCGATTTGGAGGACAGGCATCAATTATATTGCTAGTGACAACAAAAACTAACATATTCCTCCGGAATAGACTTTGAAACTTTTTCTCTTAAAATCTAAGGCTCACAATATATAGAAAAGAAGGTTAGTACCTTTACACATTTTCTATCTGCAGTGTAATAGTTTCAGAACATTCAGAATACTGGATACCAAGACCTGATGTTGAGCATAGGAAACCGAATACATTCTGGTAATAATGCTTATAACGCTATTATTTCTTGATGCTAGGGGAAAGAGTGAAATTCGGAAGTGGGGGGGAAATGTGTAAATGAGACAGCTCCCAAATTAACCAACAAGAAATAAGTATTAAGCAAAGATATCAGGAACTGAAACCTCTTAACGTATGCCTACATTATATTATAGTTATTATACCCAATAAAAGATGTTAGGAAAAAGCTGATCTATGAAAATGTAGGAAATAAAAATGTGGCCTATGTAGAACACCAACATATTAAATAAGAAATCTACTGAAATCATGTAGTTTAACATTAGAGCCAACAGGGTAGTAGGAAAACGTCAGAACATGTCTTGCATGATTCACTGGAGATACAAAACATTAAAATAAATAAGGCTACATTATCAATTGAAGTCCAGGGGGGCATTAAACAATACCCATAAATGACATGTTGACAAGATTCTTTGGACAATGTCTGAAGCTTAATCTGCTAAAATTGACCAGCAAAGTGACCGCCACAAAGCAGAAAGGGTTTAAATAGAGCACATGATTTAAATCAAGCATATCAAAAATACCCAGAAGTTATCAATTTAAGGTTTTCTGCTACCTCTATTCACACATCCACCAAGGTGTTAATTTAAATTAACACAAATACTCAAGTCACACGTGAATTACATTTTGGAGTACAGCACACACAACCATTTCCATTCTCTCCCTACTCTTTTCTCTCCTGTTAGAAAAAACAAAACGCAAGCCTTCTACTATACTAATGTATTCCATCTTTCAAAAAGAAAGACATGATTTTAATATTACTTAACAATATGTTAAAAAAGTAGCCAGTTCGGCTTCAGTGTTAATACAATTATACACTCTATAACAGATTGATAGTGTGAGTACTGTTCCTCATAAACTCTCATTCTGCAAGTATTCTTACACAAGCTGGCTACAAGTCAGAAAAAAAAATCAAACACATATAGCGTAACTTGTACACTTTTAAACAGTAGATCATGAAAGAACTTAAGAAATGCTTGTCCCATATGAGCTTCTTCTGTAAAAATGTGGTGTAGAATTACGTAGCAGGTGAAAGCACATCTGTCAATGTCCATTCCTTTGTCCGTAGTCCGAATGACAAAACATTGTGAACTGCAGAAATGACAGGTGCCTCCATGAATGAAAACGGGTAGTTTGGCCTCCACCAGAGCTTGGGAGCAGTCTGAAGTACTTTAAGCCATGGCATTTATTAGGAACTGGAAAAACTAGTGTTCCAATTCCAATAGCATACGGCTACAATCCATTAAGTCTCACTCACAGACTACAAGCACACAAGCTAACAAATCCAGGTAGAAAGTGGCAAATTTCCAATCTGCAACAATTGTTAGGCCAAAGGGTTCAGTGCAGGTCCACACAGCACTGGGAACAAGGCAGGTCAGCAGTAACTCAAAGCCAGATAAGCTCCAAGCACAGCAGACTAAAGTCAGTGGAGTTGAAATTTCATGGTTCTAGCAGAGTCATAATATTTCAGTGTGCCGCAAATGTGGTTTTCTTCAAACTAAAATTAGACCAATTAACAGAAAGCCTCTGCCTTGTCTGTCTGGCGGAATCCAGGCAAAACCTATGGGAAAAAAGAGAACAAATTAAAAATGACGAAAAAGCATTTTTTTTTAAAAAAAAAAACCTGTTAAGAGTACGCAATATACAGTATTCAATAATAAAACATGCCACGCTATTTCTCATCTTACCAATTTCATAAAAATACAATGCACTGATTAAATATTAATTGGCAAATGATTCAAAGTTAGCAAGGTTTGAGGGTTGGTCCCAGAATATATATTATCCGGGGTAATCATTAATCCGGATACTCTGTCCACCCTCTATCATAAAGAGTCATTCATATATATGCAGTGGAGATGAAAGCACAGAAACCACAAGAGAATAATAAACATGTTTAAGGAAGACTTAAGGCAGATTTTCAGATCTTTACTAATATCCCTCAAAACTCAACAGGATTCCTTAGCTAAAAAAGAATATTTTCCATCTCTCTAGAATTCAAAGTATAATTAATGCGGTCCCTTTCGCTTTTAGGGCTCAGGTTGTGTGGTTCATTGTTAACTCTGAATTCGAATGTGACAAATCGATCAGTATAGGTATGTCAAAGAAGTCCCATTATGCAGGGGGGTTGCCTCAACATGGTGACTAAAGTACAAAAAATACTCCACTTGCATTCAGTAGAAGTTTAAGTGAAATTTAAATTGGGTCTCATTTTCAAATAGCAATAGGTGTTGACTTCCAGCTACTTGTAGGGAAAACACAAGTGCCTTTTCCATTATTAAAAGCTTATTTGATCTTCAGAAATGCCTTTCTGTACATAGTCCCCTCTTGACGCTTGTGAACATTAGTGGCCATAGTAGAGGAAACAAATTTCCTCTTCTCTTTCAAGGCATGACTTAAGGATTCGTTCTAGACCCCTCCAGCCAAACAAATCTTTGATTTTTTTTTTTTACTCACTATTTAATCATATTCGCAGGATCAAATGTTTGGAAATTCCTGGGACTGGGCCTTGCAAGATCTTGTTTATGGCACTTACTTGTCTTGCAAAAAACAAATTCCCTGGAATTTGATACTAGGTGAATGCCTGTGCCTTGTTGCGGACATCTGATTTATGTTTTTGTTCTAGGTACATAACGCTAGCCCAATTGACTCTAGACGCCTGAAACCAGCTAGAGATGGTTTGTACAGGTAGTGGGCTACCTCAGTTATCCACTAAAATAATTTTTCGGAAAGATATTACAGATCTACGCTAAAGGCACTTGTTTGCCTTTCAGTTTGCTATAGATATTGATAGTCTAGACTGAATTAATTATTTAGCAGCTGAAGTATGTAGAAGAAAGGCAAATCAAACCTCACTCACACGTTGTGGCTTGCCAAGTAGTGTTGACTTTTTTAATGATAATTCCGGTCATACCACTTTTCAGGGTGTTTGGACTAAGGAGTCAAGAATGTAACTTGGATAATTCTGCTTTATAATATGGAGGATGCCAGTGTTAGCCCATATTTATTTACTGGCATTTGTTGAGAGCACTGCACCTTCTGCATAGGGTCTACAGAATTTCTTATAACTTTGTAGGCAAGTTACACTGAGATCAGCCATGTCCTTGGTCTTTTCTGAAATTTCAGAAGAAAGTTCTTATTCAAAATCTGGAGAATGAAATTCAGCATGCGGGCGCACTTGACCATAGATGCTCTCTCCCCCTTCTTGCAGGTTACATTTGAGAATATTGTAAAGAGGTTTACTGCAAAGTGATCCCTTTTTAGGTGGCCATCTCTAGTTTTTTCTAATTTTTTTCTGACCCACCTGCTTTTACTCAAACTTTTAAAGTTTTGACAACTATCCAGGCCCCAGTGTACGCGGACCCCAAAATATGTTGAAATTGGTGTAGAACCCGATTGGCACATTCAGCTTTCCTATAAGGAATAGTATATAATGGAGAAGTACACTCGGGTATCTAAAGTTAAATGCCACTTGTGGACCACAGCAACTATTGCGCCATCCACTACAGTACATGATTCAGGCCTACAGTGTATAGCCTAGCAGCAGCAGCAGCTTCAACTCTGCTGCACAGACTTGTCGTAATAACCTTTTTTACAGGTTGTAAAACTTGATTTTAAATATTACAATAGTTACCTCCAAGCACACCTTGCTGCCCTTAAGGTAAGGTGCATAATATTGAAGAGTGGAACATGTGTGACATTAGAAATAGCATGTTCCCCCAGTGACTAGGCCTAAAACAACATCGTCACTGGTCAGGTTGTAGCTGGTACATATGAAGTCATGTAAAGATTTTACAATTTAATATACAACTTTTGACCTGTACCAACCACAGACTCCATTCATAGACTTTTTAGATTTAATAATCAAATCTATTAGTGAAGCTGGATTTGTAATGAATATATTAGAAAATTAACTTTAAGAAAGTTACCTTTACCCTGCCTGAATCTACAGTACCCCTTCAGCAACTGCCCATTACATAGTTGGCCTGAATTAGGTGTGAAAAATGCTCCCAGAGCAGAGACAATGGCCTTGGAGTGGGTGTTGTATTCTTCGCCTGACAGGGAGACCAGTTGGGCTGGGCTCAGGAACTCAAATTACTTCTAAGGGGCGTTTCCTGTCACAAGTAAATGTCAGGTGACACCTGGAAATTTCCCAGCTTTCGTTTCCTTCTAGTCAGGCTGGCAACCAACCAAGTCAGAAAAAAGCTTACCCAGAACCAGTTTTCAGTGACCACAGAGGGGACTGCTCATTACTCTGGATGTCGCACACAGGCTCTGCAAAAGGGGAGAGGGGTTTCCCCAGTTTGGATTTTTAGAGTGAGGGGTACTGTGGGATTGTCTGCAGTAGAGGAAGCCAACTGCTGAAAACGTGAGTAGGGCATCCCCCAAGAAATCTTATTCCACTGGTTAGGGAGTGTTCAGAAGTCATCCCCACTAGTGCCAGGAATAAATGCGGCACCCCAAGGCACCTCCTCAGAACACCTACTGGACCTGAGGAAGCTTAGAAGAGGACTGGACCTGCTGTCTGTGACCTACGAGGAGCCCTGAAGGACTAGTCATACTTCCTCTTGCATTCAGGACAAAGAAATGGACTTCAAGGGTCATTTGGCTGACCTACGTGGCTACCTGGACGCAAATAGTGCTAGAGGCCTTTTCCTGGGAGTACCAAGCTGACCAGTGGCGACTGGACCTGGACTGGAGTTTGTTGCTGGCTTCTGTCTGACATTCTGAGAGTCTGTAAGTACCCTCCCATGAGGTCCTGGGGGCCTTACAAGTGTTCTCCTGTGGTTGTGTGGGCACCAGAGGAAAGTTTGAAAAACATTTCCTCCACAGCTACAGGGGGACATGCAGTATAATGAATCCGCCTGGCAATTCCATGGCGTCAGATTGAATTTGAGCTTTGTCTGATCAAGAGTCTTTGGACCTCTTAATTGCACTGGGACTTAGAAACTTATCAGCAAGAAATTTCCAAAGCTACAGGGCTCCAGCGGGACCAACCTGCTACAAATATCTGGCTTTCAGTTACACAGCGTCAGGTACAATTTCAATGGCAGGCCGCTCAGGGAGGACTTTTCTTTTCATAAAGTGACAAAGTCCCTATCTACGTAAACACTTTGTTACATTTTTTTACTTTATGACTTCTAGACTTTCACTGAGATCTACGCAATAGTTATATATGACCAGGGTTTCATCCTTGTCAGTCTCAAAATGTGCCCAAGTCCCCGTTTACCGCTTCTATAGATAATTGTCGTTTTGTGCTTTTTGGTGCTATTTTCACTTACATATTTAAAAGTTCTTGTCTCTGGTTCCCCTTATTGGATTTTTGTCATTTCGTTTTTATTTTACTTATAGGCTTGTTCTCTTTATTTTAAAATTGGTTGTAGAATTTTAGTGTTGTGTGCGACTTACTCTACTGTGTATGCACTTCTTAATACTTTAAACTTTACCTTGGAATTTAGTCTGACTGCTTTGGGTCACGTTACCAGGTATTCAGCACAGGTGTATTTTATTTAATTTGTGACACATCTAGCAAGATGTGGACTTATCCATCGAGGTAGATACCTGTCCACCCCCACATAATAATCCACTTATCTACAAGGTTCATTCCTGTTTCACAATAACTGGCAAGGGACATATCTAATTAACTTGTTGCCTAAAGATTTTGAGTTATATGAAAGGTAGATAAAATACACGAAAAACGATTTATAGGGTGCAAATCAAACTGACAATGAGTCAGAGACAACACTATTTTAAGCACAAAAAAAATGTTCAGTTTTAAGCATTTTTAAACGTATTGCAGCTTTGTGATGCTTTTTTTTTTTTTTTTAGAAGATTGATGTCAGAGTTCCTAAGGTTAATGAAGAACAAGTTACTTACCTTCGGTAACGATATATCTGTAAGAAACATAGGTTAGATATAGATTCCTTACCTTAGAATTACCCCCAGGCGTCAGACTGGATCCGGAAAGTTTTTAGTCAGCAGTACCCCTGCGCGTCGGAAGGTGGCGTCGGTCGACTCCGCGTTCGTCGTCGCGTCGCCGGGATGACGACGCGGTAGCTACATAGACGCCGCCCTCACGCGCTGACGACAGTTCTGTACACGACTTTCCACGCCAGAAGAGCAGAGCCATGCAAGACACTGACCACTGGTGCACAAAACTAGGGCCCTGAAAGGAAGACCGTAACCCTAGAAGCCAGTTCGCAGAACGGGGAGAATGGGTGGGGCGGTAAGGAATCTATAACTAACCTATGTTTCTTACAGATATATCGTTACCGAAGGTAAGTAACTTGTTCATCTGAAAGAAACAGTTAGTTATAGATTCCTTACCTTAGAATAGATACCCCAGCAATACCAACCCCGGAGGTGGGTCTGCGAACTAAGTGCACACCAGAAAGTCCTGGAGAACAGAACGGCCAAAGAAGCCATCTCTCCGGACTTGGCTGTCTAGGCAGTAGTGTTTGGTGAACGTGTGCAGCGATGCCCACGTAGCTGCCTGACAGATGTCATTTAGGGGGACTCCTCGTCCCAATGCAGTAGTAGCTGCAGTCGCCCTGGTGGAATGGGCGTGTAGCCCCACTGGAGGCTCCTCCTTTGCCAAAGAGTAGCAGGCTTTGATGCACAGAACGACCCACCTGGAGATGGTTCGTTTGTGCACGGCCCGACCTTTCTTAGCACCCACGTAACCATCAAAGAGCTGGTCGTCCACCCGGAATTGTTTGGTGCGATCCAAGTAAAAGGAAAGCGCACGTTTTGGATCCAGACGGTGGAGGCTCTCTTCCTCTTTTGAAGGATGCGGAGGCGGAAAGAAGGGGCAAAGTGATGGTTTGGCCAATGTGGAAAGAAGTAACCACCTTGGGAAGAAAGGAAGGTCTAGTTCTCAGGACGACCTTGTCCGGATGGACAGCCAGAAAGGGAGGCTTGGAAGAAAGAGCTTGCAGCTCACTCACACTACGTGCAGAGGTGATAGCCACCAGAAAGGCAGTTTTCAAAGTGAGAAGTCTGAGAGGACAGTTATGTAGCGGCTCAAAGGGAGCGCACATGAAATAGGTAAGAACCAAGTTCAAATCACACTGAGGCATTACGAAGGGAACAGGAGGAAAAAGATGAGTAATGCCTTTAAGGAATCTATTTACAACAGGGTGTCGTGTTGTTTGTGGCCTCATGGTCTGCCCTGCTAAGTTGGCTTGGGCCTGGCTGCCATGATGCCTTTTCTGCGCACATTGCTTTGTGACTTTGTTTTTCCAGCCTCTGCTTGTGCCCGGCTATATTAGGACTGTCTGCTTTTCTGCCTTTCACCTTTTCTCCTGTTCCCTGTGGGTTACATCTGCACAACATGTACAAGGTCGAAAAACAACGTCCCTTGTTCTTGCTGATCTGGCCAGTCCCTCGCACCTAGACATAACACTACGTACAGCTGCACTGGATAAATTCGTGTGCTTTTTAATATTGTGATTTCACTGTTAGAGGCACTTGGAGAAAAACCTTTCCAGAGAGAAGAGCTGTGCTTGTCTGCTGATTTAAACCTTGCATCTAGATATTGAGGTATGAGGGTCCGCCTGACAAAGCCCAGAGGTTTTCTGTTTATATAATAAACTAGCTAATAGCACGGGGAGGGTGGTATGGTCTTTTAGCCCTATATCCACTGCTTTATTAAATGCTTTCCCCGTTTGTATTCTATGGAATTGTAACTATGCTGATTATTTTATCCTTATGCATTATGCTGATAGTACTGGCACGTGTACTGTATCTTAGGGCACGATAGTTGAAATAAATATTTAAACTATACTGTGTCTCTTATTACGCACGTTGTGAACAGGTATGAGTGAGTTATGAAAGGGTGTTCTTGCTCCTGCGAGTCCTGAGAGAGAGATACCGTGTTCTGGGTTGTCTAATCATTGGTAGAATCGCTGCTCAAGAGACGCTAAAGCTAGTCGGATTGGGATTGTGGGTGCTGAGGTGTATGGTTGGCTCACCACTATACTCCGAGGTCCTATTATCCTGTGCATAGCTCTGTGTATGTGCAGAATCCCTACAACATGCAAGAACGAAGGATGAGAGGCAACACAAGCAAATAGCAGGTAAAAACAGTGTACAAAACAAAGTAACAATGATCAGACGAATGCGTTGTGGTCTTTTTCGTTCTTTTATTTCACACGTGATCCACATAAACAGCCAACGCGTTTCGCCCAAACATGGGCTTCTTCAGGGCTGAAATAATATATAATATATAGGTGCGTTTTAAAAAGTGGAAAAAAGGAGGGTCCATATTGTTTAGACATAGACTCAAAGAAACAGGAAGTTCCAAGAAGGGAAGGTGGTCCATGCGAAAGTGGGCCGGTAGAAGAAATAAAATAAAAGAGGGAAGAAAGAAAGAAAGAAACATGAAATTTAGTGAAAAGAAAGAAATAAGAAGAAGGGGAACAAAGAACGTAGTTTATTTCACTCTCCTACATTTACAATACTAACTGTTTGGGGAGACCACCAGAATGCCGCTCATCCTATCTTTTTTCAGTCTTAAGTATTTACTCGAGTATTCATTTCCTTAGGTCACTCCAAATACCTTACATTCTGGGCACTCTACCCACGATTTGACCCAGAAACTCTCTAACGGCTATACGACAGGCTCTCTGGTCTAGATCACGTGTGAAATAAAAGAACGAAAAAGACCACAACGCATTCGTCTGATCATTGTCACTTTGTTTTGTACACTGTTTTTACCTGCTATTTGCTTGTGTTGCCTCTCATCCTTCGTTCTTGCAGTTTCTAAATTAGTGGTCAAGTGGCAGCTGACCATTTGAGGCGGGCAATACTTTACACAACGTGACGTAACTAGGCAGTGCAGTTGTCTGTAACCCGGCTGCCATCTAAGGTGTCTAATCCCTACAACATGGCGAGACCAACGAGTGGGCTGCTTATCTGCGAGACGCTTGAGTAGTACTTGTGCTTGTCCACAACACCTTCACAGACGCTTCCGGAAGCGTGTGTGAAGGTGATACCTCCTAAATTGACGTTTTTATAGGTTCTTTCAAGCTTGAAGTTGTTAAAAGGTTTTTAAGTACAACCCTATATTGTGCTGCCTCATATTAGGTTGTCGAAATATTTTAGCCTTAAATGGCTGTCCAAATTGCGGCACATAGCCGCGCAGCGCTCCGGGCTCACTTGACAGTGTATGGAGTGCCTGACGCGGGTGTCGATCTGATCTTTGTGGTACAAGCGGATCCCGCTTTCCACTTTGAGGTCTTTTACTCTTGGGTCACCTTCCCGGCGGTGGATGGGACGGATAATCTGTTCCATGAATATACACTCACCGCTACACCTATAGTTTATAGGCCGTATCGAAATCTTGAAGTACCGCTCACGGCATGGCAACACCGTGTTTGGTTTAATGGCGCCCTCCCCCAACCGGTTACCCCGATTCGTTTAGGCCCCTTATCGATTCCGGGGGCCACTTGGCCAGTTTTGGCCGGGTATACCCCACATCCGCGTTATAGGACGCTAGCAGTTGCTGAACTGCGTGAATTGCATACGTCTTTGATACGTGTGCACAGAGCTTTAGTACAGTCTGTTACAGGCAATATCCAGGCAGCCCCGCCTGGAGTTGCGGCGCATCCAGCTGGACCGGGCGGTGTAACCATAAGTCCCGTCATGGTTAATTCGGTGATGGGCAAGCGCCCACAAAATAAGGACGATTTGCCTTATTGGCTTGCAGAGAAATTTGACCAGCTGGAGGCAGTTTTCCAAATACTTCTCCTGTGGCAAAACACAGGATTCTAACGATTAGTTTGCCAAAAGACTTGATTCCCGAGTTGACAGAATGCAACAACTGGGGTAACGGTTCTCCCCTCTGTAATTAAACGAGTGCAGGATGAACATGGCCCTGAAGCGGCTGTGGAATTAGGGATGAGACTGGTGGGAGTGTTCAATGTAGTAGCTGATTTGATCCTTGCGAATGTCAAGGGCGATGCAGTTAACTTTCAAGTAGCTAATGCTTTGGCTTTGATCCCAGAACCGGACAGGCCGCGCGAATTACTGAAAATTATTGCCCAGGCTTACAAAACAATTGGCCGCAATAGCCTGGGAGTTAAGCCTTTTGCTAAAACGCAAACACAATCGCAACCAGAACCGAAAACTCAATCTGAGAAGGATGAGAAGCCGTTCTTTACTAAAAAGAGCTGGAGGTTGAAAAAGCAGGGTATGCAACAGAAGAAGCCAGGGTCGCGAGGAGCATTCCCGGTTTCCGTACCTTCTGAACGTACTTATGATTTGCGCGATAGGGCGAGAATTAAATCTCCAGAGAGATTCCAAGTCCCTGATTCGCGTTCTCCTCGTTCTTCACAGGCACCAACAACCTCCCAGGCTGGTGGAGGAGATCGCCAGGATAGAGGCAGGGATCGTGAGGCTCCTCAGGGACGAGACCAACCGCGACAACAAGTCCGAGGGAAACCAGAGGAATTTCCACGTTCTCGCCCACAGTTTCAGAAGAAAAAAGTTGCAGCTGTAACAGCGAAGTATGCCACAAACGGTGAGAACGAGACTCCTGAATTGGACGTGGGCAGTGACGCTCCTAGACAGCGCCGCGGAAGTTACCATAGTGCGGGAGGCACTACGTCCTCATGTGGAGGCGACAGCAACTGATACATTCATTACTGTTGAGACAGCAGACACCAGAGTGGCACCCCCTGACAGACTATATAATATTGTCATTCAAATTGAAGGTGACATACAGCGTGTTATTAAAGGGATTTTTGGGGAAAATCTGACCTCGTCGTATGACATTCTGTTGGCAGAGGCGGATTGGCCGCCCTCGTTCGTACTTGCTGCACGTAGAGGGGAGGAGGTAATCCTTCCGAGCTTTTCTCGTCATGTCCCCAAGGACAAAGCGGAGGCTCTCGCAGCCGAGTGGGCTGCGTCCCTGGCTCCGGCGTTATACCGTAATCACGTGGGCTGGGATGAAGACTCTTTCCCCCCCCCCATGATATTCCTTTGCGGTCGATGCCACAGCCACAACCCCAATATCCCATCAAGCGGGAAGCTAAAGGTCCCGTTTCCGAAATTCTGACAGTTAGAATATCAAGGAGTAATTGAAACATGCGTATCACCGATGAATAATCCCCTTTTCGCGGTTTCTAAACCCGACGGATCGTACCGCCTAGTTTTGGATTACCGACATTTGAACTCTCATTGTCGGACCTTTGCGGTACAAAATACACATAGTTCTGCGCTTGTAGACAGTCTTGTTTGTAAAAAATATAAAACGACACTTGACTTATCCAATGGATTTTACACGCACAACTTGTCCCCGGAGTGCAGCCAATGGAGCGCTTTCACTTCCGGTGGTAAACAATTCAAATTCCGGCGTTTACCTATGGGCTACAAGAACAGTCCAGGTGTATTCGCCACCCGTGTTGTCTCTTTGTTAGACAACATAGACCCAGATGCGTGTTCGTACGTCGATGATATCTATCTGACAGATGAACTATGGCCCCATCTTTCCCGAGTGGACCGCATTATTCTTGAATTTGCGGTCTTAGGTTACAAATTCAACTTTGCCAAATCACACATTGCTGAATTTACCGTTTTGTTTTTGGGCTATGAGCTCAACAATGAAGGTAAGGGCTTAGCCCCCCATTTCTTGGAGAAATGCGCACTCTTGTGCCCTCCATACTCTGAAGAAGCTTCAGTCTTTACTGGGTTTTCTGAACTTCGGGCGTACTTATATTCCCGAATATGCCCAGCGTATCAAGCCTCTTTATGCCTTGATACAACCGAACTTTTCGAAGTCATGCTGGCTTCCCGAGCATTCCTCCATACTGCAATCTTTGCAGTCTGATCTACTTGAATCTAAATTCTTGTTGACACGTGATAACCACACAAACCTGGTGATTAGAATCGTACCAGGGGCAGTGGGTTTCACGTACTTAACTTTTAACGAAGGTGACAGTACCGATTGCATACAAGTCACATCTATACACTTCAGCAGAAATGCGCTTTTCCTCTGTGGAGAAAGTTTTGACTGCAGTGCAGATGGCGATTCTGAAGGAACGCGCACTGGCACAGGGAAAACACATTTTGGTGGTAACACCATATCCTGCCCTTGAGGCAGTGACAAAAGCAAGTGTACCGAACTCTAAAACTTTGCTCCCCCGTTGGATACAATGGGCAACATCTTTGACGTCCCCGGATGTCATTTTCATCTTTGATTCTTCTCTTCAGACACAGGAGTTTTTACAGTATGAATTCGTTCATCCTTCTCCTCTGTCTTTGCTACCGCTTGAGGAGTACGAATGTATTATCTATACCGATGGTTCGGCACAACCGGCCAGGGGTTCCAAGCATGCTTATTCCGCGGCATGTGCTATTGTTGCAGGTACTATGGTGAACGGAAAGTTCAAATCAACTGTAGTGCACACTCAGGCACTAGGAGACAGTACTGCACAATTGGCCGAGCTGCGCGCATTGGTGCTCGCACTTGAGTTCGCTAATCCGGATGTGACCACTCTTATTGTGTGCGATTCTTACTACTGTGTTCAGTCATTCAATGACAATCTATTCTTTTGGTCCCAAAATGACTATAGAGATGCAAAAGGCAGCACAATTAAGCATAAGATGCTTTGGGTTCGAGTAGCAGATTTGAAACAACGTCTGCCTCTCACACAGGTGATTCACACTCTTGGCCACCAGCGTGTGGGCGCACACGCTGTCGGTAACGGTTTGGCGGACGAAGCTGCCAAATCAGCAGTAGCCACGTGCTCAGTCGCAGCAGTTACAAGATCCATGACTAAGATAGATAATGATATTCTGGCAGCTATTGCTGCAACAAAGGAGGGTGCTAATTACCCACGGGGTTTCCCTTCCAAATACTCTTATCAATTAGGTCCCGAACAGGCTCCTTTAGTAAGAATTCCTGACGTTGGTGATCGGCTGATTCCCAACGCGGACCACAGACTTTCCTTGATAACGGCCGCACACGAGGGCATGGCTTCGGCACATGCTGGCGTGTCTGCGACGGTTTCCATCTTGCAGCAGCGTTACTGGTGGCGTGGTTTATACAAACAAACCCGTACTTATGTGCTTTCTTGTGACGTTTGTCAGCAGATTAAGCCTTCCACGGTTACACGACCACCACAAACACCGCTCTGCATTTCAAACAGACCTTTTGCGTGTGTTTACCTGGATCACTGCGGTCCATTTTCTTCAGACACTGCATACAAGTACATCTTGGTTGCAGTGGACTCGTGCACACGTTTCATCTGGGTTTGGCCACCACGGAGTGCTGACGCTCGAAATGTCATAAGGGATTTGCTTGTCTTTGTGGGAATTTTCGCCTGTGGCACCTTCCATTCGGACCAAGGTCCAGCGTTCGCCTCTAAGGCTTACAAGGACGCAATGGGTTCCCTGGGGGTGCGGGTGAAATTTTCGTCTCCATATCGGCCTGAGGGCAATTCGATTGTTGAACGAATGAACCGTGACTTAAAGCAATCCTTGACAGCTAGAGTCTTAGGTACTGGCTGGCCCACTTGTATACCGTACAACGTGCACTTAATAATCTTCCTAGAAGACCTCTGGGTGGGCGGACCCCTTACGAAATGCTCTTTGGCATACGAATGTTTGTGCCCGACCTGCATGGTCTAGACATGGCGGCGCAATCCGCAATCTTTGATGTAGATAACCATTCTACTATGTTACAGGACTTACAAGAAGACCGAGACAAACTTGCAAACAAACATTTACCTTCAGCCACAGACGCTGCGCTGCAGATTCCGGTTGCCGGCTGGCTTCCGAAGATTGGAGATCTGGTTTGAGAGAAGGTGGAGAACAAAAAAGAATTTGGCCCCTCTTATCGTGCACCGGTTCCAGTCCTTGGCTTGAAGGGTACTCGTACAGTCATCTTACCACCGCTTCCTGGTCGCAAAGAGAACAGATTCATCTCAGTGGACAATGTCAAGCTACAACATCTGGCCGATCCTGAATAGTGTAACACCAGCGGTCTCTTGTCCAGTCATTTCCCGGACAAATGTTTGTGGCCCTCCAGCCCGAACGGTCACTGATGTTGCTATCGAGATGGTAGATTTGCCTTATCGCTTACTCGACTACCCGGCCTCCCCCTGCAACGAGGAGACTGAGTATACCTACCCCACTAACGAGTCGGTGGCTCACCTACCAACAACGCCACTGAGCCCAACACGTTATTCCTTTGACTCGGATTCCACCTCATCACTTATCCCGTCCAGATTCAGTATTTTTGTATCCTGGTTCAGAGACAATTTTTTGATTCCTCCATGGACATACATCTGGTTGGTACTTTTCCTGTTCATGTCCATTGGCTTGGTCACAGTTTTTTTTCTTCTCATCAATGGTCACTATTTACCAGAACGCTCTGCAGTGAACTGTGTCGCTGGAACTTTGGCTCCACATTCTTCATCTCACATCATGAAGCGTGACCACACATTTGTGAACATTTCAGCTTTCCCAGTCGCTGATGGCATCGTATGGGATGCAGTAAATGTCCAAATTCATGGACCAACCGAGATTATTAATGTACCAAATGTCCTTCGTGTTTCAATGGGTGATGTCGTTAAAAGTAATATTCATTCTGACGATTGGGATGTGCATGCCGTTGAATCGTTATTTACTGATTTGAAATATTATGCTGCTTTTAATGCTGAAGATTTGTACATGAATTCTGCAAGTTATGCCGATTTATATTGTTACCAGCATTGGGGCAACCATTTCCTCCATAAACCAAGTACCCTTCGGGGTCCTTTTAATTACACCCAATGGGAACATTGTCCAACCCCTTTGTCAGGTAGCTCCCAAACTCTTAGAAACAAGTTTACTTATTTTACCGACTTTGATAGATCGAACCCTGGGTCCTATTATTTTAAATTAAACACTTCATCTACACAGAAGATCATGTTGACCCACACCAAGTTACTGTATTCGGGTTCCTTTTTGGCCGCCTTGGCTGTGGGTGGTTATGAACACTGGCAGGACACCATTGACTTGAAATCTATTTGGGGCTCCAAATCATGGCAGGTACAAGGCACAGAAGCCTTACACCGTGCTTGCCTCATCCCTACCCAAATTCTGTTTTTAAATCATTCAATCTATCAAACAACGTGTTGGGGTTTGGCTACTTCCAAATAATTAAATGCACCTTCCATTCCTGTGTTGTCTTCCTCCACCAACGAGAGCTTGCATTTCAATATCTCCCTTACAGATTTGCAAGCCTTGTTTCAGAACAATTCATTTAATGTTTCCACATTTGTTCAGTCCCCCTGGTTGGCTTGGCCAACGTCAGCAAATGCCTGCCAACTGCGTTTTCATGACTCAGCTCCTGGTTACAAACAGGATAGGCCAGACCCGAGGTTTTCTGACTCTCTTACTGTTACAACATATTCTGTTGGTAAATTATGTAAACAGTGGTTGCAGCACTCTTCATTAGATTCTGTGAAACAGCATTTATCCCTCCTGTCGGGTAACATAGATCTGTCCGATTTTGTTCTGGGGCCTCGTGGCCCTCGACCTAAGAGATTCATTTATGAAACTTACAATGAACTCTGGAAGCTTTCACAAATTGAAGCTGCCTCTCGCCTTCGGGAGATTGATCAGGAATTTGGACTGGATGGCGTCTCTTTTTTCTGACGATTCCAACGATGTCCTCTTGGAAAGTGTGGCGTTTTTCTGCACTTACACATTAATGGATTGAAGGGGGCCTCCGCGTTCAGCGTCCGGCCACACTGGATTTTTTTTCCTACAGGCTATTTTCTTTTTTTCTCCAGTTCTACGTCCTTCGGGGACTATTCCGCAACAGATGTTTCTGTTCTGCTCATTCTATTTGAACTCTGTCTTCGTCCTCTGTCTTGGCCAATGGACTGACCAGGGGAGGGTGTCGTGTTGTTTGTGGCCTCATGGTCTGCCCTGCTAAGTTGGCTTGGGCCTGGCTGCCATGATGCCTTTTCTGCGCACGTTACTTTGTGACTTTGTTTTTCCAGCCTCTGCTTGTGCCCGGCTATATTAGGACTGTCTGCTTTTCTGCCTTTCACCTTTTCTCCTGTTCCCTGTGGGTTACATCTGCACAACATGTACAAGGTCGAAAAACAACGTCCCTTGTTCTTGCTGATCTGGCCAGTCCCTCGCACCTAGACATAACACTACGTACAGCTGCACTGGAGAAATTTGTGTGCTTTTTAATATTGTGATTTCACTGTTAGAGGCACTTGGAGAAAAACCTTTCCAGAGAGAAGAGCTGTGCTTGTCTGCTGATGTAAACCTTGCATCTAGATATTGAGGTATGAGGGTCCGCCTGACAAAGCTCAGAGGTTTTCTGTTTATATAATAAACTAGCTAATAGCACGGGGAGGGTGGTATGGTCATTTAGCCCTGTATCCACTGCTTTATGAAATGCTTTCCCCGTTTGTATTCTATGGAATTGTAACTATGCTGATTATTTTATCCTTATGCATTATGCTGATAGTACTGGCACGTGTACTGTATCTTAGGGCACGATAGTTGAAATAAACATTTAAACTATACTGTGTCTCTTATTACGCACATTGTGGACAGGTATGAGTGAGTTATGAAAGGGTGTTCTTGCTCCTGCGAGTCCTGAGAGAGAGATACCGTGTTCTGGGTTGTCTAATCATTGGTAGCATCGCTGCTCATGAGACGCTAAAGCTAGTCGGATTGGGATTGTGGGTGCTGAGGTGTATGGTTAGCTCACCACTATACTCCGAGGTCCTATTATCCTGTGCATAGCTCTGTGTATGTGCAGAATCCCTACAACAAGGGTACTTGAAAAGAGAAGGCTGCTCAGGAAGCAGGCGTATACTGTCTTAGTGGAGGGACGCCTGGCTGCCAAGATAACATCGCAGACTTCGAAGGATTGTGAAAGAACTTTCCAACCCGAGCCGCGTGGCTACGCCCGTCACGGCCACCCAGGAACTATGCAACGATCTGAATTCCTTTTTCGTGGAAAAAATAAAACAAATTCAACACTCTATTGTTGGTAACAATAATAATATTGAAGACAGCATGGCTCTTTCCAATTCCTCCTCTCTCGATACCTTTCCCATGTTAGATAAGAAACGTTTTATGGATTTGGTAGTGAAGGTCAAATCTGGTTCCCCTAAGGAGGAATGCCCCATTAATATAAAGAAAGCAATTTATCGGGCCTTCCCCGACACTATCCTGGAGTTCCTTAATCTTTCCCTGTCCCATGGAATTGTACCGTCAGCTTTTAAGGAAGCAGTAGTCATTCCACTCCAAAAAAAACAGGGGCTGGATCCCAAAAAGCTGGAAAATTATAGACCTATATCATTGCTCCCATTTCCAGCAAAATTACTGGAAACTCATGTAGCAACCTGTCTCAGTTCTTTTCTAGAAGCGTCCAAGTTTCTGGACACTCATTAGGCAGGCTTTCGTCCTGCGCATTCCACCGAATCTGTGATCCTATCCGTCTTGGACGATCTCAAAGGACAGGCTGACATTGATCACACTCAGGCCCTGATCCTCCTCGACCTGTCTGCGGCATTTGACACCGTGAACCACAAAATTTTGTTGGACCGCATTGCCGCAGCCGAACTGGGCTGGTTTGGGTCCTTTTTAGAGGACCGCAAACAATCGGTGTGGCTCTCGCCCTACAAATCCAACACTGTTGCAATGAGTTGTGGTGTCCCACAGGGTTCCTCCCTTTCGCCGATTCTCTTTAATATTTACATACGTCCCCTAATCTCGAGTCTCCGGCAGATGGGGGTAAAGATCTTTAATTATGCTGATGACATGCAGCTAATTTTCACTCTGGAGAACTCTACCGAATGCAAAGATTTTGTCAGGAGCTCTATGATGTATGTAAAAACCTGGATGAATAAGAACCAACTAAAACTCAATTCTGAAAAAACTGAGATAATTATTCCGAGTAATAAACTTGTTCATTGGACACTCTCCTACTGGCCCCCTGAGTTAGGTGCGGCCCCAATTCCTAAACCAGCGATAAAGAAAGAGTCTGGGTCTTCACATCGACTCTGATCTCTCTATGAGTGCCCAAATTGGCTCAGTTACATCCGCCTGCTTTGTCCAACTCCGTAAATTGCGTAAGATCAGACGTTTCTTTAGTAAAGAGGCCAGTATTCAAATTGTGATTGCCCTTAGCAGCTAGCAGCTAGAATCATCTATCTTAAGGACAGAAGATGTCACATCACCCCGCTGCTTAAAGATCTCCACTGGCTTCCAGTGGAGCAGCGTGCGATGTTTAAAACTGGCTGCATTCTCTTTAAAGCCATTCAAGAAACTGGCCCAAGTTTCATTTCCTCGTGCATCAGTAAGCACCTGCCCCAGCGTAATCTGAGATCGGAGCATCTGAATTTTTTGACGGTGCCTAGAATCAGACGCAAACATATTGGAGGGACCCGGTTTTCTTATCTGGGCCCGAAGCTTTGGAACTCACTGCCTACTTCTATTAGACTTGAGGCTGACTACGTGCGGTTCAGGAAATTACTTAAAACCTGGCTGTTCACTCTGGCCTATAACTAGCTGCTCCTCTGCCTGTTAATTTTCTGTTCATTTTCTGCTCAGACTCCTCAGTGCCAAGAGACCTGTAGGTGAACGTGCGCTACATAAAATTCCCATTTAACATAGCATAACTTCGGGAGGCAGGTCAAACGACGTCAACTGCCGCCGCTCAATCTCCACGCAAGGAGGTGGAGGCTGGACAGGTTCGGGTGGAGGACCATCCCCTGCTGCTGCGACAGAAGATCCTCCCGAAGAGGCAGTCTGATCGGAGGATCGATGGCCGTGTTGAGCAGCTCGGGATACCAGACTCTTCGTGCCCAATCAGGAGCCACAAGAATGACTTGGGCCCGGTCGCGCTTGATATTCTTCAGCACTCTGGGCAGAAGTGGTATAGGCGGAAAGGCGTATAGAAGACCGCAACTCCATTCGCGGCGAAAAGCGTCGCCTAGCGAGTGCCGCCTTGGAAATTCCAACGTGCAGAACTGCTGACATTGCGCGTTTTCTTCGGTGGCGAATAGATCTAACCAAGGCTCTCCCCACTGCTGAAAGAGACCTCGCACCACCTCCGAGTGAAGACGCCATTCGTGATCCATCATGCACCTGCGGCTGAGTTCATCCGCCCTGGCGTTCAGTGAACCTGCCAGGTGTTGAACCACCAGGGATATGCCCCGATGTTCCAGCCATGTCCAGAGGCGGAGGGCCTCCTGACATAGGGTCCATGACCCCACCCCACCTTGTTTGTTGCAGTACCACATGGTGGTGGTGTTGTCCGTGAACACCTGCACTACTTTTCCCCGTACAGAGGGAAGGAATGCCTTGAGTGCAAGACGAATCGCCCGAAGCTCCAGAAGGTTGATGTGGAGCCCGGACTCCGCCCGAGACCAGAGGCCTCTGATCTCCCCCTCCCCCATGTGGCCGCCCCATCCCAGAAGTGAAGCATCGGTCACCACTGTGAACTCTGGTTGAGGAAGGGAGAGGGATCTGCCGTTAACCCAATCCTGGTTCCTAAGCCACCACTGCAATTGGTGTGCAGTGCCCTCCGAGATCTGGACGCAATCTGACAGATTCCCCTGATGTTGTGCCCACTGGAACTTCAAGTCCCACTGCAGAGCCCGCATATGCCATCTGGCACGATCCACCAGCAGGATGCAGGAGGCCATCAGACCCAGCAGCCGGAGGGTCATCCTGACCGAAACCCGGGATAGAGGCTGAAAGATCGGAATCATAGCCCGAATATCACGGACTCGCTGTTCGGGAGGATAAGCCCGAAACTGCGTCGTGTCCAGAACCGCTCCGATGAAGAGGAGCTTCTGAGAGGGGGTCAGGTGTGAATTCGGTACGTTGATGGAGAACCCCAGCGAATGCAGGAGGTCGGCCGTAGTCTGGAGGTGGGAGACGACAGCCTGGGGCGAGCCCGCCTTCAACAGCCAGTCGTCGAGATAAGGGAAGACTGGAACCCCTGATCTGCGCAGATGAGCTGCGACCACCGCCACTTTCGTGAACACCCGAGGGGCGCTGGTAAGGCCAAAGGGGAGCACGGTAAACTGAAAGTGCTCGTGGCCTACCGTGAACCGCAGGTAACGCCGGTGGGCAGGCAGGACGGGGCTGTGAAAGTAAGCATCCTGCAAGTTCAACGCTACCATCCAGTCTCCAGGGTCGAGGGCAGACAAGACCTGAGCGAGCATCAACATTTTGAACTTCTCCTTCTGGAGGAAGCGGTTGACGCTCCTGAGATCCAAGATAGGATGCAGGCCTTTGTCTTTCTTGGGCACCAGAAAGTAGTGGGAATAGCAACCAGGACCTACTTCTGGGGCAGGAACGCGCTCGATGGCTACCTTGGCCAAGAGTGCCGAAACTTCCTGTTGGAGAAGGGCCAGATGATCCTCCGACATGCGATGGTACTGAGGTGGCATGGATGGAGGGGTAGTCTCGAAGGGGAGGGAGTAGCCCCTTCAGACTATTTTCAAAACCCACCTGTCCAACGTGATGGTGCGCCAGTGGGGGAGGTGATGGCGAATCATGCCGCCCACTGGCGTTTGGTGGCCCTGAAAGGTCGGACTACGAGGGTTTGGAGGCTGCTGCAGAGGGGCTGTGGTGGACTGGCCCGCCCTCTGGCCCCCAGAACCACGGCGCTGGTTCCCACGTCCCCGGCCGCGCAGAGGCTGAACAGCTTGCGTTGGCCTGTGGCCCTGGGTGGGACGAGGCGGGGCACCCCTTCTGTAGCCACGAAAGGCAGACTGCGCAGGGCGGGAAGTAGAGAGGCCCAATGACCTGGCTGTAGCCCGAGAGTCCTTAAAGCGCTCCAGCGCGTTGTCTGCCTTGTCGCCGAAAAGGCGACGGCCATCAAAGGGCATGTCCATAAGAGTTGATTGGACATCCCCGGAAAAACCAGTCGACTGCAACCAGGCGTAGCGTTGAAGGGCTACTAACGTGGAAATTGTCCTGCCAAGTGCGTTGGTGGTATCCAGCCCACAGCGGATGGTAAACTTCGCTGCGTCTCTCCCCTCGGCAACTGCACGGGAGAGCACGGCCCAGGCCTCCTCCGGGCACTGGGGCAGCACCTGCGCCACCGTATCCCACACAGAGTGAGTATAACGGCCCAACAGACATGCAGTGTTTACCGACTGCAGTCCCAAGCTGGTGGAAGAAAACATTTTCTTTCCAAGGTGGTCCAGCTTTTTGGATTCCCTATCGGGTGGTGCGTTAGGTTATGCGCCTTTGGAAGAGGAGGCTTGGAATACCAAGCTCTCAGGGGTGGGGTGTTGGGAGAGGAAAGTGGGGTCGCCCGGGGCCGGGCGGTGCCGTCGGGCAATCATCCTATCTACAGGAGCCCCTGTGTTGGGCCTGGACCAGGTGCCCAAAAGGATGTCCGCGAGGGCTTCATTAAACGGCAGCAGGGGCTCAGAAGAGCTCGCTGCCGGTTGAAGGACCTCTGTCAGGAGGTTAGTCCTGACTGCCACCGTAGGTAGCTCGAGGTGGAGAGCCTCGGCCGCCCTACGCAACACCACTGCGTTTGACGCTCCCTCCTCCGTAGCCACGGTAGGAGGAGACAACATGCCAAGGTCTGGTGAGGTATCCAGACCACTGGCTTACCCCAGTTCCTCTCTCCAGTCCTGCTCATAGGTCAACTGGTCGGTTAAAGGGTCCCCAGACCCTTCCCAGTCCTCCTCACCCTCCTCTGGCTGCCAATCTGGTCTCAAAGAGCCAGGCTAGAACAGGGGCACAAAAGTACCCGTCGGCTGATGCCGGTCCAACTCCGTGTCTACCTCGAGGTGAAGGCCGGGGTCGATGTCGGCTGGGGACACAGCCGACACCAGTTCCGGGCGTGGTGCCAGTGGAATTGGCGCCGGGGGAGGCGTAACAAGGTCGACCGGCGCCGATCCGAATCCAGGCCTGGATCCAAGGGGACCCTGCGGCGCAGAGGCCGAAGCCACCGCAGAGCCAGGGCCCCCAGCCGAGTCCGCGGGGCCCGAAGGCGCGCCGGCAGAGTCGGGCTGCCCAAAGATGGCGTGCATCGCTTCGTAAAACTGACGAAGCTGGGCAGGGATCGCTCCCGGGAAGGGGCGGAAACCCAGAGCCGACCCTACGGGTTAGCATGCGGAGCCACGGGAGGGGCACCACCCGCATCCCTTGTCCCGTCGGCCGGGGAGAAGTCGAAGAGCAACGATGCTTCTTCGACTTCTTTTTGTGCTTCGACTTACCTGACCACGAGTGCGAAGACTTTGACGAAGAATGGTGTTGTCTCCGAGAGCAGGCCCCTTGACCTCCTCCGCGACCTCGAGCGACGCGGAGACAACTGCCGGGCCTCGAGTAGCTTTCGGAACCGCTCCCGCAAAGACTTCGGGGCCATGGTCCGGCAGTCGGAGCATGATTTGGGGACGTGGTCGCGCTCCAGGCAATAGAGGCATACGCGGTGCGGGTCCGTCACCGACATCAGTTGGTTACAGGAACCGCAGAAGCCGGGCATCCCTTGTGCACCAGGAGTCGATGGACTCAAAAAACGAATTTGACAAAAGTCGAGAAAAAAGTAAGTCAAAAAGTGACTGGAGGTACCGCTCTCCGGATCTGCGCTTGCTGGCGCGGAAAAAGAAAGAACTTATGTCTGCGCATGAGGGCGGCGTCTATGTAGCTACTGCGACGTCATCCCAGAGACAACAAACGCGGAGTCGACCGACGCCACCTTCCGACACGCAGGGGTACTGCTGACAAAAAACTTTCCGGATCCAGTCTGACGCCTGGGGGTAATTCCAAGGTAAGGAATCTATAACTAACTGTTTCTTTCAGATGAACTTAACAATCACATTGACTGCCATCACAGTGTGTGGGAAAGAAAGGGAAGACTCTGCATGGTACCTGAAGGCAACAGAAGCAGAATTTAACTGTAGCAGCTATCCGAAAAACATGTCACTTCAGCATTAATCAAAAGAGGGCAAATTCTTAACATTAACTGGTCAATCACATAGCCCCCAAATATTTCAGTCATAATTAAGTACCTAACATTTAGCTAGTATGATATTTTTTTTTTTTTAAGGATTTAGTTTAAAAAAAAAGTAATTTATTCGCAAAAAGCTGCAAACTTAACAGGAAGCTTAGCTGTGACAGCCAGATCCTCTCATTTAAAACTGAGGCAGATCTGGGTGACTTCTACCTGCATATAGAGCTTCACCTTAAACTGAAAGTACATCAGCTAGACAAAATTACGGAATAAAAATAAGTGACAGTGAGGATTCTCGCGAACCTCTACAGCATAACTGTCTTGTGGGCGAGTAAAACCTCTTTCAGCACACCACATGCAGAATTGTTTCATTTAGCATTGTGGAACTTGTAAGGGGATGGTGCATAAGTTTACATCCCGCAGTCTTGTAGAATGCCAAAGTAACCAAACTCAAGGTGATCAGGAGCCAGGTTGTAAAGTGCAGGTATTTAAACTAATGTAGAATCTGTCCCCCTCCTCTCTTCCCGTACATGGGTTCTGGGTAGATTTTGAGTGCTTTAAGCGGAGTCGCAGAACTTCAACCTATCAGACTGTCCGGCCATACAGCAACAATTAGTATTACCTAGAAAGGCTCTCCTCACACTTTGTGAACCCTCAGAACTAGGAAAATGGAACAAAAAGCATACACAAACATGTTGGACCTATAAATCGAAAATGCCTCCCCTTTAGCTCCCTTTAAGTAATGCCTTCTGGAAATGAGACAGCATGTCCTGTGGTTTCAAGTCACAAATAGGTCCATCTGTGACTGAGTCCAGCATCTGATTAGCCGCTGCAATTGGCTGTTTTAACACCCATTTGTGAAACTCCAAGAGTTCTCATGAGAGAAGCTACCTGGTTGTTGTAAAGACCAGTAAGTGCTCCGCTTTCAGTCAATGTCGGCTCTCACTCAGTGCCACAACTGCTGAGCATCTCTAAGAGGAGTCACGAGCTTGTGCGACCCTTCTTTAGGATGAAGTGCATATAAGTTGTGTTGTGTTTCGAATAGGTTTATGGTATTCCATTAGGCAAGGAAAAAAATCCAGAAGGCCCATGCAAAAGACTCAAAGCTCACATACAATCATACACAGGAAATTAGTTTGGCCAAATTCAGTGATAGGAATTCCTTCCCTGTCAGGGCAGTATCCAAGATAGGGCAGGATAATGCGGCTGCTGATAGAGAAGGTTTGGCCTCATTAAGAGTAGGCCCCAAGCAATGGAAGTGTCAAGCTGCCGTTACTTGAGGCTTCTGGTTCTCACTCGGTTGACCCTTTATTGTGAAAAATGAGGTGAGTGGAGCAAGGATTTCATGAAGATTAGGGTTCATTGGGTATCGAACATAAGGACTTTGAACTAGTAGTGCTGGCTGGCCATAAAGTCCTAGATAAGGCCTGGGGTTCTGATGGGATATAAAAACGTGTGTGGTAATTCTGACAGTAGAGAGAGGAACTCCTAAAAAGTGAAGATCCCGAAGGATGCAGATTCAGGAAGTTGCTCAGATTCCAAACATGCCAGATCAGCATCCAGCCAACAAACTGAGGACAGCCCAAAGGAGGGCATAAAACCTTCAGATCCTTCAAAAACTTCTCAATCAACAACCTAAAGCTTAAACTCCTCTATCACTCTACAAACTCCACATCCGATGTCAACAACTTTCTAAATGGCTCCTACACTTTTCTGGCAACCAGTTGAACACAACTAAAATACACAGGTGTAAGCCAAAACATTCAGCACCCTTGTGCCCCAAAACAATGCGATGCGTCAGTCACCATAGTGAATTCTGGGTGTGGAAAGCAGAGTGGTCTACTGCAGTGCAAGTTGGTGTCTACCAACCACCACTGCAGATCCTGCACCATCTCCTCTGAGATATCAATAGAGTCTGACAGACACTCAGATTCTACGCCCACTGAAGGTAGGCCCTTCAGTGGGCGTAGCATCAGGGCTGTCTGTCATTGAGGATGAGGATGATACACGAGGCCAGGAAGCCTCCGAGCCAGCCTCACCAAGACCCAGGACTCATCCTGATATATTGGGATCATATCCCGAATGGCCCAGACTTGCTGCAGCGGAGCAAAAGGCTTGAATGCTACCATGCACAGAATTGTCCCAATGGAAGTAATTCTCTGTGGGTCTAAGGCAGGAAGTCTGCTCGTTGATGGTGAAACCCAATGTTTGGATATCATCCAGAGGTGGTCTACATCAGACAGTGACAAACCCAAATTCAGCAGCCAGTTGTCAGGTTAGATGAATATGTGCATCCTGACTATTTTTGTGAACACCCGAGTGTTGGAAAACGAGGCAGGACTTGCGAGGCCTGCACAAATAACATGACTACATTTGTCCTTCACTGGGAACCAAACACCCCATTGTAGTGCTGGCCTCTGAGGGTAGCGTTGCAGAGCAGTCCAAGGCTTACTCAAGGGAGGTGGTGTGGGCTAGTAATCGCCATTTACCAGTATGCAGAAATAACACTCAATAATTGATTGTTCAGTCTGTACTTTGCTTTATAAAAGGAAGAGTACATTTATTAAACACACACTACTCAATACTATGCACCAATTTACAAATATACATAAGCTGTTGGAATTACTTTGTGACATTGCATAACATTCCCACCCCTCCCGCAGGGGGGGGGGGGGGCGGGCTAGTACCACCACTCCCATGTATGCACATCATCTTGCCCCCTAATGCAGTGGGTTGAACATAACTTGGAGTGAGGGCCTTGCCCACTGGCGCCCTCCCAGTGGCAACCCACCCCATTATCTCAACAAGCATTTAAAATGGGCACACCTGCCCTGGTGACACAACCCTGACTGAGCATCTCATACTGACCCTACAGTATACACCTCTACATCTTAGGGGCTAACAGAGTGGCGCCAATGTGAGGGGAAGCGGACTCCAGAGCTCTGTCCGTGGCTTCCCCTCGCCCGCAATTATCCTGACTATGGGAGGAGGCCCCTCATCCCAAAATAGGTGTCGGAACAGCTGGTGCCACTGGAGAACACCCGAAAAGCGACGGTGGTGCCCCCCTGACGGAGGAACGCTGAAATTTATCCGGGTCGACTCCGAGCGCGGAGCTCCCAAGATGGCGGTCAGACGCTGCTGAGGCTGATATCTCTGCAAAAGCCAGTACCGAGGATCCCTACCCAGCCTGGACGGCGGCGCGGAGGGCGGACTGCGGAGGAGACCCCTCAGTGAAAACGGCGCACCGCAGACTGACCGGCCCGGCTCCGAACATGGAGCCCGCAAGATGGCGGCCGCGAGATGGTGAATCTGCGAGAGGACACTGAGGCCCGCATTTCTCCCCGATAGCAGGCTGGACCCGGATCTCCTCGCCACCACGGGTTGGAGACACAGCGAGCGGGGCCTTGGAGGACCCGGAGGCTGGGGAGAGACCGATCTTCCATGAACCCGGCGACTGCCCGCAGACTGGAGGGGGAAAGTGACCCGAAGGACCCTACTCTTCGAGCCGGAGCCCACCCACAAGCAAGGCGACGACTATAGGAGGACTGTTGCTGCCTGCGCTACCTGGGTTTCAGGTCTGGCGGACTTGCGGAGCAATTTGCTGCGGCTGTGGCATGGGAGTCTGGCGTCGGTGAGGACCTGGTGCAGTGAACACAGACGGCGGAGGAGGCTGGTAATGGGCGAGAGCGGCCAGGTCTATAAAAGTCACCGCTGTGCTGGTTGAGGGGTGCAAGGGCAGTTGTCACCCTGATCAGGAGGGTTGGATGTCCTCAGGAGTCTGCACTGCAGCTCCTGAGGAGAGGACGACCACCCAGTCTCCCTTCTGTGCAAGTGATTTCGAATAGCGTTCTGTCCCTACTGTGAAGCCCCAGGGGAACGGCCTACTGCACTGGTGGGCGCTTCTGCGGAGCGTCTAGAGGACACGGATGGCGGAAACTGATGATTGGCGAGAGAGGACAGGACTATAGTAATCGCTGGGCTGTCCGTGGAGTACAGGGACACTGCCACTTTGGTCGGGGGGGCTAGAGGCCTTGCGGTGTGTGCACTGAAGTCCCTGAGGAGGGGCAGTCCGCCCCGGTTCCCTACTGCGCAAGCGGACCGGCTCGGCGCCCTGACCTTGCTGTGTGGCCCCAGGGGAGCGACCTACTGGATAGGACCGTGCTGCTGCGGCCCACTTCAGCGTGATCTGAACTCTCCTGTGCACACCGTCTGGGAGACCCGCAGGACCCATTGCAGCCAGCCACAATGGGACGAGTGTCCCGCCGGAAGGGCTTCGCGGCCCTGCATGTGGAAACAGCGGGGCAACACTCCGAGAAGGAGGTAGCGGAGCGACGGGGGGACAAAGCTGCAGGGGGCCCCACACTGGTGGACATAATGCACGCCATCACCTCCTCAAGGGAGGCCTTGGAGACCAAGATGGACGCCATAGGGGTGGATCGCAACCTACTTAAGGATGACCACCCCAAGCTCAAAGAGCGGGTGAAAGCTAATGAGAAGATCTTGGAGGAGGTTCCGGACACAATCTCTACTTTGCAGCGCTCTCTAAAATTGGTGGAGGACAAGGTCAGGATCTTGGAGGTGAGAGCGGAGGACAGTGAAGGGCGCTCTCGCAGGAACAACCTGCGCATAGTGGGGGTCCCGGAACGGGAGGAAGGAGACGAGGCTGTTCAGTACATGGAAAACTGGCTTAGGGCCGCAGTGGCCCCGGAGGGGCTCTCCCCCTTCTTCGCCCTTGAACGCGCACACAGGGTCCCAACTAGACCTCCCAGACCGGGTGCGCCTCCGCGACCGATGATTGTGCGCTTACTCTATTACCGCGACAGAGACCACATCTTTCAACAAGCACGGGGGAAGCAGAACCTTCAAATTGCGAATGCCAGGGTGATGATCTTCCCGGACTTCACCAGGGAGGTGCAGAGGCAGCGCGCTTCCTTCCTCGCACTAAAGCGGAAACTTCGGCAGCTGCAGATACCGTACGCCATGTTGTTCCCGGCACGTCTAAGGGTGGTAGACGGGAACGATACACATTTCTTCACTACTCCGCAGGACGCATGGCAGTGGCTGGAGGTGCGAAAACTGAGAACAAGGAATACTTCTCCATCGAGCATTGCGGAGCGGGAATCACCAGCACATATGGGATCACAGAGGTCCATTAACCCGCCGGGACTCCAACTCGAGAGGGACAGGGCTATGCAGGCGGTTGCAGAGATCAGCCGGGGTGAGACTAGCCCGAACTCAACTGTCACTAGCCATAGCATGGGCAGGCTTGCGACTTCTCCTACCAGTAGCACGAATGGGGACTCTGAACCTGAACTCCCCGAGGTTACACCCCAGACGGCGGACTTACTCATGTGAGATGGGCACGGGAAGATGAGTGAGAAAAGACTAAGCTGGTACCAGGGACTGGCTCCTGAACGCGCTGAAATCTGGGGGCGGCGGGGAGGCGGCACCAGACACGAGCTGAAGATGGGGGCTCACCTGTTTGATAGGGGGCGGGGGGGGATGGCCGGGAGGGCTCTGGGTCCTATGGGGTCAGCACACGCCTCACCACGCTTAGTGATCAGTTGATTGTTGCACTAGTTTGGATGGGAGCTAGTTCGATTGTACCTGTCCTGGGGAGTGGGAGTTGGGGAGTTCAAAAGGTTGAAGGGGTTCTTATCGGGGTCAGGCATGCCGCTGGGGGGGGGGGATCAGGAGGGTGAGACACTGAGGAAAACATTATGGGATCCACCGTAGGTACTAAATGTATGACCTGGAACGTCAGGGGGATGCACACTATGGCGCGTCGCCATAAGATACACGCTTACCTTGTGAGGAGAGGGGTGCAGATTGCACTATTGCAGGAGACGCATCTAACCAAACAAGAGGGGGTGGCTCTACATCGCAGGTGGCGGGGGCAGGTGTTCTGCACAGTTTATTCGGCCATTGATTTGGATTCGTGCGGGGGTCACATTTCAGAGTACTGGATAGCTGGTTGACCCAGACGGCAGGTACGTGGTGGTTGCGGGGCGACTTGATGGTAGGGACATCGTGTTGGGGAGCATCTGTGCCCCCAACATAGAGCAAGCTGCATTTCTTGCGCATCTCTCAGGGCAGCTGGCGACCATGTTGACTGGGTCGGTATTACTGGGGGGAGACTTCAATTGTATTGCGGACATTGACCTGGACCGTTCGCATCCTCCTCTTGTGGATGCCCCAGCGACCAGGCTGGCGGCGGCGAGACGGGCATGGCAGCAGCAGTGGGGACTGACGGACACTTGGAGAGCTTCTCATCCAGGGGATAGGGACTACTCTTATTTCTCTTCGTTGCATGACTTACATGTTTGCCTGGATTCGATCCTCTGCTCGCCAGCCGTACATGGGGGGATCGTACACAGTGAATACTTAGCTAGGACGATATCGGATCACAATCCGCTGTTGGTGTCGCTGAATTGGCTGCGGGGCCGTCCCGCCATTCCCACGTGGAGACTAAGGCCGGAGACATTGGACGATCCAGTGTTCCGGGACACAATAGGCGCAGCGATAGAAGATTACTTCAGGGTCAACACTGGGACAGCGGCGAGTCCACTCGTTGAATGGGACGCCTTTAAGGCGATGGTCAGGGGGCGCTGCATAGGGGAAGTAGTGGGAGTGCGGAGGGTGCTGTTGCAGGATGTCAAAAGCGCAGAACATAAACTTAGGGATGTAGAGAAAGAGAGACCGGAACGACCTGATAAGCAGGACGACCTCCTTGCGGCTCGCGAGGGCCTAGCGGTACAAATAGAACGATTGCGATGCTTTGATTATAAGGCCTACACTGCTCGGGCACATGCTGACAGTCTGGAGCGCTACTGGCGTGGCTGGCCAATCCAGCGCGGAGGGGGACGTCGATATTGAAGTTGAGGGACCAAGGAGGTGACGCAGTGTATACTCAGTGTGCCATTAATGAGCAATTTCTGCAGTATTACACAGAGCTCTATCAGAGAAAGCTTGCCCCAGGGCTCCCCGGTGATGGGGATTTCCTGTCCGATGTGGAACTCCCCAGGATTGAGGAGGAGGCAGCGGAGGAACTTGGCAGAGATATTGAGGTGGGTGAAGTGCGTAGAGCCATCAAGCACATGGCTAGGAACAAGACGCCCGGGACAGATGGGCTTCCAGTGGAATTTTATGCTGCATACGCAGACGCTCTGGCCCCGCGCTTGGTAGCCCTGTATAATAGCGCGAGACAGGAGGGTTCCCTCCCGACCACTACGCGAGAGGCAATAATTGTCCCTCTTCTGAAACCGGCCTGGGATCGGGCCTCCTATAGGCCACTGGCCATGGTTAACTTGGATTACAAGATACTGAGTCGTGTGTTAGCTAGTAGATTGTTGACTCATATGCCGACCCTAATTCATGTGGACCAAGCCGGATTTATTCGGTCTCAGAACACAGCGATGAACACTCGGAAACTCCTTCGCATTCTGGGGGCAGATACTTATTGCAAGGAAGATGCCTGTATCTTCACGGTCGACATTGAGAAGGCTTTTGATAGCCTTGAATGGCCGTACCTTTTTAATGTCCTGAGGGCGTTTGGATTGGGGGACCGATTTGTGGAGTGGACGGCGATCTTGTACAATAACTCCACTGCTAGGGTCAGGACGGGAGGACTGATTTCTGATACCTGTAGAGTGGGCAGGGGTGCCCACTGTCCCCTCTGTTATTTGCCCTGGCAATGGAGCCCATGGCAGTCCATGCCAGGACGGGTAGACACTATCAGGGGCTACTAGTGGAAGGAAAGGTGCAGCATATAGCGCTTTATGCAGACGACCTGCTTTTGTTTCTGGCCAACTCGGGAGATGCGCTTCGGGGAGCAAAGGAATTGCTAGGCACATTGGGGAGGATTGCGGGGCTCCGCGTGAACTGGACCAAATCGTGCCTGTTCCCTGCCAGCCCTGGCAGAGTCGATATGCAGAGTGTGGAAGGGGTTCCATGGGAGGTCAGCTGCATACCGTACCTGGGGACCCGGATCTACCACGACCCTGTGGATCTCTTGGAGGGTAATGTAGGGAGGGCGGTGCGCACCGTTAACAGCTGCTTCGAATTCTGGGGAACACTCCCACTGTCTGTGGCAGGTAGGGTCGCACTTGTGAAGATGGTTACCTTACCGCAGCTTCTTTATCTCTTTGGGACGCTCACCGTTTGGATCCCCCGTAAGATTTTTGTGCAGCTCAACGCCATTATCACTGGGTTTTTATGGGGCAGCGGGAGGCGGAGAGTGGCACTTATCACTATGCAGCGACCCAGGGCGGAGGGGGGTTTTGCTCTACCGGACCTTGAGGCCTACTATCATGCAGCGCAGCTTCAATGGTTTACGAAATGGGCGCCGGGGCGGATCCGGAATGCCGAAGATTTGGGTGGCCAGGACCCAAGTTTGACCCAGCTGTCTCGGGTGCTGCTACGATTGCCTATGAGGAATAGAACGATTCCCCCTGACTTGCGAACGGTGAGACAGTGTTGGAGTCGCATGACTAGACGGGCGCGGATACGAATCTCATACGCGCCCGAGATTCCGCTACGGATGTGTGAGGCGCTGCCCCATGGGGGCGATTGGAGCAAGTTGCGCCAATGGGAAGACGCAGGAATCATTACTATTGGGGAGGTGTGGTGCAGCGGCCAGGGCAGCTGACTTCGGAGCACAGGGTTCACCGTTCGATCCCCGGCTCCGGTGGCAGCTCAGCTCAGCACCATGTGACTCTGGGCAATAGCTCACTTAATTTCCACTACGGCCCCCAGCGCCTTGAGACCCGTAAGGGTGAGTAGCTGCGCTATATAAAAACAGACTTACTTACTATTGGAGACTTATTTGAAGATGGCAACCTCCTCCCCTTCGATGACCTCTTGGAGCGCCATGATCTTCCACGGGGGGACTTTCTCTTCCATGCCGCTTTGACAGCAGCCGTTAGAAAGCATTGGCGAGAGGGGCTGGTGGAACCCAAGATGTTCCTGGCATGTCAGTATGTAGTGATGGCAGCGGGGACTTTTAAGGCGGTTACATGTCTCTATAGGCGGATCACACATGATTTGCGACAGCCTCTGATAGCTTTACACCTTAAATGGGAGGCAGACCTGGGGGCGGCCATCGAGGAGAAACCATGGGGAGAGATCCTAGAACGGGCTTGGAAGGGCACTAGGAACGCGCGCTTTCAATTAATACATTTCTATGTATTGCATAGGGCATACCTAACACCGGGCAAAATTAACAAGTACTTTGGGGTGTCGTCCGCCTGCCCAAGGTGTAACCTGGAGGGGGCAGGGTTCCTTCACATGTTTTGGGAATGCCCACGCCTGGGAGAATACTGGAGAGGGGTGACAGCTGGACTGGCAACAGTGACGGAGAGAGAGGTAGCATTGACGCCTGGTTGTAGTTTGTTACATTGGTTCCTGCATACTGCTAAGACAAAAATTACTAGTAAATTTATCGACTTGGGGCTGGTATTGGCAAAGAGGGAGCTTACTATTCACTGGAAGTCAAAGAATGCCCCCAACCTGCTGAGATGGAATAGGGAACTAGTGAAATGGGCGGAGAGTGAGGGGAACTGCAGACTGCGAATGGCTAGGCGCACTGGGATTGAAAAGTCGATGGAAATGGCGCGTGCATGGGTGGCACTCGTAGACTTGGTGAAGCACCCGGCTGAAGACGCAGAAGATATACTAGGGGGGATGGGCGCAGCACCGGGCGACAATCAGGAGGTTACTCGCAGGCTCGAGCATAAAATGGGGCCTGGGAAGGACTAGTTGGGGGCTTCCTTCAGTTCTCTCCAAGATATTGACCCCTGGGGTTCGAGGTGTAGGGGTCATGGAATACGGTGGATGCGTTAGATGAACATGACCGGACATTTTAATGAGACGGCTGCATGCCTGGGGGGTGGGGTGGGTGGTGTGAGTTTCTTGGGGAGTTGGGAGAGGGAGGAGAAGAGGTGGAGGGTGGCATCCACATGAGGAATCCTGCTGGGATGACCACTATGATGAGGTGCTCCGTGATAGTTATAGAAGGCTAGGCACGGGGAGGGGAGTTAGAATGGCGGGGGGGCGCTTCCGTTGTTTTCCCTGATGGGAGGAATCGATACTGGATGGGGAAGGCGGGCCTTACGACAGTGAGCGGGAGGGATAACTGCACTGAACTTTAATTGCACCATTTGATCATTTGTTACGCCCTCTGGGCTGTTTTTTCTATGATATCATCTTGAAAAATCAATAAAAATCTGTTTACAAAAAAAAAATCTTAGGGGCTAACAGTCTGGGTTGTTCTTCACTTAACGCAGCAGCAAGAATACATGTTTAAGCATTACTTAAAATGACAGTACTTATCATAGCTGATAACCCTTATAATGCATTGCAATAAAAGCCCCTAAAAGGCATCACAGTTATACTCACAGGGTTAAGCATATACAGCCAGACACCCTAGCAGGAATGACCAGCAACATAACCCCACTTTGCTTATGACTTCACGTTACACCACTTTGCTTATGACTTCACACAAGTTCACCTTTCCACCTCTAGGGGGAGTCACCTCAATGACCATCCAGGTTTAACCTTTCACTCTGTAGTGAAGTCTCAAGTGTCAACTTTCAGCTGCTGAACAAATGTTCCAGCGTTGATTAACTTTAAAACCATGGCTAACCCTTGAGGGGTTCTTTCTTGTAAGTCCCCCAGAAACTGAGGGTGGGACTTTTCATCTTCCTGCTGGGGGAGTCTGCGCTGCTCCTGCAGCTCCCCCAGCACCTCTTTCAACAAAGGGGGGTGACCCCCTCCTCAAGGGGGCCACCTTGCACCCATACACACCACAATTCACATGCCTTGCAAGGCATTATGGGGCGCTTTGTGGGCCGAGCGCGCATATTAGAACAGCGGCTTTCCCACTGTGTCGGGGAGAGCCGCGCTGCCTTTTCCGCTGCCTTTTCCTGCGGCCTGGCGCCGCATCCGCCCTTCGTTGGGGGTCCAGTCCCACCCGGACCCCTGCTGCCAACCGGTAAGTCCTTGCAGCTCGGGGAGCCCACCCCAGGCTGCTCCCGCCTCTTCTTGGGGGCCTGGTCCCACCCGGGCACCCCGCTTGGTAGGTATGTTGTAGGGAAGCTCGAGGAGCCTACCTCCAGCTGCCCTCGCCAGCTCCCCGACTGGCCAGCACCCTCGCGTGCTGCCGCGGGAGCCGGCACCTCTCTTCTGGCCTGCCCGCTCCGGCGGGCAGACACGGAGACTCCCGCCGGTCCGGCTGGACCTCGGGGGGAGTGCGGCGGCACTCCCCCGTCCTCCTCCTTCACTTCGGGGCCCAGAGATGGGGTCCCGGGGCAATCCTTCCTGGGGAGCGCGATAGCGCTCCCAGACTTCCACTCTGTGTGGGGCCCGGAGTTGGGGATCCCGGACCCCTTCCACTTTTCCCAGGGGGGCGCGACGGCGCTCCCCTGCCTCCGTTCTCCTTGGGGGACAGGGTGGGCTCCTGGCACCCCGCTTGGCCAGTTTCACGGGGAGCGCGACGGCGCTCCCCGACTTCGGCGGGCCCGGAGTTGGGGGTCCCGGGCCCTTCTCACCCTTCCCAGGGGGGCGTGACGGCGCTCCCGTGTCCATTTTCGCCGGGGGCCAGGGTGGGCTACTGGCACCCCTTTGTGGGTCCCTTCACGGGGAGCTCGACGGCGCTCCCCGACTTTGCTTCTTGTGGGGGAGCCACTGGGACCTGACCCACCCCGGGGGCCCATTTAAGGACAGCGGCGGAGCCCCACACGCTTTGTTGTCGGTCCGGCCAGAGGCCAAAGGTCGCCTATCTCAGCCCCCATGGGACCGATCTGCACAATTTTGGCCTCTTCTTGCTCCTGGGGGCGCGCCCCAGCCACTGGGAGCACTTTCCTTCGCCCTCCTGGTCTCAAGGAGGGTGAACTCAGCAGGGAGCTGTCTTCACTGGCTCCCTGCACCAGCCTTTCACCTGGCTCTCCTCCTGGGCCTCTCTTCTCCTTGCGCAGAGGCCCAGGCTTCTGCTCACTGGTCCTGGACTCCCCCACCGGCGCAATCCATGGTCCTGGAACAGTTAGGGGGTTCCTCCTTCCAACTGCCCATGGCGCCAGTCTCTAGCACCAGTCTTCCTCCGCAGACCACACCCCAGAGAGAGTTCCTCTTTCTGTGCAAGACCTTTTAAAAGAATTTGGAGGGGGCTGGCAGGAAGGCTCTGCTTGCCCTATCAGGGAGCGACACATCACCTCACTGCCCCTGCTCCCTCCTTCCTGCCCAGGCCTCTGGGATAGTTCAAAAGGGCGTCGTCCAGGGGTCTCATGCCACATGGTCTCTGAAAAGCCCCTCTTCCACCCCCCCCCACCCCCCCTTGCTGCCTTCTCTCCAGAGCAGCTTGGTGCCTGGCACCAGGTGACAGCTGCTGATGGATAACCTGTAGCTCCACCCACCATCTCTCCCTTTTGAAGAGGAGAACTTCGCCCTTGGAATGCTTGCCGTGAACGGCTAGGCCTCTGATCCTTCAGTTTGGGGAGGAAGGTCATTAATCCAGCCTGGCAGGGTCACACCCAGTCAGGCTCTGGTTATGAGCTGAGTCAGAGGAATATGACATTTCTGGATGACCCAAAAGCAGTACAGATATGGCTTTGGACTCAGCAGAATACTTCTTCTCACCTAAGTTACAGTGGACTTTAGTGCGTGTCTGGAATTTGTAGGCCCTAGGGAAGCGAAACTATCCCATGTGATCCCCATCCTCATAGAAGAATAATGGAGTGGTCCTTCAGTGAAAACAGTAAAGCATACTGACTTTCCCTTACATGTTTCTTCCCATTATATAAAGCCTATTCCATGTCACCACCCATCTCTGCATAATTCCTGCCACACCATTCTATCTGTACCTGCTCCTGGGCTGCGCACGCCAGGAATCTCCCCCGCGCAGCCCCTACACGTGTGCACACGCATGTACACATGTGTCTGCATGTAACCAGCCCGGTGCCCCTTACTCCAGCTGCAGTGCAGCAGCCTACTCTCACCAGGGGGACACCGGTAAAATCCATATGCAGTCTCTTTCATCATGAGTTCACTGTGGGTGAGTCCCAACTTATGAGGCTCTCCCACAGTAAAAGCTCAACAATTAGGTGTTCAAAAAGCGAAAAATCCGGGCGGCTCAGATGGTCAGAACCACCTTCTAACACCGAGAGGTCAAGGTATGGCTGAAGGGGAGCACGGTAAACTGGAAATGTTCTTGGGCCCACTCTGAACCATAGGTAACACCTGTGAGACTGCAGGAGTTCCATCGTCCATCTGCACAGGAAGTGACATCATTGGATTTCCCATCATTCATCTACAAGGAAAGTGATATCACTCCTCCCCCATCCCAGGACTAGTCTGTGGCGGCTGCAGCACAGAGGCCTCGCTGGTGCTCCAAAGGCAAGCCTGTATGCGCATGGACCTCTCCGAGCACCAGTAACCTTGGTTCTCCCTCCTCTCGCAACCCTCCATGCCCTGCGCCCCAGTCACTGCTCCCTATGCTGCTGCCTCGCTGCACTACACAACACTGAGGGAGTGTTCTCCTGTGCGTCTTTCAAGTTTTAATGCACTTACCCACTCTCAACACTCACTGAACTAGCACTGACAGCATCGAACACCCCACTCTCACACAGTCCTGCAATCACCCACACAACACTCAACACGCTCCTCGACACAACCGCTCACTCACATATTGCAGAGGTCTGGGACTGCTACACAACTGTGCCCGGACCTACTTTTCTTCATAGAAACCTGGCTGAACCCTGCATTGGCACCTGACAGCCACCACCCCTCCTCTGATGCAAGATCGCAAGGCAGGACAGACTCCACAAGCCAGGAGGCTGAATCATCATCATCTACAAGCACGCCATCAGGTGCACCACCTCAACAGACATGACATCATCCAACTTCGAAAATCTGTCATTCAAGCTTCACATCACAGCCAACTTCACCCTAACTGGCACCCTCATCAACAGACCACCTGGAACGCGCACCAACTTCACCGGCACAATCATAGACTTTGTCATATAACTCAGCCTCAACACTAGCACTTACATCCTACTTGTTAACCTGAACTTTCACCCAGAATACCACTCTGACTCCAACTCTAAAACACAAACACCCTGAAGCCTGGGCCTCACCCAATCAATGAGTAAAGGGACTTTCCCACGTCACGGGACACCACATGGACTCTATTTTCACCCCCTTCGGAAACATCCTAGTCAAGTCTCCTGCACAGACCACATCCTCATCAAGTACAGCATGCCTGTCCAATGAACACACCACCGAAACACCAGCAAAAACTGGAGCAGCATCACTGACGAGGACTGGAAGACTGCTCTCAAGACCCACAGACCTGAACACAGCAACAGCCTTATCAATACCATCAAGAATTTCAAAAACTGGATCACCTCCTGCGCCGATTCCCTGGCCCCACTCAAATACAGCAATACAACAACAAGATATAGACCCCAGACCAGTTGATACACAGAGGAACTCAGACAGAAGAAACACCACTGCAAACAACTGAAGAGCAAATGGCGAAAGGAACACTATAACGCAGACAGGAGCACTTTCAAAGCCGCCTTGAGACGCTACCACCAAATGATCTGAAGCACCAAACGTGCCTCTCTGGCGGAGGCATAGATGCCAGCACCAACAGAAGCAAAGAAATCTTCTCCATTCTGAAGGATTTCAACTCACCAGCAGGCGCCTCCAACTCGATCACCCCGCTCGCAGGACCTCTGCAACAATCTCTCTAAACTTCAGCAACAAAATGACAGCCATTCACAGCAACTTCAACCTGCAACCAGACACTGCCAAATGCCTCCCAATCTTACCCAAACAACTAATGCTAACCACAGGGTCCATCATGACCCCAGAAGAAACTGCTTCAACCAGGAAGTCAATCCACCTAGGGGCTCCTATGGACACCTGCCCCCACCACGCCTACTCCAGAGGACTGCAACCCATCAGCACCATGCTTTCACCCATTCTGAATGCCTCCACCTCTTCCATGACCTTCCAAGATGCTTGGAAACACACAACTGTCCTCATTCCCCGAAGAAACTGTCTGTGGGCCTGCCAACTACAATCTAATCCCCCTGATACCATTACCGGCCAAAGTATTAAAAGAAATCACCAACTAACATCTCACCGAATATCTCAACAACCAACTACTCGGGGGCGTGGCTAAGTAGCGAAGCGCGATGGCCGCTGCCTAGCGAAGCTCCGTGGATCCTGACTCTCCCCCGCATATCCGACACATTTATCCGTTGCCCTGGAAGGGAATTCAGTGACAGGAAGGCATCCGGCACATAATCCTGTGAAAACGGATTCTGTAGACCACCTGTGAGCCCAGATAGAGCCCGACCTGATTGCGGCCTGCTAGGAGTATGCGCGCCGGGACCTCGAGTGAGTGCTGAGGCGGCGTACGTGCTTACGCAACCGGGTTGGCCGAGCCGCGGATCCTGGGTCTGCCGCGCTTCTCTATCCCCGGCGGCACCCGAGCGGAGGACACCAACGGCAACGAGACCTGCGGGGCCAAGGCTGACCAATTACACAGCATGGGCGAGAGCGCCCAATACACCCAACATCAGACGGCGCCGTGAAGGGGGATGACGCAGTGAGTTTGCTTACTGGGCCTGCTACGAACCCAACGGTAGCGAGTGCGGTTTGAGGCCCGGAACAGCGGAACCCGCACAGAAAGCTGTGCCCACAAGTGTCACCTGCTGACTGCAAGGCGAAGGCGGAGGGCAGACAGGAGCTGCGTGAAACTCCAGAGGTCTGGAATATTCAGAAACTGGAGAGAGGAAGAGCAGATCCTCCCTTGGTGTGGCGCACTGTCATGGCAGTCCATATCTCCTCGCTAAAGAGCCGCAGCAATCCATACTAAAGACCGGGAGTGTGCATGAGGTGCGGGACAAAGGTGCAAACGCCTCATCAGAGATCACATAGTGACAGCGGACCCCCGTCTGCCCGTCGTCTCCCCTGAGGACCCGACTGGCCCCCACGGCTAAATCTGAAATCAGGACCAGTGAAGGGCCTTTGTCGCCGGCGCCTGGAGTAGGTGCGGGGACCTGGCCCTGCCGCATACTCTCAACCACTGAAGTGCCCGAGACGGTTTGCGAGAGGCACAATGTCATCCACAAGAGGCACCAAACCTGTACAGCAGAACAAATTGGACTGGTATACCCTCCCTAAAACGTCCTTGCAAGACCCTACACCCACCGACAAAAGCGCTGGAACACAGGGAGATGTGGACCCAGAACCCACCCTTAAAGACGTCATGGAGGCAATAGCGGGCATCAAGACCTCGTTGGAACAAAAGATGGACTCTATCACTGTAGAAGTCAACCTGCTACGAGCGGACCTTAACAAGAATAGTGAACGTGTTAAACAGGTGGAACTCACAGCCATGAGCCTTGTAGAGGATACCTCCCAGTTGCAATCCAACGTGAAAGACTTACAAACCTTTCGAAAGTTCGCAGAAGCCAAACTGGATGACTATGAAGGACGTCTGCGGCGAAACAACGTGCGCATACTAGGTGTTCCGGAGAAATCAGAGGGCCAGGCAGCTGATCTTTTTGTGGAAGACCTCATCTTTAAACACCTACAACCTAAGGGGCTAGGGAAATTCTTTGTCATAGAGAGGGCCCACAGAGTCCCTGGGGGTCGTCCGAAGCCAGGGGCCCCCCCTCGTCCAATCCTGGCCAAAGTCCTCAACTTCCGGGACCGGGATGTTATACTTCAGCATGCCAGAGCAGGACCCCCGCTCCGATATGACAACGGAGACATAACCTTCTCCCCCAATTTCACCCAAATGGTCCAGAAGCAACGACGATCCTTCCTGGGGATCAAGAAGACACTGAGAGACAAGGGCTACAAATACGCCATGTTGTTCCCGGCCAGGCTCAGAGTGGAGGCCGATGGTAGGGCCTGGTTCTTCGATCATCCGGTGTCGGCGGCAGAATGGTTGGAGAGCCGCTGAACTGAAAAACATGCAGCAGGAGGGGTGAACTTTAATCGAACTGGGCGGGTGATGGCCCAATGACGACTATGATGGTCTGGACCTGCATACGCAGTGTGCCTGGCCGTAGTGGGAGCGAGAAACAGACGGCGGAGAGCACCGTTGGACTTGCACGCAGGCAAGGGCCTTCCGAAGGCAAAAGACATGAACAAATTCTGGCTCTCTCATAAGGGAACTGTATTATAGTACTACATGGGGTGGGGAGGGAGGGACGGAGCACCACGCACCCCACTTTTCTACATTTAGTTAACTAGTTGGGCGACAGACACTCTGCAAGTTGGATCATGGGCAGTTTGGAGCCCAGAGTGCAGGGACGCAGGGAGGGGGGCGGTTGGGATGGGACCTTAATATTGTTAGAAAGTTTAATGTAGTAAATGTTACATCGACAAAACAAGACCGTATCGCAACACAGGAGCAGTACACAAACATGGATTTAGATGGGTACGCAGTGGGACACGGGGATTAAGATCCTCAGTTGGAACGTCAATGGGCTTGGCGATAAAGTAAAACGTAGCGTGGTTCACCAGTACATAAAGAGACAAGCCCCAGACGTTATCCTATTACAAGAAACACATCTGGTGGGGAACACCTGCAAGGCAATGAACAGGGGGGGATACAAATTGTTGGCTCATGCTGCCTTCACCACCGGATCGCGAGGGGTAGGCATAATGGTCAAAAACTTGTTTCCTTTCAACATTCAATCTACATGGTCGGATGACCGGGGTAGATGCATAAAAATCTCAGGGCTCTGGGAGGGTAAAGTTGCGACGTTTGTTTCAGTCTACATGCCCCCGGGCTTCCAGGGTGATGCGTTTAAGGACCTGGGCGCGATCCTATTGTCACTCCCAGAGGGCCAACTCGTAGTTGGGGGTGACTTTAATGCAATGGTCTCTGGAACATTAGATCGACACCCCCCACGGGACATTAGACCTGCAAATAGGTGGCTGCCCAACTTTCGAGGCCATGGGGTTGGTGGATGGGTGGAGAACACACAACCCAGATCGGATTCAATACACCTTCTTGTCGGGGGCCCACCGCAGCCTTTCCCACATTGACTATATTCTGGTCCCAGCGTCCCAGGAACTCAATATCCGAGAGGTCCGACACTTAGCCAGGGGAATCTCTGACCACTCACCGCTATGGGTACATGTGGTCCTAGGCCAAACGAGAATTGGGAGAATCGCTCCCATCAATCCGTGGTACCTCCAGGACCCAGAAACCCGGAAGGAACTAAATCAGGCTACAGACCATTACTTTCAAGAGAACGAGGGTACGGTGGACTCTGCCCAAACATTGTGGGAGGCCTATAAATCAGTAATTCATGGGCAGGCCCTGTCCCTGATAGCTGGCAAGAAGAAAGACAGACAGAAGGACATAGTGCAGGCAGAGGACGAGGTCCATAGGTTGGAGGAAGAACTAGAACTGGAAGTAACCCCTGAGAAATTACATTTATTACATCTCAAACAAGACGAGTTCAAAGCATTAGCCACAGATAGAGCCAGGGCTCTGGGGAGAGAAACACAGAGCAGAATATATGAGCATGGGGATAAGGCGGGGAAATTGCTCGCATGGCTGGACAGGAAGGAGTGGGCCAGCCGTCTAGTACCTGAGCTGCGGGGAGGGAATGATGCTTCTATCACTGACCCACAAGAAATTGCAAACCAGTTCGCCGCACATTATCAGGCGGTATACCGCACGAAAGGGCAGTACACCGAAGAAGACTCTTGTGCATTAATCCATGACATTAAACTCCCCGCCCTGATGGAAGAAAACTGTAAATACCTAGAAGCTGAATTTTCCAATGATGAAACAGCTCAAGCAATTAGGGCACTACACTCGGGGAAGGCCTTGGGCCTCAATTGCATACCCATCGAGCTCTACAAGCTTAGACCCGACAAGATAGCCCCGTACCTCTGCTCAATGTTTATGGATAGCAGGGAAAGGGGGATGCTCCCGGATGATCAAAGAGTAGCTACCATTGTTGTTATTCACAAAGAGGGGAAACCAAGAACCAGCTGTGCCTCTTATAGGCCGATATCCCTCCTTAACGCGGAACCCAAGATCCTCGCAAAACTTCTGGCGATTCGGTTAGTGAAAGTAATAGACAGCCTAGTACATCCTGATCAGTCAGGATTTATGCCACATCGGAACACTGCCTTGAACCTGTGTAGAGTGCACGGGGTATTGGGAAGAGCAGCCACTATCCAAGAGCCTGCAATACTGGTTTCCTTGGACGCCACCATGGCGTTCGACATGGTGGAATGGCCATATCTCTTTGCAGTACTTGACAAGATGGGATTTGGCCCCAATTTCATAGGCTGGGTCCGGCTATTATATTCAACACCACTGGCGCAGGTAGTGGTGAACAATAGGAAGTCGGGGGTATTTCCACTAAGCCGTGGGACACGCCAGGGATGTCCCTTGTCCCCGCTCCTGTTCGCTTTAGCCCTAGAGCCCCTAGCTGCGTGGATCCGCCAGAAGCCGGTCATTCGTGGTCTGCGATGGTCTCCTGACTGGGAGGATAGGATATCCCTATATGCGGACGACATTCTGTTATATCTGGCCTCCCCGAAGGCTTCCTTGGCTTGCACATTGGATATCCTGGCAGTGTTTGGCAGGTACTCAGGATTCACGATAAACTGGACCAAATCCATTATTTATGTACTTAATGGGGAGCCGCCTGCCCCGCCGAGGAATTGCCCGATACAAACAACAGCAGAGGGCTTTAGGTACCTTGGTATTTTCATCCCGCTGAATCCATCACTCCGTTTTACCCGGAATCTCCTGCCACCAATACAAAGATTGAAGCGCGACATAGGGAGCTGGAAGTCTTTGCCACTCTTATTGTGGGGCAAAGCTGCTCTCTTTAAAATGATGGCGCTACCCCGCTTCCTGTACGCCCTTCAGAACTCAGATCCAGTTCCCAAATCATACTTCCAGGAAATTGAGAGCCTCCAGAGGGACCTATTGTGGGATGGAAAGCCCAGGATCGCTCTGACTAAACTCACCCTAAATTGGTACGACGGGGGCATCAGCCTCCCGGATATCAAAAAATACTATTGGGCGACTCAGCTAGCGGCCATAAACCAGGGGACCTATGGTCGTCTTGACGACCCGGGGCACGCCATGGATAGATGGCTTTTGCCGGGAGGGAACTACAGTAGAGCGCTCTACTCGGAAATACTCCCTAACAGGACCAACCAACCATTCGGTCCAGATATGGCATGTCGTAAACAAACATCTGGGCTGGGACCGCAGGCTCACGCTGGCAACCCCCATATGGAATTCCGAAAAACTGGGGAACTTGTGGAGAACGCAGGGATTTGATAAGTGGGATCTGATCGGGATCTCCCAGATCAAGGATCTTTGGGTCAAAGATGAGATTCTACTGTTTGCCTCCCTCCAACAACAATATAGTCTGGCAGATACTGAACACTTTAGATATCTCCAGATCCGCCATGCCCTCCGGACCCATCTCCCTCGGGGGTCTTCCCTCCCGGATGCCTCTCCCTTAGAGGATAGAATATTGAACGGCCACCTGCCTGAAAAGACTATCTCCCTGATTCATAAAAAACTAATTAATACTATGGAAGACCCACTCCAGTCCCTTAAAGAGAAATGGATAAGAGATGGACTTGAGCTTGACGAGGAGGATTGGCAGGCGGCGGTTTCCTCCCCGTGGGAGGTGGTGATTCAGGCTAGACTGCGCTTAGGCTCTCACAGGGTCCGGTTTTCAGAGGGTTCAACTAGGTACCAAGTGGGTGTCTGGCTTTCTCGGCGGTGTGCCAATCAGCCACCACCCCCCTCCCGAGACCCAGGGTGTGTTTAGTGATCACCCTATGTAGATCTGCAGGGTCCCAATAAGTAAGAAGGATCCCGCAATGATAGTAGGTTTTTAAAGATTCTTTTCCTACCTTTTCACGCATCAGACCTCCAGGTTAGGGTGAGCCTTAGCGTGCTCATACCGCCGGGGTCTTCACTTTGGTCCTGACGAATGCCTAGCTAGTAGCATCATAGAGGCAGAAACATGTTGACCACACATAGTGAGATTTAGCTGACCAATTTCTTCAGCGATCACATCACTCACATTGTTTTTATTTTGTGCCTGACTGACCGGCGAATAAAATCATTTTCGGATACAGCCTAGTCATTTTTAAATCACTTCACAATCACGTGCACTTGTCACTTTAACCCGCTCCGCAGTAATTCTGGCGTTGAAGCACACCGGGAGGTACTCGACCTTCCTGGTGGGGCCCGATGATGAAGCATGTCACCAACTAGGTTGGTGAGTGAGGGCTTTATAAGAATCAAATTTGATTCTCCACGCCAGCTCTTCTCTTGAGAAGGCAAACTCTTTTGTTGTTTAGACTAGACTGCGCTTAGTACAGCTCAAAATTCTCCATAGAATCTACATAACGGGACCTTGTCTAGTCCGTATGGGTAGAGCAGAAAGTGGGGAGAGTAGACGTAAATGTGGGAAAGACGGCACCTTCATACATATATGGGAGTGTGACCAAATACAAACTTACTGGCGCGCTATACACCGCATCCTTAGTGAGGTACTCACACTTGAATTGCGTCCGGAGGCGCGCAGGTGCCTCCTGAATGTGTGGGAACCTACGGACGTCACTTCCTACACAAAACTCTGGGCAACACTGGCTGTAATGATAGCGAAGAGAAATATCGCACGACATTGGGGAGCCCTTCAACCACCCGGAGTAGAGTCATGGAAGGAAGATCTAGACTGGTGTATGTTCAGGGAAAAGTCAGTCTACATAGCCAGAGGGTGTCCCGGGAAATGGAACAGGGTTTGGGGGCCTTGGAACTCCTACCGAGGCGATATTTGTGCCCCGCCGACACGTGTGTGAAGATGATGACCTCCCGCCCCCCTGATTGCTCCACGCTGTGTACTATGATTTGAATCTATGTAATCCGGAAACTAAAATACTCAAAATGTACTGTCTCCTCAGCATGTTAAATATGGTATGTTATGTCGATGATACTTTAATAAAAAGAATTATTAAAAAAAACCCAACCAACTACTCCACACCACTCAGGCTGTTTTTAGTCCCGATTACAGCATGGAAACAACCCTCATCGTCACAAAAGATGACATCCGCATGACTTGGGATGGAAGAGACACAGTAGCCCTAACCCTCTTGGACCTCTCAGCAATATCTGACAGTATCCCACCGTATCCTCATCCAACTCCTATACAACATCAGAATCCAAGGAGACACACTCAGATGGATCAGCTCCTTCCTGACTGGAAGGACCCATTCAGTCTGCCTGGAGCCATACACCTTGGATGCCCTGCGACCTCACCTACAAAGTTCCAAAAGGATCCTCCCTGAGCCCAACCCTCTCCAACGCATACAAGATCCCATCATCATTGGCTCTCACAATATCAACATTCTCTTCTACACCGACCACACACACCTGATTCTCTACCTCACAAGAAGACCCCCAGTACCTTTATCAAGTTCAATGGCTGCATTACTGAAATTGCCCACTGGATGAAGACCAACGGTTTTAAGTGGAACACTGACAGGACTGCAATTATGATCTTCAGGAAGAGCACTTCAACGTGGGACTCCACCTGGTGGTCAACAGAGTTAGGACCGACACCCACCCCCATCACCCATGCCAAGAACCTCGGCATAGTCATTAACAGCAAACTTAACCTGACCGCCCAAGTCAATGCTGTCACCGCCTCATGCTTCCATACCCTGACGATGCTGAGGAAGCATTTCAAATGGCTCCCAATCAGCACCTGGAAAACCATCACTTCCACCCTTATCACAAGCAAGCTGAACTGCGGGAACACCTATGTCGGGATCAACAAAAAATTCACCTGCAGGCTGCAGACCATTCAGAATTCAGTGGGCAGAATACCTCTCAACCTCCCACGCCACACTCGCATCACACCACATCACACCATACCACACCATACCATACCATACCACACCACACCACACCTGAAGGAGCTCTACTGGCTCCCCATATACAAACTAGCACAATTCAAACTCCTTTCAAAGCAACACATAACACTGGCCCAGCACACCTCAACAATCGCAATCTGCTTTCACAAACCTTCCAGACACCACGACTCATCTTGACTCCTACTTGCACACATCAGAAGCATATAGAAAACCAGATCTGGCTTTCGAGCTTTCTCCCAAAGCATGGAACAACCTGCAGTAACACATAACAGCCTCCTCCTCAAATCTTAAATTCCACAAGAAGCCGACGACCTGGCTGAAGACAAGGCCATAAGTTAGGGTAGGGTTCAGCACCAGGATACCCTCCTGGGTGACGGGCGCTCTACAAATCGGCATAACATAACAAAATAGGTATATGTAAAAATGCGTCATGCAAGTCCAACAATACCATCTAGTCTCCTGGGTCCAGACCGGACAAGATCTAAGCCAGAGTGTTTATTTTGAACCAGTCCTTCCTCAGAAAGACAATCATCATATAGAGGTCCAGAGTAGATCTGAGGACTCCTTTTTTACAAAATGGGGAAGTAGCATTTTTCTCCAAGCCTGGTATCCACCCAAGGGCAACCTTTTGACAGAAGATAGACTGACTGCATCAGGATGGCAGGGTGATCCTACAAAAGAGGCTCTGGTGTGGGGGAAGAAGGGTGGGAAGGAAATGAATAGCTGGATGTTACCTCTTAATGTGCAAGACCCATCTGTTATAATGTGATGGATCGCCAGTCGGGGAGGAAATGCCGAATTCTACCTACAAGTGGCAAGGTGCGAGTCTGAGAGAGCAAGTTAAAGAGGCATGGAAGCCACTGTAGCAATAAAGGAAGATTTGGAGAATTGCTGGATTTCACGGTTTCTATTGGTGCCACGTCTACGGCCTTAAAAGGAATGAGTAGGTTGTTGCAGTACAGGTTGGGAGGTGTAGCGCTGTTTATAAGCTAGCCCACTGGAAGTGCCCCTGAATTTAATGTGTGGATGTGGCAATTGCTTAACTGGCATCAATAGTTCCAAGGAACGCGCTCCGGCATGACTATTCTTTAACAGTTTTAGCACCAAATTAGCCTTTCGTCCGAAAAGCATGCAGCTGTCCAAGGGCTGTCTTTTAAGGATACTTGTATATCACCAAAAAACCACCTGGTTGATAGCATCCAGGCATACTCTGAGCATGACCCTAATGCCAATAGGTCTACCGAAGCAGTCAGTAATGTCCAGGCCAGCTCAGTATATACTTGGCTAACTCCTGACCATTCAGCAGAGTTTGGGTTAGTGACCAGCCAGCAAGATGTCACTGGCAGTAACCCACAGTGCGCAGGCGTTCTTCCACAGAAGCCAAACTACATTACTGGATCTGAGTTCTAGACTGGTGAAACAAAACATTCTTTCTGCAGGCATAATTTATTTTCAACTACTATCAGGAGGGTTGATCGGAAAGGAATTTGGATTAAGCTTGCTTGTTGAAGCTTGGACAATCAAGCTTTCCCGTGTTGGGTATTTAGTTCAAAAGCTCAGATCACCAGCAGCTGCCCTATGAGGTCTAGCCACAGGACAACTGACTGGCGGGTACAAGCATGTTTTAGACCAAGTGGAAGTGGAAAAAACAGCTCAGAAGAAGCAGTCACTGACTAAAATTTCAGTCAATACATTTGTCCTAATTTCTACAGTGGACAACTATAATTTAAGTACCTCAGCTGCCCCTGAGCCACTACAGCACACAAAGCATTTTCATTTGTTTGTGGCCCAGGTGGTGAGTCTAACCCAGTCTCGCCAGGAGACTGGAACTTCTGCAAGTCTTCCTGTAATGAATCCTCAGTATAGAAAGGGCAAAGGAATCCTACTCCTCCTCCTCCATCATCCGTGTCTTCAGGAGCATAGGATGCTTTTTGCACCGGGTCCAAATCAGAACAAAAAAAACAGCGCAATTCCTCTGTTAGTAATGGCAGTGGGGCAGAGGTATTAGACTGAAAGCTGGCTGTTTAACTACTGCTTGCGCCTTGATGATTTCATAGCATGAAAGAGGCCTTTATTGGGATATAGTCAGTTTGGGTTCAGTTCTGAGTTGGATCGTTGAGAGGTACCGGTGAAGCTGGTGTCTGCATGTAACTAGCTGTGTGGATCTCTGTGCTGGAGTCAAAATCATCTGGGTAGTGGACACTCTACGTCAGGGGTGGACCTGCTAGCAGAAGCTTGACTTAAGACCCCGGCCCGAAGGCACGTCCAGAGGGAGCTGGAAGCATACCAAGGATCTGCATCATGGCCTTTTTAAAGGTCAGTATCTGCTGGTGGGTCAAGGGTAAATGCAAAAAGAACAGATGATGGTTGGAATGCTGAATCAATCAAACATTCACCCCCAGTCACAGATCTGGGTTAAATCCATCATTTATGTGCATGCCACGCCATTCCAGTTTAGACCCTGCCATATGCAAATCAGTCTTGAACCTGTTCCCCCATGGGAGCAGTCCAGCCCGAACTGCCAGGCCATGTCCTCCATGGACCAGAGACAAGCATCCTAGGACCAGTATCGGGGTTTCACCCCTCATCAGCCAGGATAGCTTGAATCTGGTTGTGTAGCGAGCACGGGACACACGTCTGGGCACCCTTTCCACTTAGGGCAACAAATGCACAAAGAACAGATGATGGACGGAATGCTGAATCAAACATTCACCCCCAGTAATGAATCTGGGTTAAACCCATCATTTTCTTTGCACGCCATGCAATTCCAGTTTAGACCCAGCCATATGCAAATCAGTCTTGTCCCTGTTCCCCATGGGAACAGTCCAGCAGGAACTGCCCGGCCAGATCCTCCCTGGACCAGAGACAAGCATCCTAGGACCAGTTTCGGGGTTTCACACCTCATCAGCCATGATAGCTTGAATCTGGTGGGTCAAGGATGACAGCAGGACAGCTTCCGATGCAGGGGACTTGGAGCATGTGATCAACATTTGGACACCCTTACAACGTCTCACAAGACTGAGTGGAGAGATTGGGTCAGTCCAACGTAGCTTGTTGTGCATTTGTCTAGACGTCTACTTGGACTTACTGGAAGACTTTGACCGCGAAGTGCATTTTTCGCGGGAGTGGTCTTAAGATTGTGTCTGCGATCTGCCCGCAACTTCCCATGTTTCGACCACAGACTCTTCCTGTGCTCAGAAACAGTTTTGCCTCAGAGTCCCAAACTGTCTTAAGGTGCATGTGGGGACCCTTGTCACACAACTCTTCCATGAGCCTAAACACCACAAACACATGTTGTCTGGGTCTGTGACGGACATCTGCTTTCTGCAGTCTACATAGTTAATGGGTTAAATCCTGTAGTTTTCAGGTGGTACATCGTTCCCTGGCACACTGTTTACAACTTTAAAGCGGTCGGAAAACCAACTAAGTTGAGGGTGGAGCCCAGATGGCCAAAGGAGTGGAAAGAAAGGGATGTACGTCAGCATGTGGGGTGTAGGAGGGATGGGCGGAAACAGAAGCAAGGAGGCTGTATACGTTTTATGTTGAATGACTTTATTGGCGAAAGTATTTAAAGCTACATAGATTAGGGTAAACAGGCTCTCAAACAGATGCTTTTAACTGTTCCTCCTTCTTCCTTTTGCAGTTTGGTGGTGCTGTTCGTCGGCGTTGCTCAGGAGGGGGACCTCTCGGAGGCTCAAAACAAAAAGAAATAAGAAGGTGCCGGTAAGTAGGAGTCTGTTCATAAATCTTGTGCAGGATAGGTACCTTCACCGAACCCAAAGATAGTGAGGCGCATTGGAGACAGGTCGGTCTGTAGCATATAGTGGCTTAGGGTGGATGCGGCTTAGGGTGAACAGGATAGAGAGTGATAGGCAGAATTCCCAGTTAGTCTTCTGGGTATTCCTAATGATTATTAGAAGAAGAGGGAACCCAAAACGAAATGAGGTAATTCAAAACAGAAACAACAAGCATTTGCAATGCAATAGGTCTCGCATTTGCGAGAGTTTGAGCTATTGGCATTGTAAATGACAATGCCTTTTATTTATGTGTTGCTTTTTAAAACATAAATAAAAGGCAGTGTCATTTACAATGCCAATAGCTTAAACTCTCGCAAATGCGAGAACTATTGCATTGCAAATGCTGGTTTCAAACGCCACCGCAGCAGATGTAAAACATCAACAGAAACCAATATTTTTATTGAAAGTTTATATTTTTTAAATTGAGCACTAACTTCACCATCTATGTATGTTCGACCTGCGGTGCCCATATTCGTGCCCCGTTATGTAACGTTTGAATATTAATTCTTATATATTTCGTGTTATGTGAAAGGCAGGCAATGTTCGTACTCAGAATATAGTCGAACATTGCGCTTTTAGGCGAGAAAAAGATAGCAGTTTTTAATAATTGTTTTTATGTGAAGTAGTGACTGAGGTCTAACAGCAAAGAGGTGCTTGTGACTAAAGCATGGTGGTGCCTGGTCCTCCTGAGGTGACCTCTCCTGGTGAGGTGACCCTTCCTGGGCTGGTCTGTCACCCCGGGGGCAGTGCGGAGTGCATGCGCGCGCGCGCACACACAAACAAACATACATACATAAGGTCAGTTCTTTGCGCTCTGCAACAGCTACCCCTCATCCCGCCACTATTACGTGAACAGGTCACGAGTGCCTGTCACACACTGAGGTGTCTAGGCGCTCTATGAAGCCACGGGGAGGGGGGCCGGACACAAACACACGCACAGGCGTCACGTTAGCGTCTCGACTGGCAATGTCTGAACCTACTCCATATCATGCATTGTCTGGACAGGAGCACATGGGATGCGCCACACACAAGCGCTCACACACTCACAAATGAAAGACGCCATGTTGGCGACCGCCCTCTCCCTCCTGCAGCCTCCACCCCGGCCAGCAATAGTCACCTGACTCTACTGCACACTGTACGCTGTCTTGTGCCCTCAGTGGAACGCCAAGAAGGGTTACACAATGTTAAAGGTGTTATGTCTACCGCCCACCACAGCACCCGAGCCAGGTCTCTGGCCACAGTGCACAACACACAGCGTCTGCTAATGCACCAGATAATGAGCGCACAGGCTGTCAATGTCCTGCCAAGCACCCTCGTGATGTCACTGCACCCCTATACACCTGCGTCTGCGTGCCATGCTGCACAGTGTCTGCAGCCGGCAGCGGTGCCAATGAAGGCCCTCAGCCAGATCCCCACTGAGTGTGCAGTATAGTCACCAGCCATCAAAGAAACACAGGGGCAGTTGCACGCAGATTCACACAAACAAAAACAGACACACGCCTCATGGATGTCATGTGAGGCCCTCTTCTCCATCAATGCGAACTAACAACCGCTATTGCAGTACAGCCATGTTCTGGGGCACAGATGCACACACAGGCAGCAAGCGCTGAAGATGCAGTGTCAGCCCCCCTCCCCACCCTCCAGTGCAGCAGGTGAGGTCTGTTGATGCTGCCTGCTGGGTCTCACGTTGGTCAGAGGTGCATCATTAAAGCAGGAGAGAAGGAGAGAGGTGCGAGGGGCTCGCAAACCTGCAGGAGGCTTCACTTATACACAGCACGAACCCGTGCAAGCTTCGCCACCACTGCCCGGCTCTGCCTGCTCTCTGCCCACCTATGCTCTCCTGCCCATGTATGCGTCACAGCAGCATGAGCCCGTGCAAGCTTCAGCACCACTACCCTGCTCTCTGCCCCTCCGTGCCCTTGGATGCGTCACAGCAGCACACGCCCGTGCAATCTTCAGCGCCACTGCCCGGCTCTGCCTGCTCTCTGCCCACCCATGCTCTCCTACCCCAGTACGCGTGCAGGGAGGGGAGGTGCGAGAGTCCGGCTGATGAAGACTTCCTCTACTCCACAACAGGAAGTGAGCATAGTTTTACCCGGAATGAAGCAGTCAAGGGGAAGTAGGCCGCTCCTGCGCCCTAAGAAGGCATCTGGAGACCTGGCTCAGGTCAGGAGGACTGAAGTAATTCTTCTGTGCACTGGGCAGAAGCAGCTAGCAATAGAGCTTTGATACCCGAAACTTACGAAGCACTATAGGTTCAGGAGCCGAGGCATCTTCAAAGGAGGGCGTCGCGCCTCCAAGGCACTCACTGACCACCGGCCCCTCTGGCCTGCCTGCTATCAAGGTGACCATCGCCAGTTCAGTCGGACCCCTGACGAGACCTTATCAAACCACTGGTTCCTGCTGATTGATGAGACAGAGAACACATCTCCAGACAAGACGTTCTGTATGCTCTTCCCCAGCCTCACTCTAAGCACTGATGAGCCTTATCTGGGGGCTGTTCATTCTGAACCACGCATGAACCCCAGATAACAGATGCTTTGATGGGCTCTTTTGATTTCCACAGCAGAACTGGTACCGCCCCTGTAATCCGCAAGTTCATTACACGCCCGCTTGAGCCTTCTAGACATCATCCGCGCTTCCAAATGTGACCGGCAGAAAAATGTTTGCAAGAGCGATGGTGGAAAATAAATACCGCACTGTAACTGTACTTCTAGCAGATTCTTCGGCCTGATTCCAGGTTTTACCACTACTAATACCAAGAAGAAACGGTTTCTGTAAGCCTTTTTATCAAATAGTATTCCAATGTCCACAATGTTTTGTTCTCGCAAATCCCTCCAGGACTTGCGGGCGTTTGTGCAGGGGGGCGGGGGGTTTGGAACGGAGCGTATTTAAAAGGTATAGCGCAACGCTCGGGTTAAAAAACAAAACAAAGGCACACGAAGGACGTAGAGGGGGAACAAAGGAGTAAGCCTCTAAGCAGATTTACGTGCAGGGAGCGTGTTTAAAAGAAATCCAAATGCGAAGAAGCAGCCACCTAATGAAAAAAAAAAAGTGTACACTGGCTAATTTAAAGGAGACCGTGTAACGCTGCAAGGAAACTATCCAGTCCGGATGGGCAGGGCCAAAAGGAGACAGGGCGTTAACCAAGAAGCCTCATTTTCAATCGGAGGCCAGCGTTTAGCATAAATGATGATGCCAGCCAATCAAAATGAAGGGCGGCGCTTCAAGTCCCCTTAAGAAATCCTATCGATTACAAGACGCCTCGCAGAGCGAGGAGCGCATGCGCGCTCCAACGCTAGGCGAGACCTAAAAATGAGCCAAAATCCCCTTCTGAGCTTGTTTGTATTGGACGAACGGGTCTCTCCCCACCAGTCACCGCGGGTGGATAATACCTGAACGAAACTATGTGGAGGAAATGAAGGGGAAAAAAAGACAAGAGGCGCCAGGAGGAAAATAAAAATAAAAGGAAAACTGTTCAACTGAACACTGCCCTGTTCCCACCCATCTCCCGTGAGCTCTGCAAAACCCTCCCGAGTTGCACCCTTCGTCTCCCCTTCCTCCCGCTTACGTACCGCGTCTGCAGCAACTCTCCTGAGTTGCAACGGGTAGCGCGTTCTCCTCCGAGGGCGACAACCCACTCCTCACACCAGGCTTCCGGGCTGCCGTCTGAACCCTCGTCTGCAGGACACTCCTCCGCGGCGTCTCCTGTCCACATCAACACCGGCTCCCGATCTGCGTGTCTTACAGCTGGTTCTGCGCGTCTTCCGGCTTGTTCCGTTCATGCCCTGGATCCTCACACACACCTGGATTGGTGGCTGGCTTTTCTTCTTCTCTGGCGCCCTCCGATTGGTCCTTGGTGTCAGTTACGCCCCTCTTTCCTGTCTGTGAGGGACAACAACAGTCCCTTTTTAGTTTCCCTTCTCTGCCTCCTCATACCTGCTATCGATATGATGGTGAAGGTAGGTTTTGCTCTTTTCCCCGGGATTTCTCACATGGGGCTTATATGTGGCTCCACTCAGTCACGTCTGAGGCAGTATGCAGTCACCGTGGAGCCACCTGTCAGCATGGGAGCATTGCTGAAGAATGTCCTGGATTCAGTCTGGCACCTGGGAATATTCTAAAGATGAGGAATATCCACTTAGAAGTATCAACAACTACATGTCAGCTGATGTGATTTTACTTTTTGTCATCCATGTGTTCGCTGAAGTGTGTTTGAGTATCAAGGGGCATATCCAGGACTTTTTCGTGCACCTGCCAGCTGCTGGAAGCAGATGTTTGGCACATTCATGGCCAATCAGTAACAGTGGCTGAGGCATCAGTCTCTACTCTCATGCATCCTTTAACAGTGTACTGTTTGTAAAATTCTAGGAGCAGGATGATGTAACTCCACATCCTTTGGTCATGTCCACCAAAACGTAAGAGCATTGGCTGCGAATGCTGCAACCACAAAGCTCACTCTTTTGCCCAAAGGTGTCCATAAGTCGAACTTCCTAACTGAGGAGTGCAAACAGCCATGATCGACTTGCACGTTCTTCACTGGGAAGCTGCCACGGAGTCTGGGTCAGTGTCTGATGTGTAATATCTATTCTCAAACATTGGAACGATGGATGACAGGAAGTCAAATAGGAAAATATTGTTTTGTCAAAATCATTGGGAGGCTAAGCTTTTTTGCAGTTCTCTCCAAGAATGCATGAATTCTGGAAAGGTCATCTAGCGGTCCGTCAGCCTGACCCAGCACCTATTCGCCACCATTTGTTGCACGCTCCTTCAAATGATCCTTTGTGACTTGAACTTCACCGTTTTCGTCTGAAGAGTCAGAATGGCAAGTGACTGCATCAAGGTAAGTGAGCTGCCTTTTTGCAGAAGACACAACCAAATGTTTCCTTTTTTCGCAGAAGTTTTTAGAGAGGCACTTCTCGCACAATCATTCCCAAAGGAGGAGACATGCAATGTATAAAGGCAGTAAACGCACTCTAGCTGTGGATAATCCGCAAACACTTTCCATAATCCACAAATGGAGCTGGTCTTAAATGAGGGATATATTCTCCTTATTTCGAGAGAACAGAAACATCTCAAAGCCCAGAAGAAAAAGCACCATAAAAAACTCACTGTGCTGCAGCAGGTAAAGAAGGGTCTGGGGCAATATCCAGGAAGATAAAAAATTTTAAACCCTTAAGTTTTGAGGTCACTAGAATAGATGGAGTAGAGCTCACGCTGGGGACTCCCTCACACTAGACATGCAGTAGAAAATCTGAGCAATGGTATCCTCGGGGGTGGCCTCTCAATGATCAAATCTTTAGTGCGTTCAACTGAGGTGAATATGCTACTAAAGGAACACTTTTCTTGGGTCTATGGCAATTTTAACGTTTATTGCTGGTTTAAATGACCAGGTATTCCCAGCCTGATGGGGAATAATTCAAATGTGCATCTATGAAAGATCCAATGCTGGAGAACTACTTTCATTAAGGAGTTGCATGAAGGTTATGAAAGAAGTCACCAACAAATAGAATACCCAGCTTGCAGAATTTCTGGTGGGGTTTGGTGAAGTGTCAATGTAGGCTGGTGAAACCGTTTGAGGCTATGAGGCAAATCCAGTTGTGATTCGTGCGTTTCTGAATATTGGGATAGGTAGTTTCACAATCTGTTGTGGTTTCCTGACCCATTTGTAGCATTAAGTGAATGTAGTTGCCACCTGCATATGTGTAACAGCGAATAAAAAAGCTTAAAAAACTGTACTAGTGGTACCAAGTACTACTCATTACAAACTTCCTGCCCAATAATATAGGAGCGCCATAGCCTCTTTTTCTGCTTAGGTTCTAAGTCTTATGCTAGAGTAACCAGGCAAAATCGTGGAACAATCATAGTCATCGCTGAGCTAGAAACTTTCAGCAGCCTCTATTAGTCTGCAAAGGTCCTGTATGCAGAGCCCCAGAAACTCCCCCCATACCCTTAGGTCAAAGTGTAAAAATGTTTAGGGCACAAAAATACTTTTCGTACTAGCATAAAGTTGTAGGCTAAAGAATGGCTGGATTAAAATGGCCTACACATAAACCACTAGAACAGTTCCAGTTTTTCTATTTGCAAAGGCAAACACATCTAAAATGCCTTAGCCGTAGAACACTTTATAGGGCTGGCTTCTTTTAGAGTAAACACAGACTAAGTTGTTATCACCAAGTCTAGAAAAAGCCAACATATTCAAACTAGTCTGATCTAATTATACCATCATCCACTTAACCAATCTCCAGATATGGCCACGAGATGGAATGGGTTCAATTTGCACACCCACTACATAAAGCAAAGGCATCCTCAAACTAAAGTCACTTTCATAAAACCAGAAACAATGAACGAATCCTTCTCTAGAGAGACCCCCACCTCAAGAAAACACTCCACCTAAACATCATACCCTTTAGTTGCCAAACTGTGCTGGGCTCTTAAAACTGAACCCTTGAAATAGCATCTCATTCTTAGAATCAAGTTTTAATTTCCATTCAGACTATTGGATCTTTCAAAGCTGCCAAATCTTTTCATGCACTTCCATCTTCAATATTGAAATTCTCTCTTGTATGCAGTCAATCAAAAAATGACTACGTATCCTTTCCATGTTAAAAGTCTTCTATAATTTATATGCCACTTAAGGGATATTTGCAAACTAGCAAAGTATTGACAAAAAAAAGCATTGACAATTACCTTTTAAAATATTCCACTTCCCGTTCAGTCTCATCCATCTCCACACTGTCTAGATCAATATCTTTGGGAAGAAACACGTCATCTGTAAGATAAAAACAGCCAATTTTCTTCTATTTCCCTGTCGTCAGGTCACAGACAAATAAACAAAAACTTAGAACTTTAACCAAAACATTCCCAACATGATTTAACTTCTCCAGTAATTTGTAACAATCAGATACAGTTTACAAAGACAGAGAAAGATAAACATGCTCCTGGAAAGAAATTAGGATGCAGAACTAATAAATCAGTATGACATGTCCTCCAGTTCAGATCACATATGAATTTCATATTTTTACATCAAGCAACAATTATATGCAAGCAGATAATGGATAAAAAGCAGCACAAAGCTATAGTAATGGCAAATGGCAAAAAGGGAAAAATGACCCAATTACTAGTTATGTTATGTTATTTAAGCTTGTATAGCGCACGGTTACCCTAGGGTGTCCTGGCGCTGGGCATGCCTGCTGGTCAACTGAGAATAGAGATTACTGTGAAAAAAGCCAGGTTTTCAGCCCTTTCCTAAAGGAAAGGAGATCCGCTGCGTTCCTCAGGTGGAAAGGGAGCTCATTCCATGCCTTAGAGGTACATGTGATGGAGCTTCTACCCCCCCAGCTGGCTCTTTTGATCCGAGGAACTAGAACTTGTTTAGTTCCCAAGGACCGAAGGTTTCTAGCGGGAACATACCATTTGAACTTTAATCTCAAATGGTCGGGACCAATTCCATTTAGGGCCTTAAAAGCTACACAGAGGGCCTTAAAACGTGCCCTTAACTTCACGGGGAGCCAGTGTAGTTGTCTTAACTCCTTTACAGAGGCAAATTTGGGGGTACTAGTAAGCAGTCTGGCTGCGGCATTCTGTACAATTTGCAGCCTGTTGACATGCTGTTTTTGAGCATTTAAGTATAGACTATTACAATAGTCAATTCGAGACATGACAAGGGCTGTGACCACTGTCCTAAGGCTGTTATCAGGAAGGAAAGACTTAATTTTCCTTATAATTCTCAGGATACGGAAACAGGCCGAAACCACCGAGTTTATGTTATCACTGAAAGAAAGCCTATTATCCATAATCACCCCTAAGTTTTTTGCTTTCAGCGAGGGGATAGGACAGAGGCCCAACTCAGCTGGCCACCAATCAGGTGTCCACATATTGGGGTTGTTACCGAATGTGACAACTTCTGTCTTGCTCGAATTTAGTTTTAGGCAGTTGGATGACATCCAGTCCGAGATGGCCCTCATGCAGTCATGGAAGCGAGCCCCCGTTTCCTTCTCTTCCCCTTCTCTTATTGACAACACTATCTGTGTGTCATCTGCATAAGAAGTGATTTTGAAACCAAAAGATTTGATTAGGCCTGCGAGAGAAATCACATACACATTGAATAGGGTTGGGCTCAACGATGATCCCTGCGGCACCCCACACGGGAGTGAAAAAGGTTTAGAGCTGTGATTGTCCAATTCCACTATTTGCGATCTGCCAGAAAGAAAAGATCGAAGGAGGTTCCAAGCTGTCCCTTGCACTCCTACCTCCGACAACCGGTGCATCAAAACTTCATGATGGACCGTGTCGAAGGCAGCTGACAGATCCAACATTATCAAAATTGCCTTCCCTCCTCCGTCCAGTGCTTCCCGAATCTCCTCTGTAGATTTGATTAAGGCCAGCTCAGTACTATGTTCTGCTCTGAACCCATATTGTGATGTGTCCAGTAAGTTATTAGTTAGCAGAAAGGTGCTGAGCTGAGTGTTCATGGTCTTTTCAATAATCTTGGCGGGGAGCGGAAGTCTTGAGATTGGCCTATAATTATTTGTATCACTAGGGTCAAGAGTAGGCTTTTTCAGAAGGGGAAGAATAGAGGCCTTTTTCCAATTGCTGGGAAACTTGCCCGTTGTTATTATGTTGTTCAGCAGTGGCGTAAGGGTTGATCCTATAACTTCTGGAATTTGCTTTAGTACTGATGCAGGGCAGGGATCCGACGGGGCACCAGACCGAATAGAACTCAGAAGTTTGATGGTATCTGATGTCTCTAGCAAAGAGAAATTGGCTAGTGTTGGGTTTTTTTGTTCCAGAACTGGGGGCAAAATCAATATCCCCCCTGAGCTAGCCTAAATGAGGAAAAGATGGTTTCCACTTTGTACTGGAAAAATTTTGCCAGCTTTTCACAGAACTCTGGACTACTCTGACTCTTGGGGGCCTTAGGGGATACTAGTTTAGAGATAGTTTTGAAAAGCTCTTTGGTGTTGGATTCAGCCTGGGAAATTTGTTCAGTGAAGTACTTTCTTTTGGATTCCAGCAGCTTAGCCTTATATTGTCTAAGGCTAAGCTTGTAGCTAGCTTTGTCTGCGTTATGGTAGCTTTTTCTCCATATCCTTTCTAAACGCTTACAACCTAGTTTTAAAATTTTTAGTTCATCACAGAACCAGGGGGCAGATGGAGAAACCCTTTTGGGGGTCCATACTTTTACAGGAGCAATTTTATCACATGCTTCTTCCAACCACTTCACAAATACCGAGGAAGCTTCGTCAACCTCAGCAGGGAAAGTTGGCTTGGTTTTATTCAAAGCCTCGCCTAAATCTGTGTAATTAACGTTTTTCCAGGCTCTTTTTCCGATAGCACCTGAGATCTCTGAACTGAGTTGGTGGTCTTGCCACTCATTTAACTTAAAAAGAATGGCACAATGATCGGACCAAAGGGAGAATTGACAAAACTTTAAGTAAGGGATTGTTGGAGAATATCCCGTCCAACGTGTGCCCCTTGTCATGTGTGGGTACTCCGATCAATTGTTTCATTTCCCCTGCCTCCATTATTTGCCCCAGGAGAATAGTGTCTGGGTTGGATTGATCCTCCAGATGAAAGTTAAAATCCCCTAATAATGTAAAGGAGTCTGCGCATAGCCCATCTTCGAGCAGTGCCCCCAGCAAATCTAGGAATCCTGTCCTAGGGCCAGGAGGCCGATAGAGGAGTAACCCCTTGAAGGTGTTATGTTGTGAGGTGCGTAGGTTAATTGAAAGGGCCTCACATGTGGCATTTGACGCAGTATGAAAAGCAGGCTTCAGTGAATCATGATAAATGACTGCTAGTCCCCCACCTCTCCCATATGGTCTATCCTGAGTATGACAGAGGAATCCTGGGGGGGGTAGCCTTCACTAGATCAGGACCAGATGACATCAGTCCAGGATTCAGTGATAAAAGCCATTTTAATATCATGTTCCTCAATGAACAAAGCACACTCCATACTGTGTTTAACAAGAGATCTAGCATTCAACAGCATACACCTGAGAGCTGGTTGATGATCTGGATTGATTTTCCTGCCTATTCTGTTGTTAAGAACAGAGTCAGGGAGAGCATTTTTGCATGGTAGAAGTATCTTACAGTTCTGACAGATCCTTCTCAAACGGTTAGGCATTGCCTCAGGAGGTATACGAGGGCACACGTCGACTCCCCGACGTGGGTTCAGTCTAATAAGGTCATCCCTAGTATAGGTCGGTATATTTGTAATAAACGGGCCAGGGGTACGGGCCCTGCGCCCAACCAGAGCGCGGACGGGCGCAGACGGGCTTGCCTTAGGCGTCCGTATCAGCGTGCTTTTTATCCCCTCAGCGTCGTGGAAGGCTAGACTGCTAACCAAAATGGCGGCCCCGTTCGTTTCCCCAGCAAGCCCCGAGTCGCTATTAAAATGCAGTAAGTGGCAGTGCAAATTCAAATTCAACAATTTAGCAATACATAAAGGATTCTAAAACCAATTTATAACAAATTTAAAATACTTAAAATCAGTGAAGGACCGGGTAGCAGCTCTACTACTGGCGAGTGTAATTCACTACTCTGTCCCAGTCAGGCAGCGCTGCGCGTCCGCATCAGCGTGCTTTTATCCCCTCAGCATCGTGGAAGGCTAGACTGCTAACCAAAATGGCGGCCCCGTTCGTTTCCCCGCAAGCCCTGAGTCGCTATTAAAATGCAGTAAGTGGCAGTGCAAATTCAAATTCAACAATTTAGCAATACATAAAGGATTCTAAAACCAATTTATAACAAATTTAAAATACTTAAAATCAGTGAAGGACCGGGTAGCAGCTCTACTACTGGCGAGTGTAATTCACTACTCTGTCCCAGTCAGGCAGCGCTGCGCGTCCGCATCAGCGTGCTTTTTATCCCCTCAGCGTCGTGGAAGGCTAGACTGCTAACCAAAATGGCGGCCCCGTTCGTTTCCCCAGCAAGCCCTGAGTCGCTATTAAAATGCAGTAAGTGGCAGTGCAAATTCAAATTCAACAATTTAGCAATACATAAAGGATTCTAAAACCAATTTATAACAAATTTAAAATACTTAAAATCAGTGAAGGACCGGGTAGCAGCTCTACTACTGGCGAGTGTAATTCACTACTCTGTCCCAGTCAGGCAGCCAACTCAGGCAACTAGTGATAAAAGCGGCTGAAAATGGTTATTTAGCCAAGGTATCATTCATTTATTTACATGCTGTAATACTTCCACACTAGTAAATGAACCCTTCATGACACTAGAAACCTATTTTGCAAATATCCCTTATGCTGTCTAAAAGGCTACACAAAGTGTTCTGGTGCTCCATAAACCCTCTTACAATATTTTGGCATGAGGAGAAAACTAGTGATAAATAGCAGACGGACAAGAGCTGACTGGAAGTCATGGACAATACTTGTTTTAGAGAAGAACCACTGATAAACCTTTAAAAGATGACATTGTGTGTAAATGAAACTAGTAGTGAAAGTCAAAAACAAGGACACCTACCATTTCCAAAGTAGTAATGGCGCTATATTGCCTGCATGAAAATTAACTAGATTAATTTCAAACCGAAATTGTTTACAGAAAATATTAACACATCGCCATGTAGTGGCATGGCAGAGATTTAATCATGCTACAGTGAAATCTCAAGGACCCAACTGTTGCAGCCTTGCCTTTAAAAGTGTGTACTGTGGATGTTCTGAAAGCGAAGAGCCAAATAAGTGTAGTGGTCAATTCAATTGATAAACTTTCCTTTTTGAACTTTCCCTCCAGCAACAGGACCTTTTACACAATAAATGGTCTAATTTGTCTTAGGTCATTAGTTCTGTCAATGCAAATCCTGACAGTTCTTTTAGACTTTAGGATATGGAGACTGCCCTGAATGACTGTCAAGAAAAGTGATGAATGGTTTGCAATGGACACAGCATTAATCTCACTAATCTGTCTAGCAGAAATTCTACCTACAATGTAAAAATCATTTTCCAACTAAATATTACAGGTTCCAACTGCGCCGACTAGAAAGCAGACCCAATTACATTTCAATATCACCAGTGCTTAATTTATGGCAGTGTTTGTTGGTGATGAGCACCTCAACTCATTCTTAACAACAACACTTATTTTAATCAGAACTTGTGCAACAGTACACCTATACAGTGGTCGTCCAGCACGACCCACTACATGGTGGTGCTGTGCTCACAATCTGCCCGGTCTATGCCTAAACGTCTGCTCTGTATCTCACTTGGCAATGTTGCTTTTTCATACCAGAGATGGATTCAAGCAGTCAGGTTTCACACCACAAGTGAGAAAATAAAAAAAGCTGAAAGACAGTGGACATATGTTCGGCCACTCCTGAGCAGTACAGTGTACAAGGTACATCAGTATGGGCCCTGTTCACTGCTGCAGCTAGTTAGGAAGTAATCAAATGGTTATCTAGTTTTAATAGGTTCGACAGTCAAAAGACTACCTGGTCAAGAGCATGAACCTGGGAGAAGTTAGCATAACACAAGTCAGCTTGTACCCTGTAATTGATGTCAGTGGCGTCACTTAGTCACTAGCACCAAGTCAGAGAACTGTTCACAGCATCATGAGATAGACTTGCAGGAGAAACAAGAGAAAAGTAACAGAACAGAAGCAGGTTAGGGTTCCGTTTGAAGACCAGCACAATGCTCAGGAGGTAGAGGACAGCACAAGGGAACATGCTGTCAAGCAAAGGGCCACTGCTATGATGTCAACACTGCTGGTGAACAAAGCAACCACTGTTCCAAAGCCTCCCCAAAACGTTCTCTTTGATATAAACTCATCGGAACTGAGGCTTCGGACCATGTGGCAGCTCACCTCAATTTACTTTCAATAGTTCACTTTCTCTTAATGTTTGTACCAGTCATGTAATTTTTTTAATAAGAACTTGATCTGATCTTCATGCCTTAGAACGTGTCAACCTGGTGAGTGATCTGCTCATTTAAGTCTAGCATGCAAGTTTCAAGCATAGACTTATGAAAGTACAATTTCACTTCTGGGCCCTTCAGCAGTGTGATAAACAGGACACATATGCAGCAACACACCAAAACTGTCTAAGATCCACTGCATTGATGTGATTCACACATCACCTCAACCCCAGCATTCTGGCCGCACTTTCCACATGCTTTTAAGTAGTCCTGTCATGTGTGAAATTGTTAACAATCACTTTTAAATTAATCAATAACTCATTTCACACTATTACTTCTTGGTATGTAATTCTTATGGGAAACCCAAAATAAAATGTTGATGACTGTAAACAGTTGATGGCTAAAAATGCAGTACTGGCTAAAGGTGCCTCTGAGGACATGCCACTCACAATATATCTCCACTTTATTTCCTTATTGCGCATAACATCTGCCCCACGTAGGGTGAGCACCACACGCCATGTCATTATGGACACTGTTTCCAGTCTAGGTCTTTTCACCTGCAAGTAGTTGCTATTGGGTGTCTTAGTCTAATTAGGTCAATTATACACGGAACGAGACAATACTCAAGATGCATTAAGTGGTTACACAAATGTGCAGTGTCAAGAAAAGGGCCCCCTGCAACTTGGTGCGAGTTCCTCTAGGCAGGGAAATGCGCAGGACAGGAAAAAGGAGTTTGAAATGAAATGGAGCAAGGTGGTTGCACTATCCCTGGCGATTTCCTCAACCACAGAGAGCTCTGGTTTATAATAATTCAGACTTTAAATCTTCTCAGAATGGAACACATATGTAGGTCCACTATGCCTCTGCTAAATCATGAACATGTTGCCCTCTCTCCTCAGCCTCCAACTCTGTTTTACAGTGGGTAATGGCAATGAGATTACAGCCGAGTGTTTATCTTTGAAAACATTTAAACATACTTTAAAGATGGTGTGTAATGCCAATCGTACAAGACAATATTGTGAGCACATACGGCATCACCAACCACATTGAATATACAGGAACGGATGACAAATAAGTAGGTGAATGGGACAGGCGGGGACCTTGATGACAGTGTGACTACAGGCCCGCCTCGCATCCGCGGACCTATGGAGCACTATTGCGTTTTTTTGGTTTTTTTAATAAGTAGAGGAACAGACACCAAGTAGATGTATATATTTAATTTTAAAGCAGATTTTGTGATTGGTATGCACTTCATAAATATGTAAGCAATGCTCTCAGGGAGTGAAATATATGGTCCTGACGACACCACAGGGAAGGGTGGCAGAAACATGAAAATCAAACACTAAGAGGAAGGTAGGGCCATTAACCCCGCCCCACCCACCCCCCCATATACTTCCTAACTTCTTTCCCAGATTTTAATCATGTCGACTGGGGCTTACATTAAAGTAATTACAGGCACCAGACAGGTATTTTTAACCCACAAATAAAACTCTTCCATCTCCTACTCACTTGGAACATCCGCTATACATCAATCAGTGCTTCTGTGTAATTCACTGGTAGCAGGACGCCTCGTTCCGTAGCGGAACGGGAAGGAAGCCAATGATTAAGCATGCCACTGCCGCCAAGGGGTAACCCCTTCGGGTGAGGGTTTTCCATACAAAAAGCATTTGCTTTACTCGTAAGGACATCTAGTTAGTCCATGTGCTAGGGCGGGCCCGCTACTTTGGATATAGTCATTGACCAGATGACTTCCGTTTCCCAGTCTTTTCATACCCAGAAGGCATCAGAAAATCCTAGTAGGGGCAGAAGAACAAAAAATCTGAAGCTGGAACCCAATATCAAACAGAACCAAGTTTAACAAAGAAAGGATACATTCTTTATCAATGCAATGCGCTATGAAGAGTCTTCATCTTTGAAAGAATACACTACAATCCCTACGTAGCTGGGTGGAGGAACCTCAACTACTTAAACGTTGCCCAAGCCCATTGTTCTACATGTGATGTGCTAACACAGATATGTATACACAACTGTGCATGCCTTAGCGTGAGGCAACAATAGAGCTAGAGGCAGAAGAACATTCCCTCACGCACTGTAGTGCTTGCACATGCAGAAGTACATCCCGCCTGAATGAATTTGCTAGTCTCTCATGGAGAATGCTCATCACAGCACCTGGGCATGCATGCCTTCTTAAAAAAAAGGTTCTTGAAACATTGTTTTGGTCACTTGGTATGAATTCGGAGGCAGAGAGATTTGTGATACTATGTGAAGTGATTACATACTCACAAAAATTCAGACTGTATGTATGTATGTACGAGATTTGTAAAGCGCTGGAATCACCCCCGCAGGGGTATCTCCGCGCTACCATAGAGAAGGTGTAAGGCAGACACAGATCAATCCTGGAATAATTCAGTCTTCAGGAGTTTCCTAAAGCGAAAAAAACTGGGGCATTTGCGCAAGTCCTCCGGCAGAGAGTTCCAGTATTTCGGGGCAAGGTAGGACACCGTTTTGCCTCCTGTTCGTATTTTCCTGTAGCGGGGGACCACTAGCAACCCTTTACCTTCCGATCTGAGTCTTCGATTCGGACAATAGACTTTAAACTTGTCTGCCAGGTAGCTAGGGCTCGTGCCATAAAGAGCTTTGTGTGCGAAACAACAGAGCTTAAATTTAATTCTCTGTCGGATAGGGAGCCAGTGGAGTTGTTTTAACAGTGGCCCTGGGGAGGTGCGTGGAGGCTTTTTAAGAGCCAGGCATGCAGCAGCGTTCTGTACGATCTGTAATCTACTGAGAAGCGATGAATTGGCTGATACCAGTAGAGCACTACAATAATCCAAGCGACCAATGATCAAAGCTTGAATCAGAGTTCTGCGTACAGAAAGAGGCAGCCACGGAAACACTCTACACAGAATGCTCGGGTATGGTAGCAGGTCCCTGCAGTAGTCATAATCTGATCCTTCATTGATAACAAAACATACAAACGGACCCCTAGATTTTTTGCCACTGTAGTGGGAGACGGGGCAGGGCCTAACACTTCAGGCCACCATGTCGGGGACCAAGAAGCTTGGGCCGAGTCGAACAACAGGATTTCGGTCTTGGCCGCATTCAGTTGGAGAAAATGTTCCGTCATCCAAGCTGATATGTATAGCATGCCCTTTGCAAAGCGCTGCTCAATTAACTCTGTGCCTTTGTCAAAGGACAGGAGTAATTGCGTATCATCAGCGTAGAAGAATGGAGTAAAACCGTACTCTCCGATGATCTTGGCTAGGGGGGCCACATAGATATTGAACAAAGTGGGGCTCAAACAAGAGCCCTGGGGCACCCCCTTGGTCAGCTTCAGGGTTTGAGATCGGAAGGGACCCAGATTGATGGTCTGGGAACGCTGATCTAAGAAGCTAATGAGCCAATTAAGTGCCTGTCCCTGCACACCGGCCTCTCTCAGTTGAAAGATCCATTTCTAGTGAGAGACCGTATCAATGGCTACTGTCAGATCCAACAAAATCAGCAGCTCAGCTTTAGTATTATCCAAGGCCATTTTTATGTGGTCAGTGACCCCCAATGAGAGTTGTCTCTGTAGAATGATTGGGTCTAAACCCAGACTGGGAAGGGTCTAGAATGCCTTGGGAGTCAAGATAAGCCATTAGCTGAGTGTTGACATAACCCTCAGCCATTTTACTTAAGAGGTAAGAGTGAGATGGGACGATAATTGGAAAGCACGTCGGCCGTCAACTCAGCTTTCTTTTTGATTGGCATCACTTGAGCAGCCTTCCAGTCAAAAGGCATGATTCCTTCACGTAAAGAAGTGTTCAGAATATCCGATATGGAGGGGGCCAGGAGAGGTGCAAGAAGAGCAAATAAGTGTGCCGGCATCATATCAAGAGGCGATCCAGATTTTGCACTTTTAAGCATAGCTTCCACCTGAGAGACCTGGATGGCGATATGTTTCAGGCCTTCCTCAGACCCTCTAAAGGTAGATGGACCATAGTTAGAGTGTGCCACGTGACACGAAGTTTGAGGAAATTGGTTGTAGATTAAGTTAATTTTATCATCAAAATACAAAGCTAAATTGTCGCATAGTCCCTCAGAGGGGGAGGTCTGCTGGGCACAAGCAGTGGGATTGGTGAAGGAGTTAAGAATTTTATAAAGATCCTTTGTTGAACTACCGGCCTGGTTCAGTTTTAGTATGACATGAGCTTTGCGTGCCTTTCTTAAATTCTTATGATAAGCAGTGAGGGCCAATTTAAAGTTAAGCTTCTCTATTTCCAAATGGGATCTACGCCAGATTTTTTCCAGATGTTTACATCTGGTTTTTTCACTGCGTAACTCTGCAGTATACCAATCTTCACTTTTTTCCGGGAATTACTGTGACGAAATTTTACGGGGGCCAGCGTGTCTATTACTGCAGTGATGGCTTCATTAAAAACCCTAAGTTTCTTAATGCCATCCATGTGTTCAATAAAAACAGGAGGAACATATAATTTGTTAAAAGAGTTATACGTGACTTTATTCCATTGCCTTTGGAGGCCATTCATGGGACATATATTAGTCTGGTTTCTAGGGCGCCCGTTGATCCTAAAAGGAATCATGAAATGATCTGACCACATCAATGGGCAAGGAGGATCAGCCAGTAGGAGGGAAGAGTTGGTTAAAATGTCCAGGTTTTGACCAGCCGAATGAGTAGGGCTAGAACTAATCTTGCCCAGGCAAGCCATATCCGCTAAAACATTAACAGCATCTGCGTTCTCATCATCTTCGCTATGAATATTAAAATCCCCTAATAGCAAAAAATGTTTGGAGGTGATAATGTGGGGAGCAATTTTCTCCATCAATTTTAAGTTAAAATCTTTCAATGGCCCAGGGGGGCGATAAATAAGAGCGCCATTTAGGTTTTCCTGGGGTGTCAATTCAATTTTAAATATACAAATTTCCAAAGAGTTGTCCACAGCAGAGTTTATAACTGTGACCTTCAACCCCTCTTTGTATATTATGGCCACACCGCCACCCACTTTCCCTTCTCTGTCCAGTCTAAGAATCTGGTAGTTCTCAGGGAGGGCAAGGGAAATATCGGGCATAGAAAAGGGTTTAAGCCAAGTCTCCGTCAGGAAACCAAGGTCTGGGGAGTCTGAGCTCATCAAATCCCAGAGTTCCATGGCATGTTTCGGTAATGAGCATACATTAGCTAAAAACCCTTCCATGAACACAACTGGTTTGAGCTAAAGGATCTAATTTGATTGTAAGACACCCCACTCCCCCATATCAATCTCTCACTGCTAGCAGAATTGCTTCGTGTATCAGATGAAGTATACACCACATCACAGCTATTGAAGTGGCAGTGTGAGCAGGCAAAGGGACCATCAAGATTGGCAAAAGTAAAAGCTTGTGGGCAAAATGTCAAGCTGTGTCTTACTTGCAGGAGTTGTGAGGAAGTGTAAGAAAGCCTAGGAGCATAATCTGAGGATGAACGGGCAGGATTCCTGGCGACGTCCCGGCGCGGACGGGCGCAGACGGGCTGGCCTTAGGCGCGCCCGCTGCGCCACTGTGCTTTGGTCACTAATACTGCAGCCAAACCGTGCATTGAAAGAGTAGTCTTTAGATAAAGTGGTTTCTTCCAAACATTTTCTTGGGAATGTGCACTTACCACTTGTGCGCACTATCACTCTAAGTGCATGAACTCAAATCTGTAGCAGTAGTGGACTTCCGTATGGTAGTATTTAGCAAAGAGATTTGCTTAAACCATCATTGTGGACAACAGAGTGCAATATGTATCTGTGGCAAGAGGAGTTTCTAAAGCAACAGCAAATCAAATGATGTGTGCTGGCCTTTATAACCCTCAGTGCAATGACAAATCGAGTTATTCAACCATGCTAGCATTTAGGGGTAATCTTAAATCTCTACACACTGCGAGAGAAAGGCATACAGGATCTCTCCACACTTCCTTACAGGGGTTAGTCTTTCGAAGGGCTGTAACATAGCATCCCAAGTATCTCCCTGGTGACACAAGAAGATGATCATCCAGTTGTAGGACGTTCACATGCCTGATCCAAAAGTGAGTGATGTTGTCAAAATTAGAACTCATCTAAATCTAAATCCGTATTTGTAAAGCGCGAACTACTCCCCCTTACGGGTCTCAAGGCGCTGGGGGACGTCGTGGAAATTAAGTGAGCTATTGCCCAGAGTCACAAGGTGCTGAGCTGAGCTGCCGCCGGAGCCAGGGATCGAACCGTGAGCCCTGTGCTCCGAAGTCAGCTGCCCTGGCCGCTGCACCACACCTCTCATCAAATAGAGAAGGCCACGTGGGTGTTCTCCCATTACTTGAAGAATGTGAAAATCAACAGGAGCAGATATGTAACAGAATGGGAGATGCTGGTACAAAAGGAGACTTAAAAAAGTTTCATAAGGTCTGATGTCATGCCACAAACACTCCTTTGGTGAAAGCAGACTATTTATTAAGACGTTTAAGAGACAACTAAGTGACCACACAAATACAATAATTACAAGTCAGGAGAACAAGTTGAGAGTTAAAAAAAAAAAAACCTCAAAAAAGATATAAAAACATATACACGACTTAAAACAAAAAAAAAAACCTTCTAGCAATATCCATATTAGACATGCCTTACATGGAGTTAATTGCATTTGCCCGTGTCTCAATATTATATTTAAAAAAATGTGCTATATAACTATTTCTATGAGTAAAGGTTGGGGATTAGCAAGGGAATGGGTTTACAAGAGAACTTTCAACAAAGTGATTTAAGACAACTAGCTGTACAAGCAAGATCAGATCAGGGGTTAAATATTATGAAGCACTTAATCCTAAAGAATAGGCACACATAAAAAAATTGAGTTAATCATTATAATTATATGTATGTGATCATGGGGTACAAATCAGCAGAATTTCCATGGTACATTAACCTTGCCAACACAATTTCAATCTCCAAATAGGAAAACAAAGATCAATGTCGCAAAAGTTCTCTCAATTAGAATCAATGTCTTAACACCATGAAGATCAACTAACAGAATGGTGAAGATTCAGGAGATTCATACAGGAAGAGATAGACTGGTTGTAGACGTTTCGGTCTCGAATGTGCTAGTCCAAGAGACCATCTCAGGTCCATCATAGTAAATAGGAATTACAGAGATGAACGCTCATGTACAAAAAAATGTTAGGAAAAAAAAGTAATAAATACATCTGTGCACCTATACACCAGCTTTAAATGCCCGTGCACCAATGGTGACAATCAAACATGTGAGAGGAAAAACTGAAAAGTGCAAATGTGTTTGAAGTGGAATCAAGTCTTCGAGGAATCTATATACACGGACAATAAAAGTTAAAACAATGCCAAGATTAATCAAAGCGATACAAAAGGGGATGATGGACGGAACGTTTGAGCCAATCAAACACTCACCCCCAGTCAACTGATCTGGGTTTAATCCATCATCATTCTTTAGCTCACTCCACCACCCCAGTTCAGATTAATCAAAGGCAAAATTAACTCACTTCGAATAATTTGTTACAAAAAGTCATTGACACAAATGAAATGCAGGATGCTGTCTGTAAGTCAAATAATAGCAGATTTGAAGTTAACCAGATTGGGAGTTAATATACAGAAAACATCAGTTGGACTAAACAGGTCTGGAAAACTCACCAATACCTAGACATTAATCAGGTAGCAGCTTAGGAAATGGCCCAGTTTTATCCGACATTTGAAATGGGGCTGTAAAAAATAATACCACCTGATGTTAAGAATGGGAATCCAAGAACTTAGCATTGAGAAACAAACAAAAAGTCAGTCAAGTCCCTAACCTTTACTCAGTGCTTACCCATGCATGTAAGGGTTTATTGGGTTGTCCTTTCTCTTTACTAAATAACTATTTCTGTCATGAGAACTTTGGGCAAAAAAAAAGCATTAAGTGAGAACTTGGTAGGAATTTTAGAAAGATAGCTATAATTTTGTTTGTACTCCATTTTCACATTTAAATATCCATATTGATGATATGGAACTAGACAAAACTGGGCCATTAATAATACATTACATATTAACCAATTAGGTATAATTTTTAAAAACCCTTCACAACCTAGATTTATCATGGTTGACTTGATACATTACACATGAGCCTTTTTCCAAACACAGCTGAAATCATCTGAAAAGGAAAGAAATTCTGAGATACAACTTAAGATGCCTATTCTCAATTCTATGGCCGGTAGGATAAAACAGGACAGCTGTAATTTCACAGTTATCTAAAATTTCAGAGCTTGATGTTTCTTGCTAATTGCCCAAACAGACTGCCACCGAAAACTGCCTAAAGACACAGGCCATCTATTGCGTAGGAGTCATCTGTAAGCGGGCATGCGAGAAACTTCAGCATAAAAACATCTGCTTTGAAATTAAATTCTGTGTGGCCTAATTCCAGTGTTAAAACGTCCATCTTAGCAAACGTCAGCCACTGTAATGCTTTAAAAGATTTTCCTTACAATTTTCTAAATTCAGGGATGCAGCCTAGAATGAGATCTGCACAACAATAAATGGCAATAGGTAGAACTTTTGCTGGTAGGCTTTAAAGAGGTGGTATAGAGTAACCACAATAATGAAGGTTACAGCTCCGCTGACCACTCAAAGTCTGCAAAGCTAAGAATGCCTTCACCTCCCAATGATGTGGTCAATTTAAATTACTTGTAAATAATACTTCCAGATACTTGAACTGCATGACAGTCTTGAACCTATAGTCATCCATATATCAGAAAAGTAGAGTCAGTTTATTACAAAGCTCAATTACCCGAGCTTTAGCAGGGTTAACCGCGAAAAACGTAGGGCCACAATAGGCTGTTAACACACTTATCTGCCCAAGGAGTCCTACTACAATTCGTTCAATCAGTACAAGATAATCTGTATGAAGTGAAATGCTCATTCAATGCTGAAAGAAAAAACCTTGCTTTTTAGAAAATCGTAGAGGAATAATACAAATAATAGTGGTGGAGCAAGGATGCAGCCTTGCTTAAGGCTTGTCCACGTCATGATGGGAACTGACATTGCCCGCTTGCTGTCCTACTGAACCCTGGTACATGGAAAATAATTCAAGGCCTGGACCAAGTGTAAAAGCAACAATGGTAAACACATAGCACACAGTTTTTCCCACAAACACTAGTCCACACAAGTTTACAAAGGAGGAATGCAAAACCCCTCTCTCTACAGACTGTGCAAGACCCCACAGGGCAAACGCCTGATGCAACATGGTGAGAACATGGATGAAAACTGGCCTGCTCCAGTGGAATGAACTGCAAGTCCTTAGTCATTTCCTAAAGATACAGAAGTATTGCAAAAGGTTTGGAAGAAGAATCCAAGACAGAAATTAGTCAATAAAACCCTGGATTGTATCTTTCTGCTTTTTCATATAATGGCTTTGTAAACACTGCTAGGAGGATGGCTTTTACCTGGTAGCACAATGTATTTAAAAATGAATAAAAATAAAGATGGCAAGAGAACAAATCACTTACCTTTGGAAAATTTTCTGGTGGATAGCCTAACTGCAGATTTCTCAGCTTGTGAATAATCCCCAGGAATCAGACTGGATATGGAAAATACAAAGCTAAGTGGCACCAAGCAGCTACGCACAGATGTTGCTCCGATCCAGAAGTGACATGTGGAGCCGCATATAAGCACCACACCCGTGCACGGATGTGAGTTGCTTTCTAGGCTGTTCGCACCCTCAAAGAGCCCATCGGCAAATTAGTATGACAATGTGTAGATCTCTAGATTGGGACCTTTTTGGATGGAAAAGAATCAAGTTAGTAGAACGGGGAGGTGTGAGGGCCAGTGAGGAATCTGAGGTTAAGCAGAGTATCCACCATAATGATCGTTACCGAACATAAGCAACTTGTTTTTCTGATTGATAGTTCTAACCTTGTGAATAGATACCAAAGCAGTACCTCCAAAGATGGAAGGAAGGTGGGTGGATGGGTGTTGTGGGGGGTGAAATGGCTCAGACCAAAAAGTCCTGCAGGAACATGCCCCTGTTGATAAACCTGACTGTCAAGACAGTAGTGCTTTGTGAATGTGTGCACTGATGTCCATGTAGCTGCCTGACAGTCATCTAAGACGGGCACAATGCATGCCAATAGAGTGGTAGCAGTCTTTGCCCTGGTGGAGTGAGCCCTTAGGCCTTCAGGATGGCTGCTTCTTAGCCAATGAACAGCATATCAATGCAGAAGACTATTTATTGAGAGATGGTCCATTTCCGCACCGCTTTGACCTTGTTCACCCCAGAAAACCCCATAATGAGCTAATTGTCTCCCACAATTAGGCTTTCAGCACTTCCTCTTTTGTGAGTAGGGAGTTTTTCAGAGTCAGGTTAAAGCAATTTTGGAAGCTTTTATCTACTCCAAATAACACTCAATTGAAGGTTAATTGGTTCGGTTGAATGCAACACTTGAAAAATCTAGAAACAAAATGCCCTGAGCTTCTCTTCTTCCGTATCTTGTATTTGGCCTAAATCGTATGTGACCACTGTTAAGTATTGTTTTGCTATAAATTTACACGTGAGGAGCTTGCTAGCCTTGTTCATTCATCAAGACTTTACCTACACTTGGATAAGAATAGATGAGGCTTTATCCTGCTTTGAAGAACAGATTTGTCCCCATATATTTGCAAAATATCACCATGCCTTTAGACAGGTTTGTCTTAGGTTTCCTTCCTTCTCTTTTAAATTTGAGGGCAAATTCACCATTAAGGAGTTCCTTATGTTTTACTACAAACTGCTTCTTTAGTCGAAATTCCACAAATAACTCCTTTTAGCACCTTTCAAATCAATTTCATAATCTAATCCCCCTGCATCACTATAGATGCTATATTTTGAAATCTTCTCTCTTACTGTGTTAATTGCTACAATGTCTTTTGGGTCAATTTATCATTCCTAAGACTGGACGTGGTCTAACAATTTCTGCACGCCTAGTTCTGCCATCTATACCAGATTTAGGAGTTTGTCTATCAAGACAATTTATTCTCACAAAGGTGTTGTGCACTGATGAAAAGAGCAATCATTCTACGGCAAGGGAATGGCTGCAACTTCAAAGGTCAACCAGGCTGAGGTTGTCTAACTACACCTTCCCCTCTAGTGTTAGTTGCAGTTTGCCTCCCAAAATAATTATTGGGCCAGTAGCAAAGTTCACTGATCGTGTTTGAGAAATGTATTTTGTCCCTTGTTCGGGGCATAGAGCAAAGCTGTAGAGTTTGTCTAATACAGGTGTTTCTAACCTTTTCTATGATGAGAGATACTTCTCCTCAATCAAAACAGTCCTGCACTACTAATACCTTCGATCTTTGTTGCAGTAGTGACCACATCAGATACCACAATAGTGAACAGACCTTGTAGGATCATAGCAGTGAACACCCAGATATAGGTCACAGTATTGAATATTATATTGTCATCCAAAATTTCATATGGTCTCCTTTAAAGGCAGGACAGGGTGTGTGTAACCTAATTTTCATCCCTACGGAGAATTGTTTGCCCATTGATACAAGTGCCCTGATCTGGGTCAAGTGTGTGACTCCTGATTATTACCGCTGGTAAACTGTCCTGATTGCCCAATGCCACTGTATTATGTAATAATAAAGTTTTATTTAAAAAAATGTCCTTATTCATGGGTAAGTTTAGATTTACTGCTCTTAGCTCCATTAATATAGATTTAGTACACACACACACATGCGCACGCGCGCGCGCACACACACACACACACACACAATAGATTTATCTTCAAGATAAATAGATGTGGAGTTAAGAAAGTAAATACAACTATACTTATCTATATACTTATCTTCATGATTTTGTGGGTGTTGATATTCTGGATACAATATTTTGGCAGAGCGATATTTAAAACTCAATACTGTGATAGAACACTGACAGCCCCAACAGCAATATCAGGAAAACCTTTATCACTACAAAATACCTCTACATGACTGACGAAATAACAGCCACAGCAGCAATGGCACACAGGAAATACTAACTATAAATCTCCCAAACACACCATGAATTATCAGCAGCTTTACAAATGTTTTTTATTTCACTCATTTTGTTTTTAAACACCAGCAGATCATTTTCTCAAAATATTACATTTTCAGTCAGATATTTCCATTTTGGATAAAAACACCCAAATAACATCTTGAGACTGTCCCTCCCTCAGAGTCGGGCTTGCAACGTGACACATCCCCCATGCAACTTTGCTAAGTTGAGAGTGGAGACAGGTGGTCATAATTCACTTCCCACAGGCTGTCACAGCATGCGTTTGTAAGCATATGACTCTGCCATTGCCACTCGAAGGGTCCAGAGATGTGCAGTGCTGCCTTACTTAATGTGGCTAGACCCTCTAAATTACACACTGTGCTGGACTGACTTCAAGGGACTACTTGCAGTGTACTGCTGAACTACCCAGTAGCTTCCGAGCTACCAGGTGGAGACTCCAGTCTCACAGGACTTTTACACCTGCAGTTTTCTTTGGCCACATGCTGAATATTGTAAGAAGAAATGTCTAGAATTCCTCCTTTTCTGATCTTCACGTAAGAGGTTTGTCTCTTCTATGCAGCGTATGCCAGATCTCTTATTACTGAGAAGATGCTTAGCCTTTTTACGTGGTTATTCAGTCTCCTTACGGTATAGGAGTCTACCTTCAAAGTTGTTGCATTTCATGTTATCTAGTGACATGTTGGACAATTAACAAACCTGCAGGGTTAAGGGACTCTGAAATAAATGTTTCCACTGCCTAAAACTCTGACCGACTGGAAGATTGAATACTTTAACTCTAGTTTCCTATGTTTATACTTCATTCACGTCCGCTTTCGAGTTCTGACGAGTACTATATAGGGTAAAATGCCCCGTCTGGCTTCTACTCATCCCCAAACCCACCCCCCCCCCAATCCCACACACACCACCGGCCCATCTCAGAGTCTTTTATTTCATCTCTTTCCCCAACAGACAGGCACTTATTGACACAGACATTGCCACCTCTCTTACAAATTAAGTTTCTAGGGAAGTTATATGTGAGTCTCTGCTGGTTCTACTATAGGTGTAGCAGCCCTTTTTCTTTGAGCCTTGGGGCAGTTAGCCTCTAGGTTTTCCATCATCTTCTCCTGAAAGTCTTAATTTCTTACCTCGTTGGTGAGGAGTCGTTTGTGTGGCAGCCCAAGATTAACTTGAGGATCGATTGAGCTTCCTCTAGGGAAACACATGAATGCTGGTAGTCCTCCCATCTAAAGATCAAATGGAACGGGTGGCCCCACAATATTTCATGTCTTCTGAACACAAGTTGTCAGTTTTCGGTGTAAAAGCTTTATGTCCTGAAACAATTCTATGATTACTATTTGGTAACATGGGGCCTCATGCTCTTGTTTTGTCCAGGATCAGGATCATTTCCTTCTTCAAATATTAGTGGGTTTTAGCCACTGTAGAGAGTGACTTTTCCGGGCCCCTAGTACCAGACAGGCATAAATAAGTTGTGTTTCGGTGCCCTTGGGTGAAGCCTTAATCTGCATCGAATAAGCCTCTTGAATCTAGGGTATTCCAGCAGCAGGTGCAGGGCCCACAGGTTTGTGCCCCTCCGGCTCAGTTCCTGGCTTGATGCCCAGCTCTTGCAGGAAAGGTGCTCTGCCTCAGTCTATGTGTGCGTAGGGGCTCAAGACTGACCTTGAGGCGCAGTAGAGGAGTGTGCCACCAACTTAGTCTTTGACCCCCTATGCTGGCATATGCTGTGACACTGACTAAAGCCTTGAGCCTTAATGTCGGAAGCATCAGCATCAATGTAGGAGGCTTCAGAGAACACTACCTCTGGATCTTCTATTTTATCTGCTGGAATGCTGGCAGACTGGCCTCTTCTTTCTTGGCATCTGTAATATCATGCGTCTCTGTATCTTGTGAAATGCACTCCTTTCCCTCTGGTACCTCAGAGTTTTCTTGCAACTAAAAGCGAGGCAGGTTTTGCAGGATGTCTCAACGTGTTCTGGGGGAGGCAAAGGTTGCAGACCGCATGATGGTCTCTCCAAGAGTATTTTGCATTACACTTAGGGCAGAAGTGGAATAGAGTATGTTCCATAATGCTGCCCGACGTGAATTCTTGAAGAATCACAGCCAAGCTTGGGTAAAGATGGCAACTTAAGACCACCATGTCCCAAAGTGTCCTGGGTGCTGTCCGAATTCCCGCTGGAGCAAGCAGGAGCTTGCCTTGATGCAGTAATGCTATTTTCGTTGCAGGGAAGGAAGGGGTAGACACTGGACCATAGAGGGCCCTGAGAAATAGAATGCGCTGTGTATTAATTAACACGGCAACCTGGAAGCAGCGTCCCTGAATGTCTAAGCCTGAAAATCCTAGATGGAGCCAGTGTACTGCTGCACTGTGAATCAAAAGATAAATTCACAAAAGTTCTTGTGACTGACTTCTTCGAAGAAAAAAAGTTGCAAACCCCTGGGCCCAATGCTAGATAGTAGGAGTAAGCAGAGCATGCATATCTACAGCTGCACATGCCATTAACATTAGGATTAACACCAGTTCAAAGAACTACAGTATGGAACCAAATCCGCTCCAAGAATGTTTACAAAATGGCTGGTGGTGGCGCCAGTGTACAAGAGACGCAAAGTAAATGATGTATAACCACAACTTAACGATTGGTTGGTTAAGGGAAGCAGCTTTACACAAGAAAGTGTTGAAAAGGTAGTAGATCTAATGAACTCAACTTGGATTCACTGTGTACCTGAAAAAAAAACAACTTCACAACCCCCAAACAAAATCAAAACTTTCATCGGAGCAAATCTGAATGCAGAAATAGCATCAGCAAAACCAACAAGCAACAGAATGTTAGCACTGCAGAATCAAATTGTCCTTTACCAGACATATTTGACAGTGAAAACACTGATGAACTTGTTGGGACGATGGCATTCTGCATCCATTTCATCCCCAATACTAGTCTTCACATGAACCAGTAAGTAAAAGATTTATAGAGTGTGTGATTGCCCGAAGGTATCTTGGCGCTAGCGTTAAACAAGCCCAGTAGATGAGCCTAAAGTGAGGGAAAGAGCCAGGTTTTTAGCCGTTTCCCAAATTGTAGTAGATTTGATTGAGGTTTACATGTGGAGAAGGAGAAACATCTCCCACCTCAACAGACCTTATTGAATCTGAGGATGGCCATCATTTTGGCTGCAGAAGATCGAAGCGTGCGCTTGGGAGTGTCCCATTGGGAAGTTTTTCTGAAGTGTTCAGGGCCGGCATTGTGAAGAGCTTTATGAACCATGCAACTAACTTTAAAATTGACACGCTCACGAATTGGAAGCCAATGAAGGTTAATTATGCCATGAGAGAGAGAGCTGAATTTCGGAATCTTCATGAGCAAACAAGTGGAGGCATTCTGGAGAATCTGGAGTTTCATCAACAGACGTTGTTGGATAGCCACGTAAAGCGCATTGCAATAGTCTATCCTAGAGATGACTAAGGCAATTATAACAGATTTCTGGAGATCTAGCGGAATGAACGGAAAAATCTTCCTCAAGATTTTCAGCAGGAAGTAACAGGATGAAGTGAGCTGATTTATTTGGTCCGAAAAAGATAGTTTTCTGTTAAAGGACACCTACGTTTTTGGCTTTATTTAGTGGACAGGGGTGAGAGCCAAGGTTTTGAGGCCACCAGGAAGGAGACCAAAAAGATGTATTCTTGCCGAATAGAAGTACCTCAGTCTTGTCTGAATTTAACTTGAGGCAATTATCCCTCATCCAGATTACAATTTGTTTCATACAGTTGTTAAACTGTTTGCCCACCACTTCGACATCACACAAGATTGAACCCACGATGTCCGTGTTGTCTGCATAGGAGATCACAGAAAAACCAAATGATCGAATCCGGTTTGCAAATGGAATCCCATAGATATCGTAGAGGGTAGGGCTTAAAGATTATCTCTGAGGGACCACACATGTGAGGGAGAAAGGCCCAGATGTAAAATTGTCCGGAGATACCACTTGGTCTCTATAAGCCAGGAAAGGCCTTAGAAGGGAAAGGGCAGAATCCCCGATACACCCATGGACTCTAGCCAGTCGATTAACAAAGAGGGGTTGACGGTATCAAACACGGTTGACAGGTCCAAAAAAATCACAGCTGTATTACCACCCTTGTCTACCAAGGACTTTATTTCTTCCATATCAGTCACTAGGGCTGATTTGGTACAGTGATTGGGCCTGAAACTGTACTGAGAGCTATCTAGGAGGTGGTGTTTGTCAATGAAAGCCATGAGATCTGTGTTCAATGCTTTCTCAAGAATCTTAGCCGGCAGAGGAAAACGAGAGATGGGCCGATAACTTCACATCCAGGGGGTCGAGGGAGGGTTTTTAAGTAAGGCAAGTACTGATGCCTTCCTCCAGGTTGAAGGGAAATGCCATGAGACCATAATCCTGTTTAGCAGTTCAGATAATTGAACTGCAACAGTCCCTGAGACAGCGTGAACATTAGGGGGACATGGATCTGTAGGAGCACCTGATTTCGTAGCCTCGAGAAGGTTGAGAACAGTATAGGAGCATTTGAACAGCTTCAAGTGAAAGGGGATTAGAGGATCTAATGGTTGCTATGGCCAAATTAAGTTGAATTGGTGGAATGTTGACAATCTATCAAATGGAAGACATTTCAGAACCAACAGGTAAAATCACAACAGATGCATCACCTATAAGTGGAGAGCACATTTCAATCATTTGAGTAACAAAATACAATGGTCTCCAAAAGAGTCAGTAAAACATTAAGTACCTAGAACTGTTGGTGCTTTTTCTGGTATTAGACACATTTCAATGTCAAATTTAGAAAGATTTAATAATAAAGACAGACAATATAACAATAGTGTTCTATGTAAACAAACAAGGAGGAACTCTGTTACCCGTCACCAAAACTAGTTCTAAATATCTAAGCCTAGCTAATAAAAAACGCATTACTCCTTGAGTCTATCATGTCGGACCAGAAGAAAATGTGCAAGAACACTATTTAGGCAGTCACAAACGGGAACTAAAACAGTCCATAGTTGCACACATTTTAAACATGGGGCATTCCAAGAACCGATCTCTCTGCAACAAAAACAAAAAATGCAAAACTTCCAGACATCAGCACCCACAATCTGTAGGGAATGCACATGACATGTGTCAAAGGATCTAAGCATCTACTTTCACACAACTGCACTAATATCAATGATCCTGTACAAGTTTCATAGATCCAAAATGAAACGGATTCAAATTGCATCACAGTGGTCTAGCTAAACATCGCTCTCGCACTTAATGAATCTGTTCAGGAGTTAAGTATTAAAATTACCAGTATCGAAGGATATGCTAACAGGGGATTGGGCACCAATTTATCATCCAAATCCAAAACTACTGACTTTGGCAGTGTGCCCCTGGTTTATTAGACTTCCAGTTACCCAAAAAGTGTATGCATGTTATTTGGGAAGCGAGAAAGCCGAACATGTTTTTAAGGTGTAATGAAGCAAAATGGACACAATTTGTTAACAGCTGCGCAAGAAATCATTTAAAAGGATGATCTAACAGAAGAAAGTCACACTAAATGGACTTACTGTGGTGAAAACAAAGCTATGCTTCATGAACAGTATATTTATTGGTCATAGCAGCGTACACTAAAGCAATGAACTAAAAACACATCTTTTCAATCCTGGTTATTAAACAATTTTTCAAATGGCTAAAGGATTATATCCACCCAATGATGTTCCAGCACTACAGTGGAATTTAAATCATACTCTTTCAGGTCTGATGAAACAGCCTTTTGAATCTATGCATAAATTAACTTTCGAACATTTAACATTTAACTTTCTAATTACAGTTACTTTAAGAAGGATTAGCAAGTTAAAAGCCTTATTTGTTGAGGAACCCAAATTAATTATACACAAAGATAAAGTGGTAAAGGGAACAAATCCGCAATTCATGCCTAAAGCAGTTTCTGGTTAAACGATTCAATTACCACCCTTTTTCTAAACCCAATTTAGCAGCAAAAGCTTTCCACACATTGGATGCAAGAAGACTAATACTGTATTATTTGCTGGGGTTCGGATATTCGCAAGTAAAAAAATGTTTGGTAGAGGCACGAAAGTGCTCTTTTTGTATGGTCACTGCTCCCCCGCTTTTTGCTCAAATGCTGATGGTTAAGACTCTGAAAGTGCACTGGAGCAGACTGCCCAGGCCCCAGTGCCAGTGCTCTCTCCCTAAAACTGTTATATGTAAATTTGCATCCCCAATTGACAAGGACCCTACCCCCTTATAAGTCCCTAGTGTAGGAAGCTGTTCCTTTATGTAGCGGACTAAAATGAGGTGCAGATGACCCTTATTAGCTTACGAGGCTTAAATTCATAATCCCAAATGCTCTCTTTTGTGGTAGTGTGGGCCAAGGTCCACGAAAGCAGCAAGAATTTAAGTTTATATGGTCCATGGAGTCCGGGTTCAGAGGTGCTTTCAGTGGTGGTAGTCTCAAACGCTACCTGTAAGAAAAGGCTGCAAGGGGGGGCTCGGCTCTTGAGGATGTCAGGATCACATGAGCCCGGGCTGGGGAGCTCGGGTGCAGAGGCGTTTTGTCCAGCGGGTCGGTGAGTTAGAGGCTCTCATGGTTCCCGAAGTTCCTGCAGAAGAAGGACAAGAAATACTGCAGGGCCACTCTCGGTGTGGAGCTGGCCCGAGTCCCTCGATGTGCAGGTAGGTTTTGGCAGCGGTGGTGTTCCGACCGGTGCTTGCAACTGGCTCCGGTACCTCGGGTATTGGTGCAGGGCGGCTCCTGGCATCTCCAAACTTGGCAAGAGGACCTCCTCCTGGAGCACAAAGATCTCTTGCTGGGATGCTGTTCTCTCGGTGGGCCCAGGGTCGACAGAACGGTGTACCGGGCAGCTGCAGTCGGTGCCTGCTGGTGCAGGGGAGTGGCTCCTCCACATCAAGGGGGATATTGCTAGGTCGAGGAATTGCTGGGCAGACCTCCAAGGGTTTGGGAAGGCTGTTCCGCTTCTGGACAAGTCTGTGTCGGTGATTGTCAGGACAGCAGCAGTCAGGCAAGATTTTGCACCAAAGTTGATGCTGGTCCACAGTTCTCACGTCTTCAGCTCTTCTTTGTCCTCCGTCTTTCAGGCAGACAAATCTGAGTTCCTGGTGTCAGGGTGTCACCTAAGTACTAAATTTAGGGGTGTTAAGGAGAGTGAAAGGTAGTAGCCAATGGGCTACGTACCACTGGGATCACTACATCCCCTATATGACCACTTCCTGTGGGAAGTGGGCATAACGCTGTCCCAGAGTTCCTAATTCCACCAAAAACAAAATGGGGGAACCTTTCTTTTGTGAAGTACATCAGGTAGCCCACATTAGGGGTGGGACTAGCCTAGAGGTGCAACAAGCCTACTTGCATAGCAAATTTCCCGCCTGTCCTAGTGCCAAATCTGTATTGTTTCTGGCCTCCAAGAACATGGGCTCTCACCGGCAGACAGTCAGAAAATGGCAGTGGTGGCAGGCTGTTCGATACCAGTCAGTCAGCACACCAGATAGTCGTAGGATTTTTCAGGGACACCTCTAAGGTGCCCTCTGGGTACATATCACAATAAATCTTGTACTGGCAAGAGTACAGATGTATTAAGACAAGGTGTTTTTGTAAGAAAGTGCCCCTTTTCGACATTGTCACCCCCACGTTTTGCCTGGTATCTGATGCAATTTTGACAGAAGTGCACTGGGTTCCTGCTATCTAGGTCCCCAAGGCCAGGTCTCTTTCCCTAAACTGTCCAATTGTTCCCCCAATTGGCAAAACCTTTAACACCACCCTGTAAGTCTCTAGTAAGGTAGGTACCTAGGGCAAAAAGGCTAAAGAGGGTCCCTAAAGGCTGCAGTATCTATTGTGCCACCCTAAGGGACTCCTCCGTGCCAACAGGCAAACTGCCACTGCAGGCTGCGTGCACTGGTGCAGAGAAAAGTGAAAACACGACATGGCACATCTCTGTGTGCAATGCCTGCAGACGCTACATACAGTATAGGTAAGCCACTCCTGGGGCAGGTCTTACAGCCCTAAGGCAGGGTGCACTATACTATACTACGTGTGGGCATATCTGCATGAATAAATATGCCCCTGTGATGTCTAAGTCAACTCTTAGATATCACAAGTGAACAGGGAAGCCATTTTTAAGTATTTGAGATAAACACTGGGGGCCAAAAAAAAGATCCCCATCGACATGATGGCTCAAAAGAAACCTATGGGGTTTGGCATCAAACACCTTGTATTAATAAACCCACGCTGATTCCAGAGGTGGTTCTATTGATACATGCACCGAGAGGGCACATTAGAGGTGCCTCATGAAAACCAGCCAGCCTCTGGTGTGCTGCCTGACTGGTGTCGACCAGCCTGCCACCACATACAGATTTCTGAATCCCTGCAGGTGAAAATCAATGCCCTTTGACGACAGAAACCATGCCTACCCTGGCCGGCGGAGTGGTCATCTCCACCAAGCAGGATGGCTAAGTAATCAGCTTATCAAGACAAGAGGCTTCAAAGACCTCTGCCGCCTTTGATATGTGACAATGGCTTTCACAGACAGGGGAAATGTCAACCCCCTGCCCATGGCCCATTTGGCACCAGAACAGGAGAGAAATTAGATATGTAGGGAGGCGTGGTGCACTACCAGGCCAGTCAACCACTAAGATGAGTTGCCTGATCAGCCTCCCTTTAAGAAAATTCTGCCACCTTGGTGATGGCAGAATTAGGAAATCTGGACAGGGTTATGCCCACTTCCCACAGGAAGTGATCATATAGGAGGACCAGTGACCAAGGGTAAGTAGCCCATTGGCTAACACCCTTCACTCCCTTTAAGACCCATAAATTTAGTATTTAGGAGAGCCAGTGGCACCAGGAAAGCAGATTCTGATGACCCAAGAAGAACGACAAAGAAGAGCAAGAACTGAGAAGCAGCAACTGACTTGGCGCCAACCCTGCCGGCCTGCCTGCTGTCCCCGCCAATTGCACCAAAGACTCGTCCTGCAGCTACTCTGCCTCCAAAAGTTTGGGAGGAATGCCAGCATTTCAAAGAGCACCCACTACCTCATGTGGAGTAGTGGAGCTACTTCCCTGCATCTTGTAGGCACCCAAGAAGAACCGGGAGGACTGCAGACCGCAAAAAACTGACACTGGTAAGCACCACTGCACCCGTGCCCCCAGCCCAAGTAGGTGGGTCAACGGTGCCAACGAGGTCCCGAGAGCGTCCAGAGTCAAACCCACTTTGAGTATGCCCAGACTGGACTTCCAGTCATCGCCTGCAGCCTCTTTGCACAGGCCCCCTCAACCGCGAGTGTCTCCTGCAGCACGGACTCGATGCCTAAAGACACCACTGCACCCAAGCCCTACAGCCCGAGGAGAAGTGGACAGACATGTCCCTACGTGCCCGAGCATCGCAAGGACTGAGCCCCCCCCCCTGTGAGTTCAACCGGACCGGCCCCCCAGTCCCAGTTACAGCCTCTTTTTTCCAGGACCGTTTCCCATTGAAACCAATGGGGCACCAGGCACCGAAAAGCACCTCTGCACCCGGACGCCCCAGAGCCTACCAAGGTGACCTGTTGGTGCTGCCTTTGACCTTGCTCTATACTTACCTTAATTCCAGAAGACTGGTAAGTTGCTGCCAAGTAACCATATGTAGTATATGTGCTTTTTCCCATAGGATAACATTACAGCATTAGAGACAATACAAGTGTATTTACCCGTTTTCTTCAAAACTGCTACTTTAAAAAGTACTTACCCAATAAAGAAGTTCTTGGTGTCTAAAAATATATAAAAATATGTTGTTTTTCTAGATTGATGCCCATCTCTGTAGGAAAGTGCCCCTTTTTGACACCGTCACCCCCACTTTTTGCACTGGGTTCCTGCTAACCGGTCACCAGTGCTCTTTCCCAAAACTGTACAATTGTTCCCCCATTTGGCAAAACCTTTAACACCTTCAGTAAGTCCCTAGTAAATGGCACACTGGTACTTAGGGCCTGAAGTACTAAAGAGGGTCCCTGAGGACTGCAGCACAAATTGTGCCACCCTAAGGGACCCCTCACCAAGTCCATGCAAGACTACCATTGCAGACTTGGTGCAGACAGAAGTGAAAACACGACATGTCACATCCCTGAGTGCCATGTCCCTAACACTGCATAGAATATTTGTAAGTTATCCCTACAGCAGGCGTCAGAGCCATAAGGCAGGGTGCTGAATATTACGTGAGGGCAAACCTGCATGAGCAGATATGCCCCTGTGCTGGTTAGTCCTATTACTACAAGTGCAAGTGGACAGGGAAGCCATTTTAAAACATGTGCTGGACACTAGTGAAAACGAGTTCCCCAGCTACATGATTGCTTCACTAAAAATAGGGATGTTTGGTATCAAACATCTTGTATTGGTAAACCCACACTGATACCAGTGTTGGAATTACATGCACCCAGAGGGCACCTTAGAGGTGCCCCCTAAAAACCTACCAGCCTCTGGTGTCCTTGTTACTGGTTTCTGGCAGCCTGCCACCAGAGCTGCTTTTCTGACCTTCTAGGGTGAGAGCCTTTGCTCTTAGGAGACCCAGAACAAAAGCGTGTCCGGGAAGAGGGTGCAACACCCCCTCCCACAAGATGACCTACTGAGTAGTCTCCTTGGACCGGCGAGCTTCGAAGAAGCTTCTGCCCTTGGAATGCAAATCTGGTTTTCCTCACAGGAGAGGAAGCCACTCCCCTGTCCAGAACCCCCTTGGCACTAGGACAGGCAGGAAAATTAGCTAGTCAGGTAGGCATGTCACCCCTAGACTAGCACCACCCCTAAGGTGGGCTACTGGGAGGTGGACATGAATTTTCAGAGGTAGCCATCTTTGTGATGGCATACGTAGGAATTCTGGGACAGGGTTATGCCCACTTCCCAGAGGAAGTGGTCATATAGGGGGGCGCAGTGACCCCAAGGATAAGTAGCCCATTGGCTACTACCCTACACTCCCTTGTGAACCACCGGTGTTCACAACGCCCCCCCCCCAGCCTTCCAGAGCTCGAGTCCATTGTGGTTTCACCCCTCATGGACTACCCGTCACCTGCAGCCTCTGCACACAGGCCCACTCGACTGCTCCTGGTAAGAAAACCCAACGGCTAAAGACGCCTCTGCATCCGTCACCCCAGGGCCATGGTGAAGGATACCAGGTGCCACTTCATCCCCAAGCCTTGAACCCCCCCCCCCCGTTGGTTCAACCAGACTGGCCTTCCAGCAAGAGCCTGCAGCCTCTTTCTGCAGTGACCGATCTCTATAGAAACATATTGGGCTCCCGACGCTGTTTTGCATTCTGCACCTAGCCGCCCTCATGCCGCTAGGGGTGTAGTGTTGGTGCTGCCTTGGACCTTGCCCACCACTCACCTTAACTCCTGGTGATTGATCTTGTAAGTCGCTGTACTATACCAATTTGCAGAACTTGTTCTTCCTTCCACAGAATAACATTGCAAAACTCAGAAATTGCACCAAGTGTCCACTTTTGAAAATGACAAGACTTTATATTTAAAAAACGTACTTACCTGACCGATTTTTCTCTGCTGCCTAAACATGTATAAAGATGCTTGCTATTTTTATAAATTGGTGTGGATCTCCTTATTAAGTGGTGTTGTCATTTATTAATCATTGTGTGTATTTGCAAATGTCTTGCACTCCTCTGTGTTAAGCCGAAGGCTGCTCAACTACACTTGAGTTGACTGTCGTGGCTTGGTCCTGGGACCCGCATCACCTTAACCCCCTTTGGGTTCCACGCAACTCGACCTGCATGTGGCAGATTGCCACTACCACTTTTTCCAATGGACCGCAATGCAAAAGTTCTTCAGTACTGAATTGCTGCGATTTAGGTTGTCTTCTAAAATCCACAACTTCCTTTATATCTGATCACGTCCGTTTTAGTGTCTAAATTAAGATAAAAACACACTTTATTTTTATAAATTAGTCTTGGATTTCTATTGAGTCGTGTCAATTACTTATCGTCCATGTTGATACTCTGAAATGCCTAACAAGTGCCTCTAGTAAAGCCTGACAGCCCTTTGCCACACTACCAGGACTGAGCTAAGGACTTATTATTGTGAATCCAAGGACCATCTTTGGAGTCTGTAAGAGTATTGCATGGTGAAACCTAACCAGCATCACCACATAATACTCCGCCTTCCAAAAGTAAAGTACTATAACAAGATGGATTGTGCTTCTACGTTTTCTGAAGATCTAGCCACCCTCTACAGACTACTTCATAACGATCTCCTGACCCAGTCGGTCCCTACTTTGGCACGAACGTCATTACCTTAATGCTGTATTGTACTTTTCTTGACTGTTCTCACTATTTTATTGCTGCTTTGTATATTCTTTTTTGACTGTGTTTGATCCACATGCATCCTCACAAGTATCTCGAATTAACCTATGATCACATATTGTAAAGTGCTCTGATAGCCCCACGTCTAGCTAGCGCTATATAAAAAATAAATAAATAAATAAAACAAATAAATAAACATGCAACTATGCTGTTTTAGCAGACAAAATATTACCTCGTAAACCAAAAACCTAAATCATCTCACCAAAAAAGGTAACCCTCACGTTTATGAATAAGGTTTCACTAGATGCCATCAATAAATCAGACTTCTAGAAAACATGACTATGTGTACATACAGTTAGAAACCGAAAAATAAGCTTAAGTAAGTTAGACAATACTACATAATTCGTTTCTTTCCTGTAACTATAGTTTTGAAGCTTGACGCTCATCTAGTATGACATGTGACCCTCACACCTCCCTGATGAAGGAAAGGAATCAGAGCAAAAAAGAAATAAAGGATCTGAATTGCTGGTTGTAGGAAAGTAGGATCTGCTTATTTTGGTTACCCCCACTTTTTGCTTGATGTGATTCTGTTTTTGACTAGTCTGACTGGGATCCTGCTATGTAGGACCCCAGTCTATCTGCTCTCTCCCTAAATTGTTGTGTTAGTACCTAGGCACAATCCCAGATTGGATACTGGGGTACCCTTATCAAACCCTAGTATATGGTACTAAGGTACCCAGGGCATAGGTACTCCAAAGGTCTCCCATGGGCTGAAGCATGCATTATGCCACCCATGGGAAACCATGCAAAAGGGAACTACAGGCCTGCCATTGCAGCCTGTGTAAGTTGGTGCTTGCACCACTTACCAAAGATATAGGTTTCCTATATCTAAGGGTCACTGCACTTAAAACCTAAAAGTCACCCCTATAGGAGGCCTTTGCAATCCTGAAGGCAGGGTGCTTGGTTCTAAGCGAGAGGGTGCACCTGCATGAGCAGGACACCCCTGCAGCCTACGGAGTCCATTCTCCCGGGTTGTAAGTGAAGCAGTCATATACTATATAGAGGGGCACCGCGTAATTACACGATGACCATCTCAAAAACGGCTGCAACGAATCCTATCATGTTTGGTATCAAACATGTTGGAATCAAACCCTCACACCGTAAACGGTGTGGGAGGTATGATTCCAAGCACTGGAAGAGCCCTCAGTTAGGCTCTCAGTGTTCCCAGTGCCAACCTTCTAGACACAGACAGCACAAAATTGTTGCTGCCGACCAGAGACACATTTCTGCCCTAGTGCTGCTGAGCCAAGCTCGAGCAGAGGAAGGTGGAACAATGGGCATCCTGTCACAGGGAGGTGTGACCACCTCCCAGACAGGATTTAGTATATTGGGAATGGGTGGGTGCGCTTGCCAGCACCAGAAAGTCTGCATGACAGGGACAATTGGTGTCCCCGTGCATAGTCCAGTTCAAACCAGTTCTGGGAGCCGTTGGCTCCCGCTCTGGTGCGAAACTGGACAAAGGACATGGTAGTAACCCCCCCCCGTCCTGACCCTCCCCTGGGAGGGTCCCCTGAATTCTCCCAACCTTTTCCCTAGGTTACTAAAGGGCTTAGCTGGGTGTAGGTCCCTAGATTCGTCGTGGGATAGGATTCAGATCAGACACCACTGCACTTCTACCGTCTGGGCACTCTGGACTTCGTTTGGGCCTGACTTAGTCTCCCTTCCAATCTGTGCATCATACAGGAACCCTCCAAGGCCTGTGAAGCATCAAAGACATTTGAAGAATCTCCCTTAGAGTGAAGGAGTCACTCTCCTGCATTTGCAGGCACCGCAACTAAGTCGACCAGTCTGCCGATCCTGAGCTCCTTCGGACTCCATGGGCTCTGCAACACAGGTGGTGGTTTTCCACAGCTCCCGAGGCCTGCCCTGCCCTCTCACCAAGTTTGAGGCCAGTATCCCTCTTGGGGGTTGCAATAACCGAACCCCTGTGCACCGCGTCCAACTTGCAGTTGCAAAGGCTTGTTGGCTTCCTTCAAAGAAGATCTTAGGGCTCCAAGTAGCCCCAACCTCGAGCACCTCCAGTGACCAGAATCTTCAGCCACACCGTATAGTGTGCATCGTGGCCGGCATCTTTTGGTGAGCTGCTTGAGGTCCTTTCGCGACTCCAGTGCTTCCGCCTGTGGGTCCACTTGAGGGTCACACTTCTCTTTTGGGCTCCCCTGATTGCTCGGGCCTGCCCCGACTCCCCTGCTGTTGGTGAGTCCCCTGAACCTTGCTGGCCCAGACGACGCTCAGACGTTGCTCCTTCTTTGAGTCCTGTGCTGGTTGCATTTGCCAAGGCTTGTTGGCGATTCCGCCAGACACCGACCCCTCAGCACTCGACATCCTGCATGGGACAGCTCGTGCACGGCTCCTGGTCCTCCTCAGCGGCGCATAGTCCTCACAGCTGCAGAGTCAAGGTCCTCGTCATCCATCCTGCAACACCCGACATCTGAGGGCATTTGTCTTCCAAGTCTCCTGGTCACTCCTGGTTGGCAGACTCTGTCCCCTTTGCCTGCAGGTACCTCACATAAAGAACCCATCCTCGGATTCCACCGGACACTTCTTCCTTCTTCCACAGCAGCACTTTCCTGACGTCCTCCATTGGGTTCGACGGCGGTTTCCAACACCGCTTCACACGTATGCACCCGGCTTCCCTGGTGTAGGTAACGTGGGTACTAGGGTATCCACAGGTGGGGTGGCTCTCCAAACTTCTGTCTTCCACAGGGTTTCGTCAGGGTCCACTGGGAAGGGTCCTTAATCTTTAAAAATGTAACCGCAACTTGCACATAGAGCTGTAAGGAGCACGCGGTCGTGTTTCCACACTGCACACGCTCTCCGTGGGGTCCCCATCTACTCACCTTAGGTGGTTCCTTGGGGTCTCAGCACTTCTACGTCCTGTCGACCCTGTCTTGATCCGAGTCGTGGTTCTTATACCACTTTTAGTATATGGTTTGGTCCCCCCCCCCCCTCCGGGATCCACTGTGTATTTCGTGCTATTTACTGTGTTTCTTTGCTGAAGTATTGTATGCATTGTGTTTATCTCCGTGTTGGAGATATTGGAACGTACTAGAGAGTATTATATAATAAATACATATTTTTATAAATACTTGGTGTGGTTCTTTACACTTAATCGATACTATAAGATTGCATTCTGGTAAAACAAGCTGCTTTGCACTCCTTCTGGACTAAGCCTGAAGGCTGCTCTCCACAGCTACCACTTAGAGAGCTTTATAAGGTTGTCTAAGACCTTTTAAATCACCATAAGGGTTGTCTGGACTGGTGCAAGGTGCCCACTTACATTAGTGGACATCATATACCAGGCCAGCTTCTCACAGTGGTCACATATTGAGACATTGTGGGCTTATTGTCAATGTGACGAGTCTACACGACTCCGCTCATGCTCGACGCCCCAAGTAAAAACTTTTAAAATACAAGATACAATTTGAGACTCAAGTACTAGTTAATGCACATCATGTGAATCTAAGTCAAGCTGGAAAACCATTGTTACACAAAAGTAATCAATTTCGTTCTACAGCTGCCCCTGCCACCATCCTCTCTAGATTATTTTCCGATGATGTCCCAAATAAGTGTGCTCCTATCCGAGGAATACCAAAGATATTAGGCTGTACTTCAGAATTAAAACCTTAAAAATGTAGCCAGCAACATCCATGAATAACTGTGCCAGTGTGTATTTTCAGTCTCTGCTGAGCCTAAAGACAATAAAAAATAAATTAAAAAAAAAAGTAATTGCTATAGTGTTTTCCATTACTATACTTGACTTTGGCCTCTCTTTGAATGCTTCTGTGCATTTGAACTAACAATACACAATTTGTGTGGCTGTTTTTCTCACACTACTTCTAGTCTCTTGTTGTCCTGCTAACTGGAAAAGGTCCCGACACAGAGGATATTAGATCTACTGCTAGCACTCCAACTACTAATGAATCTGCTTCCATAAGTACTTAATTAATGTGAAGTTTACTAGTGAAAAAAAGCATTTTTTTCTATACGTGGGCTAATGGCCTAGACAATTGCTAGTTTTAGAAAAACATTCTTCTATTTTATTATGCTTCTGAGCAGGTGTAAAAACAGATTTTATTTTTTATGTGGTTCAGGGTTTCTAACAGAAAACAAGAATCAACATATTCTTCCTATTTGTATTCTATAGTTGTCTGCAGCCCTTTCAATAATTTCATTATATGCTTGCAAATCAACATGAGGGGATGCTCTTGAAGAATACAGTGCAAACCCTTCTTGAGGAGAATATGTTGCCATATTTTGCATTGTTAGACATTAGATCCTCATTTTCCTGCAAGAAACCTCTTCCCCCTACATTAGTTAGCAATTTCAAACCCTCTTCCTCAATGTCTTCCTTTCCTCTTACAAGACCCTCTTGTATTACTGGGGTGTGTGGCCTGCATTTTTCTCTATGTTTAATGTCTTTTTAGGTCCCGCCTAGGCAGCGCTTGCGCTATCTCTGCGAGACATGCTGCATTCAAGATATGGGCTTTAAAAGCTCTTCCCATTTTCAAGGACTGCCCCCGATACATGTGTTATTACTCAGAGCTTGTGAGCACCATTTCTTTAAGCTGGAGCACTGGAGACCAGTGCTCGTGGTTTACAAAGCTCCGTTGTAAACAGGGCTGTAAATCTTACCCCATTTACTGTGCATTCAAAGATAGAGGTCTATTTCCCCCCACCCCCTTGTGCTGGATGCCATTGATGCTTCCCCTGTCCTTATTATAAGATGACTAATAGGTCAGTGAAGCCTTGGTTCATGCCGTGGCCAATGTTAAAATAAATGGCTCTTCCCTCTCTCTCCTGTAGCCTCTTTCACTCTCCTTCCCACCCGCCCCATCTCAATCCAGCCAGATGGCACTCACATTTGAACGCTCCATTTTTGTAAACTGGGAACCAATTACACTGCTTAATGTTACTGCTAATACTGGTTATGCACATTTTCACAGTTTTGGTATTTTTCCTTCTGCAGTTGAAGTAAAATTCTTTAATTAAGTTCTGAATCTGATATTTCCTTTCAAGTCAACTGTTTCACTAACGCAAATTCACTCTACGCAATTGTACTGCATATAACTGCACTTCACTCTACCCAACCCACCTCACCCCACTCTATGCAACGCCACTCCAAGCAGTGACACTCGAGGCTAACCACTCTTAGCAGCGCCACTCCGCTCCACGCAAGGCCACTCCACGCAACTGCACTCCACTCCGTTTTACTCCACTCAGCTTTACTCCGCTCAACGCCACTCAGCTTTACTCCGCTCAACGCCACTCAGCTTTACTCCGCTCAACGCCACTCCGCTTTACTCCGCTCAACGCCACTCCGCTTTACTCCGCCCCACTCTGCTCCGCCCCGCTTTACCCAATGCCACTCTGCTTTACTCCACTCCACATTACTCCACCTCATACCACTCTGCTTTACTCCATGCCACTCTGCTTTACTCCACACCACTCTGCTTTACTCCACACCACTGCTTTACTCCACTCCATGTTACGCCACTTTGCTTTACTCCACGCCACTCTGCTTTACTCCACGCAACTGCACTCCACTCCGTGCAACTCAGCTATACGCAATGCCACTACACGTACCACTAAATACAATGCCAATCCATGTAAAGCTACTCTATGCCACTTCACGCAATGCCACCCCACTCAACACAACTGCACTCCATGCAACTGCCCTCCTCTCTGCGCCACACCACTCCACACAGCGTCAATCAATGCAGCGCCACCCACGCAATGCCACTCCACTCACCACTCCACACAATGCCACTCTGCTCTATGCAACACCACTTCAACCAACTGCACTCCACACAATTCTACACAACTGCACTCCACACCACTATACTCTACGCAACGTCACTCCACGCAACACCACTCAATACAGCGCCATCCATACAACCACACCACGCAACATAATTAGAATCCACATACCACTCCACACCACAATTCAACGCCACCTAATTATACACTACTCAATACCACATAAATACACCCAACATAAATCCACTCTATATACATACCAATCCACATAAAAACCCTTCACACCATGCCACATAATTCCACTCAACATAATTCCACTCTATACCACACTGCTCCATGCCACACTATTCAACTCCACACAAATCCATTCCACACCGCATAATTTAAAAAAATAAATATATTATTCCACCCCACAACACACTATTCCACTACACACCACATATAACCGATTTACAACACATAATTCAACAAAATATCATGAAATTTAACAGCACACCACGCAATTAAACTCCACTACATAACACTCCACAACACAAAATACCATTCATCATAATTAAACTCCATTACACACAATCCCACTACAAAATTTCAATACACTCAAAAACACATAATTACTATCCACATAATACAACTGCACTACATGCCACATAATTCCACTACACAAATCTACTCTATACCACACAATTCCATGCCACACAATGCCACAAATAAAAATTACAATCCAACCCACATAATTTCACTACACACCACATACATCCACTTCAATCCATAACAGAGGTAAGAGATTTCCAACGTCAATAGCTCTAACTCTTTTCTTTACACCCAAACACACAGATCTGAAGCTTAGCTCCGATTTCTTCTTTTTTACCACCAAACAGGAAAATCTAGCTAAATAATTCAACTCCACACACTTGCAATCCACACCACATAATCTGACACCAAACCACATAATACAACTCAACACAATTACACAACACATACATCTAATCCACACCACACAATTCCACATCGTGTTACAAAATTCGACAGCACCCCATATAATTATACTCCACTACATACAACTCCACAACATAAAATACCATTCCACATAATACTCCATAACACAATCCCACTCCACATAATTCCAGTACACTCAATACCACATATTTACAATCCATATAATTCCACGGCACACCATGCCACATAATTCCACTACACAAAACCAATTCACACCACACAATTTCATGTCACACAATTGCACAACTAACTAATCCAATCCAACACAATTCCACTACCCACTGCATACATATATTCCATTACACATAGGCAAAAGACATTGCCATTTACAATACAATAGCTCTAACTCAAACAGATGCGAGACAGAATGCATTTATAATGCTTGTTAACCCTAGTGATCTGGTTCTCTATGTTCTTGTAGTACATCGTCAAATGCCCATTACTTTTAGGTAAAATAGATGGCTCTGCTTTGAGGGATTTGTTGTTCTTTTCACTGTTTAAATTATTTGATGGCATTTCCTTTATTTTTTCAGGCTTAATCTTTTTATATTTTATTTTTCTTTTGGAATCTTCAACTAGCCCCTTTTCTGATCATGCTTCAAACTCTATTCGAAAAGAACAGATGATGGACGGAATGCTGAATTAATCAAACATTCACCGAGTCACAGATCTGGGTTAAATCCATCGTTTTTTTGCACGCCACGCCACTACAGTTTAGAGCCAGCCATATGCAAATCAGTCTTGACCCTGTTCCCCATGGTACCAGTCCAGCCCGAACTGCAAGGCCAGGTCCTCCCTGGACCAGAAACAAGCATCCTGGGACCGGTGTCGGGGTAACCCCACTCATCAGCTAGACTAGTTTGAATCTGGTGGTGTAGCGAGCATGGGAATTATGTCTGTGCATATCCTTCCCACTTAGGGCAACAAATGCAAAGACGTGGGTCCCTTGCTCAGTTTGCCGCTGGATTCAAGCTAGCCTGGCTGATGAGGGGTGTTACCCTGAAACCGGTCCCAGGAGGTTTGTTTCCGGTCCAGGGAAGACCTGGCTTGGCAGTTCGGGCTGGACTGTTCCCATGAGGAACAGGGTCAAGACTGATTTGCATATGGCTGGCTCTGAACTGGGGTGGCAAAGTGAGCTAAAGAAAAATGATGGATTCAACACAGATCTGTGACTTGGGGCGAGTGTCTGAAAAGTTTCAGTGCTCCGTCCGTCATCTCCTTGTATTTGCTTTGTTCGAACTCTATTCGATACATCTCTGCTGGTTCTTTGCGGTTTTGTGTGGTTTTGACGAAGGGGAAGTTTTAGGTCTTGATGGCTGCTCAACTGGGGTGTTTGACATAAAGAGCTTCTCTTTAGGAACGTTTGCCAGTCTTTTTGGCTCCAAAAAGCAATCACTCTGTGTCTTGATTATTTTTTCAGGATTAGGCTTGAAAAACACACACTGCGTCACAATATCAATCCATGGCACAAGTGAATGAAATTCTCAATCTGAACATTTAGATGGCTAGGTAATACACAGAATGCTTCTTCTTTAAAAGTCTACAAATCTCATATACCTTATATCTATTATAATTTTATAAAAGAAAATAAATTAGGACAGTTAAAAACTCACCCCCTTGCAACGCAATTCCAAGAAAAATGTTTACCCCACCACTTCTGACTTACTATTGCATGAGACCTGTGGTGGTCAGGCACTGTGGGATAGTTTCATATGTTAAAATGTCACTTGTGAGGATTGAGACTGATATATTGTTTCATTTTGCATTCAGAAAGGCTCACAACAACACTAGAACTCAATTGTGTGACTTCAATGATGTACATTATTTAAACATTGAGAAAGGTTTCGTGAAGCGTGTTTCTTCACTTTAAATTCTTCCCATTTAAACATCGGCTGAATTTTTCAGTTATTACCATGTCTACAAGCCACTGAGAGCAAGATGCCTGATGTTTCAAAATGTAACACGTGGAAATGGGAGAAAAATTAAAAGATTACTTTTATGGAATCCATATAAACAAATATAACTCTTCACTTTAATTTTCTCCCATTTCAAAGTGTCGCCTTCACACACAACAGTCATCTTACTCCCAGTGGCTGGTAGACAGTGTCATATTTATAACTGAAAAATACAGTCATTATTTTAAGTGGGAGAAATTTAAAGTGCAGACAACATTTCCATATTATAAATATTTTTTGCAGAACATTTTTCTTTACTTTAAATTTCTATTTAAAAAAATGGTTATATGTTTGTATTATACATGTAACGGTGACCCATATGGCGAAAGTTATGTCCTGTGCCACAAGTACATATGACACAGGGGACGTTCCCTATAGTAGAGAACGCAGTTTATTATTACAGGCTCTCATTTACCCATTAACCTATATTCCATTCATATGCACACAAGTTCATACATTCTCAAAGACCATGCTCTCACTGACCCACACTGCAGACTTGACAAATTATTTTGTTCAAACCATAGTAACCGGCTCTATGGACATTAGGCTTAAAGTCAATGAAGCTGGGTGTCTCCTAACAATGTGCGTGTTGTTTGGTCTTCAGTAGCTCACGATGAATTTCAGTGATCAGAAGTAACTCATTACAGAAAAGGTTGGAGAACCCTGCTCGAGAGAGACCAGGGGCCTGATTACGAGTTTGGCGGATGGGATACTAAGTCACAAACAGGACCGATATCCCGTCCGCCGTATTACAAGTTCCACTGGATATAATGGATCTATAATTTGGCGGATGGGATATCCATCACGTTTATGACGGAGTAACCCTGTCTGCAGACCACTACAGACGTCCTTTATGTGTTGGTGACACACGACTACAGTATAGTGAAAGACAGAACCAAACGGGAAAAGGTATTGCAGATATCTATCACCTGTGTCCCTGCCCGTTCCAGCTGTTACCAATGTTCAATACCCTCGAAGCACCTCACACTTTTTGCCACACAGACCATTATGGCCAATGTGTCTTCCAGTGTCAACCCAGTATTCATTTCAGAAACCAACCTCATCACAGCAGTTCCATAAGGTATACTCACATCTTCCTCATCAACGGCAACCGATCTGGTAGCATATAACCAAATCCATCAAGGATGCTTTCTTTAACTTTGACTCGCTGATCACAGCCAACATTGCCCAGGTTATCTCACTGTCCACTCCTAGCCAGAGTAACATATGGAGTCTCATCTGCTCAAACATAACAAACCTTGCTTGCTATCTATCAAAACATGCTGACTGACCTATATGCTATGAAATGCCATCATTATTGTTGACATGCCTCAAGCATCTTCCACTGACTGAGGTCAACTGATGAATTTCTCTTTAAATAACCCTCACCCACCAGGATTACCCCTTGGTGGCATGCTTCATCATAGGGTTCTTCCCTAACCCGCTACGGAAAGGGGCGTGCTGCGACCGAAGGATACGTGGGAGCACTGATAGTATCTGTGCCTATCCAGAATGCATTTATGTTAGAGTGTTTTTTTTTTTTACTTTTAAGTAGAAAAAAATTGTTATAAATATCTGCCTAGTGGGAAAAACGTTATTTTTTGGTTCCCCTAGTCGATCTGATTTAAAAAATGGGGCGTGGCCACCGGCGGACGGTTACCCCCTAACCGAGAGAGTACCCATGAGGAAAGTGTGACTACAGGTGTCCTTCCTCCCCCGTTTGGACTCATGATGCCCGACTGAAGCTAATTACGAATAACAAAAGAACAGACCGATTAGGTGCTGTATACATTTATCTATACTTGAGCTATCTTTATACTTACTTGAGAACAAGGTACTTGACGACTCAAGGAGTGGTAACAGGGAGTAACCCCCTTAGGTCCTGATGAAAAGCCTTGGGGTAGGGCTTGAAACTAGTTGACCAGTGAAACTTAGGGACATCAGCGGAGAAATCTCACATTCCCCATTTTTTTATCACATCAACTAGGGGAACAAATAAGGAAAATGCTACTTACCCAGTATGCATCTGTTCTTGGCATGTAGAGCTGTAGAATCTCATGCTTTGCACAAGATTGCCATCTAGTGTTGGGTCCGGATGTTTGCACTTTGTTTTTCTTCGAAGAAGTCTTCCTAGTCACGAGATAGGGGACTCCTCCCTTAGGTGATAGTGCGCATGGTCATCGACTCCATCTTCAGATTGTTTTCCGCAGAGGGTGAGAGAATGGAGTAGTAGTAAAGAATAGAGATGTCCATGCGTAAATATGTATAGTAACAAGAGAACTACAACAGCTACAGGTACCCAGGGAGGTGGGTGGGCGCATGAGATTCTACAGCTCTACATGCCAAGAACAGATGCATACTGGGTAAGTAGCATTTTCCGTTTGAGGCATGTGAGCTGTAGATCACATGGTTTGCATAGGCTATACAGCAGTCTCCCCAAAGCGGTGGCTATCCTGTAACTGGTGGAGTTGTCTGGAATAATGTTTTAAGTACTGCTTGGCCCACATTAGCTTGTTGTCTTGCTAACACATCTACACAATAGTGTTTGGTGAATGTATGTGGTGTAGACCATGTTGCAGCTTTGCAGATATCAGTAATAGGGATATTCCCTAAGAAAGCCATAGTAGCCCCCAGCTTGGAGTGGAATGTGCTCTAGGGGGTACTGTGAGAGTTTGTTTGGCTTCTGCATAACAAATCTGAATACATTTAACAATCCACCTAGCAATCCCTGATTTGGAGATAGGATTGCCTTTGTCAGGTGGTGCAAAAGCGACAAAGAGTTGTTTGGTTTTACGAAATGATTTCGTTCTTTCAGTGTAATACAATAGAGCTCTCCCGACATCTAAGGTATGTAGTGCTCGTTCTGCAACAGAGTCAGGTTGAGGGAAGAACACAGGTAATTCAACCGACTGATTGATGTGAAATGCAGATACTACCTTAGGTAGGAATTTGGGATTGGTACGAAGAACTACTTTATCTTTGTGTAACTGGAAAAAGGGTTCTTCTATGGTTAATGCCTGTAGTTCGCCCACTCTCCTCAATGAAGTGATTGCAATGAGGAAAGCTGTTTTCCAAGTGAGGAACTGTAGTTCACATTTGTGCATGGGTTCAAATGGTGGACCCATTAACCTTGTGAGGACTATTTTAAGATTCCACACTGGGGCAGGTGGAAGTCTTGGTGGTAAGACTCTTTTTAGTCCTTCCATAAATGCTTTGATTACAGGCACTCGAAATAACGATAAATGTTGCCTATTTTGAAGGTAGGCTGCTATTGCAGCAAGATGCAGTCTGATGAATGTATAGGCCAATGCTGACTGCTGCAAATGTAATAGATAGCAGAGTATGTTTTGTATGGAAGCATCAAGAGGGTTGATGTTATTGCAATAGATAACAAAACGCTTCCATTTGGCTGCATAGCAGGCCCTTGTGGTAGGCTTTTTGGCCTCTCTAATGTTCATACAGTCTGGTGGAAGGTTCAGATAACCAAACTCTATGACTTCAGGAGCCAGATCGCGAGGTTCAGATGTTTGGGATCTGGGGGTTTGATTTCTCCATGGCTCTGTGTGAGAAGACTGGGAGTTAAATTTAATTTTTGATGGGGTACCAGAGAGAGCTCCAACAGGGTTGTGAACCAGGGTTGACGTGCCCATGTAGGAGCTACCAGGATTAGTTTGAGAGACGTTTGCCTGAGTTTCCGAACCACTGATGGAATGAGTGGGAGAGGCGGAAAAGCGTAAGCAAATATCCCTGACCTGTTCATCCATAGAGCATTGCCCTTGGATAACAGGTGTGGGTACCTGGAGGCGAAGCTTTGGCATTTTGGGGTGTTGCGAACAGATCTATGTGAGGGACTTGGAAGTATGGAAGGAGAAATTGAGGATGAAGTTCCCACTCGTGTATTTGATACCTCTGCCTGCTGAGGAGGTCCGCAATTTGGTTGTTCACTCCTGGGAGGTGTTCCACTAGGAGATAGATATTGTGGTGAATAGCCCATCTCCAGATGTCTTGAGCTAAATGGGACAGCTGGAGAGAGTGTGTCCCCCCCCCCTGTTTCTGTATGTAATACATGGCTGTCATGTTGTCGATTCGAACCAAGACAGCTTTGCCAGATAGGTGATTTTGAAAGGCTTTGAGAGCTAGAAAGATTGCCTTGAGCTCTAAATGATTGATATGGAGCAACCTTTGTTGTTGGCGCCATAGGCCCTGCACTGTGTGTTGCTGAAGATGAGCTCCCCAGCCAGTAAGGGAGGAGTCTGCTGTTAACACTGTCTGTGGAACCGGGTCTATGAACGGCCGTCCTTTTGATACATTTTGTGTGTTCCACCACTGCAGAGAGCGATGAGTACGGCCGCTTACCAAAACTTGATCGGTTAATAGACCTTGAAACTGGTAAGCATTCTTGAAGTGGACGCATGTACAGCCTGGCATGGGGAACGATCATGATGCAAGATGCCATCATTCCCAGCAGTTGCGTAAAAACTCGAGCCAGAAAGTGATTGATTGGCTTAAAACTGGAGAACTAACGTTTGAATGTTACGAATTCTGGCAGCGTTGGGAAACGCCAGAGCCCTTTGAGTATCTAAAGTGGCTCCTAGGTAGTTTCGAGTTTTGGCTGGCTGAAGATGTGATTTTAACACATTGACTGTGAACCCCAGTTTGTGAAGTAACTGAATGGGTTACGGAGGTGTGTTTGAGGCCTTGTTGATACGATGCGGCTTTGATTAGCCAATCGTCCAAGTATGGGAAGAAGTGGATGCTTTGTATTCTGAGATGAGCAGCTACTACCGCCAGACACTTTGTGAAGACTCTGGGGGCAGTGGTGACTTCGAATGGGAGTACTTTGAATTGGTAATGTTGACCTGCTACCACAAACCTGAGAAATTTGCGAAAAGCAGGGTGGATTGGAATGTGAAAGTAGGCGTCCTTTAGGTCTAGAGTAGACAGAAAGTCACCTTTTTGCAAAAGTGGTAGTACCTGTTGAAGTGTAACCATGTGGAAATGGTCTAACTATGTAAAAATGTTGTTCTCTGAGATCCAATATTGGTCTGAGAGAGCCGTCCTTTTTGGGAATTAGGAAGTAAAAGGAGTACACGCCCGACCCCTGGTGTTGTAGTGGTACGGACTCTATAGCTCCTTTTAACAGTAGTGACTGTACCTCTTGTTTGAGGAGGTGTAGGTGATCCGGTGAAAGTTTGTGTGACTTTGGAGGGATGTTTGGAGGAGTGTTGATGAACTCCAGGCAATAACCAGAATGGATAATCTGTAGAACCCATTTGTCTGTTGTTATTGACTGCCACTTTGGCAGAAATTGTGACAGTCTTCCCCCAACAGGTGTTAAATGGTCGGGGGAACGTATGGGAAAGTCACTGCTTAGTATTGGAGGGAGAGGTGCGTGTATTGGAGCCTCTACCTCTGCCTTTGCCATGGTTTCCTCTGTAACCCCCTCTGAAGTAATTTTTAGAGCAGAAGGGTTGATTATTGCCCTTGTAAGTGGATGCAGTTTCCGAGGAAGTATTTCTGGACCCTGCCCGATAGAAGGAACGCCGAAAGGAACCACAGGCTTGTGTAGATTGAAGGGCTCCCATTGACTTAGCCACTTCTGTATCCTTCTTCATCTTTTCCAGAGAAGAAGCTACTACTGGCCCAAAGAGATGCTCTTTCTCAAAGGGTGAGTTTAATATAGAAGTTTGCACTTCAGGTTTGAAACCCGATATGCGTAGCCATGCATGCCTTCGCAAAAGGACACTAGTGTTCACTGCTCTAGCAGATGCGTCAGCAGCATCTAGGGAACACCTGATTTGGTTATTTGAAATTAGTTGTCCCTCACGTATTAAGTCCTGCGCCTTAGTTTTGTGTTCTTGGGGTAGAAATTGCATAAGTTGTTCCATTTCATCCCAATGTGCACAGTCGTATCTTGCTAGTAACGCCTGCGTGTTAGCTATGCGCCAAAAGTTAGCTGCCTGAGAGGCTACCCTTTTCTCTGAGGCATCAAGGAGCTTTGATTCCTTATCTGGGGGTGAAGCATCTCCAGTAGTTTGGGAGTTTGCCCTTTTACGTGCGTTGGAGACTACCAATGAGTCTAAGGGTAATTGTCCTTTTATATAAGCTGGATCAGATGGTGCCGGCTTATATTTTTTATCCACCCTAGGGGTAAGGATACGTGCCCTGACAGGATCCTTAAATATGTAATTGACATGACTGATCATTCCCTTTAGCATGGTTAACATACGTGTAGCTTTTTGTGTAATATTGAGTGTCTCAAAAAGGAAATCCTCTTCAAGGGATTCTTTGTGGAGCTGCACTCCATGATAATTGGCAGCCCTGCTTAGCAACTCAATATAACCCACACTATCGTCTGGTGGAGAGGGTTTAGTAGGATATAGGTCAGGATCATTGTCTGTGGGCAAGTCAGTGTTATAAACGTCCCAGTCATCTGTAGGGTCTGGTTGACCATCATCATTATCGTCATTGTCCCCATCCCCATCACCCTGGTTGTCAGGTGTATGTGGTGGGGAGTGCTCAGGTGAAGCTGGTACAGGTGTAGACTGAGGAGAATGTGGTGTTGGAAGAGGAGGAGGAAGAGAAGGAGGGGAAGGATTTGTTCCAACAGTTCTCTTCTTTAAGGGAATGTGATATTCCTCTTCAATATCAGTTCTCCTTTTTAAAATCACCTTGGTAGTAATATGTCCAGTTTTAGGATGTATATAAAGCAGTTTTTGTTTTGGGTCCGATTTGTCGAGCGGATTTACGAAACTATGCTTTTTCGGTGATTTTGGAGCATCAGTCTCTTTCGGTGCCCAAGTTTTCTGTGCCAACTGTTAGGGGCTGGTGTCTTCGGGTTCCGAAGTATTTTTCGGTGCCGAGTGATGTTCGGAGCCGGTCTTGAGCTTCGATCCCGAAGGCTTTGGCTCGGTGCCTGACGGAGTGGGGCTTCTCGGAGCCGGAAGGCTTTTTGGATGGCTTCGGTGCCGAGCCAGAAGGCGGGGCTTCAGAAACCTTTTCTCGGTGCCGACCCCGGCCTGAAGGCGCAGGTTGGTACGGATCCTTCTTTTTTGGTTGACTTGGGAGTCCGGGCAAAGAGGGAACTGTACTTACAGTACGTTGTCCATGCGGGATGTCCTCTCATCCTGGTCGGAGCCCTCTTCAGAAACGGAAATTGGATCCTGCTCCTCTTTGGCCCCGATAGCGTCTCCGGCTTCTTCTTCCGATTCAGGTCAGAAGAGGTCCGGAATGGCGCTCGTAGGTTGGCTCTGCATGTCGCGTCGTCGAGCCCGACGGTCGTGAAGCATTTTCTTAGAACGGAAAGCCTTAAAAGCGTCGCAGTCCTGTTCTTTGTGTTCTGGCGACAAACACAAGTGTGAGTCGGTGCCCGGGTATTTCGCGTGGCACCGAGGACAGTATTTGAAGGGAGTTCGTTCCATCGACTGCGAGTCGAATAGAGGCGGTTAGGCCCGACGGCCTACCACGAGCTTTCAGATTGTAAGAGGGTTTTTTGTAGACAAACACGATACGTGAAGAATGTAATACGCGATCGGAAACAATACCGTCGAGGATGAGTGTTCTACGCGCCGAGAGAAACCGAAAGATCAGTGTGGAAACGGAGCGCAGCGAGTAACATCCGAACCTGATGCCAGAAAAAAACCAATCTGAAGATGGAGTCGATGACCATGCGAAATATCACCTAAGGGAAGAGTCACCTACCTCGTGACTAGGAAGACTTTTTCGAAGAAAAACAAAGTGCAAACATCCGGACCCAACACAAGATGGCGATCTTATGCAAAGCATGTGATCTACAGCTCACATGCCTCGAAAATAACGTTTTTCCCACTAGCCAGATATTTTTAACAATTCTTTCTACATAAAAGTAAAAAAAAAAAAAAAAACACTCCAACATAAATGCATTCTGGATAGGCACAGATACTATCAGTGCTCCCACGTATCCGTCATTCTCAGCACGCCCTTTTCCATAGTAGGTTAGGGAAGAACCCTATGATGAAGAATGCCACCAAGGGGTAAACCTGGTGGGTGAGGGTTATTTAAAGAGAATTATTTCTTTCCCATTATGGTTTTTGACGCAATATATCTTTGAAAAAAGAGGGACTCCTTTTGGTTATGAGCATTTGCGTTTGGAGGACGAGTCCTCTTTGCTTTTCCCTCTATCTCACCTTTTTGATGTTTTTCTGAGGTCAACTGAAGCCAGCAAGATGTAAACAGATACTTTAAGAACTCCGACAAAGTCACTCAATCCCACTCTTTTTGTACTTTCCAGTTGGCAATGCCTTATTCAATTCACCACTAAATATATCAAGTGTCAAATACAATAATAAATTGAACTTGTAAAACCTAAAACATCTCTGCACCACCCACAAGCAGTTCATTAAAGAAAGCATCACAATGCCATCAGTGAAGCTTCCAAAAGAAGCGTGGTGCTCTTCCAGGTAATCCAGCACTGTTTAATGCAAATTTCTGGTTCACCATTCATCCACTCAATGAAGAAGTGCACAACAATTAAGTTCTTCAAAGGCAGCATTGATAAAATCAGACTTCAGAGTTACCCCAACATCACAAGAAAAATCCAATCCTGCAGTACAGTTCAATTTACCAATTTCTATGGCCTTTCCACCAACAATCTCACAATAATCCTGCAATGCCTGAAGGCCATGCCCTACGAGGGGGATATCAACAATAGCAAAGGAAATGTACAGCTAATGCTAGATGTCTCTGCTGAACACTGTCAATGCATCCTTCGTAGGATGTCCTCAGGATTGGCCAGATATAAACTAACCTGGACCCAATAACATAACAAATGACAGTCTGATCACTCATCGTTCACCCATGGCGGTCACTGAGAAGCACTTCGCTAATAATATCTGTGAGACGATTGAGAGCAATGTCCTTCTGCAACATCAGACTGGGCTTATACAGCAATACAGTGCATATACAGCTACCATACTGGTGGTCAATTACACTGTTTAGATCATCATCAATGGTGAACCATGTTCTCTCATTCTGCTCAAGTACCTGCGGTCTTCGACAAAGTCAAACAGCATGCACTATTTGAGAACCATATGCTTCACAAGGGCTTCACCAAAATGGCCCTACAGCAGTCTTCTTCATAACTCAAGAAGATAGCCCACTTGATGTTAATAGGCTTCTAAAGGTCCAAGACTAGCCTGGAGTACACCAAGCCTCCTTTCGCTCATCAGTGATCTTTAACCTGTACATAGAGCTCCTAGAATACTGCTAGTTAGCAAAAATCCGCCAAGACAGACCAAACCGAACTGATGTAAAATAGTTGCAAACAGTTTCAAAACTGAAAATTAACCAGGGAGCCATTTAATGAAATACAGTTAAGTCCTTGGGCCTAGATGTACACACCAAACGTAGCTGCAAGACTTAAATCATGCATACTACGAAGGCCACCTACTACAAGTTGCTCTTGACACACAGAGCGAAGTTCTTCTTTCAGGAAAACAATGTCAGCACTGGTCCTATGCAATCTGAATGGAGGTAGCGCTCTGCTCTGACACTCCAGCCCCAGGTCTCACCTGACACTGTGACGAACATCCTGCAATTATTGCCCTACCTCAAAAGCTCTTTTGAAGCATTCTTTGGCTACAATGAATTGCCCAAATCATATTCAAGACCCACTGCATTCAAATCAGTCACCACAATGTAGCTGGGCACCAAGATTAAGACCACTGTTGGCACACACTAGATATTTAGCATCAGCAGACTGGAATCAAGGAAATGCACTAAGAACAAATGATGGCAGATATCCCTTCAACGCTCTGGATGAAACTCCAGCCAGTTCAGGTGTGACAGCCTGCACAAGCCTCCAATTTTAGAGAGCTGAAGACTTATCCTTCAAGCAACATCTTGCTTCAGGGAAGCAAACTGATCAAACACACAAAGTGATTAGCCTTCAATCTTATCCATTTGCAGTTCTCAGTAACTGTCTCCCACCACCCTGAACTCTTATTGTAGTTCCACTCTTTTAAAATATCCCCATTAATCTGATAACCCCACATTGAAATCCCTGCGTATGATCCCAATCAATTCAATACAACCCTTTCCACCTGCTCCACCCACTAACCCGTTGCAATACCCTCCTCTGTCCACTGCAAAAGTGGCCATACTGCAAATCTGATAACTATACACTTTTCTCTACTTTCCAGCTTCCTTCCGAGCCTTATACGACTATCAACTTCCATGTCACACAGGGGCAGATTTTCTGGTTCAAATAATTTTTTTTTAGACAATGACGTTTTACCAAAGTCATGTTTTTGAAATGGAGCACAAGTGCATTATTTTTCCTTGGTTTGACAGTGAAAGCCACTCTGCTCTGATCAGCACCAATATATCTCTTTAAAAAAAATATCATCTGAATTCGAGAAAACTATTGTTGCGCAAATTATTTCCCAACAAAGTTCAAAACCGGCACAAACATTTCTAGTAATTTTGTCCAAACCACTTACTATTTTCACTTACCAATTGAATTATTGACCTTATCTCCTTTTTTTTTCTTGTTTTTCTTATTCTTGCTCTTAGGCTGTGGAGAATCTGCTTTTACAACTTTGTTGTTCTGCTGTTGCTCGATTGGAGAGGGTGATTTATTCACAACTAAATTTCTCTCTTCTTTTACATGATTAAGCTGCTTTTTGTTTGCTTTTTTCTCCTCTTTTTTGTGCTCTGGAAGCGGTGCAATCTCCAAACTTTTAACTTTGGATTCAATTTGGTTTTTTGTATATGATGAAATGTCTGTGGGTTTGGGGGGATCTAGAGGCTTCTTAACTTGTACTGGGGGAGACTTATTTATTTGTTTTACTTTTGCTTTGCCACTACCTTCTTTCTGAGTTATGGCATCACATGTACTGCTTTCTTTCTGATTAAGTGTATCTAACAGACAGAGTTCTTGCTGCTTTTCCTTAATTTCCTCATGCAAAAGCTGCTTTGAGTCTACTGTGGTAGAAATATTGTAGAGTGTACCAGTTGTGTCCAGAGCTGGCCTTAGATCTTCGTTTTTTACCAGAGTGGATGGACGGATGCACTTTGCCACCCGGTCACACTGTTCAACTAGGCTATTCTGAATGTCTTCTAATGTGCTTTGCATGGAATTCCTCTGTAAATGAGAGTTTGAACAAAGTGCATTGAGCTTCTGTGAGTCTTTGTTTATTCTTTCTTTTTTCTTTTTCTTCAGAGCACGCAGATGCTGGAATTCCTCAAGCTGATGCAACTCATGTTTTAAATGTTCTTCCTCTTCTGCACGCAGACTGTGTTCATCCGGCACATGATATTCCTCTTTTACCCTAGCTTCTGCTTCTTGGCGGGCCTTTTCCTCTAGCTATAAAGAAACAACATTGAGTAAGAGGTTAATTATAAGAATACATAAAATAACATGAATAAGTATGCGCAAGTCTACATGCCAAGTGACAAACGTCGACACGAAAGCTGTGGCATACTATTAAAGAAATACTATGAGGAATTTCTGCACGCACATTTATATACTATTACATACTGTATTTATTGTTTGGGACATGAAAAAATTTGACGATGGGCTTTCTTTGGAATTGCTTTGTTGGTACAGCTATGCTTGAATGATGCCGATCAAACATGCAGTGCTTCATACGGATTTTGATAAAGATTATGAGAATGCCAATAACAGCCTGCCAGACAGATATTGGAAATGTATAGATATAGCTAGTGCAGATGATTGTGACTTAAAACCTGGGATGCGGAAGTAAATCAGATGGTGAGCTGAGGTCAACTGGGAAAAACAGGGGTTTGAGGTGTAATCTTTCCAACTGAAGTGCCAGAAAATAATTTCTCAGAAAACATATGTAGGAAACTGGGCTTAAGTTGCAGTTGTCCCGCACTTTTTTTGCACCCTTTTTAGCTACTGGATGCTGATTTTCGACTGACAGTGCACTGCGGCCTACTAACCAGACCTCAGTGCCGGTGCTCCTTCCCTAAAACAAGGTGATGTCTGATTGTTCAACAATTGGTTAAGGACGTTAGCACCCTTGTATGTCCCTAGTAAATGGTACCCTAGGTTCCTAGGGCAGGGGTGTTGAAGAGTGTCCCTAAGGGTTGCAGCATATCTTGTGCCACCCTAAGGGACCCACAAACAAATTCCACACTGACTGCCATTGCAGGCTGCGTGACATGGTGCAAACCATGAGTGAAAGGCAGGGTGCATTATATTTTATGTGAAGACATATCTGCATGAGCAGATATCCCGTGATGGCTAGTTCTATTACTAGATATTGTAAGTGAGCAGGTGCGCCATCTTAAGGTAAGTACCGGGCACTGGTCAAAGCGAGTTACCCATGGTATCAAACACCTCGTATTAATAAACCCACACTGATTCCAGTGATGGATTTATTAATACATGCACTCAGAGGGTACCTTAGAGGTACCCCCTGAACCAAACTAGTCCTCTAGTGTGCTGGCTGACTGGCCCAGTCCAGCCTGCCACCAGAGATTAGTTTCTGACCCCCCCCCAGGAGGTGAGAGCCCCGTTCTCAGAGGACAGAAACAATGCCTGCTCTGGCAGGAGGTGTTTGCACCTCATCCAAACAGTATGACTGATGATCTGCATTTCAAAGCAGGAGGCTTCAAAGGCCTCTGCCGCCTTTGATATGCAACCCAAGGCTTCCCCTGACAGGGGAAATGCCACCCCCTGCCCAGCGTCAATGTGGCAGGAGGACAGACGGGAAAATTAGCTACGCGGGAGGCATGTTGCACTGCCAGGCTGGACACATCTCTAGGATGAACAGCCTAAGTGAACATGAAGTTAGAAATTCCACCATCTTGTGTGTGGTGGAATTAGGAATTCTGGGACAGGGTGATGTCCACTCCACAGAGAAAGTGGTCATCTAGGGGGTGTAATGTACCCAGTGGTAAGTAGCCCATTGGCTACTACCCCTCACTCCCCTTAACGCCCCTAAATTGGGTGTTTAGGGGACCCCCTGATACCAGGACTTCAGATTTCAACGGACACAAAGAAGGAGTAGACAAAGAAGACTGCTGACCTGAGAAGAGAGAACATCTGACTCGCGCGGCGAACACGCCGGGAACGAGAACCTCTTCGCCTAACAGCTCAGACCTGCCGGATTTGGGCGGGACTGAGATACTTTACCCCTATATGAGAGGGATAGACCATTCACTGCCACTGACGGCTTTTTAAGGATCGCTGTACCTACTAAAAGAAAACCTTTCCGGGTCGGAATTATCACCGGAGTCAAGAGACTGCAAAAGACTTGTCATAGCTCTGAAGAAGTCGTGGGGTATTCCCTTGTAAATGCGACGAAACACGTGTTGGCTAAGAAAACTGAATAGTGAAGTACAGAACCAACTTCACTTACGGATCAACTTGAATTAAAGACTTCGGAATATACAAGAAAAGCATTACTGTGATATATAGACACGAAATTGTGTGTGTTATTTCTTAAACGTGTGCATAGGACTTGTTTTGCAACTTAGTGGTTCTTTTACCACAAACTTGGGGATCTAGTGGTTGTTCCCTACCCAGTGCACTGTGCCAGATTTGTGTATCAGTTGAAATACAAATGTGATAGACCTAAGAGCGCCATTTATCCTATAACTCACCACCAACTTTTGTATACTGAGAAGAGAGAATGACTGACTTGGCGCCAACCCTGCTAGCCTGCCTGCTGCACCAGACTCCAAGAAATCCAGAGGGCTGCCAGTGATTTATCAATCGCCCAATAAACTCCCTTGGAGTAGAGGAGTTACTCCCCTGCAGCCGCAGGCACCAAAGAAGCAAATTCTGGTTTACGGTCCTGCTGCCTACCGGGACTACAGATGCTTCAGCCACCCAGGAAGAGGTCACTGTGCTCCTACAGGTCGGATGCGCCCTCCCTAAAAGTTAGGGGATGCCAGGACTGACCGCAGCTGTGCATGACTAATACCTGGGGTACCGGACCCCTTGCATCAACCAAGGTTTGCTGTGTCCAGTCCGTACACCAACACCGAAGAAAATCAACCTGCAGGTCAAGGGATTTCAGGGGCAGTGAGACAGAGTGACCCAGCAGCTCTGTTTGTCCCCCTCCTGAAGAACCAAAGAAGTGATTCCCCGTCTGCCACCACCCAACACCTCAAAGTACCTCACCAAAGTACCAGCAAGAGTCTGGAGGAGGTGACGGTGCCCACGGGGTCATGAGACCCACAAGAGCAGAGCCCATCCTTGGGTCTGGCCAGACTGGACTTCCAGTCACTGCCTGCAGCCTCTTTCTGCAGGTCCTCCCGCCCCTCCAACATCGAGTGACTCCAGCATCGAACCAGATGCCAAAAGACACCATTGCACCCGAGCCCCACAGCCACACAGGAAGTGGACCAACAGTGTTGCTACATACCGGAGCATCTCAAGGGTCGAGCTACCCTATTGGTTCACCTGGACAGCCCTTCCCTCCCCCCCCAGTCCCAGCTTGCAGACTCTTTCTGACTGGACCATTCTCCACTAAAGTGAAAGGGACACCAGACACCGTAACACCTCTGCACCCGGATGCTCCAGAGCCTCCAGAGGTGACCTGTTGGCGTAGCCTTGGACCTTGCCCCATACTCACCTTAAGTCCAGAATAACAGTCCTGTAAGTCACTGTTAAGGGCCTGAATGCAGTACATGTTTTTCCCCCCATAGAATAACATTACCGTTCCCAACACTTGCACTACGTGTCAACTTTTGAAAACAGTAAAAATTAATAACTTAATAACTCGAAAAGTACTTACCTTATTCCAACAAAATGTTTGAAGTCCCTAGTTAACTCAATGCAGAGAAGAGGCAATGTTTTTTAGTCAATTGCAAGTACAAAGAAAACATGTAAGCTGGAAAGACATGATCTTTCAAGAATTGGGTGGAGTGAAAGAACAGGTGAGAGCACCACAGAAGCAAAGTCACGACCTACAGGACAATCAGAAAGAACAGAAACTGGCTTTGGGTGGTTGATAGGAGAAAGGGGCTTGAGCAATAGTGAGCTACAAGCAAATTTTAAGTTGCAGAGTACTGTTTTAGCAGCTTCCCCGTACTGAGTGTGGTACAGACAATAGCCAACCAGCTGGGAAGGCATGAGAGAATTAAAGCGGATTAAGGATGGGCAACTGCCAATCCATGTGTTGGGTATCTTCTGGTCAGTTCACCAGAAGAATTATTCAGTAGCCACAGTACACACGCAGAGAACAAAAACTAATCCACAGACTCTACCCAACATTGAGAGAGACATCAGTGAACAATCTGTCAAGCACCACACTGCTCCTGCTTTGTTCACGCATCTGTAGTACTGTTCATAAATGTACAATGTAACTGTTGGCTGTCCAAGATTGGTCATTGCATTGCAGATAATTGTTGTTAACCTGGCTGCCGAATCCTCACTTAACAGGACTCTTGAAAGAAGGTCAAAATGAGCCCCATCGGGAAAGCATCCTTGACAAGTGTCATCAAGGTCGGGTGAGAAGAAATGCTTACAAGCACCACCACCAGGCTGCTTGATTATATAGTAGTGCAAATTGGTGGTCAGAATTGGAAGCAAAGGGAAATTATCACTGGAAAAAAGGGGTGGGGGCAGCAAGAATCCCCATATGTAACAGAACACAAATACATAAGTGCACCACATAAATGCTCATTCTGCATGTCCAATGGCTAGAGGTTCTTGGCTGAGATAAAAACTCACTGTGAGAAGTTGGCCTGGTATATGCTGTTCATTAATTATAGTGGGCACCTTGCACCAGTCCAAACAACCCCTTATTGGAGATAGGTTAAAGACAACCTTTATTGAAAGCTATCCTAGTGGTAGCTATGGAGAGCAGCCTTCAGGCTAAGTCTTGAAGGAATGTAAAGCAGCTTGTTTTACCAGTCTATAATCTCTTGAGTGACCAAATGAAAGAGGACCACACCAGGTATATATTCAAAATATATGTATTTATTGCTAAACACACCCCTCTAGTCTCTTTATGAGGCTAGAGTTCGAAGTACATAAGTTATAAGTTAGTTATCAACAGTAATAGCACAAATACACGTTTGAGCCCTAGGGGCGTACTCAAACCATATACCAATAAAGTGGTATAAGAACCACGACTGAGCTAGACACAAGGCCTAGAGCCTGTAGAAGTGCTTGGCCCTCAAGGAACCACCCAAGGTAGTGACACAGGGGACCCACGGGGACGCGTGCAGTGTGAGAACACAGCCGCGAGCCGCCGTTGACTTCTATGGGGAATGTCGCGGTTGGAGTTTTAAAGAAAAGGGACACTTAGAGGAGGACTTGGAGCAAACCCCTTTAGAACTGGGTCGTTCTAGAGTCTATACCCACGGGAGCACCGGAGTACTCGAGTTACCTCACCCAGGAAGCCGGGTGCATAGGTGTCTTTCGGGGTCGGGTTTCGTCGTCGTTTTCAATGGCGATCTGCTGCCAAGTGCTGTTGGCGGCCAAGTCGAAAGTGGTCGGGTGGATCCAAAGGTGGATCGAAGATCTGAAGAACCTGAAAGCAGAGGGGACAGAGTCTGGGTCACTAGCCAGTGACCAGGAAGGCGATGAGCGGATGCCCACCGATGTCGGGTGCTTCAGGTAGGTTGACGGTCGTCTTGACTCTTCAGCCACGAGGTCCAGGAGGCGTCGACGACGACCAGGAGCTGGATTCGAGCTGTCCCACGACGTCTGTCGATTGCAGGGGTGTCGGCGACCGGATTGGACCCAACAAGCCTTGACAACGGCAAGTCTCGTGGAAATAGAAGGACGGTGGTGCAGACCAGCAAGGTCTGAGGGACTCACCCAGCGAGGGTAAGTCAGGGCATGCCTGGAGCAACCAGGGAAGCCCAAGCAGAAGAAGATTGGCCTTCGGGAGGGCCTACTAGCCAACGGACTAGCGACCGCGAAGGAGTCTCGAGTGGACGCACTTAGAGCTGGCTCACGGGACACTCGTGGAGTGGAGGCCAGTGATCTTCGGTGCAGTCGGTGCTGGAGGCGGGGGCTACTCAGAGCCCAAAGCACAACTTCGTGGAAGACCAGGAAGAGGATGCACTTGCAAATGCGCTCGGTGTCCAGGGGTCACGGTTCCACGTTACCCATGACAGCTACGGGCCTCAGCTTTGCTGGGGACTCAGGGCAGCCTCGGGGAAGTCTGGAAATCCACCTCTGGTGATGCAAAGACTTCGGCGTCCGGCGGGAGCTTCAGCGATGCAGACCGGACAATTGCTTCGTTGGTGCCTGCCAAGCAGGGGAGTCACTCCTGGACCCCAAGGGAGATTCTTCAGTCCTCTAATCTTAAAGTAGAGCGTCGAAGGTCCAGGATTCTGTATCAGAGTTTCGTCCAGGTAAATCTAAAGTCCTAAGGACTGGGGTCCCATACTTATACTAAGTTAGGGGGTTGGACATACTCTGGGGACCCACCTATGGGAGGGTCAGGGAAGAGGGGTGGTTACACCCATTTCCTTTGTCCAGTTTCGCGCAAGAGCAGGGGCTGGAAGCCCCTGAACCAGTTTGAACTGGGGTATGCACAGGGACACCAAGTGTGCCCCCAGTGCAGGACTTCAAAGTACCAGAGAGTGCTCCCGCCCAGCCCCAATACACATTATCCTGTCTGGGGAGGTGGTTACACCTCCCTCGGACAGGAAACCTATTGTCCAGGCCTCCCCTGCCGGAGTTTGTCAGCAGCAGGAGGCCTGACCCGTGTCTGTGGCAGCGGCATCCATTTTGTGATGCCAGGGCTTGGAAAGAAGTTACCGGGCAGGCCGGTGTGTACATGTCTCTCCCTCTAGAAGGGTGGAATGCTACCCCCGCCGCCAGAACTGGCGGGGGGTAGTATTCCAAGATGTTTGACACCAAACACGACATGTTTCCGTGCAGCCATCCCAAAGTTAGCATTTAACGCAAGGTTATAATGCGCTTAAGAGTATATGGTCAGGCTGCACTACAAACAGCATCAGAGAAGGGTCTCCGAACGCTGCAGAGGGGCTCTGCTCATGCAGGGGCACCCTCTCACATAGGAACCAAGCACTCTGCCTTCAGGATTGACAAGGCCTGCCATAGGAGTGACTTATAGGTTTATATGTGTGTATGTATGTAGTGATATAGGTAACCTATATCACTGTAAGGGGTGCATGCACCACCTTACCCAGGCTGCAGTAGCAGACCTGTGGTGTCATTTTGGATGGCCTTCCAGGGGTGGCACAATACATGCTGCAGCCCTTGGTAGGCCTCTGAGGTACCTATGCCCTGGGTACATAGTATACCATATACTAGGGACTTATAAGGGCACTCCAGATTCCAATCAGAGATGTGCTTAAGGCACATGGAAACCATTTTAGAGAGGAAGCAGCTAGGCTGGGGTTCTGATTAGCAGGGCCCCAGCCAGACTAAAGTCGAAAAACAGTGAAGCATCAGCAAAAAGTGGGGGTACCCATGTGAAGCAGATCCTACTCTCCTACACAACCCCACCCCAAACGTAGGGACATTAAACTAACCTTTTCCAGTTAAGTCTTCATGTTCTAAGTGGAAGTACCTAGAGAGTCCATCTGCATTGGCATGGTTACTCCCAGGTCTATGTTCCACTGTGAAGTCCATCCCCTGTAGGGAAATGGACCACCTAAGCAGTTTGGGGTTTTCACCCTTCATTTGTTTTAGCCATAAGAGGGGCTTATGGTCTGTTTGAACAAGGAAGTGAGTACCAAACAAGTATGGCCTCAACTTCTTCAGAGTCCAGACCAAAGGCCTCCCTCTCAATGGCTGACCAACGTTTCTCTCTAGGGGTCAGCCTTCTGCTAATAAAAGCTACTGGCTGATCCTGACCTTCATCATTCAATTGTGACAGTACAGCCCCTACCCCCAATTCAGATGCATCTGTTTGGACAATGAACTTCTTGGAGTAATCAGGACTCTGTAGAATGGGAGCAGTGCACATGGCCTGCTTCAGGTCATCAAATGCCTTTTGATAGCTAACTGTCCACTGAACCTTTTTGGGCATTTTCTTGGAAGTTAAGTCATTCAGGGGTGTCACTATTGATCCATACCCCTTGACAAATCTCCTATAGTACCCAGTCAGGCCTAAAAAGGCTCTCACCTGAGTCTGGGTAGTTGGAGCAGTCCAGTCCATGATGGTCTGGATCTGGCTCTGCAGTGGTTGAACCTGGCCTCCACCCACAAGGTGGCCCAAGTACACAACCTGACTCTGCCCTATCTGGCACTTGGTGGCCTTGATAGTCAGGCCTGCTTTCTGCAGGGCCTGCAAAACATTTCTGAGGTGGACCAGGTGATCCTCCCAGGTGGAGCTAAAGACAGCAATATCATCTAGATATGCTGCACTATAGGCTTCCAGACCTGTAAGGACTGTATTCACCAACCTCTGAAAAGTGGCAGGTGCATTCTTCAGACCAAAGGGCATCACCACAAATTGATAATGCCCACTAGGGGTTGAGAATGCTGTCTTTGGCTTTGCATCATCAGCTAGTCTGATCTGCCAGTAGCCAGCTGTCAGGTCAAATGTGCTTAGATACTTGGCTGAGGCCAAAGTGTCTATTAGCTCATCTGCCCTAGGTATTGGATGGGCATCAGTCCTAGTGACTGCTTTGAGACCCCTGTAGTCCACACAAAACCTCATCTCTCTTTTCCCACCATTGGTGTGAGGTTTTGGCACAAGGACCACTGGACTAGCCCAAGGGCTATCTGAGGGTTCAATAACTCCCAAATCCAACATCTTCTGGACTTCTGTCCTGATACAGTCCCTGACATGGTCAGGTTGCCTATAAATCTTATTTTTAATTGGCAGACTGTCCCCAGTGTCCACTTCATGAGTGCACCAGGTGGTCTGACTGGGTGTCAGTGAGAATATGTGCCTGAACTGATTGAGCACCTGTCTGCAATCAGTTTGCTGCTGGGCAGTGAGGCTGCCTGCCAAGGCTACACCATCCACTGACCCATCATCAGGATTCTGTGAGAGCAGGTCAGGGAGTGGGTCACTCTCTTCCTCCTGTCCCTCATTAGTAGCCATGAGCAAGCCCATGTCTGCCCTGTCCACTTAGGGTTTTAATCTGTTGACATGGAGAACCCTGTGGGGACTCCTGGGTGTTCCTAGGTCTACTAAGTAGGTAACCTCACCCTTCTGTTCAACAATGGTATGGGGTCCACTCCATTTGTCTTGGAGAGCTGCTGGGGCCACTGGCTCCAACACCCACACCTTCTGTCCTGGCTGGTAAACAGTCAGTACAGCCTTTGGTCATGCCAGGCTTTTTGAAGTTCCTGGCTAGCCTCAAGGTTTTTAGTTGCCTTTTTCATGTATTCAGCCATCCTGGAGCGGAGACCAGGTACATAGTCCACTATGTCTTGCTTTGGGGGCTTGAGAGGTAACTCCCATCCTTCCTTCACCAAGCACAATGGACCCCTGACAGGGTGACCAAACAAAAGTTCAAAAGGGCTGTAGCCAACCCCTTTTGAGGCACCTCCCTGTATGCAAATAAAAGGCAGGGCAAGAGTATGTCCCATCTTCGCCTAAGCTTCTCTGGGAGCCCTTTAATCATGCCCTTCAAGGTTTTGTTGAATCTCTCAACTAAACCATTGCATTGTGGGTGATAGGGCGTGGTGAACTTGTAAGTCACTCCACACTCCTTCCACATTGCTTTCAAGTATCCAGACATAAAGTTAGCACCCCTGTCTGATACAACCTCCTTAGGGAAGCCCACTCTTGAGAAAATTCCCAGGAGGGCTCTTGCCACCACAGGTGCTATAGTGGTCCTAAGGGGAATAGCCTCTGGGTACCTGGTGGCATGATCCACTACCACCAGGATAAACCTTTGCCCAGATGCTGTTTGGGGATCCATGGGACCAACAATGTCAATCCCCACCCTCTCAAAGGGAACCCCCACCACAGGTAGTGGTATAAGGGGGGCCTTTGTGGTGCCACCTGCCTTGCCACTGGCCTGGCAGGTTACACAGGAGCGACAAAACTCCTTGGTGTCTTCAGACATGTGGGGCCAGTGAAAGTGAGGGACAATTCTGTCCCAAGTCTTGTTCTGGCCCAGGTGACCTGCTAAGGGAATGTCATGGGCTAGGGTCAATAGGAAGCCCCTGAACTTCAGAGGTATAACCAACCTCCTGGTGGCACCAGGCTTGGGGTCTCTACACTCTGAATACAAGAGTCCATCATCCCAATACACTGAATGGGGACCACTAGCTTTCCCAGCAGCCTCAGCAGCATCTTGCTGCCTGAGGGGTTCAAGAGAGGGGCAGCTCTGCTGCTCCTGGCTCAGATCTGCCCTGGAAGGGCCCCCTGTCCCCAAGAACTCAACCTGGTCAGGTTCAAGCTCCTCTGGGACAGTTCCTTCCTCAGGACTGAGATCCTCCCCCTCAAGAGACTGATCTTCCTTCTGAGCCAAGGGGGAAGGCACTGCCTTTACCCTGCTACTCCTCTTCTTGGAGGGCACTTGGTCCATTATTCCAGAATCCAAGGCCTGTTCAGTGTTAGACATTTTGGCTTGTGACCTGGTCACAGCAAACACATCTGCAGGGATGCCCAGCATTTCTGCATGGGTCCTGAGCTCCACTTCTGCCCAAGCTGAAGTTTCTAGATCATTGCCAAGCAAGCATTCAACTGGTAGGTCTGCACTTACCACAACCTTCTTAAGGCCAGTTACCCCTCCCCAGGAGAAGTTAACAACTGCCAGATTATGGTCTGTTCTGACATTGCTAGCATTGGTCACTTGGTACATTTCACCAAGTATAATCTGCCCAGGATCCACAAGGTCTTGTGTCACCATGGTGACACTTGCCCCTGTGTCCCTAAATGCCAAAGCCTCTTTTCCATTGATTAAGGGCTGTTGCCTGTACTTGCCCAGATTACTGGGACTCACAGAGGAGGTCACATCCATGCCTCCATCACAGACTAGGACAGCCTGAGTGAGTTCTCTGACTAGGTCAGAGCTCATCTCCTTACCCAGGGTCAACCCTACTAAACCCTTGGCTTGTGTAGTCCCACCACCAACTGTAACTGCACTAGGGGGAGCAGGTGCCTTAGGGGCATTGGTGGGGGCTGGAGTAGAGTCTTTGGACTTGGTGCAATCACTGGTCCAGTGGGTCTTTTGCTTACAGACCTTGCACCATGGTTTCTTTTGGCCTTTCCCTTTGTTAGACTGTGAATCCCCACCTGAAGAAGATTTTTGGGGGCCTTGTGAAGACTTCTGGTCTTTACCCTTCTCCCCAACCTTATCAGAGTTCTTAGAATCTTGCTTCTTTGGGTCACCACCTTGGTTCTGTACCTTCTGCCTCACCCTGGTTCTGACCCATTTGTCTGCCTTCTTTCCCAATTCTTGGGGAGAGGTCAGATCAGAGTCCACCAGGTACTGATGCAACAGCTGATTTTGACAGTTATTAAGAATCTGCTCCCTCACGATAAGATTGTACAATCCTGTGAAGTCACATACCTTACTGCCCATCAACCAACCTTCCAGAGCCTTAGCAGAACAATCCACATAGTCTACCCAGTCTTGAGTCTGTGCTTTTTGGGTATCTCTGAACTTTAACATGTATTGTTCAGTTGTTAGGCCAAACCCATCAATCAGAGCACTCTTCAAGACTTTGTAATTGTCAGCATCCTCTTCTCTTACAGTGAGGAGCTTGTCTCTACCTTTGTCTGCAAAGGAGAGCCACAAGATTGCTGCCCACTGCTCCCGAGGGACCCTCTGTACTTTACAGGCCCTCTCCAGTGCAGTTATCCATTTGTGGATGTCATCCCCACTCTGGTAGGGAGGGACAATCTTGCTCAGGTTTCTATGGTCATAAGACCTTTCCCTATCTCTGGGGAAATGGCTGCCACCATGGGACTCTAGTCCCAACTTTTTTCTCTCTCTCTATAGAGATCTAGGGACTCCCTGTCTATAGCCAATTGCTGTTTTCTGAGTTCAAGCTGGGCTTGCTCATACTGAATCAGTCTCTTCCTCCTCTCATGAGAGGATTCCCTTCCATGAGAGGAGACAGAGGTCCCTACTGAGGTGACAGAGGTCCCTACTGAGGTGTCAGAGTGGTTAGACTCCTGAGAAGGAGATCTAGTCCTTCTGGGCACACTCTCAACTCTTCCTGGGGGGGCAAAGGGGAGGTCATTCTGATCCTCCTCCTCCTCCTCCACAGGAGGAATTGGGTTTTCCAGGTCAAGGTCATTTTCACCTTCCTGGCCAGTTTCAGAGGGGGGGCCCTGGGTTTCTTCAACCCTGACACCTTCTTCATTTTCTGCCTACCCCTTCAGACCCTAGGGGCCTACTGAGATCATCAGATTGTAGCACCTCTCTGAGGTGTTGGGTGCTGGCACTTTTGCCTGCCTTCAGCTTCCTAGTATTGCACAATGCTCTCAATTCCAAGAATGGGAGATTATCATACTTGGAGGGAAGAAGCCCACTGGCTTCTGGCAATGACTCACTGGGTCCTGGCTTTGAAGACATTACTAGTGAGGTGTGGTGTATGCACTACCTACTCTAGTGTGGCCTACTAAACTCTCTTGAGTTGTAGAAAGGGTGTGCTATCCCTTAACACACAACTCTAAGTTCAGTAGAACTTACTGTATACTAAGCTTGATTTATATGTATCTAAGGTACCCTTAGTGGTTTTCAGTTGATCAATTCAATTGAGATTATCTGGTAAAACAATAGCAAGCTGGAATCCCACACGCTGCACACCAATGTGAGAAGTTGGCCTGGTATATGCTGTCCACTAATTATAGTGGGCACCTTGCACCAGTCCAAACAACCCCTTATTGGAGATAGGTTAAAGACAACCTTTATTGAAAGCTATCCTAGTGGTAGCTATGGAGAGCAGCCTTCAGGCTAAGTCTTGAAGGAATGTAAAGCAGCTTGTTTTACCAGTCTATAATCTCTTGAGTGACCAAATGAAAGAGGACCACACCAGGTATATATTCAAAATATATGTATTTATTGCTAAACACACCCCTCTAGTCTCTTTATGAGGCTAGAGTTCGAAGTACATAAGTTATAAGTTAGTTATCAACAGTAATAGCACAAATACACGTTTGAGCCCTAGGGGCGTACCAAACCATATACCAATAAAGTGGTATAAGAACCACGACTGAGCTAGACACAAGGCCTAGAGCCTGTAGAAGTGCTTGGCCCGCAAGGAACCACCCAAGGTAGTGACACAGGGGACCCACGGGGGACGCATGCAGTGTGAGAACACAGCCGCGAGCCGCCGTTGACTTCTATGGGGAATGTCGCGGTTGGAGTTTTAAAGAAAAGGGACACTTAGAGGAGGACTTGGAGCAAACCCCTTTAGAACTGGGTCGTTCTAGAGTCTATACCCACGGGAGCACCGGAGTACTCGAGTTACCTCACCCAGGGAAGCCGGGTGCATAGGTGTCTTTCGGGGTCGGGTTTCGTCGTCGTTTTCAATGGCGATCTGCTGCAAAGTGCTGCTGGCGGCCAAGTTGAAAGTGGTCGGGTGGATCCAAAGGTGGATCGAAGATCTGAAGAACCTGAAAGCAGAGGGGACAGAGTCTGGGTCACTAGCCAGTGACCAGGAAGGCGATGAGCGGATGCCCACCGATGTCGGGTGCTTCAGGTAGGTTGACGGTCGTCTTGACTCTTCAGCCACGAGGTCCAGGAGGCGTCGACGACGACCAGGAGCTGGATTCGAGCTGTCCCACGACGTCTGTCGATTGCAGGGGTGTCGGCGACCGGATTGGACCCAACAAGCCTTGGCAACGGCAAGTCTCGTGGAAATAGAAGAAGGGCGGTGGTGCAGACCAGCAAGGTCTGAGGGACTCACCCAGCGAGGGTAAGTCAGGGCACGCCTGGAGCAACCAGGGAAGCCCAAGCAGAAGAAGATTGGCCTTCAGGAGGGCCTACTAGCCAACGGACTAGCGACCGCGAAGGAGTCTCGAGTGGACGCACTTAGAGCTGGCTCACGGGACAGTCGTGGAGTGGAGGCCAGTGATCTTCGGTGCAGTCGGTGCTGGAGGCGGGGGCTACTCGGAGCCCAAAGCACAACTTCGTGGAAGACCAGGAAGAGGATGCACTTGCAAATGCGCTCGGTGTCCAGGGGTCACGGTTCCACGTTACCCACGACAGCTACGGGCCTCAGCTTTGCTGGGGACTCAGGGCAGCCTCGGGGAAGTCTGGAAATCCACCTCTGGTGATGCAAAGACTTCGGCGTCCGGCGGGAGCTTCAGCGATGCAGACCGGACAATTGCTTCGTTGGTGCCTGCCAAGCAGGGGAGTCACTCCTTGACCCCAAGGGAGATTCTTCAGTCCTCTAATCTTAAAGTAGAGCGTCGAAGGTCCAGGATTCTGTATCAGAGTTTCATCCAGGTAAATCTAAAGTCCTAAGGACTGGGGTCCCATACTTATACTAAGTTAGGGGTTGGACATACTCTGGGGACCCACCTATGGGAGGGTCAGGGAAGAGGGGTGGTTACACCCATTCCCTTTGTCCAGTTTCGCGCCAGAGCAGGGGCTGGAAGCCCCTGAACCAGTTTGAACTGGGGTATGCACAGGGACACCAAGTGTGCCCCCAGTGCAGGACTTCAAAGCACTAGAGAGTGCTCCTGGCCAGCCCCAATACACATTATCCTGTCTGGGGAGGTGGTTACACCTCCCTGGGACAGGAAACCTATTGTCCAGGCCTCCCCTGCCGGAGTTTCAGTCAGCAGCAGGAGGCCAGACCCGTGTCTGTGGCAGCGGCATCCATTTTGTGATGCCAGGGCTTGGAAAGAAGTTACCGGGCAGGCCGGTGTGTACATGTCTCTCCCTCTAGAAGGGTGGAATGCTACCCCCGCCGCCAGAACTGGCGGGGGGGGGGGGGTAGTATTCCAAGATGTTTGACACCAAACACGACATGTTTCCGTGCAGCCATCCCAAAGTTAGCATTTAACGCGAGGTTATAATGCGCTTAAGAGTATATGGTCAGGCTGCACTACAAACAGCATCAGAGAAGGGTCTCCTAACGCTGCAGAGGGCTCTGCTCATGCAGGGCACCCTCTCACATAGGAACCAAGCACTCTGCCTTCAGGATTGACAAGGCCTGCCATAGGAGTGACTTATAGGTTTATATGTGTGTATGTATGTAGTGATATAGGTAACCTATATCACTGTAAGGGGTGCATGCACCACCTTACCCAGGCTGCAGTAGCAGACCTGTGGTGTCATTTTGGATGGCCTTCCAGGGGTGGCACAATACATGCTGCAGCCCTTGGTAGGCCTCTGAGGTACCTATGCCCTGGGTACATAGTATACCATATACTAGGGACTTATAAGGGCACTCCAGATTCCAATCAGAGATGTGCTTAAGGCACATGGAAACCATTTTAGAGAGGAAGCAGCTAGGCTGGGGTTCTGATTAGCAGGGCCCCAGCCAGACTAAAGTCGAAAAACAGTGAAGCATCAGCAAAAAGTGGGGGTACCCATGTGAAGCAGATCCTACTCTCCTACACTCACCAAATGGGAAAATGCAACAACTGAACAGTAAAAACATAGGTGAAAAATACAAACAGTTTTAGTATCTAGCACATGAAAAAATACTAAACCAGTGGTGTTGGCCTTGCTGCATGTTACTAGGGCATAAGTGTCAGTGAAAATGGTTTGGTGAGTCATTATGGCAGTGTCTGGTAGGTTACCCAATTTATCGCAGGAGTCACGTCTGACAATATTTTAAACAGTACGAATCGGCAGAAAGGTGTGCTTTAGAAACACTGATGTGATCTAACAGTAGGAGCCTGTTAAAATACACAGAGCACCAACATGAGAGTTGCATTGAAGGACAGAGCAAAGTTATTTCGACTGCAACCTTCAATACCAAGAAAAATGTAAAGACAAATCAACTTCCAAATGATGTCTGTGATGAATATTGAATTCTTCCTATTCCAATTAAACCTACAGATACTTCAGCTTAGACAGTCAAAAACAACCACTCCGGGACTGAAATGCTTTCATTTATCCTGGGCTACCTTCAACTCTCCAGATGAGCAGAGACAGATATGAGGATTCAGCAGTAGAAATTAGAATATTTATCACAAGAAACATTACTTGCGTGTAACAGCAGATTTGCAGCTTGATTTTTATCACAGATTCCGTCAACAAAGGGGTCGGTTGGAAATGACCACTCACCAACATCTCAAATTACCAAACAGGCACACAGCCTACAAAGTCCAACACCATGATGTCCTCTACAGACTTTTCCACCCAGAACGTTTGTTATGTGTGAGGCAAATGAGAGGTGATTTCATTCACCTTTGCACCCATACAAGTACATGTACCCATTAAAGTTGCATGCTGCATGGCTACTGGTAAAAATAACATTCCTTCTGCAGTATATTACCTTCATACATAAATCGAGCATCAAATTCACAGCCTTATTCTTCCTCTTAAATTCAAGGAGGGTATGGTATAGTACCAGCAAAGAAAATATTACTTACTCTGTAACACCAGCAATGTTATATGACTTGCCCTGTGTAGGAAAGTACTTCTTTTGACATGGTCACCCTTACTTTTTGCCTGGTACATGATGTGATTTCGACTGGAAGTGCACTGGGTTCCTGATAACCAGATCTCTTTCCCAAAACTGTACAATTGTTCCCCCCAATTGGCAATGACTAAGTCCCTAGTAAATGGTACCCCTGGGAGCTAGGGACTGAGTTACTAAAGAGCCCCCCCACCCCCTCAAGACCTGCAGCACGAATTGTGCCACCCTAAGGGACCCATCACCAAACTCATGCAGAGCTGCTATCGCAAGCTGCAAAACACAACCTGACACTCATCCCTGTGTGCCAGGCCCCCTAACACTGCATGTAGTACTAGTAAGTCACCCCTGCAGCAGGCCTTACAGACCTAAGGTAAGGTGCTTGGTTTTACATGTGAGGGCATACCTGCATGAGCAGATATGCCACTGTGCTGGTCAGTTCCTTTACTGCCAGTGCAAGTGGACAGGGAAGCCATTTTAGAACATAAGCTGGACCCCAGGTACATAATGGCTTCACTGAAAATAGGGATGTTTGTTATCAAACTTCTCGCATTGATAAACCAACACTGATTCAAGTGGTGGATTTAACAATACATGAACCCAGAGGGCACCTTAGAGGTGCCCCCCGAAAACCTACCAGCCTCTGGTGTGCTCGCTTACTGGTTTCTGCTAGCCTGCAACCTGAGGGAAAATGCTACTTACCAGTATGCATCTGTTCTTGGCATGTAGAGCTGCAGATCCACACACTATGCATAGATCGCCATCTGGTGTTGGGCCCGGATGTTTGCACTTTGTTGTTGTATTGGAATAAGTCTTTGGAAGTCACGAGATCGGTAACTCCTCCTTTGGACAATAGTGCGCATGGGCATCGACTCCATCTTCAGATTGTTTTTTCGCCAAGAAGGGAAATGATGGAGTTTTGTGAGAAACAGAAAGAGATGTCCATGTATGTTGTATCTAATTAAGATAATACTGGAACAGATAAAGGTAGCCGGGGAGGTGGGTGGGCGTGTGTGGATCTGCAGCTCTACATGCCAAGAACAGATGCATACTGGTAAGTAGCATTTTCCGTTCGAGGCATATGAGCTGCAGATCACACACTATGCATAGATTGCATAGCAGTACTTCCCTTTAGCGGCGACCACCAGTATCTGTTGCAGTAGTTTGAAATAGTGTTTTGAGTACAGCTTGGCCCACACTAGCTTGTTGTTTTGTCTGCACATCTACACAATAGTGTTTTGTGAATGTGTGCGTTGTAGACCATGTAGCTGCTTTGCAGATGTCATCTAAGGGAATGTTCCCTAAAAATACCATGGAAACCCCTATTTTGCGGGTAGAGTGGGCTTTAGGGGGAATAGATAGTGTACGTTTTGCTTTGTGGTAGCAAATTTGTATACATTTGACAATCCACCTTGCAATCCCAGACTTTGATATAGGATTGCCTTTATGTGGTGTTGAGAAGGATACAAAAAGTTGTTTTGTTTTGCGAAAAGGTTTTGTTCTGTCAATGTAGTAAAGGAGGGCTCTTTTCACGTCGAGTGTATGAAGAGCTCTTTCTGCTACTGTGAGAAAGTGCCCTCTTTCTTGCATGGTATGCCCCCACTTTTTGCTGAATTGCTGATGTGCTTTGACTGAGTGTGCCCTGGGCTCCTGCCAATCAGGTACCCAGGGCCTGTGTTCCTTCCCTTTAACTGCATTAAGCCTAAGCCCAATTGGCATCTCTGGTCACAGGTAAGCCGCTGGTAAATGGTACCCCTGGTACCCAGGGCACTGTGACCAGAGAAGGCCTCCAAGGGCTGCAGCACTTATTGTGCCACCCTTGGAGGCCCTGTACCCTGACACACACACACACACACACTGCCTTTGCAGGCTGCGTGTCTTGGTGCAGAACAAAGTGAAGAGTCGACATGGCACACATCCCTGTGTGCCATGCCCACAAACCACTGCCCTGGCATACCTCAGTCACCCCTCTAGCTGGATGCCCTATGCCAGTGGTGAGGGTACAGGCGCATGAGCCCTGTGCCCCTACAGTACCCAGGGCCATTCCTGGGCACTGTAAGTGCAGTGCTGCCATTGAGAGTATATGGTGCTGGGAGTTTGTCATTACGAACTCCACAGCCCCATAATGGCTACACTGAAGACTGGGAAGTTTGGTATCAAACTTCTCAGCACATTAAACCCACACTGATGCCAGTGTGAGATTTAATGTAAGATGCACGACAGAGGGCAACTTCGAGTTGCCCCCTGAACCTAACCCACAATCCACATCCTGCCTGAGAAGCTGCCTAAGCTGCCACCCAGCAGACATGTTGCTGGACCCCTGTGTAGAGAGCCATCCGCTCTCATGGGCCTGCAACAATGCACGTCCTGGGCGAGGTGCTAGGTCTCCTCCCCCAGGATGGGCAGGGGGAAGCTTCAAAGGCATGCCGCCTTTGTGAGCCTCCCCAGACCACTTGCTGTACTCAGCAACTGGTCCCCACCGGTTCTAGCCCCCACTCTGGCGGGAAGACTGGCGGGAAACCCCAAGTGAGGAAAGGGGGTGTGCCAGCCTCTGCCAACCCCACCCCTCAGGTGGGGGAGGCGAGGTGAAGCACATCTTCGGGCTCTCGCCATCTTGAAGATGGGGAGCCCTGCCCAATCAGGACTAGGCTCCTGCCCCCCTCCCACTGGAGAGTGGCAGGATAGGGGGTGTACCCACCCCAGGGAAGGGACTTATTGGTCCCTACCTGTAACGCCCCTAAATTTACTATTTAGGGGCACTCTGAACCTTCCTTCCTCAGATCCCGATTCCGAAACAACAAGAACAAGAAGAAAGAAGACCTGCCGTGCAGCTGCTAACAAGAGGACGACACCAACTGACTTGGCCCCAGCCCTACAGGCCTGTCGACCCTCGAACCTGCTCCTGCTAAACCCCGGCGTCTCCTGTGGTCAGCAACCTCGAGGACCCGACTGCCTTGCTCATCTACAAACAGGGACTCCCACGAGCAGTGGTTTTGCTCAAACAGCAACAACCCCTGGTGCCAGCCAGGAACCGCGAATCCAGCACACACTGCACCCGCCGAGCTCGGCCTGTGCCTGAGTGAACAAAGACCACGAGGACGTCCCCCCGGCGATTGTGATCAAGAATCCAGCACCCAAGGACCCTCCTCGGCGCTCCTGACGACGCCTGCAGCCTCAACTCCAGGGACCCCCCCAACTGCGACCAGCAGAGGGTAAGATTTCCCGACACCAAAAGACACCCCTGCACCCGGCGCCCTGCGGCCTCCTTTGCCCAACTCCAGGGTGCCTACCTATCCTCCAACTACCCAACTTACCTCTCGAAGTGGTGGTCGCACCTGAAGAATCTCCGTCCCCGAGCTTGCAGCCTTTGTTCAACTTCCAGCTTCTCCATTGAAATACATTGAGCTCCCGACGGCTCAAAAGCACCATGCACCCAGCCGCCCGAGTGCCCCTGGAAGTGCAGCATCTATCCTATTCTACTTCCCCACTTGCCCTGTGTAAGTGACCAGGAGCCCAACTCCCACAGCTGCGTGGCCTGCCTGCTAGCAGCCACCAACCAAAGGCCCCCTGCCCGCCAAAGGCTAACATTGGGCCTACTCTCTCTGCACCCGGCTGCCCCTGTGCCGCTGAGGGTGTAACAACTGTACCTACCTGACCCTGGGAGACCCGAGTCTTACCCCAAAACCTTAACTCGGCCAGTCGAGTACTTACCTGAAAGCCGATAACTCACTTTTTCTCCATAGGGTAACATTGACTGGTTTACACTGAAATTTCTTCTAAGTGTTGAGTTTTGAAACTTTAAAATATTCACAAAAAATCGTCCGATCAACGAAAACGAAATTACTCACCTGTTATCAGGAGAGACCCCAGTGCTGGATCTTGGTGCCCAGCACTGCCCCTGAAAAGCAATTACAACCGTACTTACCGATAACTTGATTTTCCTCCATAGGATAACATTGCATGGTTTTCTCCAGAAATTCTTCTAAGTGTCGATTTTTGAAACAAACAAGTATTCCTTAAAAATCGCCTGTGTAACAAAAACGATTTCTTCCAACTGTTTACAGGTTTACAGATCCAGCCCGGAGTAAGAAAATCATACGCAAAGTAATTGATATTGCATTTACTTAAAATTCCCCATTGAGCTCAATGTTATAATTGTGTTTGAATTGTGTTGCCTATTGCAACAACTGTAGCTATTGCATTTAAAAGTCTATTGTGTATTGAAAGTATATAACTAAAGCATCTCATTCTGGGAAAGTATTTTTATACCTACTTGTGGTTCTAAAATAAAACAACAATATATTTTTATATACAAAACAATTGGCCTAGAGTTCAGTTCTTGAGTGTGTGAGACCATTTGCTGACTGAGTGTGTACAACAAATGCTTTACACTGTCCTCTGATACTGCCTTACTGCTCGACCAAGCTACCACTTTAGAGAGTAAGGTTATATCTAACTTTAACCTCTGCCAAACCTCTGGGGACTGTGGACCCTGTACACACTGAACCTTACTTTGGTGCAGTATATACAGAGCCACTTTCTTACAGCTACTGTTTGTGGTTGCGAGAAGAATACTGGCAACTCCACAGATTGGTTGAGATGGAAGGGAGAATTAACTTTAGGAAGGAATTTGGGATTTGTCCTGAGAACCACTTTGTTATGATGGAGTTGTAAAAATGGTTCTTGAATAGTTAGTGCCTGCAACTCACTGACTCTTCTGAGAGATGTGATGGCAACAAGGAAAGCAACTTTCCAAGTAAGAAATTGGAGCTCACATTTATGTAGAGGTTCGAATGGAGGGCCCATTAATCTAGTGAGGACGATGTTTAGATTCCACACTGGAGAGGGTGGTACCCTGGGAGGAATTATTCTTTTGAGGCCTTCCATAAATGCTTTAATGGCTGGTACCCTGAACAATGACAAATGTTGTCTATTTTGTAGGTAAGTTGCTATGGAAGCGAGATGCAATCTAATGGATGTGTATGCTAGATTACATCTTTGAAGATGCAGCAGGTAACATATGATGTGTTGAATGGACGCATCTAGAGGATTGATTGTGTTATTGGTACAGTATATAACAAATCTTTTCCACTTGGCTGCATAGCAGGCTCTAGTGGTGGGGCGCCTAGCCTCTTTGATAACGTTCATACAATCAGGTGGAAGATTGAGGTAACCAAATTCTAGGACTTCAGGAGCCAGATCGCTAGTTTGAGCTGTGCTGGATCTGGATGTCTGATCTCTCCACGGTTCTGTGTTAAGAGATGTGGGGAGAGGCGTAGTTTTTGGTGCGGGGCTACGGATAGTTCCAGCAATGTTGTGTACCATGGTTGTCTGGCCCATGTTGGAGCAACTAGAATCAGTGTTAGTGACTGCTGTTGCAGCTTGCGCACCACTAATGGAATGAGTGGGAGAGGCGGAAAAGCGTACGCAAATCTGCCTGACCAATTCATCCATATTGCATTGCCTTTGGACAATGGGTGTGGATATCTGGCGGCGAAGCTTGGGCATTTTGTGTTGTAATGTGTGGCGAAGAGATCTATCTGTGGATGCCCCCACATTTGGAAAAACGGTTGAAGAACCTGTGGGTGAAGTTCCCACTCGTGAATCTGTTGTGTTTGACGACTTAACAGATCTGCCATCTGATTCTGAATTCCTGGAAGGTGTTGGGCTAACAGGAATATGTTTTGAGGAATAGCCCACCTCCATATGGTCTGAGCTAGTTGAGAGAGCTGCAGAGAGTGCGTCCCCCCTGTTTTTGTAAATAATACATTGCTGTGATATTGTCCGTCCGGACTAACACAGCTTTGCCTGATATGTGTTTCTGGAATGATTTTAGTGCCAGAAAGATTGCTAGTAACTCCAAATGATTGATGTGGAGTAGTTTTTGTTGAGGTGTCCATGCGCCCTGTATGGTGTGATGTAGTAGATGAGCTCCCCATCCGGTGAGTGATGCGTCTGCGGTTAATACAATATGTGGAACTGGCTCTAGAAACGGTCGCCCTTTGGAAAGGTTTTGGGTGTTCCACCACTGCAGAGAGCGATGTGTGCGGCGGTCCACCAACACCAGATCTGTTAGCTGACCTAGAGTTTGGTTCCACTGACGTGCTAAGCATTCTTGCAAGGGGCGCATCTGGAGTCTTGCATGCGGGACTATGAATATGCAAGAGGCCATCATCCCTATTAGTTGCATAAACACCCGAGCTGGAAGGGAGTGCTGCGGCTGGAATTTTGTTATAAGGGCTTGCATGCTTGCTATCCTGGCTGGATTGGGGTATGCAAGGCCTCTTAAGGGGTCTATTGTGGCACCTAGATATTGCTGGATGTGGGAGGGTTGGAGGTGAGACTTTGTGAGGTTTATTGTGAACCCCAAGTCGTGAAGTAGTTGGATTGTGGTGTGTGTGTGTGTGATTTACACACTGGGTATGCAACTTGGCTTTTATGAGCCAGTCGTCCAAGTATGGGAAGACGTGAATTTGTTGTCTTCTTAAGTGGGCTGCTACGACTGCCAGACATTTTGTGAAGACCCTGGGTGCTGTGGTGACTCCGAATGGGAGCACCTTGAACTGATAATGTTGACCGTCCACTACAAATCGAAGATATTTTTTGTGAGCCGGGTGAATGGGAATGTGGAAGTAGGCGTCCTTGAGATCTAAGTTGGCAAGGAAATCGCCTTGTTTGAGTAGAGGAAGGAGTTGTTGAAGAGTGACCATATGAAAATGGTCCGACTGTGTGTAGAGGTTTAATGGTCCGAGGTCGAGGATGGGCGTCAGGGTTTCGTCCTTCTTTGGAATGAGAAAATACAGTGAGTAGACCCCTGTGTTTTGCTGATGCAGGGGAACTGGTTCTATTGCATGTTTTTGTAGGAGGGAAAGTACCTCTTGTTTGAGAAGCGTTAAATGGTCTGCTGACATTGGACGCTGTTTGGGTGGTATGTTTGGAGGAGTTGTAGTGAGTTCCAGGCAATAACCGGATTGGATGATTTGTCTCACCCACCTGTCCGTGGTAATGGTGTTCCAGACAGGTAGGAACTGTAGTAATCTTCCCCCGACCGGAGTGGAATGGTCTGGGGGGAGCGGAGGGAAGTCATTGTTTGGAGGTGGAGGCAGTAGGGGTATTGACGGTTTTGCCAACCCAGCAAATCCTGGAAATAGACCCAAATACAGGTCGCCTTGTGGTTAGTCCTTCCACCCATACAAGTACATGTACCCATTAAAGTTGCATGCTGCATGGCTACAGGTAAAAATAACATTCCTTCTGCAGTATATTACCTTCATACATAAATCGAGCATCAAATTCACAGCCTTATTCTTCCTCTTAAATTCAAGGAGGGTATGGTATAGTACCAGCAAAGAAAATATTACTTACTCTGTAACACCAGCAATGTTATATGACTTGCCCTGTGTAGGAAAGTACTTCTTTTGACATGGTCACCCTTACTTTTTGCCTGGTACATGATGTGATTTCGACTGGAAGTGCACTGGGTTCCTGATAACCAGATCTTTCCCAAAACTGTACAATTGTTCCCCCCAATTGGCAATGACTCTAAGTCCCTAGTAAATGGTACCCCTGGGAGCTAGGGACTGAGTTACTAAAGAGCCCCCCCACCCCCTCAAGACCTGCAGCACGAATTGTGCCACCCTAAGGGACCCATCACCAAACTCATGCAGAGCTGCTATCGCAAGCTGCAAAACACAACCTGACACTCATCCCTGTGTGCCAGGCCCCCTAACACTGCATGTAGTACTAGTAAGTCACCCCTGCAGCAGGCCTTACAGACCTACGGTAAGGTGCTTGGTTTTACATGTGAGGGCATACCTGCATGAGCAGATATGCCACTGTGCTGGTCAGTTCCTTTACTGCCAGTGCAAGTGGACAGGGAAGCCATTTTAGAACATAAGCTGGACCCCAGGTACATAATGGCTTCACTGAAAATAGGGATGTTTGTTATCAAACTTCTCGCATTGATAAACCAACACTGATTCAAGTGGTGGATTTAACAATACATGAACCCAGAGGGCACCTTAGAGGTGCCCCCCGAAAACCTACCAGCCTCTGGTGTGCTCGCTTACTGGTTTCTGCTAGCCTGCAACCTGAGGGAAAATGCTACTTACCAGTATGCATCTGTTCTTGGCATGTAGAGCTGCAGATCCACACACTATGCATAGATCGCCATCTGGTGTTGGGCCCGGATGTTTGCACTTTGTTGTTGTATTGGAATAAGTCTTTGGAAGTCACGAGATCGGTAACTCCTCCTTTGGACAATAGTGCGCATGGGCATCGACTCCATCTTCAGATTGTTTTTCGCCAAGAAGGGAAATGATGGAGTTTTGTGAGAAACAGAAAGAGATGTCCATGTATGTTGTATCTAATTAAGATAATACTGGAACAGATAAAGGTAGCCGGGAGGTGGGTGGGCGTGTGTGGATCTGCAGCTCTACATGCCAAGAACAGATGCATACTGGTAAGTAGCATTTTCCGTTCGAGGCATATGAGCTGCAGATCACACACTATGCATAGATTGCATAGCAGTACTTCCCTTTAGCGGCGACCACCAGTATCTGTTGCAGTAGTTTGAAATAGTGTTTTGAGTACAGCTTGGCCCACACTAGCTTGTTGTTTTGTCTGCACATCTACACAATAGTGTTTTGTGAATGTGTGCGTTGTAGACCATGTAGCTGCTTTGCAGATGTCATCTAAGGGAATGTTCCCTAAAAATACCATGGAAACCCCTATTTTGCGGGTAGAGTGGGCTTTAGGGGGAATAGATAGTGTACGTTTTGCTTTGTGGTAGCAAATTTGTATACATTTGACAATCCACCTTGCAATCCCAGACTTTGATATAGGATTGCCTTTATGTGGTGGTGAGAAGGATACAAAAAGTTGTTTTGCGAAAAGGTTTTGTTCTGTCAATGTAGTAAAGGAGGGCTCTTTTCACGTCGAGTGTATGAAGAGCTCTTTCTGCTACTGTGAGAAAGTGCCCTCTTTCTTGCATGGTATGCCCCCACTTTTTGCTGAATTGCTGATGTGCTTTGACTGAGTGTGCCCTGGGCTCCTGCCAATCAGGTACCCAGGGCCTGTGTTCCTTCCCTTTAACTGCATTAAGCCTAAGCCCAATTGGCATCTCTGGCCACAGGTAAGCCCCTGGTAAATGGTACCCCTGGTACCCAGGGCACTGTGACCAGAGAAGGCCTCCAAGGGCTGCAGCACTTATTGTGCCACCCTTGGAGGCCCTGTACCCTGACACACACACAAACACTGCCTTTGCAGGCTGCGTGTCTTGGTGCAGAACAAAGTGAAGAGTCGACATGGCACACATCCCTGTGTGCCATGCCCACAAACCACTGCCCTGGCATACCTCAGTCACCCCTCTAGCTGGATGCCCTATGCCAGTGGTGAGGGTACAGGCGCATGAGCCCTGTGCCCCTACAGTACCCAGGGCCATTCCTGGGCACTGTAAGTGCAGTGCTGCCATTGAGAGTATATGGTGCTGGGAGTGTGTCATTACGAACTCCACAGCCCCATAATGGCTACACTGAAGACTGGGAAGTTTGGTATCAAACTTCTCAGCACATTAAACCCACACTGATGCCAGTGTGAGATTTAATGTAAGATGCACGACAGAGGGCAACTTCGAGTTGCCCCCTGAACCTAACCCACAATCCACATCCTGCCTGAGAAGCTGCCACCCAGCAGACATGTTGCTGGACCCCTGTGTAGAGAGCCATCCGCTCTCATGGGCCTGCAACAATGCACGTCCTGGGCGAGGTGCTAGGTCTCCTCCCCCAGGATGGGCAGGGGGAAGCTTCAAAGGCATGCCGCCTTGTGAGCCTCCCCAGACCACTTGCTGTACTCAGCAACTGGTCCCCACCGGTTCTAGCCCCCACTCTGGCGGGAAGACTGGCGGGAAACCCCAAGTGAGGAAAGGGGTGTGCCAGCCTCTGCCAACCCCACCCCTCAGGTGGGGGAGGCGAGGTGAAGCACATCTCCGGGCTCTCGCCATCTTGAAGATGGGGAGCCCTGCCCAATCAGGACTAGGCTCCTGCCCCCCTCCCACTGGAGAGTGGCAGGATAGGGGGTGTACCCACCCCAGGGAAGGGTCCCATTGGTCCCTGCCCTTTACCTACCTGTAACGCCCCTAAATTTACTATTTAGGGGCACTCTGAACCTTCCTTCCTCAGATCCCGATTCTGAAACAACAAGAACAAGAAGAAAGAAGACCTGCCGTGCAGCTGCTAACAAGAGGACGACAAACTGACTTGGCCCCAGCCCTACAGGCCTGTCGACCCTCGAACCTGCTCGTGCTAAACCCCGGCGTCTCCTGTGGTCAGCAACCTCGAAAACCCCGGAGGACCCGACTGCCTTGCTCATCTACAAACAGGGACTCCCACGAGCAGTGGTTTTGCTCAAACAGCAACAACCCCTGGTGCCAGCCAGGAACCGCGAATCCAGCACACACTGCACCCGCCGAGCCCGGCCTGTGCCTGAGTGAACAAAGACCACGAGGACGTCCCCCCGGCGATTGTGATCAAGAATCCAGCACCCAAGGACCCTCCTCGGCGCTCCGGACGACGCCTGCAGCCTCAACTCCAGGGACCCCCCCCCCCCCAACTGCGACCAGCAGAGGGTAAGATTTCCCGACACCAAAAGACACCCCTGCACCCGGCGCCCTGCGGCCTCCTTTGCCCAACTCCGGGGTGCCTACCTATCCTCCAACTACCCAACTTACCTCTCGAAGTGGTGGTCGCACCTGAAGAATCTCCGTCCCCGAGCTTGCAGCCTTTGTTCAACTTCCAGCTTCTCCATTGAAATACATTGAGCGCCCGACGGCTCAAAAGCACCATGCACCCAGCCGCCCGAGTGCCCCTGGAAGTGCAGCATCTATCCTATTCTACTTCCCCACTTGCCCTGTGTAAGTGACCAGGAGCCCAACTCCCACAGCCGCGTGGCCTGCCTGCTAGCAGCCACCAACCAAAGGCCCCCTGCCCGCCAAAGGCTAACATTGGGCCTACTCTCTCTGCACCCGGCTGCCCCTGTGCCGCTGAGGGTGTAACAACTGTACCTACCTGACCCATGGAGACCCCTGAGTCTTACCCCAGAACCTTAACTCGGCCAGTCGAGTACTTACCTGAAAGCCGATAACTCACTTTTTCTCCATAGGGTAACATTGACTGGTTTACACTGAAATTTCTTCTAAGTGTTGAGTTTTGAAACTTTAAAATATTCACTAAAAATCGTCCGATCAACGAAAACGAAATTACTCACCTGTTATCAGGAGAGACCCCAGTGCTGGATCTTGGTGCCCAGCACTGCTCCTGAAAAGCAATTACAACCGTACTTACCGATAACTTGATTTTCCTCCATAGGATAACATTGCATGGTTTTCTCCAGAAATTCTTCTAAGTGTCGATTTTTGAAACAAACAAGTATTCCTTAAAAATCGCCTGTGTAACAAAAACGATTTCTTCCAACTGTTTACAGGTTTACAGATCCAGCCCGGAGTAAGAAAATCATACGCAAAGTAATTGATATTGCATTTACTTAAAATTCCCCATTGAGCTCAATGTTATAATTGTGTTTGAATTGTGTTGCCTATTGCATCAACTGTAGCTATTGCATTTAAAAGTCTATTGTGTATTGAAAGTATATAACTAAAGCATCTCATTCTGGGAAAGTATTTTTATACCTACTTGTGGTTCTAAAATAAAACAACAATATATTTTTATATACAAAACAATTGGCCTAGAGTTCAGTTCTTGAGTGTGTGAGACCATTTGCTGACTGAGTGTGTACAACAAATGCTTTACACTGTCCTCTGATACTGCCTTACTGCTCGACCAAGCTACCACTTTAGAGAGTAAGGTTATATCTAACTTTAACCTCTGCCAAACCTCTGGGGACTGTGGACCCTGTACACACTGAACCTTACTTTGGTGCAGTATATACAGAGCCACTTTCTTACAGCTACTGTTTGTGGTTGCGAGAAGAATACTGGCAACTCCACAGATTGGTTGAGATGGAAGGGAGAATTAACTTTAGGAAGGAATTTGGGATTTGTCCTGAGAACCACTTTGTTATGATGGAGTTGTAAAAATGGTTCTTGAATAGTTAGTGCCTGCAACTCACTGACTCTTGTGAGAGATGTGATGGCAACAAGGAAAGCAACTTTCCAAGTAAGAAATTGGAGCTCACATTTATGTAGAGGTTCGAATGGAGGGCCCATTAATCTAGTGAGGACGATGTTTAGATTCCACACTGGAGAGGGTGGTACCCTGGGAGGAATTATTCTTTTGAGGCCTTCCATAAATGCTTTAATGGCTGGTACCCTGAACAATGACAAATGTTGTCTATTTTGTAGGTAAGCTGCTATGGAAGCAAGATGCAATCTAATGGATGTGTATGCTAGATTACATCTTTGAAGATGCAGCAGGTAACATATGATGTGTTGAATGGACGCATCTAGAGGATTGATTGTGTTATTGGTACAGTATATAACAAATCTTTTCCACTTGGCTGCATAGCAGGCTCTAGTGGTGGGGCGCCTAGCCTCTTTGATAACGTTCATACAATCAGGTGGAAGATTGAGGTAACCAAATTCTAGGACTTCAGGAGCCAGATCGCTAGTTTGAGCTGTGCTGGATCTGGATGTCTGATCTCTCCACGGTTCTGTGTTAAGAGATGTGGGGAGAGGCGTAGTTTTTGGTGCGGGACTACGGATAGTTCCAGCAATGTTGTGTACCATGGTTGTCTGGCCCATGTTGGAGCAACTAGAATCAGTGTTAGTGACTGCTGTTGCAGCTTGCGCACCACTAATGGAATGAGTGGGAGAGGCGGAAAAGCGTACGCAAATCTGCCTGACCAATTCATCCATATTGCATTGCCTTTGGACAATGGGTGTAGATATCTGGCGGCGAAGCTTGGGCATTTTGTGTTGTAATGTGTGGCGAAGAGATCTATCTGTGGATGCCACCACATTTGGAAAAACGGTTGAAGAACCTGTGGGTGAAGTTCCCACTCGTGAATCTGTTGTGTTTGACGACTTAACAGATCTGCCATCTGATTCTGAATTCCTGGAAGGTGTTGGGCTAACAGGAATATGTTTTGAGGAATAGCCCACCTCCATATGGTCTGAGCTAGTTGAGAGAGCTGCAGAGAGTGCGTCCCCCTGTTTTTGTAAATAATACATTGCTGTGATATTGTCCGTCCGGACTAACACAGCTTTGCCTGATATGTGTTTCTGGAATGATTTTAGTGCCAGAAAGATTGCTAGTAACTCCAAATGATTGATGTGGAGTAGTTTTTGTTGAGGTGTCCATGCGCCCTGTATGGTGTGATGTAGTAGATGAGCTCCCCATCCGGTGAGTGATGCGTCTGCGGTTAATACAATATGTGGAACTGGCTCTAGAAACGGTCGCCCTTTGGAAAGGTTTTGGGTGTTCCACCACTGCAGAGAGCGATGTGTGCGGCGGTCCACCAACACCAGATCTGTTAGCTGACCTAGAGTTTGGTTCCACTGACGTGCTAAGCATTCTTGCAAGGGGCGCATCTGGAGTCGTGCATGCGGGACTATGAATATGCAAGAGGCCATCATCCCTATTAGTTGCATAAACACCCGAGCTGGAAGGGAATGCTGCGGCTGGAATTTTGTTATAAGGGCTTGCATGCTTGCTATCCTGGCTGGATTGGGGTATGCAAGGCCTCTTAAGGGGTCTATTGTGGCACCTAGATATTGCTGGATGTGGGAGGGTTGGAGGTGAGACTTTGTGAGGTTTATTGTGAACCCCAAGTCGTGAAGTAGTTGGATTGTGGTGTGTGTGTGTGTGTGATTTACACACTGGGTATGCAACTTGGCTTTTATGAGCCAGTCGTCCAAGTATGGGAAGACGTGAATTTGTTGTCTTCTTAAGTGGGCTGCTACGACTGCCAGACATTTTGTGAAGACCCTGGGTGCTGTGGTGACTCCGAATGGGAGCACCTTGAACTGATAATGTTGACCGTCCACTACAAATCGAAGATATTTTTTGTGAGCCGGGTGAATGGGAATGTGGAAGTAGGCGTCCTTGAGATCTAAGTTGGCAAGGAAATCGCCTTGTTTGAGTAGAGGAAGGAGTTGTTGAAGAGTGACCATATGAAAATGGTCCGACTGTGTGTAGAGGTTTAATGGTCCGAGGTCGAGGATGGGCGTCAGGGTTCCGTCCTTCTTTGGAATGAGAAAATACAGTGAGTAGACCCCTGTGTTTTGCTGATGCAGGGGAACTGGTTCTATTGCATGTTTTTGTAGGAGGGAAAGTACCTCTTGTTTGAGAAGCGTTAAATGGTCTGCTGACATTGGACGCTGTTTGGGTGATATGTTTGGAGGAGTTGAAGTGAGTTCCAGGCAATAACCGGATTGGATGATTTGTCTCACCCACCTGTCCGTGGTAATGGTGTTCCAGACAGGTAGGAACTGTAGTAATCTTCCCCCGACCGGAGTGGAATGGTCTGGGGGGAGCGGAGGGAAGTCATTGTTTGGAGGTGGAGGCAGTACGGGTATTGACGGTTTTGCCTCTACCTTTGTTATTATCACCCCTGTAGCCTCCTCTGTAATAACCTCTGGTAGAGGAGGTCTGGGTGGGACTTTTATAGGACGTGGAGGAATTGTCCGTGGCAAAGCCTCTAGAGGCGCCCCTATAAGAGGAGCGACGAAAGGAACTTCTGGGAGTTTGAAATTGTAATGCTCCCATTGATTTGGCTGTGTCGGTGTCTTTTTTCATCTTTTGTATAGATGAATCCACAGTAGGGCCAAATAAATGTTCTTGGTCAAACGGCTGATTTAGTATAGCAGTTTGAACCCTGAAATACGGAGCCATGCATGTCTACGCAAAAGGACACTGGTGTTAATGGCTCGTGAGGCTGTGTCTGCGGCATCCAGAGCACAGCGAATGGAGGAGTTTGTTATAGTTTTGCCTTCCTGTTTAAAATCATTGGCTCTTGCTTTGCATTGATCTGGAAGGTGTTGTAGTAGGGTCTCTAGTTCATCATAATGTGCCCTATCGTACCTAGCCAGCAACGCCGGTGTGTTGGCAATTCGCCAAATGTTAGCTGCCTGGGACGCCGTTCTTTTACCTGATGCGTCCAAGAGTTTTGACTCCTTATCAGGAGGTGGAGCATCGCCTGAGGTTTGGGAGTTAGCCCTTTTCCTGGTGTTAGAAACCACTAGGGAATCTAAGGGAAGTTGCCCTTTAATGTAAACAGGGTCAGCTGGGGCGGGCTTATATTTCTTTTCTACCCTGGGGTTAATGACTCTAGCCCCGACAGGATCTTTGAAGACTTCAGGAGCGTGTTTGATTACCCCTTTTAGCATTGGGAGAATAGAAGTGAACCTTTGAGCTGGTGCGAAAGTGTCCATAAGAAAGTCTTCCTCTATAGGGTCTGTATGTAGATCTACACCATGGTATTCTGCGGCTCTGTGTATGAGCTGAGTGAACCCTATAGTGTCCTCTGGCGGGGATGGTCAAGATGGGTAGACATCATCCTGTGGTGTGTCAGGAACATCTGGTGTGTCATAATCGTTCCATGGGTCAGTTGGGATATTAGGAGGGCTAGGTTCTCCTAAGGGTTGATCATCACCCTCGTACTCAGAAGGGTCCTCATCATCTTGAGGTGGAGGAGATTGTGAGGGTATTGGAGATGGAAGAGGAGAGATGTGGTGTGGAGGAGGGGGTGGAGAAGGGATCCTGAGAGGAGAAGTGGCAATGTCTCTTTTCTTGAGAGGGAGTGGAGCTGGTGCAGGTTTGTCCAATTTCCTCTTCCTGGAAGGACTAACCACAAGGCGACCTGTATTTGGGTCTATTTCCAGGATTTGCTGGGTTGGATCGGGTTGGAAAAGCTCCTCCTGTGAAGTATGGTGTTTCGGCGCCGATTTTTTCGGGTCCGAATGTTTGTGTGGCACCGATTTTGGAGTTGTTTTGTACTCCCTAGGTTTGGAAACGGGAGTTTGTCGGTTCCGTTGGGGTCTTTGGAGCCGGTACCGGTGACTTTGTCGGCTCCGAAGGTTGCGTTCCAGCGCTTCTAGGAACTGGTTGTTTGCTCGATTCCGATGGCTTTTTCGGAGTCTAAGGCGCAGTGCCGGTGGGTTTCGGTGCCGAATGCGCCAATGTGGAATTTGGCTTTGGCGCGGGCGTAGACAGTGGCTTGTCTTTTGGTCTCGGTGCCGGGGATGGGGTTTCGGCACCGAGGGTAGGCTGGCTCGAGCCCGAGCGGCCTGAAGGCTTATTTGTCGACTTCATGGCCGAGCCGGAAGGCGGGGCGTGAGAAGTTTTGTCCCGGTGTGCACCTAGGCCCGAAGGTGAAGGTGTTACCGAAGCCTTTGCCGGAATGGATGGTGGGGAGGGGTCGACGTAAGTACTTACAACCCGTTGCCCAGGAGTGATGTCTTCGACGTCGGAATCATCGGCTTCGGAGGCGCGGATGAGGCCCTCTTCGAGGTGTTCCTGTTCCGGTACATCGACGCCTTCCTGGAAGATATCGTTGTAGGAAAGTGGCTCTGTATATACTGTACCCAAGTAAGGTTCAGGGTGTACAGAGTCCACAGTCCCCCAGAGGGTTGACAGAGGCTAAAGTTAGATATAACCTTACTCTCCAAAGTGGTAGCTTGGTCGAGCAGTAAGGCAGTATCAGAGGACAGTGTAAAGCATTTGTTGTACACACTCAGTCAGCAAATGAAGCCACACACTCAAGAACTGAACTCTAGGCCAATGGTTTGTATATAAAAAAATATATGCTTGTTTTATTTTAGAACCAACAATAGGGTCAAAATATACTTTCTCAGTATGAGATGCTTTGGTTATTCACCTTACAGATAGGCAATAGACTTTTTAGATAGTGGTAATCACAGTTGGTGCAAGAGGCAACACAGGGTCAAATTCAATGCAACATTGAGCTCAATGGAAAATTATGCTTAATTACAATTGATTACTTTGCAGAGCACTTTTCTAACCACAGGACTGGATCCTGGATTCAGTCCTGGGACACTTCCTGTAAACAGGTAAGAAAAAGCGTTTTGGTTATTGTAGTGATTTTTGAAGAATATTACTATATTTCAAAAGCTGACACTTAGAAACTTTTCTGGATAAAATTACCAATGTTATCCTATGAAAGGAAATACAGTGTGCAAGCAAAGTATGTTTACGTTACTTTTGTAATCCAGTGCTGGACTCCTAGGTTCAGCACTGGGACATTTACTTAAAACAGGTAAGTAATTACGTTTTTGTAGTTTGTTCGATTTTTAAAGAATATTTGTAAAATACAGAAATCGACACTTAGAAGAAATTTCACAGAAAACCAGTCAATGGATCCCTATGAAGGAAAAGTGAGTTAACGGTAAGTAACGTTGCGATTACTTTTTAGGGCCAGTGTTGGGCACTCGGGTCCAGCACTGAGGCCCCTCCTAATACTAGGTGAGTATTTTCGTTTTCGTGACTCGGTTGATTTTTGGTGAATATTCTAAAGTTTCAGAACTCCACACTTAGAAGAAATTTCGCAGAAAATCAGTCAATGGAACCCTATGGAAGAAAAGTGAGTTATCGGATTTCGGGTAAGTACTTGACTGGCAGGGTTAAGGTTCTGGGTAAGACTCAGGGGTCCCCCAGGATCAGGTAAGTACAGTTTTTACACCCTCAGCGGCACAGGGGCGGCCGGGTGCAGAGTGAGAAGGCCCAATGTTATCCTATGGCAGGCGGGGGCCCCGGGTTGGTGGCTGCTGGCAAGCAGGCCACGCGACTGTGGGAGCTGGGCTCCTGGTCACTTGCTCAGGGCAAGTAGGGAAGTAGGTTAGGATAGAGGTTGCACTTCCAGGGGCACTCGGGCGGCTGGGTGCAGGGTGCTTTTGAGCCGTCGGGCGCTCAATGTTAAACAATAGAGGTCGTGAAAGGTGAAGAAAGGCTGCAGGCTCGGGGACGGTGATTCTTCAGGGACGACCAACACTTCAGGAGGTAAGTTGGGGTCTTGGAGGATAGGTAGACACCCAGGAGTTGGGCACAGGGGGCCGTGGGGCGCCGGGTGCAGGGGTGTCTTTTGAGGTCGGGAAATCTTACCCCCTGCTGGTCGCGGTTGGAGGGGTCCCTTGTCCTGAGGCTGCAGGCGTCGTCTGGGTCGTCGAGGAGGGTCCTTGGCCACTGGATTCCAGGTCAGAATCGCCGGGGGTCGTCCTCGAGGTCTTTGGTCACTCAGGCACAGGCTGGACTCGGCGGGTGCAGAGTGTGCAGGTTTCGCGGCTCCGTGCCAGGGCCGGGTCTTTGGTAGGTTTTCTTTTGAGCAGTACCACTGCTCGTGGGAGTCCCTGGGTCGAAGGCTGTAGCACAGAAGTCAGGTCCTCCGGGGTTTGTGAGGTTGCTGAGGCCGGGATTCCGCAGGAGCAGGTTCAGAGGTCGACAGGCCGGTAGGGCTGGGGCCAAGTCAGTTGTTGTCGCCTCCTTTTTAGCAGCTGCACGGCTGGTCTTCTTGCTTCGTCTTCTCTTCTTGTTTTCGGATTTGGGAACTGCGGAAGGAAGGTTCAGGGAGCCCCTAAATACTAAATTTAGGGGTGGTTACAGGTAGGTAAGGGCAGGGACCAATGAGTCCCTTCCCTGGGGTGGGTACACCCCTATTCTGTTCCTCTCCAGTGGGAGGGGGACAGGAGCCTGTCCCTGGTTGGCCAGGTCCCCCCATCCTCAAGATGGCGGGGACTCGAGTTTGTGCTTCACCTCGCCTCCCCCACCTTAGGGGTGGAGTTGGCAGAGGTGGGCACAACCCATTTCCTGCTTCTGGTTTTCCCGCCGGTTCTCCCGCCAGGAGTGGGGGTAGAACCAGTGGGGACCAGTTTGCTGGAAGCAGCAAATGGTCTGGGGAAACTCCAAAGGCGGCAGGCCTTTGAAGCTCCCCCTGCCCATCCTGGGGGAGGAGGCTTTGGCACCTCGTCCCGGGATGTGCATTGTTTCAGGCCCCTGAGAGCAGAGGCTCTCGACCCAGGGGTCCAGAAACATGTCTGGTGGTGGCAGCCTGGGCAGCCACTCAGTCCGGACACTGGAGGTCGGGTTGGTTTCAGGGGGCATCTCTAAGATGCCCTCTGAGTGCGTTTACATTAAATCCCACACTGGCATCAGTGGGGGTTTAATGTGCTGAGAAGTTTGATACCAAACTTCTTAGTCTTCAGTGGGGCCATTATGGTGCTGTGGAGTTCGTAATGACAGACTCCCAGCACCATATACTCTTAATGGCAGCACTGCACTTACAATGCCCAAGAATGGACTTGGGCACTGTAGGGGCACAGGGCTCATGCCTCTATGCCCTCACCACTGGCATAGTGCACCCAGCTAGAGGGGTGGCTGACCTAGGCCAGGGCAGTGGCTTGTAGGCATGGCACACAGGGATGTGAGCCATGTCGACTCTTCACTTTTGTTCTGCACCAAGACACGCAGCCTGCAAAGGCAGTGTGTGTGTGTAAAGGTGCAGGGTCCCTAAGGGTGGCACAACAAGTGCTGCAGCCCTTAGGGGCCTTCCCTGGTCACAGTGCCCTGGGTACCCATGGTACCATTTACCAGGGGCTGACCTGTGGCCAGGGATGTCAATTGGGTGTAGGTATCAATGCAATTTTAGGGAAGGAACACAGGCCCTGGGTACCTGGTTGGCAGGAGCCCAGGGCACACTCAGTCAAAGTACATCAGCCATTCAGCAAAAAGTGGGGGCATACCATGTAAGAAAGATGGCACTTTCTCACACAACTCCCCCCAAACGAAAGATGATGAGACTAACCTTGCCCTATGGAGTCTTCATTGTCTAAGTGGAAGAACCTGGAAAGGCCATCTGCATTGGCATGGGCAGTGCCAGGTCTGTGTTCCACTTCAAAGTCCATTCCCTGTAGGGAGATGGACCACCTCAACAGTTTTGGGTTTTCTCCTTTCATTTGCATTAGCCACCTGAGAGGTCTGTGGTCAGTTTGAACTAGGAAGTGAGTTCCAAACAGGTAGGGCCTCAGCTTCTTCAGGGACCAGACCACAGCAAAGGCCTCCCTCTCAATGGCACTCCAACGCTGCTCCCTGGGGAGAAGCCTTCTGCTTATAAAAGCAACAGGTTGGTCTTGGCCTTCATCATTGGTCTGGGATAGGACCGCTCCTATCCCTAGCTCAGAGGCATCAGTCTGCACAATGAACTGCTTGGCATAATCTGGTGCTTTTAGAATTGGTGCTGAGCACATTGCTTCTTTCAGAGTGTCAAAAGCCTTTTGGCAACAAACTGTCCAGTTTACTTTCTTTGGCATCTTCTTGGAGGTGAGTTCTGTGAGGGGAGTCACAATGGACCCATATCCCTTCACAAACCTCCTGTAGTACCCAGTCAAGCCAAGGAATGCCCTGACTTGGGTCTGAGTTGTTGGAGCTACCCAGTCCAGGATAGCCTGGATCTTGGGCTGTAAGGGTTGTACCTGGCCTCCACCAACCAGGTGGCCCAAGTACACCACAGTGCCCTGCCCTATCTGGCATTTGGATGCCTTGATAGTTAGGCCTGCAGTTTGCAGGGCCTTTAAAACCTTCCCAAGGTGGACCAGGTGATCCTGCCAGGTGGAACTGAAGACAGCAATATCATCAAGATAAGCTGCACTAAAGGACTCCAACCCAGCAAGGACTTGATTCACCAACCTCTGGAAGGTGGCAGGGGCATTCTTTAAACCAAAGGGCATAACAGTGAACTGAAAATGCCCATCAGGTGTGGAGAATGCTGTTTTCTGTTTGGCTCCTGGGGCCATGCCAATCTGCCAGTACCCTGCAGTTAAGTCAAAGGTACTCAGGTATTTGGCTGCACCCAATCTGTCTATCAGTTCATCAGCTCTTGGGATAGGGTGTGCATCTGTCTTGGTGACAGAGTTGAGACCCCTATAGTCCACACAAAACCTCATCTCTCTCTTTTCACCCTTTTGATGAGGTTTGGGGACCAGAACCACTGGGCTAGCCCAGGGGCTCTCAGAGGGCTCAATAACCCCTAGCTCCAGCATCTTGCTGACTTCAGCTCTGATGCTTTCCTTAACTTGGTCTGACTGACGATAGATCTTGTTTTTGACAGGTGCACTGTCACCAGTGTCCACATCATGGGTACACCAGTTTGTCAGACCAGGGGTCAAGGAAAAGAGCCCAGCATACTGCTGCAAGACTTGCTTGCAGTCAGTCTGCTGTTGGGCAGTGAGGGTGTCTGAAAAGACAACTCCATCTACTGACCCATCTTTTGGGCTGTGGGAGAGGAGATCAGGGAGAGGTTCACTCTCAGCTTCCTGTTCCTCATCTGTCACCATCAGCATGGTGATGTCAGCCCTGTCATTGTAGAGTTTTAGGCGGTTCACATGGATAACCCTTTTGGGTGTCCTGCTGGTGCCCAGGTCAACCAGGTAGGTGACCTCACTCTTTTTCTCTAGGATAGGGTAAGGGCCACTCCATCTGTCCTGGAGGGCCCTTGGTGCCACTGGCTCCAAAACCCATACCTGTTGCCCAGGTTGGAATTCAACCAGTGCAGCTTTTTGGTCATACCAGTGCTTCTGAAGCTCCTGGCTGGCCTCAAGGTTCTTGGATGCCTTTTCCATGTACTCAGCCATTCTGGACCTTAGGCCAAGCACATAGTCCACTATATCTTGTTTGGGTTCTTGGAGAGGTCTCTCCCAGCCCTCCTTTACAAGACAGAGTGGTCCCCTCACAGGATGGCCAAACAGAAGTTCAAAGGGTGAGAAACCTACCCCCTTCTGTGGCACTTCTCTGTAAGCGAAAAGCAGGCATGGTAGTAGGACATCCCATCTCCTTTTGAGTTTTTCAGGGAGCCCCATGATCATGCCTTTCAATGTCTTGTTGAACCTCTCAACAAGGCCATTGGTTTGTGGGTGGTAGGGTGTAGTAAACTTGTACTGCACCCCACACTCCTTCCACATGTGGGTCAGGTAAGCAGACATGAAGTTGGAACCTCTGTCTGAAACCACCTCCTTAGGAAACCCTACCCTGGTGAAGACACCAATGAGGGCTTTGGCTACTGCAGGAGCTGTAGTAGTCCTAAGGGGAATAGCCTCAGGATACCTAGTGGCATGATCCACTACCACCAGTATGAATTTGTTCCCTGAGGCTGTGGGAGGTTCCAGTGGACCCACTATGTCCACACCTACCCTTTCAAAGGGAACCCCCACCACAGGTAGTGGTATCAGGGGGCCTTTGGATGGCCACCTGTCTTGCCACTGGCTTGACAGGTAACACAGGAGCTGACAAACTCCTTCACCTTTTGGTGCATCTGGGGCCAGTAAAAGTGGCTAACTAGCCTTTCCCAAGTTTTGGTTTGGCCCAGATGTCCAGCTAGGGGATGTCATGAGCCAAAGTTAGGAGGAACTCCCTGTACTTCTGGGGCACTACCACTCTCCTGGTGGTTCCAGGGTTGGGGTCTTTTGCCTCAGTGTACAGTAATCCCTCTTCCCAATAGACTCTGTGGGTACCACTGACATCTCCCTTGGCTTCTGAAACAGCTTGCTGCCTCAGGCTTTCAAGAGTGGGACAGTCTTGCTGTCCCTGGCACAGCTCTTCCCTAGAGGGTCCCCCTGGGCCCAAGAGTTCAACCTGGTAAGGGTCAAGCTCTAGGGGCTCAGTTCCCTCTGGGGCTTCCAGGTTCTCTCCCTGAGGAGAGGGGTCCTGCTCTTGTGACTGTGTAGAAGCTGGTCCGCCAGTCTTCTTTCCTTTTCTCTTGGTAGGCTGGGCCATCATTTCAGGCTCCAACACTATTTCTTCACCCTGCCTTTTGCTCTGTGCTCTTGTTTTTACACACACCAATTCAGGGATGCCCAGCATGGCTGCATGGGCCTTTAGCTCCACCTCTGCCCAGGCTGAGGTTTCCAGATCATTTCCTAGCAGACATGCAGCTGGTAACTTCGGAGAGACCACTACCTGCTTCAGGCCAGTAACCCCCCCAGCCTAATGTCACCATGGCCATGGGATGACTAGTGGTGACACTGTCAGCATTGGTGACTGGGTAAGTTTTCCCAATCAAGTATTGCTCAGGGGAAACCAGTGTGTCCCTCACCATAGTGACACTGGCACCTGTATCCCTCAGAGCCTCTACTCTAGTTCCATTCACCCAGGGGTATTGCAAATACTTCTTTAAGTTGGGTGGCCACACAGCTACAGTGGCAAATTCCACTTCCCCTAGGGAGACCAGACTTGCCTCAGTGGGTTCCCAGATTTGCTCAGGGTACACTTCTGATCCCATCTGTAAACTTGCTGCCCCAGGAGTAGCTGTACTGGGTGCCTTAGGGGCTTTGTTGTGGGGGCAAGTTTTGTCTACAGTGAGGTGTCCTGACTTCTTACAGTTATTACACCAGGCCTTCAAGGGATCAAAGTTCTTCCCCCTATAGGGTTGAGGCACATAGGGAGTAGTTTGGGACCCACCCCCTGAACAGGTTTTTGGGGCCCTTTGGAAGACTCAGACTTTTTATCTTGGGGATTCTCACCACCTTTCCCCTGGGGGTTTGGTGACCACCTTCTTTGGTCACCCCCAGTGGTTGTCCTTGTCACCCTAGTCTTGACCCAGTGGTCTGCCTTCTTTCCCAATTCTTGGGGAGAAATTAGACCTAGGTCTACCAAATGCTGATGCAACTTTTCATTTGTGCAATTACTTAGTATGTGTTCCTTCATAAACAAATTGTAAAGTCCAGAAAAATCATGCACATTATGTCCAGCTAACCAGCCATCCAGTGTCTTTACTGAGTAGTCCACGAAGTCAATCCAGGACTGGGTCTGGGTTTTGTGAGCCCCCTGAATCTAATTCTATACTCCTCAGTAGTGAGCCCAAATCCCTCAATCAGAGTACTCTTCATGAGGTCATAGGACCCTGCATCTGGCCCAGAGAGGGTCAGAAGCCTGTCTCTGCAGTTACCAGAGAACAGTTCCCACAGGAGTGCCCCCACAGAGGTTTCTTTACTCTTCTTATTTCACAAGCCCTCTCAAAGGCTGTGAACCATTTGGTGATGTCATCACCTTCCTCAAACTTAGGGACAATCCCTTTGGGGATTTTAGGTTCAGAAGTTTCCTCCCTATCCTTATTTTTAGTATTGCTGCCACCATTGATGGGTGCTAAACCCATCTCCTGTCTTTCCTTCTCTAGAGCCAGGAGTCTGGTCTCTAGGTCCAGTCGCTTGGCCAACCTGGCTAACAAGTTGTCCTCCTCACTGAGGGTATCCTCAGTGTCCTCTCTGGGACCAGGACCACCTAGGTGGCCCCTAGGTCCCCAGAGGTCTATTCTTGGAGTTAAGGGTGCAGGGACCCTATCTTCCCTAGGAAGTGATGGAGGTGGGTTACCATCCCCATCCTCCTCATTCCTTTCCTCCTCTGTTGGGTCATCACCATGCTCAGAGGGGTGGGCTTTAGCATACTCAGCCAGGAGCTCCTGGAGCCCTTGTTTGGTTGGATGCTGGCCCATTGGTATATCTTTAAGTTTGCATAAGGACCTTATCTCTTTGAAAGACAAATGAAGATAAGGGGTGAGGTCGAGCTCCTCAACCAGTTCCTGTATGTCATTATTATCTTCACTAGTAGCTGGGTTCTTGTCTTGAGACATTTTTTAAAAAAAATTCTAACCCCTCTAACCTTGGCTATAGTGACTTTTTATTTTCTAAGATGCTACAGGGACTTAAGCAAGGCCCTAACAAGACTTTTAGTAATTTGGTAAAAAAAAAATGCCAATTAAAAAAATCAGAATTCTAAAGGCAATTTAAGAGTTCTGTCGTGTGATCAGATGGTAACCAAGTAGTCCAACAAATGCAAGTTTGTATCCCACCGCTGATCCACCAATGTAGGAAAGTGGCTCTGTATATACTGTACCCAAGTAAGGTTCAGGGTGTACAGAGTCCACAGTCCCCCAGAGGGTTGACAGAGGCTAAAGTTAGATATAACCTTACTCTCCAAAGTGGTAGCTTGGTCGAGCAGTAAGGCAGTATCAGAGGACAGTGTAAAGCATTTGTTGTACACACTCAGTCAGCAAATGAAGCCACACACTCAAGAACTGAACTCTAGGCCAATGGTTTGTATATAAAAAAATATATGCTTGTTTTATTTTAGAACCAACAATAGGGTCAAAATATACTTTCTCAGTATGAGATGCTTTGGTTATTCACCTTACAGATAGGCAATAGACTTTTTAGATAGTGGTAATCACAGTTGGTGCAAGAGGCAACACAGGGTCAAATTCAATGCAACATTGAGCTCAATGGAAAATTATGCTTAATTACAATTGATTACTTTGCAGAGCACTTTTCTAACCACAGGACTGGATCCTGGATTCAGTCCTGGGACACTTCCTGTAAACAGGTAAGAAAAAGCGTTTTGGTTATTGTAGTGATTTTTGAAGAATATTACTATATTTCAAAAGCTGACACTTAGAAACTTTTCTGGATAAAATTACCAATGTTATCCTATGAAAGGAAATACAGTGTGCAAGCAAAGTATGTTTACGTTACTTTTGTAATCCAGTGCTGGACTCCTAGGTTCAGCACTGGGACATTTACTTAAAACAGGTAAGTAATTACGTTTTTGTAGTTTGTTCGATTTTTAAAGAATATTTGTAAAATACAGAAATCGACACTTAGAAGAAATTTCACAGAAAACCAGTCAATGGATCCCTATGAAGGAAAAGTGAGTTAACGGTAAGTAACGTTGCGATTACTTTTTAGGGCCAGTGTTGGGCACTCGGGTCCAGCACTGAGGCCCCTCCTAATACTAGGTGAGTATTTTCGTTTTCGTGACTCGGTTGATTTTGGTGAATATTCTAAAGTTTCAGAACTCCACACTTAGAAGAAATTTCGCAGAAAATCAGTCAATGGAACCCTATGGAAGAAAAGTGAGTTATCGGATTTCGGGTAAGTACTTGACTGGCAGGGTTAAGGTTCTGGGTAAGACTCAGGGGTCCCCCAGGATCAGGTAAGTACAGTTTTTACACCCTCAGCGGCACAGGGGCGGCCGGGTGCAGAGTGAGAAGGCCCAATGTTATCCTATGGCAGGCGGGGGGCCCCGGGTTGGTGGCTGCTGGCAAGCAGGCCACGCGACTGTGGGAGCTGGGCTCCTGGTCACTTGCTCAGGGCAAGTAGGGAAGTAGGTTAGGATAGAGGTTGCACTTCCAGGGGCACTCGGGCGGCTGGGTGCAGGGTGCTTTGAGCCGTCGGGCGCTCAATGTTAAACAATAGAGGTCGTGAAAGGTGAAGAAAGGCTGCAGGCTCGGGACGGTGATTCTTCAGGGACGACCAACACTTCAGGAGGTAAGTTGGGGTCTTGGAGGATAGGTAGACACCCAGGAGTTGGGCACAGGGGGCCGTGGGGCGCCGGGTGCAGGGGTGTCTTTTGAGGTCGGGAAATCTTACCCCCTGCTGGTCGCGGTTGGAGGGGTCCCTTGTCCTGAGGCTGCAGGCGTCGTCTGGGTCGTCGAGGAGGGTCCTTGGCCACTGGATTCCAGGTCAGAATCGCCGGGGGTCGTCCTCGAGGTCTTTGGTCACTCAGGCACAGGCTGGACTCGGCGGGTGCAGAGTGTGCAGGTTTCGCGGCTCCGTGCCAGGGCCGGGTCTTTGGTAGGTTTTCTTTTGAGCAGTACCACTGCTCGTGGGAGTCCCTGGGTCGAAGGCTGTAGCACAGAAGTCAGGTCCTCCGGGGTTTGTGAGGTTGCTGAGGCCGGGATTCCGCAGGAGCAGGTTCAGAGGTCGACAGGCCGGTAGGGCTGGGGCCAAGTCAGTTGTTGTCGCCTCCTTTTTAGCAGCTGCACGGCTGGTCTTCTTGCTTCGTCTTCTCTTCTTGTTTTCGGATTTGGGAACTGCGGAAGGAAGGTTCAGGGAGCCCCTAAATACTAAATTTAGGGGTGGTTACAGGTAGGTAAGGGCAGGGACCAATGAGTCCCTTCCCTGGGGTGGGTACACCCCCTATTCTGTTCCTCTCCAGTGGGAGGGGGACAGGAGCCTGTCCCTGGTTGGCCAGGTCCCCCATCCTCAAGATGGCGGGGACTCGAGTTTGTGCTTCACCTCGCCTCCCCCACCTTAGGGGTGGAGTTGGCAGAGGTGGGCACAACCCATTTCCTGCTTCTGGTTTTCCCGCCGGTTCTCCCGCCAGGAGTGGGGGTAGAACCAGTGGGGACCAGTTTGCTGGAAGCAGCAAATGGTCTGGGGAAACTCCAAAGGCGGCAGGCCTTTGAAGCTCCCCCTGCCCATCCTGGGGAGGAGGCTTTGGCACCTCGTCCCGGGATGTGCATTGTTTCAGGCCCCTGAGAGCAGAGGCTCTCGACCCAGGGGTCCAGAAACATGTCTGGTGGTGGCAGCCTGGGCAGCCACTCAGTCCGGACACTGGAGGTCGGGTTGGTTTCAGGGGGCATCTCTAAGATGCCCTCTGGAGTGCGTTTACATTAAATCCCACACTGGCATCAGTGGGGGTTTAATGTGCTGAGAAGTTTGATACCAAACTTCTTAGTCTTCAGTGGGGCCATTATGGTGCTGTGGAGTTCGTAATGACAGACTCCCAGCACCATATACTCTTAATGGCAGCACTGCACTTACAATGCCCAAGAATGGACTTGGGCACTGTAGGGGCACAGGGCTCATGCCTCTATGCCCTCACCACTGGCATAGTGCACCCAGCTAGAGGGGTGGCTGACCTAGGCCAGGGCAGTGGCTTGTAGGCATGGCACACAGGGATGTGAGCCATGTCGACTCTTCACTTTTGTTCTGCACCAAGACACGCAGCCTGCAAAGGCAGTGTGTGTGTGTAAGGTGCAGGGTCCCTAAGGGTGGCACAACAAGTGCTGCAGCCCTTAGGGGCCTTCCCTGGTCACAGTGCCCTGGGTACCCATGGTACCATTTACCAGGGGCTGACCTGTGGCCAGGGATGTCAATTGGGTGTAGGTATCAATGCAATTTTAGGGAAGGAACACAGGCCCTGGGTACCTGGTTGGCAGGAGCCCAGGGCACACTCAGTCAAAGTACATCAGCCATTCAGCAAAAAGTGGGGGCATACCATGTAAGAAAGATGGCACTTTCTCACAATCGTCCGGTATGGATGTCAACGATCGAGCCATGTTTCTTCGAGCTAGACGATCCCGTATGGTTGTCTTGGAGCGGAAAGAGGCGCAAGCTGGACAGTCTTTGGCCTCGTGCTCGGGCGAAAGGCAGAGGTTACACACCTCGTGAAGATCGGCGTGGGGAAACTTGGAGCCACATTGAGGACACTTTTTGAAGGGAGTCCTTTCCATGAGCCAAGAAGGCCTGATGGCGCAGTTAGGCCCGAAGGCCTGCATCGACGACCGGAATCGAAGGATTGGAGTTTTAGAGATGCGCGTCGAAAAAGGGAAACGCGGTCGTAAACAATACCGACGAAAGGGTGAAGGATTGCGCGTCGAAAGTTAGAACGGTGGCGACACCGAACTGGAGCGTGACAAACACATCCGAGCCCGATGGCGGAAAAAAACAATCTGAAGATGGAGTCGATGCCCATGCGCACTATTGTCCAAAGGAGGAGTCACCGATCTCGTGACTTCCAAAGACTTATTCCAATACAACAACAAAGTGCAAACATCCGGGCCCAACACCAGATGGCGATCTATGCATAGTGTGTGATCTGCAGCTCATATGCCTCGAACACACTGTTCTGACCTCCTAAGGTGAGAGGAGACCCAGCACAAAGCCTGTCTGGGAAGAGGGTGTCACACCCGCTTTCACAGGAGGGTCAGCTGAATAGCCTCCCTAGTCCAACAAGCTTCAAAGAGTTGCCGCCTTTGAAATGTGAATCTGGCTCCCCTCACAGGAGAGGAAGCAGACACCCTTTCTCCAGAGCCCCTTTGGCACCTAGACAGGCGAGAGAATAAGCTATTCAGGTTGGGGTGCTACCCTCAGGCTAGTACCAGCCCTACGGTGGGCTAAACTGAGGTGGACATGACTTTTCAGAAGTAGCTCTCTTTGTGATGGCATACTTAAAAGTTCTGGGACAGGGTTATGTCCCTTTCTCAGAGAAAGTGGTCATATAGTGGGCGTAGTGACCCCAAGGGTTAGTAGCCCATTGACTACTACCCTACACCCCCCTAAAACCCCTAAATTCAGTATTTAGGGGAGCCCCTGTCACCAGAAGAACAGCTCCTGCCGACCTGAAAGACAAAGGACGAGAAGAGTCGCATCCTGCAAGAACAGAAGATCCAGCAACTGTCTTAGCGCCAACCCTGCCGGCCTGCCTGCTGCCTTTGCCAATTGCACCAAAAAAGTCGACTGTTCTGCAGCTGCTGAGTCCCCAAAGCCCGGGAGACCTACCAGCACTTCACCCAGGAACAAAAATCTCCTGAGAAGTAGCGGCCCTGCTTCCAGCACCCTGCAGGCATCCAAAGACCCCTGGAAGGACTCCGTGACCGCAGACACCCGATGCCTGAAGACACCACAGCACCCGTCGCTCCAAGACTGAGTTGAAGTGGACCAACAGTGTTCAGCCCTCCAGAGACCAGGTCCAGTGTGGGCCTCCAGAGACCGAGTCCGGCAGTCTCTGGGGAGACCCCAGACGTTACCTGCAGCCTCTGCAAGCAGGCCCCCTCTAGAAAGAAAAAACCGGCACCTAAGGACACCTCTGCACCCATCGCCCCTGAGACGTGGAGAAGAGGACCAATGGTGCCCCTACGTTCCTGAGCATCATGAGACCAGAGTCCCCCTGTTGGTTTAGCCCGACTGGCCCCCCAATCAAAGCCTGCAGCCTCTTTTTAGCGCAACCATTCTCCATAGAATAACATTGGGCACCTGACACTGTTTTGCACCTCTGCACCAAACTGCCCTAGGTGCCGCTGGTTGTGTTATGCTGGTGCTGCCTTTGCCCTTGCCCATGACTCACCTAAACTCCTAGGGGAGGGTCCTGTAAGTCGCTGTACTATACCTGAATGCCGCATTGACTTTTCCTCTTATAGGATAATATTGCAGCCTCCAAGAATTGCACAAAGTGTAATTTTGTAAATTGGTGTGGATCTCCTTCTTGAGTCGTGTGTCTCATTTATTGACAATTGCGTGTATTTTCGGATGTCTTGCCCTCCTCTGTGAAAAGCCGAAGGCTGCTTGACCACACAACCCCCCCAGCAGAACACCTTGGAATTGCCATAGCAAGCCCCCTACCCACTCATAAGGTAACCCCTGAACTCTTAACATGCTATATCTCATTTTGATATGGCATATAAAGAGACAGCTTCGTACAACCTGCACTATGTCTGTAGCAAGTAGTGCTGTAGATTCACATGCTCTGCTTACTCCTGCCATCTAGTGTTTGGTCCAGTAGTTTGTAACATGTTTTTGAAAAGGGAAGTATGTTCCCTGTTCTTGATGTATGCTCCAGTTGCAGCCAAATGTAGATGGATGGACGTGTATACTAACTTTACCTTTTGGAGTTGTAGCAGGTAGCAAATGATATCTTGCACAAAAACCTTGCTTGGGTCTCTGTTTTTATTGATGGAGTAGTGAAAAACCAAACACACAAAAGGTGATGGGAGGAATGCAAACATAGAGGCACAGTGGACAACAAAATAAAAAGATGGGTTGGAATGCTACCCCAAGTGACGGTCAGTGGTTAGACTATTTGAAGTATTCCTTCCATCACCTTTTGTGTTTCATGGAATGCCCTAAGTGGCAACGGCTATGCCCAGATGCGCGTCTTCTGCTCACTATGCCACAGAAACCAAGATGTCTCTGACTGAAGAGGCCCAACTAGGTCAAAACCGGTCTTGGGTTGTCCATGTTCTGGTTCAGAGAGGACCTAGCTTGGCTGTTGGGGCTGGACTGTTCCTACTGGAGCAGGACCAAGGCGGTATATGACTGGGTTGAATCTGAGAAGAAAAAAAAACGATGGATTGGAATGATACCCCGAACGATTGCCAGTACTTAGACTATTTCCAAGCATTCCCCATCACCTTTTGTGAGTTTTGCAGACGTGCACAAACCTCTTTCACTTTTCCACACGCAGAAGGAACATGCGCTCCTCTGGGAGCCTAAATTCTAGGACCTCATGTGCCAAATTGCTAGGTTGAGCTATATGGAGTCTGGTTGTTAGAGCAGATCCTGGAGCTGAGAGAGGTCCACCTTCAGCCTCAGTTGGGCTGATCAACATCTCTAGGAAGAGGGAGTATCAGGGTGGTGCCACTAGGATGAGGGTCATGAATACCTGCCTCATTTTCCTCAACATGTATGGAACGCCTGGGAGAGGAGGACAAAGTGCAAGCAAATATCCTCAACCACATCCTCTTTAGTGCACTGCACATAGACTGCAGGTGTAGATTCTTAGGAGGCAAAGATTTGGCATGTTGTGTTTTTTTGGGTGCATTACACATAAAATTCAAGGGTTTGGTTGCCCCACTGGCAGAAGTATCTCTGGAGGACTTGTAAGTTCAGTTCCCATTAATGGTCTTGCTGTTGCGTCCTACTAAGCAGGTCTGCAAAGTAGTTGCCCCCCCCCTCGCACCACTCACTCACTCGCCCAGCCAGATACTTTGTGACCACCTTAGGAGCCATAGAGACCCTGAGTAAACTATAAACTGGTAACGCTATCCACTTACCATAAAGCAAAGATACCAGGGGTGGGGAGGAAGACCCCTTATCTAAGCAGTGAATTGAAATTCTGCAAGGCAATCATGTGAAAATACTACGACTATGTATTGGTTCAGCGGCCAATGGTCCAGACTGGCCAGAAGGACTTGTTCTTCTTGGGTATGAAATATTACAGGGAGTACACCATTTTGCTACACAAGTGCAAGGGCATCCGATCGATGGCCCTTTTGGCTAGGAGCACCAGCACTTCCTCCTTGAGAAGCCGAAGATGGTCTGGGATGTGGCATCAAGGCAGAATGCTAGGTGGCGTGATGTGGAGCTCTAGGCAGTATCCTTGATGAACTACAGTGAGAACCCATTTGCACAAGGTAATTGCCTCTCACTGGGGGATGAAAAACCTCAGTCTCTCCTTGCCCCTGTAGCCAAACTATCAGAAGGCTTTACAGGGCTGCGTATCCTAAAGTAACTGCTGCTGGTAGCCGGTTCTCAGAGTGGATGCTGGAGCCTTGGATTTGCTTCTGAGTTGGTGTATGAGAAAGGAGGAGTTTGGGTGGAGGACTGAAGGGCAAAGATAGACTTGGCTAGGTCTGTGTCTTTTTGATTTTTTGTAGCATCTTGTCAATTTAAGGGTCAAAGAGATGCGTCCTATCAAAAGGAATGTTTAGAAGGTAATCTTGCATCTAGGGCTCAAAACCGGAGATCCAGAGCCAAGAGCCACGCCATAGGAGGATGCTGGTGTTAATGCCCCTAAAGATGGTGTCTGCGAGTTTAAAGATGCAAATGAAGGTAAAACTCAAACTGTGCACATATTTGGTGCTCAGGCAAGAAGAATGCCACTTCACTTTTTGCACAGGAATGGAGGAAGGGGTTGCAGAAAAAGGAGTAGGCAGAGTGCAGCTGAAAGACTGAGGGAAGAAAAATCAAGGGAAGCAAAATTAATGAACCAATATAAGCAGACCGATTAAAGTAGAAGGTTAAGAGCTGTCAAAGACAACTCTTAATTTTGACAAAAGGCCAGGTAGATGTTGCTTGTTTGATTACGTCAAAACCAGAGTTTAACATGCTCTTCTGATGACCAGTAGAAACAAGTTATATCAGGACCAAAATCTCATATTTCCAGCCTCCACCTGGAGAATTTGGCAATTGTGCACAAGGGAGTTTACAGATTTTATTGCCTAGTAGGAGTGTACTTTTGATTCATGATTTCAAGTAGGTGGGATCCAGAGTAGTATTGTGTGCTCTATAAATAATGCAAAGGGGCTATCTGAGCACATGGATTTGTTTTCTTCCAAACACCAACCAGTGACAAATGTCAACTCAGTAGGAGTCTTCAAATTTCAGTAACCATACCTCGGGCCAAATCATATTTAAAAAAAAAAAAAAAAACATGGCAAAATTATACTTTTTTTCACAACAAAGGAACAAAGAGCAAGACCCCCACAAGATAAAAAAAAGTAGATGAAGTGTGGTCACCAGAAGATGGTTAAGCATTTCCAGGGAAAGGAAAAATCAAGAAAGGACTAACAGGAGTTCATACGTATCTTCAAGATTATTTGCTCATGGTGGTGAAACATGAACACAAACTTAACAAGGATGATCTTTGAAATTCATGCCCTCACTATACACGAAGACAAGTGATAACGGTCAAGTTCACCAGATTTTTAAACAGAGCCATATAATGATACACTGCCAGGCTAGCCAGGAGCCCATAATCAGCTGTTGGACGCGCCAATTCAAGAAGCGTGCCTGTAAAGGCTCTCCAAGGCTTTATCACCATACTTCAGCATCTTTACATGACCGTTTTTGGTCACTTGGTTTTGTTGACAGATTGATTAGGTTGTCCTATTTAATCTATCCAGTCATGGATTAATGCCTATGCCCAGAGTGTTCTGAGACTACTGTTAGATGGTATCCACTGGTTTAGAACCAGCAAGATTCACTTCAACCACCATTATTACTATCCAGGAAATATGAAAGATAAACGCTAATAATCCATAGCCGGATTAGGACAATCACAGGAGGAGTAATGTGAGTGTTGATAAACCAGTTATCACAGGTCGGGTTCTGATTCTTCATGTTGATTGCCAAGTAATACATCTGGTTTGGTGTTTAAAAAGGGTGGACCTAGGTAGCGCAATGTGTCATAAATGTATAATATAAGTGAAAAGTAACTCTCAAAAGTACTTGCATTGTAAAAGAAAAAAAAGTTCAAAGAAGAACAACCTCTTACTGGGTTTCAGAAATAGACTTTCTCCACAGCCTTTGCGATTTTCTAAGTGATGATCAATATCTGGTATTTTTATGCCTTAGGCTTCTACCTACTTGCAGAGTGGAGATGTGAAACTCATGGGTGTATCCAGAAAGCTAGACATTTCACAAAATTCTAAATTCAGCAAGCGGTGATTTGTGTAAATTGCTCATAGGTTTTCCAAAGAAACAAATTAATGCACTTAAAAAACATAAAAAAACTGTAAAAGTGCAAAAAAAATAGAAATAGGTGAAAATGTTTTAATCTGTACATTTCAACACTGATCAATAAAAGTAATATACCTACGTCAGTCAGACGCTTCCAATCGCAGATATAGTTAATGTTTTTTGGTTGCTAAAAAGCAAATGATACTAAGAACCATTAAAACAAGGTGCAGCTCTATGTCTTTTGAGCACCATGCATCAATTCACACATTAATATTTTCTAAATGAAGAACTGGTATGATAAAGGTATACATTTATTAAATGTGCCCAAGAAGGAAAATGCTACTTGCGCAGTATGCATCTGTTCTTGCATGTAGGGCTGTAGATTCACATACTTTGCATAAGTCTGCCATCTAGTGTTGGGTCCGGATGTTTGCACTTTGTTTTGTTCGAAGAAGTCTTTTCCAGTCACGAGATAGGTGACTCCTCCTTTCGGTAATAGTGCGCATGGGCATCGACTCCATTGTTAGATTGTTTTCCCGCAGAGGCTGAGAATGGAGTTAGTAAGAGTAGACTAGAGATGTCCTTGTGTACGTATCTAAGTAAGATAGTACTGAAACAGTTACAGGTACCTGGGAAGGTGGGAGGGCGCGTGTGAAGCTACAGCTCTACATGTAAAGAACAGATGCATACTGGGTAAGTAGCATTTTCAGTTTGAGGTATGCAAGCTGTAGATCACATGCTTTGCATAGACTATACAGCAGTAATCTCCCAAGCGGTGGCTAACCTGTAGCTGTTGTTGCAGTCGTTTGAAATGGTGTACGTAGAACTGCCTGGCCTACGTTAGCTTGTTGTCTAGCTAACACATTACACAATAGTGTTTTGTAAATGTGTGTGGTGTAGACCACGTTGCAGAATTACAGATGTCAGCAATGGGAATGTTTCCTAAGAAGGGCATAGAATCCCCTAGTTTGCGGGTGGAATGCACCCTAGGGGAGATTGGTAAAATTATTTTTGCATAGCAAGTTTGAATGCATTTTGACTATCCATCGTGCAATACCCAAGTGGAATACCGGATTTAGAAATGGGATTGCCTTTATGTGGTGGAGCAAAAGCGACAAAGTTGTTTTGTTTTACGAAAAAGTTTTGTCCTTACTATGTAATAGAGTAATGCTCTTTTAACATCCAAGGTGTGTAGAGCACGTTCTGCTAGAGAATCTGGTTGAGGAAAGAACACAGGTAACACAGCAGATTGGTTGATGTGGAAGGCAGAGACAACTTTAGGTAGAAATTTAGGATTAGTGCGAAGAACCACTTTATTTTGGTGTACTTGTAAAAATGGTTCTTCTATGGTTAATGCCTGAAGCTCACCCACTCTCCTTAGTGATGTGACAGCGATGAGGAAAGCAACTTTCCAAGTGAGAAATTGCAGTTCACATTTATGCAATGGCTCGAAGGGTGGACCCATTAGTCTGGTAAGGACAATATTAAGATTCCACACTGGGGCAGGTGGCAGTGCGGGAGGAATAACTCTTAAGTCCTTCTATGAAAGCTTTAATAACAAGGGGCAAAAAGGACCGATGTCTATTTTGAAGATAAGCGGCTATTGCAGCCAGATGTAAGCGTATAGATGTGTACGCTAATTTTGAGCATTGTAAATGTAGTAAATAGCAAATGATATTCTGAACGGAAGCATAAAGTGGGTTGATATGGTTATTAAAATAAATAACAAACCGCTTCCATTTTGCTGCATAACACGCTCTTGTAGTAGGTCTTCTGGCTTCCTTAATGATATTCATACAGTCTGGTGGAAGATTCAAATAACCAAATTCTATGACTTCAGGAGCCAGATCACAAGGTTGAGAGGTTTGGGATCTGGATGTCTTATCTCTCCATGGCTCTATGTGAGAAGACTGGATGAGAGATGTAGTTTTTTTTTTTTTTTTATTCTGTTTTTATTCACAAACGGTCAGGTCACATCATTACAGAGACAAATTAGCCCCAGCAGCACAGTTCTGAGGACTGGACTATTACACGTCATAGCACTCTATACACAGCAAGACATAGTGATTTGGTAATTATGGCGATGTTGGATCATCAAGGGAGGGAAGAACAGGAGGGTCACAAATATTTCCACAATACACATTCCATCTACCCCACACAGCCATCCACTTTTGGGGGCAACCGCGTGCAACATAGACAGTTTTTTCCCTGACCATGCACCAGTCCATGTCCGCCTTCCAGGCTGCCAGTGTAGGCGGTGCCGTCGCTCCCCATAAACAAGCAATGTTTCTTTTGGCCACCATTTGACCCAAGGTCGCCCATAGCTTGCCCTTGCTGTTGAGGTCTGTGGGTTCCCACACGTTCAAGAGACACCGCTTGGCTTCAGGCCTAATCACAACTGCCCAGACTGTACTCATGCACCTTCCGAGAGATGTAGTTTTTGATGAGGAACTACTGAGAGTTCTAACAGGGTAGAGAACCAGGGCTGACGGGCCCAAGTAGGATCTACCAGGATCAGTGTGAGGGATGTTTGTCTGATCTTCCGAACCACCAGTGGAGAGAGGGAAAAGCGTAGGCGAATATACCGGACCAGTTCATCCATAGAGCATTGCCTTTGGATAATGGGTGTGGATACCTGGAGGCGAAGTTTGGGCATTTTGCGTTTTGGTGTGTGGCAAACAGATCTATGTCTGGGAAGCCCCACATCTGAAAGAACGGGAGGAGAACTTGAGGGTGAAGTTCCCACTCGTGGATTTGTTGTCTCTGTCTGCTTAGCAGGTCTGTAATCTGATTGTTTACTCCTGGGAGATGTTCATGCAGGAGGTACATTTTTTGATGAATGGCCCATCTCCAAATGGCTTGTGCAAGGTGTGACAGTTGGAGAGTGTGTGTCCCCCCCCCTGTTTCTGTATGTAATACATAGCTGTCATGTTGTCTGTGCGTATTAGGACAGCTTTGCCTACCAGGTGAGTTTGGAAGGCTTCGAGTACTAGAAACACTGCTAGCAGCTCTAGCTGATTTATGTGGAGTTGCTTTTCCTTTTGACTCCACAATCCCTGAATGATGCAAGTTTGGAGATGAGCTCCCCAACCATTGAGTGATGCATCTGTTAGCACGGTCTGTGGAACTGGGTCGATAAAAGACCGCCCCTTGGAAAGGTTCTGTGAATTCCACCACTGGAGAGAGCGATGAGTGCTGCTGTCCACCAAAACTAGATCTGTCAATTGACCGTGAGACTGATGCCACTGACGTGCTAAACATTTCTGAAGGGGACGCATTTGAAGTCTTGCATAGGGAACTATCATGATGCAGGATGCCATCATTCCTAGTGCTGCATGAATACTCGAGCTGGTAATGAGTGTTTGGGTTGAAATTTGGAAATGAGAACCTGAATATTGTGGATTCTTGCTGGATTGGGACAGGCTAGAGCTTTTTGCGTTTTGGAAGGTTGGAGATGGGATTTCAACAGATTTACTGTGAATCCGAGGTTGCGCAGTAAGTGTAGTGTTCTCCGAGTGTGCTGTAGGCACTTTGTGAGAGTGCTGGCTTTAATGAGCCAGTCGTCTAGATATTGGGAGACGTGAACGTGTGGTCTTCGCAGATGTGCAGCAACTACTGCCAGGCATTTGGTGAATACTCTGGGAGCAGTGGTGACTCCAAATGGGAGCACTTTGAATTGGTAATGTTGTCCCACTACCACAAACCTGAGGTATTCGCGATGAGCGGGATGTATTGGAATATGGAAGTATGCTTCCTTTAAGTCCAGAGTGGACAAAGTCGCCCTGTTGTAACAGAGGAAGCACCTGTTGGAGAGTGACCATATGGAAGTGATCTGAATGAATGAATAGGTTTAATTCTCTGAGGTCTACTATTGGTCTGAGAGAACCGTCCTTTTTGGGAATTACAAAGTAAAGAGAGTATACACCTGTCCCTTGATATTGTAATGGGACGGGCTCTATAGCTTCCTTTTCCTGAAGAGATTGGACCTCTTGTTTGAGTAGGTGTATATGTTCTGGAGATAGTTTGTGTTTTCGTGGTGGAATGTTTGGTTATTGCCTGGAGATTACCAACAACCCTCCAGATTGGATAACTTGTAAAACCCATTTGTCTGATGTGATGGTATTCCAGGCTGGGAGAAATTGAGTGAGACGTCCCCCGACAGGTGTTGAATGATCGGGGGGGGAGGGGAGACAAGTCACTGTTTGTGGCTGGGGAAGTACGGGGTGTATTACTTTTCCCTCTTCCTTTGCCATTGTTTCCCCGAAATCCACCTCGAAAATAACCCCTGGTAGAGGGTGATTGACTATTCTCTCTATATGAGGTAAAGGACCCGTCAGTGGGCATGGTTTCTGAGCCTCTCTGTAAAAGGAGTGGCGAAAGGAACCACGGCTGGATGGTGTAGGAAAGTGGCTCTATATATACTGCACCAAAGTAAGGTAAGTGTGTATAGGGTCCACAGTTCCCCAATGGTAAGGCAGAGGCTAAAGTTAGATATAACCTTACTCTCCAAAGTGGTAGCTTGGTCGAGCAGTAAGGCAGTATCAGAGGACAGTGTAAAGCATTTGTTGTACACACTCAGTCAGCAAATGGTCTCACACACTCAAGAACTGAACTCTAGGCCAATTGTTTGTATAAAAATATAGTTGTTTTTATTTTTAGAACCACAGTATGTATCAAAATATACTTTCTCAGAATGGGTTACCTTAGTTAAACACTTTTTAAATAGGCAATAGACGTTTTGATTACAGTAATCACAGTTGGTGCAAAAGGCAACACAATGTCAAACACAATGCAACATTGAGCTCAATGGAAAGTTTTAGTTAAATGCAATTAGTTACTTTGTGGATTACTTTTCTAACCACAGGACTGGATCTTGGATTCAGTCCTGGGACACTTCCTGTAAACAGTTGAGTAAAAGCGTTTTGGTTACAGTAGTGATTTTTAAGGAATATTATTGTATTTTAAAAGTTGACACTTGGTAATTTTACCTAGAAAGGTTTCTAATGTTATCCTATGGAAGGAAAGTCAGTTTGCAGGTAAAGTATGTTTACGTTACTTTTGTAATCAAGTGCTGGGCTCTCAGGTTCAGCACTGGGATATCTATCTAAAACAGGCAAGTAATTACGTTTGTGTCGTTGGCACGATTTTTAAAGAATATTTGTAAGTTTCAGAAATCGACACTTAGAAACTTTTTCAGCAAAAAGCAGGCAATGATATCCTATGGAAGGAATTTCAAGTTACTGGTAAGTACGATCAAAATTACTTTTCAGGGTCAGTACTGGACTGAAAGATGCAGCACTGAGGTCTCTCCTGATAGCAGGTGAGTAAACCGGAATTCGTTACTGTTGTGATTTTTAAGCAATATTTTGGTATTTCAAAAGTGGACACTTAGAAGAAATTTCACAGAAAACCAGTCCCTATGGAAGAAAATTGAGTTAGCGGTAAGTAACGTTGTGATTACTTTTCAGGGTCAGTGCTGGGCACCAAGATCCAGCACTGGGATCTCTCCTAATAGGAGGTGAGTATTTCCGTTTTCGTTACTCGGTTGATTTTAGGTGAATATTTTAAAGTTGAGAAACTCCACACTTAGAAGAATTTCCGAGTGAAACCAGTCAATGTTACCCTATGGAAGAAAAGTGAGTTATCGGCTTTTGGGCAAGTACTCGACTGGCAGAGTTAAGGTTCTGGGCATAGACTCCGGGATACCCCAGGGTCAGGTAAGTACAGTTGTTACACCCTCAGCGGCACAGGGGTGGCCGGGTGCAGAGTGAGTAGGCCCAATGTTATCCTATGGACGGCAGGGGGCCTTTGGTTGGTGGCTGCTGGCTAGCAGGCCACTCGGCTGTGGGAGCAAAGCTCCTGGTCACTTGCTCAGGGCAAGTGGGGAAGTTGAACAGGGTAGTTGGTGCACCCTCAGCGGCACTGGGGCGGCCGGGTGCAGTGGGCTTTGGGCCGCCGGGCGCCCAATGGTTTTCAATGGGAAAGCTGCGTGACGAACAAAGACTGCAAGCTCGGGGACGGTGATTCTTCAGGTGCGACCACCACTTCGAGAGGTAAGTTGGGAAGCTGTGGGAAGGGTAGGCACCCCGGAGTTGGGCACAGGAGGCTGTGGGGCATCGGGTGCAGGGGTGTCTTTAGGCGTCAGAAATCTTACCCTCGGCTGGTCGCGGTTGGAGGGGTCCCTGGTTCTGAGGCTGCAGGCGTCGTCAGGAGCGTCGAGGAGGGCCCTTGGTTGCTGGATTCTGGGTCACAGTCCTCTTGGTATTTGCCCACTCAGGCACAGGCCGGGCTCGGCGGGTGCAGGATTTGCGGTTCCCGGTTGGCACCAGGGGTTGGTTGCTTGCTTTGAGCAGTACCACTGCTCTTGGGAGTCCCAGGTGGTTAGAGTCACAAGGCAGTCAGGTCCTCCGGGGTTTGTGAGGGTGCTGACCACTGGAGACGCCGGGGTTTAGCAGGAGCAGGTTCGAGGGTCGACAGGCCGGTAGGGCTGGGGCCAAATCAGTTGGTGTCTTCCTCTTGTGAGCAGCTGCACAGCAGGTCTTCTTGTTTCTTGTTCTTCTTTCTGTTTTTGGAATCTGGAACTGAAGAAGGAAGGTTCAGGGAGCCCCTAAATACTGCATTTAGGGGTGGTTACAGGTAGGTAAGGGCAGGGACCAATGGGTCCCTTCCCTGGGGTGGGTACACCCCCTATTCTGCCACTCTCCAGTGGGAGGGGGGCAGGAGCCTGTCCCTGGTTGGCTGGGTCCCCCCATCCTCAAGATGGCGGGGACTCAAGTTTGTGCTTCACCTCGCCTCCCCCACTTTAGGGGTGGAGTTGGCAGAGGTGGGCACAACCCATTTCCTGCCTCTCGTTTTCCCGCCGGTTCTCCCGCCAGAAGTGGGCGTAGAACCAGTGGGGACCAGTTTGCTGGGAGCAGCAATTGGTCTGGGGAAGCTCAAAAGGCGGCAGGCCTTTGAAGCTTCCCCTGCCCGTCCTGGGGGAGGAGGCTTTGGCACCTCACCCCAGGATGCGCATTGTTTCAGGCCCCTGAGACCAGAGGCTCTCGACCCAGGGTCCAGAAACATGTCTGGTGGTGGCAGCCTGGGCAGCCACTCAGTCCGGACACTGGAGGTCGGGTTGGTTTCAGGGGGCATCTCTAAGATGCCCTCTGGAGTGCGTTTACATTAAATCCCACACTGGCATCAGTGTGGGTTTATGTGCTGAGAAGTTTGATACCAAACTTCTCAGTTTTCAGTGGGGCCATTATGGTGCTGTGGAGTTCGTAATGACAGACTCCCAGCACCATATACTCTCAATGGCAGCACTGCACTTACAATGCCCGAGAATGGACTTGGGCACTGTAGGGGCACAGGGCTCATGCCTCTGTGCCCTCACCACTGGCATAGTGCACCCAGCTAGAGGGGTGGCTGACCTAGGCCAGGACAGTGGTTTGTAGGCATGGCACACAGGGATGTGTGCCATGTCGACTTCACTTTTGTTCTGCACCAAGACACGCAGCCTGCAAGGGCAGTGTGTGTGTGTAAAGGTACAGGGTCCCTAAGGGTGGCACAACAAGTGCTGCAGCCCTTAGGGGGCTTCCCTGGTCACAGTGCCCTGGGTACCCATGGCACCATTTACTAGGGGCTGACCTGTGGCCAGGGATGCCAATTGGGTGTAGGTATTAATGCAGTCTTAGGGAAGGAACACAGGCCCTGGGTACCTTGTTGGCAGGAGCCCAGGGCACACTCAGTCAAAGCACATCAGCAATTCAGCAAAAAGTGGGGGCATACCATGCAAGAAAGATGGCACTTTCTCACACATGGTGTCTGCAGTGGTTCCCTTGATTTGGCTATCTCAGTGTCTTTCTTCATTTTTTCTAATGAACTGTCCACTGCAGGGCCAAATAAATGTCCCTTGTTAAATGGTAGATTTAAAATGGATGCTTGACCCTCCGGTTTAAATCCTGATACCCTTAGCCATGCGTGACGTCTAAGTAGGATGCTGTTATTAATAGCGCATGAAGCAGTGTCTGCTGCGTCGAGAGCACACCTGACTGAAGTGTTGGAAATAAGTTTAGCTTCCTGGATGAGGTCATGAGCTTTAGTTTTATGCTCATCAGGCAGATATTGGATCAGGTGCTCTAGCTCCTCATAATGAGCTCTGTCATACCTTGCTAATAGTGCTTGTGTATTAGCTATGCACCAATGATTGGCTGCTTGCGCTGCTACTCTTTTGCGTGAGGCATCTATTAATTTAGATTCCTTATCAGGAGGCGGGGCGTCTCCTGTTGATTGAGAATTAGCTCGTTTACGAGCATTTGATACCACTAAAGAATCTAATGAAACCTGACCTCTGATGTAAATTGGGTCTGTAGGTGCAGCTTTATCTTTTTTGTCAACTCTAGGTGTGAGGATCCTAGCTCGCACTGGATCTTTGAATACCTCATCTGCTTGTTTTAACATACCTTTGAGCATAGGTAGTGTATGTGTAGTCTTTTGTGATGCACGTGTCTCAAACTGTGCTGCTCTATTAAGCAACTCAATGAACCCCACATTATCATCTGGAGGAAGAGGTCTAGATAGGTATAGGTCTGGGTCGTTATTATTGGGATCCGTGTTATAATCGACCCATGGGTCTGGAGCATTGTCTTGTGGCACATCCGCATGTGTCCCCTTATTGATCCCCACCCCCCTCATGTTGATAATCTGGAGATTGTGGCTGAGGGCAATTTGTGGGTGTTGAGTAAATTAGGATCAATAGATGGAGAAGGTGAAGAAGGTGAAAGAGGTGGTGGAGATGAAGTGTTAGTACCCATACTCTTTCTCTTTAAAGGGATATGATAAGAGTCTTCGAATTCTGGCTTTCTTTTTGCTGGCAACTTCACATAAAGGTGTCCTGTTTTAGGGTTAACAACAAGTCCCTTTTGTTTGGGGTCCGTGTTGGCAATGGGAACATCCAAACGAGGCTCCTTAGCTGGTGGAGGAACAGTTTTTCCTTTTGGGGCCAGAATTTTCGGAGTAGAGGATCTGGGCGCCGAGGATCTGGGCGCCGAGGATCTGGGCGCCGAGGATCTGGGCGCCGAGGATCTGGGCGCCGAGGATCTGGGCGCCGAGGATCTGGGCGCCGAGGATCTGGGCGCCGAGGATCTGGGCGCCGAGGATCTGGGCGCCGAGGATCTGGGCGCCGAGGATCTGGGCGCCGAGGATCTGGGCGCCGAGGATTTGGGCGCCGAGGATTTGGGCGCCGAGGATTTGGGCGCCGAGGATTTGGGCGCCGAGGATTTGGGCGCCGAGGATTTTGGATCCGAAGGTTGTTTCGGTGCCAAAGTGTTCGAGGGATCTATTGGTTTGTTTTTCGGTGCCGAAATTTTGGGATCGGTCCTTGAAGGAGGTCGACTCAATCCCGAGCCGTAAGGCTTTGATACGTGTTTCGGTGCCGGGCCCGAAGGTGGAGCGTTCGAAACTTTCTCGGTGCCGACCTTGGCCCGAAGGCAGAGGAGGGACCGGAGCCTTTTTAGAGGGTACCTTTTGGGGCAGAGGAGTGTCTTTACTCACGGTACGCTGACCAGGCGTGATGTCTTCCTCAATGCTGGAGCCTTCCTCGGACACGTGGATTTGTTCTTCCTCGGCTCCCTGTGCTTTGAAGATCTCTTGGTCGACATTTTCTCCGTAGAGATCTGGAGTGGAGTCTCTGTGTTGCTGATACATTTCGAGACGTCGAGCAAGACGGTCACGGAGCGTCTTCTTTGATCGGAACGATCAACAGGCTTCGCAGTTTTCTTCATTGTGTTTGGGTGACAAACACAAGTTGCACACGTCGTGTAGATCGGCACGGGGGTACTTAAGAGTGGCACCCGGGACAAAATTGAAATGGAGTCCGTTGCATCTATTTTTTATTTTTATTTTAAAAGTTTTATATAGCGCTAGCTAGACACGTGGGTATCAGAGCGCTTTACATACACACTGTACAAAACCAAAAGGAAATTGCATTACTTAGTAGGAAGGCAGTAGGGAAGCAACAACAGAGATAAAAAATACAACATGAAAAATAGATAAACAGTGCAGCGGAGGGAGAGAAAACAAACGAAGGTGGTTAACACAGACCGGTCACCACTATCCTTGAATGTCAAGAGAGGAGTTAATTCGGATATTGAAGTCTAGGTTAGTTGATGTTGGTCAGGAAAGTATGTGTTAAGGAGATGGAGTTTCAGGTCCCTTTTGAAACAGGAGAAGGAGGGGTTGCATCTGAGGACTCTAGGGAGAGCTGCTCCATATCCTGGGAGCGTTGCCAGAAAACGATCGGTATTGGGTGGTTTTCTTTTCAGTTTCGGAGGGATAAGAAGGAGCGAGTTAGAACTTCTCAGTGTTCTGGATTGACCTGCTCTTACCAGTTTGTTGTTCAGGTAGTTGGGGGCCGGAGAGTGAAGGGTTTTGTGTGTGATGCAGGCCAGCTTGTAAATACACCTCCCTTCCATAGGAAGCCAGTTGAGGGAGTTGAGAGCTGGAGTGATGTGTTCAAATCTTTTCACTCCAGATATGAGTCGAGCGGCCATGTTCAGCACTGCCCTTAGTGGGGCTAGGTGAGCTTTTGGAGTCCCTGTTAGGATGGCGTTCCCGTAGTCGATTTTAGAGAGAACTAGGGATTGAACTACTGTCTTGAGGTCATCCTGGGGAAGAAAAGGTTTCAATTTCTTGAGGTGTTTTAGTGAGAAAAGAGCACCTTTTGCAGAGTTTTTGATGTGGGCCTCCATTGATAAGTTCTTGTCAAGGGTGATGCCTAGCGACTTCACTGAGTCGGATAGGACGAGGGGGCAGTTTAGGGCAACCAGATTCTTGAGCCATTCTTGGATTGGTCGATGGTTGCTTTTTGGAGAGAATAGGATTAGTTCCGTTTTATCTGGGTTGAGCTTTAAGTGGTTAGTGTTGAACCAAGTTTGGATCTCGGTTAGAGTGACATTGAGGTGTCGGATGTCGTTGGGAGACTTGATTTTGAAATAGATTTGGGTGTCGTCAGCGTGGAGGTGGTAGTTCACTCCCGCTTTTTCAAGATGATTGTGAGGGGCTCCATGAAGAGATTGAAGAGGGACGGGGAGAGGATCGAGCCTTGCGGGACCCCAAGTGTGACTTTTGTTGGCTTCGAGAGACAGAGGTTGATTTTAATTTGTTGCGAGCGGTGTTGAAGGAAGGAGGTGAACCATTTTAGTACTGTGCCATTAATGCCGGAGCATTTCGACAAGGTCTCCAGAAGAGCTGGATGATTTACAGTGTCGAATGCCGCAGATAGGTCAATAAGGATGAGAAGGCAGGCATCACCTTCATCTAAAGCCTTGTGAATATCGTCAGAGATGTTGAGCATAGCTGTTTCAGTGCTACAGCCTTTCCTGAATCCTGATTGAAAGGTGTCGAGGAGGTTGAACTCATCAATGTGTTTGTTGAGTTGGTGGAGAACGCATTTCTCCAATGTTTTCGCAAGGAACGGGAGGTTGGAGATAGGTCTGAGGTTGTTAAGATCATTAAGGTCGGCCCCTGGTTTCTTGAGAATGGGTGTGATTTGTCCTAGTTGAAGGGAGTCTGGGACACAGCCTGAGATGAGAGGCATTGATGATTTTTGTCCAGAAAGGGGAAATGGTGTGGTTGAGTTCTTTTATAAATGTGGATGGGAGGGGGTCCATAGTGTGGGAGGAAGGTTTTAGGGTAGAGATTATACTGAAGACCTCGTTTTCCGACATTAGCTCAAAGTCGGACCAATGCGCATTGTTTTTTAGCTGGAGGCAGACCTGATTGTCCTTGGTAAGAACTCTTTCTGATTGGTCAAGGGTGGTTAAAGGGGGCAGGTTAAGAGGGAAGGAGGGTTTGCGGTTTGGAGGAAGGATTGATCAATTTTTGAGACTTTATTAGAGAAGAAGGTGGCAATTTCTTCACATCGCTCTTTGGTGGCTATGATTTCGTTAGAGGGAGTGCAGTTTGTTTGGCTTTTGACAATGTTGAAGAGTTCTCTCGGTCTGTTTTTCACCAGATCTAGTTGGTTGCGGAAGAAAGACGCCTTTTCACTGAAAATGTGTTTTTTGTATGCCTGCCGAGGTGTTTTGTTTGCGCTAGGTGCAAGGTCGAGGGGTTTAGTCTCCAACACCTTTCCGTTTGTCTGAGTTGACGCCTTTCGTTATTCAGATCCATATTGAACCAGGGTTTAGATTTGGTTCGCCTCATTTGTTTGAGTTTGAGTGGAGCTACTTGGTCTAAGACCTCTGTCATTTTAGAGTTAAAGTGTGTAGTGAGGTCATCGGCCGACCATGAGGAGGGTTGGGGTTGTAGATGGGCATGGATCCTGGATTCAAGTTCGGGTAAAGGGACTTTTTTGATGTTTCTGGTCCAGTGCTTAGGTTTGTCATCACGAATAGGTTGGTGTCTGACAAGTGCATCAATCTTGAACAGAATGAGGTGGTGGTCTGACCAGTCAATGGGAGAAATCGCTCTCAGAGAGACCAGTTCATTGTTGGTAATGATCGCATCCAGTGTTGCACCTTTGATGTGAGTTGGTTCATTGCAGAGTTGTTTGAGATTGTATATTTCAAGTAGGTTGGATAGGTTCTGGACAGTGGAGTCTTCTGGGTCATTCCAGTGGATGTTGAGGTCACCCAGGAACACGTCTTTTGTGTCTGTCATGGAGAAACGTGTTATTAGGTCTGTTAGTTCTTCGGGGAAAAGGGTACGCTCTCCAGGAGGATGGTAGATGGTGTGGAATTTGATGGGAGAGGTGCCCTTGGCAGTGAGTTCGACACCCAGGTATTCAAACGATAGGTATTCTGCAGGTTTAAGTTTGGTGTTCTGTATTCCAGCTTTGTGAATGATGGCTAGTCCCCCCCAGTTTTGATTGGCCTGTCTTGTCTGATGATGTTGTACCCTGGAGGGGTGAGAATGTCAAGAATGGGGGTGGAGTGGACATTAAGCCAGGATTCTGTGAGGAAAGCGATGTCAATTTCTTCAGCGAGTAGAGCTTCAGCAATGTCTGTGGCGTGTTGTACTGCTGATCTGCAGTTTAGGAGCATGCAAGAGAGAGGGCGGGGAGCCTTGGTGGTGGGGGAGCTAGGTGGATAGAGTAGTATTGAGCAGGAGGTCTAGGTGAGTGGACAGTTTTAGGGAGTCTGTTAGTACCAACAATAACAGGGATGGGGAAAGGGGCTGATTTCTGGCTCAGAGCGAGGTAAGGGTCGTTGGTCACATCAGGTTTCAATACCGAAAGGGGGAGGCGATCCCGGTTGGGTCGAAGTGCCTGACTCGTTGACGGACTGGAGGGTCGGGGGTGCTCTGTGGGGCCATGGGAGAGGTATTGAGGGGGTTTGAGCAAATCTACCCGACGAGAGGGAGTACGGTGGCTTGGTCCTGTTGAGAAGGTCTTGTTGTAAGTGTAGGAGATCGGCAGCAAGGGAGTTAATTTTCTGCTCCATTCTGTTCAGTTGCTGTGTTATTGAGCTGAAAAAGTTTAAGGTTTCTGGCAGGGGTCGAGAATGACTTGGGCCTGTGGAGGGAGAGTGAGCAGGGGTCAGGGATTGGACGGAATCAGTGGGATTAGGAGAGGGGAGAGGTTGGACGCGGGGAGCCGGATTAGTAATGCTCCCATTCAAGGAGTTCAGAGGAGGAGTAGAGGGTCTACTGTCCAAGTGACGAGGGAGAGAAATTCTGGGTAGGAAGTCAGAGTTCCGGGAATGTCAATGAGATTAGCGGTGAAGGCAGGTTGTGTATGTGGGTGTGCGACGGCGGACGGGGAGTGGGCGGTGATAATAGGGGGAAAGTGTCTGCTGTATTGGTGAAGACGTTGGACATGGGGAAGTCACGGGGGTTGTCAGTGAGGTAAGTGGTGGAGACGGGTTGTGCCTGTGGGACATCGGAAGGGGAGTGTGCAGTGGTGGTAGGGGGAGAGTGACCGCTGGATTGGAGATGACGTTGGACAAGGGGGAAGTAAGGGTCGGGGAAGAGGGTCTGTGTTGGAGGAAGGGGTAGTTTGAGAGGGAGGGTTCAGATTATCAGAGGTCGAGGGGAGTGCCTGTGGGGATTTCAGTCGTGGGAGGGCTGAGGGTGAAGTCCGAGCTGACGAGATCGAGATCGGCCTTGTGGTGTTTGTTAATTGTGATTTTGTTGTTCCTGGTGTGATCAGTTGATGTAATAATGGTGGGCGTTTGGCGTGCGGAGAGTAATGATGGGGGTGGTGTGATTGTAGTGAGTGATGGTGGATGTCCATGAGTTGAAGAGAGGTTCTTCAGGGCAGGGAGATTGGATCAGTTCCACGTTATTAGTGAGGGTGGTGGGGGATAGGGGAGGTAGGGTTTGGTGGCTCAGTTGAGTTAACGAGGAAAGAAGTGTGGGGAAGTGGCGGTCAAAAGTGGTGAGGTGCGGGTCGGTGGCCTGTATGAGAATGGTTCCAGTTCTGTAGATGGAAATGGTGAGTTCCCCTTTGAAGGTCGGAGAGATAGTGGTGGAGATTTTTTCACCATAGGGAATGATTACTGACTTGGCGACTTTAAGGTGAAGAGAGAAGGTGTTTTTCCATTTAGTCGGGCGATTAGTGTAAAAAATGAAGTTAGTTTTCGTGTTGCCGTTGGTCGCTGTGTGGTAGTTATCTACAATGAGTGTTTCCGGGTGTTGTTTTAGAGTACTGTGCTTGAAGTTCTTTTGCATTACTGGTCAATTTGTCTGGGTAGTTAATGGACCAGGAGTTGGGTCCGTAACGCACGAGATTCGAGTTACGGGAGGGGTTAGGCGGGCGCATGGTTGAATGGTAGAAAATGCCGGGCGCAATCAGGAATCAAGCAGTAACCATGCTTTTACAGTAAGCATCATTTGGCCCAAACCAGGGGGACACTCCAAATGCAGGGGGAGTATCAGCATTTTTCAATGCCTGCCATATTGGGAGGAGACAATGTCCACAAGCCAATTCCAGTAACAGTCCCATAAGCACATCAGCCTTTTAACATAAACCACATTATGCACAGTGTCACATTAGGCGCAAAACCTTAGACGCCAACCTCACCATCATAAACATTATGCAATTCTCTCATCGGTCTAAACGCATTAGACACTAACATGCTAATCATAAATCACATTAGGAAATATCTCACAACCTAAACGTATTAGGGAATAATAACCTCGCTAGCATAACCACATTATGCAAAACCTCACAACCATAAAAGTACATTTAGAGGTAAGAAACAGGGTGCGTAAACCATAGTAAATGCATCACATTTCCAGCACCATATTTAGGACAGAAACCACATTAGCACATAACCTCACGGTAGAAACCATAGCAGAGGCATCAATCACATTAGGGCCTGGCGCCCTACAATCCTAACAGTTCCCCTGGCCAACTGGCCATCTCAAAGAGGGGCTCAAATGCCCTATGTTCCAAAAGTTCAGGGCGCGCTGCCTAAGCAGCGAAAGTCAAGGGTGCGCAATCAGCGCAGGCCTAAACGTTGCAGCTGGCACCAAGTGCTGCGCAGCTCAGGGCTAAAGGAGTGCATCTCACTCCTAGCTACCAAGGTATGTCCCCCAAATAAACAATAGCCTAAACGGTGCAGCTGCCCACTACTTGCTGGGCAGCTGTGAAGTAATAAGGCCTGGTGAGAGAGTCCCACTCCCCTCTGTGCTCCTGCACTCTCATGAGAGAGCCCCACTCCCTCTGTGCTCCTGCACCCTCATGAAGAGCCCCATTCCCCTCTCTGCTCCTGCACTCTCATGAGAGAGACCCGCTCCCTCACTGATCCTGCACTCTCACGAGAGAGACCAGCTCCCTCACTGATATTGTACTCTCACGAGAGAGCCCCACTCCCCTCTGTGCTCCTGCATTCTCATGAGAGAGCCCCACTCCCTCTGTGCTCCTGCACTCTCATGAGCGAAGTCGGTCTACGCCACTAGGCCCAAAGGTCTTGCACAAGACTTTCCGATCGAAATGGATACGATACGCGAAGACAGGAATACGCGATTGGGAAACAATACTGTCGAGGGTAGTGGACCCGAGAACAGTGTCAAACCTGAGCACAGCAATTAACGTCCAAACCCGATGGCGGAAAAAATCAATCTAATAATGGAGTTGATGCTCATGCGCACTATTACCGAAAGGAGGAGTCACCTACCTCATGATTGGAAAAGACTTCTTCGAACATAACAAAGTGCAAACATCCGGACCCAACACTAGATGGCAGACTTATGCAAAGCATGTAATCTACAGCTCACATGCCTCAAACAAGAAGTTACTCGTATCATTCTGAATTTCAGGTTACTCAAAGTCTGGTGATTTGGAAGGAGGTTTACAAAATGTGTTTTTGTGCACACTGTCTTGCATTTGGAAGGCAGATATGCAGAAACATTCACTTGTGTGTTCTCACACTGAGTGGGCCTATAGCACGGGACAAGAAAAGCTCCAAAAAAGCCCCAAAACACACAACAGCAGCAACACATTTTGGCTTGAATTACATTGATTCATGGATAGGAGTAACTGCAGTATTTGGGCTTGGGGCTGGCTGGCACACAAGCGAGGTAACCTATCAAATCCAGACAAATTTGAAAACTAGACACATGAGGGAATCCACAGTGGCACGGCTTGTGTGATTTGAACTACTTTTTCACACTAAAAATGCACTCCAAATGTCACATTTAGACTAAAGTCACCAATTCCCTCACATATCAGTGATGGAAACTTGCTGAATCTTTGGAGATCTACAGAAGTCCTCCCCCCAGCATTCCTGTACTGCTCCAGATGAAATTATTTCCCCACTTGTGTGGGTGGGCTCAACGTCCAGGAAAGCAAAGGCCACAAAATGCAAAGTGGGAATGAAGATTTTCCTTTGAATTTCAACCATTCTGTGAATATGGATAGCTTCTATATTTGGGCCCAGGGATCAGCTATCACCCAGGGAAACCTAGCAACCCCCGACATTTCTGAAAATTAGACTCCCAGAAGAGTCCGGGGTGGTGAGGGCAGGCATGGATCCTACTACTACTACTTATGCAGAATGAACCACACGTCAAACCTTGGCTAAATGTGCAGAATTTCCACATATTTCTGAAAGGTCCACAGTCTGTGAAGATCTACAAAAGTTCCAACACTCAGCATTCCAACACCTTTCCTTATAAAAACAATATCCAATAGCGTGGGTGGGCCTATTTTACGAAAGGAAAGGCCACAAACGCAATATGGAAATATCAAGAGTCTTCATTTGAAAGTCTATCATTCTGGAGATGTGGGTAGTCAAGCCAAGGATCGTCTGGCACCCAGGAAATCCTACCAACCCCAGCCAACACCATAACTATGCCTAAAATCACCCATATTACTTGCACTGTCCATGAGGGATGGATGCACAATTGGGCCTGGGTTAACAAGCATCCATGGAATTCTACCAACTGCACACGTTTCTGAAAAGTAGACACCCAGGGGAGTCAAGGATGTTGTGGATTGCATGAATCCCATTATTTTTTATTACCCCCAGAACACTGCAAATTTCAAAGTAGGGCTGAAAAAAATAATTTCCTCCTATATAAAATAAAATTGCACAACTTGCAGCCAACAGCAAATCTCGTTTCCCTGAATTCCCACACTTCTTCTAATGAAAAAGGTACCTCACATTTGTGGGTGGGCCTTTCGTACTTTATAGGACAAGGACAACACAGTCTGTGAGAAGTCAATGTACTGCTAAATTGGTCTTCATATTGTTAAAGTTTTGGTCCATTCCCGCTGTGTGCATTAGGCCCGTCCACACAGTATAATTTTTCTTTGGAGATGTGGGATTACAGGATGGAAACTTTGCCATTAGCTGAAAAGGCCAGATCATTTCTGTCACAAAAATGTGAGGAAATTTGTGTTTTCGACCTATGCATCCATATATGCAGAGTACTATGAATAAGAAAACAGGCTGGGATCCAGACAAGCCACATAACCCTAGATTCCCTACCATCTCTAGTTTTCAAAGGTGCCCAGGGTCAGTAGGGTTCCCTATGTGCCAGCTGACCCTGGGACCAAAAACTGAAGCTATCCTGCCCTGCTACACCTCCTTGGATTTCCCCGGGTCTATAGTTTTCAGAAAAACCAAGGGTTCCCTGGGTAGATGCCAAAACTTGAGCTCAAATAGTGCAGGCATCCTCTATGGCAAGTGAGAGGAAACTGGGATTTCATTGGCTGTGATTTTGACATTTTTGATGGCAGACAGAGAGGTAAAATAACCATCAGGTCTCCTCTGGGGGCAGATAGTTTGTCTAATAACCAAGGACGGGCCAGCCAGCAATGCCACACATACTTTTTAAATGTTTTGCCCTGGTGGTTTAGGAGGCTTTTTGCCCCTCTGGGGCAGATTAAAGATTGGTAGGTGTGAGGCCTGCAACCAATCTGTTACCAAGGAGTGAAAGAGTGGCCAGGACAGGCTTGCTTCCTACCACACACACACACACACAATAAAACAAAAGTAATAAATTCCTTGTAGTTTAGTGGTACTTTCTTCACCATCGCATGGGGATGTTGGGGCGGAAAAGTCTCCAATCTGCATTCCAGGGAGGCAGAAAGACTGTGTGGCCCCTGGGGTGGAGGGAGCTGCCCAGTGCCAATACGGGCCAACCCTTCACTCTATTCATAATTGAAAGAAAGTAATCACTTGTATCCAATGGCACAGTCATGCCTTCTGGGTCTGGCAGACTGGGCATATCTAGCAATTTGCCCCCAGAGGGTGCAAGGAGGAGGGGGTGAAAACTTTCTGGGCTGTAAATGTTTCGGGCACTGCAATGCAGAAGGGCTAACCCCTACCCCATTTATTATTTTGTCTTCTTTTAATTGATTTCCCTGGTGTCTATAGTTGTCTGCACCCTGTGGTGGGCAGGCTGGAACCAAATCCCTAACCTGCCCTACCCAAAGGGTGCCAGAAAGACTGGCAGAACTCTACAGGAGTGGGGGCAGCCCAATGCCAGACAAGCCGTCCTCAAACTCATCCCAATTTTGTTTTGTTCTCCCTGTGGTCGGTGGGCTTTCTGCTGCCCTAGGATTTGCAGATTGGAAGTAAATACCCAAGTAAATTCAGAAATGCAATGCAGGTCATGTGTGGAGGTGTGGGGGGGACAGTGCCCCCCAGTGAAATGGTATTGGCAGTTTAATGGTGTGATAGCCAGCATAGAGAGCATTAGCAGCAATCTAATAGGGAGAAAAATCTACCCTTTTAAATGGTTCCTATCCCTTTAAGATGGAGGATCAAACTGGAAGCAGCCAGAGCTAGTTAGTATGGATGACGCAAAAAAAGAAAAGCAGCCCTGATGATGGAAGTAAAGGTTTCTACTTGCAGCACAAGATGGAGCCAGAGAAGGAAATCTCTCTAGTGGTAGCAACAACAGGAGTCTCAGCCCTGCGTACTCCGACATGTCTACCAGTCAACAGAGGCCTAAAGGTTGAATGAGAGCTCATGTTCATAGCAATCAACCAAGTCAATGAGTAATCCATTCTACTTGGGTCTCGTTTCGCACCTCTTTGTTAGTTTACATTGTTCCATGAAGTCGATTGCATGAAGATGATGTTCTCGTTTGTAAATACACTAGGTAAATTCTTTTTCTTGGAGAGGAGGGGTCCAGAGTGATCCTAGTGCTAAGTCTAATCTTTAATGAAAAAGGCAGCTTAGATATTGATAAGTTATGAAACTTTTGGCCTATTATAAGACTTACCAAACAAGGCAAGCTCTTAGTTGAAGTTGTGCACTCTTCTCAGTTATCCAACCTCACTCATCCTTCCGTTTCTCCGTACCACTAACATAACACCACTATTCAATCTCGTGGCATCTCAGGGTGTGATTGCACGAAGGCTCTATTTGCTTTATCTGCTACATCTTTACTCTGTTATAGACTGACTCATTTCTGGGACCTGAAATATTATAATACCACCTGTATTCTTTTTTAACTGTCAATTAAACTTTCACATTCTTTTCAAATTGCTCTCCGTCACTTCAAAGGAGCATGACTTATGGCATCAAAATACTGCATTGATAAATCGAAGTTTTCTGAGGACTCTAAGGACACAAGAAGTTAGAAAAATTTCTGATGCAATTATTCCCAAATGTTGCATGTCAAACTATATGCCCACATTATTTCTTCTTGTTTCCTCAAGTAGGAAGTTTGCTTAGGGTTCTAGTTTTCAAAGGGTGTTTCAGCTTGGTCTTTTGATCATTTTATCATTTCACAGTCTGCATTTTTTGGAATTTGCAAGGTTTCTTTTTTTAATATCATTTTAAATGTTTGTGTTCAATGTCTTAATGACAACTCAAATGCACTGTGTTACGCTACCCTTTGCAGTTTGGCCTGTACTTTACACAATGATAACCAAGTGAAAATACTACATGCCTTAAATACTGGCACAATCTTTAAAACTTGAAAAAAAACTAAAGAACCTTAGTATTTGCTTATAAAATGTTAATTTTAAAACAGTTCCAAAAAATGAAATAAAGTTTGGATCACAGAATCACTGGAAGAAAAATACATTCAAAATGACCTTGTTAAAATGTTTGAGAAGATTTCTGTGTTACTGTAAAAAGAAGGAAAAAATGTAAGAAACCATAACAAATGCGTGATATTGCCAGCAATCATTATAAAGCCTAGAATATAACAAACAGGCTTCAATTAATTACAAAAATTAAACAAAAATAGATGTTAATGCTGTAAGAGATAAGGGGGTGCAAGGCACCCTAGGGTGCTCCCAGACATTGCTGGTCCAATGCTAACCTGCTGCTTCTCCGGTCCTTTTCTGTCCGGCTCAGCTGCTGCTTTGTCTGCTGGCTCCACGGCTCCGCTGGTGCAGATTCCCTGCATGCTCCCCTCTGAGCCGAGCACATGGCTAATTATAATATTGATTGCTGGGCTCGCCCCACATTCCTATGCGGTAGCACATGGGTAATTATGATATAATTAGCAAAGAACATTTGCAACATAAAAGTATTCATAATTATAATATTAGCATTTTAATATTATAATTATTCATTGGGGTCAACCTGATCTCGGTGGAAGAATCCCACTGAAGACACGTCAGGGTAGCTCACTGCCTTCCATTGAGATCAGAGACCCCACAAAACCTAGGCACAACTGGTACAGCTGACAAAAGTCCTAGCTGCTCTCGTCAATTTGCATATGCCACAATCTTGTATTGTTTAGTAATGCATCTTTTCAGTTTTCAATTGGACAAGAATGTAATTAATTTTCCATACAGGTTTTCAAACTCTTATTAAGCATTGATGGCGTGAGATAATCTGTATTAATCAACTATATATTATACAGAAGTAGGAATACTATCGACAGAAAAATCAATCTACTACAATAGATAGCAGAGAAAATTATAGCCATCTACAATAAAGCCTCTGCCAATATGGGTGATGCAACTTAATTAGCGGAGCCTATAAAATCCACATGGGTGATCAAAATGTGCTTCTACTGAACAAATGCCTACATTAAGTGATGTAATGTACAGTGCTATTTTACAAAGATTGTGATGCTCACCTTTCTTTGCTTATGTCTTGCTCGTTTAGCTGCCCGAGAGCTGCTGACTGGTTTGGCTTCTGAACTGTTTATGAACTGTAGCAAGTCTTCCACCTTTCGATTGTCAACTGCACTATCCCTTTCCGATATCTGGTCCGATTTCTTGGGTTGTTCTTCTTTCCTTTTTGTGAGGCGTAAACGAAGCTTTTCCCTCATTTCTGCATAATTTCGGCTTGTTGGTGCCGCTGGTGGCTACGGAAATTAAGTGAAAATAATATAATACAAATGTAATTATGTGTTTTGAAGGCAGGTGTTTACAGGGTCAAAAAAATACATTGTGCTTTCAGATAAACATATCAGCAAACCAAGCTGTTTGAGTTACAGCACAGATGTCTTGCACGGAATAAGGTGCAATAGCTTTACAAAGTGATAAAAGCACTGCCCTAAAAGATTTCACCCTCAGTTGTGGCAATATATAGTAGTGGTCCATTAGAAAAATGTTAACTGGCCATTCAACAAAGGTATGATCCAGAGATGGGATATAGATGCTCTCCATACACAGACCTCTAATATCACCCAACCTTTCCAACTGCTCTTGTCTCAGTTTGCTGGGTTTGCTCTTGGGCTATTACACCTTACACATTTAGTAACCTGAAGGTAAGAACATTACAGTTACTGTCGATGCAAAGTAGAGAATCAGGATATGGAAGTACTAACTACTATAAAAAGAATTCTATGGTGTATTTTTCAACACAAAAAAGGATAATGTTACTTACCCAGTAAGCATCTGTTCTTGGCATGTAGAGCTGTAGATTCACATGCTTTGCATACTCCTGCCATAGTGTTGGGTCCGGATGTTTGCAAGTTGTTTTTCTTCGAAGAAGTCTTTCCAGTCACGAGGTAGATGACTCCTCCTTTCGGTGATAGTGCGCATGGGCATCGACTCCATTGTTTTCCCGCAGAGGGTGAGAAAGGAGTTAGTAAGAGTAGAATGTAGAAAATATATATATATATATATATATATATATATATATATATATATATATATATACACACACACATACATATATACACATACATATATACATATATATATGCTGTGGTCGCGGAGGTGTGTCCGTAAGAATATCAACGCTCCTTTTTCTTTCCGTTTCTGTTAAGAAAGAGCACTCACGGGGGTAAATTGCCATCCGTTTATATTGGAGCAAACAGACGCGTTTCGGCTTGTGCCTTTTTCCAATGTTTTTTGGAAAAAGGCACAAGCCAAAACGCGTCTGTTTGCTCGGGTGGGCGCTTGTGAATCTACAGCTCTACATGCCAAGAACATATGCTTACTGGGTAAGTAATATTTTCCATTCGAGGCATGTGAGCTGTAGACCACATGCTTTGCATAGACTATACAGCAGTGTTCTCCCAAAGCGGTGGCTAACCTGTAGCTGTTGGAGTTGTCTGGAAAAGTGTTCCAACTACTACCTGGCCCACATTAGCTTGTTGTCCCGCTAACACATCTACACAATAGTGCTTTGTGAATGTGTGCGGTGTAGAACATGTTGCAGCCTTACAAATGTCAACTATGGGGTTGTTTCCTAAGAAAGCCATAGTAGCCCCTATTTTGCGAGTGGAATGCGCTCTAGGGGGTATTGTTAAAGTCCTCTTTGCTTTTGCATAACAAGTCTGAATAAATTTAACAATGCATCTAGCAATACCCGATTTGGATATAGGATTGCCCTTGTGAGGTGGAGCAAAAGCAACAAAAAGTTGTTTAGTCTTACGGAATGACTTTGTTCTTTCTATGTAGTATGAGAGGGCTCTCCTGACATCTAGAGTGTGTAGAGCTCATTCTGCCACTGAATCTGGTTGAGGAAAGAACACCGGTAACTCAACCGATTGATTGATGTGAAAGGCAGAAACTACTTTAGGTAGAAATTTAGGGTTGGTACAAAGAACCACTTTGTCTCTGAAGCTGGAAAAAAGGTTCTTCTATGGTTAGTGCCTGTAGCTCACCCACTCTCGTCAGTGGAGTGATTGCAATGAGGAAAGCGATTTTCCACAAGAGAAATTGCAGTTCACATTTATGCATGGGTTCAAAAGGTGGGCTCATTAATCCTGTGAGGACTATGTGAGATTCCACACTTGGGCAGGTGGAAGTCTTGATGGTATAACTCTTTTTAGTCCTTCCATAAAAGCTTTGATAACTGGTACTCTAAAGAGAGATAAGTGTTGCCTGTTTTGGATATGCAGCTATCGCATCGAGATGTAAACGGATAGAAGTGCAAGCTAATTCTGACCGCTGCAAGTGTAACAAATAACATATGATATTTTTGTATGGAAGCATCAAGAGGATTGATATTATTACAATATATAACAAAACGCTTCCATTTAGCTGCATAACAAGCTCTTGTAGTAGGTCTTCTGGCCTCTTTAATAATGTTCATACAGTCTGGTGGAAGATTCAGATAACCAAACTCTATGACTTCAGGAGCCAGATCGCTAGATTCAGTTCTTTGGGATCTGGGTGTTTGATTTCTCCATGGCTCTGTGTGAGGAGGTTGGATGCGAGATGCAGCTTTTGATGTGGAACTACTGATAGCTCCAGCAGGGTCGGGAACCAAGGTTGACGGGCCTAAGTAGGAGCTACCAGGATTAGTGTGTGGGATGTTTGCCTGAGTTTCCGAACCACTGATGGAATGAGTGGGAGAGGTGGAAAAGTGTAGGCAAATATCCCTGACCAGTTCATCCATAGTGCATTGCCTTTGGAGAGCGGGTGTGGATACCTGGAGGCAAAGCTTGGGCATTAAGTTTTTGTGTGTGGTGAAAAGATCTATTTGAGGAAACCCCCAACTTTAAAAGTAGGGGAGGAGAACTTGAGGGTGAAGTTTCCACTCATGGATTTGCTGCCTCTGTCTGCTGAGAAGGTCGGCAATCAGATTGTTTACTCCTGAGCGGTGTTCTGCTAGGAGATAGATTTTGTGGCGTATGGCCCATTTCCAAATGTCTTGAGCTAGGTGTGACAGTTGGAGAGAGTGTGTCCCCCCCTGTTTTTGTATATAATACATAGCTGTTGTGTTGTCGGTGCGAACTAGGACAGCTTTGCCTACAAGGTGAATTTGAAAGGCTTTGAGCGCTCGAAACACTGCTAGCAGCTCTAGATGATTTATGTGTAGAGCTTTTTACTTTTGACTCCACAAGCCTTGAATTGTGTGTTTTTGGAGATAAGCTCTCCAACTAGTGAGCGACGCGTCTGCTGTTAGTATTGTCTGCGGAAAAGGGTCTATGAAGGGCCATCCATTTGACAAATTTTGTGGGTTCCACCACTGCAGAGAGCGATGAGTACGGCCGTTTACCAACACTAGATCGGTTAAGAGACCCTGCGACTGGTTCCACTGACTTGCTAAGCATTCCTGAAGGGGACGCATGTGAAGACTGGCATGGGGAACAATCACGATGCAAGAGGCCATCATTCCGAGCAGCTGCATATACACTCGAGCTGGTAGTGAGTGAGTGGGCTGAAACTGAAGAATCAGAGCCTGGATATTGCAAATTCTGGCTGAATTGGGTGAAGCCAGAGCTTTTTGAGTATCTAAAGTGGCTCCTAGATAGTTTTGAGTGTTGGAAGGTTGAAGATGCGATTTCAACACATTGACTGTGAACCCCAGTTGTTGCAGTAACTGCAGTGTTATGTGAGCGTGCTGGAGACACTTTGGGTACGTACTGGCTTTGATGAGCCAGTCGTCCAAGTACGGGAAGACATGAATGTGTTGTCTTCGTAGGTGAGCAGCGACTACTGCCAGACATTTCGTAAAGACTCTGGGAGCAGTGGTGACTCCGAATGGGCGTACCTTGAACTGGTAACGCTGCCCCACTACCAGAAATCTGAGAAATTTGTGATGAGCGGGATGTATGGGAATGTGTAAATACGCGTCCTTTAAGTCTAGAGTAGACATAAAGTCGCCCTGTTGTAACAGTGGGAGCACTTGTTGAAGCGTCACCATTTGAAAGCGGTCTGATTGTCTGTAAAGGTTTAATTCTCTGAGGTCTAAAATAGGTCTGAGAGAACCGTCCTTTTTGGGTATGAGAAAATACAGGGAGTATACGCCCAACCACTGATATCGCAATGGTACGGGCTCTATGGCTCCCTTCAAAAGGAGAGATTGAACCTCTTGTTTGAGGAGGTGTAAATGGTCTGGTGACATTTTGTGTGAACGTGGAGGAATGTTAGGAGGATTGTTGGTAAGCTCCAGGCAATAACCAGAAAAGATCATTCCTAGCACCCATTTGTCTGTAGTTATTGATTGGGTAGGAATTGCGAAAGACGCCCCCGACAGATGTTAAATGATTGGGGGGGGGGGGGTAGGAGTGTAGGCAAGTCACTGTTTGGTATTGGAGGGGGAGGTGCGTGTGTTGGAACCTCTACCTCTGTAGCCCTCTGAAGAAACCCTTAGAAGCAGAGGGCGGATTGATGCCCTTGTACAGTGTGGAGGCAGTGTCTGAGGAGGTATTCCTGGACCCCCACGATAGAAGGAGCGCCGAAAGGAACCCCGGCCAGAAAGGGACTGTAGGGCTCCCACAGATTTTGCCACGACTGTGTCCTTTTTCATCTTTTCTAAGGACGAGTCTACAACAGGACCAAAGAGGTGTTGTTTGTCAAACGGCGTGTTAAGAATAGAAGCTTGAACTTCTAGTTTAAAGCCAGAAGTTCTTAACCATGCATGCCTTCTTAGTAGCAAGCTGGTGTTGACGGCTCTAGCCAGTGTCAGTCCCATCTAACCTGCACGTAATGGAATTGTTAGAGATGAGCTTTCCCTCTTGCACTAGGTCTTGAGCTTTGGACTTGTGCTGATCAGGCAGGAATTGGAGCAATTGCTCAATTTCATCCCAATGCGCCCTATCGTACCTGGCTAAAAGGGCTTGAGCGTTGGAAATGCGCCAGAAATTTGCAGCTTGGGAGGCTACTCTTTTCCCAGAGGCGTCTATCAACTTAGACTCTTTGTCCGGAGGTGGAGCATCTCCTGACGTTTGAGAATTGGCCTGTTTACGGGCATTAGAAAATACTAACCAATCTAAGGGTAACTGACCCTTGATGTAAACTGGGTCTGATGGTGCAGATTTATACTTTTTGTCTATCCCGGGAGTGAGAATATGTGCCCGAACAGGATCCTTAAATATGTCATCCACATGTCTTAGCATACCTTTGAGCATGAGTGGATCTTTGGAAACTCTTACGTGTTTCAAAAAGGAAATCCTCCTCTAGAGATTATTTGTGTGATTGAACCCTGTGATAATCAGCAGCTCTGCTTAATAGTTCTATATAGCCCACGTTGTCATCTGGTGGAGAAGGTTTAGTAGGGTAAAGATCAGGATCGTTACCTGTGGGAGAATCTGTGTTGTAATTCTTTCAGGGATCTGTAGGTGCAGGATCATTGTCCCCATCCCAGTCATCCTGATCATCAGGTGTGTATGGTGGTGGTGAATTAGTAGGGGTAATTAACTAGTGTTGTGTTTCTGGGAAAGGAGGTGATACTGGAGGAGAAGTGTTAGTACCCACATGTTTCTTCTTTAAAGGAATGTGATAGGCTTCTTCCGAGTCAGATTTGCGTTTGAGTGGCAATTTGGTCGCAATATGTCCAGTTTTTGGATTGATGTACAGTTTTTTGTTTCGGGACCGGTTTTGGAGGCGGGACATCGAAACGGGGCTCCTTCGATGGTATCCGAGCATCTTTATGTTTTGGCGCCAACGTTTTCAGTGCTGGTGTCTTGGGGGCCAAGGATTTCGGTTCCAAAGACTATTTCGGCTTCGCAGGAGGTGGGGCCGAGGCGGGTTTTGGCTTCGACCCCAAAAGGTTTCGGCTCAGTACCAGAGTGTGGACGACTTGACCCCGAGCCGAAGGGCTTTGACGTATGTTTCGGTGCCGAGCCCGAAGGCGGGGCGTTGGAAACATATTTTCGGTGCTGACCAGGGCCCGAAGGCAGAGGTGGAACCGGAGCCTTTTTCATCGGCTGAGTTGGACTTTGGCGCAAGGGAGGATCGGTACTCACAATACGCTGACCTTGCGGAATATCTTCGTCCACATCGGAGCCGGAGATGGAGACAGGGTCCTCTTATTCTCCCTCGGCCCCTATGGCATAGCCGGTTTCTTGTTCTGAATCTTCTCCGAAGAGGTCCGGAATGGATCCAGTGTTCTGACTCTGCATGTCCCAACGTCGAGCTAGACAGTCGCGGAGCGTTTTCTGGGGGCGGAAAGATTTACACGCGTCGCAGTCTTGTTTGTTGTGATCCGGAGATAAGCACAAGTTGCACAGTTCGTGCAAGTCGGTGCGCGGGAACTTCGCATGGCCTTGAGGGCAGAATTTGAATGGAGTCCGTTCCATCGACTGAGATGCGGACCGACGCGGGTAGGCCCGATGGCCTTACATGAGTTTCCCGATCGAAAAGAGTTTTTTGTATTAAATACGATACGCGGAGAAGGGAATGCGTGATCGAGAAACATTACCGTCAAGGGTAGTGGATTGCGCACCGAGGGGAACCCGAGAAACGGTGTCGAACCGGAGCGCAGCAATTCACGTCCGAACCAGATGGCGGAAAAAAACAATCTAACAATGGAGTACATACCCATGCGCACTATCACCGAAAGGAGGAGCACCTACCTCATGACTGGAAAGACTTCTTCGAAGAAAAACAACTTGCAAACATCCAGACCCAAAACCAGATGGCAGGAGTATGCAAAGCATGTGATCTACAGCTCACATGCCTCGAACAAATGGTTATTTACCAGTAGGAGTAGCTCTCAAGCTTGAAGAGTTCTCTGGATTCACATGCTGTGCATTATTTCTCCATCTAGTGGTTGGATCCAGAATGGTCTCCACCCCCCTTTTTTTTGGCGTTGTCGATCACCATTTGGTGTTATGCCCGTCCCCTGTGTGACGTCAGACGGCACCTGGGATGTTCCTGTGCATAGTCGCCATCTTCAGATTGTATTTCTTTCTTTCCTGGCATGCTTCCTCTCTGTTCCTGTATCTTCCCCACCAGTTTGCATTATCTCCCATTTCTGGGTAGGTTGGTGGGTTGCATGTGAATCTAGAAAACTCTTCAAGCTGCAAAACTACCTCTACTGGTAAGTAACTATTTTGTTTCGCGGCATGAATCCTTTTCTGGATGCACATGCTGTACATTAGATTATGTAGCGATATCCTTTCCCATCGGTTGGTTGGAATGAAATGAGGAAGTGTTAGCAAACATGTGTCGTAATACTTTTTGTCCCACCTGTGCCAGGTGTTGTAATACCATTTGTCCCACCTGTGCTTCTTTATTAATTTGGAAGTCCACACAACAACGTTTTGTGAAGCTGTCAGGTGATGCCTATGTTCCTGCTGTGCAGATTGCACCCATTGGTACGCTTGCTAGGAATTCAAGTGCTGTGCCCTTTTTTGTGTTGAATGAGCTCTTGGTCGTGCAGTGTTATCCCTACCTTAGCAAAGCAAGTTTGTATTGTTTCTACAATCCATCTTGAGATGGTCAGCTTGGTCACTGGGGAGCCCTTAGTTGCTTTGGCAAAGGAGACAAGCATTGGCATAGCCACCAAGTCTCAGCTTTTGGACCTTACAAGTGTTTAGCCATGCAGCAATCATCCTGGGTGCTGTGCCACCAGGGACTGAAGAGTTATACAATTACTACACACTGGATTATGCAGTGTGATTTAGGAATACATGCATGCCGCAGGTAACATTTGATACGTTCACCATACTCCCCAACAACGCACCGCACTCTGAAATCTCACATGTACAACCAGTGCATTGCAGTCAGACATGTCGCAGGCATCACCGTGCACTGTACACAGATGTCCTGCTTTCAGAAATAACACAAGCACCGACAACCTGCCATAATGTAAAAAATTACAAATCCTAAAAAAATGCCCTGCTATCGCAAATGCCAAAAGGAGACATGACAAGATGGCTGACTGATTAAACGCTCTCTGTTGGCATCTGCTTTACATGTTTGGGAAGCCTTGGGCAGTATGTAGGCCCCTTGTGTAACATGGCATGCACGAAGTCCCAGACAGTAGCTACTCGGAATGCATGTAAGCTGTGGGTAATAAAGTTAAAAAATATTTTCTGGCACATATGTTCACCTCCCTCCCCTAGCAAAGCAATAGCCCTAAAATATGTTAAGATACACAATGTGAAAGGCTAAGAAGTTGTAATTCAATGGGTTTGAAAAACGGAAGTACCTTATATGTACACATTGTCTGAATTGTTAAAATCAAACTATGTGGCAAGTTAGGGAGACGAAATGGTGCGCGTGTGTTGTAATTTGGCAGCATTTAAGTTAAGCATTAGCTGAAGACAGCCTGTATTTAGAGGCTAAATTGTCCGCTTTGTGGAATCCATTTTGTATTTCTGGCAGCCATTTTGGCTGCCATGTGCTACCATGTGCTCGCCATGTGCTCTGTCCTACCTTCCTGTTAACTACTCTTGAAATCTGCCTAGAGACAAGTTATATTTAGTTCCTCTTGCTTTGCACATGCTCAGTTGAGCTTGCAGCTGTTCCGAGTTTATAAATGTCAGGATGTGTCTACTAAAAGTAGAAACTGTTAGCTCCACCCACTTGTCGACTGTGCATTCTCTGTATGACCTTATATGTGCCTAAAACCAGCATTTGTGTTAGTACCGCCTTCATTTGAGCCCCTGTGTGGGTATAAAAGGACCAGGATCCTTCCATTCAGTGTGCTACTTCATGCATTACTGAAGGGTGATGTGTGTGAATGTAGCTCCACCTCATGAGGTTTAATAAACTCTGTCTTTTCTATTTCCAGTTTCTGTGCCAACTTCTTCCTAAGTGTCTGAGGACTCTGTGCAGAGAAGGGAGAACCCCTAAGCACTGGTAGGCCTTGCTGAGGCTCACTACAACAAATTGGCACCCAACGTTGGGCTCATCAGCGACTCGGATGCCCGAAGGACTGGTCGCGACGAAGGATTGGAATCTCGCTTTTGGACGCGATCGCTGCCTGAGGAGACCTGAGTCTTGGCACCCACGGCGTTTTTCCTTTCTTTCTGATCTGACCATCCCGGCGGCGCCGGTCCTTGACTGAGATCTCTTCTGTTGATTCGCCGTGCAGTGACCATTTGGTCGATTTGAGAACTTGGCAGTTGGAACCTGGACACCATTTGATTGGTAAGAGCCGTTTTGCGGCACTTGCTGTTGGTTTGATGCCTTTGATTGGTAAGGTAGTTTTAGTAACACTTACTGTGGCTTTGTTTGTATGATTGGCCAATTTTGGAATCTGTTTTGTAATTATATATGTATTGCAATACATATAGGCAGGTAATGAGGAGAATTTTCTCTATTTAAAATTGTTTGAACAGCGCAACGTACGAAGAGTACCTTAAGTGCTACTTTGATTATAATACTGCATATTTTGCACTATTTTTTGGCATGCCTGTTTTCAGCACACTTCGTAGGATGTGTTGCTTTTGTAGTGGTACCAATTTGAGACTTGACGAAGCACAACCAGCCCCCCCGGAGGGGACGCCTAATAGGGATATGTATATTAAGTATGGTATTTCTTCTATAATGTACTGCACGTTATGGAACAAATATACTAGTAAAGATCCTGAGTTGCGTTGGCCTATGTATGGGTCATTTGATTTGCGAAAAATTCAGTATGTGGAACAATGTATGTTTAAATGAAAGACTAGGCAAGATATGTTTCATTGTGTGCGAATGTGGGAGAAAGAAGTGCGTGAGCGAATGAAGCGTGAGCAAGCCTTGATTGACAAAGAACAGCGAAAGACCATTTATGCGAAAGCATTAGTTAAAAAACAAGGAGATGAAAGAAATTAAAGAGAGGGAAGATAGGGAACGCCATTTACAGGTAACTGGCCAATACGCTGTTAGGCAGCCCCTTTATCCTATCCTTAATAAACCACAAGATGATTTCTTGTTATTAGATCGTTCTCCACCTCCGTATATTTTTTCTTCCGCTCATGAGTCAGATGAGGACTCTTTTTCAGACCAGGACAAAGCTCGAGAAACTCGCTCCATGCTATCTGCTGAGCGTGCATCTGACATTAGATCTACTGCGCGTAAAGCCGTTCGTAGTACTACCACTGCCTCTGAACTTTTAGATAGTATAAAAGGATGGCAGGAAAGGGAGCAAATATATTTTACCGATACATTTGCTGCAGAGGTTATTGAACAATTTAGGAAGTATTCGGTAGAAATGGAGCCCGATGATGTAGCAACTGATTGTAAACAATTACGTGACGGTCTTTTTGTCTTCTCCCAGGTGGCTGACACGATCAGACGCTTGGTTAAACTGCGTGTTGAAGCAGCCCGTTTGCGAGAGGAGAAAAAGGCAGCAGAAACAGCTGCACTAGCATCTCAGATCAGCATGGCACGAACTCCTACTCCTGAAACAGATAAGAATGTTGTAATTCATGTGAAACCCATGCGGGAAGCCGCGCTTTATATGTTCCTCCTAAAGGAACGGGTACAGAGGATGATAAGACTTCTCTTAATGCGAAAGGGTACTTTATTTATAATTGGGTTTACACTCCTTGGAATAGAGCAGATGTTATGGCCCTTAAAAATGCATTGCCTGACCCGCGAAAGAATCCAGCAGCCTTTTATGAGGAAGTTGAGGGTGCAATCAGCTCTTGTACTATGACTTTGTCGGATATTGATTTGTTTTTTGGATTAATATTACCACCTGATATGTGGAGAACTGTGCGCAAGATAGATGATAATGCGACATTTGGAGCATTGTGGAAAGATTTAGAGCGGTTAGATGAAGATAGAGAACCTGCACAGAAACCGTGTCAGTTAATTTTAAATCTTCCGGCAGCTATATTAGTTAAGTTAAAGACGATCATTCCCCCTAAAAAGATAGATTGGACAGTGCTAGCGTCTTGCAAGCAAAAGGTAGATGAATCAGTTTCTGACTTCTTCACACGCTTTGAAGAAGCATTTCACGATTTTAGTGGCCAGTCATTGACAGATGACACGGGTAGGCATCTGTTTGTCGATAAATATGTCGCAAACCTTTTGCCAGGAATAGCTAGTCGCTTAAAGGCCAGTGAGAGTTCATGGACTACATCTTCTCCGGTTTCTCTTTTAACTATGGCCCAGTATTATGAGCGGCAAGAATTAGAAGCCAAAGGTAATGAGGACAAAAAGTCTAAAGAGTTGAAAACAAAGGTTATGTTGGCTCAAGCTTATGGTCCGCCTTCTAGAGATAATGATAGAGGTGGACGTGGATCTTATGGTTCGTCCTTTCCTTCCTCTGCCCGTTCGAATTTGTCTGTTGATCAGTGTGCGTACTGCAAAAAATTTGGACATTGGCTTTCTGATTGTCCAGTGCTGCGTGCTCAGCAGAATCTACGTGGTCGGGGACAAATGAGAAATCGTTCAGGATATCAAGGGCCTAGAGGAAGCGCGAATGATCGTGCTCGGTTTGATGCTAATACACGTGGGCAGAATGGGTTTAACACTTTTGATAGAAGGAACCAATATCAAATGTCTGACTATGTGCCCTCTGATTTTCAAGATTCTGCTTATGCATAGGATTGCCTAGGATGGGGTAAGGAATCAGTTGAAGTTCCAGTAGATCAGAGGGGTCCCTATGTTACAGCACATGTTTTGGGTTCTACTGATCAGTTTCTGGTTGATACAGGAGCTACTCGTAGCGCCTTGTCTAAACAATTGGTTCCAAGGGCTCCCTGTCTGGCTTAACCATTACATCGATAGGTTTCGATGGAACACCTTCCCTTAGCCCATTGTCACAACCACTTGCATTTGATATTGATAAGTTTACTGCTCCATGTCCGTTTTTGCTTTCTCCAAACACACCAGACAATATTGTGGGTCTTGATATGCTTAAATATTTTAGGGCTACGATACGGTGTTCTCCGGAAGGAGTACGGGTTATTTTGAATGACAACTACCCTATGATTGAGAAATCTTGTATTGTTAAAGAGGACATTGCACTAGCCTCACTCCCTAGTACTTTGTGGGCTACTTCGGACACTGATGTAGGGCAAATGGTTATTCCACCAGTACATATTAGTGTCAAGGAGGGCGCTTTATTGCCAAGACTGCCTCATTATAAAATTTCTCGAGAAGGAGAAGAAGCACTCACACGTATTGTACATGATTTAATTAAGGTGGGGGTTGTGGAATAAGTTCCTTACAATGTCTGCAATAGTCCGATTCTTCCCATTTTGAAAAAAGATACTGACACTAGGATCTATAGATTTATCATCGATTTGAGAGAAGTCAACAAGATTGTAGTACCAGAGTACCCTGTAGTATCTGACATAACGACATTGCTTACCTTGGTCCCTCCAACAGCAACTACATTTTCTGTAATTGATCTGAAGAACGCTTTCTTCTCGATTCCTATTCATCCTGATAGCCGATATTTGTTCGGTTTCACTTTGAATAATAGATCAGACAGATTTTGTAGAGTTCCTCAAGGCTATACTGAGAGTCCTAGTATTTACAGTCAAGCATTGAAGAGACAGCTTGATTCCTTTACCTTGTCTAAAGGAGTGGCTCTCATACAATATGTCGATGACATCTTGTTGGCAGCTGATACACCTGAGCAGTGTGAGAAATGCACTTTGTCTTTGCTTTCTTTTCTTGCTACATACCACCATAAAGTATCACGAAAGAAATTGCAATATTGTAGACCGAAGGTGACCTATTTAGGACACCTTCTGTCTAAGGAGGGCCGTGCACTGACACCAGATCGCATTCAAGCAATTTTAGACACCCCAGTACCTTCCACGCAGAAAGATGTCCGTGCATTCATTGGTCTGACTTCGTTTTGCAGGCAATGGATATTGGGTTTTTCACACATTGTTAAACCCTTGCTAGCACTTTTGACTAAAAACACTTCGATCCCCCTTCCATGGACAGATGAATGTCAAAATGCTTTTTGTCAGTTGAGACAAGCTCTTTGCTCTGCACCAGTGTTAGGCACACCAGATTACACGAAGGCTTTTAGACTCTATGTACATGAGAAAGAAGGATGTGCATTGTCAGTTTTAGTACAGACACACGGGGACAAACAGCGTCCTTGCGCATACCTTTCTGCAGTTCTTGACCCTGTTGCTCGTGCATTACCTGGGTGCTTCCGTTCAGTTGCAGCGACGGCTGTGTCCATACGTCAGAGTGAAGGGATAGTTTTGTCACACAAACTGTTGGTGCTAGTACCCCATGCAGTAGATGCCCTTTGAATCAGACTAAGACTCAGCACTTAACTAGTGCTCGTTTGACAGGATACGAATTGACACTGCTAGCACCTCATATTACCTTGAAGAGATGTGCGACACTGAACCCCGCCACTTTGTTGCCATATCCTGCGACTCAGTCTCAGTCAAAGGAGCCTCACGATTGTATATTCGTTACTGAGGAACAGACAAAGGGTCGCATCGATTTGCAAGATACGCCCTTCCAGATGTAGATGGGGAACTGTGGGTTGATGGGTCCTGTTTGAAGTTACCAGATGGCACGACTTCAGCTGCTTATGCAATTACCACGCTTGAGACAGTAGTGGAAACAGCTCGCATACCTCAGAAGTCAGCTCAAGCAGCTGAACTAATAGCTTTGACACGAGCGTGTGAGCTTAGCACTGACTTGTGTGTGAACATTTACACGGATAGCCGCTATGCTTTTGGAGTGGTTCATGATTTTGGCCTACTCGGGAAGGAAAGAGGCTTTCTTACATCCCATGGGATGCAGATAATGCACGGAGAGTTAGTGCATAATCTCTTGACTGCACTTACATACCCAAAGAGAGTTGCTATTATGAAGTGTAGCGCACACAAGAAAGTGACTGACAAAATAGGACAAGGCAATGCCTTTGCAGACCTCGTAGCTCGTGAGACTGCGTATGCAGCGAAGCACTACACCCATGTACGTAGTGAAATCACAAGCTGAGCGTTGGCATGATGCTAGAGAAGAAGTATTGGATATACAGAGATCTGCTTCTGTGGAAGAGCTTGAGCAATGGTCTAAAGAAGGAATATTAGATGATGAGGGTTGTTGGCGTAACAAAGAAATGAATAAGTGGAAAATGCCTGCGGCCTATTTACAACCTATGGTTCAAATGGCACATGGGCTGGCACATGTTGGAGCTCTAGCAATAACTAAATTGCTTACACAAGTTTGGGAGCATCCTGAAATTGCTAGCACAGCCAAAAGGGTAGTACAGTCCTGTTTGATCTGTTGGCAGTATAATCCTGGAAAAGGGACACAAACTCCTACAGGAGGGTTTGCTACACCAACCGCACCTTTTGAAGTTTTGCAGATGGATTACATCCAACTCGAACGCTGCAATAATCTGAAATATGTCCTAGTGGTGGTATGTGCCTTTAGCAAATGGATAGAGGCATACCCTACGAAGGATAATACTGCTCTCACCACAGCAAAGGTGCTTCTAAAGGAGTTTTTCCCTAGATACGGTGTTTGCAAACTTTTGTGGAGTGACAATGGACCTCATTTTATTGGGCAAGTTGTTGAGCATGTCCTGAAAGGATTAGGGATCAAACAGAAATTCCATACAGTTTTCCACCCGCAATCAGCAGGATTGGTGGAAAGGTATAACGCTACTTTAAAATCAAAGTTGGCGAAAATACTGGCTTCCACGTCCCTAAAGTGGCCAGATGCACTACCTTTGGCATTACTATCCATAAGATCAGTGCCACATTCACGATCAGGTCTTACCCCCTATGAGGTGGTGTTTGGGAGACCGATGAACATTTGGGGAATTCCTAAGCCACGCCCCATACATGATGTTCCTTGTGTTCTGATGAATGATTATTTGGCACAGTTAACTGACAGTTTGATTTCTATTCATCAACAGGTTCGAGAAGCTCTTCCTGACAGATCTACAGGTGAGGCCCACGAACTCCGTCCTGGTGACCATGTAATGGTCAAGGTCTTCGACAGATCGAACAGCTTGGAGCCAAGGTGGCGAGGACCAGAGCAGGTGCTCCTTGCGACAAGGACAGCAGTTCGAGTGACAAACAGAAAGAATTGGATCCACAGCACACACTGCAAACGTGTGTCGGCTGCCTTGGTGGAACCTGCTGTGTTGACCGACCATCGAGAGATTCTGGAGACGGAGAAAGGCCAAGCTATCTCGCCTGACGAATCTGCGGAAGTCTTCCCGGACCACACGATCACTGGAGTATCCAGATATCAATTAAGACCGAGGAAAGAATCTGCAGTTTTGAAAAGACTGGTTGAGCTACCGCCCTGGGTTAGTGAAACGGAGAGCCATTGTGGCAAGGGGAGGGGGATCAGCCCTGTATTAGTGTAGTGACACCCGCTTTGGCCCATGGTGAAGAAATCAGCGGCTGCCCAGGGAGAAGAGCTCCAACGACTGTTTTCAACAAGTTTTCAGAAAAATCAATCATTACTGCTGCTAAAATGACTAACAAAAGAGTCATTTGTGCTGTAGGGTTTGTTGTTGCTATGGTGGCTATGGCAGCAATTACATGGTACATCGAGAAGGTGGCTCCTGTTCGACAGCTTTTTGTTGCCACTACGCCAGTACCCGTGGAACACCACTACTTTACTCTTCCTTACCATGAGCAAAAGCATCGACAATCTTATCTAAACAATACTTTTATCCAGATGTTGCACCATACTCACAATGCTACAAATACTACCAACTGTTGGGTGTGTGGGATGATACCTGCACATCAAAAGAAAGGAGGAACACCTTTTATTCCTCTTCCATTTTCTCACAATGGTTCTTGTCAAGCTTGGTATGCGCTCTTGTTTGCATATGGAAAGCCTTCAGTAGGTGGGATTATTTTTCAACTTAATAAAGTATGTTATCAAAATAAAGAAGGTTATCCACAAGCCAAAGGGACTAAATGGGAATGGGAAGAGTATCAACCGGACAATATTTCAACACCATATGTTTTCACAAATGTGAGAATAATAAAGAACATTGGACCTTTTGTGATTTCTGTGACAAAAGCTAAAGCAGATTTGTGTATTTGTAGTGTTGGAAGAATTCCAGTGGGGAGGAGCGAGTGTACTGTAATCCTGACCATTGAAGATGCCAATAAGAGCACTTTCACAGCCTCGCATAACACGTATTTTGTGTGTGGAAATAACGGATATTATCAATTACCTGTTGGGTGGTCAGGAATCTGTTATGTATCTTTTCTGTTGCCCCCTGTGTTTCTTGCACCTGCATTGTATCACCGTGATTTTAAACTGTACAATGACATTTCCAAAAACAGAAATAAGAGGACAATAAGTATGGATGAAGTTGACCAAACCGACACTACCCTACAACAATATGTTGATTTCAACTTGGGCTTATTTTTCTTTGTGGGTGCTGCATTAAACAGCAGGAAAATCCGACGACTAACTCGTGTTGTGGAAGCTGTTACCAATCAGACAGCTATGGCACTTGGGAACATTACAGAGGAACTACAGATTGCAAGGATTGTAGCACTCCAGAATAGGATGGTGCTAGACGTAATTTTGGCTGATCGAGGTGGTGCATGTCGCATCATCAGTAGCAGCTGTTGTGTATTCATACCAGATCACTCACCTTCAGTATATGACGCAATATCAAAATTGCATAAGATTGCTGCAGAAATTCATCCAGAGACTGGAACTTGGACTTTTGCTGGATGGTTTTGGACTCTTGTTTCTGCTTGGGGCTGGAAGCTACTGACTATCCTGTGTGTAATAATTACAATATTTTTTACATGCTGCGTATGTATCCAATGTGGTCCAATGCTTTGCTCCATTTGCATCTCTGCTTGTGTACCTGCCAGAGGGAACATTGCTGAAACAAAGGCCCAACAAATGTTGAATAAAGAGGTGGCCGAAATAATGTTAATAGATGTACGGGATGAATATCTAGATTACCCCAGATAAACGAATGTCTTCAGCCAATGCTGAAAGGGTCGTCTGTTGTAATTTGGCAGCATTTAAGTTAAGCATTAGCTGAAGACAGCCTGTATTTAGAGGCTAAATTCTCCGCTTTGTGGAATCCATTTTGTATTTCTGGCAGCCATTTTGGCTGCCATGTGCTACCATGTGGTCGCCATGTGCTCTGTCCTACCTTCCTGTTAACTACTCTTGAAATCTGCCTAGAGACAAGTTATATTTAGTTCCTCTTGCTTTGCACATGCTCAGTTGAGCTTGCAGCTGTTCCGAGTTTATAAATGTCAGGATGTGTCTACTAAAAGTAGAAACTGTTAGCTCCACCCACTTGTCGACTGTGCATTCTCTGTATGACCTTATATGTGCCTAAAACCAGCATTTGTGTTAGTACCGCCTTCATTTGAGCCCCTGTGTGGGTATAAAAGGACCAGGATCCTTCCATTCAGTGTGCTACTTCATGCATTACTGAAGGGTGATGTGTGTGAATGTAGCTCCACCTCATGAGGTTTAATAAACTCTGTCTTTTCTATTTCCAGTTTCTGTGCCAACTTCTTCCTAAGTGTCTGAGGACTCCGTGCAGAGAAGGGAGAACCCCTAAGCACTGGTAGGCCTTGCTGAGGCTCACTACAACACGTGCAGTATGTGTGCTAATAGTGAGGGTAAGGGCAGACTGTTTTAATGCACCTTAACTCTGGGCTAATTCGTAAAAATAAGATTGTCAAATGATTATTTATGCATTTGTATGCTGTAGAGGTTGCATGTGGTTATGTTATTAAATACCTGCCTTGCTTTAGGGACATCCCCCACCTTTAAACAGAGAAGTAATCCTTAAAACATGTACCTGCTAAAAAAGCATATCCCGGATGACGCATCTGTGTGAAGTGCTGTTAACAAGCCTGTATGTGTATCTTTTTATTGTGCCAATGCAGCAACGAAGTGTTAAGAAAAATGAAAAATACATATTTCAAATAAAGTGTAGATGCCTTCAGCGTGCGCGTTTAGCTTCAGAGCACCAATGCAGCAACAAAGTTAATAAATAAAAACGAAAATTGCAAAACGAAAAAATTCCATAAAGCGCCCAGCGTCTGTTTTCCCTGTGCCTACCAAAACAAGCAGGCTACAGGAACCAAAGGAAAACAGAAACAGAAAAAGTAGTGCAAAAACAAAACGAAATAGGCAAGAGGAGCAATAATACATGTAGCAGGGCCAGTCGCCAAGGACAAGAACCACCCACCAAAAGGAAGGACAAATGCGAAAAAGAGCCACTGAAAGAAAGATTGACAAGCACACAAAAGAACTAATGTGGAGCAAGGGGCGTAATTAATGGCCATAGACGAGACACACGATGCCTCGCAGAGCAGCGCATGCGCGCTGCTAGGCTCGACCTAAAAAAACAACGAGTTTCCCTTACAAAACCTTTTAGTTTCTTCAAGATAGTGTATTAGAGCCCTCCTTACATCCAATGCGTGCAGGACTCTGTCTGTGTTTTAGGGTCTTTGAAGAAAGCTGGTAGTTGTCTAATTTGGTTAACATGAAAGTGGGTTATCCCCTTTGGCAGGATCTGTGGGTTAGTTCTGAGAACCACCTTGTCACTGTGTATTTGTAGGTATGCTTCCTGTATTGTTAGAGCCTGCAGTTAGCTTACGCTGTGGAGCGATGTGACTGTGATTAGAAAAGCTGTCTTGAGCGCTAGTGATTTTAGATCTGTTTTGCGCATAGGTTCAAAGGGTTTTATCATTAACTGCTTTAGCACAGTATTTAAGTTTCACAACGATGCTGGGACTGACATTGGTGGAGCAATTCTTTTAGTTCCTTCTAGGACTCTCTTCACAACTGGGTTTGTGAAGACGTTACATTAAGTGTCCCTGGTGTAGGCTACTATTGCTGCTAGGTGTACCTTTAAGGATGAATATGTCAGTCTGCTATCTAGCAGATGAGTGAGATATGTTAACAAGGTTTCCTGTTTTTTTCTTGTCTCCATAGATCTGTAATTTGTACACCAGTGAACGCATCTTTTCCATTTTGCTGCACAGCATTTTCGTGTAGTAGCCTTTCTTGCTTTGCTTCCTTAAGGATTTCCATTGTCCTGAGCAGCAGTTGGAGGTGTCCAAATTCTAAATATTCAGAAGCCAGGCCTTCTAGATGCAGTGTTGCTGGCTCTGGGTGGTACACTCTCCCCTCCTGCATGGTTAGCAGATCCTGTTCTGCTTTGTCATCATTTGTCCTCTGGACATCTCTAGTAGGTCCATGTACCAAGTTTGTCTGGCTCATTGTGGTGCTATGAGGATGAGGTGTGTCCCTGGTTGTCTGGCTTTCTCCAGTACCTTGGGTATTAGGGAAATAGGAGGAAAGCAGCAAGCAAACCCCCCTGACCAGTTTATTGACAAAGCATTCCCTTCTGATTGGTGGTGTTGAAACCTAGAGGCGAAGTGTTGGCATTTTGTGTTTTTTTCTGGCCTCCCCCAAGCTCTGAATATTTTCTCCAGTGCCTGTTTCAGTTCCCATTCGTAGGAGCTGCATTCCTGTCTGCTTAGTCTGTCCACCTCTGTTTTTTTTCCCCTGGTAGGTGGACTGTTTGCAATGTGATTTTCCTTGGCATTGCCCATTGCCCTATTTCTTGGGCTTACTTGCGCAGGCTGAATGATTTTGTTCCTCCCTGTTTGTTGAGATAAAAACATTGTTGTTGTGTTGTCTGTTTGTATCAGTGCAGTTTGAACTGTCATGTGTGTTTGGAATGCCTTCTGAGCAAGGAAAACTGTTTTCATCTCTAGGTAGTTGATGTTTCTGCGCCTCCATGTTGTTCCATTGTCTCCACACCTTCAGGTTGCCTGTGTGTGGTCCCCCAACCCTTGTGGATGCATCTGTTGTGATGGTCACTGTTGGAGTTGTCGTGAACGGCCGCTCTGTCATGTTCTTGCATTTCCACCATTGTGCTTCCTTTTGTACCTTTGCCGTGACAACCACTAGATCCTCCCAACTCCGGGTGGCGTGTGACCATTTGTTGCAGATTCATTCTTGGAAAGGTTGCATGTGCAGTCATGTCCTCACTGTTGGAGACTGCCCCTTCTTGTATAGGTGAACTTCCTCTGCGATCGCCTTTGCCCTCTTTGGACAGGGCATGCTCGGGCTGGCCATTGAGTTTAGCGTATACAAGGATACCCATTCTTCTTAGGTATGCTGCCACTATGGCGAGGCACTTGTGAAAACCTGTGGCGCTGATTTTATGCCATTTATTCTGTAGATGGAAGGACTCATTGAGCGTCTGGACGAACAGGGCATCTCCGGGAAAGGGTATGTTGATAATGGAGGCTTGTACCTCCGGCTTGAACCCGGACACTCGTATGTCGACATGTCTCCTTAGTGTCGTGCTAGTGCACATCTACCTGCTGGCCGTACCAGCAGCGTCCAAGGCCTATTTCAGGCATGTGTTACCTATGTTTCGCCCCTCTTGCATAACTGTCTGGGCCATCTTGTATTCTTCAAGGAGGTGTTGCAGAAGAGACTCCATATCGTCCCATTGTTGGTGGCCAGACCTGTTTAACAGTGCGTTGGAGTTGGCAATCCGCCACTGGGTTGCAGTCTCCCTCTCTATCTTTCTCCCCACCATGTCAAGACTCTTGCACTCCTTTTCCGGTGGTGGACCTGTGAAGTGTGTGCGTTGTTACTCTTTCTTGCAGTACTTACATTAAAAAAACACAGGAGCGTTTCCCTGTATGTATTTCAGGTATTGAGTACATGGCTTGTACTTTTTCTCTGCTCCGGGGTAACCACCTTTGCAGTGGCAGGTTCCCCAAATGTCTCCCTCCCTTGATCCAATATTATGGGTATCATTGGAATGTATAGGTTCCCCTTGTTGGCTGGCATTAGGGTCTTGAGGAGAAAACAAGTGTCTCCCTTTTCTTCCTGCAACTGGACTCCATATGTTTCAGCCGCCCTTTTGATAAGGTTGTAATACACCAGAGGTGTCTGGTGGCGATGGCCTTCAAGGGTAGGTGTCTACTGCTTCTTCGGGGGATTCGGCAGAGATCGTGCTACAACTCTTTGTCCCCCTTGAGTTTGTAGAACTCCTCTTGTTCTTTCTCATGTGGCCCTTGTGTTGCTGGAGCTTCCAAGGCAGACTGGTCTTCCTCTGTGTCGAGGTACAACGATGGCTTGGGGGAGATTCAAAAATCCTTTAAGGAGTCGAACATTTTTCTTTTCAGGAGTGCTGCCATTTTGGCTTAGAGTCTTCTTTTCTTTCACTCGACCTCTTGTGCCTTCTCTTCTACCCCGAGCATCAGCGAAGATCTCTTCTTCGGCGCCGACTGTTCTGACTTCTCCAAAGCCTGTTTTTTTTCTCTTGCTTCCTCTTGAGCAGATTGAATACAGCTTCAACTGATTTTTTCCTGCATCAGTATCCCTTGCTCGGGACCAGTGCAGCTCCTTTGTTTTGGCTGACCTTTGGTCAACGATTGTTTCACCACAGAGGCTACCTTAAGGGACATGGTACGAGTGTTTAGGCTCAGGGCCTTTCGAGTGCTTTATTACCTTATGTCTTTTCCTATCTGTGTTTTTCGCTGGTTTCTTTACGCCTGCTTCTTCTCTGCATCGGTCGTGTATGTTTCAGCATTCGATCCTTTGCTATGTGCTGTCTTGGTTTACTCTAGGTTGTTGTCATCGTCATTAGACAGGATGATATCCTTCTGGGGAACCGGAGTCCTCTGTGTGCTGGAGATGGTGTAGTGTTCCAGGCTCTGTCTTCGGCGTGCCCCAAGCGTCTTTGTCACGAACACGGCGCAGGCCTTGCAGTCCTCGTATCGATGGTCCTTCGGGAGACAAAGGATGAAAACCTTGTGGGGATCTCTTTGCGCAAATTTGTGGTGGCTGCTGGGGCAGAATTTAAGGGGAGTATTTTCCATGTCCCCTACCTGCCCTCATTCTCCGACCAGAACTGGTATTGGCGGGGTCCCTGTAGAAAAGTGCCCCACCTTTTGCCTGGCATTTGATGCAATTTTATCTGAAGTGCACTAGGGTCCTGCTAACCAGGTCCCCAGTGCTAGTGCTCTTTCTCTAAAACAAGTTAACTGTTCAATTGCACCACAATTGGCAAGACCTTAAGCGCTTCTGTAAGTCCCTAGTAAATGGTACCCCTGGCACCTAGGGCAACGGTACTAAAGAGGGACCCTAAGGGCTGCAGAATGTATTGTGCGCCCATAAGGGATTCACCACCAAACTCAGGCAGACTGCCATTGCACGCCACGTGAAATGGCACAAACAAGTGTGAAAACACATGGCACACACCCTGTGTGCCATACCCACATACACTGCATGTAATATATGTAAATCACCCCTACAGCAGGCCTTATAGCCCTAAGGCAGGATGCATTATATTACATGGGAGGACATATCTGCAGGAGCAGATATGCCCCTGTGCTGTCTAGTTCAACTACTAGATAGTACAAGTGAAAATGCAATTTCGTAACTTTCTTGTGTTTACTGTGGGGTGCCAGAGTGAAAAACGAAAGGGTTAGTTCTGTTTCCACAATTGCTTGAGAATCAAAGTGTCATGTTCGAGATTACAAACAACATCTAGATCCTAGTTAGGTTAGGGGTTGCATGTGGTACTGTGAGCTAGCAGAAAACATACCAACAGGTACTAATTGGGCCAAGATCCTATAGTCTGACGTTCGTGTTGGTCTAATACACAGTCCTGCTTTATTTGTAGGAACTGTATAACAAAATGTTTTGACATTGGGAGTTCTCAGCAGTGGTGAACAGATCTAGCCAGGGTAGGACCTAGTGGTCCAAGATGCCTATTGGTACCACTGGATAGAGATGCCTTTTGTGACCCACCAGCCAACACCTGCTCAGCCCATCCACTCAAGTGTGTTCAAGGATCCTGCCAGGTTGGCCACCAGAATGATTGGCAGCTGGTCTAGCCATCTTCAAAGACCCTGGTACAGGAACCAGGGGTCCACTCTATCCTACCAATTGCAGTAACACATGGCTATCATATTCTCCATGAGGTAATGCACCAGTCTCTCCTTGATGGTTGGCAGGAAGGCTTTCAGAGCCAGACAAATTACACAATATTGATATGGAGAAGGAACTCCATATCCTCCGATCTCCAGCTCTCCCAAATGACCTCCCGCACCGCAGCAGTGACTTATTTGATGCAACCCTGAAGTCTAGGTGGGAAAGAGGCAATGGCCTCCCGCAGGTCAGGTTGGAGTTCCTCTGCCACCACAGAAGATACTGAGCTGTCTCCAGAGAGGCCGGGATGGAATGGGACAGACAGTCCCAGTGCTGCGCCAACTGAAACTTAAGGTTACTCTACATGGCCCACATATACCATCTGGCGTAAGGGACAAGGAGAAGCCCAAGAAGCATCAGGACCATCGTCCCCAAGATTCAGAATCAAGCCAGAAATATTGGGTTTGTATCCTAAATGTCGTTGACTTGCTGTGGCAGTGGAAAGGCCCCGAACGCCACTGTGTTCAGGGTAGCCCCTATGAACGGAATCCTCTGTGCACGTCTCAGATGGGACTTTGGCTCACTGATGGAAAACCCCAAGGAGGTCAAGCAAGCAGCTGTCATCCAGGGGTGGTCTGAGACTGACTGCATCAAGCATGCCTTAAGCAGCCATTCATCAAGGTTTGGAAATACATGCATCCGACCTCAGAAGATGAGCTACTATCACTTTTGTGAATACCTGAGTGATAAAGGTAATGTCTAAGGGCAGCATGACAAATTTGAAATGTTCCAACACTACCTGGAATGCAGGTAGTTTCTGTAAGACTACAGGATGAGTATAGGAAAATTAGCGTCCTGCAAGTCTAAGGACACCAACCGGTCCACCAGATGCAGAGACGACTCAACATTTTTTTGCGGAAGGACAAGTTCAATGGCCTGAGGAATCCACTGTCTTCAGCACGAGTAAGCAGCACAAAAAGCACCACTCGTCCCACTTAAGATTTCGGTAGTCATTCAACAGCACTATTGGCCAGCTTGAAGGTGACTTCCTGCATTAAGATTGAGGCATGGTCTGCCAAAATTTGAATCGGGGTAATTTTAGGTTGGGAAGAAATGAAAGTTAGGGAATATAGCCGCTGTAAACAAGCTGCATAACGCTTCTATGTGACGTGACAGGTTTTCAGCTGTGGAGGAGATATCTGCTCCTGCACCCTGATGGCTGACTGCGGGTCAGTCATCAGGGTGTAGGAGCAGACATTTCCTCCACCAGTCCCTCCGGCATTGTTACCTGCAACATCCCAGCTTTTATGCTTGTCCCGTCCCTCCTGTGTGGTTGCATGCCCAGTTGTTACTAGCCCCGTCCCTCCTATGTTGTTGCTTGCCCTGTCCCCTCACAGACCCACCCCTCGCCATGTGCTCCCCTCCCATTATTGCTTGCCCCTCTCCCATTATTGCTTATCCCCTACCCTCAATCATGCCAGAAGAAGAAAAAAAAAAAAAAAAAAAGCACTGGCCGCATTATAGCACATTTCTTTCTAACTTCCAACCAAGTTGCACAGCAGCCACACAACTAAGCAAAAAGACATTGACAAAGCCAATAGCTCTCGCATTGGCAAGACCTATTGGTTTGCCAATGCTTGTTCTCTCTCTCTTGAGTAGACCCACAGATTCCTGGCAGACCACCACACCATAGGATATTGCATGGTCCATAAATGCCAGATTCTTTAACTATAAAAATAAGCATTCTATCCTTCAGGACCCAAGGTAGGAATCTCTACCGAGCTTCTTTTCGATGCTTTTAAGAAAGCAGTCCAATGTCAAAGAAGCTTTGACACTGCTGGAAGACCTAGGGCTAAAGTCTATGCTAAAATTTCTACAGAACCTCCAGGTAATCATGGAGGGTGACATGCTACTTCTCAACTCCATATGAAGTACGGGACTGTCTGGAGGACGCATAGCGAGGAAAAGGGATGAGAGTTCAACCACAAGGAAGAGAACGGACCGTGTACTGGCAACCAAGGGAGAATTCCAATACACTGCGCAGGACCTACAATAGACCTTGTATCAGTTGTTGCCCAGGTTTGTTTAGTTGGGGTGTGATGGCACAGAGGAAAGGGGTGCTACTGAAACACAAGACAAAGTAATGGAACAGAACCAATGTGCGCCTCTGACCCAACATGTGGATAATATAACATATTGCATTATAATGTTAAGTAAAAGGCACCACATCGCACTATCATCATGGTCGTTGAAGATATCAAGTTAGGACCTATTTGCACACTGTTTATTAATGTTTGCTTTAAGTAACTGGCCAGCTGGGGAATCATGTAAACCCCATGAGAACACCTCCATTTATCTGTTTTAAGGTGGCTTGAAGTTAATGTTAATGTCCTTACTTTTAAAGTCTTGTTACTAAAGTTATAAAATTGGGTCAACAGGCACTTCGTGTTTGGGGGCTGTTGTAGGAGTGTCTGGGAAAGGGTGGGGGTTATGATTCACAAGGATAGCAGATGAGAAAAAAATACTGCAGAGCCCTGTCCTGAACCTCGGGTTAATATCCGGGCATAGGACGTGTTTGGTACAGGCACAATTGTGGATTTAAAAGCTAATGAGTCCCTTGTTTCCAAGAATGTTTTTCTTGTAATTTCAATAGACAGTGAAGCAACTGAAATGAGGACTTGTAAGTTTCTTTTTTACAACACAAACTAGTCTTGCTATTGAATCAAGGTCATCTTGTTGGAACTAAATGCCAATTCAAAGGTAGACCTTGCTTAGCCACACAGGGTACGCAAGGGGCTGCAGAGATGTGACCATATACAATAGCAAATCAGGTTTGTAGTATCTAATAAATGAGTGGCTACAGATCATATTTTGTGTTGGTGTCATAGAAAACAGGGCCACATAAACCAACTGTGACAAATACATATGTACATACTGTGAGAAAGTGCCATCTTTCTTGCATGGTATGCCCCCACTTTTTGCTGAATTGCTGATGTACTTTGACTGAGCGTGCCCTGGGCTCCTGCTAATCAGGTACCCAGGGCCAATGTTCTTTCCCTAAAACTGCATTGAAGCCTAAACCCAATTGGCATCTCTGGCCACAGGTCAGCCCCTGGTAAATGGTACCACAGGTACCCAGGGCACTGTGACCAGAGAAGGCCTCTAAGGGCTGCAGCACTTATTGTGCCACCCTTAGAGGTCCTGTACCCTTACACACACACTGCCTTTGCAGGCTGAGTGTTTTGGTGCAGAACAAAGTGAAGAGTCGACATGGCACACATCTCTGTGTGTATGAATCAAAGAGAACTAGCTCAGGAGTGGGTGCTCCTAGCGTATGTTTGTATTGGAGAAAAAACACATTGTTTTTAGGAAGGCCCTCACTCACCAACCTAGTTGGTGACATGCTTCATCATTGGGCCCCACCCAAGGCACCGAGTGCACCTTGGGTGTGCTACAACGCCTGGATACAGCGGAGCAGGTATTGTACTGTGTGAGTGCAGTGAAAGTGTGTGAGTAAATATTAAAAAGACTGTCCTAAGGGTCCCACAGAGCAAAAATGACTATTTTAATGTACGGGCCCTTGGCAGTAAGTAAAAACGAGAGACGGATATTATGGGAGGTCTAAGGTAACTCCAATATCCTAGTTGGTCAACATGTTTCAGCCATGCTCTCTTCAATGGTATGGCTTTCTTCAGGACCTATGTGTAGTGCAAGATAAGTGGTCTAAAAAAGTGTTTTTAAAAGACCAATTATGTGACACACGCGCTAAGGTGTGGTATGTGGTAGAGGATTATTTCCTCTAACGGCGCATTCCTGTAAGAGAAAGTAACAGACAAACATACAAACAGAGAAACATTTAAAATACTAGTATAGTACATACTGGTTGGTGATTCAGGAGCGGTGTGTCCGTGCTCATACGCGGGAAATGGCGAAGTGAGGACGGAAAGTGGCGTTCAGTGACAAGTTAAAATAAACGCCTGAATGTTATGCGTTATCATGTGGTAATCAATATGCGTATTAAGAGGTGCATAGAAGTAATACACAAGAACATGAATTCATGATTTCTTACTCAGAAAGTTTCTGGAAAATGCCCCAAGAGTTCCATGTGGGGGCCCGACCTGTAGTCACACTATGTGACAAAAGAAAGAAGACAAAAGCATTTAAAAGTTCAACCGCCTGCTTGGCAATGTAAGTCTGCCAGCAGCAGTGTTGCAGTGTACCCCCCCCCCGAGGAATTCCCACTTACTTCATCAAGGTCTAGGACCCTGCTTGGTACCTGTTACAGCCGCCATGGAGCTCCGTGGTTGTGTGTGTGGAGCCGAGCGGGTGCTTAAATACTTTGCTGATGATTCAGGTGCAAGCGAGTGTTAATTGGGAACCGCCGGGAGCTGCTAAATTGGTTCCAGGTGCAGGCTGCTGCTCTTCCGTCGGTTGCATCTCTGGGAAGAGTAAACAAAGAAGAAAGGCGCGCCCCGGCTCGTGTGTCGGGCGCTCGTGTGTCTAAATAAAGTTGAATTTGGAAAAACACCTAGGGCACGGCTTGTGTCTTGTTGAGGTTTTAAAAAAAAAATCTATATCTGTGTTTAATGGCTGAAAAAAGTCTGGATTTATTTACATAAGTAATTTGTAAACATATCCCAAAAGGAAGAAAGACTCAGTTTAGTGTGTATGGAATATAGGTCCACACAGAAACCCGATCTAGAGTCAGATGGAAATATTTAAAAATCCATGTATGGTGGACAAGGATTTATGATTGTGGTAATGACGCCAAAGAGAAGGGTGGCTCAGCTACCCTGGTGTGGGGGTTTTGTTGGTACCCTTGCTAGGCATCTGAATGTGGGTATAGAAGTCACGTGAGTGGTGTAGACTGATGGGGATAGGTTATGTGCGTATATACACACAGTACTACGTCAGGATGTTTTGACATATGGTCAACACTGATCTGTCAACCTGCCGGTATAGCACGTCTATGTGGCACCAGGGGTATTGGTGGTCTTTGTGAATGCAAAAATAGCTGGACATCGTGGTGTTATTCAGGCTCGGATCAGGCTGTTCCAGGGTATGTTATCGTTCAACCCTGTCACGTTGGTGGAAAGACGGTATATCCAACGTTGTTCCTTCTGTAATAGGATCCTGTCGTTTGCGATGTTCTGGCTGTTGATTTGTTCTATTACAGTCCAGTTTAGGTCGTTGGGAGTGTGACCTGCTTGGATGAAGTGGTCAGTCAATTTGCTCATTCTTTTTGCACCGTATGGTGCTGTGGTGTTCCACGATGCAGGTTCTGACTTTGCGGCTGGTCATTCCTACATATCGTAGGCCACACGTGCAGACAATCAAAATAGATGACATTAATTGAGTTGCAGTTAGTGTGGTTGAGCTGTTGCCATGTTTTGCCTGTCTCCAGATTTAAGGTCTTAGTTGCTTTAGTGAGGTGACAAACACTACAGTCACCGCAGGGGTAGTGGCCCTTAATGCCTGGAAGACCCCACGCATTGAGTACCGTGTCGGGTGCTGGAGTTCTGGGTTTGGGTGGCCTAGTGGAGACCAAACGGTCTCGTAGACTGCACGCTTTTTTGTATGCAAAAAGTGGTCGCTCCCATTTCATAGTGCCACTGTTGAGTATATAGCAAAACCAAAGGGGATGATGGACGGAGTGTTGAACATTGCAAGCACTCACCCCAGTCAACTGATCTGGGTTTAATCCATCATCATTCTTTAGCTCACTCCGCCACCCTCAGTTCAGACATGGCCATATGCAAATCAGTCTGACCCTGTGCTCATGGGAACAGTCCAGCCCGAACTGCCAAGCCATGTCTTCCCTGGACCGGAAACAAGCATCCTGGGACCGGTTTCTGGCTATTCAGCCGCCATCAGCCAGGCTAGCTTGAATCCAGTGGCAAAGTGAGCAAGGTACCCACTGACCCTGCCAACTTGGGCGAACAGCTAGCCAAGCGTGATGATGACGAGCTACAACAAACACTCACCCAGTCAACTGATCTGGGTTTAATCCATCATTCTTTAGCTCACTTCACCCATCAGTTCAGACTATGATGTAAATGTCTGACTGTGCCTCATGGGAACAGTTCAGCCCGAACTGCCAGCCATGTTTCCTGACCGGAACAGCATCCTGGGACCGGCTTCTGGCTTGCACCGTCATCAGCCAGGCTATCTTGAATCCAGTGGCAAAGTGAGCAAGTGACCCACGTCTGGGCATACCCTGCCAACTTAGGGCGAACATAGCAAAACCAAAGGGGATGATGGACGGAGTGTTTAAAATTGCAAGCACTCACGTGGGTCCCTTGCTCACTTTGCCACTGGATTTAAGCTAGCCTGGCTGATGACGGCTGGAATAGCCAGAAACCGGTCCCAGGATGCTTGTTTCCGGTCCAGGGAAGACATGGCTTGGCAGTTCGGGCTGGACTGTTCCCATGAGGCACAGGGTCAGACTGATTTGCATATGGCCATGTCTGAACTGGGGTGGTGGAGTGAGCTAAAGAATGATGATGGATTAAACCCAGATCAGTTGACTGGGGTGAGTGTTTGATTAGCTCAAGCGCTCCGTCCATCATCCCCTTTGGTATCGCTTGTCTCGCCTCTAAGTTGGCAGGGTATGCCCAGACGTGGGTCCCTTGCTCACTTTGCCACTGGATTCAAGCTAGCCTGGCTGATGACGGCTGAATAGCCAGAAACCGGTCCCAGGATGCTCGCTTCCGGTCCAGGGAAGACATGGCTTGGCAGTTCGGGCTGGACTGTTCCCATGAGGCACAGGGTCAGACTGATTTGCATATGGCCATGTCTGAACTGGGGTGGTGGAGTGAGCTAAAGAATGGTGATGGATTAAACCCAGATCAGTTGACTGTGGGTGAGTGTTTGATTAGCTCAAGCGCTCCGTCCATCATCCCCTTTGGTATCGCACTGTTGAGTATATGCAAGTCCTTGTTGAGTATCTTGGCCACTTGATTAGAGGCCACATTGTAGGTGGTGACACAGGTCAGAGGTGTCATCGCGCTGTCCCGTGTGGTATCCTCAAGGAGGGCTTCCCTTTGTTGGTTGCGTGCCCGCTTCTTGGTAGTGCTAATTATCCTCTCTGGGTACCGGCGTTCTCTTAGTTTGATTGCTAGTTCGGAGGACTGTTGTTTGTAGTCTTTGGTAAGGCTGCAGTTACGGCGTATACGTAGAAATTGGCCGTACGGTAGGTTCTCTCTGAGAGGCCTTGGGTGGAAGCTGCCAAACTGTTGTAAGGAGTTCCGAGATTTAGGCTTGTGATATGTGGTGGTCTGTAGTTTGCCTTCAATAGCCTCAATGTTAAGGTCCAAGAAGGCTATCTTAGAGTTGCTTGTACTGCTGGTAAAGCGTAGGAAGGGATCCCGCTGATGCAGCCACGTCAGGAAAGTGTCGGGGTGCCGCTTGGCCCTGTCCATATCATAAGAATATCATCGATATAGCGATGCCAAAATTGAATGTTGGTACTGTATGGATTGGTGACTGGCAGGATATGTTCTTTCTCAAAATGGTAAACGTAGAGGCCAGCTACGCTAAGCGGCTCCACCTCTGGCAGTACACACAAACCAAGAGGCAGAGCATCCAAATGGCAACAGCCATGGAGCAATTACCAACATCCGGGCCCCAATTATGGCCCACCCTTGTTCAACCACCCACCACATAACCCCTTCTTTGGATGGCCTTCCATGTACCGGAAGAATCAACAGTTACACTGGTCGGACGTCGAGGGACCAGTAGGCGCCTACACAAGGAGCAAGACCAAGGAACCACTACCAGGACACAGCGGAATGAGGTAACTAGGAATAACCAAGAATAACCAAGAAGCGCAGGTACTGGTTTTCAACCTGTCTAACACCACCCTTTCATCTACAGAGGAGGATGTCTTCAACAAAGGTCTTTCCTTTGTACCAACCACACGACTGGACAAATTCCAGCTCCATGTGGAACTGGCTGAATTTTTCCGCAAGCTGAAGTTAAAGGCGTTTTTTGAGAAACAACCACTAACAGAATCCGACCCACAAACCAATGAAACAGGACTGAGGTTGAAGTCTTCATTCTGTCCACCACCTTCCTGCATCCCTGTGGAAATCATCACCTTCGAGCAGGCGGTCTTTAATCAAGTTGAGGACCTTCATTCACCCAAGCCCCTTCAACAATCTGACTACCAAAGAAAGAGAGGCAATACGCAACCTCCAGGATAACCCCCTCATTGTTATAAAACCAGCAGACAAGGGGGGAGGAATAGTCATCCAGAATAGGACAGACTACACCACAGAATGCAGAAGGCTGTTGAGTGACACTCGGAATTACAAACGTCTAAAAGAAGACCCCACCACCAGCCTCCGTGACACCATAATCTCTCAGGTAGAACTGCGGAAACCAACAACCAGATTTCTAAACAAGAGGCAGATTACCCCTGTACTAAGAAGGCAAAGATACCGTACTTTTATACGGTTCCTAAAATTCATAAAGAGACAAGACCTCCACCGGGACGCCCCATTGTATCAGGGATCAATTCCCTTCTTGAACCTTTATCACGCTTTTGTGATTTTTCCAAACCCTATGGTCCAAGCGTCTTCTACCTATATAAAGGACACCAAACATCTCCTGAACCTCATTAAGGATGTCGAATTTGACCCCACTTCTCAACTCCTAGTAGGATTGGACATCGAGAGCTTATACACAAGCCTCCCACAGGATGACACCTTACGGGTCCTCAGGAATATGCTCTTTGAAACCACCTGGGAACATACAACACCGAGGAAATTTATTTTACAGTGTGCCACCCTAGCACTAAAACAAAATTATTTTGAATTCGAAGGAGAGTTCTATTTGCAGACGAACGGGACGTCTATGGGCAGCATTTTCGCCCACAGCGTAGCTGGCCTCTACGTTTACCATTTTGAGAAAGAACATATCCTGCCAGTCACCAACCCATACAGTACCAACATTCAATTTTGGCATCGCTAAATCGACGATATTCTTATGATATGGACATGGCCAAGCGACACCCTCAACACTTTCCTGACGTGGCTGAATCAGCGGGATCCCTTCCTACGCTTTATCAGCAGTACAAGCAACTCCAATATAGCCTTCTTGGACCTTAACATTGAGGCTATTGAAGGCAAACTACAGACCACCACATATCACAAGCCTACATCTCGGAACTCCTTACTACAGTTTGGCAGCTTCCACCCAAGGCCTCTCAGAGAGAACCTACTGTACGGCCAATTTCTACGTATACGCCGTAACTGCAGCCTTACCAAAGACTACAAACAACAGTCCTCCGAACTAGCAATCAAACTAAGAGAACGTGGGTATCCAGAGAGGATAATTAGCACTACCAAGAAGCGGGCACGCAACCAACAAAGGGAAGCCCTCCTTGAGGATACCACACGGGACAGCGCGATGACACCTCTGACCTGTGTCACCACCTACAATGTGGCCTCTAATCAAGTGGCCAAGATACTCAAAAAGAACTGGCATACTCAACAGTGGCACTATGAAATGGGAGCGACCACTTTTTGCATACAAAAAAGCGGGCAGCCTACAAGACCGTTTGGTCTCCACTAGGCCACCCAAACCCAGAACTCCAGCACCCGACACGGCACTCAATACGTGGGGTCTTCCAGGCATTAAGGGCCACTACCCCCTGCAGTGACTGTAGTGTTTGTCACCTCACTAAAGCAACCAAGACCTTAAATCTGGAGACAGGCAAAACTTGGCAACAGCTCAACCACACTAACTGCAACTCAATTAATGTCATCTATTTGATTGTATGCACGTGCGGCCTACGATATGTAGGAATGACCAGCCGCAAAGTCAGAACCCGCATCGTGGAACACCGCAGCACCATACGGTGCAAAAAGAATGTGAGCAAATTGACTGACCACTTCATCCAAGCAGGTCACACTCCCAACGACCTAAACTGGACTGTAATTGAACAAATCGACAGCCAGAACATCGCAAACGACAGGATCCTATTAAAGAAGGAACAACGTTGGATATACCGTCTTTCCACCAACGTGACAGGGTTGAACGATAACATACCCTGGAACAGCCTGATCCGAGCCTGAATAACACCACGATGTCCAACTATTTTTGCATTCACATAGACCACCAATACCCCTGGTGCCACATAGACGTGCTATACCGGCAGGTTGACAGATCAGTGTTGACCATATGTCAAAACATCCTGACGGAGTACTGTGTGTATATACGCACATAACCTATCCCCATCGGTCTACACCACTCACGTGACTTCTATACCCACATTCAGATGCCTAGCAAGGGTACAAACAAAACCCCCACACCAGGGTAGCTGAGCCACCCGTCTCTTTGGCGTCAATACCACAATCATAAATCCTTGTCCACCATACATGGATTTTTAAATATTTCCATCCGACTCTAGAACGGGTTTCTGTGTGGACCTATATTCCATACACGCTAAACTGAGTCTTTCTTCCTTTTGCGATATGTTTACAAATTACTTATGTAAATAAATCCAGACTTTTTTCAGCTATTAAACACAGATATAGATTTTTAATTTTTTTTTTTTAAAACCTCAACAAGACGCAAGCCGTGCCCTTGGTGTTTTCTAAATTTAACTTTATTTTGTCACACGAGCGCCCGACCCATGAGCCGGGGCGCGCCTTTCTTCTTTGTTTACTCTTCCCAGAGATGCAACCGACTGCAGAGCAGCAGCCTGCACCTGGAACCAATTTAGCAGCTCCCGGCGGTTCCCAATTAACAGACTCGCTTGCACCTGAATCATCAGCAAAGTATTTAAGCACCCGCTCGGCTCCACACACACAACCACGGAGCTCCATGGCGGCCGTAACAGGCACCAAGCAGGGTCCTAGACCTTGATGAAGTAAGTGGGAATTCCTCGGGGGTACACTGCAACACTGCCCTTTTCACTCGCTGCTGGCAGACTTACATTGCCAAGCAGGCGGTTGAACTTTTAAATGCTTTTGTCTTCTTTCTTTTGTCACAGTGTGTGACTACAGGTCGGGCCCCCACATGGAACTCATGGGGCATTTTCCAAAAACTTTGAGTAAGAAATCATGAATTCATGTTCCTGTGTATTACTTCTATGCACCTCGTAATACGCAAATTGATTACCACATGATAACGCATAACATTCAGGCGTTTATTTTAACTTGTCACTGAACGCCACGTTCCATCCTCACTTCGCCATTTCCCGCGTATGAGCACGGACACACCGCTCCTGAATCACCAACCAGTATGTACTATACTAGTATTTTAAATGTTTCTCTGTTTGTATGTTTGTCTGTTACTTTCTCTACAGGAATGCGCCGTTAGGAGGAAATAATCCTCTACCACATACCACACCTTAGCGCGTGTGTCACATAATTGGTCTTTTAAAAACACTTTTTTAGACCACTTATCTTGCACTACACATAGGTCCTGAAGAAAGCCATACCATTAAAGAGAGCATGGCTGAAACATGTTGATCAACTAGGATGGAAAATGCTACTTACCAGTATGCATCTGTTCTTGGCATGTAGAGCTGCAGATCCTCACACTGTGCATTAGATCGCCATCTGGTGTTGGGCTCGGATGCTTGCACTTTGTTGTTGTCTTCGAAGAAGTCTTTGTAGTCATGTGATAGGTGACTCCTCCTTTGGACATTAGTGCGCATAGCACGACTCCATCCTCAGTTTTTCGCCATATTGGGGAGTGATGGAGTTAGTAGAAAAGGAAAGAGATGTCCATGTGTGTGTATCTAATTAAGATAGGACTGGAACACATACAGGTCCCGGGAGGTGGGTGGCTGTAGGATCTGCAGCTCTACATGCCAAGAACAGATGCATACTGGTAAGTAGCATTTTCCTGTCTCGAGGCATGTGAGCTGCAGATCTCACACTGTGCATAGACTGTACAGCAGTATCTCCCTAGCGGTGGTCACCTGTATGTGTTGCAGTAGTTTGAAAAAGGGTTTTAAGGACAGCTTGGCCCACTAAAGCTTGTTGCTTGGCTTGCACATCAACACAATAGTGTTTAGTGAAGGTGTGTGTTGTAGACCATGTGGCTGCCTTACATATGTCCTCTAGGGGAATGTTCCCTAAGAATGCCATGGAGGCCCCTAGTTTGCGTGTTGAGTGCGCTCTAGGGGGAACTGTTAATGTGCGTTTGGCTTTCTGGTAGCAGATTTGGATACATTTAACAATCCACCTTGCAACCCCGGCTTTTGAGATGGGGTTACCCTTGTGTGGTGGAGAGAAAGCTACAAACAGTTGTTTGGTTTTGCGAAATGACTTGGTTCTGTCAATGTAATACATTAGAGCTCTTTTGACATCTAGGTGTGGAGAGCTCTTTCTGCCACGGAATCTGGGTTTTGGAAGAACATGGGTAGTTCTACTGATTGGTTAAGGTGGAAAGGCGAAAATGACTTTGGGAAGGAATTTTGGGTTTGTTCTGAGAACTATCTTATTATGATGTATTTGTAAGAAGGGCTCTTGTATAGTTAAAGCCTGTATCTCACTGACTCTCCTAAGAGAAGTGATTGCAATTAGGGAACGCAACTTTCCATGTAAGGAATTGAAGTTCACATTTATGTAGGGGGTTCAAAAGGTGGTCCCATGAGCCTGGTAAGTACTATATTAAGATTCCACACTGGGGAAGGTGGTAATCTGGGAGGTATGATACGCTTAAGGCCTTCCATAAAGGCTTTAATGGCGGGGACTCTAAAGAGTGATAAGTGTTGCCTGTTTTGTAAGTAAGCAGCAAGGGCTGCGAGGTGCAGACGTATGGATAAGTATGCAAGATTACATCTTTGCAAATGTAGCAAGTAGCAAATGATGTTTTGCGTAGAGGCCTGTAATGGTTGGATGTTATTATTAGTGCAGTAAATAGCGAATCTTTTCCATTTGGCTGCATAGCAGGCTCTGGTAGTTGGGCGTCTAGCCTCTTTAATAACGTCCATGCAGTCTGGCGGTAGGTTAAGGTAACCGAATTCTAGGACTTCAGGAGCCAAATCGCAAGGCTCAGTTGATATGGATCTGGGTGCCTTATCTCTCCATGGCTCATGCGTTAGCATTGATGGGGAGAGGTGTAGTTTTGTTATGGGACTACTGATAGCTCTAGTAGTGTGGTGAACCACGGTTGGCGTGCCCACGTGGGGGCTACTAGTATAATTTTTAGAGACTGTTGTCGGAGCTATGCATACTACAAGTGGGATCAGTGGTAGCGGTTGAAAAGCGTACACAAATCTGCCGGACCAGTTCATCCATATCGCATTGCCCTTGGACTGCGGGTGTGAAACCTGGCGGCGAAGGTTGGGCATTTTGCGTTTTGGTGTGTGGCGAACAGATCTAAGTCTGGCTGGCCCCACATCTGGAAAAAGGGTAGAAGAACTTGTGGATGTAGTTCCCACTCGTGAATCAGTTGTGTCTGTCGACTTAACAGATCGGCAATCTGATTGTGAACCCCTGGTAGGTGTTCTGCTAGAAGGTATATTTTTGTGGAATGGCCCACCTCCAAATGTCCTGTGCCAGTTGGGACAGTTGTGGAGAGTGTGTCCCCCTGTTTTTGTATATAGTACATGGCTGTGATGTTGTCTGTTCGGATCAGGACAGCCTTGTTTTGTACGTGGAGTTGGAAAGACTTGAGAGCTAGGAATATAGCTAGTAACTCTAGGTGGTTGATGTGGAACAGCTTTTGTTGAGTGGTCCACTTGCCTTGTGTTGTATGATCTAACATGTGTGCTCCCCATCCTGTGAGGGATGCGTCCGTGGTTAGTACTATTTGTGGAACCGGCTCTAGGAACGGCCGCCCTTTGGACAAATTGTTGGTGTTCCACCACTGCAGAGAGCGATGTGTGCGGCTGTCCACCAACACCAGATCTGTAAGATGTCCGTGAGCCTGGTTCCATTGGCCGCTAGGCACTCCTGTAGAGGACGCATTTGAAGTTTTGCATGAGGGACGATAAAGATGCAAGATGCCATCATGCCGATTAGCTGCATAAACACTCTGGCTGGGAGAGAGTGTTGCATTTGAAACCTGGGGACAAGGGTTTGTATACTGGCTATCCTGGCTGGGCTGGGGTAAGCTAGAGCAGTGGAAGTGTTTATTGTGGCTCCCAGATATGGAAGGATATGGGAGGGCTGAAGGTGCGACTTGGTATAGTTTATTGTGAACCCCAAGTTGTGTAATGTTTGTATTGTTTGGTGAGTGTGTTGGACACACTGGTTGAATGATTTTGGCTTTGATGAGCCAGTCGTCCAGGTATGGAAAGACATGTATTTGTTGTCTTCGTAGGTGCGCCGCTACTACTGCAAGGCATTTGGTAAACACTCTTGGAGCAGTGGTGACTCCGAATGGAAGTACTTTGAACTGGGTAGTGCTGTCCATTGAGTACGAACCTTAGATACTTCCTGTGAGCAGGATGTATGTGGAATGTGGAAGTAGGCGTCCTTGAGATCTAGTTGTGGCAAGGAAGTCTTCCTGCTGCTGCAGTAGGGAAGCACTTGTTGGAGAGTGATCATGTGAAAATGATCCGAATGTATATACTGATTGAGGGGTCTGAGGTCTAGAATTGGCCTTAGGGTCCCGTCCTTTTGGGGATTAGGAAATACAGGGAGTAAACTCCTGTGCCCTGCTGTAGTAGAGGAACTGGCTCTATGGCGTGCTTTTTGAAGCAGGGAAAATACCTCTTGCTGTAAAAGGGTAAGATGGTGTGCGGACATAGGCCGCTGCTTGGGTGGTATGTTGGGGGTAGCTGTTAGTTCCAGGCAGTAGCCATGTTGGATAATTTGTCTTACCCACCTGTCTGTTGTAATGGAGTTCCAGACAGGTAGGAACTGTGAGAGCTGTCCCCGACAGGGTGGTGTGGTCGGGGGAAGCGGAGGGAAGTCACTGTTTAGGATTGGTGGAGGTACGGGTGTTATTACCTCGACCTCTCTGCCCTTAGTGTTGTTGCCTCTGGACCCACTCTCTAAAGTATCCCCTATTGGGAGAGGTTTGGGTGGTGCTTCTATATGAAGAGGAACTGTCTGCGGTGGTGTTCCTAGAGCCCCCTGTAAAAGGAAGCGTGCAAAAGGAGCCACGTTGTTGTGGGGACTGCAATGCTCCCATTGACTTAGCAGTGTCAGTGTCCTTTTTCATTTTCTCTAGTGCTGTGTCAACAGCAGGACCAAAGAGTTGGTTTTGGTTAAATGGCTGATTTAAGATGGTAGTTTGGACTTCTGGCTTAAAGCCTGAAATGCGAGCCAGGCGTGCCGCCTGATGAGTACGCTAGTGTTGGACGGACCTAGCGGCAGTGTCGGCTGCATCGAGGGCGCACTTAATGGAGGCATTTGAAATAAGTTTGCCTTCTTGAATGAGGTCAGTGGCCTGTGTTTTGTACTGATCAGGGAGATGTTGCAAGAGGGTCTCTAGCTGATCGTAGTGGGCCCTATCGTACCTAGCTAGTAGTGCCTGGGTGTTAGCTATGCGCCAGATGTTGGTGGCTTGCGCAGCTACCCGTTTGCCAGAGGAATCTAGTAATTTTGACTCCTTATCAGGGGGCGGAGCATCCCCTGAAGTTTGGGAATTAGCTTGTTTACGAGAATTAGAGACGACCAGTGAGTCAAGAGGGAGCTGACCTTTGATGTAGGTGGGGTCATCAGGGGCAGGTCTATACTTTCTATCTATCCTAGGGTTAAGGATCCTGGCCCTTACAGGGTCATTGAATATGTCAGGTGCATGTTTAATGACACCTTTGATCATGAGTAGAGTTTGAACAGTTTTTTGAGACTGTTCAAAGGTGTCTAGAAGGAAATCTTCCTCTGGTTGGTTGGTGTGTACATGCACGCCGTGAAAGACAGCAGCCCTGTGGATGAGTTGCCCCAAAACCAATGTGATCATCTGGTGGAGATGGTTTTGTGGGATAAGGTGGAGGGCTGGGGAGGTCTGTAGGATCATTGGGGTGGTTGTAGCCCCAGTCGTCCTAGTGGTGGTGGGGTATCTGGGTCCAGAAGTGGATCATCAGGGTCATCACCATACCCCATGTCGTCCTGATATTCATGTGGGGAGAGGTTACAGGCTGAGGCGGTGTAACAGGGATGTGGGAGAGGAGGGGTGATAGAGAGAGGTATAGGAGAAGAAGGAGGCATAGGGAAGTAGAAGAGTCCTTCTTGTTTGAAGGGACAGGCTTGTGGTGTGGCACAGAGGAAATGTGTCCAGTTTTAGGATTGATATGCAGTTTCTGTTGATTAGGATCGATGGGATCCGGTCGAAACAGTTCCTCCTGTGGAATAAGTTGGCTTCGGCGCCCGACTTTTTCGGCTCCGAGCGTGGTGGCTTGTTTAAATGTTCCTTGCCTTAGAAGGCGTAGAGGAGTCCTTCGGCTTCGGTATGGGCTCGACCAGCTTTGTTTTAGGGCTGTGTCTTGGAGCCTGGGTCCGGCGCCGAGTGATCCGCGGGTTTGGAGGCGGATTTTGGAACCGAACTGGATTTCGGCGCCGGGTGGTCTTGGGCTTCGGCGCCGAAGGTGCCGGTAGAACGGCCACATGGGGTTTGGTCGGTGCAGAGGAGCTGAAGGCTTTATTTTCTTCTTCGGCGCCGAGCCGGAAGGCGGGGCGTCCGAAGCACGTTTACGGTCGCGACTGGGGCCCGTAGGCGAAGTGTTGACCGGTGCCTTCGGTTTTGTAGGTGGGGTTGGGGCAGGGGCAGTAGTACTCACACGTTGCCCTGGAGTGATGGAACCGTCTGAGTCCTCTGCCTCCGAGACGATAGTGAGGTCTTCGGAGTCTTCCTCTGGAACGCCGGGACCCTCATCGAAGATAGACGGGTTCTCGGAGCGGACCGTTGCGCCATGATGTGCCTTCGGCTCGACGATCGCGGATGGTCTTTTTGGAGCGGAAGGAAGCGCAGGCTGGACAGGTGGCCTCGTTATGGTCTGGTGAGAGGCACAGGTTACAGACCTTGTGGTGGTCACTGTGGGGAACTTTGCTCCACACTGGGGGCATTTTTCGGAAGGGCGCCCTTTCCATGGGCAGTAGGCCTTACGGGCGCCGATGGGCCCAACGGCCCGCGTCGACGGCTGGAAAGGAGATCGAGGAAGGGACGTCGAGATGTCGATATGAAGTCTTGAGATGTGAAACGTTGAAAAAACAAGTTTCGAACCGGAGTGTCGAAGTTGCATCCGAACCCGATGGAGGAAAAAAACAATCTGAGGATGGAGTGGATGCCCATGCGCACTAATGTCCAAAGGAGGAGTCACCGATCACATGACTACAAAGACTTCTTCGAAGACAACAACAAAGTGCAAGCATCCGAGCCCAACACCAGATGGCGATCTAATGCACAGTGTGAGCTCTGCAGCTCACATGCCTCGAACATTGGAGTTACCTTCGACCTCCCATAATATCCGTCTCTCGTTTTTACTTACTGCCAAGGGCCCATACATTAAAATAGTCATTTTTGCTCTGTGGGACCCTTAGGACAGTCTTTTTAATATTTACTCACCCACTTTCACTGCCCTCTCACGGTACAATACCTGCTCCGCTGTATCCAGGCGTTGTAGCACACCCAAGGTGCACTTGGTGCCTTGGGTGGGGCCCAATGATGAAGCATGTCACCAACTAGGTTGGTGAGTGAGGGCCTTCCTAAAAACTGTGTTTTTTCTCCAATACAAACATACGCTAGGAGCACCCACTCCTGAGCTAGTTCTCTTTGATTCATACATACATACCAGGGGAAGTGAACTGGCTCTAGTACTTTTCCTCCCTCTCCCTTTGATACTTATCACACATCTCTGTGTGCCATGCCTACAACCCACTGCCCTGGCACAGATCAGTCACCCCTCTAGCTGGGTGCACTATACCAGTGGTGAGGGTACAGGTGCATGAGCCCTGTACCCCTACAGTGTATAAGCCAATTCTTAGACATTGTAAGTGCAGTGCTGCCATTAAGAGTATATGGTGCTGGGAGTTTGTCATTACTAACTCCACAGCACCATAATGGCTACACTGAAAACTGAGAAGTTTGCTATCAAACTTCTCAGCACATTAAACCCACACTGATACCAAAGTGGGATTTAATGAAAAATGCACACAGAGGGCATCTTAGAGATGCCCCCTGAAAACTAACCCGCCTCTAGTGTCCAGGCTGAGTGGCTGCTTTCAGCTGCCGCCACCACACATGTTTCTGGACCCCTGGGTCGAGAGCCTGCTGCTCTCTGGGGCCTGAAATGATGCACATCCTGGGACGAGGTGCCAAGCCTCCTCCCCCAGAATGGGCAGGGTTCACGAAGGGGAAGCTTCAAAGGCTTGCCGCCTTTGTGAGCTTCCCCAGGCCACTTGCTGCTCTCAGCAACTGGTACCCACTGGTTCTGACCCCCACTTTGGGAGGGAGAACCGGCGGGAAAAACAAGTGAGGAAGAGAGGTGTGCCCACCTCTGCCAACTCCACCCCTCAGGTGGGGGAGGCGAGGTGAAGCACAACTCTGTCCACGCCATCTTGAAGATGGGGGACTAAGCCAACCAGGACAGGCTCATGCCCCCTCCCACTGGAGGGTGGCATAATAGGGGTGTACCCACCTCAGGAAGGGACCCCATTGGTCCCTGCCTTTACCTCACCTGTAACGCCCCTAAATCTAGTATTTAGGGGCACCCTGAACCTTGCTTCCTCAGACAAGAACCTGCAACAAGAAAAGAAGAAGAAGGACCGAACAGCCGTGCCGAAGCTAACAAGAGGAAGACGCCCACTGACTTGGCCCCAGCCCTACCGGCCTGTCTCCACCTCGAACCTGCTCCTGCGAAATCCCGGTGTGTCCTGCAGCCAGCAACCTCAAAAACCCCGGAGGACCTGCCTGCCTTCAAGCACAAGGACTTTGTCTCCCGTGAACACCGGATTTGTTCACCTGCAACCTGTGGCTCCGGCCGGACACCGCAAATCCGCCCCACTCTGCACCCGCCGTCCACGGCCCGAGCTCGAGAGGGCAAACACCACGAGGAGGTAACCCCGGCGATCCTGACCTGAGGTCCAGCGACCCCTGACCTGCCTCAAGCCTCCAGCCGATGCCTGCAGCCTAAATCCAGAAGGCCCCCCCTAACCGCGAACAGGAGCTGGTAAGAAGATCCGACCCCAAAAGGCACGCCTGCATCCGACGCCCCACGGCCTTGTGTGCCCAAACCGACGGTGCCTAACCAACCCCTAACTTCCCAACTTACCTCTCGAAGTGGTGGTCGCACCCAGAAGACCTTGCTCCCCGAGCCTGCAGTCTCTTTCCAAACCGGAGGTTCTCCATTGAAAACAACAGGGCGTCCGACCTCGAAACAGCACTCTGCACCCGGCCGCCCTAGTGCCTCTGAGGGTGCACCTTTGGTGCTACTTTGTTTCCTCATTTGCCCTGAGCTAAAGTCCAGGAGCTTTACTCCCACAACCTAGTGGCCTGCTTGCTAGCAGCCACCAACCGGAGGCCCCCTATCCCCCATTGGATAACATTGGGACTCAGCACTCTAAACCCGGCCGCCCTAGTGCCGCTGAGGGTGTAACAAGAGTGCATCCTTGATCCTGGGGGACCCCTGAGTCTACCCCCAGAAGCTCAACTCCCACTACCAAATACTTACCTCAAAACCGATAACACTATTTTCCTTCATAGGATAACATTGACTGTTTTTCTGTGAAAAGTTTCTAAGTGTGGAGTTTGAGAAACTAAAGAAATTGTCTATAATTGCATTATCTAACAAAAACGATTTTACTTATCTGTTTTCAGGGAAAGTCCCAGAGTAGTATCTAGGTATACTACTCTGTGTAAGCCTAGTAATCTCAAAAGTTACTTACCTGCTATTTTACTAAAAAGCCTATTCAAGTCTATGTACTGCATTTACTAAGTATTGCATTTCTCTGCATCCATACTGTAAATCAAATCAAAGTGCATATACAATTATCATTCAAACTGTATTTCAATTGCATTACTACTGTAAAGTACTTATTGCTTACCTGTGACAGGCTTGCTTGGTTCTAGAAAATAAAATAACTAAAAGAATATTTTTATACAAAAACAATTGGTCTGAAGTTCAGTCTGAGTGTGTGAACTCATTTGCTGACTGAGTGTGTACAACAAATGCTTAACACTGTCCTCTGATACTGCCTTACTGCTCGACCACATAACCACAAATAGAGAGTGAGGTGCTATCTAACTTTACCTCTGCCTACCTTTGGGGATCCACTGGACTCTGTGCACACTATACCTCACTTTGGTATAGTATATACAGAGCCAGCTTCCTACACATACTGAATTCACCCTCCACACCCACACACTCCATCGTAGAGATCTATATGACTTTTTATGGGATGACAGAAATTCTGGCCAGAGTGCTGGTAAACAGGCTGTTCTCTGCTTTTGTCACTGGTGCATCCAGACCAAATGAACATAAATACCTGCATTAAGGGGATGGAGTAATGTATAGCCATATAAAAACCAATTTACAAAGGTCAAGGTAGCCAGAGAAAAATGGGAAAAGATAAGGTATGTTAAAAGGGATAATCGAAGGACGAATGACTTAACTGTATTTTTGCTGTATAACCTGTAGTCAATGGGGAAAAAGTAAAATGACTATTCTTAAAATCGAAATCTTTCTAATGTTCGATATTCTATCTAGTACTGCAGATCTAGAATACTCTATCGGGGAGATCTATATGTTCTCTCTGTATTCTCGGCACATGCCAGATAAGTGTTTTTCTCTAATGTAAAATAATAATTTAAAAAATAGAAATGAAATATCCAGCTTGATGTCTAGTGCACCTCATGACTAGTCATGAAGGTCAGGGAGAGACTGAGGCAGTGAAGAGATCCACTGAGAGACCGTAAATTGAATACAATGGGATGATAGATTCTGATTGTGGCTGAAGAGAAGAAACCTTTGTATGGATTCTAGTACCTTCATAAGGACAATGTTTGCCATTACCTATTTCAGAAGGGAGAATGGAAAGCATTCCACAAGTTTGATTGAGACGGACACTGAACTGCCTGTAAAACAAACTATTTTGCATTGAGTCAAGTGTATCAGCAGCAGAGGATTGAAATGACTTTTTCCACCAAAAGGGAAGTTCAGCTACTCATACCTAAGCTCCAATTCTTTGAAAGTGGTGGCAGAACTTGAGGTAATTCTTGGGGAGTACTGTGTCCATATTTGTTCTCATGAAAACACGTTTCCCATTAAATTGCAGTAGCTCGAGTACAAAGATAATCTTTAACAATACTGCCCATTTTGTGGCATTGTATACAATGCATTAGATGTGTCATGCCAGACTTTGATAACATTCTTTATCCAGAGAGCAACAATGGCCTAATCATGCTACAAAACCCAGTGATGTTTTGCATAAAGTTATGCATTTTATATTAGTTTAATGTGCTATGTTCACACTAGGCACACAAATTTAACTGCACATCTACCATTTGCACTATTGTCAGACAGCAACATACTTACTCCTCCATGGCCAAAGAACTCGCAGTAGCAGCAATCACAGTATTTTCCTTCTTTCTGGTTTGTGGATGTTGAGGTGCTAGAACTGTGCTCCGAGCAGCTGTCATCATCTTGGCTTTCTTCTCCATCATACTGTTGATGGTCATACGCATTGCTATTCTCACAGCGATGGCCCTCACAATCGGGATCACTACATTTGCACAAACAAGACGTTCTTAAAGTAACTACAGGTTCTGTCCCACTGATTTAAGTCCTATGTCTAAACATTTTACTCTATGTGAAGTTAATGTAATCAGCAAAGGAAACGCTACAAACAAGAGAAGTGGATAACTTGCAAACACAGAATTAGCCTTTATGGGATGGAGAATACACAGCTGAGCTATTTCTCATAGGACTAAAGTATGTTACATCACCAACATAAGTATTATGATCTTAGTGAAATACAAGACTGGAAGAACAATGGCAAAACTGCAAGGAACTATATCTGCATTAAATGGTGCTGCCAGTACTGGTCAGGTCTTGATTGTGAGGTGAATATAAAGGAAAGGTACCATAAGGTCCGGTAATTGTGTAAGACAAATGCAAGCAACATGAAAACAGTGGGCTTCCACAGTGGAAATTTACTAATCAAGTTAAAACTAGCAAGCGACAATGAAATAGATTACTTACTTAAAACTTGTGTTCTCTAGCATTGCTATCTTTTATAGATTCACAAGATTGAATCATTCCCCGTAGTCAAAGTTGGAATCCTCGTAACTTTAAAACGCAGTAAACAGTGTTAAAAGGACATCAGACCAGCAGCAGTATTTGATAAGTACATCCGCATAATCTGAAACAACCCAAACTACAACCAAAGAAGTGACCAACGATGTTGACCTTTATACTAGCTCAGATCATAGCTCAGTTTCATAGTGCAAGTGAGACAGCCAATGGGAAATCAGTTGCTTATGTAATGGACAACCACTGCATGGGTGTCTAAACAAACAAATAACTGATCTGAAGACTTTATTCTTGTCCATTTAGAACCAGACACATCTGCAGATTTCTGGAGATTGAAAAGATCTTTCTCCCGATGCGGACCGATTAGGAAAAAAGGAAATAAGAATTACAGGTTAATTCAGATGAAAATGCAAAGGGACCCTGGGCATGAACTTAGGTCAGCTGTATCCTTTGTAAAAATTATAAATGGCTCTTTTATGGTGAAGGCTTGCAACTTTCCTCAATGAACTGAGATACAGCAGCAGCATAAATCGTATTTTAGAAGAATTCTGTGGATTGGTCAAGAAGAGGCATTATCAACTAAGTACTATATTTAACTCTCATGGAACCTGAGGGAAAGCCCTAAAAAGGAAGTTTCTTAATTGTTTGATGATTCTTTGGGAGAATAATGATACACGAGCTTCCCTAAATCACCACAGTGCAGATAAATGTACCCTGACTAATGAGCATCTGAGACCTTTCTGGGACAGGTTTATTAAGTATATTAGTGTAAAATGAGGTACACTGAGTAAAGAGTCCAGGCAAACCCCAATTGGTTTACAGAGGCCAAAATGATAACCTAAATGATCTTTTGTGGTAGTGTGGGCAAGCAGAGAAGGCTTATCAGATGGTAGTGCTAAGCATCTATTGCACACACAAAGGCAGTAAGTGAGACACAGCCTCGATGAAGAAATCCAACACCAATTTATAAAATGAACAGACTTTTATATGAATTTAGATACCATGATCATCGGAATCTGGAAATACTTAGAGATATGAATTTTCACAGGTTTCAAAAGTTCACACTTAGTGCCATTTCAGGAGCGGTAATGTTATCCTATGGGAGAAAAACATGAATAGCATTCGAGCACTTGTCAGAGACTTATGGGACTCTCCTCCTGGACATGTGTATGGGCTAAGGTAGTATCAACAGGTCACCTCCGGCAGCACTGGGGTGTTCAGGTACAGAGGTGCAATTCAGCGTTGGGTGCCCTGTTCACTTCAATGGGAAACGGTCTGGTTACAAAAAGGCTGCAAGCAGGGCACTAGAGGGCTAATCCGAGTGAACCCACAGGGGAGCTCAGTCATTGGGATGCTCGGGCAAATAGGGATACTGTTGGTCCACTTCTCCTTGGGCTGTGTGACTCGGGTGCAGTGTTGCTTTTAGGTGTTGGGCTGCGCTGCGGGAGACATGAGGTTTGAGGGGGCCTGCAAAAAGAGGCTGCAGGCAGCAACTGGGGGGTTGGGGGGGGGGGATTCCAGTCTGGAGCTCAGCCTTTAAGGGTTTCAGGAACCAGTTGGCACAGTCAATCAATCAATCAATCAATCAATCAAGTCACTTATAAAGCGCACTACATACCCGCGAGGGTCTCAAGGCGCTGGGGGAAGAGGGGGGTGGTGCTGCTACTGATCGAAGAGCCAGGTCACAGAAAGGAAAAACGAGCACAATCAGGGGCAGCAGCAGGGCACACAGACGGAGCTGTGTGGTGGGGGAGCGACCTACCAGTCAAGGTCAGGGGTCGCTCCCTCAGACTTGGGCTGTGGAGCGCGAGAGTGCAGAGGTATTTTGAGGTGTCAGGTGACGGCAGTCGGAGGCTCTCTCTTTGTCTTGGTTCTGCAGAAGAGAGGCAAACAGGACAGTTGGGCCACTCTCGATGTGGGTTTCTCTGTCCCCGAAGTCCCTCGACATACAGGTCCGGGATGGAAACAACAACCCTTGGTAGCTTGCAAGGGGTCCCGTACCCCAGATATTGGTGCTGTGGGGCTCCAGTCGGTCCTGGCACCCCTACACTTGGAGGGAGGACAGATCTGACCTGTGGGAGCACAGCGACCTCCTCCTGGGCAACTGCAGTATCAGCAGTCCCACTAAGCGGCAGTACGGTGAACCGGACCTTTCTTCTTTGGTGGCTGCGCCTGCAGGGGAGCTCCTCTACTTCAAGGGAGTTCTCTGGCGATTTGCAAAGAACTGGCAGTCCTCTTGGAGAACGTAAATTGAATCCAATGTTTTTAGGGACTAACAATGGTGGTGCGGGGGGGGGCAAGGAGGGCACAGAATTGCCTTTTCACTACAATGGAGTGTTGTCCTACAATTTAGAGGGAAAGATGATAGATTCTGTGGCTGTAGGGAAGAAACCAATACACAGCGGCAGGACAAGTCGGCTTCTCCACGAGGGTCGGGAGCAGCAGGCATGCTGGCAAGGTTAGCTCCATGTCAGTAGTCGCTACTCTGTTCTCCTGTCAGAAATCATCTTTGTCCACTCCTCCTTTGTGTCCGTCGAATCAGAGATCCTGGCATCAGGGGTGCCACCTAAATACTGTATTTAGGGGTGTTACAGGGAATGTTAGCTAGTAACCAATGGGCTACCTACCTTTAGTGTAACTACACCTTCTATAGGACCACTTCCTGTGGGAAATGGGCATAACACTGACCCAGAGGAACCATTTCAACCAAAAACCAAAATGGTGGAATTTTCCTAGTCGGGTGCACTTCAGGTAGCCTACCTTAGGGATGGCACTAGCCTGAGGGTGAACGAACCACCTGACTAGCTAATTTTCCCACTTCTCCTGGTGCCAAAATGGGCCCAGAGCTGAGGTGGCATTTACCCTGTCTGGGGGAAGCCAGGGTCGCATATGAAAGGTGGTGGAGGTCTTTGTAGCCTCTTGCCTTGATATACTGATTACTAGCCATCCTGCTTGGAGGAGGTAACACCTCCAGCCAGAGCAGGCATTGTTTTTGACCTCACAGCATGGGCTCTCACCTCCGGGGGGTCAGAAACGTGTCTGTGGTGGCAGGCTGGACAAGACCAGTCAGCCAGCACACTAGAGGACTAAAGGGATTCAGGGGCACCTCTAAGGTACCTTCTGGGTGCATGTATTAATAAATCCATCATTGGAATTAGTCTGGGTTTATTAATACAAGGTGTTTGGTACCAAACATTATAGGTTTCAGTGAAGCCATTATGTAGCTGGGAAACTCATTTTGACCAGTGCCCAGTACATACCTTAAGATGGCTTCCCTGCTCACTTGTAATATTCAGTAATGGAACTAGGGTATTACAGGGGCATATCTACTCATGCAGAATATATCCTCACGTGTGCTATAATGCACCCTGCCTTAGGGCTCCAAGGTCTGCTCTAGGGATTACTTCCATATAGTCCATGCATAGTCTTTGGCATGGCACACAGGAGTGTGCCAGGTCATGTTTTCAAACATGGTTTGCACCATCTCATGCAGCCTGCAATAGCGGTTTGTGTGGAATTTGTGGGTGAGTCCCATAGGGTGGCATAAGATATTCTGCAGCCACTAGAGACCCTCATACCCTAGGTACCATAGGTACCATTTACTAGGGACTTACAAGGGTACTAAACTCCTTTGTCAATTGTAGAACAATCAGTCATCACTTTGTTTTAGTGAAGGTGCACTGGCACGAAGGTCTGGTTAGCAGGCCTAAGTGCACTATCAGAGTCGAAAATCAGCATCTAGTAGCTAAAAATGAGGACAAAAGTGTGGGGACAACTACAACAAAATCCCAGTTTCCTACACAACCCCACCCCCCCCAGCCAACAGGCCAGGAGTCTCAGCCACTACTTGTTAGAGCCGTCCTAGTCTGTCAGGCGAGGAAATGAGTAAGGAAACAGCCTGCATTGTTGCAGGGCCTACTCTGTCTCGCAATCTTTTGTCCCGGTCAATGCCTCTGAGCAGTTGACCTATCCCAACAGTGATAGGGCCCATTTTAAACTGCACTAGATCGGTTTCTCCTTTCCTTGGGGTTAGAGGTAGCTCCCTCCGATATCTCGATCTTATTCAAGGCAACCCCTAGCTTACCCAAAAAGGCTATCCATTACTGGAGTAACCCCAGCATGATCAGCAGGGTCAGGGGACCTAACTTGCTATTTGACATGGGGTCAGACCACTATGAAAAGAACACTGCAGCCATAAGGTCGAACACCCAGAAGAGACTAATGATAGCTGTCAGTACCCAGAACCACACCTTTAGTCCTCCACTGACAGGTGGATGGGCTAACAAATAGGTTTCTTTGGGTTCAGGGGGTGCTACTGCGGTTTTGGAGTGGGGGGTTACTACATCTTGTAGCCAACACCCTCCTTCCACTCTCTCTTCTGTTAGCTGGGGGCCACAACCTCTGGCTGAACAATTGCCTGATTAGTCAGGGCTTTTTGCGTGACAGGTAAGGCATCACCAGTGCTAATTTTTTAGTTCTTCCTTACTGGAGCAGAATCTCCTTGGCTCACTGGAACATTTCAAAAAGTTGCCCACCTTTCCTACCCTTCTTTCTCCTGCCTTTTTCTCTGGGGCCTACTTTTACTAAATGCAGGTTCAGCACCTCCAGAATCCTTGGCACTGGACCAGGACCTCTTTTGGGCTCAGATAAACCTTTGGGAGGTAATTTCTAAGGAGACAATCAAGGGGGTGGTTGGTACTGACTACCACCCTCTGCCAACTAAGGGACCCAGTTATCTCTAGGGGTACTAAGGCCACAGGCCTAACAGTAACCTCACCTGGAACAGTCCTTACTAGTCTAGTCTCGACTGGCAAATACTGGTTTGGGGATACCAACCGGTCATACACTATGGTGTGACTGTCACAGGTATCCCACAGGGCAGTGATCGGGATTCCATTCACCTCGCTGTGATCGAAGTGTCTGCTTTCCTCTGGAACCACCAACTCACCTTCTGAATCAACTTCACAGTTAAAAGCTACAAGGATTTGCCCATCTGAGGAGCAATCCTCCAAGGCTAAACTGACAACCCCAGTGCCTACCATTTTCTTGAGACAAGCAGGGTACCCTCTGTAGTGCCCAACCTGCTTACAATCAAAGCAGGGCCTACAGTCCATGACTTTTTAAAGCTTAGGGTCCCCATTACTCTATTTCCCACTAGAGTTGGGGTGGGATGTACTATCCCCTTTCTTAGGGGCCTGGGTCACTGAAGGATCTTCTTTGGAGAACGTACCTCTTCCTTTCCTCCTTTTCCCTTCTGTGGGCCTCCTTTTCCCTTCTGTGGGCCTCCCCCTCCCCCCCCCCTGGAATCTCCCCCCTGATGCTTTCTGGGAATCCTAGTCCTTACCCATTCATCAGCTTTCTTGGCCAGCTCACTGGGATTAGAAAGTGATGCATCTACCAGATGCTGATGTAACTTTTCTGATGTACAGTTTGCTAAAATGTGCTCCCTTATAATCAAATTGCAGAGCCCTTCCTAGTCCAGCACCTTGTTACCTTTTAACCAGCCACCTAGTATTCGGACTGAAAGGTCCACAAAATCAACCCAGGTCTGACTCAAGGTTTTCTGAGTTTCCCTGAACTTAATCCTATACTCTTCAGGGTGAGTCCAAAGCCTTCAATCTGGATCTCCTTCATGAGGTCATAGGACTCAGGATCTCTCTTACTAAGTGTCAGGAGTCTATCCCTGCACTTTCCTGAGAACAGCTCCCAAAGTAGAGAGCACCAGTGTTTCTGGTTCAACCTTTTCATTCTACAAGCCCTCACAACAGGCTATGAACCACTTGGTTATACCATTACCCTCAACATATTTGGGGACAATCCCTTTGGGGATTTTAGGGTCAAAAGTTTCCTCTCTCTCCCTATTGAAGCTTTTGTAGCCAATAGAGATGGGTCCTAGGCCCATCCCAATCCTTTCTTTTTCTAAGGCTAAGAGTTCAGCTTCCAGAGCTAGTCCCCTAGCTAATGTCATAAGTTCAGGATCCTCCTCCACAACTTCATCTGGGATACTACCCAGTGAAAGTGCTGCCAGTAGGGGAATTTGAGGACTCATCGCCTTCACTGACATCTCCCACCTCAATCATTAGGGCTTTCGTCCATTGCCATGGCTCTATCATGCTAAGCAAGCAGGGTCCGTAAATGAGCCTCATTATGTTCAGACGCCATGGCAAGGTTCCATGCTTCACAGAGGTCCTTAAGTTGGGCCAACTTAGGTTTCTTGTAGGGACCCAGGTTGAGCTCCTGGTTAGCACCCTCTGTTTCAGACATGGTTTTAGAACAGTTGTGATCTTATTAGAAAATTCACAAAAAAATTCTAACAGAATTTTCAAGGCCTAACTGTCTAGGATACGTTTTACATTTCTAAACAAGGACTGGGGGACTTGGGTAATGCCCAGCTAGACCAGATTAGAAATTTGCCAAAAATCGAAAAAATGGAAAATTGAAAAATATTTAATTGTGGATTCCTCTGTGGAATCACAATATTGACAGAGTGGTACAGCAAATGCAAAGTGTTGCATCCCACTGCTGAACTACAAATGTAGGAAGCTAGCTCATTATACAGTGGACCAAAATGAGGTACACTATGTACAGAGTCCAAGCGAACCCCAATTGTTTACAGAGGGCAAAATTATAAACTAAATGTTTTTCTTTTATGGTAGCGTGGGAATGCTTATCAGAGGGTGGTGCTAAGCATTTACTGCACATACAAAGGCAATAAGTGAGACACAATCAATGAAGAAATCCAACACCAATTTATAAAAATAACAGACTTTTATATGAATTTAGATACTAAGATCATCGGAATCGGGTAAGTACTTTTCGCCCACATTTACAGCTTCCAAAGTTTACACTTAGTGCAATTTCTGGAGAGGTTAAAAACCATGTCCTGCATTCGGGCACTTGTTAGCAACTTACGGGACTCTCCTCCTCGACTTAAGGTGAGTATGGGGCAAGGTCCAAGGCAGCACCAACAGGTCACCTCGGGGGGCACTGGGGCATCTGGGTACAGAGGTCAAGTCAGCGTCGGGTACCCCTTTCACTTCAATGGGAAACGGTCCAGTTACAAAGTGGCTGCAAGGAGGGACTGGGGGGCCAGTCCGGGTGAACCCACTGCGGGGTTCAATCCTTGAGATACTCAGGCACGTAGGGACACTGTTGGTCCACTTCTTCTCGGGTTGTGTGGCTCAGTGCAGTGGTGCGTTTAGGTGTCCGGTTGCGCTGCGGGAGACACTCGCGGTTTGCAAAAAGAGGGTGCAGGCGGAGACTGGGGGTCCAGTCTGGGCAAACCCAAGAGTGGGCTCAGCATTTGAGGTTCTTAGGACTCCACTGGCACTGTCACCATCACCTCCCTCGGACTTGGGCAGTGAGACGTGGTTGCAGAGGTATTTTGAGGTTTCAGGTGGCGGAGGTCAGAGTTTCTCGCTTTGTCTTGATTCTGCAGAAGAGGGGTCAAATGGGCAGTTGGGCCACTCTCGATGTGGGTGTTTCTCCCTGAAGTTCCTCAATGTATAGGTCAGTCTTCTTTGGCGTTGATGTCCGGGATAGACACAACCAGCCTTGGTAGCTGCAAGGGGTCCAGTACCCCGGGTATTGGTGCTGTGCGGCTCCGGTCAGTACTGGCATCCCCACGCTTGGAGGGAGGACAGATCTGACCTGTGGGAGAATGCCGACCTCTTCCTGGGTGGCTGCTGCATGGGTAGTCCTGGTAAAGCAGCAGTACAGTGAACCAGACCTTGCTTCTTTGGTGCCTGCAGCTGCAGGGGAGCAGCTCCTCTAATCCAAGGGAGTTCTCTGGCGATTTGCGAAGCCCTGGCAACCCTCTGGGTTTCTTGGAGTCTGCATAGCGGCAGGATGAGTTGGTTTCTCGAGGGTTGGGAGCAGCAGGCTCAAAGTTGGCGCCAAGTGAGTAGTCGCTCCTCTGTTCTCGTGTCAGCAATCTCCTTTGTGAACAACTTCTTTGTGTCCATTGAATTGGTCCGGACATCAGGGGTGATACCTAAATACTGTATTTAGAGGCGTTACAGGGAAGGACAGCTAGTAGGCAATGGTCTACCTACCTTTAAGGTGACTACACCTTCTATATGACCACTTTCTGTGGGAAGTGGGCATAACCTTGACACAGAGGATTTAATTCCACCAAAAACCAAAATGGTGGCATTTTTCTAGTCGTGTGCACTTCAGATAGCCCACCTTAGGGATGATACTAGACTGAGGGTGAACACATCTCCTGACTAGCTAATTTTCATGCCTGTCCTGGTGCCAAAATGGGCCCTGGGCAGGGGTGGCATTTCCCCCGTCTGGAGAAAGCCATGGTTACATATCGAAGGCGGTGGAGGACTTTGAAGCCTCTTGCCTTGATATGCTGATTACCAGTCATCCTCCTTGGAGGAGGTGGCAACACCTGCCAGAGCAGGCATTGTTTCGGACCTCAGAGAGCATTAGCTCTCACCTCCAGGGGGCAGAAACGAGTCTGTGGTGGCAGGCTGGACAAGACCAGACAGCCAGCAAACTAAAGGATTAGTAGAGTTCAGGGTGTACCTCTAAGGTACCCTCTGGGTGCATGCATTAATAAATCCATCACTGGAACCAGTGTGGGTTTATGAATACGAGGTATTTCATACAAAATACCATAAGTTTCAGTGAAGCCATTATGTAGCTGGGAAACTCGTTTTGTTTGGTGCCCAGTACATACCTTAAGATGGCTTCACTGCTCACTTATAATGTCCAGTGTGAGAAAGTGCCTCTTTTGCATGGTTAGCCCCCACTTTTTGCCTGGTTTTGATGTGGTTTCAAATGAAGGGCACAGGGTCCCTGCCAACCAGGTCCTCTGTGCTCCTTCCCTAAAACAAACTCCCAATGGTACTTCTGCCCCCTGTAAGTCCCTAGTAAATGGTACCCTGGGAACCTAGGGCCAGAGAGCTGAAGAGGGTCACTTTGGAACCTCCTCACTAGGACCATGCCATTGCCCTTGCAGCCTGCATGCCCCTGTGAGGGAGAAAACAACAAAGTCGGCATGGCACCCTGCCTGGGTGCCATGCCAGCTAGCACTGCCTGGTAGCATAGGTATGTCACCCCTCTGGCAGGCCTCACAGCCCTAAGGCAGGGTGCACTATACTACAGATGAGGGCATGTCTGCATGAGCAGATATGCCCCTACAATATTGGGCACCATTTCCCAATATTGTAAGTGCCAGTGAAGCCATAGAGAGTACATGGGCTGGAAACTCGCAAAGACTAGTTCCACAGCAGCGTGATGGCTTCACTGAACACAGGAGTGTTTGGTACCAAACTACTCCTTTCAATGAACCCACGCTGATGCCAGTGTGGGATTCATTGTACCATGTACCCAGAGGGAACCTTAGAGGTGCCCCCTGAATTCCTACCAACCCTGGTGGAGTATCTGGCCGGCTGTAGGCAGCCAGCCACCACCAGGCATGTTTCTGGACCACTGGGTAGAGAGCCCCTGCTCTCTGGGACAAGAAACAATGCACATCCTGGGTAGAAGTGTCATGCCCCTCCCCCAGGATGGACCAGTGCTTGAAGAGGGGAGCTTCAAAGGCCTGCCGCCTTTGTAATTCGACCCCCTGCCTCTACTGCTAGCAGCTTTCAGCTAGTTATTGTTCCTCAATACCTTGGTTCCGAAAGGAAGGCTAGCAACATTCCGTCCCAATGATGGGCTAAAGGTTTGTTCCCTAATGCCCTTGATTACACTCTGTGCAAAGTTACTGTTACTGCCTCTACTCAATTTTGCACTCCGTATCTCTCTCCACTGCATCTGGGAAGTACGGTTGAGGACTTCCAGGCCATCGTTGGGGTTCTTTTTGCAAGTAAAAGAGCCACGTCTATAAATCAAGTAGCCACTCTTACATTTCTGGTATGTGTAAAGCAGCTCAATAAAGCGGCTTCCCGTGTTTTTAGTCCTCATACATCCCATGCCCCCATCAACTTGACTTTGGCATAAATCTATGAGCTGCTATTTCGAGTGAACATTTTGTCGTCCACAAAGTGAAATTATATGCATGAGTCATTGAAAAGAGTGTCCCTTAGGTCTCCTCCCCATCTGGCTTCCTTGGCCAGTGGCTCCATCAGTAGGGTAAATAACAGATAATGGACAAGCCTGCTATGTGCCCTTGAATAGACTGAATGGCTTGGATATTAACGGTCAGTACCCTAGCAGTGGGAGAGGTGCATAGTAAGTGGACCCACTAACCATTTGGTCACCTGGTTACATTTGCCGTAGGACTGTCAATAGGTGTCTTTTACCAAGTCCATCAATACTACTGATGAGAGTTGGTCATCGGGGGCTTTATTAATTATTCTAAATAGGCGTATTGCAAGCCTGGATAAACCCATTTTGGTCTAGATGAGTTAGTGGTGACAGCAGTCCATAAAGCTGTTTGGCTAATAGCTTGCTAAGTATTTTATTTAGCTTATTTAATATTTGATTTTAACAACGATAATGGTCTGTAAGATAACTTGTCCGTGGCATCACGTCTGGGTTTAACAGGGGGTGGGGGGACTAACAAAGCTTCTCTTGATGAGTAGGGGAATAATTTAATTTGTATAACTGTAGTGTACGCTTGTAGCTATTTTAGTGCTTATATATCAGTATAGGTCTGGTAGATTTCCTTTGGAAGTCCATCAGAACCTGGGGTTTTCGCTGTGGCCATATCTTAACTGGCCTCTTGAGAAAGTGCCCTCTTTCTGCATGGTTGCCCCCATTTTTTGCTGAACTGCTGATGTACTTTGACTGAGTGTGCCCTGGGCTCCTGCCAATCAGGTACCAGGGCCTATGTTCTTTCCCTAAAACTGCATCGAAGACCAAACCCAATTGGCACTCTCTGGCCACAGGTCAGTACCTGGTAAATGGTGCCACAGGTACCCAGGGTACTGTGACCAGGGAAGGCCTCTAAGTGCTGCAGCACTTATTATGCCACCCTTAGAGGCCCTGTACCTTTACATTCACACACTGCCTTTGCAGGCTGCGTGTTTTGGTGCAGAACCAAGTTAAGAGTCGACATGGCACACATCCCTGTGTGCCATGCCTACAACCCACTGCCCTGGCATAGATCAGCCACCCCTCTAGCTGGGTGCACTATACCAGTGGTGAGGGTACAGGTGCATGAGCCCTGTACCCCTACAGTGTCCAAGCCGATTCTTAGACATTGTAAGTGCAGTAATGCCATTAAGAGTATATGGTGCTGGGAGTTTGTCATTACGAACTCCACAGTATCATAATGGCTTTACTGAAAACTGAGAAGTTTGGTATCAAACTTCCCATCACATTAAACCCACACTGATGCCAGTGTGGGATTTAATGAAAAATGCACACAGAGGGCATCTCAGAGATGCCCCCTGAAAACTAACCCACCACTAGTGTCCAGGCTGAGTGGCTGCTTTCAGCTGCCACCACCAGACATGTCTCTGGACCCCTGGGTCGAGAGCCTGCTGCTCTCTGGGGCCTGAAACAATGCACATCCTGGGACGAGGTGCCAAGCTCTCCTCCCCCCAGGATGGGGAGGGATTCACGAAGGGGAAGCTTCAAAGGCATGCCGCCTTGTGAGCCTCCCCAGACAATTTGCTGCTTTCAGCAACTGGTCCCCACTGGTTCTACCCCCACTTTGGGCGGGAGAACCGGCGGGAAAACAAGTGAGGGAAAGAGGTGTGCCCACCTCTGCCAACTCCACCCCTCAGGTGGGGGAGACTAGGTGAAGCACAACTCCGAGTCCCCGCCATCTTGCAGATGGGGGGAGCGAGCCAACCAGAGTGAGGCATATTTCCCCCTCCCACTGGAGGGTGGCATAATAGGGGGTGTACCCACCCCAGGGAAGGGAACCATTGGTCCCTGCCTTTTACCTACCTGTAACGCCCCTAAATCTAGTATTTAAGGTCACCCCTGAACCTTGCCTCCTCAGACAAGCAACGACCAAGAAGAAAAGAAGAACCGAACAGTCGTGCCGAAGCTAAGAAGAGGAGGACGCCCACTGACTTGGCCTCAGCCATACAGGCCTGTCCCCACCTCTAACCTGCAGAAGCGAAACTCCAGTGTGCCCCGCAGCCAGCAACCTCAAGAACCCCGAGGACCTGCCCTGCCTTCCAAGGAAAAGACTGTCTCTCCCGTGAACACCGGATTTGTTCAGACTCCAGCTCCGGCAAAATCCGCGAGTCTGCACAACTCTGCACCCGTCGCCCATGGCCTGAGTTCGAGTGGCCCAACACCCCGAGGGGGTCTCCCCGGCGATCCAGACCCGAGATCCAGTGATCCCTGACCTGCCTAAAGCCTCCAGCCGACGCCTGCAGCCTCAATCCAGAAGGTCCCCCCAACCGCGACAAGGACATGGTAAGAAGATCGGATCCTAAAAGACACCCCTGCACCCGACGCCCCACGGACTTGGGTGGCCCAACCGATGGTGTCTAACCAACCCTCAGCATCCCAACTTACCTCTCCAAGTGGTGGTCGCTCCCAGAAGACCTTCGTCCCAGAGCCTACAGTGTGTTTGCAAACCGGAGAATCCCCATTGAAAGTAACAGGGCTCCCAGCGACAAAACCGCACCCTGCACCCGGCCGCCCTAGTGCCGCTGAGGGTGCACCTTTAGTGCTAACTTGAACCCCCATTGGCCCTGAGCTTAAGTCCAGGAGCTTTGCTCCCACAACCTTGTAGCCTGCTCGTAAGAAGCCACCAACCGGAGGCACCTTATCCCCCGTTGGATAACAGTGGGCCTCAGAACTCTGCACCGGGCCGCCCTAGTGCCGCTGAGGGTGCTTTGAGAGTGCATCCTCGACCCTGGGGGACCCCTGAGTCTAACCCCAGAAACCCAACTCCCACAACAAAGTACTTACCTCTGAACCAATAACACTATTTTCTCCCATAGGATAACATTGACTGTTTTCTATGAAAAAGTTTCTAAGTGTGGAGTTGGAAAATCTATAAAAGTCTCTAAAACTGTAACCAAATAATCAAAACGCTTTTACTTACCTATTTTTTTTTTATAACCAATTTTATTGATTTTGTGAAAGACCAACAAGAGTTGCCAATACCAGCTGTTCGTACATTAAGCCGTGCAAGGCAAATACAAGAGAAGATCACACCAGCATAGACAAACGGGAAGACAAGGTAAGAACAGTGCTGCACCCATTCCAGTCCTCGGGTACTCATTAAGAGCATTAGTCCCTCTACCACCCCCGACCCACTTGCCCCACATCCTACGCAAATTTCTTCGGGCAACCTCTGGCCTCGTAGAGGGGCCGCTCCTGTGCGGCGCCTCCAATCCACCCTCTGCGCCAGCGCGCCATGGTGGGGGCAGCCAAGCTCCAACCAATTGGCCGCAATGTCCCTTTTGGCCACCATCAGTGCCGTGTTTAGAAAGAGTTTTTTAGCTCTGGAACCATCCATCCCCTCGGTGACACCCAGAAGGACATTCATTGGGTTAAGGGGGACTTCCCCGGCCCAGGACCTCAGTGAGTTCCCCTGTTACTAACTCCCAGTAACGTGTGATTTTGGAGCAAAGCCATACCATGTGATAAAAGTCAGTTTGCGGGTGGCTACAGCAGGGACAGGATGCATCGGGTCGGAGCCCAGCGCGGTGGAGACGCAGTGGCGCAAGATAGGCAGCGTGGAGATAGTATATTTGAACTAGGTGAAGCCTTACTGAAGCTGTGACTGTTTTGGGAGCCATCAATGCGTCCCTCCAATCAGCGTCATCCAGGGACCCGAGCCAACCCTCCCATCTGTCCCAGAGTTGTGATAGAGTGTTGGGAGTGTTATTAGTAAGGGAGCGATAGATCCCTCCCTTCCCTAGATTACCGGTCATGGTCTGGGCCTTGGGCGGGCTATATTTGGGCAGGGAGGTGCCTTCTGAGATGTGAGAGTGGAGAGCATGGCGTATCTGCAAGTATCGGTAAAATTGGGAAGTGTGGAGGGAATAACGGGTCTGTAATTCTTGGAAAGTGCGTATGTGGCTTCCACCCCAGACATCCCCAAGTAACGAAATGCCAATGAGATCCCATGTTCTAAAACCAGAGAGGTTGGTGACTTCCCTGAGCTGTGTGCCACACCATAATGGGGTATGCTGGGTCAATTTATCCGACCAGCGGGTGTGACGCAGTGAAGCCCGCCATGCCAAGAGCACCCCACGCGTGACCTCAGGTACAGATTGGGAAATGGCACACCCATACAGCATCCCTTGAATGTTAGACAAGCCCAGGGTGTGTAGCTCCAAGCGGTATGCCGGGTCAGACCATCCACCGTTAAACCAATCATGCACGGTGAGGAGCCGTGTCACTAAATAGTAAAGGTAGAGATTTGTCATCCCCAGGCCGCCATCAAAGGGTGGGATCCGGCATTGGGCGAGGGCCAGCCTAGGCCGCCGACCTCCCACAGAAACTTGGTAGGCCATGTTATCCAGCTCCCGGAACCACGACCTTGAGAAGGAGAGGTGGTTTACTGAAGCATGTAAAGGAATCTGTAGAGGATCATCATTTTAAATAGGGCTATTCTGCCCATGGGGTTAAGTGTGCCACTTCTGGTCAGCCCGAACCTTTTTCATTAGCGGGGTTACGTTGAGGGACCATGCGAGGTAGGGAAGGAGGGCAACCCAAATTCTCAGATACTTGAAGGACTGTCGCCGAAGAGGTATCGATGACTGCCAATCAAAGCACTCCCTCGAAAGGTGAAGGGGGACCAATGGATTTGGTCGAGTTCAATCGAAGGCCGGAGGTTTGTTCGAAAAGACTCCAGGCCCGGAGGCATCGGGGTCCTGACCGAGCTGGATCTGCTAAAAATAGCAGAACGTCATCAGCGTAGAGAGCGATCTTATCCTCCTCCAAACCGGCCCACCTCCATCCTGTGAGGAGCTGGTCAGAGTGGACAAGACAGGCAAAGGGCTCCATCTCCAACGCGAATAGGAGGGGCGAGAGGGGGCACCCTTGCCTTGTACCTCTTCTGATGGGAAAGGGGTGTGACAGGGCTCCGTTGACTAGTACCTGGGCCCTTGGTTTGCAGTAAAGCGCCTTAACCAGGCCGCGGAAAGGGGCTCCAAAACCCATTTCCAGCAATACCTCCTCCAGGTATCGCCAATCCACCGAGACGAATGCTTTCTCGAAATCTACGAGAAGGAGAGATAAGTAGGGGGTCAGCTGTTGTCGATTCGCTAAAGCGAGGTGGAGACGCCCGAGGCAGTGCCGGGTTCCCCGAGAGGGTATAAATCCGCACTGGTCGGGGTGGACCAGTTTGGCCAGGTAGGGTCGTATGCGATTGGCTATGACAGAGGCGAATATTTTGAGCTCCGAGTTAATGAGGGAGATGGGACGGTAGTCAGGGCAGTGCTTCGAGGGGGGCTGGGACTTGGGAATCACCACTATAGTGGCCATATCAGTCTCGGGACGGAAGGAGCCTCGGTCAGCCGCTTCCTGATACACCTCCTAGAAGGTGGGGAATCAGCGTATCTCGGTAGAACGCATAGAACTCCTGTGGGAGTCCGTCCGGCCCTGGTGTCTTACCTGCAGCCATACGCCGATATGGCATCGCTGATCCCCTGGTGTGAGAGGGAGGTCTAGCGCTCCGCCTCGGACTCACTGGAGTCGCGGACGGAAAGCTGCTTCGCGCTGGAGGAGTTCCGGGAGCGAGAGGGTGGGAGGCTGCAGAGTAAAGAGTAGCGTAGTAAGTGGCGGCATTGGGCCACTGCAACGGGGCTCACCGGATCACTCCGTCTGTCCCGAACACTCAGGGGATGATACGGTTGGCCATCGGGTAGTGGCCAAACGGTGAAGGAGTTTCCCATTTTTGTCACCCCACCCATACACTTGCGCCACGGAGGACCTCCACAGCAGCTTGGGCAGCCTCCAAGGAGGTCTGTTTAATCTCGTCCCTCAGAAACGTTAGCCTTCTATCCTGGGCGTCGTGCCTTCCTCTGGAGGTTGGAGCCTCACTTAGGACAGCCTGGGCCTCCAGGAGTGTGAGAGCGGGAGTCTTGCTTCACACGCTTAAGTTTGAGTTGGCCTTTGGCAAAGCTCCTGGATGGTGGCCTTCCCAGCTTCCCATAGGGTGCCAGGAGAGGAGACCGACCCATGATTAGTGGCAAAGTAATGGCGAAGCTCGTCTCCCACTTGGTCCCGAAAGTCCTTGTCCTGGAGGAACCAGGCATTCAGCTGCCATATCGGGCGCGAAGACTGAGGGAGGCCACCCAATCGCATCGCCACTGAGGAGTGGTCCGATAAACCTCTGGGGAGGATGGTGACATCTTGAATTTCTCGACAATCCAGGGCCAGCAGGAAGACAATCGATTTGCGCGTGCGTGTGATGGGAAGCTGGATGTGTGGGTGTAGAGCAGAGTCATCGGGTGCCAGGAGTCTCCAGGCGTCCCCGAGGCCCAAAGTAGCAGCCCAATTCGACAGGAGGGTAGATTGAGCGACTCTGGATGCGGAAGGGGTCTTAGCGGTAAGCCAAGGGCAGGGTCCATAATCGTGCGTTAAAGTCCCCCCCAACGATAGTCGTCCCCAGGGGTAGGGCGGAAACCAGAGTAGCGAGCTGCTGAAGTGTGGAGGCTAGTAGAGGGGGGGGGAGGGGTGGTGGAGAATCACAGTGAGCAGGTTTAGAGGCCGGTCTCCGAGGCTTCCCTCCAAGACGACAAAGCAGCCCTTAGGATCGTGGATTGCTTTACTCACCACGAGTGGAAGACCGCGTCGCACCAAGACAGCCACCCCTCTTGATCCTCGGGTAAAGCCGGAGTGCCAGGACTCGCCATAACCATAGCTGCACAGGAAAGGGCAATGGTTGCCTACCAGGTGGGTCCTTGGAGCAACAGTAAGTCTATAGTGTGACGCTGGGCGAACGCAGGACTACTGTGTGCTTGACCTTATCCAACAAGCCATTAACATTCCAGGACATTATGCGAAGCGACGCCTTCTCTGGAGAGTGGTCAACCATGGGGAAAGCGGGCGAAGGGCAGGACACCTAGCATGAGTGGCCGGTGTGGGCGGAATGGTGCATTTGCGCGAGGTAGTGGGTGCAGTTCTACAATGCTGAGTCGCGCGCGCTTGTCATGTGGCTGGAAGTGTATGCTGGTATAGTAAACAAATGAAACAAAAACAAATCGAACGGGGACAACGGCCCCCCCCCCCCCCAATCCAACCCCCTCCCTATACTTCAGGAACGGAAGCATTTGTCGCCCTAACTAGGAAACACAAGAAGACCAAACTAAAACGCTTGGGAATGGGGAATCGTGGAGGACCCCTCCTCATAGCAGGATGTTCAGTGGCAATGTCCATCAAGAGACAGAGTAGTACGAGTTGAAGCGCAGCCTTAGGGTTGCAGAGCTGGCTGTGACCGGAAGATCGTGTTGGGCTCAGGAAGGCCCCGTGTGAAGAAGCGGGCTACGGGAGAGGTCTGTGTCTGCCAGATCTAACAGCGATGAGTGGGACGAGGCGGCCCCGGGATCCAAGCGGCACGAAGAGCCAGCCCTCTGCTCAGCGCGGAGGTCTCCGGGGGGCGCTCCGGACGTCGGATGATGAGGGACCCACTGGTGAGTCTGAGCGGGCCAGTCTCTGGCCTCACCGCCTGCGTGAGCGGTTACGCTGTGGTTGCGGGGCAGGAATGCCTCGGCGAGAGCCTCCGGTGCCACCCCGGGGCGATGGACTCCAGTTGGTGAGTCTTGCGGGGCGCTCCTCCGTTACCCATGTCCAGGCTTCCTCAGGGGAATCAAAGAAGAAGGTCTTGTTCTGAAACACAACCCGGAGGCGGGCCGGGAAGAGGAGCCTGTACTGGAGGTTGAGGGCACGCATCTTTTGTTTAACCTCACCAAAGGAGCGACGTTGGTCTCTGGACCTCGCGGGTGTAGTCCGGGAAGACCATGATCGTCTGGACCCTCATATTGGAGGCGGTCGCTGCTTGCGGGCTTCCGCCAGAATGGAGTCCCGGTCTCTAAAGTTGAGGATTCGCATTATTATCGGCCTATGGGGTGCGCCCGGTGGCGGTTTGGGTGCAAGAGAGCGATGCGCTGCTCAACTGCGAACCACTGGGAGAGGGAGCCTTCGGGCATCCATGAGCGTAGCCAACGCTCGGTAAAGTCCGCTGCCCGGCTCCTGTTCCGCCCTCCGGAAATCCCACCAGGCGGAGGTTGTTGCGCCGGGACCAGTTTTCAGCATCTTCAGCCCGTCGGTGGAGCTCCTGAGTATGGGTCTGGAGGCGAGCAACCTGATCCTTAAGTTGGTGGACATCATCCTCCACGGTGGATAGACGGGACTCCGCTTCCTTAATCCGGGACGTAGCATTGCGGAGATCTTGCCGGATAAGGGTCATGTCAATCCGGACTTCAGCAATCTTGCTCTCTACCGAGGATCTCGAGGTGTGTATGGCTTGGAGGATGGTGGTCAAGTCTGTAGCGGGGGGTGCCTTTCCTCCGGTCGCCCCAGGATCCGTGGTTGTGAACCTGTCCATCTTGGTCTGCGTGGCGGGGGTTTTCGGGACCCGGTCTCTGCCCATGGCCGACACCAGGTGGGGCCGGAGGTCCAAACGGCCTTCTGGCGGTCAGACGGAAGGAAGAAGAAGGGGAGGATGTGAGGAGAGTGGCGACCCCCCCCCCCCGCCGCCCGACTGACGGCAGAGACTCGCCTCAAGTAGGGCCTCTCAGACCCCCGCACTAGAATCTGGGCGCAGAGACTCCCAAAGCGGGTCAGGGCACCATGAGGGGCAGCTGCGGCGGCCAGAGGAGAGGCAGGGCCACGCGCCACCCCCTCTGCTGTCTGCTGCCCGATGAGACAGCCGAATCTCCCCAGGAAGTACCTGTCTGTTTTAAGGCCTCCGACACGTGCCACCCGTTCCGCAGTAGCCACAGGAGAGGGGGGGGGGGGAAAGCCACCAGTCCCCGGCCTTGTCTAAGTTAGCGGCCGCAGGAGCCAGGCCCACGGCCCCACAACAGTTGAGGGCTCAGCCAATCTCACTCCCGTCCCTGGCGGCCCACACCGGCAGGAGCGCCACAGAGGCCTGGCCCCAGAGGTCGACAGCAGGGGCCCCTGCGCTGAAGGGCCAACACTAGGCCACCGGGAGCCTCAGGAGCAAGTCAGGGGTGTGGGGGCCGGTGGAGGAGGCCCTCTCCCAGGGCCCCACGCCGCTCGCTGCATGCGGCCGATTCCACCACCCCCCGGCGAGCTCACAGCAGTGTCACCATAGTCCCAGGAATAGCAGCGGGGGCTCGGCCCAGGAGGCCCGTCGGGAACCAGACCAGTGCCACGGGATCAGGGTAAGTGAGCGGGAGTGGCGGAGGGGGCCCCAGACCCCGCGCTGCACGACCTAGCAGCCGACTCCACCTCCCCAGCGGGCAGCCCAGAGCGCACGGGGGGGCACCTCACCTCTCAGCGCAGTCTCAGCCCCCCTCCGCCGCCAGGGCCTCCACCGGAGCTCCCGAGCCCCGGCACTCGACCGGTGTAGTCGGATCCCGGGTGATGTCAGTCCCCATCTCCGCCGCCCGAAATGGCGGCCGGCACCGCCGCTTTGCCGCAGGGGGCCAGCGGCCCAGACCTGGCTGTCCCTGGCCGCCTCAGTCCGCACCCGGAGCCTGCACCAGGGAGGCCGGCCCCACGCCGGGAGCGGGGCAGGGAGGGACTGGCGATGGGCCACCGAATCCGGATGCCGGCCGGCCTGGAGAGGGAGCTTCAAGCAGGTGGCGGTGGGTCTCCCAACTCACCCAGGGAGGTCCACGAGCCACCCTCCACGGGTGTTTCGCCGCTGTCTCAGGCCACTCCCACGGTCTCAGGCACAATGGTGCGAATCAGGGCCGCACACCTCCGGTGGAGCCGTTTGCCGCAAGTCAGGGCACGGAGGCCGCCATGTTGGGAGCGAAGGCACCCCGCCGGTGTGTCGAGCTCCGGAACGCAGGCTCACGGTGTGAGAAAGTGCCATCTTTCTTGCATCGTATGCCCCCACTTTTTGCTGAATTGCTGATGTACTTTGACTGAGTGTGCCCTGGGCTCCTTCCAATCAGGTGCCCAGGGCCTGTGTTCCTTCCCTAAAACTGCGTGAAGCCTAAACCCAATTGGCATCTCTGGCCACATGTCAGCCCCTGGTAAATGGTACCATAGGTACCCAGGGCACTGTGACCAGAGAAGGCCTCTAAGGGCTGCAGCACTTATTGTGCCACCCTTAGAGGACCTGTACCCTGACACACACACACACTGCCTTTGCAGGCTGAGTGTCTTGGTGCAGAACAAAACAGAGTCGACATGGCACACATCCCTGTGTGCCATGCCCACAAACACACTGCCCTGGCATACCTCAGTCACCCCTCTAGCTGGGTGCACTATGCCAGTGGTGAGGGTACAGGTGCATGAGCCCTGTACTCCCTACAGTACCCAGGTCCATTCCTGGGCACTGTAAGTGCAGTGCTGCCATTAAGAGTATATGGTGCTGGGAGGTCGTCATCACGAACTCCACAGCACCATGATGGCTACACTGAAGACTGAGAAGTTTGGTATCAAACTTCAGCACATTAAACCCACACTGATGCCAGTGTGAGATTTAATGTAAGATGCACGACAGAGGGCAACTTAGAGTTGCCCCCTGAACCTAACCCACAATCCACGTCCTGCCTGAGAGGCTGCCTAGGCTGCCACCCAGCAGACATGTTGCTGGACCCCTGGGTAGAGAGCCATCCGCTCTCCTGGGCCTGCAACAATGCACGTCCTGGGCGAGGTGCTAGGTCTCCTCCCCCAGGATGGGCTGGGGGAAGCTTCAAAGGCATGCCGCCTTTGTGAGCCTCCCCAGACCACTTGCTGTACTCAGCAACTGGTCCCCACCGGTTCTAGCCCCCACTCTGGCGGGAAGACTGGCGGGAAACCCCAAGTGAGGAAAGGGGGTGTGCCAGCCTCTGCCAACCCCTCCCCTCAGGTGGGGGAGGCGAGGTGAAGCACATCTCCGGGCTCTCGCCATCTTGAAGATAGGGAGCCCTGCCCAATCAGGACTAGGCTCCTGCCCCCCTCCCACTGGAGAGTGGCAGGATAGGGGGTGTACCCACCCCAGGGAAGGGACCCATTGGTCCCTGCCCTTTACCTACCTGTAACGCCCCTAAATTTTGTATTTATGGGCACCCTGAACCTTCCTTCCTCAGATCTCGAATCCGAAACAAGCAAGAAGAACAAGAAGAAAGAAGACCTGCCGTGCAGCTGCTAACAAGAGGGAGACACCAACTGACTTGGCCCCAGCCCTACAGGCCTGTCGACCCTCGAACCTGCTCCTGCTAAACCCCGGCACCTCCAGTGGTCAGCAACCTCGAAAACCCCGGAGGACCTGACTGCCTTGTGACTCTAAAAGACTGGGACTCCCACGAGCAGTGGTTCTGCTCAAAGCAAGTAACAAACCCCTGGTGCCAGCCAGGAACCGCAACTCCTGCACACTCTGCACCCACCGAGCCCGGCCTGTGCCTGAGTGGACAAAGACCACGAGGACGTCCCCCCGGCGACTGTGACCCAGAATCCAGCACCCAAGGACCCTCCTCGACGCTCCTGACGACGCCTGCAGCCTCAGAACCAGGGACCACTCCAACCGCAACCAGCAGAGGGTAAGATTTCTCGACGCGAAAAGACACCCCTGCACCCGGCGCCCTGCAGCCTCCTGTGCCCAACCCCGGGGTGCCTACCTATCCTCCAACTACCCAACTTACCTCTCGAAGTGGTGCTCGCACCTGAAGAATCTCCGTCCCCGAGCTTGCAGCCTTTGTTCAACTTCCAGCTTCTCCATTGAAATCCATTTAGCGCCCGACGGCTCAAAAGCACCCTGCACCCAGCCGCCCGAATGCCCCTGGAAGTGCAGCATCTATCCTATTCTACTTCCCCACTTGCCCTGAGTAAGTGACCAGGAGCCCACCTCCCACAGCCGCGTGGCCTGCCTGCTAGCAGCCACCAACCAAGGGCCCCCTGCCCGCCATAGGCTAACATTGGGCCTAACTCACTCTGCACCCGGCCGCCCCTGTGCCGCTGAGGGTGTACCAACTGTACCTACTGACCCTGGGAGACCCCCAAGTCTATGCCCAGAACCTTAACTCTGCCAGTCGAGTACTTACCTGTAAGCAGATAATCTACATTTTCTCCGTAGGGTAACATTGAATGGTGTACACTGAAATTTCTTCTAAGTGTCGAGTTTTGAAACTTTAAAATATTCACTAAAAATCGTCCTATCAACGAAAACGAAATTACTCACCTGTTATCAGGAGAGATCCCAGTGCTGGATCTTGGTGCCCAGCACTGACCCTGAAAAGCAATTACAACTGTACTTACCGATAACTTGATTTTCCTCCATAGGATAACATTGCCTGGTTTTCTCCAGAAATTCTTCTAAGTGTCGATTTTTGAAACAAACAAATATTCCTTAAAAATCGCCTGTGTAACAAAAACGATTTCTTCCAACTGTTTACAGGAAATGCACCAGGGCTGAATCCAGGATCCAGCCCCGAGTAAGAAAATCATACGCAAAGTAATTGATATTGCATTTACTTAAAATTCCCCATTGAGCTCAATGTTATAATTGTGTTTGAATTGTGTTGCCTATTGAAACAACTGTAGCTATTGCATTTAAAAGTCTATTGTGTATTGAAAGTATATAACTAAAGCATCTCATTCTGAGAAAGTATTTTTATACCTACTTGTGGTTCTAAAATAAAACAACAATATATTTTGATATACAAAACAATTGGCCTAGAGTTCAGTTCTCGAGTGTGTGAGACCATTTGCTGACTGAGTGGGTACAACAAATGCTTTACACTGTCCTCTGATACTGCCTTACTGCTCAACCAAGCTACCACTTTAGAGAGTAAGGTTATATCTAATTTTAGCCTCTGCCAAACCTCTGGGGACTGTGGACTCTGTGCACACTGAACCTTACTTTGGTTCAGTATATACAGAGCCACTTTCTTACACACGGGGAGTCCCGCGGCTGGAAATGTGTGCAAGGAGTTGTAGCGATGAATCAGCAGCAAGTTATAAGGCTGGATGGCTGCAGGGACATGCGGATCTTGGCCGGATGTCAGAGGGGTCCGGGAGCACTCTTAGAGCGCGTCCGCCATCTTGAGCGCCATGCCACGCCCCCTTTACTTACCAATTTACAGGAAATGTCCCAGTGCAGTATCCAGGTATACTACACTGTGTAAGAAAAGTAATCTGTAAAGTAATTTACTTGACATCCTATTGAAAAGCCAATACAAAGTATATGTACAATATTTCAAAGCATTGCATTACCAGTAATTCTACTGTAATCAAACCAAAGTATATATACAACTGTAATTCAAACTGTATTATTACTGCAAAGTATAAATCACTTACCTGTGCCAGGCTTGCTTGGTTCTAGGAAATAAAATAACTGAAAGAATATTTTTATACAAAACCAATTGGTCTGAAGTTCAGTCTTTGAGTGTGCGCAATCATTTGCTGCTTGAGTGTGTACAACAAATGCTTAACACTACCCTCTGATAAAGCCTTACTGCTCGACCACACTACCACGAATAGAGAGGAAGGTGCTATCTACTTTTACCTCTGCCTACCTTTGGGGTTCCACTGGACTCTGTGCACACTATACCTCGCTTTGGTATAGTATATACAGAGCCAGCTTCCTACACCTCTTATTTCAGCTTCAGAAATGGAGAGGGTTAAGGTGTGTAGCTGGTTCTAACATTCTGGTAAGTATTATTGTGTCCAGATATCTATGTATGTCTCCATTTGGGGTATTTCTTATAGTTTGCAATAGTGTATCATAAACACCTCACTTATTTCTCTGTGTGTGTATAGTGGGCACCCTGAATCATGCTTCAACTCAGCCACCAGGGATCCCCTCAATTCTGGTTTGGCCATCTGAGCGAGTAAACTACAACGCCTTGTCTCCTTCTGGTTATTTTTCATTGAGTAATCTCTATAATCTAGATGTCGCAGTCTTTGTAAATGGCTCCTATTTTTTCCTCTCTGCCATTATTTGCTTCTGTTTGTTTGGATTTCCTAATGCTTCTCTTTCTAATTTTATGAGAGTTGATTCTAATATTTTTAGTTCCCACTGATGTGTTTTTCTGACCCACACGAAATGATCGATACAGTTCCCTATAATGACCACTTTAGCCTCCCACTCTGTCAATGTCTTAAATGTCACGGCTTCAATTTCACAGATGCAAATTTTGATAGTGTGCTTAGCCTCGGTCTCTATCTAGCAAGGCTCCATGAAGCTTCCATGCAAGTATTGCAGTGCACTACGCAGCCCACATTAGACGTTGCAGTAAGGGGTTTAGATTTATATGATTCTGCCTGAATACTCAGAACAAGTAAAATAGTGCTGTTTATTCTGAATGCACTGGAGAGTAAAAAGAGTATGCCCTTAGTTTCTCCATTATGCTGACAATTTGCTTAGACTTGAGCCTCTTCCCATCAAAGTGCCCGAGAGTAAGGGGAGAGAGCAATCTGAGTCAGAGTTTAGAATGCAGTTAAAGTCCTCACTCAAGAGCATTGGTATTAATTGCCAATGGGATAGTATGGATGACACGTATCCTAAATAGGCACATTGGTCTGAATTTGTGGCATAAATGTTTTCCAAAACTAGATTTATGTTATCCAGGAACCCTATTACCAGGGCATATCTACCATCCCGATCTATGAATGTATCACATAGCTTAAACTGATCCATACCAATGCATCCCTGGTATAGGAGTACCCTCTGGCAATGACTTGGCCTCTCCTTCTACACTGGAGGTTGAGTGCTTCTTGCTTTTTGAGGTGTTTTTGTTGAAGAAATACTATTTGTGTTCCCTTATTTTTCAAGCAGGTGTGTGTTTGGTGCCTAACATTCCATGTCAGTAGTGCATATTTATTAATATGTGTCATCTGTACAAAGAGTTTGACATTTTGCCCTTGTGTGGCTCGCCCCCCTATCCCTATATCAATTTTCGCCCTCAAGCTGCACTGCATGTTTCCTCCCAAGCCTAAATTTCTAATGCGACTTGCATCGGATTCTCGTGACCCATATTAACTTTGTTCCAACTCAGATTCCCAAGGTCAGTGGTGCTTAAGTGCCACACCCAAAGCCAGAACTTTGACTGAAACCGATTCTTTCTTGATAAAGGGACGCAAACTAAATGTCGGGCGACTGATAAACAAGTTACTCAAGTAAAGCTCTTTATGGCGGACACCATCTGTAGATTCCTCACCTTTAAAATATTTTCCAGGCGTTAGACTGAATCCAGATTCTTTACACAGCAGTGCAACAATAGTTCGCAGAGATCAGTGGACGTAGCAGAGCAGCTGTAAGCACACCCTCCGAGTGCTGACGTCAGTTTCTTTCTGGACTCTGTCCACGCCCACAGACAGAGCCCAAAAACTGATCAGTGGTACGATTGTGCAGATCTCTAGATTGGGACTTTATAAAATGGGAAAGAAGATCATTCCACAGAAAAGGGAGGTTAGAGGGCATGGAGGGATCTGCGATTAGATAGAGCATCAACTAGAAAGAGTTACAGAAGTAACTTGTTGTTCTGATGGATACTTCTAACTGCAGATTCCTCACCTTAGGAATAGATACAGGCGGTGGGTCTGAGGAACTAACGGGCTATGTCTGTTAAGGCAGTAGTGCTTTGTGAATGTGTGCAGTGACCTAAACGCCACGGCCAGACACATTTTCAGAACAGCCACACTCTGCCCTTGGCTCGAATGGAATGAACTCTCAAACCTTCCGGAGGCTGCATTTTTGTCAATGTGTAGTCGAACTTAAAACAGAGGCATATCCTCCTTGACAGAGTCCTTTTCTGCACAGCCTTTCCGTTCCTCACCCCCAGAGAATCCCACAAAAAGCTGATCATCAACCCGATGGTCCTTGATACGATCAATGTAAAAGCATAAAGCTCTTTTGGGGTCAAGTGCAGTCAACTGCTGCTGCTCAATATCAACACATGGCGATGTGGATTTTTTAGGACTGAGTGCAAAATCCCTGTCCTGCTGTTGTGACAGAAGTTCCTCTAAAAGTTTCTTTTTTTTACCGTAGCAGCAAAAAAACTGGAACACTTTCTGATTTTCATTCAGAAGAGAGGAGGGCAGACCTCTTTAATCAAGATTCCTGAAAATACAACTTCTAAGTTCAGAAATATTTGCGGAAAAGTGTTCTGATCTTCCACAGCTTTATAGCGTGGAATGACTTGTATCCTTTCTTGTAAGCAAAGGTTTTGCAAATTACAGCAATTTACTATAAGAGTTCAGGATGGTTAGTTTGCAAATACATTTGCCTTTGATCACAACAAGCTATAAATGCAGAAAAATCAACTATTTGAACGACTTACCTACAGACACTTGGCGGTGCACTCAACGAACTGTCCGCTGATACGGGTGGTGCAGCTGTAGTCGTGCAAAGACCTGAATGTTGATCTACAAACGAAGGTGCAGTTGAAGCAGTTTTGGGAAAAGATGGCGTTGTATGATTGGGAAGATGGGTGGCAGATGTCGGAGAAAGTCCAGAAGGAGAAAGCGGGGGGAGAGATGATAAACCTGTTGGACTATTCCTTGGAGCAACTGGCGCAGAATGTCTGTGGTCCTCTTTACTAATATTGTGAAACACATCACCTGATGTAAAAATAAAAAATATTGTAATACCACATTTCTATAGGAAATCCTAATTATTCATTAAATCAACTACATATTGGCACTACGTGCATGAATCAATCAATTCTAGTATTTGTAACAACTAGATAATTCACGGAAAAAAGTTACTATTTCATACAGATCACCGTGAATTTACATATTGCATCTATAGAAAGGGGAACATTAAAAGGACAGAAGCCCTCTGTCGAACCTATTGCTTCAACCTTACACGTCCCAGCAACTAATGAGCGCCATTGCTAAAGGAGCATCTCCACCCTTCCACCCCTACACCACTTGATTCTGCATGCCCAGCACCATTCTTGATCTGAGACAAAAGATACCACCACACAGAAGGGCCTTTTTCATCGCTAGCATGGCCACAGAGAAGAGGTAATGCCCATCAATGGAATATTATACAGAAAAGTTCCCAGGACTTTGCAAGTTAAAAAAAGAAATAGTTATCTAGCAGGTTTTTTCCTTAAAAATACTGAGCTGCTATTTAATGCTTTGTTAATATGCCTCTGTAAACAGTACCGTCACCTCAATGTTTTGCCTCATGGAAAAGAAAAACTGTTGAGATTTTTGAGAGATACTTGTGTGCAGTACTAACTGCTTGTTTCAATACCAGTGTTCTATTTACAGACTAACATTTGCTATGTATTCTATATTACCCAGCAGCAAAGCTTAGCTCTGTTGCCTGAGAAAAGTGACTTCTAGATTCCGGCAGGTTCCACAAAGCTGCCATTTAAATGACAGTTACATTTGTTACATAAAACACTTTTGGACTGCAACAAGAAATCTCAACACTTTAACTGTGTATCCTTTTGCTATACCCCATGCCTTAAAGTTTCATTCATTGGAAGTATACTTCCTAATTACAGTCCAGTGCCCAGTTTGTAGTACACAGCAGGTATTCATCTGGTATAAGTAGCTGCATCACAATTTTATAGAGGCAAAAAAATATTGTCCAAATAAACGCCTATTAAAAGGATATCGAATCAAAAAATAGACATACGAGAACAATGGATCCATAATACAATTAAAACAAGACTGGGAGAGAAACAGATGAAATCATCAGCGCATTACAGTCTTGAAATATAATCAATAGATCGCTTTAACAGGACAAGTCATTAAAACGAAGGGCAAACAGATGTTTGATCGTTCTAATATGTCAACTTTGAAATGGTACTATATTCTTTAAGAAATGAAACTAAAGGCAAGTAAGAAACAAATGACAGGATCAGGAGACTTGTTAATACAATCACAAACATGTATCAGTTTCAAAGCATTATGAAAACATCTCCTTGATATTTACCAGAGACATCAACAGTAGCAAAAAATGATAGGTATAGCCTGGAACAAAAGACAAATGTTCTCTAGTCTCAAAGTGCTTTTTATGAGTGTTTAAGTGGGACACAGAAGATACATTCATGATGTAACTAGTATGACTATAGAACAATTTTGAAAGCAACACTTCCCCATATTTTGCCTTTAATACACGTGGCACAGACAGGCCATTAGGATCTTTTAGAGCAGTTACACGAACTCTACAACATGCGGTCAAAACCTAAAACAATACACTATTAGACAGCTTGTTGCATTTTACTCTGAAATTATTGGAGAATAAGGCAGTAAACTGAGTCTTTTCTGAAGCAAAATAAAATAAAAAATTTAATATGGCCAATTCCACCTTATATTAGGTATTGCAGGTCCTGTTAGATGTGGAAGCTCTTGCTTACTGCTCGCTGTGCAAGACCTCGTGCTCTCTCCTGGGACTTTCTGGGGCTTTGTCATAGCCAAAGTATACAGTCATTTACCTTTTCTAACACTTATTCTGGTGGATACTCTTTCTACCTGCAGATTCCTTACCTTCTGAATATCCCGGGTGCCAGTCTGGATCTGGAAACTCTTTAATAGCTCTCTTACGCCATTAGGGTCTGCTGGGCTCCACTTCAGCGCCGTAAATGGCATCCCTGTGAAGTCACTGGAGGCTTAAAGCACCCCGTCAGCATGCTGAAGTCTGTTTCCATTCATTTTTTGTGTGCATTCCAGTCAGAGGAGTCTAATATTAAGGAGACAGGTGTAGTGTTTTATAATATGAAGGCACCACATTAAAAGGACATGTGCGATAACCAGCCATGCAGCAGGGAGGAATCTGCAGGTATATTGAGTATTTACCCGAAAGAGTATTACCAAAGTTAAGTAAACTTTTTCTTCTGGTGGATACTTCTACCTGAAGATTCCTCGCCTTATGAAGAGATTCCGTAAGGAGTCCCCAGTCAAGGAGTGGGTGCAGCATTGCTGGTTACTGCAAAACAATCCAAAGAACTGAGAGAGGAAAGTGACCTTCACCCCCCCCACCCCTCACCCCTCACTTCCGAATCCGAACAGTAATGCTTCACAAAAGTGAGGAGGTTCTTTTTGTGCAGAAGCACAGCAAATCTTGATGCTCAGGATTATCCATTTTGATACTGTCCTTTTATGCACTGCCTTGCCTTTCATCACAGCTGGTCATCCAGTCTGAACTCATGTGTTCTGTCCATGAAAAAGCTGAACGCTGTCTTAGGGTCAAGAAGATAAAGTTTTGCTTCTTCCTTCACTGGTTGTGGGAGAAGGTTGGCAGGGTGATCGACTGGCCTAGATGGCAGGGAGTGCCCACCTTAGGCAGGGCCGGACTGGGAACCCAAAGCCCTGATCTTAGGCAGAAAGGCAGCCCTGGTTCTTAATACCAACTTGACAGGAAAAGAGGTGAAAGTAGGTTTGTCTGATCTAATTAACAGCACCCCATCCTAACCCCCACCAATCCTGTCAAGAATGCTTGTCGGCCTAGTATGAGGTTTCGCAACTCCAACATTTATGTGGACCGACTTCTCGTCTTAAGACGAGGTGCTGATGCTAGAGAAGGTTTATATTACTTACCCTGTAAGCATCTGTTCTTGGCTTGTAGAGCTGCAGATGCTTACAGGGTAAGTAACAATCCGTTCAAGGCATGTGTGCTGTAGATACACATGCTTTGCATAGACTGTATAGCAGTATTCTCCAAACCGGTGGCTAACTACTGGCTGTTGCAGTGGTTTGAAAAAGTGTTTTTAGCACTGCTTGTCCTACATTAGCTTGTTGACGTGCTAACACATCCACACAATGTTTAGTAAATGTGTGTGGTGTAGACCATGTAGCTGCCTTATATATGTCAGCTATGGGAATGTTGCCTAAAAAGGCCATAAATGCTCCTATTTTGCAAGTAGAATGTGCTCTAGGAGGTATAGTTAAAGTTCTTTTAGCTTTAACATAGCAAGTTTGAATAAATTTAATAATCCATCTAGAAATACTGGATTTAGAGATAGGATTCCCTTTATGAGGTGGAGCAAAGGCAACAAAAAGTTGTTTTGCGAAAATCTTTGTCCTATCAATATAGTACAATAGTGCTCTTTGACATCAAGTGTATGTAGAGCTCTTTCTGCTACTGAATCAGGTTGAGGGAAGAACACGGGGAACTCAACTGATTGGTTAATATGAAAAGCAGAGACCACTTTTGGAAGGAATTTTGGGTTTGTACGAAGAACCACTATCTTTATGAAGTTGAAAGAAGAGTTCTTTTAAGGTTAATGCCTGCAGCTCACTAACACGTCTTAGTGAAGTGACAGCAATGAGAAAAGAAACCTTCCATGAAAGAAATTTTAATGCACAGTTGTGTAAAGGTTCAAAAGGTGGACCCATAAGCCTTGTGAGAACAATGTTAAGGTTCAAGACAGGTGCAGGTGGTAACCTAGGAACTATTATTCTTTTAAGGCCTTCCATAAAGGATTTAATTACTGGAACTTTGAATAGGGATAAATGTTGTCTGTTTTGAAGATATGCAGCTAATGCTGCAAGGTGTGATCGAATGAATGTGTAGGCAAAGCCTGCATGTTGTAGATGCAAAAGATAACAAATAATATTTTGTATAGATGCATCTAGCGGATCCATTGCGTTATTATGACAATATATCACAAACCTTTTCCACTTTGCTGCATAACATGCTCTAGTGGTGGGTGTTCTTGCTTCCTTAATAACTGTCAGACAATCTAGTGGTAGGTTTAAATATCCAAACTCAGGAGCCAAATCGCTAGGTTGAGTTTCTTGGGATTTGGATTTCTGAATTCTCTATGGTTCTGTGTGTGAAAATTGGAAGTTATGTGAAGCTTCTGGTGTGGAACTGTTGAGAGCTCTAATAGTGTGGTGAACCATGGTTGACGAGCCCATGAATCAGTGCTAGAGATGTCTGCCTGAGTTTCCGAACCAGAAATGGAAGGAGAGGGAGAGGGGGAAAAGCGTAAGCAAATATCCCTGACCAGTTGATCCATAGGGCATTGCCTTTGGATATGGGGTGTGGGAACCTGGAGGCAAAGTCTGGGCATTTTGAGTTCTCTGCTGTAGAAAAGAGGTCTATTTGTGTGAATCCCCATTTCTGGAAGTATGGAAGGAGAACTTGTGGGTGAAGGTCCCATTCATGTACTTGTTGTCTAATTCTGCTGAGGAGATCGGCAAAGATGTTGTCTGTCCCTGGAAGATGTTCTGCCAGGAGTTAGATCTTATGATGAATTGCCCAACGCCAAAGGGTCTAAGAGAGGCGCGACAGCTGCAAAGTATGTGTCCCCCTCCCTGTTTTTGTACATAGTACATCGTTGTCATATTGTCTGTTCGGACTAGGACAACTTTCCCTATCAGATGAGGTAGAAATGCTTTTAATGCTAGCTGAACTGCTTGAAGTTCTAGGTAGTTGATGTGGTGGTTCTGTTGGGTGGTATCCCAAAGACCTTGAACTGTTAAATGTTGTAAATGTGCTCCCCACCCTGTGAGAGATGCATCTGTTGTGAGCACGACTTGTGGAATAGGGTCATTAAAGTGCCGTCCTTTTGATCAATCTTGTGGATTCCATCACTGTAGAGAGCGATGAGTGCGGCTGTCTACCAACACTAGATCGGTTAGCTGACCCTGTGATTGATTCCACTGACGTGCTAAGCATTCTTGTAGAGGACGCATGTTTAGTCTTGCATGAGGCACTATGGCAATGCATGACACCATCATTCCCAGTAGCTGCATGAATGTTCTGACTGGTAGATACTGGCTGTTTTTAAACTGGAGTAACAATGCTTGAAAATTGTGAATCCTGGCTGCATTGGGATTGCTAGAGCCATTTGAGTGTTTAGAATGGCTCCTAGATATGGCTATATTTGAGTGGGTTGAAGATGGTATTTTTGTGAATTGACTGAAAATCCTAACTGATGTAGAAGGTTTATGGTGATTTGTGTGTGTTGCACACACTTGGGATGTGTTTTGGCTTTTATGAGCCAATCGTCTAGGTATGGGAAGACATGGATTTGTTGTCTTAGTAGTTGTGCTGCTACCACTGCAAGGCATTTGATGAACACTCTGGGTGCAGTTGCTACTCCTAATGGAAGTACTTTGAACTGATAATGATTTTTTCCTATCACAAATCTGAGGTATTTGCGATGTGCTGGGTGAATGGGTATATGAAAGTATGCGTCCTATAAGTCTAGTGTTGACAAAGTCGTCTTGCTGCAAAAGTGGAAGTACTTGTTGAAGTGTGACCATATGGCAGTGTTCTGATAATATGTATAGGTTTAATGGCTTGAGATCCAAGATTGGCCTTAATGAACCACCCTTTTTGGGAATTAGGAAGTATAGTTAATATATCCCTGATCCTTGTTGTAATGGGATGGGTTCTATAGTTTCTTTTGTTAGAAGAGCTTGTAGTTCTTGTTTGAGCAGATGTTGGTGTTCTAAAGACAGTTTGTGAATACGACTTGGAATGTTGGGAGGGTTGCTTGTGAGCTTTTGGCAATAACTATGTTGGATAATGTTCAACACCCATTAGTCTGTTATTGATTGCCAAATGGGAAGAAACTGTTGTAATCTTCCCCCGACAGGTGATGAATGATCAGGGGGAAGTGATATCAAGTCACTGTTTGTTAGTGGATGGAGAGGTGTGTATTGGTGTACCTCTACCTCTTCCTTTAAAGTTGTTACTTCTATATCCACCTTTATAGAATCCTCTAGAGGGGGGAGATTGTGTTTGAGTTTTATACGAAGATGCGCTTGCATCTGTGGTATTAGTCTTGAAGCCGCCTCTGTAGAAGGAGCGACGAAAAGAACCTCTAGTAGGAGACTGAATTGCTCCCATTGATTTTGCCACTTCTGTGTCCTTTTTCATTTTCTCTAACGATTGGTCTATCTGAGGCCCAAAGAGGTGTTCCTTATCAAACGGTGCATTAAGAATAGTTTGTTGAACTTCTGGTTTGAAACCAGAAATTCTGAGCCATGCATGTCTGAGTAGAATGCTGGTATTGACTCCCCTAGCTGCAGTATCTGCAGCATTTAACGCACATCTGTTAGTGCAAGAAGGCAAGCTTATCTCCATTTCATCTATTTCTTGCCCCTTTTTCTTGTGTTCTTCTGGGCGATCTTGTTATAGTTCTTCCATTTTTTTTTCTCCAGAGTTTTATATAGCGCAAACTTAACCCGAAGGTATCAGGTATCAGAGCGCTTTACATGAGCACCAGTTGCGTTACACATGGACACATTACATTTTTTTTTTTTGTTAGGCATGGGGAGATTAAGTGATTTGCCCAGGATCACAGGATGTTGAGCGGCATTGTGGAGACTCGACCCAATTCCCCAGATTTGAGAACGACCACCCTAGCAGTTATACCACATCCTCTCCCCACCTCATCCCAATGTGCCCTATCATATCTAGCCACTAGGCCTTGTGTATTGGCTATGCGCCAATGATTGGCTAATTGAGCAGCTACTCTTCCCTACAATCCCCCCTCCCGCCCCCGAAGCATCTATTAAATTTGATTCTTTATCAGGAAGTGGTGCCTCCCCTGAGGTTTGTGAATTTGCCCTTTTACGGGCGTTGGAAACTACTAAAGAATTTAAAGGAAACTGACCCTTAATAAAAAACAGGGTCAGATGGAGGGGGTTTATATTTTTTGTCCACCCTAGGTGTTAGGATAAGTGCTCTAACTGGATCCTTAACAATATCGTCAGCATGCCTCATCATACCTTTTAACATAGGCAAGGATAGTGATGTTCTGTGTGTGTTTCCTAAGGTTTCAAATAGGAAATTCTCTTCTATGGCTTCTTTATGTAAAGTCACCCCATGGTAAGTGGCTGCCCTAGCAATTAACTCCTGATGTACTGTATCATTATCAGGAGGTGAAGGTTTAACTGGATATAGATCCGGGTCTGTCTCTCCAGGTGGGTCTATACTGCAGTCATCCCACGGATCAGGTGGTGGCTGATTATAGGTGTCGTCATCATCATCATCATCTACTATATCAGGATTTGTATTTGGAAAACCCAGTGGTGTGATGTGTAAAGGGTCTGAAACTGGTATATTAGGTATTAGTGAAGAAGGTGGTGGTGTCTGAGGAATATTAATAGGCCTAGTGGCCATGTCCTTTTTAGGTCGAGCCTGAGCAGCGCATGCGCTGCTCTGCGAGGCATGCTGTATTAGAGTATGCACTTGAAGCTCCGCCCACTCTCCACTCATATTTTTCATTGGCTTGGGTCTTTGTTATTTATAAATGCTGGCTTCTGATTCAGTAATCGGCTTGTTAGTCCCTCCTTAGTCCTGCCTTGTCTTCATTTGTAACCTCCCATGAGGACTGGCCCTTTTACTTCGGTTGTTACACCGTCTGTGTTATTTACTCTGTAAGCACTATTTTCTTTAATGGGTTTTGCCCTACTGCAGGCATGACGTGCTTTCCATATATTGAGCGTGCCATGCGCGCTTCCGCTTTCCAAGCAGCCGGGACAATGGCAGCCGCTTGTTTGCATAGGAGAGTTTGAGCTTTTGGCAATGTAAATGGTAATAGCTTAAACTCTCGTAAATGCAACCCTTATTGCTTTACAAATACTTTTTCTGTGGGTTGTTTCCAAGCACCCCATGCCGCGCTTGCACTTAATAGAGGCCACGCGGCTTTCTTTAGACGCGGCTCGTCTAAAGAAAGGGGCGTGGCCTCAAGTGCAAGCGGGCATGGGGCGCTTGGAAACAAACAAATTTGCAATTCAATAGGTCTCGTATTTGTGAGAATTTAAGCTATTGACATTTACAGTGCCAATAGCTCAAAGTCTCGTAAATGCGAGACCTATTGCATTTCAAATGCTTGTTCTTTTTGAGGAGACTCTTATATTCAGTGTCTATTCTCCTTTTGGAAGATGGTACTGTTGGTTTAGTTGTAATGTGGCCAGTGTCAGGATTTATATAAATTTTCTTCTGCTCTGGATTTAGCTTTTGTTTCATTGTATCTAAAATAGGGTCCGGTGGCTTTAAAGGAACTTCTTTATGTTTTGGTGCTGACATTATCAGTGCCAAACTGGATTTGTCCTTTTTGTCTTTGGATCTGGAATGTTTCAGAACCGAAGGGATATCATCTCGACTTGAGCCCGAGCCGGAAGGCTTGACTTGCTGTTTCGGTGCCGAGCCGGAGGGCGGGGCATTGAAATCAGAGTCTCGGTGCCTACCATGGCCTGTTGGCAGTGGTGGCCCAATAGCCTTTTGTTTAGTCTGAGTGGGTTTGGTGGGCAAAGGGGCTTTGTTACTCACAGCACCCTGTCCAGCTGGAACGTCATGGGACTCTAGTTCCATCTCCAACTCTGAATCAGAGTCTTGGACAGAGAAAGCCTCTTCCTCTTCCGACGCTTCCATCTCTTCTTGTTCGATATCTTCTCCAAAGATACCAGGGGTGTCTTCGTCGAGCCCGAAGGTCCCGCAGTCTTTTTGGATCGGAACGAACAACAAGCGTCATAGTCTTCCTCTTTATGTGCCGGGGAGAAACAATTTTTAGAAATTTTCGACACGCAGAAGGTGAAAACGCGATCGAAAACAATACTAACGAGGTTAAGTGAATTGCGAACCGAAGGGATCCCGAATGACTGTTTCGAATCGGAGCGTTACAATACACGTCTGAACCCGATGGCGGTAAGAAAACAATCTAACAATGTAGTCGATGCCTATTTGCATTATCACCGAAAGGAGGAGTCATTTTACCTTGTGACTGGAAAAGACTTCTTAGAAGAAAAACAACTTGCAAACATCCGGACCCAACAGTAGATGGCAGGAGTATGCAAAGCATGTGCAACTACAGCACACATGCCTCGAACATCAGAAAAATGGTAGTGAACATGAGCAAACGTAAAGGACAACAATGGAATGGTTCAAGTGGTCAACACATAAGAAACGCAACAACCAAGTTAAGGTTCCATTATAATGGGAGATGGGGGAAACTTGTTTGCAAGTCCCTTTAAGAACTTTATAATAATGGGTGACTTAAATAGGGACAGCTGGTCAGGGAAATAGAAGAAAGCCTACAAAACTGAAAAATAGCCCTTTACACTGCCTACTGTACACCCTTTTAGAGCTACCGAAAGGCAGAAAGGTAGTATGTGCGACAGGCGGGCTTGAAGAGGGTATATCGAGTTGTCTGCAACCCATCTGAAAAACCTATTCCATCTTCTTGAGTACACAATCTTGGTGGAGTATCTACGGCCACACAAAATGACATCCACCACCTCTGGTGGCAAGGAAAAAGAAGTCAGGCTGCTCTGTTCTATCTTCATGCATGCAGGTGGAGGCTCTGGAGTCTTGAGGGTAGAACCTGCAGCTGCGACTGAGAGGAGGGAGACTGTGCAGAACACAAGGAATCAACGGTATGGGAGGACACATTTAAGGAGTGGAAAGTTCCACTTCAAGCAAAACACATCCCCCAATGCATTCTGCATCAGAAACCAAAGGTCACGGAATTTCGAGTAGTTAGCAGTCTAGTGTGTAACAAAGAGGTTGATTTGAGGAGTTCCCCAGCACTGGAATATGTTCAGGACCAGGGGCAGTGGTGGGGGGGGGCGGGCAGGCTGGGAGTGGGGGTGGGGCGTTTAAAGAAAAAAAGAAAGAAAATTGCACTTACCTGGCCGCCGCCTCTACTCCTTTCTTCCGTGGACGACACAGGAAGCACCTAGGCTCCCAGTCAATCACGACGCTGCTGATAGCAGAGTCATGATTGTCCGAGCACCATGGTATGGCACTCAGACAGGCAGCGAGAGCCTGGGCATATTTCTCCACCCAGTCTAATACAGCCCGGGTGGAGAACATGCAAAGTGCGCATGACGGTTTGGCAGGTCTGAGACGGCCGGACAAATTGTCATGTGCACTTACCACTCTACCCCCTGTTGGCGGACAGCCCAGCCCCGCCCCTAAAACAAAACTCTCCCAGTACTGTAAAAATAAAGTGATAACATTGTTATTATCATTTTACTTTTCGTGTGGGGCGACGCTCCTCTGCCTTAGGGAAGGAGCCGTCGCTGTTCAGGACTACCAACTAATGAAGATGCCACTCGTGATCAGAAAGGTGACACAGACAGACTGTTTGATCGCATGTTGAGCTCAGTGGCCAGGTGATTTGCCACCAGGCAGATCTGATGGTCCTGAGCCCAAGATTAGAGTCGCAGAACCTCTCAGCAGAGAAGGTGCACCCCTTCCCTGCTGCTTGTTGATGTATCACCTCAATACCCACAAGAAAGCCCCTGCTCTATCGAATTTACGGAACCATTAGCAGGTATGTACTGCCTCCAGCATATAAAAGTAGCTACCCATGCCAAAGGGCATACCTTAGACCAGGTTTGGACTGCCAACCTAAAAATCTCTCATCTACAGGTTCTTCCCTGCCCATGGTCAGATCACTATCTCATTTCCTTCTTCATCCCCAATGCCCGGCCAAATAATGCTCCTCAAGCCGGCAATTTCATGGCCAGAAATTGGCGGCGTGTGGATACCGATGAACTCTGCTCCCTGTTAGCAGTCTCAACCCCTCCGGTTTCGGAGGAGTCTCTCCATGTGCAAGCCGAAAATATTAGCACCTGGCTGGACTCGGCCAGAGATAAGATAGCACCATTAAGGAAAGTTAAAATAAAGAGGCCCCATGACGCCCAACGCTGGTTTTCGGCAGATCTGAAAATAAAGAAAAAGGCTTTGAGAAAGCTGAACGTAAATGGCGATGTGATTATAGCTCTATTAAAAGGGCCAATTTTTTGTCCCTTTTAAGAGACTACAAAACTGCTATCCTTCAAGCTAAGACAGAATATTTTTCTGCCAAGGTACTACACTCCACCAATAAAGCCAAGGATATCTTTTCAATTGTGGATGAACTCTCCAAATTAGACCGAGTCACTGTCAAACCCGCTCCTTCGCAATCTTTATGCGACTCGATCAATACTTTCTTTATCGAGAAAATTGTCACCATTAAAGCCAGTATTCCCAAACCCACTACACCCCTGACCCTCCATCACCCATGTAAGAACCCGGCGTATCTAGACTGTATTCCACCTATCACTAGAGATGCCTTCCTCGCCCTACTTACAAAAGTGGGATCTGGCTCCCCTATGGACAGCTGCCCTCCCTATATTCTTCGGGAAATTTTTCTGCGCTATCCTAACCCTCCCGTACAGCTTCTCAACAATTCACTGGCCCAAGGGACCGTCCCCAATCTTTTTAAAATGGCGGAAGTGGTCCCTATTATTAAGAAACCTAGTCTAGACCCCTTAACACCGGCCAACTACCGTCCTATCTCTCTGCTACCCTATCTGAGTAAGATCCTTGAAGCCCATGTTGCCACCTGCTTCAGCTCCTTTAGAGAGCAGACCCATTATCTGGACTCTCATCAGGCGGGCTTTAGACCCGAACATTCCACCGAATCCGTCATTCTGGCAGTTATGGACGAACTGGAGAAGGGGGCTGATCAGGGTAATACCCAGGCCCTGGTTCTCCTCGATCTGTCGGGCTGCCTTCGACACGGTCGATCACCAACTTCTGATCGACCGTGTCGGCTGTGCTGGGATCCAGGGCTTGCCCCTGAAATGGACCACCTCCTTTCTCAGCGACCGCTCCCAATCGGTTCGTCTGGCCAACTTTAGAGCAGAGGAAAAGAAATTAACCTGTGGGGTCCCACAGGGCTCCTCTCTTTCACCCTTACTTTTCAATCTGTACATCTTTCCCTTAGTTTTGGCCCTGCGTAATAGAGAGGTCGTAGTTTTCAACTACGCTGACGACCTCCAGTTGGTATTCAATATTGACACCTCCGTATCATCTGTGTCCAACTTTCAATCCACTATGAATTTCATTAGTGACTGGATGAACACCAATCAACTCAAATTAAACCCAGATAAAACAGAGTTGATCCTCACAGGCGGTTTGGCCAATCCCTGGGATTCCAACTTCTGGCCACCGCTATTAGGGAGCCCTCCTCTCCCTGCTAACTCGGTAAAAAGCCTAGGAATTGTCATCAGTAATGATTTAACCATGAAGGCTCAGATCAGCTTAGTGGTCTCTGCGTGCTTTTTCCAACTCCTAAGAATTCGGAAAATCAGCAGATTTCTTTCCACTACAGCTCTGACCCAAGTGGTTCTTGCCCTGGTCATCTCGCGGATTGAGTACGAAAACTCCCTTTATACTGGTATACCAGTCTACCAGCTACATCGGTTGCAATTGGTCCAGAATCAGGCAGCCAGGCTTATCTTTGGTCAGCCCAAACACCGACGAGTGAGTCCAATGCTGAAAAGCCTCCACTGGCTCCCTCTACCCCAACGTTGCCTATTTAAGTTGGGCTGCACCATCTTTAAAGCCCTTTCAGGTCATGGACCTGTCTTTATCGCATCTAATATACAACGGTACATCCCTTCCCGTGATCTACGTTCCTCTAACAAAAATTTGTTGATTCCCCATACCTTCAAACGGAAAAAACATGGAGGAATGAGATATACGATTTTGGCCCCCCAGTTTTGGAACACCCTGCCCCTTTATTTCCGTACTGCTGACTCTTACACCAAGTTCAGGAAATCACTTAAGACCTGGCTCTTTACCCAAGCATACAATTAAAACTTATACCATCTGCAACCACGGTCACCCTCCTTCAGCGCCAAGAAACCGCCTGGTGAACGAGCGCTCTACAAATCACCTTTAACATAACATAACATCACCTCGCAGTTGTATTGTCCATCAGGATCTGGACTGATTAGTTGTGGAGGGAAGGGAGAAAAGCCTTGAGGTCCAGAAGGATCGCCCATAATTCCAGAATGATGTGCAATACTGTTCTTCAGAGGGCAAGAGGCCTCTGATATCCAACCACTCCAGATGCGCTACCCAGCCTAGAGTGGAGGAATCCGTGCTAATTGTTGTCAACGGAGCGGGAGGGTGAAACAGCATTCCTTGGGAGAACCTGCTGTCCACCCGCCGCCACTGTAGGTCCTCTTCAATATCCCTGGAGATTGCGATACAAGCTTGAAGATCTCCATCATGTTGGAACCACTGCCTGCGGAGACAACACTGGAGGGCCCCCATGTGCCTTTCTGCATGGGTGACCAAGAGAATGCAGGAGGCTAGCAGACTGGAATTATCGTTCCATTCTGAAACATCTGAATCAAGCCTGAAAGTCGTTCAAGGTGGAACTATGGCTGCTTTCCCTGCGGTGGCCAAGGAGGAGGAGGGCTCTTGTTTTTCCTTTTCATCTACTTTTATATTGCTTGTACGGAAGGGTCTGCCTGTTGGACGTATTGTTGACATCTTCAAAAGGAAAAGCTACTGGAGAAGACTCAAAAGGTCAGAAACTGCTGATCATGCTTTTTTGGTGTCAGGAGGTCAAGTGATCTTGCAGTTGCTTTGCAGTATTTTAACCTCTCCAATGATGAACCTGCTTTCGCTCCGAAAAGCAGGCGCCATCAAAGGGAAGGTCCATCAATATTGTTTGAACATCGCAGCCATGCATGGCGACGCAGGGAGAAAGATGCCCCCCATCGGGTCGGCGGCTCTTATTCTGCTGGACCTCTCCGCAGCGTTTGACACGATGGACCATGTTCTTTTGGTCCAACGTTTGAAAACCATAGGGATAGGAGGAAAGGCCCTCTCTTAACATCGTTCTTATTAGGCAGATCCCAAACGGTACATCTAGGTAAGTTGAAGTCAACGCCCTTTGTCTTGCCTTGTGGGGTTCCTGAGGGCTCCTCGTTGAGCCCGACTCTTTAACATATATGTCTCTGAACTTGCTCCGCTGATCAGAAGTTTTAACTTGATTCCCACTTCTTATGCGGACGATACCCAGCTGGTAATTTCGACAGTGGATAAGGATGTTAATCACGCCCTCAAATTACAGGATTGTATGATTGCATTGAACAGCTGGATGAGTAGGCATTGCTTGAAGCTGAATTCAAGCAAAACTGAAGTGGTATTGTTTGGTAACCTTTTCCCACCTTGGTGGCCAGACAACCTGGGTTCTCCTCCCACACCAGTAGTTAAAGCCAAGAATCTTGGTGTTATTATAGATGAAAAACTTAACTTTGAGACCCAGGTTTCCAAGGTCGTTTCCTCCTCCTCCTATTTTACCATCAAAACCTTAAGAAAAATCCTTCCCTTTATTCCAAAAAACACCAGAAAGACAGTTGTGACTTAGCTAGTTTTGTCCAAATTAGATTATTGCAATGGTCTATATATGAACCTCCAAGCCAGATTACTTAGGAAGCTGCAGGCGGTACAAAATGCCGCCGCTAGATCAGTCCTGGACATTCCTAAATATCAGTCTGTTAGGACAGGGATCCAGGACCTGCATTGGCTTCCTGTCTGCCAGCGTGTTAAATTTAAGGCACTCTGCATTGCCCACAAGGCACTGCATAGAGAAGGTCCGAACTTTCTCTGGAATATTTTCAGCTGGTACTCTCCCAATAGACCTCTGCGATCAGCTAATGCCAGTTTGATGACCACTGCTAGAATCAAAAAGACCAACTGGGGTGGTAGGAGTTTCAGCTATAATACCATCAAGCAGTGGAACTCCCTCCCATTGTACCTCAGGACGATACCCACCCTCCTTGAGTTTAGAAAACAACTTAAGACGTGGCTTTTTAGAAACTAGCTTCTTGGCATAGTATGTTGAACCTGAAAGCGCCAAGACACCCACGGGTATAAGTGTGCTATAGAAGTTTAATAACATAACATGGCCCTGGCAACGTAGTCTGCTGTGTCCAGGCCAGATTGCATAACTGCTTGGCCGCAACAGGACAGTCCCCTACTAGTTTTTTTAAATGCCCCCCCCCCCAAAGATCATCCAGAAGATTGGGGATTAGTGCTTGCAGTGTGTCCCTTAGTGCATGCACATATTGGGCGAGGAGGCAGGTGGCGTTAAGCGATAAAAAAGGTGACAGATGGGAGAACAGGAAAGCAAGATCTCCTGGTGCTGGTGCTATAGATCTGGAGACTGCAGTGGAAGTGGTCTGCTTCTCCGCAACCGCGAGTACAGGCTTGGTTATGGCCTCATTGAATGGCAGCAAGGGCTCAGAGGCAAGGGTCTTTACATGTAGGACCTCAGTGAGGATGTTGGATTTTGTCTTGGTAGGAACTTTTACTCCGTTGCCTATAGTTTTCACGTGATGGACAAGTTACTTACCTTTGGTAATGCCTAATCTGGTAGAGACAAAATATAGCCGCAGATTCCTTACCTTAGAATAGCCCAGGCGTCAGGCTGAATCTGGAAGACCTGTGCTCGAGCAATACCCTTGTGCGCCGGTAGGTGGCATCGTTTGGCTCAGCGTGAAGACGTCTGCGACATCCGCGCCAGAAGTGACGTCAGTGTCGCCTATATAGGGACCACCTCGGCGCGCTGTCAGTTACTTTTCACGACTTTCCACACCAGGAGTTTAGAGCCATTAAGTTCACTGACCGCTGTGTGTTGTAGAACAACTAGGGCACTGAAAGGGATCAACCCTGACCCTAAAAACCTGTTCGCAGTGCTAGGAGGATGAGTGGTTCAGTAAGGAATCTGCAGCTAGATTCGGTCTCTACCAGATAAGGCGTTACCAAAGGTAAATAACTTGTCCATCTGATAGAGACATCTAGCCACAGATTTCTTACCTTAGAATAGATACCCCAGCAATGCCATACCAGGAGGAGGGACAGCGGACAGGTTAAGCCTAGGAAGTCCTGCAGGACAGAGCAAACAAAAAGGCCGTCCCTGTGGACTTGACTGTCCAGGCAGTAGTGCTTAGTGAACGTGTGCAGTGATGCCCACATTGCTGCCTGACAAATGTCAGAGACTGGAACACCACGTTGCAATGCTGTGGTCACAGCCTTAGCTCTGGTGGAATGGTTCCTTAACCTTCAGGAGGCTGTTTCTTGGCCACAGCGCAGCAAATTTTGATGCAGAGGACGACCCATCCCAAGGTAAGTCCTCTTCTGCACCACATGACCTTTCTTTGAGCCAACGTACCCCACGAAAGGTTGGTCGTCCACCCGGAACTCTTTAGTGCAGTCAAGGTAGAACAACAATGCTCTTTTTGTGTCCAGACGGTGGAGTTGCTTCTCCTCTTTAGAGGGATACGGAAGAGCATATAAAGTGGGCAAGGTGACTGATTGCCCCACGTGGATTGGTGTTACCATTTTTGAAAAAAAAAAAGAAGAAAAAAAAAAAAAAAGAAGAGGTCCTAGTGCGGGGCACCAACTTATCAGGGAAGATGGTCAGGTAAGGAGGAATGGATGACAGAGCCTGCAGCTCCCACAACCTCCTGGCAAAAGTTATCACTAAAAGGAAAATGCTACTTACCAGTATGCATCTGTTCTTGGCATGTAGAGCTGCAGAGTTGTACACTATGCATAGATCGCCATGTGGTGTTGGGCTCGGATGCTTGCACTTTGTTGTCTTGGAAGAGTCTTTTGTAGTCACGAGATAGGTGACTCCTCCTTTGGACGATAGTGCGCATGGGCATCGACTCCATCCTCAGATTGTTTTTTTCCGCCATCGGGTTCGGATGCAACTTCTGCGTTCCGGTATGGTACCTGTTTTTCCAAACCCTTTCGACGCGCAAACTCTCTACAACTCGACGGTATTGTTTTCGATAGCGTGCTCTTCGACGCGCTTCTCTTCTACTCGATTCCAGTCGTCAACGCGGGCCATTGGGCCTATCGACGCCGTTCGGGCCTACAGCTCATGGAAAGGACCCCAGTGTGGAGCAAAATGCCCACACAGTGACCATCACAAGGTCTGTAACCTGTGTCTCTCCCCCGAACACGAGAACACTTGCCAGGCCTGCGCCTCTTTTCGATCCAAGAAAACCATCCGTGATCGCCGGGCCCGACGACACATCATGGCGCAGAGATCAGCTCCGGCACCAGTGTTTTGATGGTAAGCAGATGGAGGGGGCAATTGTGCAGAGGTTCGAATGGAGCACACATCAGGGAGGCGAGAACCAAATTAAGGTCCCACTGTGGCATGATGACAGGGGCCGGTGGGAACACAAGTACAGGCCCCTTAAAAAATCTATTTACAATATTGGATTTAAATAAAAAGGGTTGGTCTGGCAGCCTCAAGAAGGCAGACAAGGCTGAAGGGTACCCTTTAAGAGTGCCCAGAGCCCTGCTGGGCAAGATTGAAAATAAACAATAAGACTTGAGAGGGGAGCAGAAAGAGAATCAATAGACCGGTCGGCACAATATTTCACAAATCTGTTCCACCGGCAGGCATATACAGTCTTTGTAGAGGGACGCCTGGCTGCCAAAGTAACATTACAGACTTCGGGAGGAAGGTCGAATGCTATCAACTGCCGCCGCTCAATCTCCAGGCAAGTAGGCGTAGAGTTGACAGGTTCAGGTGGAGGACCCTCCCCTGCTGCTGCGACAGAAGATCCTCCTGAAGGGGCAGCCTGATCGGAGGATCGTTGCTCAATTCGAGAAGCTCTGGATACCAGACTCTCCGTGCGCAGTCCAGAGCCACAAATATGACCTGGGCCCGGTAGCTCCTGATCTTCTTGAGCACTCTGGGCAGCAGGAGTGGTATGGGCGAAAAGGCGTATAACAGGCCTGAGCTCCACTTGAGACGAAAAGCACCTCCGAACGACAGCCGCCTTGGAAACTCCAAAGTGCAAAACTGCTGACATTGCACGTTCTCGGCGGAGGCGAACAGATCTAACCAATGATCTCCCCACTGCTGAAAGCGACCTTGCGCCACCTCCGGATGGAGGCCCCACTCGTGATCCACTAGGCATCGACATCTGAGTTTGTCTGCCCTGGCGTTAAGTGGACCTGCCAGGTGTTGAACCACCAGAGATATGCCCTGGTGTTCCAGCCACGTCCAGAGACACAGGGCCTCATGACAAAGGGTCCACAACCACACCCAGTCCTGTTTGTTGCAATACCACATAGTGGTGGTGTTGTATGTGAACACTTGAACCAGCTTACTCTTGATGGAAGGAAGGAAAATGCTACTTACAAGTATGCATCTGTTCTTGGCATGTAGAGCTGCAGAGATTCACACCATGTGCATAGATCGCCATCTGGTGTTGGGCTCGGATGCTTGCACCTTGTTGTTGTCTTGGAAGAAGTCTTTGTAGTCACAACAAGATAGGTGACTCCTCCCTTGGACGATAGTGCGCATGGGCATCGACTCCATCCTCAGATTGTTTTTCGCCATGAAGGGAAATGATGGAGTTTGTAAGAAACAGAAAGATGTCCATGAGAATGTATCTAAGTAAGATAACACTGGAACAGATACAGGTTCCGGGAGGTGGGTGGGCGTGTGATCTCTGCAGCTCTACATGCCAAGAACAGATGCATACTGGTAAGTAGCATTTTCCGTTCGAGGCATATGAGCTGCAGAATTCACACTATGTGCATAGACTGTACAGCAGTGTCTCCCTAGCGGTGGTCGCCTGTATCTGTTGCAGTAGTTTGAAAAAGTGTTTTAAGAACAGCTTGGCCTACAGAAGCTTGTTGCTTTGCCTGCACATCTACACAATAGTGTTTGGTGAAGGTGTGTGTAGTAGACCATGTTGTTGCCTTACAAATGTCTTCTAGGGGAATGTTCCCTAAGAATGCCATGGAAGCCCTTAGTTTGCGTGTTGAATGCACTCTAGGGGAATTGTTAACGTACGTTTTGCTTTTTGGTAGCATATTTGAATACATTTTACTATCCATCTGGCAATTCCAGCTTTGGAAATAGGATTGCCTTTATGAGGTGGACAAAAGGCCACAAATAGTTGCTTTGTTTTCCTAAAGGCTTTAGTCCTGTCTATATAGTAAAGTAGAGCTCTTTTGAGGTCAAGGGTGTGAAGAGCTCTTTCTGCTACAGAATCAGGGTTCTGGAAAAATACTGGTAACTCTATTGATTGATTAAGATGGAAAGCAGAGATTACTTTGGGAAGGAATTTTGGATTTGTCCTAAGAACCACCTTGTTATGATGTATTTGTAAGAATGGTTCTTGTATGGTTAAAGCCTGGATCTCACTTACTCTTCTGAGAGAGGTGATTGCAACAAGGAAGGCTACTTCCCATGTTAGGAATTGTAATTCGCATTTGTGTAAAGGTTCAAATGGGGGACCCATGAGCCTAGTAAGAACAATGTTTAGGTTCCACACTGGAGAGGGTGGCAGTCTAGGTGGAATTATTCTTTTGAGGCCTTCCATAAAGGCTTTGATCGCGGGTACTCTAAACAATGACAAATGTCTGTTTTGTAGGTAGGCGGCTAGGGCAGCCAAATTTAATCTTATTGATGAGTATGCCAGATTGCATCTTTGTAGATGTAGCAAATAGCAGATAATGTTCTGAATTGAAGCATCTAACGTGTGAATTTTGTTATTGTTGCAGTAAATGACTAATCTTTTCCATTTAGCTGCATAGCAAGCTCTAGTAGTGGGGCGTCTGGCTTCTTTAATAATGTTCATACAGTCGGGTGGGAGGTTAAGGTAACCGAACTCTAGGATTTCAGGAGCCAGATTGCTAGATTCAGTTGTGCTGGATCTGGGTGCCTTATCTCTCCATGGTTCTGCGTTAGCAGGGTTGGGGAGAGAGGTAGTTTTTGGTGTGGAACAACAGAGTTCAAGGACTGTTGTGAACCATGGTTGCCATGCCCATGTGGGAGCAACTAGGATCATTTTGAGAGACTGTTGTTTGAGCTTGCGTACTACCAGTGGAATGAGTGGGAGTGGCGGAAAAGCATACGCAAATCTGCCTGACCAGTTCATCCATATCGCATTGCACTTGGACAACGGGTGTGGGAACCTGGTGGCGAAGGTTGGGCATTTTGCGTTTGCATGGGTGGCGAATAGATCTATGTCTGGTTGGCCCCACATGTGGAAGAACGGTTGAAGAACTTGTAGATTAAGTTCCCATTCGTGTATCTGTTGAGTTTGACGACTTAACAGATCCGCTATCGGATTGTTCACCCCTGGAAGATGTTCTGCTAGAAGATATATTTTTTGTGGAATGGCCCATTTCCATATACTTTGCGCTAGATGGGACAGCTGCAAAGAATGTGTTCCTCCTTGTTTCTGTATGTAATACATTGCTGTTATGTTGTCTGTGCGGACTAGGACAGCTTTGTTGAGGAGGTGTGTTTGAAACAACTTTAACGCTAGAAATACTACCAGTAATTCTAGGTAATTGATGTGGAACAGTTTCTGTTGAGTGGACCACCTGCCCTGAACGGTGTGGCTCAGGAGATGGGCTCCCCAGCCGGTGAGTTATGCATCTGCTGTTAGCACTATCTGAGGAACTGGCTCTAGGAACGGCCGCCCTGTGGAAAGGTTTTGTATGTTCCACCACTGCAGAGAGCGATGTGTGCGGCTGTCCACCAACACCAGATCTGTAAGTTGACCTTGAGCCTGGTTCCACTGACGTGCTAAGCATTCCTGTAAGGGGCGCATTTGAAGTCTTGCGTGAGGTACAATGAAAATGCAAGAGGCCATCATTCCTATTAGCTGCATAAACACGCGTGCTGGGAGAGCGTGTTGGGGCTGAAACTTGGAGATGAGGGTTTGCATACGGACTATCCTTGCTGGATTGGGGTATGCTAGAGCTTTGGAAGTGTCTATTGTGGCTCCTAGATACTGATGTACATAGGAGGGATAAAGGTGTGACTTGGTGTAGTTTACTGTGAACCCCAAGTTGTGTAGAAGCTGAATGGTTTGGAAAGTGTGGTGAACACATTGGTTGTGTGACTTGGCTTTTATGAGCCAGTCGTCGAGGTATGGAAATACATGGATTTGTTGTCTTCTGCAAGTGCGCTGCTACTACTGCAAGGCACTTTGTGAACACCCTGGGTGCTGTAGTCACTCCGAATGGAAGGATTTTGAACTGATAGTGTTGGCCGTCCACTGTGAACCTTAGGTATTTTCTGTGAGCAGGGTGTATGGGAATATGGAAGTAGGCGTCCTTGAGATCTAGTGTGGCAAGGAAGTCACCTTGTTGGAGCAGTGGAAGGACCCGTTTAAGAGTGATCATGTGAAAATGATCTGACTGTATGTAGAGATTGAGAAGTCTGAGGTCCAGGATTGGCCTTAGGGTATCGTCCTTTTTGGGGATTAGGAAGTAGAGAGAATACACTCCTGTCACTTGATGTTTTATGGGAACTGGTTCTATTGCATGTTTTTGAAGCAGCGAAAGAACTTCCTGTTTGAGGAGTGTGAGCTGTTCCGTGGACATTGGACAATGTTTGGGTGGTATGTTGGGTGGGGTTGCTGTAAGTTCCAGGCAGTAACCATACTGGATAATTTGTCACACCCACTTGTCTGTAGTGATGGAATTCCAGACAGGTAGGAACTGTGAGAGTCTCCCCCCAACCGGAGTGGAATGGTCTGGAGGGAGTGGAGGGAAGTCACTGCTTATTCGTGGGAGAGGCGCAAGTGTTGTTTTTACCTCGGCCTCTTTCCTTTGTTGTTATACTCCCTGTATCCACTCTCTAAAATATCCCTTGTTGGGGAAGTTTGTGAGGGGTTCTTGTAGGAGGAAGAAGCAGCGTCTGCACTGATGTTTTTGGATGCTCCTCTATAGAAGGAGCGTCGAAAGGAACCTCGTGTGGATGGGGACTGTAATGCACCTATGGACTTAGCAGTCTCCGTGTCCTTTTTCATTTTTTCTAGAGCCATGTCCACAGCTGGGCCAAAAAGTTGTTCTTGATTGAACGGCTGATTGAGGATAGTTGTTTGTGCCTCCTGTTTAAAGCCAGAAATGCGCAAACCAGGCATGCCTTCTTAGTAACACGCTAGTGTTAATGGACCTAGATGCGGTGTCTGCTGCATCGAGGGCACACTTGATTGATGCATTGGTTATTAATTTGCCCTCTTGAATTAAATCATTGGCCTTGGTCTTATATTGATCAGGCAGATGTTGCAATAGGGTTTCCAGCTCGTCATAATGAGCCCTATCATACCTGGCAAGTAATGCCTGTGATTTGGCTATCCTCCAGTTATTAGCTGCTTGGGCAGCAACTCGTTTGCCGGAAGCGTCTAATAATTTGGACTCTTTGTCCGGAGGTGGAGCATCACCGGAGGTCTGAGAGTTGGCGCGTTTCTAGCGTTGGTCACCACTAGAGAATCTAAAGGGAGTTGACCCTTGATGTAGGTGGGATCATTGGGAGGGGGTTTATATTTTTTGTCAATTCTCGGATTGAGAATTCTAGCTCTTACGGGGTCTTTGAATACGCCTGGTGCGTGTTTAATTATGCCTTTAACATCGGTAAGGTCTGTACAGTCCTTTGTGACTGTGCAAAGGTGTCTATCAGGAAGTCCTCCTCTATGGGGTCCGAATGCATTTGAACGCCATGGTACTTGGCAGCCCTGTCTATAAGCTGACCAAAACCAATATTGTCATCTGGGGGAGATGGCTTTGTGGGGTATGCATGAGGATCAGGAAGGTCTGGAGGATCTACTGGGTCATCATAGTCATCCCAATTGTCCTGTGGTGTGTGTGTGTCATCAGGGTCAATAAAAGGGTCATTATCTCCCCCCCCCCCGCCCCTAAATCATCATCATCTTGTGGTGGTGGTGAGTATGTTGGAAGTATGGGAGAATTTGGAGAAAAGAAAGGTTCAGTAGGAAGAACAGGAGAAGAGAGTCGTAAAGGTGAAGTGGCAAAGTCTCTTCTTCACAGGCACCTCAGGGATGTGTGGGGCGTCGAATTTTCTCTTGTTGTGTGGAACATTGATGATATGTCCTGTTTTAGGGTCCACTTGGAGAGTTTTTTGTTGCGGATCGATGGGATCCGGTCGAAAAAGTTCTTCCTGTTCGGTAGTCGCCTTCAGCGCCGATTTTTTCGGGTCCGAGCGATGTTTAGATTTCTGCTCTGGAGCCTTGGAAGGGGTTTTTTGGATCCTTCGGCTTCGAGGTGGAGTCTGAAATCTTTTTCGGTTCCGAAGATTTTGGTTTCGGATCCGAGGCCTTTTCTTTCGGCGCCGAGGTGCTCTGTGCCGATGGCTTTTTGGGGATTGCGAGAGCAGGGCGAGCTCCCGGCTTCGGTGCCGATGGTGTCTGCGGGGCGGTGATATGGGGCTTGCTCGGTCCCGAGCCGCCGGAAGGCTTATCCTTTGTCTTCGGAGCCGGGGGCGGGGCTTCTGAAGCTTTGTTTCGGTCGCGACTGCGGCCAGCAGGCGAAGTCTTGACCGGAGCCTTCTTTTTTTGAGGTGGGGCTGGGGTAGGGGCAGTTGTACTCACTCGTTGACCTGGAGTGATGTGGTCGTCTGAGTCGGAGTCGTCTGCCTCGGAAACGATTTGCAGGTCCTCCGAATCATCCTCCGGGACATCGGGCCTTCGTTGAAGATGTCCTCCGGCACCGGAGCTGCTCGTTGCGCCATAACGTGTCGTCGGGCCCGGCGATCACTGATAGTCTTTTTATGATCAAAAGGAGGCGCAGGCTTGGCAATTATTCTCGTTGTGCTCGGGCGAGAGGCAGAGGTTACAGACCTTGTGTTGGTCGCTGTGTGGGAATTTAGCTCCACACTGGGGGCATTTTTTAAATGGAGTCCTTTCCATTAGCCGTAGGCCCGAAAGGCGTCGATAGGCCCAGCGGCCCACGTCGACGACCGGAATCGAGGAGCGCGTTGAAGAGCACGCGAACGAAGACAATACCGTCGAGTTTTTTTGATGTTTTGTGCGTCGTAAGTAGAATACGGAACCGGAGCGCAGAAGTTACATCCAAACCCGATGGCGGAAAAAAACAATCTGAGGATGGAGTCGATGCCCATGCGCACTATCGTCCAAGGGAGGAGTCACCCATCTCGTAACTACAAAGACTTCTTCCAAGACAACAACAAGGTGCAAGCATCCGAGCCCAACACCAGATGGCGATCTATGCACAGTGTGAATTCTGCAGCTCATATGCCTCGAACAAAAAGTTTTCAATGGAAAGCTAATTGCTTGGAGCTCCAGCAAGTTGATGTGGAGTCCAGATTCTGCCAGAGATCAAAGTTCTTTGATCTCCACGTCTCCCAGATGTCTGCCCCATACTAGGAATGACCCATCTGTCACTACTGTACGATCTGGTTGGGGAAGGGGTCTGCCTCTGACCAAATCGCGGTTGGTCAGCCACCATTGCAGGTACTGTGCAGATCTAGACCATGTCGGAGATATTCCCCTGATGATGCGCCAACTGGAACTTCAGGTCCCACTGCAGAGCCCGAATATGCCATCTGGCATGTGTCACAAGGAGGATGCAGGAGGCAATGAGGTCCAGCAACCTCAGAGTCATTCTCACCGAAATCCAGGATAGAGGCTGAAACATCGGTATCATAGCCTGAGTTCCTGGACTTGCCGCTCTGGAGGATAGACCCGAAACTGCACTGTGTTCAGAACAGCTCCGATGAAAGGGAAAAAACTGAGAGGGAGTCAGGTGTGATTTCGGCACATTGATAGGGAACCCCAGGGAAAGCAGGTGGTTTGCCGTAGTCTGGAGGTGGGAGACAACAGCCAGTCGTCGAGATAGGGGAAGACTGGCACCCCTGATCTGCGCAGATGCGCTGCGACTACCGCCATCACCTTGGTGAACATCTGAGGGGCACTGGTAAGGCCAAAGGGGAGCACCGTAAACTGTAAGTGATCATGGCCTACCGTTAACCGCAGGTTGCCGATGGGCAGGCAGGACGGGAATGTGAAAATAAGCGTCCTGCAAGTCCAACGCTACCATACAGTCTCCAGGGTCTAGGGCAGACAAGACCTGAGCCAGTGTGAGCATTTTGAAATTTTCCTTTTTGAAGAAGTAGTTGAGGGCTCGCAGATCTAGAATAGGACGAAGGCCCTTGTCCTTTTTCGGGACAAGAAAGTAGAGAGAATAGCAACCACAGCCTACTTCTAGCACCAGAACTCTCTATCGCTCCCTTGGCCAGGAGAGCCCCGACTTCCTCCTGAAGGAAGTTCCGGTTGTCATCTGTCAGCCAGTTGTAAGTCGGAGGCATGGAGGGAGGGGACAGTCTTGAAAAATAGGGAGTAGACCTTCTGGACTACCTGAAGAACCCATTTGTCCGAAGTGACGTTCTGCCAGTTGTGGAGGTGATGGCTGACCCTACCACCAACTGGCCGCCCATGATGATGGGAATGGTCATCGAGAGGCCAAAAGGACTTGGCCGTAGCCCGCAAGTCCTTAAAGCGCTCCAGGGCCATGTCTGCCTGCTCTCTGAAGAGACGGGCGCCGTCAAAGGGTATGTCCATGAGGGAAGCCTGGACATCCCCAGAAAAGCCAGAAGTCCTCAGCCAGGCATGGCGTCGAATAGCCACCTTTGATGACACAGCTCTGCCCAGCAAGTCGGTGGTGTCAAGCCCACAACGAATGGTGAACTTGGTCGCATCTCTCCAGTCTGATACCGCTTGGGAGAAAAAGGCACGGGTCTCCTCCGGAACCTGTTGTAGCACTTGCGCAACTGTTTCCCACAAGGAATGGGCAAGAAAAAAATCTTCCTGCCCCAACTATCCAGCCTCTTGGATTCCCTGTCCCAGGCTGCAGAAAGGAACGCGTCTTGTGAGGTAGAGGCTTGGATCACCAAGTTCTCGGGAGTTGGTGGTTGGTGAAGAATTTCAGTCGCCCGATGCAGGGCGATGGGGTTGGGCGATTATCCTATTCACAGAAGCCCCTGTGCTGGGCTTGGACCAGGTACCCAGAACGAAATCAGTCAAGGCCTTGTTGAAAGGCAGGAGGGGTTCCGAGGAGGAGACACTCGGCTGCAGGACCTTCATCAAGATGTTCGTCTTGATGTCCACCAAAGCAAGCTGAAGGTCCAGGACCTAGTCTGCCCTTCTCACCACCATAGCATAAGAAGCTCGCTCCTCCGCAGCCACGGTAGGGGGAGAAACCAGGCCAGAATCTGTGGAGGTATCCAGTTCACTGGCCTCACCCAATTCCTCATACCAGTCTATTTCGTGCTCAGGCTGGTCATGTATAGGGTTCAGCGACCCCCTCCCAATCCTCCTCCATTCCTAGCCCTTCAAAATAAGGCTGTGGAACTTACCTAGGGCCCAAGGGCACCGTCTGTGCCAGCATCTATGTCAAAAGGTGCCGATCTGGCTCGTCAGGGATTAGAATTGGACTGGCGACACCGGGAGGCTTGGCACAGGGGCCGGCGCAAGAGGAAGGTTGGAGTGGTACGACCACTGCCGGTCCAGATCCACCACCGGATGGCATCGGCGCTGGGGAACTGCGTCACTGTGGCCACTGGCGCGGAAGCTGATGGAGTCCCCTTTGAGCCGCTGGGGCCCGAAGGCGCGCCGGGAGGGTCAGGTCCCCCAAAGATGAGGTACATAGAGTCACAGATTTCTTTAAGTCGGTGGGGGGTCTGTCCGGCTCCTGGAAAGGCAGAGAAGCGCGGTGCTGACCCAGGCGCAGGTTCTGCAGAACGAGGTCTAGAGGTCGAGGCTCCTCAGTCACATCGGCCGACAGAGGGGGAGAAGAGGAAGCACGCTTTGACTTCTTGTGTTTCTTATGCCTCTTACCTGACCGACTCTACGACTTTGAGCAGGGGGCGAGGGGGTGAGGACTAGGGACTCACGGAGACCTTCCTCCCAACTGGGAACGAGACCTCGGGGCGAGCGACGTGGGGCCGAGCACCAGGTCACAAGCAGCTTTAGGGACCGCTTCCTCAAAGTCTTTGGAGCCATGGCCCAGCAGTCAGAGCACGACCGAGTCATGGTAGCACTCCAGGCACCAGAGACGAATTAAGTGTAGATCCATCACCGACATGGCGCGATGGCAGGCACCGCACAGTTTGAATCTAGAAGTCTTCTTCGACATCGAGGGAAAACCTACACACCAAAAATAGTTGGCAAAACATTGAAAAATGGCTGTAAAAAAGCGTCAGATCGCCGAGGTGGTGACTATTTCGGTGACGCAGACATCACTTCCGGCACGGATGACGCGATGCCATGTGGAGCAGACCAACACCACCTACCGGCGCTGTTGGAAACGGGGTAGCGTGGTGCGGAGCGGGAAGGCTAAACCAGGAGCATTGTGTAAAGCATCCGCGCAGCACACACAGGCGACACACCAGGCACACTACAAAAAGGAGACCACACCAGTTTGAGTAAGAAAAATAACATTTGTATTATGCAACAGCATAGCAGGTGGTAACCACAGTAGTCAACACGGCGCCAACCGGCACCCGGTAGATATAAACAGTGGGGACTATTTACAGTGCAGCGCCAATCGGGCCGCTGCCAGAACCAACATCAGCACAGGAATAAATGAAAGTCCATAAGCAACAATATTAGGCGCACAATCTTCCTTAACATGAAGGCATAAACCTGGGGCATCTAAACAACGCTTTATGCATCACATCAGGCCCCCACTCAAGTTTAGCATCAGGCGTAACCTACGCCTAAAATATCATTGGTGCATAACCATCAGCAATGTACACTCTAGGAAAAAGCATTGGGCACATTAGCACAAATCATGTGAGCATTAGACATACGAATAAAGCACCATTGCCGTAGCCTGCAAGCATGAGCCTGAACCACGTTGGCATGAAAGCATTAAACATGCACAATAGGCATAATCACATGCATTAGGCATCCTTGTAGGCATGAACATTAGGCGGAACGCCAACAGCATCGGGCATACACATGAAGCCTAGAATGAAAACATCCGGTCAGGCATATAAACACACTATGCGCATGAAGGCATACATCAGCAGTGGGCATCATCCTCAGTGTAGGAGCATTAGGCGTTATCATTAGGCATCACTCCCATTAGCATAAACCCAGGGGGCATCTCAATAGCACCTTATGCATAACCATACTACCAGGGGGCATAAGCCACATTAGCCGCATGAGGTATGGCACATGAGGCCTTCCCATAACCTTAGCAGGGCGCCCCCTTAGAACACAATAGGCCTAAAATCAGCACTGCAAACTTGAGGGAAAAGCATTAGGTATCATCCTAGGGTACAAAGGCATCGTACAATCCTACTCTGCAATAAATCACTTGGGGCAATAGGCCTCGCCAGCATAAACCCCGGTCGCCCCAATCGGGGGCACAACACTCTGTGCCCCGACACACCCCCCAACCACGGGGTGACTGAGCCCCACTCACCACTGCGGGGTAATTGAAATATAGCGCTTAGACAGCACAGCACAGCGCTGCAGGCGCCAGCTCCTCTTCCCCTGGCACCTTGAATATAGCGCTTAGACAGCACAGCACAGAGCTGCAGGCGCCAGCTCCTCTTCCCCGGGCAAATAGAATATAGCGCTTAGACAGCACAGCGCTGCAGGCGTCAGCTCCTCACTCCTGGCACTTTAGATGTAGCGCTTTGGAATCACAGCGCTGCAGGCATCAGCTCCTCACTCCTGGCACTTTAGATGTAGCGCTTGCGATGGGTTCGGTCCCACCAGCTTCAGGGACAGCAGATAGCGCACCTCTTCTGGTAATCACGCAAATAGTCCCCTAGGCGCTAGAGTGCAGGCAGAGCAGCACAGGCACTTCAACTCTAGAAATATAGCGCTCTCGCAGCGCAGCGCTGCAGGTGTCAGCTCCTTACCTCCTGGGCAGTAAGATATAGCGCTCACCAGGTGCTGGGCTTAGGACGGCAGGAAAGCAGGCAGGCAATACTGGGCAAGATCAGCAGGCAGTGGGTACTCATCAGAACAGGACAGCAGCTCCTAGAAGCAGTCATCTCCCATAAAGTGGCACTCCTCCTGACACAGCAGTCTTCACTCCAGTAAAGGGCTCTCACTGGCCCTGTGGACAGCGGAGGGGTGCAGATGGGCACAGGGGCCAGCACACAGGCCCAATGTGGCGGTACCTCCTGGCAGAGTGTCCCCTCTCAGTGAAGTCCACGCTCCGTCTGAGCACATGGAGGCACAGCCCCCTCACCCCACCTACCAGAAAGGGCTGGAAGCTTCTGGAAGGTTCCCTGGGAAACCGGTCCCAACTGGTTTAGGGGGAGGTGTAGAGCACCCTGTCTGCCAGACTTCCTCCAAAAGCTGGGGCTGGGTGACAGACAACTAGACCGGCAACCCACCTCAGGCAGGCGGCACAAGCAGACAGAAATGGCGTCCATTTTAAAAGTAACATTGCTTTACAACAGTACAAATAAATCTGCGCACGCCATTGTGCAGTAGGTATTATTTCACACATGGTAAAAAGGCTAGGGGGAAAAGCAAAAGATTTTAGGACAATAAGGGCCAAGTCCAACACAACCCCCTCCCAGCCAAAAGCCAGGGTAGACCGATCAATGCCTTGATGGGCTTCCCTGCTTACGGCGAGAGAACTTGGACGCGGGCCCACAACTGCAGGAACACCCGCAGGTTCTTCTCCACTCTGGAACCTGATGGTTCCCTCTCTCAACTCCTCCTGACCCAACTAGGCCACCCCACTGGTGCTCCCTAGTTGGCTGCAGCCAGGACCGGGCCCTAGGCCTTCCAGATGTCTCTGGCCCTGGCTGTCTCACAGAGTGGGGGGCAGTAGCCCCAGGCCCATAGTACCCTTTGACCACTCTCCCTTTCCTCCGTGCAGTCCCAAACTGCCAATGGTCTTCCCACCTAGGGACCACACTCTCACACTGTCCATAAGGCAGGGGCGAGGCTCTCCTCTCCTTACCTCTCCTTCTGGGGTTCCGCCCTCTCCTCCTATGCGGGGCACCCTCAGAACACCACTCTTTCACTCTTCCAGGGCCGTGACCCTGCATCCGATCCACCAACCCAGGGTCTAAACCCTTAGGTTGCCCCGGTGCCAGAGGCGAGTCCTCCCTCCCTCTGCACCCCCTCCCAGAGTTCCGCACCCTCCCACCTGGAGAAGTACCCCTGGAAGGCAACTCTGGGGGGACACTGCTTACAGACGTCCCTCCCGCCAGGTCAGGCAGTACCTGTCCCTGGCCTCCCAACCCAGGATCTAAGCCCTGTGGCTGAGTCGTGCCAGAGGCGAGTCCTTCCTCCCCCTGCACCCCTTCCAGAGTTCCGCACCCTCCCACCTGGAGAAGTACCCCTGGAAGTCAATTCCGGAGGGACACTGGTTACAGACGTCCCTCCCGCCAGGTCAGGCAGCCCCTGAACCTGGCACCCCAGCCCAGGATCTAAATCCTGTGGCTGGGCAGACCCCAGAACCCCTGGAGCTCTGAATACATACGCCCCGGGTTCTCCTGTCACTGGGGGATCCCCTACCATGGATGGCCCATCGGGACAGCCTAGGCTCCCAACCTGGGGTTCCCTTATGGAACTCTCCAGGCCCTGAGACTGCGGTTGGGGCACCTCGGGACACCTCCCCGTCTCACTCCTTCCTATGGATAGGATGTGAGGCCCTACAACCCTTTCACCTTCCTGGGACCTAGCTGGGCGATTCTCCACCTCTCCCACCTCGCTGGGTTGGGAGATCCCTGCACCACTCCCTTCAGGATCACTCCCCAATGCCCTCTCAGACTCTCTGGCACTCACCCAAAGGTCTGCCTCCCGTGCAAGCTCCCTGGGGTCGGAGAGCCCACACTGCAACAGGTGGTGGCGCAACCCGGGAAAACAGCTCGAGCACATGCTCCCTGATAATCAGGCGGAACAGCTCTTCCCCATCTGTCACCGCGCCACACACCATCCACTCCTCCAGTGCAGTCCAACACACGTCCACATACTCCCCCCCAAGACTGATGGGACAGTTTTCCCCTGCCCTTGAACTCCAACCTGTCCCCCTCCTCCTGGGGATCAGGCACCATCTTCCGGGCTCTGGGAGTGGGACTTCCTGCACTGGCTTCACTCTCGCTGCCACCACTGGATCCCACCCTCACTGGTGAATCCAGACCACAGACACCACTCTCAGGGGACAACCTACCCCCTGAGCTAGTCTCTCCCTGGCGAAGGCCCTCTCCGCCTTAGCCATCCTCTCCTGTGCTAGGACCCTCTCGGTCTCTAGCCTTTTTCCTCAACCCTCAGCTGCGCTAGCTCCACTCTGAGCCTTTCCAGCGCCAGCTGATACTCCCTTTCTTCCCTCCTATCTACCCACTCTTCTGGGGACAGGGAAAGGGGTGGGGCAGTGCCCCTGGGGCTGGACCCAGCACGGGACTCCCTCTCTCTGGTGTCCTCTTTTGCTACCGGTGTCTCTGCCCTAACATCCTCTTCCTCCTCAAAGTCACCACCCTCCAGGGTTATGGACCGGGACCCCTCACTCTCAGAGTCCTCCTCATGGTCTCTACCAAATCCATCCCTTAAATATGCGGAGGGGTAATCGGAAAGGTCCCCGTGGGGCTCTAAGGGTTCCCCCCTTCTCAGGGCCTCATAGAGGAACAACTTCCTGCGGGTGTTGCCTACTGTGGGTATCCCGCTCTGTAGTGTAGCTCATATTTCCCTTTTGGCTCTGCGCATTGGAATAATATATCCTATAGGTTTGACATAGGACTAAGGTCGGTATGTCCCTATCGAGTATATTAAACTTAATTACTTGTGCCAGCTAGCTCAGAGGCCACTAGAAACTTCTTGACAACAAGAAGGGATTAGTTTCTGGCAGCCGCAAAACATGACCACTGGGTTTCCCTTACAGAATCAGGACGTGTCCCAGAGTCGTAGAAACAATAGATAACTATTTCACTCAGCTCAGTCGTGCATGATTCAGTTATTCCTCAAAGTTACACAGAAATAACAGACGGGCGTTTCAATAAAAGGTTTATTGAACAGTCTTGTTTCTGTTGTAAGTTAGATGTGCTGTTACGATCACAAGACAGTATGCGAGATAAATGTACAGAGTGAGCAGTAGAAATAAATAATACTGCGTTAGCATTATCTTTTCAGCATATATGCATTTACATAAAATGACAGCCTAAAAATGCGAGTACTCATACGATGCGTTTCTAGCCTAGTTCTACCCAGTGTACCTAACCTATCCTAGGTGTAGGGAGAAGTAGAAGTAGGTGCTGTATTCCTGACTAGAGTATACTAAGAGTAAGTTACGCCTAGCATGCCAAGAGTCTAGTATGCCAAGAGTCCCTCTAGGTTCTAGTCTGCTCCATACCTGAAGAATGAGAGAGGTAGGAATCTCTATCCGGACTCGAACTCCAACACCCCGCAAGGGAAGTTAGATCACTGGAAGCTGGACTCTCTGCGTGCAGGAATGACAGCGTCTTCTCAGTGCGTCTGGCCGGGAATCGGGCTCCTCTGAAGTCGAGGTCTCCTCTGATTTACAGGGGTTTGGGAAGGTATATTTATACCTGAAAATGTTAGCATTGACGTGAGTTGGGTAGCGAAAGACGTCATGAATGAATCCCCTAAGGAATAGAGGTTCATGCATAATGCATGAGTCCTTGAAGAAATCAATAGTCCTGGGCAAGGGAAACTCCCGCAGCCTGAGGGTCTGTTTTTTCAAGGACTCGTTGAGACGCAAGGGTGGACGGATGTCGGAACCCATGCCTGTATTTGGTATGCATGGTTTATGCATAAATAAGGTCTGGGATTTTATGCCTATATAAGGGCAGGTTGGATTGTGCCTATATAAGGTCATGATTCTAGAAAGCCCGTTTATGGACACCCTATAAAGTACACAACACCCACTCCTCTTTTGTGTATACAACAATACTAAAATGCTAAACATTTAAAATGCTAAACATTAAAATGGAGTACCGCATAATAAAACATATCCTAAAAAGCTTTAAAAGACATATTAAAAATGCAAAGGTTGCTGTACATCATTAAGCAGTGCTTTTCATTTCCAGCATAAGGTATGAAATAAATGCATGTGGAACGAAATATAAAAGCAATGTTTACATATGACGAAAATGATCGATAAGGTTGTCCAAAATCAAAAGTCATTTCCTGTCATGAAACTTAAATGAACTAATTTAGACACACAAGACGACTAAGTGTCCCTGGAAGTACTGCCAAGTCTGTATTATAAGGCTAGTTCTACTTTAAGCAGATTGGAGTGCCATTTTCGTTTGAAAAAAAATGGGACAAAAGTTCAAATTTGGTAAAGTTCCAAAGTTTTGAAAAATGAAGGCCAAATTGTGGCTGTTGCTCTGGAACAGAGTATGCCGAATCAGAGTCAGTTTACGGGTCTGGTGTAAACATGAGATCATCTATTTCAATAGACAAAACATCTTCCACTGTCGTCGGTGTAAGCTGGAACACCTCGTGTAAAAGATTGACCGCACAAAGATGGGAAACATCGCTTTCAGCAATGTTCGCGTCCGTTGTTACCTGTGTGCCTGGAGTTGTTTCTCGTACCTCAGCAGCAGCAGGAGGCGACTGTGAGATCTCAATGAATGCTGACATCAGAATTGGAAGCCTCTGGGGACAACACAGAGCATGGGCCGATATCGGGTCCAGCAAAGCATCGACATCCTTTGGCGTAGCTGATGGATATGTTAGACAAGCGTCCAACACGCATTCTTCCCCGCATAGCAGGCAGCGTAGAACAGGTAAGATGCAATCATGCCAGATTGGTCGGAATGACAGGAACCACGTGGTATTAAGGTCCCGTAGACGAGTCATGCCTAGTAGCTGTACTATTCGCTCACGGCACTTTCTTTCAAGGAGAGCTTTCTCCATTTCGCTCGGAGTGATGTCGGCGAATTGGCTGGCCATAGCGCAATAGCAGATAGATGAATAAAATTCCCGCAACAAGTGCTAGAATTAATGGTATGCCACCAAACACCGAATGTGCTAAGTTCGGAATGATTCCAAGTATTGCCCGGAACGGTGCTAATAGACCGGTGCAAATGTTCTTAAATACATGTACAATTCCTGTTGTATCTGACATGTTAAAGATACGTGATATCATTTCTACGAAATGTATAGGGCAGTTTGTACGTATTAAAGTCTGTATCTCAGCCGAAGTCCTTGCAACTTGTAGATCATAGGTTTCTTTGGCCGAGGTCAAAGGCACTGTTTGCTGTAAAAGCATGGCTTTCATTCTGCTTAAAGTATCAAATCTTATAAAAGAGACGTACAGCGAAGGCCATAACGGCGACTCCCTGACTGTGTCTATTGGGGGAAACAATACTTGCATACAGCAAGTGACCCTGGAGTTGACCGTTACTAGATATGGGATGCCTGGCAACATTCCACAGCAGCCCTGATCATTCAACATGAGGTAACTCCCATTAGAAAGTTGTCCAAACGTTGGATTAATCACAGCAGCTGGAGAACCGTGCTGATGGCAAGACAAGTTTGCCACAGAACCATTACAAGCTCTGTGTAAAATAATGTCCTGACATATGAGTAAACCGGTCAGTGCATGTTTACAGTTCGTACCGCTAAGAAACACCTCACGATCCCCACTCCAACATCTATGTGTATACGGTAAATTCCAAGATATCCTAATGTATTCCTTACCCAACCTTTCATATTTGCCTGCTTGCATCTGTCTGAGGCAATACTGAAACTGAAAAGTTGTCACAGGTAATGTTATTTTGCCATGAATAACCCATTCTGTAGCTGGTTTTTCTGCCACTGTAAATGGTAGTTTTTCCATTTTTTCAATGCTTAGCACTGTATACCTCGCTCCTCTTTGTGCCAATTCGATCTGTTTATCAGTTAGATTGTATTCTGCAAACAGACGACGTGTTGATGAAACGCCAAGGCACATAGCCCGCTCGCAAAAATTGCAGCGTCCATGTCAATAACACAATAGAACGTAATTGAGACTGACCTTGTTGTAACATAGCCAAATCTTGTTCTAGTATGTCGATAGCAGAGGATACAATGCCATCCAATGAATAAATTCTGGAGGACAAAGTTGTTAACCCATTGTCGACTACAGAAAGTGTTCTCTAAATTAATACGATCAAGTTCACGTATTCGTTCTGCAGCCTCTATCTGTGACACTTTCCATGCTTCGTTATAAGCAGCATAGATACCGGCATATATGAAACGTTTTTGACGCGGTTTTCTTGGTCCAAGCAAGAATTCCCTAAGATCTGCATCATGTGCAAGTAAGGTTAAGTGTTGCTTCACAGCCTGTAGTGTAGATTTATGCAGCCAATCGAGGCATACTTTACCTACACTGTATGTTGTTACTACCCCCGGATGTTGTCTTTGGACATATCTTGGGTCTGGCCTATGAATAGTAAAGCCCTGAGTTTTGTTCAAGAACCTTTCCTGACAGCTATTTGTGTCTGTGGGCCAGATCAACCATTTTTTCCAATTTGGATGAGTTCTGTTGAGTTGTAGTATATGGTCAACTGTCACCACTGCCTTTGTATTGTTATCACTGGCAGGTGTTGGCACAGAAGGTGTTTTCATCTCTTATCTTGGCTAATCCAAGACAAGATGTCTGTTGGACGGTGTCATTCAAAAACAGTATTTGTTCAGGGATAATACAGGCTCTAAATAAAGCTTCTATACCCTGTACTTGCCAATCTTTACTACCCCAGACAGTTTTTGTCTCAATAGTGTCTTTCCATAAGTCGAAACCCTGTGTAGACATCTGTGCAATAAATGCTTCAGAGTAAATCTGTTTGGTATTTGTTAACATAATTTTCAGACCTGTCTTGTTTACATTTTTATAGTAAAACGTTTCTGGGTCAGATGTATTGTAACCTGAAAAATATGGAAATTTACTAGCAAAAGTTTTCGAACTACTTTGTGGTGGTGTAGGACAATGTTCCCATTGGTTAAACATAAACACATTTCTTGGATATGCAGTTTTGTGCAAATAATGATGACCATAGTGGTTATAACAATACAGTTCTTCATAATCGGATGAACCCTCTAAATATTCATTTTTAGAAAATGCAGCAGATTTTTCTAGATCAAACATTATATCGTGAACAGTCTCTAAGTCCCAATCATCTGAATAGGTACTGGACGTAATTAAATCACTCAGTGAAATTTTAAATAAATGTGGAATGTTCAATTGTTCACATGGACCGAAGATTTCCTAATCTGCTTTGTCCCACACTATACCATCCTGTATAGGAACAGCTGTGATGTTCACTGATGACAAGTCTCTTGCTTCACGATGGGAAGATTTATGTGGTTTCAAAAGTACATTCACGTCTTTTCCTTCACTGTTCACATGGATGTATCTGCCACTTATAAGCATGCTTACTGTTGTTACCAAAGCTAGCCAGAGCAGGAAAACAAAAAGTCCAGATGTAATCCAGAGTTCAATCCATGCAGAAACCAGATAAGTCTTTTTCAAAAAGTGAACAAAGTCTTGTACTTGCTGCTTGAGTTTTGATGATGCTGGCGTCGTTTCAGGTTCGCTTGGATCTTCTGAGAACGTATCAAAGTCAATGAAATAGCCAGAAGCAGTTCTATCAATTGTTGGAATTGCATCAGGATTTGTTGAAATCACAGGAACCAGTTCTTCACGTGTCACGTTGGTGTAGACAAGTGTATTTGGACGAACTGTTATTTGGTTGTCAAGAGGGATGAGTTCCATAGCCTGGTTGCTTAGTCCTTCATTTGTTACAGCCGAATTCTCGATCGTGATCAGTCTTTCAGTCTGAACCTCTTGAATAGTAGCGAGAGGAGTGCGTCTGCTACTAGGTCGGAGTCCACGAGGCCTACTGCTTAGTATTGGCCACATGTTGTGGTTTGATGAGGTCGATGGACACAAATCTTTTCTCCTTTCTTCCAGCAAGGGGCGGCAGAAGTACTGTCCTTGTTCCTTGAACAGATAGAACAGGTACCGGTTGACTGTAAGAAGGTCCAAATTCCTTCTTGTCCGCTATTTTTTCTCTGACTAGATCCCCAACTTTTGGAATCCAGACAGGCCTTGCTGGGACCGCCGATGTTTCCCCAGTGGTGGGTGGCTGTATGGATACGTTGCTTTGTTTCGTTCTTAATTTGTTAAGATCCTGTAAAACAGCCAAACGATCTTTGATATCAAATGGTTTCATGTCCACCACTGTGCCTACGTGCTCTAAGTCTGGAACCCACATTCTTGTCCCAAATAGGACCTCAGATGGAGTGACCCCCCCCTAGAGAACTTCTTGGCAGATTGTTAAGTGAGCGCTGAACGCTAATGAGGTGTTTGACCCACCCATCACCCGAGCCTAATACCCTAGCTGTTATAGACTGCTTTATGTCCCGGTTTCTCCTTTCCACAACAGAATTTCCCTCAGGATGGAATGGAGAGGAGTACCGCAATGCAACGCCCAGACTGGCCATGGCCTCCTTGTAAGCCCTAGAGCTAAACGCAGGACCCTGGTCAGAATGTAGCGTGCCTATTGCGTATGTGCCGATAAAGACTCACAAATCTTTTATAACAGTTCGAGCGTCAGCCGTGCGCTGAGGGCGTAACCATAGGAACCTAGATTTAGTATTTGCGGGAATGCCTTTGTCCAGTAGGACGCTGGCGAATAGAAAGCCTAATGCTGTCTATCAGTGGTGTATGCACTGGGCTGCCGCATTCGCTGCATGGTGTTTGGTGGCTCTCTCGCTGTAATTTACAGTCTAAGCAGTTGTTGATGAACACGTGAATGTATGTATTCATTCCAGGCCACCAGTACATCTCTTTTAACTTCAAAATTGTTTTTGAGATCCCTTGATGCGACAGACCCTCCCCCAAATGTGTTTCATAAATCAAGGCTGCTCTTCGTTCCATGTTTGGAATTACCCTATCCCCCACTCCAGGGATTCGAGCAAAAGGAACGTTATTCGCATCAATTACATAAGAGTACTTGAGTGGAAACTTTTTTGGTAACGTTGCACTGCTGCCTTTGCTTGAAGCATTGACAGCTAACATTATCTCACCGTCTATTTTTGTTTTTGAACGAGTGATCGCAGCTACGGAAGCCCCTTCGCGGCTTCGTCAGCCAATGAATTCCCTGCAACGTGAACGCCATCACGCTGATGACTCAGTGTGTGAATCACGTGAGCCTTTGGTAGTTCATTTTTCAACTGAACTACTTGTTCCCAAAGCAGTTTATGCTTAATTGTGCCACCTTTCGTATCTTTAAAACCATTTTCAAGCCAGGTTCGTATATAGTCATTATACGACTGAACACAGTAATAGGAATCGCACACTATCAGTGTGAGGAATTCTCGATCCGTACTCTCAAGTGCCAGTTTGAATGCCTGTAGTTCAGCTCGCTGAGCTGTACAATCACCTAGTGACTGAGTTTTTGTGACCATAGGTCTGAAGATGCCATCTCGCATGCGACCTTTAACGATAGCACACGCTGCACTGTAAGCTTGCTTACTCCCTGTTGCGGGCTGTGCGGATCCGTCAGTGTAAATTACGAATTCATACTGATCGAGAGGCAGAATCTCAGTGGGCAGAGGACATTCCTGCTCATATTGGAGAAATGCCTGTGTCTTTAAGTCTGGATCAAAAACATATTCAACATCAGTTGCAGCAAGAGAATTAACCCACTGTATCCATCTCGGATGTAAAGCTTTAGCATTTGGAATGCTCGCTTTTGTGACCGCTTCTAAAGCCGGTACTGGGGTAACGACAATTATGCGTTTCCCTTGGGCTAAGGCTCTTTCTTTTGCTACAGCTGTTTGAACTGCTGTCAGAATTTTTTCAGTTGAACTGAAGCGCATTTCCGCTTGTGTATACAAATGTGATTTGTATGCTATTGGTACTTTCTCACCCTCATTGAAGGTTAAGTAGGTGAATCCACATTGACCCGAAATTATTCGAATCACCAAATTTCTTTGACTTACGCGTGTTTGTAAGTGATTTGTTGCTAACATGTTAGCTTGGAGTGAACGCAAGATTTCTGTGTGTTCATTTGTCCAGTTTTTGATTGAAAAATCAGGTTTGATTAATGCGTAGAGAGGTTTAACCCTTTCTGCGTAGTTTAGAATGGATGCTCTTCCAAAATTTAGGAATCCCAGTATTGATTGTAAGTTTTTTAGCGTTTTTGGAGGTTGGAGCAGTGCACATTTCTCTAGAAAGTTAGCTGCCAAGCTCTTGCCTTCACTTGAAAGCTCATATCTTAAAAATAGGACTTTGAGATGGGCAATTCGGGACTTTTCAAAGTTGAACTTGTAGCTCTCAGAGGCGAATCCCAGTATAATGGTGCTCACCCTGTTCAAGTGTTTTTCCAAGTCATCATCCGTCAGATAGATGTCATCGACATAGGACAATGCCTCGTTATCATAAATTTGTAGTAACTCCGTTACTCTCGCTGAGAATAAACCTGGGCTATTCTTGAACCCTTGTGGGAGTCGACAAAAGTGACGCTGGGTCCCCATTATGGAGAATGCCGTTAAGTACCTACTTTCAGGTGCTATGTTTTGACAAAAGAAACCGTTTGAGATGTCGAATGTTGTTTTGTATTTTTTACGCACAATGTTATTCATTAATGCTGTACTATGTGCATTTTGTACTGCAAAAGTTTTAGAACAAGTGTTTAAATGTCTGTAGTCCAAAAGCACAAGTTACTAACTTGTGTAACGATATATCTGTAAGAGACAGTAGTTAGTGACAGATTCCTTACCTTAGAATATCCCCAGGCGTCAGGCTGGATCCGGAAAGTTTTTTGCGTAGCAGTACCCTTGCGCGTCGGTAGGCGGCGTCGTGCGGCTCCGCGTCCGTCGTCGGCGTCGTGATCGCCGGGATGACGTCGCGGGCAGTACTTAGGCGCCGCCCTGCGCGCTGACGTCAGTTCTGTACACGACTTTCCACGCCAGGAACGCAGAGCCATGCAAGAAGCTGACACAGGTGTCTGAAAAATACTAGGGCCCTGAAAGGGATGTCCTTAACCCTAGAAATCAGTTCGCAGAACGGGGAGGATGGGTGAGGCGGTAGGAATCTGTCACTAACTACTGTCTCTTACAGATATATCGTTACACAAGTTAGTAACTTGTGCATCTGAAAGAGACACGTTAGTGACAGATTCCTTACCTTAGAATAGATACCCCAGCAATACCAACCCCGGTGGTGGGTCTGCGAACAAAGATCAGACAAGGAAGTCCTGGAGGACAGAACGGCCAAAGAAGCCGTCCCTCCGGACCTGACTGTCAAGGCAGTAATGCTTTGTAAACGTGTGCAGCGAGGCCCACGTAGCTGCCTGACAGATAACCGGCAGCGGAACACCGCGGCCCAAGGCCGTGGTAGCAGCCGTTGCCCTGGTGGAATGGGCACGCAGCCCAACAGGAGGCTCCTTCTTAGCCAAAGAATAGCAGGTCTTGATGCACAAGGTAACCCAGCGGGAGATGGTCCTCTTGTGCACCGCCCGACCTTTTTGGCGCCCATGTAGCCAACAAAGAGCTGGTCATCCACCCGGAAGTGTTTTGTGCGGTCAATATAGAAGGAGAGCGCACGTTTTGGGTCCAGACGGTGGAGCCTCTCTTCCTCTCTGGAAGGATGCGGAGGCGGAAAGAAGGTGGGCAAAGTGATGGTCTGCCCAATGTGGAAAGCAGTAACCACCTTTGGCAAGAAGGACGGACGCGTCCGAAGAACAACCTTGTCTGGATGAACAGACAGAAAGGGAGGTTTGCAAGATAGAGCCTGGAGCTCACTCACCCGCCGAGCGGAGGTGATGGCCACCAGAAAGGCTGTCTTCAGAGTCAGAAGACGAAGAGGACAGTTATGTAGAGGCTCAAAGGGAGCGCACATTAAAAAGGTAAGAACCAAGTTCAAGTCCCACTGAGGCATCACAAACGGAACAGGAGGGAAGAGGTGTGTAATGCCTTTTAAGAACCTGTTAACAACAGGGGACTTGAAAGGGGAGGGCTGATCAGGGAGCCTGAGGAAGGCCGAGATAGCACAAAGATAACCCTTGATGGTACCCAGGGCAGAACTCTGTTGGGCCAGAGAGAGAAGGAACAGAAGGACCTCAGAAAGAGGGGCAGAAAGGGGATTCACAGCCTTTGCTGTGCACCATGCCACAAATTTGTTCCACCTGCAGGCGTATACCACCTTAGTGGAGGGACGCCTGGATGCCAGAATCACATCACAAACTTCGGGAGGCAAGTCGAAAGGAATCAACTGCCGCCGCTCAATCTCCACGCAAGCAGGTGTAGACTGGACAGGTTCGGGTGGAGGACCGTCCCCTGCTGCTGCGACAGAAGATCCTCCCGAAGAGGCAGACGGATCGGGGGATCTACGCTCATATTGAGTAGCTCGGGATACCAAACTCTTCGAGCCCAGTCCGGAGCCACAAGAATGACTTGGGCCCGGTCGTGCCGAATCTTCTTCAACACTCTGGGCAGAAGTGGTATAGGCGGAAAGGCGTACAACAGACCGCAACTCCACTCTTGACGAAAAGCGTCGCCGAGAGAGTGCCGCCTTGGAAATTCCAACGCGCAGAACTGATGACATTGCGCGTTCTCTTCGGTGGCGAATAGATCTAACCAAGGCTCTCCCCACTGTAGAAAGAGTCCTTGCGCCACTTCCGAGTGAAGACGCCATTCGTGATCCATCATGCACCTGCGGCTGAGTTCGTCCGCCCTGGCGTTCAGCGAACCTGCCAGGTGTTGAACCATCAGGAACATGCCCTGATGTTCCAGCCATGTCCAGAGGCGCAGAGCCTCCTGACAAAGGGTCCACGACCCCACCCCGCCTTGTTTGTTGCAGTACCACATGGCGGTGGTGTTGTCTGTGAACACCTGCACTACCTTCCCTTTGACAGAGGGAAGGAATGCCTTGAGTGCAAGTCGGATCGCCCGGAGCTCCAGAATGTTGATATGGAGCCGGGACTCCGCCGGAGACCAGAGGCCTCTGATCTCCGCCTCTCCCATGTGACCGCCCCATCCCAGAAGGGACGCGTCCGTCACAACTGTGTGCTCTGGCTGGGGAAGGGAGAGGGATCTGCCCATGACCCATTGCCGGTTCGAGAGCCACCACTGCAACTGTTTTGCAGTCCCCTCCGACATCTGGACGTGATCGGACAGGTTGCCCTGGTGCTGCGCCCACTGGAACTTCAGGTCCCACTGCAGAGCCCGCATATGCCATCTGGCATGATTGACCAGCAGGATGCAGGAGGCCATGAGGCCCAGCAGCCTCAGGGTCATCCGTACCGAAACCCAGGATAAAGGCTGAAAGATCGGAATCATAGCCTGAATATCCCGGACTCGCCGTTCGGGAGGATAGGCCCGAAACTGCGTCGTGTCCAGAACTGCTCCGATGAAAAGGAGCTGTGGAGAAGGAATCAGATGCGACGTCGGCACATTGATGGAGAACCCCAGCGAGTGCAGGAGTTCGGCCGTAGTCTGGAGGTGGGAGACGACTGCCTGGGACGAGCCCGCCTTCAGCAGCCAGTCGTCGAGGTAGGGAAGACTGAAACCCCTGCCCGGCGCAGATGAGCTGCGACCACCGCCAACACTTTCGTGAACACCCGAGGGGCACTGGTAAGGCCAAAGGGGAGCACAGTGAACTGAAAATGCTCGGGGCCTACCGTGAACCGAAGGTAACGCCGGTGGGCCGGCAGGACGGGGATGTGGAAATATGCGTCCTGCAAGTCCAACGCTACCAACCAGTCTCCAGGGTCGAGGGCAGTCAAGACCTGAGCTAGGGTGAGCATCTTGAACTTCTCCTTCCGGAGGAAGCGATTGACGTTCCGGAGGTCCAAGATAGGACGCATGTCCTCCTTGTCCTTTTTGGGCACCAGGAAGTAGTGGGAGTAGCAACCACGCCCTACTTCTGGGGTCGGAACATGCTCGATGGCCCTCTTGGCCAAGAGGGCCGTGACTTCCTTCTGCAGAAGTACCAAGTGATCCCCTGACATGCGGTGGAATTGAGGTGGCATGGCTGGGGGGTGGACTCGAAGGGGAGGGAGTAGCCCCTTCGGACAATGTCCAAGACCCACCTGTCCGAGGTGATGGTACGCCAGTGGGGAAGGTGATGGCGGACCCTGCCCCCTACTGGCGTGCTGTGCACCTGAAAGGAGGGACTAGGAGGGTTTGGAGGCCGCGGACGGGTTGGAGGTGGTGGCCTGACCCGCACGCTGGTTGCCCGATCCGCTACGGCGGAATCCACGTCCTCGGCCACGCGAAGACGCCTGCAGCGCGGGCCGGTGGCTGGGCTGCTGACGTGAAGGGGCGCCCTACCGTGGCCACGATAGGGGCGAAAAGCAGAAGTCAGCGGAGGGCGTGTAGCAGAAAGGCCCAGGGACTTTGCAGTAGCCCGTGAGTCCTTAAAGCGCTCCAACGCATGGTCTGCTTTGGACCCAAAAAGACCGACTCCATCAAAGGGCATGTCCATGAGAGTATTCTGGACATCCCCTGAAAAACCAGTGGTTCTCAGCCAGGCGTGGCGTCGTAGCGCCACCGTCGTTGCAATAGACCTGCCCAGCGAGTCGGCGGTATCAAGGCCACATCGAATTGTATATTTGGCCGCATCCCTTCCTTCCGCAATGGCGCGGGAAAGCAGTGTCTGGACCTCCTCAGAACACTGGGGCAAAACATCCGCCACCGAATCCCACAAGGAGTGGGTATATCGGCCCAAAAGGCAAGCGGTGTTGACGGACCGCAAGCCAGCACTGGAGGAAGAAAAACCCTTCTTCCCAAATTGATCCAGGCGTTTGGATTCCCTATCCGGAGGGGCGGTAGGGAAGGCGGTTTGGGAAGCGGAGGCTTGGACAACCAAGCTCTCAGGGGTGGGGTGGACAGAGAGAAACAGGGGGTCGCCCGGAGCTGGGCGATGGCGTCGGGACACGTTCCTATCCACAGGAGCCCCTGTGTTGGGCTTGGACCAGGCGCCCAAAAGAACGTCAGTGAGGGCGTCGTTAAACGGCAGCACAGTCTCCGAAGAGGAGGTTGCCGGCTGAAGCACCTCTGTCAAGAGATTAACCTTGACCGCCACAGCAGGGATTTGGAGATGTAAGGCTCCAGCTGCTCTACGCAACACCGTTGCAAAATTGGCTCCCTCCTCCGTAGCCACGGGAGGAGACAGCATGCCAGTGTCAGGGGAAGTATCTAGACCACTAGCATCCCCTAGACCCTCTGTCCAGTCCTCATCGTACTGACAAGGTTGTGTCAGAGGGTCATCAGACCCCTCCCAGTCCTCCTGGTCCTCCTCAGGTTCAAAATAAGGGGAGGAGGGACATTTGGGACCCAAGGTCTCATCGGCGCCGGAACCGGCGCCGAGCGACGTCGGTCCGGGTCCATGTCCGGAGCCGGAAGGAACTGGGGAACGACGCCGCTCGGAGCCCCAGGCGGCGTCGAGAACGGCACCGGAGACATCGGCGCCGGCGGAGATGTCGTTAGGTCGACCGGCGTCGATGGGGGTTGTGGAGCCGGGATCGAGGCCGGGGCCGAAGCCGGAGCCGGGATCGAGGCTGGAGGCACGGGCGACACCGGGGCCGGAGCCGCCGGCGACGCCGGAGCAACCCCATCAGGACCCGCGGGGCCCGAAGGCGCACCGGAGGGGCCTGGAGGCCCGAAGAGGCGGGCCATGGCCGACAGGAATTCCTGCACTTTGGCCGGATCCGCCCCGAACCCGGGAAGGGCGGGTATGGCGGGGGCGACTCCACAGGCATGTCCGGGCCCGCGGGGACGGTGCCGGGAGGGGCCTCAGCCGAGTCGCGAGACCGGCGAGGCGAAGTCCTAGAGCGATGATGCTTTTTGGACTTCTTGTGTTTTGACTTACCGGACGAAGAAGACTTCGATGCCGACGACCGGTGTGGACTCCGCGATCGACCCCTGGACCTCTCACGCGACCGGGGCTTCCGCGGAGCCGAATGCCGGGCCTCGAGGAGCTTTCGAGACCGCTCTCGCAAAGCTTTCGGGTTGAGGGCCTGGCAGTCGGTACAAGACTCTGTGTCGTGGCCTCGGCCGAGGCAGAAGAGACACTCCCAATGCGGGTCGGTGACGGACATCATCCGAGCACAGGCGCCGCAACGTTTGAAACCGGGCATCCCTACGACACCTTGATAGAAAAACAGTGAAAAAATTCACCAAAAAGTATGGTCAAAAAATGACCAGGGCACTGCTCTTCCCGGATCTGCGCTTGCTGGCGCGGAAAAGAAGAACTGACGTCAGCGCGCAGGGGCGGCGCCTAAGTACTGCCCGCGACGTCATCCCGGCGATCACGACGCCGACGACGGACGCGGAGCCGCACGACGCCGCCTACCGACGCGCAAGGGTACTGCTACGCAAAAAACTTTCCGGATCCAGCCTGACGCCTGGGGATATTCTAAGGTAAGGAATCTGTCACTAACGTGTCTCTTTCAGATCTAGACGATATGTATTGTCTGGTTTGGAGACAGGAAACAAAGGATTGTTCATAAATGAGGTGCATGTTTCAATCACCCCTTGGTATTCAAGTTGATTTAAAATCTCCCTGACCTGTTTTTTAGCTTCTTGCTTAATAGGATACTGCCTTTGAGCAGTTGGTTCATGTTTCAGATTTATTTTATGGTGAGGTGAGTCCTCATCCCATCCTACATGATTTTTATATAATGCTGGAGCTTGGGCCACTGCCCATTTTCTGGCATATGTATATTTTAAGTGAATTGGAATGTGATTGGAGAAGGCAGGCATAATCATGTCTTCGCCGTGTGGGCATTCCCTGACAAATTGTGGTGGCCAGTCTTTTTCTGCTAGAAGTATGTCATAACCCTTTGATAGTTTTTCCCAAAAAAGTGCTTTAACCTGTCTAGGTTGGTCTCCCTCCATCCGGAGTGTTATTTCATATAACCTTTGTGGAGTACTAACCCTGGTGTCTACAGTCTCTACGGTAATGTACTCATTCAAGTCCACTATCTCCAGAAGTTCCATCAGGTTCTGGCGAGCTATTGTGACTTCTGCTGCACTGTCCAGCATTGTCTGGGCCCATTCTCCATTCTTGAGTTGCGTTCTCAGAATTCTCGGCATGTCTTACTATAAGACCTGCTACTCTTTTTGGAGAATTGAGGTTTAACTTTAATTTTTGTTGCGTGCTTGTCGTCTTTCGATTTCACGCGTTCTTCTCTATGTTCTGTACGTCCTCTTCTTTCCGAAGTCTGTGATGAGACCTGAAAGGGACGAGAGGAACGTGTATCAGTATCTTGATACCTATCAGGTTTTCTCAAATTATCCCTATTCCTGAGGTTGTACCTCCTTTCAGAGGGCTCCTTTTGAGGAGACCTACCTCGGGATTGAGATCTTTTCTCGTTTGAATTTTGTTTAGTAGACTCCCACTTCTTTTAAGAAGATGTAGGATTTTGTTTAATTGAGTCCTTCTCAGGACTTTCAGATAGTTTTGGTTTAACTGGTCTCCCACCCAAACTATCTCTGCCTAATTCTGCATAAGATTGTTCTATAATTCTGGGTAGCTCTGTTTGATGTTCTGTAACATCAAATTCCCTTAATTTTTGTCGGATCGCCACTGCTGCTGCCTCCCTTTAATATTTGATAATATTATTGTTGAGACCTGGTCGAAATTTTTCAGTAATTTCATACCTAAATTTAAAGCAGGTTCTGCCCCGTATTCGTTTTGAATTTGTTTTAGGACATCAGGTATTACCGCTATTGACGGAATGCCGTGTGTTTTAGTGTAGATGGCAGCAAAGACTGAGCCCCAAGTGGTGCAGTCTTCCAGTTGTGGTGTGATCCTCATTGGTAAACTAATGGTTAGGATTCTGTGTTTCTCATGCGGGCTAGTATTTGGAAATACTGCTTCGATTTGAGTAATTTTTTTGAGCTATCCAAAATGGAATTTGCTCCCGCTTAGTGGGCATTTTACCCATGACTGCGTATAGAGTCTGTGGTGTAATTTTTAATGTACTCCCCTGTGGAGGAGTATGATTTGGAACTGTTAATGGAGGTTGGACTGTGAAAGTCCGCATGACATATTGAACCAATTGTCTGTAGATTTTTATTAACTCTGTGAGTTGATTAAGTAGTTCCTCGTCTGACATTATTTCGATGTCTGGATGAGGTGTGTAGCCGGCTAGAATCGGCCATGTTGCTCCTGGTCTACCTAGTGGACCGAGCCTGGTTATATTTCTGTTATGTTTTAGGGCGCCTTTAAACCAGAGCTGATGCTCCTGGTATGTTAATGGAATCTCAATATCCTCGAAAGGAATGTATTCCTCTGGTGGTTCATCTTCTTTGTAGAAGTGAAACAAGTGTGTTATTGGATTCAGGAAGAATTACCCATGAATAGAATACCTCTGTCTGAAAGGATTCATGTGCCTCAATCACGAAAACTGCTCTAACCCCTCTCGGTGGTAGTCCATGTTTTATAAGTTTTAGAGTAATGGCTCTTCTTAAGTTTGGAGCGATGTTAATGACACCCTCCTCGGTTTCATTTAAACCGGTGTTGTTAAAAAATGCTGGTTGGGCTGGATCAGCCGCAGCTACACCGTTTCCGGTGTTATTGTCTCCGTCAGGCATTTTGCTTTTTGAAAAATGTAGAACAAATTTCAAGGAAACAAAGATAAGGTGCACAATATTGTGGAACACTGTATCCTTCAACGTTGAGCAAACCAAACAGCTAATATATAGGGTACTGCCCTATATAGCCGTGGCGGATACTATCCCTGCCCACTCCAGACGTCTTTTGGAGTATATGGGTAGGGGTCTCAGAGAGAAAAGAATATATGCACAGCTGAGTTACTCAGTATCTAACGTTGAATTACTGCCTTACCAAACGTTGGGCGCCATGTAGTGTAGCTCCTATTTCCCTTATAGGCTCTGCGCATTGGAATAATATATCCTATAGGTTTGACATAGGACTAAGGTCGGTATGTCCCTATCGAGTATATTCAACTTAATTACTTGTGCCAGCTAGCTCAGAGGCCACTAGAAACTTCTTGACAACAAGAAGGGATTAGTTTCTGGCAGCCGCAAAACATGACCACTGTGTTTCCCTTACAGAATCAGGACGTGTCCCAGAGTCGTAGAAACAATAGATAACTATTTCACTCAGCTCAGTCGTGCAGGATTCAGTTATTCCTCAAAGTTACACAGAAATAACAGACGGGCGTTTCAATAAAAAGGTTTATCGAACAGTCTTGTTTCTGTTGTAAGTTAGATGTGCTGTTACGATCACAAGACAGTATGCGAGATAAATAATGTACAGAGTGAGCAGTAGAAATAAATAATACTGCGTTAGCATTATCTTTTCAGCATATATGCATTTACATAAAATGACACAGCCTAAAAATGAGAGTACTCATACGATGCGTTTCTAGCCTAGTTCTACCCAGTGTACCTAACCTATCCTAGGTGTAGGGAGAAGTAGAAGTAGGTGCTGTATTCCTGACTAGAGTATACTAAGAGTAAGTTACGCCTAGCATGCCAAGAGTCTAGTATGCCAAGAGTCCCTCTAGGTTCTAGTCTGCTCCATACCTGAAGAATGAGAGAGGTAGGAATCTCTATCCGGACTCGAACTCCAACACCCCGCAAGGGAAGTTAGATCACTGGAAGCTGGACTCTCTGCGTGCAGGAATGACAGCGTCTTCTCAGTGCGTCTGGCCGGGAATCGGGCTCCTCTGAAGTCGAGGTCTCCTCTGATTTACAGGGGTTTGGGAAGGTATATTTATACCTGAAAATGTTAGCATTGACGTGAGTTGGGTAGCGAAAGACGTCATGAATGAATCACCTAAGGAATAGAGGTTCATGCATAATGTATGAGTCCTTGAAGAAATCAATAGTCCTGGGCAAGGGAAACTCCCGCAGCCTGAGGGTCTGTTTTTTCATGGACTCGTTGAGACGCTAGGGTGGACGGATGTCGGAACCCATGCCTGTATTTGGTATGCATGGTTTATGCCTAAATAAGGTCTGGGATTTTATGCCTATATAAGGGCAGGTTGGATTGTGCCTATATAAGGTCATGATTCTAGAAAGCCCGTTTATGGACACCCTATAAAGTACACAACATCTCTCTCTGCAGAGGTCTATCACCTCCTGCTCAGTGTACTCCCCCAGGCAATCCTCGTCGTAGGTTAACCTCATCCTGGTGAGATACCCTCGGGATACACCACCCACAGTGCAACAGGGAGACACAATCCCCAACACAACACTTCCAGGAGGAAATACAGTGAGCAAAACAGTCCCCAAATCTGTGGTTACTCTCAAGTGCACCCTTTGTAGTGCAACCAGTTGTCGCTGTGGTACTGCGCAAACACAAGTCCTATCCCACCGCTGAACACCAATGTTGGAAACGGGGTAGCGTGGTGCGGTGCGGGAAGGCTAAACCAGGAGCATTGTGTAAAGCATCCGCGCAGCACACACAGGCGACACACCAGGCACACTACAAAAAGGAGACCACACCAGTTTGAGTAAGAAAAATAACATTTGTATTATGCAACAGCATAGCAGGTGGTAACCACAGTAGTCAACACGGCGCCAACCGGCACCCGGTAGATATAAACAGTGGGGACTATTTACAGTGCAGCGCCAATCGGGCCGCTGCCAGAACCAACATCAGCACAGGAATAAATGAAAGTCCATAAGCAACAATATTAGGCGCTCAATCTTCCTTAACATGAAGGCATAAACCCGGGGCATCTAAACAACGCTTTATGCATCACATCAGGCCCCCACTCAAGTTTAGCATCAGGCGTAACCTACGCCTAAAGTATCATTGGTGCATAACCATCAGCAATGTACACCCTAGGAAAAAGCATTGGGCACATTAGCACAAATCATGTGAGCATTAGACATACGAATAAAGCACCATTGCCGTAGCCTGCAAGCATGAGCCTGAACCACGTTGGCATGAAAGCATTAAACATGCACAATAGGCATAATCACATGCATTAGGCATCATTGTGGGCATGAACATTAGGCGGAACGCCAACAGCATCGGGCATACACATGAAGCCTAGAATGAAAACATCCGGTCAGGCATATAAACACACTATGCGCATGAAGGCATACATCAGCAGTGGGCATCATCCTCAGTGTAGGAGCATTAGGCGTTATCATTAGGCATCACTCCCATTAGCATAAACCCAGGGGGCATCTCAATAGCACCTTATGCATAACCATACTACCAGGGGGGCATAAGCCACATTAGCCGCATGAGGTATGGCACATGAGGCCTTCCCATAACCTTAGCAGGGCGCCCCCTTAGAACACAATAGGCCTAAAATCAGCACTGCAAACTTGAGGGAAAAGCATTAGGTATCATCCTAGGTACAAAGGCATCGTACAATCCTACTCTGCAATAAATCACTTGGGGCAATAGGCCTCGCCAGCATAAACCCCGGTCGCCCCAATCGGGGGGACAACACTCTGAAACTGGGCCCAGGCCAACTGGCCTCTCTCAGGGGCTCAGAAGCCCTATGTCCCGCAAAGTCAGGGCTGGCTGCCAGGGCAGCGAAAACAAAGGTGCGCAAAGCGCTAGGGCAGGAGGGTCTCTCACTCCTCTCTCTGTTCTCCTGGGTAATCCAATGCCCCCAAAAGAATACTGGCACCGGGGGCGGGCACCGGCAATGTGCCCCGACACACCCCCCAACCACGGGGTGACTGAGCCCCACTCACCACTGCGGGGTAATTGAAATATAGCGCTTAGACAGCACAGCGCTGCAGGCGCCAGCTCCTCTTCCCCTGGCACCTTGAATATAGCGCTTAGACAGCACAGCGCTGCAGGCGTCAGCTCCTCACTCCTGGCACTTTAGATGTAGCGCTTTGGAATCACAGCGCTGCAGGCATCAGCTCCTCACTCCTGGCACTTTAGATGTAGCGCTTGCGATGGGTTCGGTCCCACCAGCTTCAGGGACAGCAGATAGCGCACCTCTTCTGGTAATCACGCAAATAGTCCCACTAGGCGCTAGAGTGCAGGCAGAGAAGCACAGGCACTTCAACTCTAGAAATATAGCGCTCTCGCAGCGCAGCGCTGCAGGTGTCAGCTCCTTACCTCCTGGGCAGTAAGATATAGCGCTCACCAGGTGCTGGGCTTAGGACGGCAGGAGAGCAGGCAGGCAATACTGGGCAAGATCAGCAGGCAGTGGGTACTCATCAGAACAGGACAGCAGCTCCTAGAAGCAGTCATCTCCCATAAAGTGGCACTCCTCCTGACACAGCAGTCTTCACTCCAGTAAAGGGCTCTCACTGGCCCTGTGGACAGCGGAGGGGTGCAGATGGGCACAGGGGCCAGCACACAGGCCCAATGTGGCGGTACCTCCTGGCAGAGTGTCCCCTCTCAGTGAAGTCCACGCTCCGTCTGAGCACATGGAGGCACAGCCCCCTCACCCCACCTACCAGAAAGGGCTGGAAGCTTCTGGAAGGTTCCCTGGGAAACCGGTCCCAACTGGTTTAGGGGAGGTGTAGAGCACCCTGTCTGCCAGACTTCCCTCCAAAAGCTGGGGCTGGGTGACAGACAACTAGACCGGCAACCCACCTCAGGCAGGCGGCACAAGCAGACAGAAATGGCGTCCATTTTAAAAGTAACATTGCTTTACAACAGTACAAATAAATCTGCGCACGCCATTGTGCAGTAGGTATTATTTCACACATGGTAAAAAGGCTAGGGGGGAAAAGCGAAAGATTTTAGGACAATAAGGGCCAAGTCCAACAGGCGCGCAAGGGTATTGCTCGAGCAAAAGTCTTCCAGATCCAGCCTGACGCATGGGATATTCTAAGGTAAGGAATCTGAGGCTAGATGTCTCTATCGGATTACCCATGACAAAAATGAGTTATGCAAATAATCTGTCACATATGCAGACTTGGTTCGGGGCCAACGTAATGCAGAAGTACATGGCTTCTAAGGGCCCTACGTTAGGAAGTTTCCTATGCGAGATTTCCCAACTTGAGCGAAAGACCAATGCTACTCCTCCTCCAGGTTGGTTATTGGCCCTATTGACCCCCACGATCCGATAGCCAGTTGGAATGGCTAGGGTGAGGTCAGGATTAGAATGGTCCTTGGTCCAGGTTTCGGTCAGGAACATTAAGTCCCAGGAATGGGTTTCCAGGGACAGCCAGATGTCATTTGAATGGCAGGGAAGGGATCTGCAGTTAATCAAGCAAGCTTTTATATGGGATGGGGGGGAGGGGGGAATAGTATTCTGCTTCGAATAGGTAGGGGGAGAGGGGATGGCCGGGAATGGTTGAACGGGATCAGCCATTAAAGTGAATTGACAGGTGCTAAATTTAGACGGGGAAAGGAGCCCCGAGTGCTCAGGATTTAGCGGGTGCTCGCATTTCCCAGTCCTCAGCTTTAGGAGTTGAGCTCTGGACCAAAGGATAGGTGCATCGGAAGGGCCACTGGCAGCATGGCTGGCGCTGGCCGCGGGAAGGATGCAGACGGGCTTGCCTTTGGCGCGCCTGCTGCGCGTGTCCGCTGCGCGCCGAGAATGGCATGTGGCTTAAATAGGCTGCGATCGCTAGAACGCTGACCGTCAAGCTCCGCCTCCGTCTTTGGCTGGAAAAGGAACCAAAATGCCACCAGCTCCCTCCACGCAATCGGGCGAACCCGTGGTGGACCGCAGGGCGGAAGGTGCCTGTCAGCCAAGGGGAGACTCCTTGGGAAGGTAAGAGGTGAAAAGAAGTGAAGTCAACAGAGTTTAGGACAGAGTGCAAAGTGCATAAAAATATATAAAAGCGGCGCGTTAGAACAATAGCGGGATAAAAAGTTTAAAAGCAATTAAACTTCTTTGCCAAAAATGCTAGTGCCTACTTATGCGCGCGTCCGCTGCGCGTCGAGAATGGCATGTGGCTTAAATTTGCTGTGATCAATAGAACGCTAACCATCAAGCTCCGCCTCAGTCTTTGGCCGGAAGAGGAACCAAAATGCCACCAGCTCCCTTCACGCAATCGGGCGAACCCGTGGTGGACCGCGGGGCGGAAGGTGCCTGTCAGCTGAGGGGAGACTCCTTGGGAAGGCAAGAGGTGAAAAGAAGTGAAGTCAACAGAGTTAGTGACAAAGTGCATAAAAATATATAAAAGGGGCGCGTTAGAACAATAGCGGGATAAAAAGTTTAAAAGCAATTAAAATTATTTGTCAAAAATGCTAGTGCCTACTTCTGCGCGTATCCTAATTCCTTTCAGCCTGTTACTCCCTGCACGGACCTCCAGTCCTCCCTATAACTTGGAAAGCTGAAGGAAATGGTTCAAAATCACTAGCAATAGCATGTCCCCTGCACTCTCCTCCATCCCTCTTCAGCTGTCAGGTGACCCTGATCTTGACTCCATAAATTTTTACAGTTGTCTAACCTCGCTCTAGACATTGTTGCCCCTTTCAAATCCACGAACTCTTTTAGACAAAAACCATCAGCCCCTTGGTTTACTTCTGCGTTCCAGGTAGAGAAAAGCCATTGTAAGAAATTGGAACGCAGCTGGCGATCATCCTACGACTCCACAGCTAAATTAGTATATAAAGCTGACCTAAAAAATTTCCACAAACTCAAACGCTCTACGATGAGAGATTACTTTATTAATAAAATCCACTCTGCAGGCAATTCGGCTAAAACTCTTTTCAAAATTGTTAAAGACTTTACTAAGCCTACTACCACTACGAGTGCAGTCCCTCCTACCTTGGATCTTTGCAATGGGCTATCAGATTTCTTCCTGGACAAAATTCTTGATATCTATTCAACGTTTGCCCCTTCACTTCACATCCCAGCCCCTGCCACTAAGTCGGCCGGCAATGATGTTCTGACCACCTTTCGTCTCACTTCATAAACTGTTAATGTGCAAATCTGGTTCACCCAAGGATCCTTGCCCGGCTCAGTTCTTCAATGCCTTAGCCCCACTCATCAATACCCCATTAAACCAGATTTGGAATGCCTCCCTCTGCTCTGGTACCTTCCCCTCAGTGTGGAAACAGGCCCTTCTAGTGCCTATTCTTAAAAAACCTGATGCCGACCCTACTGTATATAAACATTACAGACCTATCTCCCTCCTACCTGCACCAGCTAATATTCTTGAAAACTTAGTTCAGGAACAACTCTCCAGCCATTTGGAATCCCGTAACCTTTTCCATGACTCTCAGTCCGGCTTCAGATCCGGCTACAGTACCGAGACCGCCCTCCTCGAAGTCTCTGAGACCATCAGTGAATGCGAGGATTCAGGCAAAGCAGCCATGCTAGAGCTCCTCGACCTGTCCGTGGCGTTCAATACGGTCTCCCATCCTATCCTTGTAGACAGATTAAACCAGCTGGGGATCCAAGGCACCCTGTCTTGGATCCAGTCCTATCTGGGTAGTCGGACCCAACAAGTTTCCCTCCCTCCTTTTGTCTCCGGCGAAAAACCCTTGCTTTTTGGGGTCTACCAAGGCTCAGCCTGGAGTCCTCTCCTCTTCAATGTCTACCTCTCCCCCCTTGCGGCTATGGTTGAATCTTGTGGGGTGTGTGAGAAAGTGCCATCTTTCTTACATGGTATGCCCCCACTTTTTGCTGAATGGCTGATGTACTTTGACTGAGTGTGCCCTGGGCTCCTGCCAACCAGGTACCCAGGGCCTGTGTTCCTTCCCTAAAATTGCATTGATACCTACACCCAATTGACATCCCTGGCCACAGGTCAGCCCCTGGTAAATGGTACCATGGGTACCCAGGGCACTGTGACCAGGGAAGGCCCCTAAGGGCTGCAGCACTTGTTGTGCCACCCTTAGGGACCCTGCACCTTTACACACACACACTGCCTTTGCAGGCTGCGTGTCTTGGTGCAGGACAAAGTGAAGAGTCGACATGGCTCACATCCCTGTGTGCCATGCCTACAAGCCACTGCCCTGGCCTAGGTCAGCCACCCCTCTAGCTGGGTGCACTATGCCAGTGGTGAGGGCATAGAGGCATGAGCCCTGTGCCCCTACAGTGCCCAAGTCCATTCTTGGGCATTGTAAGTGCAGTGCTGCCATTAAGAGTATATGGTGCTGGGAGTCTGTCATTACGAACTCCACCGCACCATAATGGCCCCACTGAAGACTAAGAAGTTTGGTATCAAACTTCTCAGCACATTAAACCCCCACTGATGCCAGTGTGGGATTTAATGTAAAACGCACTCCAGAGGGCATCTTAGAGATGCCCCCTGAAACCAACCCGACCTCCAGTGTCCGGACTGAGTGGCTGCCCAGGCTGCCACCACCAGACATGTTTCTGGACCCCTGGGTCGAGAGCCTCTGCTCTCAGGGGCCTGAAACAATGCACATCCCGGGACGAGGTGCCAAAGCCTCCTCCCCCAGGATGGGCAGGGGGAGCTTCAAAGGCCTGCCGCCTTTGGAGTTTCCCCAGACCATTTGCTGCTTCCAGCAAACTGGTCCCCACTGGTTCTACCCCCACTCCTGGCGGGAGAACCGGCGGGAAACCAGAAGCAGGAAATAGGTTGTGCCCACCTCTGCCAACTCCACCCCTAAGGTGGGGGAGGCGAGGTGAAGCACAAACTCGAGTCCCCGCCATCTTGAGGATGGGGGACCTGGCCAACCAGGGACAGGCTCCTGCCCCCTCCCACTGGAGAGGAACAGAATAGGGGTGTACCCACCCCAGGGAAGGGACCCATTGGTCCCTGCCCTTACCTACCTGTAACCACCCCTAAATTTAGTATTTAGGGGCTCCCTGAACCTTCCTTCGGGAGTTCCCAAATCCGAAAACAAGAAGAGAAGACGAAGCAAGAAGACCAGCCGTGCAGCTGCTAAAAAGGAGGCGACAACAACTGACTTGGCCCCAGCCCTACCGGCCTGTCGACCTCTGAACCTGCTCCTGCGGAATCCCGGCCTCAGCAACCTCACAAACCCCGGAGGACCTGACTTCTGTGCTACAGCCTTCGACCCAGGGACTCCCACGAGCAGTGGTACTGCTCAAAAGAAAACCTACCAAAGACCCGGCCCTGGCACGGAGCCGCGAAACCTGCACACTCTGCACCCGCCGAGTCCAGCCTGTGCCTGAGTGACCAAAGACATCGAGGACGACCCCCGGCGATTCTGACCTGGAATCCAGTGGCCAAGGACCCTCCTCGACGACCCAGACGACGCCTGCAGCCTCAGGACAAGGGACCCCTCCAACCGCGACCAGCAGGGGGTAAGATTTCCCGACCTCAAAAGACACCCTTGCACCCGGCGCCCCACGGCCCCCTGTGCCCAACTCCTGGGTGTCTACCTATCCTCCAAGACCCCAACTTACCTCCTGAAGTGTTGGTCGTCCCTGAAGAATCACCGTCCCCGAGCCTGCAGCCTTTCTTCACCTTTCACGACCTCTATTGTTTAACATTGAGCGCCCGACGGCTCAAAGCACCCTGCACCCAGCCGCCCGAGTGCCCCTGGAAGTGCAACCTCTATCCTAACCTACTTCCCTACTTGCCCTGAGCAAGTGACCAGGAGCCCAGCTCCCACAGTCGCGTGGCCTGCTTGCCAGCAGCCACCAACCCGGGGCCCCCGCCTGCCATAGGATAACATTGGGCCTTCTCACTCTGCACCCGGCCGCCCCTGTGCCGCTGAGGGTGTAAAAACTGTACTTACCTGATCCTGGGGGACCCCTGAGTCTTACCCAGAACCTTAACCCTGCCAGTCAAGTACTTACCCGAAATCCGATAACTCACTTTTCTTCCATAGGGTTCCATTGACTGGTTTTCTGCGAAATTTCTTCTAAGTGTGGAGTTCTGAAACTTTAGAATATTCACCAAAAATCAACCGAGTCACGAAAACGAAAATACTCACCTAGTATTAGGAGGGGCCTCAGTGCTGGACCCGAGTGCCCAACACTGGCCCTAAAAAGTAATCGCAACGTTACTTACCGTTAACTCACTTTTCTTTCATAGGGATCCATTGACTGGTTTTCTGTGAAATTTCTTCTAAGTGTCGATTTCTGTATTTTACAAATATTCTTTAAAAATCGAACAAACTACAAAAACGTAATTACTTACCTGTTTTAAGTAAATGTCCCAGTGCTGAACCTAGGAGTCCAGCACTGGATTACAAAAGTAACGTAAACATACTTTGCTTGCACACTGTATTTCCTTTCATAGGATAACATTGGTAATTTTACCCAGAAAAGTTTCTAAGTGTCAGCTTTTGAAATATAGTAATATTCTTCAAAAATCACTACAATAACCAAAACGCTTTTTCTTACCTGTTTACAGGAAGTGTCCCAGGACTGAATCCAGGATCCAGTCCTGTGGTTAGAAAAGTGCTCTGCAAAGTAATCAATTGTAATTAAGTATAATTTTCCATTGAGCTCAATGTTGCATTGAATTTGACCCTGTGTTGCCTCTTGCACCAACTGTGATAACCACTATCAAAAAAGTCTACTGCCTATCTGTAAGGTGAATAACCAAAGCATCTCATACTGAGAAAGTATATTTTGATCCTATTGTTGGTTCTAAAATAAAACAAGCATATATTTTTTTATATACAAACCATTGGCCTAGAGTTCAGTTCTTGAGTGTGTGGCTTCATTTGCTGACTGAGTGTGTACAACAAATGCTTTACACTGTCCTCTGATACTGCCTTACTGCTCGACCAAGCTACCACTTTGGAGAGTAAGGTTATATCTAACTTTAGCCTCTGTCAACCCTCTGGGGACTGTGGACTCTGTACACCCTGAACCTTACTTGGGTACAGTATATACAGAGCCACTTTCCTACAGGGTGAGGGTGATCTCTTTAATTGGCTCCTTTGGATTTAGCCTTACCTCCTACGCAGACACAAATTGTTGTGGCTCTGCGCCCGGGACAGGCAGCAGGAATTGAAAATCGGTTCCATGACTGTATGGAAGCAGTCGGGAGGTGGATGTCACAAAATTGCCTAAAATTGAACTCAGGCAAGACGGAGGTCATCTTATTTGGAAATGATGCCAACTTCTGGACCCCGAGTTGGTGGCCAGAAGCTATGGGCACTCTTCCTACACCTACTAGAAAAGTAAAAAACCTAGGAGTTTTAGCTGATGATAAACTCAACTTTGGTGACCAGATCAATGCAGTGGCATCGACCACCTCCTATGCTCTCAGAATGATTAAGAAAATACTCCCCTTCTTGCCGGCTGATAGTCAGCGGACAGTTGTCACGGCACTTATCCTGTCTAGGCTTGATAATTGCAACAGTCTACCTAAACATACAGGAACGCTTTCTGAATAAACTTCAGCTGTTGCAAAATGCGGCAGCGAGGTTGCTCACTGGTACACCTAAATTTGTTCCCATTACTAAGGAAATCAAAAAACTTCACTGGTTGCCTATTAGGAAACGGGTGTGTTTCAAAGCTTTATGCACCGTCTACAAGGCACTCCAAGGCACAGGCCCAGATTACCTTAAGTACAAGTTACTTACCTTCGGCAACGATGTATCTGGTAGAGACGATTCTAGCCGCAGATTCCTCAACGTAGAATATCCCCAGGCGTGAGACTGGACCCGGAAAACTTTCTTTGCCCCAGCATCTCTGCGCGCCGGGGGGCGGTGTCACACGACTCCGCCCTGACGTTATCCGCGGGCGTGACGTCAGCGAGGTCACATAAGCCCCACCCTGGCGCGCTGACATCAGTTTTCTTCGGAGAACTTTTCCGCGCCACAACGCGGAGCCATCACAAACAAAACTGTGGAGAGTATGGGAACAGTGTGCGAAAAATCAGTGAAAAAGAAGAGTGAAACGAAAGGTGAGGAACAGCACCAATTGGAAAAGTGCCAAGCACTAAGGTACCAAAAAGCCACAGCAGCGAAAGCCATAGTAGGGAAAGAGCAGCACACCGCTCCGAGGAGCAACCCCGGAAGCTAAGGCGACAGCCCCCCTGGAGGCAGAACACAGGCGAAAAACGCCATAGCAGAAGAGAGAATCTGCAAGCACAATCCACAACAGTGAAGGGGAAACAGCCCAAAACAGAGGAGTAACAGCAATCCACCCCCAGACAACACCATCAAGGAAGGCCGTATCCCCTGAAAGGAGCAAAAGGGCCGAGGCACAAGCAAAAAAGCCCCCAACGCAGAAAACTGCAAGGGGATCAGAAACCCCAAGCCAGTAAAAGGGAGAAGAGTCAAAGTAGGCCCCTACACATGGAGAAGAAACCAGAGTGGAGGGAGGCAGAAGCACATATGAACCAACCAACCTCGGATCAGAAAGGAAGGGGTGGAACAATCAAACAGAACGAAGCATCCTGCCCAGGAGGAGGTGAAGCATACCCCCACAGAAGGCAAGCCACCCGGAGGGAGGCGAGTGCAGAAAACCAAACAGAGGGCCCTCGCAGAACGGGGAGGAAGGGCGGGTCGTGAAGGAATCTGCGGCTAGAATCGTCTCTACCAGATACATCGTTACCGAAGGTAAGTAACTTGTACATCTGATAGAGACTACTAGCCGCAGATTCCTTAACGTAGAATAGATACCCTAGCCATACCCAGAGGGGAGGAGGGCCTGCGAGAGAACGTCCCCAGTAGAAAGAAACACAGGGCCCCAGCAGGGGATGTGTCACAGGGACAAGAAGGGCAGCCCAGCCCCTACCAAGCAGAAGGAAGCAAGGACAAGCGAAGGGAAGACTAGGAGACTCCAAGCCCATCCAAGAAACAACTGCGAGAAAACCCCTGTGGGACGGACAGCCGCAGAGGAGCACCCAGGATGAAAGAACCATCCCAGCGCCAGGGAGAAGAGGCAGAGGCAGAGCCCGCCGGAGGAAAACACACACCCAGCGACGGGGGACAGCTGGACAGCCATCAGCCTCAAGGCAGCAGAGAAGGCAGAAACGGCTCCACAGCCAAGAACCGCAGGCGGAAGGAGAAAGGCATAGGTGCGCAAAGACCCAGCAGAACAAGAGACAGGGGCACAATGGAAACACACCAAGGGCCACATTGGCGGACCAGAGCAAGCAGGCATGCGCAGCCAGCAGGAGACCGCACCAAGGAGCCGTGCACCCAGAACAAGCCAGGCGCCAGCCGGAGGTAGAGGCCAGAGAAGGCCAGGAGCCGGGCCAGAGACACACCGACCCACAAAGAAGTGGGACGAGGTAGAAGAGAAAGCAGAAAGCCAAGAAAAGCTAGTCCCCCCAGAACACCAGACAGAGGACCAGGCCAAAACGCCGGACAGAAAGGCGGAAGCGCCACAACACAACGCCGAAGACAGCATACTAGGCTGGTCTAGCGACAAAGCGAACCTGGAGAAGGGCAGGCGGGGCGCCGCGCAAACTGCGCCAAGAGAATAGGTAAGAGACCGCACCTGCGGCATACAGTGACGCCGGGGAGGGCACGGAACCCGAAACCGCACCGCCCCAGCCCATGACAGAGCTATACAATAGCTACAAGAACCCCACATAGGGTATGTTACGTCCCAAAAACGACATGGGAACACCTCTTAGGAAAAAAAATTCCACAGCAGAGGGCAAACAGAAAGACCTGCGGACAACCCGCAGAGGGCTTAGCAAGCAGCCAACAAAGAAGACACAGAAGGCCCAATCTCAGGACCAACACGGCTTACCAACAGCCAAAATCACAAGTCAAAACAGAGGGCCGGACCAGCGGCTAACAGCACCGAAGGGCCAAGCGAAGGACCCTGAAGGGGCATCAACCATATAGAGCACACAACCGGGTTAGCGAGCACTAAGCTCCAGAAAAAACAACTGGAGAACACCTCCCTGAACACACCAGAGGACCGACATCCAGGTTCACTGAGGGGGAGGAGGAGGAGGAGGACGAAGCCCCGCAAGGAACCGCTGAATGGCAGAATCCGCAGGGGCGTGAAACAAAAGAGTGCCATCAAAAGGGAGGTCAACCAGACGCTCCCGAACATTCTCAGGGAAAACACTATCCCTCAACCATGCATGGCAACGGAGGGCAACCGAACTAGCCATAGTGCGACCAAGAACCTCAGAGATGTCAAGAGCCGAGCGAAGAATAAACGCGGCCAGCTCCCGGCCATCCAACACATGGTGCCGCAGATCAACCGAGGCACCCTCCTGAGGGGCACAAGACAGAAGGGACTCCGCGGAATCCCACAAACTGGAAGTGGCTCTGGCTAACACACAAAGCGTGTTGAGCGCCCGCAAGGCAGCACTGGAGGAAGTGAAGATGTTACGCCCCCAGGAATCCAACCACCGGGCCTCCCGTGATGGAGGGGCCAAAAGGGAAGGCAAGGAAGGAAAGGCCGTCTGCAGAAGAGGGCCCAGAGTAGAAGGATGGAAGGAAAGACAGACAGGATCATGCGGAGCAGGACGGTGGCGGTGCAGGAGCGACTGGGGCACCGGGTCCCCCGTGGCAGGACGCCCCCACGCCCCCAAGAGAGAATTGTGGAGCGAAGCTTCGAAGGGAAGAAGCAGCTCCCGTCCAACAGAACCCTGGTGGAGAACCTCAAGCAAGTGGTCAGCGGGGAAATGTGCAGCTGGGTCGCCCATGCGCAAAATCCCCGTGGCCGTGGAAACAGCCCGTGCGAAAGCAGCACTCGCCTCCGTAGGGCAACGCGGTGGGGAGAGCAACTCCTCCGTGGGTGACGGCTGCACACTAAGCCGGCCGTCCCCCAGCCCAAGCGGAGGAAGAAACGGCCAAGCCCGGAAAGGTGGAGGGCTGACAGAGGAGTGGGGAACCTGAGGCGCCTCAGGGGAAGACTGTGGGCACGGGGATGGCGAAGAGCCCTCCTTGGAAGACGCCGGGGAGAAAGCCACTACGCGGCGTCCCGTCTCCGGGGAAGAAGAGACAAACAGTTGCCTGACCTCTGGAGAAGAGGGGGCCTCCGAAGAGGAGTCGACGACTCGACGTCGGCACGGCACCGTGGAGTCCGCCACTGGCGCCAGCGCGACGTCGACCGGCGCCGAAGGGGACGCAGCGACAACCTCCACCACCACCCGCGCCGCGGGAGAACGGGTTGGGGACGGAGCCGGGGCGGCCAAAGAACGGCGCCGAAAAGGCGCCGGCTCGACCTCCGACGAGGCAGCCGCCTGCGTGGAGAGACGAGGAGGGCCCGGAGACACGCCCCGGCCCTTAGCCAGCCCCTGCGGCGCCGCTAGGGCCAACAGCCGCCGGCGCCTGAGCGGCGTCAGCTCGGCCTCGGACAAGGCCGCAGCCTGCCCAGAGGACCGAGTAGGACTCGGGGACAAGCCACGAGTCCCGGCAACCTCCCGCGACACCACAGGGACCCCCACGGGGGTTTGCGGCGAGGCAGAGGCGCCGTGGGCCGAAGGAGGGAACCCCATAGGGCCGCACCCCGACGATGCCACACCCCCAAGACCTGAAGCCGAACCTGTCGGCGCCGGAGCCACCGGCGACTCCGCAGAAGGCCCCGCACGTGGCAGGGAATCAGCGGACGTCCCAGGAAGAGGAGGAGGAGCCAAGGAGGCCTGCAGGGCCGCAGCATAGGCCTCCATTTGGACTCTGGACGCCCCCGCGCCGGGAAACGGCGGCGACGTGCGAGGCCGCACGAGCTTTGGAGAACCCGCGCCCCCCCACAGGGCGGGGACCGGGCCTCGGGGACAAGCTGAGACACTTACCAACGGGCGAGCGACGACCCTGCGGCCTTGGGGAGGGACTATGTCGGAGGTGGAAGCGGCGGTTCTGGGCCCCTTCCGCGGGGGACGGACGCGATGAGGACGCTGACCGGGACATGCGGGCCGAAAGGAGTTTCATCCGGCGCTCCCGCCGGGACTTCGGTTTCATCTGCTGACAAGCCTCGCAGTCCGTTGAGTCATGGTGCTCCCCCAAACACCACATACAAATGGGGTGAGGGTCCGTCGCAGACATCTGGCGCGCGCAAGACTAGCACGTCTTGAAGCCCGAAGGCATTCGCACACTGTTCTCAAGGGAAACGCAAAGCGTTGAAGACGGAGGCCTGAAAACAGGCCAGGGACACGATCCGGGTGGCAAGCGGAAAAGAAGGAAACTGATGTCAGCGCGCCGGGGTGGGCCTTATGTGACCTCGCTGACGTCACGCCCGCGGATAACGTCAGGGCGGAGACGCGTGGCAACGCCCCCCGGCGCGCAGAGATGCTGGGGCAAAGAAAGTTTTCCGGGTCCAGTCTCACGCCTGGGGATATTCTACGTTAAGGAATCTGCGGCTAGTAGTCTCTATCAGATACGGCAAATGCAATGGTACCTGCCAAAAAGAACTCTTCGCTCCCTTGGAGCCAAGTTGGTGATAGTACCACCCATTAAAAAACCTCATGGGGTGGGAGACGCTTTGTTGTTTGCGCAGCAAAGTCCTGGAATGACCTTCCTTTCCATCTGAGAAACGCCACTCACCTCTTTACTTTTAGGAAGGGTTTAAAAACCTGGCTCTTTAACCTGTAATGTTGTCTTCCATTTCAGTGCTCAGAGGATAGTAGCTAGCGCCAAGACACCCTTGGGTAATCGTCGCGCTTTAGAAATATCTATACCGTAACATGACATCTCCTACGCCGATGACACCCAACTGGTGTTTTCCTTTGAAGAACACTCTGAGGCGGCATTCTCTAATTTTAGACTATGCCTGAGTAACATCTCGTCGTGGATGTCACTGAATACTCTTAAGCTAGACTCGGACAAAACCGAGGTACTTTTCTTCAACCAAAAAATGCCCCCCCCACCCCCGTTCGCTATGGTGGCCACCCGAGATGAACCCTCCACCAAGCATGTGGACTCGGCCAGGAACCTTGGCTTCCGGTTTGACAATGATCTGTCTTGCAAAACCCAAATTAGACAGGTGTCTATCTCCTGTTTTGGGAAGCTTCACATGCTTCGTAAATTTCTTCACTTCCTCCCTTTGCTTTAATTACCTTCCATCTAGACTACGCCAACAGTCTATCTTGGGGCACCAGCATACCTGATCAGGCGCCAACAGATTGTTCAAAACGCGGCGGCCAGAGTGATCTGTAAAATTCCTTTTCGCCACTCGATCACCCCCAACTGAGGAAGCTCCACTGGCTTCCGGTGATTAAACGGATTGAATTCAAGGCTCTCACCTTGGCTTTCAGGGCTTTCCATGGACATGGCCCTGCTTACTTGAGAGTGCGACTCAAGCACCATCAACACAGCCGGACCCTCGGATCCAACCATCTCCGTCTCCTTGCTACCCCCCGCTTTCGCAGGTCTAGAATGGGTGGCAGAGCCTTTGCGGTGATCACTTATAAAATTTGGAACGCCCTGCCACTTCCCCTTCGTTCCTCTGAGTCAGAACCCATCTTTCGACGTGCCTTAAAGACCTGGTTGTTCACCTGCCTCTAGTCTCCCACTCTGTACCTTTCATCTGCCGTCTGTTTCAGCGACGGGACACCCCCGTTGGGGGTAGCTGTGCGCTATATAAAATCCTAAAATAAATAAATAGAAGCCAAAAACTATTATAACATCATGTTCCAAGACATCAGTGGCAGATTTCTATACCTTCATGATACGTCTTTCTTCTCACCCTCTTTCTGTGATGAAGATGAACCTTGTGGGTGCATGCAATGGCAAACCGACTATCTCTCTAAAAGAGAGTCAAGTAAATGTAAAAGCATTTCATGCAAAAGACTGTCTGCTTTCCTACAGTTACTCAAGACAGTGCATCACATCTACGATGACTGATTTGCCAAATTAATCTACTAATCTGCACATTACTTCAATATTACCCTACCCATACAGAACTACAGTCATAGAATTGTGGCATTAAAAAAAGCTTTGGATTTGAGGAGTATAGGGTGTGTTCAAAGCAAAGTACAAGCAAATAAAAAAACACTATAAAACAAATTGTACAACAGAGTGCAACAAGTGGTTAAATGAAGAATACATTTAAAGGAACCATATGGCTAAATAAAGCTGTTCCAACGAGCATTTGTGTCTTGCGTAATGCAACTTGGTGAGCCATGATTCATTCTACACCACCAAACAATATATACTATTAAAGAAATTGGTCATGTAACTGATTTGAGAAGTTTTAAACAAAGGTGGTAATCTTTTCACTAGAATCAAGAAAAACACTTGACCGGCTTTAATGAAGAAGAATACTACTGAAAGTAATGGATTATATACCGGGGTCTGAGTCCAATTTTATGAGCCGTCTTGGTTTTCTCACCAACATCCTGAAGCCAGAGTACTGACTAACAATAAACTGTCTAACAGACTGAACATAAGGAGATGGCAAGGGTGTCAGATCTGCCCCCTTACAGTTTGCGATTGCAAAAGAACACCTAACATCGTAAGCCTCACACGCAAAAAGTCAATCCCGCATAGAATGCTGGACACTTTTAAGACATACATTTTTGCAAACAAACTCCTACCAATATAGAATCAAGCTGCTTCTCTGGTAACATTTCCATTCACACTACCCATAGCACACTACCCAAGCAAAGTCTGACTTCCGTCTGCAATGGAAACATTAGAATCTATTCGAAGGTCAACCCCAAACTACCAAAAGTCCCACACTGCCATATATATAGCAGATTGTGTGCTATACAAATGGCAATAAACTAACAGAACCTGCTTCCATGGTGGAGTGAACATTAATGAACATCATGGCTCAAGGTAAACAAATCTTTATTTTTCAACCATACTCTTCCTTCATTTTCAGCACAGAAACTGGCTAGGAAATTCCTTTTTGGAGGGACGGACCACGAAAAAAGTACTGGGCGGTAACAATATGCAGCAGCTTACTAAATGCTGTCTATTCATCCCTGTTTAATAAAATCAGAGGTAGTTATGGCAAAGTCAAGGGGTTTGGTGTCTAGGTAGGAAAGGTGCCTTCAAAATAGGCTACTTACACTCAACCTGATAAATTACTTTTATGCAGCCTGGCTGAAGGACTAGGTTCAATGGAGTCAACTGTTAAATTACAAACAGTGGCATCTCACAGAGCACACAATATTGGGTTTGACATCTGCACCTAAAAGCATTCTGCATTTCTACAGTGAAAAATCAACCAAAACAATCTGGGACAGGATTACGGAAAAGGAGATAGTGATGTTAAAGGTGGCTTCATTACTAGTAACAATTAATACTCCCCAGCACACGTCGAATATACCGTACTCGGCATGACACGAGTGGCGGCGTCCGATACTTGGAGAAACTGAAATGAAGCCTTTTGAAGACGGGCCATACCGAGAACCCGGGATATTGATAGGAGTTTTGACTTTGACGCTGCCTGGACAGAAACCCTTTGTGGGTTGGAAGCATCACCACAAATCGAAAGTTTTCTAGTGTGGAGTTTAGCCTTGAGAAAGTCGCGGGATAACCTCCCTGTATGCGACGAAACACGTGTTGGCTGTTGGGAGCGGTTTGAAGATCTACGCTAATAAACAACCAAGAAAGAGAAAAGAATCATGTTTATTATATATGTATTGCTAACTATGTACACTGCTTAATTGAAAACTTTACTTATATTCGACGTGTGCTGGGGAGTATTAATTGTTCTTGTTGGCTCAGGCCCATCTTGGGGAGGTTGGTGGTTCTGCTCACCCTTGAGCACCGTCACGTAAACTTGGTATATCCAGATATTTTATTGTGTGATTCTTCTTAGTGGCGCCGTTCACCTATACTTAATACCACTGTCCGGGGTTTCGTTCATTACTAGTAATCCCAACTTTAATTATGAACCTGTAAGCATGCCTGCCTCAGAGGCAATGAACAGTGGAACCAGATACTACTTCTTTGAATGTTTTAACACAGAAATGAATACAACATAGCATACCACTTTAACTGTGCAAATGAGGGACCGTACCAGTTTTTTTCAGTTTTAGAAAGGAGCCAATCAGTCAATTTCACTCCATACTGGTGTGGTTGGGGTGGGGAGGGGGAAATTACAGGAAAGGACCTCTTTTTGCATGATGATATCGGATTTAAGGTAACTTTAAACAAAAAAGTGACTTACTTCCATAACCCCTCCTCTCTATCTGCAGCAGCTGTCAACCTAGACAACATGCTGACCTCCTGCTAGGAAGTGTGAAGCACTTGTAGCAATAGGGAACAAAGGAATTACTGGTGGGAGGAGGTGTGGCCTTCTCCAGCAGGATGACTACCAGGCAGTGGCTACAAATGGTGGAGCTTCAAAGAGACTACCGCCTCAATGAAGCAAATGGCGTTCACACCAATGGTGCAGGAGCTCGCTTCCTGAAGCCAGTGAGAACCCCTGACACTTGTGGATACCAGGGTGGACCCATGGACATTCACTGCATCTCGTTAGCATCTTGCATCCCCCAGCATCAGTACCACTTCTTTGCCGAATCAAGGTAATGGAGAAAAGTGCACTGAGGACTCTAGGACTGCTGGACCAGACACAAGTTTTTCCCTGGACTAAGTGGTCACTGTGACTGGCCCTGTTCCGCTGTGGCACGTCCAAATAAAGAAAGGTAGTCGTTCTAGCAAGTTGGCTAGTAACTGCTAAACCGCTTACAATTGAGTGCATCCTTAAAAAGAGAACTACATTGATTTAATGACCTTTGAAAAATCATACGTCCAGTTTCCCTAAGAAGATGTTTGTCATTTTGGTGTCTGTTTTAAGAAACAAATACTTCATATTTATAAATTGGTGTTGGATTCTTTTTGTGTTGTGTCTCTTACTTAATAACAGTTTGGTACTTCTAGACGCTTTATGTAGGAAGCTGCCTCTTCATATAGTGGACCAAAACGAGCTACACTGTGGAAAGGATCTAGACAGCCCCTATTGGTTTACAGAGGCAAAAATGATAACACTAAATGCTCTCTGATGTGGTTGCGTGGGCGAGCGTTTTAGGCTTATCAGAGGGCAGTGCTAAGCATTTGTTGTACACAGAGGCAATACATGTGACATACACTCAAGAATAAATCTGAGACCAATTTAGAAAAATAAGTCCTTTTTTTGACTTCGTTATCAAATAAGTACTTTAGTTATGAATTTTTACAGGTAAGTAAATAGTTCACTTTAATTTGTCTTTACGCAGCAATGCTTTCCTATGGGAGAAAAGGCATAGATTGCATACAGTTATTTACAGTCGGTTTCTAGGGGTCTCCTTTCGGGACATGGGGTCGTAAGGGGCCATGGTCCAAAGTACCACCAGCCGTTACTCGTTACCTGCCCATGGGCGTCTGGATGCAGAGGTGCTGGTCGGGTTCGGTAGCTGTGCGCACTACGCTGATAGGAAGAGGGGGGAGGGACACCTAGAAACAGGCTGCACAGGGGAACTTGGGGACAAGTCCGGTTGCTCCCAATGGGGGGCTCTTGTCACAAGGGGGTACAGCCGGTTTGTCAGTACCCGGGCTGGGGCGCTCAGGTGCAGAGTGGAAAGGTTGGCTGGGCTCGGTGCGTCCTAGGGCTTTGCAGTTGTCAGTCTCGCTGGTTGAGGGTGCAAAAATCAATGACTGCTGGGCCACTTTGGAAGTGGGTCTCTGCAGTGCAGACATCCCTCGACGGCTGCTCGGTCTCCATGGAGTGGGAGTCCAGATTGAACTCTCACGGCTCCGTTTGTTGAAGGGGTCTCGTACCCCGGTATTGGTCATGTGCAGCTCCGGGTGGTCCTTGTGTCCACCCACTTTGTGGGGGGACAGATCTGACATTCAGGAGCACAGGATCCTTTTCCTTGGAGGCTGCTGCGTCAGGCTGGCCGGGGAGCGGCAACTCGGTAGACTGAACTTTGCGTTTTCGGTGCCTGCGGACTGCAGAGCAGTAGCTCCTCTGCTCCAAGGGAGATTGCTGACAATATGCAAAGGGCTGGCAGTCTCCCGGGGTTCTTGGAAGCTGTTAAGCTGCAGGACGAGTCACTGGTCACAACTGTCGAGACTGGTGCACACAGGCAGGATTTGGCGCCAAAACTCTACAGCAAGTCTTAAGTTTTCACGGCTCTTTGTCCTCTCTTCTTGATCAGTTGAATCTGAGTTACTGGTGTCAGGGTTACCACCTAAATACTCAATTTAGGGGCAATAAGGGGAGTGACAGGTAGTAGCCAATGGGCTACTTACCTTTAGGGTGTCTACACCCTCTATATGACCACTTCCTGTGGGAAGTGGGCATAACCCTGACCCAGAGAGTCTAATTCTGGCAAACCTAAGATGGAGGAATCTTATATTCGTGTTCACATCAGGAAGCTCACCTTAGGGGTGGAACTAGCCTGAGAGGGGAAACCACGCCTCCTGACTAGCTAATTTTCCCACCTGTCCTAGTGCAAAATTGGCCCGGGATTGGTAGCGGAATTTCCCCTGTCTGGGGAAGCCTTGGTTGCATATCAAAGGTGGCAGAGGCCTTTGACGCCTCCTGCCTTGATATGCTGATCACTCAGCCATCCTGCTTGGAGGAGGTGACAACACCTCCGGCCGGAGCAGGAATTGTTTCTGCCTTCAGAGAGCACAGGCTCTCACCTGCAGGGGGGGGTCAGAAACCTGTCTGTGGTGGTAGGCTGGTCTACACCAGTCAGCCGGCACACGAGTCGGTAGGTTTTCGGAGGGCATCTCTAAGGTGCCCTCTGTAAGGAAGTGGGTTTCTGTTGCATTAACCCCCCCCACTTTTTGCCAGACTACTGATGCCCTTTGACTTGATGTGCCCTGGGTCCCTGCCAATCAGGTTCCCCGGGCCTGTGTTCTTTCCCCAAAACTAACCCAATTGGCATCTCTGGCCACAGGTCAGCCCCTGGTAAATGGTACCACAGGTACCCAGGGCACTGTGACCAGGGAAGACCTCTAAGGGCTGCAGCACTTATTATGCCACCCTTAGAGGCCCTATATATATGTATATATATATATATATACACATATATGTATACACACACACACACACACACCCCCCCCCCCCGTTGCAGGCTGCGTGTTTTGGTGCAGAACAAAGTGAAGAGTCGACACGGCACACACCTCTGTGTGCCATGCCTACAACCCACACCCCTCTTGCTCGGTGCACTATACCAGTGGTGAGGGTACAGGTGCATGAGCCCTGTACCCCTACAGTGTCCAAGTCCATTCTTAGACATTGTAAGTGCAGTGCTGCCATTAAGAGTATATGGTGCTGGGAGTTTGTCATTACGAACTCCACAGCACCATAATGGCTGCACTGAAAACTGAGAAGTTTGGTATCAAACTTCTCAGCACATTAAACCCACACTGGTGCCAGTGTGGGATTTAATGAAAAATGCACACAGAGGGCATCTTTGAGATGCCCTCTGAAAACGACCAGCCTCTGGTGGGTTCCCTGACTGGTACACACCAGCCTGCCACCACGAGACATGTTTCTGGACCCCTAGGGTGGGAGCCTACGCTCCCTGAGCCCAGAAACAAAGCCTTTCCTGGGCGGAGGTGTTCACACCTCCCCAGGCCAGGAAGAGCCATCTGTGGCAGGGGAGCTTCAAAGGCCTGGCAGCCTTTGTAATGCGACCCCCAGCCTCTCCTGCTATCAGAAGCAGGCCCCCTTTCTGTCTCCCCTCCCTTTCGGCGGGAAGACAGGTGGGAAAAACTAGCCAGCCCAGGAGGTGTGCCCACCTCTGCCAACTCCACCCCTCAGGTGGGGAAGGCGAGGTGAAGCCCACTCTCCAGTGCTCGCCATCTTGCAGATGGCAGGCACTCCCCAATCAGTACTAGGGATTGTGCTCACTCCCCCACGTGGGGTGAGCACACCAAGGATGTAGTCACCCTAAGGTCAGTAGCCCATTGGCTACTGACCTCAAGACCCCTAAAACGCCCCCTAAATACAGTATTTAGGGGGCAGCCCTGAACCAAGAGATCAGATTCCCGCAACCTAAGAACAAGCATTTGCAATGCAATAGGTCTCGCATTTACGCGAGTTTGAGCTATTGACATTGCAAATAACAATGCCTTTTATATTTGTTTTCGTTTTAAAAACATAAATAAAAGGCATTGTCATTTACAATGCCAATAGCTTTAACTCGTGTAACTGCGAGACCTATTGCATTGCAAATGCTTGTTTACTATTGTGGTGACTGCATCCTGCAAGAGCTTTGAGAAGCCACGCTTCTCCAGAGGCTCTTCAGATTGAGAACTATAGTCATTGTTTTGAAAAGCGCTCATCGTGAGACCCTGCGCAGAAAATTGTGCCATGCTCAAGATTAAAGGTTGTATCTCCATGAGTTCAACGACCAATCAAAGATTGTCTAGGAGTGGAATACTACATTGGTACCTGGTTCAAATGCAAGTCGTAGGTGACAATTTGAAAAAGTACATACTGGGAAAAAAGGGGTGCATATTGCAATGTTATTGCATAGGCATTAAGTAGTGTACAAGAGTCAGGTATATTTACACGGAGGATATTGAATGGGCATAGCAACCTCCCTGATGACGTGATGAAGACAAAACCCTTAAATGGATTTACAAATGTCTGCGTCAAACCCTTCCGGAGCAAATAGTTCTAAGGAGAGAAGGCACAAGCAGGAGGCCATATTAGGCCAGTGTAGCACAGCAAGGCAGGCATAACAAACCTGCTGTGCCTGACAATATTGACCTAGTATCAAATTCTACCTTGCCCTTCACATATATTTTATAATGTAGCTTTCATATTTGCGTCTATCTGTAAACGTTTAGAAAGTAATATGATAAAACGAAAGAAATGCGTGAAGTGATTGCTTTGCAAGGCCTTAGTCTGCCCATCTGTGCACTAATTGCAATTGTATTTGTGCAGCCCCCGCAGTATACAGAGAGAAGCCGTCTTTTCAAGAGGGAATGGATGCAACAAGCTCTGAAGACTGGAGGGAAGAGAGGGAAGAAGGGGGGAGGAGAAGAGACTGCAGGAGAGACAGAATGAGAGGAGAGCGGAGGTATGAATGGCTGATGTCAGCAGCGAGGAGTTAAGTAGAGCAGTCCGCTTCAAGTGGGAATGGATACAACAAGCTCGGAAGACTGAAGGAGAGGGAGGGAAGAGAGGGAAGAAGGGTGGAGGAGAAGAGAGCGCTGGAGAGACAGCATGAGCCGAGATACGAACGGCTGATGTCAGCAGCGAGGAGTTAAGGATAGAAGACGGCTTCCAGAGGGAATGGAAGCAAGAATCTCTAAAGACTGGAGGGAAGAGAGGGAAGAAGGGTGGAGGAGAAGAGACTGCTGAGAGACAGCATGAGACGAGAGCGGAGGTATGAGCGGCTGATGTCAGCAGCGAGGAGTTAAGGAGAGAAGCCAGCTTCAAGAGGGAATGGACGCAACAAGCTCTGAAGACTGAAGGGGAGAGAAGGAAGAAGAGCGGAGGAGAAGAGAATGCTAGAGTGACAGCATGAGCCCAGAGCGGAGGTATGAATGGCTGATATCAGCAGCGAGGGGTTCAGGAGAGAAGCCGGCTTCAAGAGGGAATGGAAGCAACAAGCTCTGAAGAAGGGCGGAGGAGAAGAGACTGCTAAGAGACAGCATGAGACGAGAGTGGAGGTATGAGCGGCTGATGCATCGATCTCTTGTCTTTATGGGGCCATGTGTTTCTAATTAGAAACACATGGCCCCATAAAGATAAGAAAGTGCTTTGCGACAGCAGCAAAGCAGGCGACCCAGTCCGGATCGGAGGCCAAAGGGCGTCCACAAAAAACCCTCATTTCCAATGGCAGGCCACTGTTTAGCATAAACGGTGACGCCAGCCAATGGAAATGAGGGGCGGGGCTTCAAGCCCCCTTCTGACTGAAATACCTCTCACAAAATCTCTCGCCGAGGCGAGCAGCGCCACGCGAGACCTAAAAAAAACAAAAGAAGACGCCCAGCAGAGGAGACTGCAGAGAACAACTGACTTGGCCCCAGCCCTACCGGCCCGTCTGCAGTTTCCAGAGATCCTGCGCCAAAAATCGTCTTGTCCTGCAGCCAGCGACCTCCAGAACCCCGGGGAGGACTGACTGCCTTCAACAAAGACCGGATCTCCTGTGAACAGCAGCTCTGTTCAAAAGAAACACCAAACAAAGACTCCGAGCCTGCTGAGGAAAAAGAAACCCGATGCCTGGAACCACCACTGCACCCGTCGCCTACAGCCCGAGTTCAAGTGGCCCACCAGTCCCAGCGAGGTCCCCCAGCGCTCCAGAGTCCGAGTCCACCGTGGGATGACCCCTCCAGGACTCCCCGACGTCGCCTGCAGCCTCTGCAAGAAGATCCCCCCCAACCGCAAGTAGCCCGGTAAGGTGAAATCCGACCTCAAAAGACACCCCTGCATCCAGCCGCCCTGCGCCCTGGAGAAGAGAACCAGAGGTGCACCTACGTCCCCGAGCCCTCCACCTTACCTGCCCAGCTGTTGGTTCCTCCTGGAAGTCTTCCTGGACCGAGCCTGCAGCTGAAAACCAAAACCGAAAATCCCCATTGAAAACAACAGGGCACCCGACGCCAAACCAGCACCCTGCACCCAGCCGCCCCTGCGCCGCTGCAGGTGCACTTTTTGTGCTAAACAGGATCCCCTTTTGCCCTGAGCCTAACACCAGGAGCTTGGCTCCCACAACCTTGTGGCGTGCTCGCCAGCAGCCACCAACCGGAGGCCCCCTATCCCCCATAGGATAACATTGGGCCTCAACACTCTGCACCCGGCCGCCCTAGTGCCGCTGAGGGTGTAACAAAAGTGCTTCACTGACCCTGGGGGACCCCTGAGTCTAACCCCAGAACCTTAACTCCCACAGTCGATAACTTACCTATGAACCGATAACCTACTTTTCCTCCATAGGATAACATTGACACTTTTTCTTCCAAAAAACGACTGTGGAGTTTTGAAAACTAAAGATATAATTTAAAAATCATACAAGTAACCAAAACGTAATTACTTACCTGTTTGCAGGAAATGTCCCAGTGCTGAATCTAGGTATCCAGCACTGAGTTAGAAAAGTAACTTACCTGTGACTTACTGAAAAAGCCTTTTCATTCCAATGTACTGCATTTGCTAAGTGTTGCAACCTACTGCATCCCCTGTAAATCAAATCAAGTACAATTTCTATTGCTTTTTAAAACTGTTCAACATATAGCATCTTATCACTGTAAAGTATTTCATGCTTACCTGTGCCAAGCCTGCTTGGTTCTAAAATAAAACAGAATATTTTTTATACAAAACAATTGGCCTAGAGTTCAGTTCTTGAGTGTGTGAATTCATTTGCTGACTGAGTGTGTACATCAAGTGCTTAACACTGTCCTCTGATACTGCCTTACTGCTCGACCAAGCTACCACAAGTAGAGGGTAAGGTTCTATCTAACTTTAACCTCTGCCTACCTTTGGAGTCACCTGGACCCTATACCCACTATACCTCATTTTGGTGTAGTATATATAGAGCCAGTTTCTTACACCCTCTGAGTGCATGTATTAATAAATCCATCACTGGAATCAGTGTGGGGTTATTAATAAGAGATGTTTGCTATCAAACTGGGGAACTCGTAACTACCAGTTTCCAGCACATGTTTTCAAAATGGTTTCCCTGTTTACTTGCAATATTTAAGAATCTACTTCGACATCACAGGGGCATATCTGCTCATGCAGATATGTCCACACATGTAGTATAAAGCACCCTGCTTAGGGCTGTTAGGCCTGCTGTAGGGGTGGCTTACCTACAACTGCATGCAGTGTCTGCAGGCATAGCACAAAGAAGGTGTGCCATGTCGTGTTATCAATTTTTCCTGCACCACGGTTTGCAGCCTGCAATGGCAGTTTGCATGCTGGTGCTGAGATGTACGTTAGGGTGGCATAATACATGCTGCAGCCCTAGGGGACCCTCTTTAGCCTCCTTGCCCTTGGTACCAGGGGTACCATTTACTAGGGATTTACAGGGCGTGGTAAAGGTATTGCCAATTAGTGGAACAATTGTACAGTTTTAGGGAAAGAGATCTGGCACTGGGGACCTGGATAGCAGGAACCCAGTGCTCTCCTGTGAAAATTGGACCAGATACCAGGCAAAAAGTGGGGGTGACCATGTCAAAAAGGGGCACTTTACACTTGTTCCTTTGATTGAGCCTGACTGCTGATTCTGGTGAGGGATACCCAGATTCAAAGACTGAGCAAACCTCTGGAACCCAGTTCCTAATGTCTGCTGAAATGGGCAGCAGTCCTTGGGAAAGGCTTCTTCAAAATCTCCTGAGCCTGCTTCAAAACAAGAGATTGTAGGGCCTAGGAGGATTGGAAAGACAAGCATGGGAACGGCAGTGGTTTGATTAAGAGGCATGATGTAGGTTTTAGAAGGCCATTGTAAGTACTGCACACTCAATCTTGCAGTTATCGGCGTCTGAGAAAAGTAACTATCAATAAACATGCTTCTGGATCTTACAGTCATTACAATTTAATGTTATAATAAAACTTTAGTATATCTGAAAACTGTGGACTGTTAAAAAAGCTTTAAAAAGTCAAAAAGCTAATTTGAAGCACTAAGTAGTAAATGCATTGTAAACATTGTGTCCACTATTCCCCGTAAATCTTTTATTAAGTGTAATATGAAACCATTTTGACAATATAGTGAAATGCATCTAATCCGAGAATTTAAGCTGTACCCTGCTTGTACATATGTACTTTTATCTGACGTTCAGGTGAATTCCTAATTAAGCTAATGGTGCACACATTTTACAAAGGTTACAAATAACAGCACTCAAGCTGTGAAGCAGACATAGCATAAAATGCAAACCATGTCTTACCTATCGAAGATGACCTCTTGGATGACACTTTAAATTGGTTGCTGCTCGACTGCACCGTGGTAGCTGTGCAAGAGACAGAAGAGGTGGCAGAAGAGGTTGCCATGACAACTTTATTTGCTTCTATGAAGGCATCTTGGAAATTGTATAGACATTTCTTCTTTGCAGTGTTTTTTTTCTCCTTACTATCGGTAACTGCTGTGGTGTCGTTGCTAGTTGTGGTAGGAAGTGCTTCTGGTCTTATTTCAGGGAGTGCTGGTCCTAATATATCACCCCCTTCGGTTAAAAATAAAAGCAACTAATAAGACCTTTCAATTTTCTATAAACACATTAAAACATTCTGAAAATCCTCATCTGTTCCTGATTTGTGTGTGGATAACTGGGATACACATTAATTAAAACATATATGCAACTATCAGTTTAAAAAATAAATTTTGATTGAAAGCGAGTACATAACTTCCCACCACATACAATGCTCAAGTACTGGTAATACAGATTAGAACAATTTACCAGTACGGTTTCCGAAGAAGACTAGGCACAAAAGAGTCAAATCAAATCAAAAGATGCCTCAGCATAACAGAGCAGAAACATTGTCAGATGCTGAAGCATGCACCACTACATGAAGGACAATGAAATGAGAACTAAGGGACGCTGAACAGGGATAGGGAGCAGACATGAACACTAAGGCAGAAAGGGGCACACAGTGAGATAGTTAACAGACAATTAAAGATTAAGTACTAATGTGGAGATAGGGAGCGGTCAGTAAACAAGCCTACAAAGAGTCACTGACAGGACGTGCAATCTAGTACAGATTACTGTGACAACTCCTACAGCTAGGGTAGAGATGCGCAACCAAATTTAACGCATTACTAAATGTAAGGTGATGTAATAAATGTAATGCACCAACGGGCTAAAATGTAATTCTTTAATACACTTCAATAGACAAATATTAACTCTCAACATTAATTCTCTACTGCTGACAATATGAAAACCCCTCCTATCACTCTGCTTCCCCTCTACTCCTGCCTCTCACACTGCCATCATCCTCTCCTTCGCTTGCCACCTTATTTTTCACTGACCTCCTTACTATCCCTCCTCTTCCTTTCTGCCCCTTGCCAGTGTCAAAAGCCAATTAAGTCCATATTGTATGCTATATTAATGTTCCACTTAGTTCTCTAGCACCTCTCCCACCTCATTTTATTTCATGCACACACCACATTATTCTAATTCTCACTTTCTCTACCTCCTACCCCTCTGCCAATGAGCCAATAGAAGGCATGCACACATACTCATGCATAAAGAGGAAATAAAAACAAGGAGGAAAGGAAGGCATAACACCAGGGCAAGGAGACCTACCGTGAGAAGGAAATGTGGACAGAAACTGAAAGGGGACTAAGAATAAAAATTCCATAATGACTGAATAGCAGACAAGAGAAAGGACAACACCTAATGACCTCAGATGCAAGAATTAACTGAAGGAGCGTCAGATGCCTCAGGGTTGCTCACCAATTCCTAGAATGGCAAACAAACTGGGCCACTAGAAAGCAGTGCACTAGAAAAGTATTAAGTTAGACTATCTTTAAATTAAAAAATAATGTAAAGGTCATAAGAAGAAAGCTTTAAGAAGTGTGAGGTTAGGAGTTTCATCATTAACCACTGATCAGCTTACTTTTCATAAGCAAAATGTATAGAAAACAGAAGCATTACCTGACACGTTATCGGGCAAAAACGTAGCAGGGTTCCAGTTCTTGTCGTTCATCATTTCTGAGCCCCAAAGACTAATAAATTTAGAGCTGTTCCAGTCTGGAGTACTACCAAAACAGCTTGGATAAATGTGATCTTGAAGCGATGCATTAAAAGGCTGATGCTTATTTGTATGATTTTGAACAGAACCTGGTGGCAGTGCCTGTAAATTGTTCAGGATATTATTTTAGGAACATATACTATATAAATCTTTGAAGATAATTGTGAGTTAATTAATAAAATATTAAAAGTTTCAGTTATCATAAGTCATGAAAAACCATCCAAGTAGGAAGATATGGATTCCAAAAACCACTTACTTACCTCCAGTACAGATGCTTTTCAATGCTTCCTTTCTTTTTAGTTTTATTACATTCTACAGTCAGTTAACTTCATACAGCTTCTGGTAGGATGTATCAGCATTATCAACAAACACATTTTTCGATTTGATCTTCAATGAAGACACAATGCATTTATAGTCACTGCCTCAACCTTTAATGAAGTCCTGAACACCAGGTATGTGGTCAATGTCTATTACATGGCCCCAGTCTCTCTATTAGAAGCATGCAACTCCATTTCTAGTACGTTCCATCGGACCCAGATTCGAGGATGACAAATCACAATGTGAAGGTGACTGAAGGGTAAGGAAGAAGGGGAGGGTTAACTAAGGCATGAGGGATACTAGGGCAGTAAAAAAAAAAAAAATGAGGGAGAGGAGGTGCATGGTCAACATGCATACCACACTGAAATGTGTGTGTGCCGTGTGGGCCACTGTTCCACTTCTTGGTCATTCGCACCCGCTTCATAATTACCCTCTATTACTGTTCCTTCCTTAGTGACATGTTTCATGTAACAGGTGCATCATCAGTTTTTGTAGCCTTGGGTAGAAGCACCACTGCATTCCTTAAACAATTGTTCTAGGCAGACATCCAGAACTAAATATTTACACTTGGAGCCACAGGAGGGCACCTCCTATCCCTCCACAGGCCAGGAGGTTACCCCATGCCCCCAATAAAAATTCCTCCCCAGTTGCTAATAACTTTGGGGCTATTTGATGATTAAGCATGATAGTTGAGCTGCCAGAATTGGGCATAAAATTAGTAACTGCAGGAGCATTTAGGGGGTTGGCCAAAAGGGAGTTGGCTGCCTGCAACAAACTACCACTGCTCAAGGAGAATGCCTACGTCCAGAGAGGATTAGCTGCAAAGTGGGTTTCAAGAAGGGCCTATAATGTGCACAAATACCAAAATATAAGAGAGGGTCCCACTCTCCAAGGGGCCAGGACACCAAACTAGACACTTCTGTCAAAGGAAAATACCCCTTGGGTTTATTTGTAACATCCAAAATCTCACACGAACTATCATCCATACAACATCCACAACAATCACATCCACAAAAAATATGTAAGGGAGTACAAACTAATCAACCCAAGCTCAACTTAGAATTTGATAACACTGGTTTTACACTTTCCCAATTTTACTTACTCCCTTACATATATATTTTTGTGCCTCTTTGACAATTTCCAATATTGTGTTTTTAAGAGATGTTTTTAACCAATGTTTATGTCTAAAATGTTTTAAATTGTATATGGACATTTGACAATTTTTCCTTTTGTCTAAAAAAACTTTTTAATCTATTGAGGAGAAATATTAATAACAATAAATTTGATATCTTTCTATACAGACATACTTTTTTGGTTTCCATTTGAGATTGTTGTGGATGTTGTATGGATGATAGTTTATGTGTGAGATTTTGGATGTTACAAATAAACCCAAGGGGTATTTTCCTTTGACAGAAGGGCCTATAATGTGGCCAGGCCTTAAGTCAACCCCCTCTGTGTGCACCTGAAGGCTAAGCACATCAGGAGCTGGCTGCAAGAACACACAGACGATATTCGTAAATAACTAAAGAAAATGTTCAGCTTAAAAAACGTCTGAAATTAAATGAAAAACACAACTAAAAGTTAGTTGTGCTTCGCAAATGCTCATTAGGTCGAGCATTCGAGACCTCTTGTATATATACTTTAGTATATACTTATATGTGTATGTACTTTGTGGGCTCTGGAGATCAGCCCTTAGGACTAGCAGGAGAGGCTGGGGGTTGTGTTACAAAGGCGGCAAGGCCCTCTGCCACAGATGGCTCTTCCTGGCCTGGGAGAGGTGTGACCACCATTGTGAGAAGCTGGGTTTCTGTTGCAGTAACCCCCCCACTTTTTGCCAGACTACTGATGCACTTTGACTTGATGTGCCCTGGGTCCCTGCCAAACAGGTTCCCAGGGCCTGTGTTCTTTCCCCAAAACTAACCCAATTGGCATCTCTGGCCAAAGGTCAAGCCCCTGGTAAATGGTACCACAGGTACCCAGGGCACTGTGACCAGGGAATGCCTCTAAGTGCTGCAGCACTTATTGTGCCACCCTTAGAGGCCTTGTATATAACTAACACAGCCCACCCCCCCCTTTGCTGGCTGCGTGTTTTGGTACTGAAAAAAGTGAAGAGTCGACATGGCACACATCTGTGTTGAACAACTTTTTATAAAAATTCAAATGTTCAACTAATTGTAACAATTTCTACTTTGCCTATTCATGCATAGTGCATTCATATATTCCTTATGGCTGATTAACCAAATGATAAACAAAAAAAGAATAACGGGATTAACAATGCTCAATTTTCCAATCAACCTTCGTTGATATGACATTTATTTAACCATTTACACTTTTTCCATCACATTAAACAAATCATATTTTGTGCCGTGTTCCCAATGCATTTCGGAAATCCCTTCATCAGGGGAACAAATAAGACAAAATTTGCAGTTAAAATTTCCTTCTTATGTGTCAAAAACAACACACAAGTACCAACCCTTTATCTCATGCACCGTGCTCCATAATGCCACTAAATCATGTGCCTTTTAATTGAACCGTTTACCGAATTAAAGTGCAAGCGAACTAGACACCCTTAAATTGTGGGAATAACCAACTCAAAAAAGCGTCTACTAAACTGACATCTACCCGGTCCTCGGTAAACCTTGACCGCCAATATGGGAAATGTTGCTGTAAATACCAACAAATATACACCTTACATTACTGTCCTCTGAAGGGTGAGTAGTTCGAGCTTTACTAATATGGATTTAGATTTTTTTGTCAAACTGTAGAATTAAGACACGTACGAGTTTCACACTACACATCACTTACTATGATTTGTCTCGAAGGGACGTGAATTGTTAAATAAATGTTATATCAACGAAAGGTTGATTAGAAAATTGAGCATTGTTAATCCCGTTATTCTTTATTTGTTTATAATTTGGTTGATCAGCCATAAGGAATAAATGGATGCACAATGCATGAATAGGCAAAGTAGAAATTGTTAAAATTAGTTGAACATTTGAATTTTTGTATCAAGTTGTTTTCAACATACTGCACAGTAAGTGCTTGAGTAGTGCATCTTGTTATATGAGACAGGATCTGTACACATTCACTTTTAGATATTACAGCCTGACAGGAGCAGGTCAGGGCACAAGGTAGCACACACTGGAAAAAATTGAATAATTAGATTACAATATCTTATTCAGTAATAAAGTAGGTGTGCAGGTTATACCCATTCTTTAAAATTACACATCCCTGTGTGCCATGCCTACAACCTACTGCCCTGGCATAGATCAGTCACCCCTCTAGCTGGGTCCCCTATACCAGTGGTGAGGGTACAGGTGCATGAGCCCTGTACCCCTACAGTGTCTAAGTCCATTCTTAGACATTGTAAGTGCAGTGCTGCCATTAAGAGTATATGGTGCTGGGAGTTTGTCATTACGAATTCCACAGCACCATAATGGCTACACTGAAGTTTGGTATCAAACTTCTCAGCACATTAAAGCCACACTGATGACAGTGTGAGATTTAATGAAAAATGCACAGAGGGCATCTTAGAGATGCCCCCTGAAAAAGGACCAGCCTCTGGTGAGTTCCCTGATTGGTACACACCAGCCTGCCACCACGAGACATGTTTCTGGACCCCTATGGTGGGAGCCTTCGCTCCCTTAGCCCAGAAACAAAGCCTTTCCTTGGCGGAGGTGTTCACACCTCCCTCAGGCCAGGAAGAGCCATCTGTGGCAGGGGAGCTTCAAAGGCCTGGCAGCCTTTGAAATGTGACCCCCAGCCTCTCCTGCTATCAGGAGCAGGCCCCCTTCCTGTCTCCCCTCCTTTTCGGCGGGAAGACAGGCGGGAAAAACTAGCCAGCCCAGAAGGTGTGCCCACCTCTGCCAACTCCACCCCTCAGGTGGGGGAGGCGAGGTGAAGCCCACTCTTCAGTGCCCACCATCTTGCAGATGGCAGGCACTCCCCAATCAAGATTAGGGATTGTGCTCACTCCCCCATGTGGGGTGAGCACACCAAGGGTGTAGTCACCCTAAGGTCAGTAGCCCATTGGCTACTGACCTAGAGACCCCTAAAACGCCCCCTAAATACAGTATTTAGGGGGCAGCCCTGAACCAAGAAGGCAGACAAGAAGAAACGACAAGAGAAGAAGGACCGAACAGCCGTGCAGAAGCTAATAAGAGGAAGGCGCCCACTGACTTGGCCCTACCGGCCTGTCTCCACCTCGAACCTGCTCCTGCGAAATCCCGGTGTGTCCTGCAGCCAGCAACCTCGAAAACCCCAGAGGACCTGCCTGCCTTCAACCTCAAAGACTGTGCCTCCCATGAACACCGGATTTGTTCATCTGCAACCTCTGGTTCCGGCCGGACACTGCGGATCCGCCACACTCTGCACCCGCCGTCCACAGCCCGAGCTCGAGTGGGCAAACACCACAAGGAGGTCCCCCCCGGCGATCCTAACCCGAGATCCGGCGACCTCTGACCTGCCTCAAACCTCCAGCCGACGCCTGCAGCCTAAACCCGGAAGGTCCCCCCAACCGCGACCAGGAGCTGGTAAGAAGATCCGACCCTAAAAGGCACCCCTGCGCCAGACGCCCCATGGCCTTGGGTGGCCAAACCGACAGTGTCTAACCAACCCCCAACTTACCTCTCGAAGTGGTGGTCGCACCCAGAAGACCTTCGTCCCCAAGCCTGCAGTGCCTTTGCAAACCAGAGGTTCCCCATTGCAAACAGGGCGCCCGACGTCGAAACAGCACCCTGCACTCGGCCGCCCTAGTGCCGCTGAGGGTGTAACAAGAGTGCATCCTTGACCCTGGGGTACCCTTGACTCTACCCCCAGAACCTCAACTCCCACTACCAAATACTTATCTTAAAACCGATAACACTATTTTCCTCCATAGGATAACACCGACTGTGTTTCTTGGAAAAGTTTTGAAGTGTGGAGTTTGAAAACCTAAAGAAATTCTTTAAAAGTGTACTGTTTAACAAAAACGATTTTACTTACCTGTTTACAGGAAATGTCCCAGAGTAGTATCTAGGTATACTACTCTGAGTACGAAAAGTAATCTAAAAAGTAACTCACCTGGTATTTTACTGAAAAGCCCATTCAAGTCTATGTACTGTATTTACAAAATATTGCATTTCTCTGCAACCATACTGTAAGTCAAAACAAAGTGCATATACAATAACTGATTACAAACTGCATTACTACTGTAAAGTATTTATTGCTTACCTGTGCCAGGCTTGCTTGGTTCTAGAAAATAAAATAAAGAATATTTTTATACAAAAACAATTGGATTGAAGTTCAGTCTTTGAGTGTGTGAATTCATTTGCTGACAGTGTGTACAACAAATGCTTAACACTGTCCTCGGATACTGCCTTACTGCTCAACTACACTACCATGTGGAAGAGGTGTGGCGCAGCGGCCAGGGCGACTGACTCCGGAACCTGGGGGCTCACGGTTCGATCCCCGGTGCCGGCGGCAGATCCGCCCAGCACCATGTGACTCTGAGCAATAGCTCGCTTAATCTTCCCGACGGCCCCCAGCGCCTTGACACCTTCGGGTAATTGTTCGCGCTTTACAAATACAAATACTGGACATTTACCACAAATAGAGAGTGAGGTGCTATCTAACTTTACCTCTGCCTACCTTTGTGGTTCCACTGGACTCTGTGCACACTATACCTCACTTTGGTATAGTATATACAGAGCCAGCTTCCTACAACCATTGCCCAGGAAAGGCATGGTTTCTGGGCCCAGGGAGCGAAGGCTCCCACCCCAGGGGTCCAAACACATGTCTCGTGGTGGCAGGCTGGTGCTTACCAGTCAGGGAACCCACCAGAGGCTGGTTGTTTATCAGGGGGCATCTCTAAGATGCCCTCTGATTGCATTTTTCATTAAATCCAACACTGGTATCCGTGTGGGTTTAATGTGCTGAGAAGTTTGATACCAAACTTCCCAGTTTTCAGTAAAGCCATTATGGTGCTGTGGCGTTCGTAATGACAAACTCCCAGCACCATTTACTCTTAATGGCATTACTGCACTTACAATGTCTAAGAATTGGCTTAGACACTGTAGGGGTACAGGGCTCATGCACCTGTACCCTCACCACTGGTATAGTGCACCCAGCTAGAGGGGTGGCTGAACTATGCCAGGGCAGTGGGTTGTATAACTGCAACAAATGATAGACGGAATGCTGAATGATTGAAACATTCTCCCCCAGTCAAGAGATCTGGGTTAAATCCATCGTTTTTTTGCCCACTACGCCACCCCAGTTTGGACCCAGCCATATGCAAATCAGTCTTGAACCTGTGCCTCGTGGGAACAGTCCAGACCGAACTGCCAAGCCAGGTCCTCCCTGTACCGGAAACAAGCATCCTGGGACCGGTTTCAGGGTATGTCACCCTTCATCAGCCAGGCTAACTTGAATCCAGTAGCACAGTGAGCAAGGGACCCACGTCTGGGCGAAATGTGTAACTGCAACAAATGATGGACGGAATGCTGAATAATTGAAACATTCTCCCCCAGTCAAGAGATCTGGATTAAATCCATCAGGGATGTGTGCCATGTCGACTCTTCACTTTGTTCTGCACCAAAACACGAAGCCTGCAATGGCTGTGTGTATGTGTAAAGGTAAAGGGCCTCTAAGGGTGGCACAATAAGTGCTGCAGCCCTTAGAGGCCTTCCCTGGCCACAGTGCCCTTGGTATCCATGGTACTTTTTACAAGGGACTGACATGTGGCCAGAGAGGTGCCAATTGGGGGTACAAGGTACAGTTTGGGGAAGGAACACAGGCCCTGGGAACCTGATTGGCAGGGACCCAGGGCACATCAAGTCAAAGTGCATCATTAGTCTGGCAAAAAGTGTGGGGGGGGGGTTACTGCAACAGAAACCCAGCTTCCTACACAAGCCTCCCCCAGGCCAAAGGCCAGGAGGCTCAGCCAAACCTGGGAGAATCTTCCTAGTCTTTCAGGCGAGGAAGAGTAGAGGAAGTGTAGAGTATGTGGTTTGAAAGTTGCAGGGCCTACTATGCCTTACATCCTTCTGTCCAGGTCAGTCCCTTTGGGGAGCTGGCCTACCTCAACAGGTTCAGGACCTAATTCCCAATGCTCCTTTCTTAGCTCTTTAGTGTCTTTACCCCATCTTTTTAGTTTGGGTTCAGAGGTGCCTACCTCTGCAAATTCTAACTTAGCTAGGGCAAAACCCAGATTACCCACATAGGTTACCCACAGCTTGAGTAACCCCACCATGACCAATAGGGTTAGGGGGCCTGTAAGAATCTGGCTCTATATATACTGCACCAAAGTGAGGTACAGTGTGTATAGAGTCCAAGAGTCCCCGAAGGTAGGCAGAGGTTAAAGTTAGATAGAACCTTACTCTCTAATAGTGGTAGCTTGGTCGAGCAGTAAGGCAGTATCAGAGTACTGTGTTAAGCATTTGATGTACACACTCAGTCAGCAAATGAATCCACTCAAGAACTGAACTCTAGGCCAATTGTTTTTGTATAAAAAATATACTGTTTATTTTTAGAACCAAGCAAGCTTGGCACAGGTAAGCATTAAATACTTTTCAGTAATAAGTTACTGAATGTCGAACAGTTTGAAAATGCAATGGAAATTGTACTTTGTTTGATTTACAGGGGAGCAGTAGTATGCAACACTTAGCAAATGCAGTACATTGGAATGAATAGGCTTTTTCAGTAAATTGCAGGCAAGTTACTTTTACGTTACTTTTTCTAACTCAGTGCTGGATGCCTGGATTCAGCACTGGGACATTTCCTGGAAACAGGTGAGTAAATGCGTTTTTGTTATTCGTGCGATTTTTAAAGAATATTTTCAGATTTCAAAACTCCACACTTAGTCGTTTTTGGAAGAAAAATTGTCAATGTTATCCTATGGAGGAAAAACAGGTTATCGGTTTACAGATAAGTAATCGTCTGTGGGAGTTAAGGTTCTGGGGTTAGACTCAGGGGTCCCCCAGGGTCAGTGATGCACTTTTGTTTCACCGTCAGCGGCACTAGGGCGGCCGGGTGCAGAGTGTTGAGGCCCAATGTTATCCTATGGAGGATTGGGAGCCTCCGGTTGGTGGCTGCTGGCAAGCAGGCCACACGGCTGTGGGAGCAAAGCTCCTAGGGTTTAGGTCAGGGCAAATTGGGAAACAAGCCAGCACAAAAGGTGCACGCGCAGGGGCGGCCGGGTGCAGAGCGCTGTTTTGGCGTCGGGTGCCCTGTTGTTTTCAATGGGGATTTTCGGTTTTGGTTTTTAGCTGAAGGCTCGGTCCAGGAAGACTTCCGGGAGGAACCAACAGCTGGGCAGGTAAGTTGGAGGGCTCGGGGACGTAGGTGCCCCTCGGGTTCTTTTCTCCAGGGCGCAGGGCGGCTGGATGCAGGGGTGTCTTTTGAGGTCGGATTTCACCTTACCGGCCACTCGCGGTTGGGTGGTGGGGGGGTCTCCGTGCAGAGGCTGCAGGCAACGTCGGGGAGTCCTGGAGGGGTAAACCCATGGTGGACTCTGACTCTGGGGCGCTGGGGGACCTCGCTGGAACCGGTGGGCCACTCGGGCCATAGGCGACGGGTGCAGTGGTGTTTCCAGGCGTCGAGTTTCTTTGTCCTCAGCAGGCTCTGAGTCTTGCTTTGGAGTATCTTTTGAACAGAACTGCTGTTCACAGGAGATCCGGTCTTTGTTGAAGGCAGCCAGTCCTCCCAGGGGTTCTGGAGGTCGCTGACTGCAGGACAAGGCGACTTTTGGCGCAGGATCTCTGAAAACTGCAGATGGGCCGGTAGGGCTGGGGCCAAGTCAGTTGTTCTCTGCAGTCTTCTCTGCTGGGCGTCTTCTTTCGTCCTTCTTCGTAGGTTGTGGGAATCTGAGGAAGTAAGGTTCAGGGTGCCCCTAAATACTAGATTTAGGGGCGTTACAGGTAGGTAAAGGGCAGGGACCAATGGGTCCCTTCCCTGGGGTGGGTACACCCCCTTTCGTGCCACCCTCCAGTGGGAGGGGGGCAGGAGCCTTTCCCTGGTTGGTTGGGTCCCCCCCATCCTCAAGATGGCGGGGACTCGGAGTTGTGCTTCACCTCGCCTCCCCCACCTGAGGGGTGGAGTTGGCAGAGGTGGACACACCTCTCTCCCTCACTTGTTTTTCCCGCCGGTTCTCCCGCCCAAAGTGGGGGGTAGAACCAGTGGGGACCAGTTGCTGAAAGCAGCAAATGGTCTGGAGAGGCTCACAAAGGCGGCATGCCTTTGAAGTTTCTCCTTCGTGAACCCTGCCCATCCTGGGGGAGGAGGCTTGGCACCTCGTCCCAGGATGTGCATTGTTTCAGGCCCCCCCGAGAGCAGCAGGCTCTCGACCCAGGGGTCCAGAAACATGTCTGGTGGCAGCAGCTGAAGCAGCCACTCAGCCTGGACACTAGAGGTGGGTTAGGCTTCAGGGGGCATCTTCTAAGATGCCCTCTGTGTGCATTTTTCATTAAATCCCACACTGGCATCAGTGTGGGTTTAATGTGCTGAGAAGTTTGATACCAAACTTCCCAGTTTTTAGTGCAGCCATTATGGTGCTGTGGAGTTCGTAATGACAAACTCCCAGCACCATATACTCTTTATGGCAGCACTGCACTTACAATGTCTAAGAATTGGCTTAGACACTGTAGGGGTACAGGGCTCATGCACCTGTACTCTCACCACTGGTATAGTGCACCCAGCTAGAGGGGTGACTGACCTATGCCAGGGCACTGGGTTGTAGGCATGGCACACAGAGGTGTGTGCCATGTCGACTCTTCACTTTGTTCTGCACCAAAACACGCAGCCTGCAAAGGCAGTGTGAGTGTGTGTAAAGGTACAGGGCCTCTAAGGGTGGCACAATAAGTGCTGCAGCACTTGGAGGTCTTCCCTGGTCACAGTGCCCTGGGTACCTGTGGTACCATTTACCAGGGGCTGACCTGTGGCCAGAGATGCCAATTGGGTACAGTTTTGGGGAAAGAACACAGGCCCTGGGAACCGGATTGGCAGGGACCCAGGGCACATCAAGTCAAAGTGCATCAGTGGTCTGGCAAAAAGTGGGGGGGTTACTGCAACAGAAACCCACTTCCTTACAGGGCCTAACTTGCTATTTGGCAGGGGGCTAGGCCACCATGCCAAGGACAGTGCTCCCATGAAGGCTAACACCTAGCAGAGGCTACTGACAGCTGTCAGTGCCCAGAACCACACCTTTAGCTCTTCACTGGTAGGTGAAGTGGCTAACTTAGAGGCTTCTTTGGCTTCTGGTGGCCTGTCTGCTGTTTTAGGGTAGAGGCCACTAAACTTTGTAATGAACACCCTTCTTCCACCCTCTGTTCTGTCAGCTGAGGAGCCACCAACTCAGGCTGGACAGTTGCCTGACTAGTCAGGTCTTTTTGTGGGCTAGGGAGGACTTCACCAGTGCCAATTTTGGAGTCTCCCTTACTGGGATAGAATCTCCCTGGCCCACTGGAACTGTGGCTAACAGTTGTCCACCTTTCCTACACTGTCTCTTCTTTTTCTTTTGTGGCTTAACTGCCCTAACTGCAGGCTCAGCGCCCCCCCCCCCCAGCCCCCCCCAGGTACCTTGGATGAGGTCTGGCACTGGACCAGTACCTCTCTTTGGCTCAGACCAACCTCTGGGTGGTCCTTCCCAAGGAGACAATCAGTGGGGGGGGGTCTTTATTGACTACCACCTTTCTCCAACTAAGGGACCCAACTATTTCTAGGGGCACTACAGCTACAGGCCTAACAGTGACATCCCCTGGGATAGCCCTTACTCTTTTTGTTTCCCCTGGGACATACTGGTTTGAGAGTACCAACCTGTCATGCACCACAGTGTGACTGGCACAGGTATCTCTCAGGGCAGTGGCTGGGATTCCATTCACCAGTAGGTGGTGGAAGTGTCTACTCCCCCCTGGAATCTCCAAGTCACCTTTTGGGCCCATTTTCCAGTTGAAGGCTAGGAGGACTTCCTCATCTGAGGAACCACCCTCCAAAGCTACACTGGCAACCCCTGGAGCTACACTAGGGGCTTGGTTTTTAGGACAGCTAGGGTCCTTAGTGCTGTGTCTTGTCTTTTGACAGTTGTGACACCATGTCTTGTTGGGATCCCAACTCTTACCTTGGTACCCTGTTTTAGTTTGTGAGGTGTCTTTGGGACCACCCTCCTGGACAGGTTTTTGGGGGCTACTTAGGACTCCTTCATTTTATCTTTAGGATGCTCACTGTCTTTCCTCTGGGGAGGTTTTGTAACCCCTTTCTTTTGGTCACCCCCAGTGGACGTCCTGGTCACCCTTGTCTTGACCCAGTGGTCCGCCTTCTTTCCCAATTCTTGGGGAGAAATTGGAGCTAGGTCTACTAGATACTGATGCAAATTTTCATCAATGCAATTACTTAATATGTGTTCTTTCATAAACAGATTATAAAGACCATTATAATCTTGCACTTTACTTCCAGTCAACCAGCCACCTAGTGTTTTCATTGAGTAGTCTACAAATTCCACCCAGGGCTGACTCTGGTTTTTCTGAGCCCCCCTGAATCTAATTCTATGTTCCGCAGTAGTGAGTCCAAACCCCTTAATCAGGGTGCCCTTCATGAGTTCATAGGACTCTGCTTCTGCCCCACTAAGGGTCAGATGTCGGTCTCTGCACTTACCAGAGAACAGTTTCCAAAGGAGTGCCCCCCAGTGAGTTTTCTTTACTTTTCTGGCTTCACAAGCCCTCTCAAAGGCTGTGGTGATATTATCACCATCCTCAAACTTAGGGACAATCCCTTTGGGGATTTTGGGATCATAAGAGTGCTCTCTGGCCCTATTTATTAAGGTGCTGCCACCATTGATGAGTGCTAGGCCCATCTCTGCTCTTTCTTTTTCTAGAGCCAGGAGTCTGGTCTCTAGGTCTAATCTTTTAGCCAACCTTACTAAAAGGTTGGTCTCTTCATGGAGGCTGTCCTCAATGGACTCAGAAGCACCTGACCCACCTGTGTGGGATCTAGGTGCTGTGAGTTGTATTCTTGGGGGGGCACAGGGACCCTGTTCTCCGTAGGAAGTGGAGGGGGTTGGAAGTTATCCTCATCCCCTCCATCCTCTTCCCCATCTGAGAGGTCTTCACCTTGCTCAGAGGGGTGGTCCTTAGCATGCCCTGCCAACAGCTCCTGGAGCTTTTGTTTGGAGGGATGGGACCCCATGGTTATGTTTTTAAGTTTACACAGAGGCCTTAACTCCCTAAATTCTAAGTGGAGATAAGGGGTGAGGTCGAGCTCCTCAACTATATTCTCTATATCATTAGTTATATTTTCACTAACAGTTGGGTTCTTGTTAAGAGACATTCTAAAAATTCGTACTCCTCTCACCTCTAACTATAGTGAGTTTTTATTTTTCTAAAATTCTAAAGGGACTTAACCGAGGCCCTAACAAGAGTTTTTGTAATTTGGAAAAATTTGTCAATTCAAAAATTCAGAATTTCTAAAGACAATTTAGGAGTTCTGTCCTGTGATCAGGTGTTGACCAAGTCAGTCCAACAAATGCAAAGTTGTATATCCCACAGCTGATCCACTGTAAGAAAGTGCCTTCTTTTTGCATGGTTGCCCCCACTTTTTGCTAAACTGCTGATGTACTTTTGAGTGTGCACTGGGTTCCTGCCAAACAGGTACCCAGGGCCTATGCTCTTTCCCTAAACTGCATTAAAAACAAAACCCAATTGGCACTCTTTGGCCACAGGTCGGTCCCTTGTAAATGGTACCACAGGTATCAAGGGCACTGTGACCAGGGAAGGCCTCTAAGGGCTGCAGCACTTATTGAACCACCCTGAGAGGCCCTGTACCTACACACACACACACCTACACACACACACACACAGCCTTAGCAGGCTGCGTGCTTTGGTGCAGAACTAAGTGAAGAGTCGACATGGCATGCCAACAACCCACTGCCCTGGCATAGGTCAGCCACCCCTCTAGCTGGGTGCACTATACCAGTGGTGAGGGTACAGGTGCATGAGCCCTGTACCCCTACAGTGTCTAAGCCAATTCTTAGACATTGTAAGTGCAGTGCTGCCATAAAGAGTATATGGTGCTGGGAGTTTGTCATTACTAACTCCACAGCATCATAATGGCTTTACTGAAAACTGGGAAGTTTGGTATCAAACTTCTCAGCACATTAAACCAACACTGATGCCAGTGTGAGATTTAATGTAAAATGCACTCAGAGGGCATCTTAGAGATGCCCCCTGAAAAAAAACCAGCCTATGGTGGGTTCCCTGACTGGTACACGGCAGCCTGCCACTACGAAACATGTTTCTGGTCCCCTGGGGTGGGAGCCTTTGCTCCCCGAGCCCAGAAACAAAGCCTTGCCAGGTGCCAATTGGAGGTACAAGGTACAGTTTTGGGAACGAACCCAGGACTTGGGAACCTGATTGGCAGGGACTGAGGGCACATCAAGTCAAAGTGCATCAGTAGTCTGGCATAAAGTGAGGGCGTTACTGCAAAAGAAACTCAGCTTCCTACAGCCCCCCCCTCCCCCGGAATGGCCTCCCAGTCAGAGCTTGGAATTAGAGCTATAACATGAAATGAATGGTGACATCCCTGACAAGATCACAGATGTGCTCATTTTTCCATCAAAGAAGGAGACAAATTTTTCGCAATTAAGCAGCAGTCTTCACTTGGCAACGGTCGTGGGAGTACTTCAGACACCCATATACTTACCATTATCCAACCACAAAGTCAGTTGCAGTCAACCACCATCACACATCCAGATAGCAAACATCATATGCAAACACATGCGCCATCATCTGGCCACACACCAACTATCATATACAAATGCATGATCAACAGCACATGACAATGCCCACCAGATGACCATAGCTGCATTATCACAAGGCCACAGAACCAAACATTAATACACAGTGCTATATACTACTATACAACAAATAACCTAAGCCCACATGCCGTCCAGACCCCCAATATTTTCATAGAAACACCATCATATGGCCCATATAGTTGCTATTATGTATAACCACTCAACTAAGAACATGCACTCGTTTAGCCACCAAACACTTACACATCTTCATACACCATAAGCCAACGCACACCATCATGTCGAAACAACCACCATCACAAACTCAATGCTATATATGACCATATACCCGCCATCATACAGCCACCATCACATTGTATACAGCCACCATCACATTGTATACAACCACCATAAAAAGATGACAATTGCTAATTTATGTATGTCAACAGACACCATCATACAGCCTACATCATACATTTGCAAAATATATGCATCAAGTGTAAATCTGTTAAGTTGTTTTTGAAAAATTACTGTGATAATGATTAGTAGTTGATGAAAAACAATAAGCACATCTGTGAGGACAAGCATAAAGTCATTCACAGTGGCAGTGGTGCAAGTTAGGTTTTGCTTAATGTATCCACATTTAAAGTCACAATTAGCCACAGTTCCCAAGAAAATCTCAGTTTTTAGGTCTCGCCTGAGCCAGCGCATGCGCTGCTCTGCGAGACATTTAGTAACAGGGCTTTTAAAAGTGCTACCACAGCTTTTGCTGGCCTAGCGCTTGCGGGTACGCGCGCACCTGCCAGCTTTCAGCGCCCGATCAGGCGCCATCTGGAGCGCGATCACTTTCTCTTTTGACGCTGCTGCGCGCGCACCACTCGCCGCGCGGCCAATGCTTGTTTATGAAGCACTTTACAAAGCCGCTACACCCTAGATAAGCAGCCCACTTTAAGATGGCAGACAGTTCTCCTGTGGTATCACATGAACTGCCCAGCTTGTCCTTATAAGAAGCCCCCTCCATTCCAACACTCCCAGCTCTACCGAACAACGTGGTTGGGCAGCACGACTTTTGCGATGCAGCCTGCACATAGTCAGTGACTTAGCCCCCGAATCCAGTTGACGGAAAACTCCGCCGCACCAACTAGTACTTTTTTTGGCCTGCACTGTCCTGTTTTGTGGGCATACCATGTTTGCTACAGGACACAATGTCTTGTTTTTCTATTTAACGAGAACACGCACGCCTCTGTAGCGACGGCTAACTCTTGGTTTCGTCAAACCTTCGCCTCTCTTCCACGTGTCCAGCAGCATACACACCGCAATTATCCCCTAATGCCCGCACTTGTTTGAAGGCACACCATGGGTGACACAGGACGCAATTCCATTAATAAGGACACACACGCCTCTATCGTGGCAAGCGCCACAAAGGTTTTTAAAGCTCCACCGCTCTTTCTGAGCAGCACACGCCACATCAGCCATAAGTGCCTAGTGGGCAATTCCCTTGCCGGCACTCACACTCCCAGATTTTTTCAGCGCTTGTTTTTCCTTCCCTGATACCGCCGCACACGGCGTACACATAGCTGTTACCCTGCTTATGCCTAATAATGCCTAGCTGATAGTTTCCCTTGATGCTACTCTCACACCCAGATTGTGTCAGCATTTGCCTGCTAATCCCCTACCTGAAACCACAGTTCAAGGTGCAGACCCTCAACTCTTTATTGTTTTTCATACCCATTTGCTTGTAGGCTCCAAAGCGCTTGCAAGAGCTCATTTCAGTCACCCCCTGGCACATGCAACAAGCAATGGACTTCCGAGGAGAAGAATGACTTCGCCGCCAACCCTGCACCCTCAGTGATCAGTATTCACACTCCGTAAGTTGCCAGGCCTTTGGCCATTTCCCAAAACAGGCAATTTATATGCCAATTTTGATTAACACCGAGTTCACTCCCTCCCACAGCTGGTAGGCTACCGCCCCCAGTGCGACCAGATTGCCCCACACGGCGCACTCGACAAGCTTATCTTCCCGACAGCTGTCCGACTTCAGCCCGAGCGGACGAATACATTTGCCATCTGATTCTCCGTAAGTCCACAGGCTCTATTCCTTTTTCCTCCATTCACTCGTGTGAACCTATAATGAGAAACCATGTCTCTCCTCAGGCTCTTGTTCAAGCAACTTCCACCCCTACATAACCCAATAATATCATTCCAAGCCATTGGCGTACAAGGTGACTTTTTTCATATAACACGCTCATTTGAGCACACTCAAGTTCTCTGGCACCATGCACTCACCTTTTTACACAATGAGCATGTAAACATGTGGACAATTATTTTAAAAACCATAGGCATGTGTCAGTAATAACTTTTCGCATTCCTGCCGTAGTAGTTTTTATTTACTAAAAGCTGGACCTGCATGTCACCTTGGCTCTTACATTACGACCTACTGAGAGATCTTTCGGTGACATAGAATTTTATCGGCTCGGCATGTACAACCACATACCGGTACTTGTACCTGGTTTTTAGGTCTCGGCCTGCACCAGCGCTTGCGCTGGTCTGGCCGAGAGTTTTAGTAAGTGGGTTTTGGAAGTGCAAAATCCACTGGCTTTCGGCTGGCGACCAGCTTGCGTTCACGATGTGCGTGCACGCGCGCAGCTGCCATCTGGGTTTCCTATCTCTTCCTCATTTCCACGTCATGGCTCATTAACTCTCTGGACTCTGATGTTTCAATCGCAGCAGCAGCTCACATTACCAACTGACGGCCCTGGACTACAGTCACATGAAAAACAGCGATTAGCATTGAAATGCAAGCTTTTTTTGTCTAGTTAGAAATATTGCTTCGGTGGGTTGATTTCACCTTATATCGCTATTTGTTTTATATTGGGAGTCACAGCCTAATTACCAGTATTTTTGTCTCACTCTGTATTTTTTTATATTTATTCGCGCAAAGCACAAAGCTATATTTAAGGTTACTTTTTCCGCGTCACTTCTTCACTCTATTTAAACTCCACACCCCCACTCTTATTGTCTCTCTCCTTCTCTCTCTCTCCCCTCTCTAATTCTCTCTCTACTTAATTAACTCTCCCCTCTCTATCTTTTTTAGCCTTTCATTCTCTCTCACCCCTTTGTCTGTTTCTCTTTCAAACTCCTTCATTCACTCGCTCTCCCCTTCTTTCTCTCTCTCTATCCCGCTCCACTCTTTATTCTATGTACACCCTTTCTCTCTCTCTCACCACCCTCTCTAATTGGGCAATATATCTTCACTCTATCTCTCACTCGGCATCACCACAGCATCACTCGGCATCACCACAGCATCACTCGGCATCACCACAGCATCACTCGGCATCACCACAGCATCACCACAGCATCAATCAGAGCCAGCACAGCATCACTCAGTGCAACCACAGCATCGCTCGGCGCCACCACAGCATCGCTCGGCGCCACCACAGCATCGCTCGGCGCCACCACAGCATCGCTCGGCGCCACCACAGCATCGCTCGGCGCCACCACAGCATCGCTCGGCGCCACCACAGCATCGCTCGGCGCCACCACAGCATCGCTCGGCGCCACCACAGCATCGCTCGGCGCCACCACAGCATCGCTCGGCGCCACAGCATCGCTCGGCGCCACCACAGCATCGCTCGGCGCTACCACAGCATCGCTCGGCGCCACCACAGCATCGCTCGGCACCACCACAGCATCGCTCGGCACCACCACAGCATCGCTCGGCACCACCACAGCATCGCTCCGCACCACCACAGCATCGCTCCGCACCACCACAGCATCGCTCCGCACCACCACAGCATCGCTCCGCACCACCACAGCATCGCTCCGCACCACCACAGCATCGCTCCGCACCACCACAGCATCGCTCCGCACCACCACAGCATCGCTCCGCACCACCACAGCATCGCTCCGCACCACCACAGCATCGCTCCGCACCACCACAGCATCGCTCAGCACCTAGCATCACTCCGCGCCACCACAGCATCACTCCGCGCCACCACAGCATCACTCCGCGCCACCACAGCATCACTCCGCGCCACCACAGCATCACTCCGCGCCACCACAGCATCACTCCGCGCCACCACAGCATCACTCAGCGACACCACATCATGAATGAATGAATGAATATAAAATTTGTAAAGCGCGAACTAAGCCCAAGGGCGTCAAGGCGCTATAAGCGGACCTAAGGATGCAGACAGAAAGACATGCTCATACCGAGGTCTGAGAGAAAAGCCAGGTCTTTATGGCCCTACGGAAAAGAGAATGGGACACCTGACTTGAGAGCTGTTCCGGGAGGGAGTTCCACAGTCTAGCAGCAGCAGTGGAGAAAGCTCGACCTCCCCATGTAACCTTCTTAAATCTCTGTACTATAAGCAGATTCTTATCTGCAGACCGGAGCCGCCTGTTGGGAACATAACGATGGATAATGGACTTAATCGCTTCAGGGCCTGACCCGTAATAGGAATTGTGAGTCATGCACAGGGTCTTGAAAAGGATCCTACGGTCCACAGGCAGCCAATGCAGCAACCTAATAGCATCTGTGACTGAATCATATTTAGGTAAATTCATCACCAGCCTGGCAGCGGCATTCTGCACCATCTGCAGGCGTCGCATCAAACCCTTGTTAATGCCCAAATAGAGGGCATTACAATAATCCAATCTGGATGTAACCAGTGCGATGACAGCCTGCTTACGTGCATCAAAAGAGAGATAGTGGGAAATTTTCCGTAGGATCCTAATGATCCCAAAACACGTGGAAACTGTCCTACTAACCTGAAGGTTCAGGGACAGTGAGTTATCCACGATAACCCCCAGGTTTTTGCCATGGGAGACCGGAGAGGGACAGACGCCAAGGGCATCCGGCCACCAGTCACTGGACCACACCTCCTGCTTACTCCCAAAAACCAAGACCTCCGTCTTCTCTCCATTCAATTCAAAAAATTCTCCACCATCCAAGAGGATACTGCCTGCATACAGTTCCTGACATTAAGGGCCGAATCCTTTATGCTATGCGAAATAGACACCATAATTTGGGTGTCGTCCGCATAGGACAGCACTTCCAACCCAAAGGATCTCACAACCTTCGCAAGAGGAGCGACATAGATATTAAAAAGAGTAGGGCTCAGGGAGGAGCCCTGAGGAACGCCACACAGCAAGGGTTTGGGGGCTGAGTAAAATCGACCAAGCTTAACCATCTGTGCCCGCTCACTAAGAAAGGAAGCAAGGAACCCCAAAGCCGAGCCCCCAATACCTATCTCTCTGAGACGATCAATCAATCTACAGGGAGACAGGGTATCAAAGGCTGCGGTAAGATCCAGTAGAACAAGGAGGGTGGTATGACCTGCATCCACTTGAACCCGGATGTTATCAAATACAGCCGTCAATGCTGTCTCTGTACTGTGATGGCTTCTAAATCCATGTTGCGAACCATCTAGTAAATGGAAATCCTTTAGGTAAATACTGAGATGGGAGTTAAGGTACGTTTCCAGAATCTTAGCTGGAACAGGAAGTAGGGAGATCGGGCGATAATTCTTCAGTTCACTAGGATCCAGAGAAGGTTTCTTCAAAAGAGGCTTCACTACAGCCGTCTTCCACAGAGTGGGAAATTGCCCCTCTGAGATGGCAATATTAAAAACATCCGTCAAATGAGGGACAATAACTTCACGACCATGTTTTAGCACCTTGAGGGGACAAGGATCCAGAGGGAACCCGATTTAACCCCTTCAAGGATCCGATCGGTCACCTCGTAAGACATAATAGGGAAGGTAAGAAGACTGGGCGGCCCCTCAATGGGTGCGGCCCCAATGGGATGGAAGGTGGATCGGACAGATGACCCCGAAATGGGGTTGGAGGCTTCAAGCAGGGAGTAGATATCTGCAATCTTAGTATGGAAAAAATCAGATATTTTATCACAGCGCTCCTGAGAGAAGTTTGAGGGGTCGAAGGCAGGGGGAGAGGTAAGAGAATTTATTACCTTAAAGAGATCTCTAGAGGATCTCATAGAGTCAGTAGTCTTAGAGAAGTATAATCTCTTTTCCTCCATGACGGCAATTTTATATTCTTTGAGGCCTTGCTTATGTAGTGCCCTATTCAGCGGGTTTAAATCTAAGCGCCAATGCCTCTCCTGTCTGCGACAGCCCTGTCTCAGCGTTCTGAGCCTCTCCGTAAACCAGGGAGCAGAGGGTTTTTTCCTTGCTGAATAGTATTTACTAAGAGGTGCAAGAGTATCCATTGCTGCTAGCAATTGTTGCGATAGTTCTGCCGCTGCCAAGTTAGCATCATAAAACTTAGTGAGCTCAAGATTGTTAAAATTTTTTAAAAGAGACTCATTACTTATGAGGCTAAAGTTCCTCCTTTCGTCCAAATTCATGTCACCAGGGAAAATCAACGCCGGAGACATAAAATGAGGGTCAAAAGGGACGGCAAAATGATCAGGCTAGGGGGATAGGTTCCCCCACACTTACATGTGGGTCATTCCAAAAGACCCCATCAAGTATGTGCCCCGCTTGATGGGTAGGCTTCTTGACCAGCTGAGGAAAACCACAGCCATTCAAGGTATCCAAAAGACCCAAGGCATCCCTGCAGTCAAGGCTATCAAAGTGAAAATTAAAATCCCCCAGGAGAGTGAGATTGGATCTTTCACAATAGGGTTCTAAAAGCCTGCTAAAATCCTGACTAAAGGCCGCCCTAGAGCCAGGTGGCCTATAACAAAGGATGCCAGAGAAGCTTTCCGTAGGGTGAAGATTAAGAGAAAAATAAAAAGCCTGGTAGAGATCAGGAGGAGCGGACAGAGCCTGAGTGCGACAAATCAGGGTTTCTCTATATAGAATGCCCACACCCCTCCCCGCCGATCTACCCTGTCCATTCTAGCAAGGGTGTAACCAGTAGGAATGGCATCTACAAGGTCAGGACCAGAGGCATCCGTAGCCCAAGTTTCGGTTATAAAAACCCATGTTGGCTTCCTGGCTGATACAAAATCTCTAAAGGCAACCTTATTTTTGATCAGGGATCTGGCATTAATGAGATAGCCCTGTGCAGTCTGTACTGTAGAACTGGGCCTAATACCTTTATTATCCGAGGGAGTGTTACAAGCCTGTTTAAGAGAGGCATTACATCCTGTACAAACCAAAATTCGCTTCTTAGCTAAAATATCCGGGTCCAGGGAGTGATAGCAGGGAGCCCAGGCTGCCCGCAAATCCAGCAGAGACTCTCGGGAAAGGCAAATCCGTCCCCGCTGATCATCACTCAGGGACAACTCTGCATCACTCCGCACCGCCACAGGATGACTCCGCGCCGCCACAGGATGACTCCGCGCCGCCACAGGATGACTCCGCGCCGCCACAGGATGACTCCGCGCCGCCACAGGATGACTCCGCGCCGCCACAGGATGACTCCGCGCCGCCACAGGATGACTCAGCGCCGCCACAGGATGACTCAGCGCCGCCACAGGATGACTCAGCGCCGCCACAGGATGACTCAGCGCCACCACAGCATCGCTCAGCGCCGCCACAGCATCGCTCAGCGCCGCCAAAGCATCGCTCAGCGCCGCCACAGCATCGCTCAGCGCCGCCACAGCATCGCTCAGGGCCGCCACAGCATCGCTCAGGGCCACCACAGCATCGCTCAGGGCCACCACAGCATCGCTCAGGGCCACCACAGCATCGCTCAGGGCCACCACAGCATCACTCAGCGCCAAGACAATATCACTCAGCACCACCACAGCATCACTCCGCACCACAGCAGTATCACTCAGCAAGACCTGAGTATCATTCAGCATCACCTCAGCATCGTCTCCGCAACAGTCACCACCACCACCACTACCACCTCAGCATCACTCAGCACCACCTCAGCCTGCTCTCGGAATCTGGCATCTGTTGATTCTCCCCTAGCGTCTGGCCGCTGCTAGTGTTATAATACAGGTACTAGTTCCCAACCTTCACCCTCCGATTGTTTATGCCCCCTCAAAAAAAAAGCTTTAACAAACAACCATTGCAATAGGCAGAAACAAGTTGCCAGCAATGCAAGAACAAAAGAAAACTGAGGAAATTTTTTATTGTAAATACTTTTTTTGATATGGTCGTTTAGTTTTACATAATGCCTTCTTGGTCATATATAAAGTAACAAAAATGCTTCTGACACTTTTTTATTATAACTTTTCAGCAAGCTGCACAGCAGCCACACTTCTCTACAGCACAGCTTGAAGACATTGGCAAAGTCAATAGCTCTGGCTAAACACTTATAAGGCCCCAAAGGCGAGACCTATTGGCTATGCCAATGCTTGTTACAGTTGGAGCCATGACATCAGTGGTTACCCAAGATGTATTGTACTCCATTGTTTTGTATTTACGTTTATGTAGCAGATCCAACCCATGGTGCGATGTCCAGGAGCATTTGAGGACCCATGCTACTCCATTTGAAAGCAATGTTTGGAGGAGTGTGGGTGGGTTGCATGACCTATATATGTGTTTTGATGATGGGCTTGAGAAGCAGAGTTGTGCTCTTATCTTCATTTGTCACTGTGCTTAGGTGAGAGGTTGAAGCAAAAAGTAGTCCGGGATAGGATATGTAAACATTACAACTGGTAAATGGATTTGTTCAGTGTGGCTTTCACGGCGTGGCTATTTGGGCAGCAAAAATCAGCCCACGTTGCTGCAATGATGAGGCTGTACATACGCAGTCATGCAAACATGCACATACCTACTATTTTACAGTGGTAAGTATTAGACCAAAAAATACACATTTAGTGTTAACCACTCCCTCAGTTGTGCTTGCTTTTGCTGACTATGAGAAGGCCCGGCATTCCCAGAGGAGCGGCAGATAAGCACCCCTGTGTGACATGTTACACAGCAGATGCATAGGACAATCCACTTAAATGTAAATTATGCCACCAACTAGGGAAAATCTGCCCAGAAGCTGGAGAGGGTGCAACCCATTTGAATAGATAATATGCCACCAGCTCTATTAAATTCCGTGGGACTACACAAGAGCAATGGAGGAGCCAACAACATTAATGTTGTATAGCAGATCACACTAATTCTATAAATGATGGAAGCACTGGAGTACATTTCCTTTACAGATGGATGAGTGCGTCCACACAAGTGAGAAGCAGATCAACCTGTATTAATAGCCATTATGCAATTAAACTTAGAATGTATGGTGCATGTTAGTCCAGGATTGACAGGAGCATGCTGGGAATTTTCTTTTTAATTCAGATGAGGTTAAATTCAATGAATGGTATCACTGTAATAGTGCATCTAATTAGTCTCTATAGCCGAGTCACTGTTAATGCAGTTTTAATTCAGGTGGCATGCAAGCAGGTTTAGTTAAACGTGCACATCAGATACAATTGCAACAAGCTAGATAACATGCTAAAATGTCATGTTTATATTTTAGGTGATGTTTAAATGGAACGAATGCAGCAGGTAGCAGTACAAATGATTACACTTGATTGTGGTGGCATGATTTGAACCAACATATCCATTAAGTTCACTTTCGGAGTTATGACCGGACGAGCACTTTTGTCGGTCTCTTAATGCAGGCCTTATTATGCCTGTAAGCACTCCAAGGATTTCCAGCGCAATATCCTGGAAATGAACTTTCTGCACAACCAATTCGACTTTTGAATGCTATCAAAATTAACGTTTAAGCCCTGATGAAGTTCCCTTTGAGGGAATGAAATGCGTTGGCTGAGCTTTGCTTATTACTGAATTGATTTATGAAATTGAAATAAAGAACTTTTTTTAAACTACTCACAGCCTACTGGACTTCATTTCCTGGCACACCCCCATTTGTTGAAATCAACATATCCATTAAGTATAGTTTCACTTCAGGGGTACTACAAGCATTTTTACACAAACGTGTGTATCTGATACAATTTAGAGGCACTGTGTATACAGTCCTTCTAATACAATGCCAGGTCCTCGGTCTTTCTCAGCTCCCTGGATGTTTTAGATCAGTGGTTCTTAAACTTTTTAGAACCATGACCCACTTTTCACAACAACAAACTTTCACAAACTACCTACCTTTAATGGACGAGGCGGGGCGATTTTGAAATGTAACTAAAGCATTGTGTGTTAGTGCGCTGTCATTTACAGACAGCACATGTTCCACTGAAATGGGCACTAAATTTGCACAGACATACAGCATAGCAGACAGATGATAATGTGTGGAAATAGGATTTCTGTGATTGTGTATCATTTGTGCATTACCAAGTAAGTGTCTCAATTTGTTTTGATCCTATTAAATTCTCAGTTTCCAGCACACTTCAGAATTACAAAAATAGTGCTTCATTTGTATGTGTATTCCAAAAAAAAACAACATCCTACATTGTTACATAATTCACTTTAAAAACTGCTCTCCCTTTGCAGTGAGAGAAAGAAAGACAACAATCCCGATTTTAGAAAAATAAAGCAGCCTGACCTCTGTCTTTAAATCACTGGCAAATGTGACAAGTTAAAACACTGAATATAAAAGCATCTTATTTATTGCTCTGACTTTCGCAACCCATCAAAATCAGCTTGCGAACAACACACACTTTGGAAAACACTGTTTTAGATGGTTCTCATTTTAGTCGCATTATAGATTCGGAGTGCAGCTGCTATAAAGAATACTCTTCCTATAAGCAAGCAAGATCATGTTTGGTGCCATGCTAGAAAAGAGTGCACTCTGAATCCCTTTGAGGCTTATTTAAGAGGGGTTTGGTGTATGTTGAGTTGGCAGGGACTGGGCAGCATCTCAAGGCCACTGAATGTTTCAGGAGTTACAACTGCTAGCAGATAGAGAATATTCCCTATAAAGTCTATGAGCCAAGATTAGCATGGACCTAATGGTTTCTTCTTACTCATTAAGATGCCCGCCCCGGTGAAAAACCATGGTTGCGCTCAGTCAGCTGCAAGATACAGCAACCTAAAGGTTGTTACCAAAAAGGAAATTCTTGGGGGTGACCCCTCTAACCAGTCTGCAATTCCCATGTAATGAATGAAGGTCAATTAAGCACTTATGTGGTCTGACGAGCGGCTGAGTTGTTTTTACTGTATCATAATCTATCTTAGTTTCTAATGCTACCACCTGCTACCTTGCTCAGCTTTTCTATGGCTCCAAAGTTACACGTGAGATCGGAGTAACTTTGTTAGCTAATGAGAGTGCAAAATTACATGTGACCCAGAGACATCGATTGTCAACGACTCGATTATGCACATTAGCCACATATTGCCCAAGTACTCAAAAAATAAGTCTTATAAAGAGAAATTAGGAAGACAGGATGCAAACTACTTGAGGATTTGAATGTGATGCCTAGGAAGAGGACTGGCTGCTACATAGACTGGTAGTAACCAGTGTTAAATACTGCTGCTTTCCCATTCTCGGCGTCGACTGCCTCGAAGTCCAAGTCCTGCCATTGCCTCATTTCAGCGTCATCCGTGGTTGCTGTAGGTCACCTCCATCCTGGGTTACGTGTCTGAGTTTAAGCCCTGGTGTAGTGCGCCTTTCTATGCTTCTTTCTTATTTTAAGGGTCTTTGGATGAAAATCAGCGAGGCATCTAACCGTTCCAATAAGTGGTCTCTGGGCAGGCACAAGTTGCTGACTTGGTGACTATCCTTTGACGCTAACTTGCATTGACATTAGAGCAGAACAAGCATATGCTCCCTACCAACTGATACCTTTTCCGCACCATGTGGTAGAAGATCTTGTGGTCTTGCAGGATTATCCAACCCCAAGGTTTTAGCGAGTCTCGTCGGTGTTCCTCAGTGTTCAGAGGCTTTCTTTGTTGTTAGAAAGGTTTGTTTTCATTTTCTTGTGGTCCATAAAACTTCTCCTCCAATCCGTATCGGAGTTCGCACCACTGCATCCAGACTCAACAGCGGAAAAAAGAATCAGAAGATTGCAACCAGACGATGGAGCTTCTGGGGCATACGTCTGACATCATTGGGGAGGGACACTCCACCAAATGGTCGGTGACTACGCCTGCATTAAACAAGACAACAACAAAAAAAGAGAAAGAAAAAATAGCAACAATTCCAAACCCAACCATCAGAAGGCTGAATAATGCACAGCATGTGAATCCAGAAAGATTCATGCTGCAAAACAAAAGTAGCAGGACAGTTGCCAAGGGCAAGGTTGGAGTGATATCTGTGGAATAGACATATATGTAGTGCTCATATATGGTTGATAGTAGTGCCAGTAAAAATGACAGCTTTGAAACAAAACTGCAGGTACTCATGAGTATGTGATTTCCTCAACTTGCGAAGGTGAGTGCACATCTATTGGGTATCTAGGATTAGGTTGAGGGGGCAGAAAAGCTGAAGATATGGGCTGGGTAGAACAAGATTGAGAATACCACTGAAATTATCGAACAACTTGGTGCGAATATAGTTTAGCATCATTTTGAGGAAAAATATATTTATTTTTTTTGGGTTGCTAATGGCACAGAAGAAGGGGTTGAATGGAAAGTACATCTGCTTGTTTGCAGAACCAAGACTCATTTTATTTCCTACATGGTGTGAATGACCTTTTTTTTTAACCAACTGTAGAAAGTAAACAAATACTGCAACAGCACTAAGGAAATTGGGTTAGGTAGATAGTTTTAAAAATGTATTATTCAAATTGTACAACTGCTTTCAAAACATACCTTATTATGTGCAAATGGTGATGCTGTATACAAACTGGGATGAATTATCGGCCGAGGAAGGTGAGGAACAGTGTGTAATGGTAGATGTCCATGAATATGGGGGTAAAGGTGAAGTGCAGGATGTGGAGGTTTGTCTGGATTCATAAACTGATGTCCAGCAGAAAAACGTCCAGCAGTTAGGGTGGATGGAGGTAGACCTGGTGTTTCTTGCTTGCAAACATGACATTCACAAACATGTGGATTTTGGTCAGCCTACAAGATGAAAAAAACGGTTTACACTTTCATCATTGCTGTTTTGTCAACTGCATCAAAACAAGTACAACATTTGTGAGATATATATATCCATACATTTGTATTTTCTATATTTTTATACAGCACCAAAGAAAATTTCTACTTTAAAATGAGATTCAAAGTCAAGAAAAGATACATTATTCTTAAAAGAACAGAAAATGAGCTACATTTACTGCACACCTGTAAAAGGCATGAAGTGGCAGCAAGTGTTATAATTCGTGGTCTGTGAGGGAGGAGACGATAGGTGGTCTTGAAAAATGCCTCTCAAAGCCTTCAGCAACATCCACAGTATTGCCACTTTATGAAGATAACAAAGACTTATCTTTAATACATAGTATGTTCTCAGTGATCAGACGTCTTAGCTTCTTACTCCATTTGTTTTTTTAATCTTGGCAAATAAACTCCCCAAATAAAATATTTTTAAGCATGAAAATACATTGTGAGAAAGAAAAGTAATTAACCTTTGCAGTTCAGCACTGGTCTCTATCGGAATATTTCAATATACTCTGCCTTATAGCACTTTAAAATAGTAGTTTTTCATTGTGGGGAGGGAGTTACACTGAAACTCTCTCCTCTCCAGCCCCCGAACAGACCCCACTCCCTATCATTCTCCCTACTTTTCCATCAGGCTCTCTCTCAAGAAGCTAGGCACCCTAAATAACCAAGCTGGAAAATGAGAGCACTTGTTTTAGAGATCAATTGTAGAAATGTCTGTATACGAACAAATCCAGACATCAAATATGGATTCAACAATCTTGAGAATGTTCCCTGCATCAGAGGAATGCAGACACCATCTGTCTACACCAGCAGACTACAAGGCTGTCTACTCTGATGTTAAACCCTACAAAATAGGAAGATAGCAGGAATCTGCTCTGTTGCAACAGAGCTACCTAGAGACAGAGTTGAGGGCAGTGAGTCCCCCTTTGTATCTCCACACTTAAGAGGGCTGTGGTTAAGTGAATCATAACTAGCCTGAATAATCACCATCAGCCCCGAAGTGTTGAAATACAGTGATGAAGCAAACTTGTCCCAAAAGGCACAGTGTTCCTCTAAAATGTACTACTGTAGGAAGCTGGCTCTGTATATACTATACCAAAGTGAGGTATAGTGTGCACATGGTCCAGTGGAACCCCAAAGGTAGGCAGAAGTAAAGTAGATAGCACCTCACTCTCCATTTGTGGTAGTGTGGTCGAGCAGTAAGGCTTTATCAGAGGACAGTGTTAAGCATTTGTTGTACACACTCAGTCAGCAAATGAATTCACACACTCAAAGACTGAACTTCAGCCCAATTGTTTTTGTATAAAAATATTCTTTTAGTTATTTTATTTTCTAGAACCAAGCAAGACTGGCACAGGTAAGCAATAAATACTTTACAGTAGTAATGCAGTTTGTAAATAGTTCGAATTGCAATTGTAAATGTACTTGGATTTGATTACAGAAGTGTTACTGATAATGCAACACTGACTGCCGACCGGACGATAATAACAGGACTGTGTCCCCAGAGATACAACCATCAGGCACTTATCATGGTGGCCTTTAAAATTTAAATACTTGTGCGTCGACAGCAGGAATTTGAAATATCTCAGATCAAGGGCTCTTCATTGCCTCTGTGTTCCTGCGTCTTCTTCACATCACCATTTGCCCTGAAGAAGTTCATTTTATGTATGAACGAAACGCGTTGGCTGGAATTTGCACATTTTGATATTGAAAATAAAGGATTGATAAACCACTATACAAAATGAACATTTGGATTTATTGAAGAAAACTCTTTGGTAGTGCACCGCTCCACTATTTTCACAGTTTGTAAATAGTTCGAATTGCAATTGTAAATGTACTTGGATTTGATTACAGAAGTGTTACTGATAATGCAATGCTTTTCAGAATACAGTACATATACTTTGTATAGGATTTTTAGTAAAATTACAGGTAAGTTACTTTTGAGATTACTTTTTTTACACAGTGTAGTATACCTGGATACTACACATGGGACATTTCCTGTAATAAGTAAAATCGTTTGTTAGTTAGTACAATTTTAAAGAATTTCTTTAGGTTTTCCAACGCCACACTTAAAAACTTTTCGCAGAAAAACAGTCAATGTTATCCTATGGAGGAAAATAGTGTTATTGGTTTAAAGGTAAGTACTTTGTTGTGGGAGTTGGTGTTCTGGGGTTAGACTCAGGGGTCCCCCAGGGTCAAGGATGCACTCTCGTTACACCTTCAGCGGCACTAGGGCGGCCGGGTGTAGTGTGCTGAGGCCCAATGTTATCCAATGGGGGATAGTGGGCCTCCGGTTGGTGGCTGCTGACGAGCAGGCCACTGGGGTGTGGGAGCCCAGCTCCTGGACTTAAGCTCAGGGCAAATGGGGGTTTAGGCCAGCACAAAAGATGCACCTTCAGCAGCACTGGGGCGGCCGGGTGCAGAGTGCTGTTTTGGCGCCGGAAGCCCTGTAGTTTCAATGGGGAGTTTCGGGCTTGCAAAAGCACTGCAGGCTCGGGGACGAAGGTCTTCTGGGTGCGACCACCACTTGGAGAGGTAAGTAGGGATCTTGGGGGTTGGTTAGGCACAGTCGGTTGGGCCACCCAAGGCCGTGGGGCGTCGGGTGCAGGGGTGCCTTTTAGGGTCGGATCTTCTTACCAGCTCCTGGTCGCGGTGGGGGGGACCTTCCGGTTTGAGGCTGCAGGCGTCGGCTGGAGGCTTGAGGCAGGTCAGGGGTCGCCGGATCTCAGGTCAGGATCGCCGGGGGGACCTCCTCTTGGTGTTGGGCCACTCAGACTTGGGCCGTGGACGTCAGGTGCAGAGTGGTGCAGACCCGTGGATCCTTGCGGAACTGGAGTCTGTTGTTTGAACAAATACGGTGTTCACAGGAGACAGTCTTTGGGGTTGAAGGCAGGCAGGTCCTCCGGGTTTCTTGAGGTTGTTGGCTGCAGGACACACCAGGATTTCGCTGAAGCAGGTTCGAGGTGGGGATAGGCCGGTAGGACTGGGGCCAAGTCAGTGGGCATTCTCCTCTTGTTAGCTTCGGCACGGCTGTTCGGTCCTTCTTTTCTTCTTGCAGGTTCTTGTCTGAGGAAGCAAGGTTCAGGGGTGCCCCTAAATACTAGATTTAGGGACGTTACAGGTAGGTAAAAAGGTTGGGACCAATGGGTCCCTTCCCTGGGGTGGGTACACCCCCTAATATGCCACCCTCCAGTGGGAGGGGGGCATAAGGCATTCCCTGGTTGGCTGAGTCCCCCCATCTGCAAGATGGCGGGGACTAGAGTTGTGCTTCACCTCGCCTCCCCCACCTGAGAGGTGGAGTTGGCAGAGGTGGGCATACCTCTTTTCCTCACTTGTTTTTCCCGCCGGTTCTCCCGCCCAAAGTGGAGGTCAGAACCAGTGGGAGACCAGTTGCTGAAAGCAGCAAGTGGCCTGGGGAAGCTCACAAGGCGGCAAGCCTTTGAAGCTTCCCCTTCGTGAACCCTGCCCATCCTGGGGGAGGAGGCTTGGCACCTCGTCCCAGGATGTGCATTGTTTCAGGCCCCCGAGAGCAGCAGGCTCTCGACCCAGGGGTCCAGAAACATGTCTGGTGGTGGCAGCTGAAAGCAGCCACTCAGCCTGGACACTAGTGGTGGGTCGTTTTTCAGGGGGCATCTCTAAGATGCCCTCTGTGTGCATTTTCATTAAATCCCACACTGGCATCAGTGTGGGTTTAATGTGCTGAGAAGTTTGATACAAAACTTCTCCGTTTTCAGTGTAGCCATTATGGTGCTGTGGAGTTCGTAATGAAACTCCCAGCACCATATACTCTTAATGGCAGCACTGCACTTACAATGTCTAAGAATGGACGTAGACATTGTAGGGGTACAGGGCTCATGCACCTGTACCCTCGCCACTGGTATAGTGCACCCAGCCAGAGGGGTGACTGATCTATGCCAGGGCAGTGGGTTGTATGTAGGCATGGCACAGGGATGTATGCCATGTCGACTCTTCACTTTGTTCTGCACCAAAACACGCAGCCTGCAAAGGCAGTTTGTGAGTGTCATGGTACAGGGCCTTTAAGGGTGGCACAATAAGTGCTGCAGCCCTAAGAGGTCTTCCCTGGTCACAGTGCCCTGGGTACCTGTGGTACCATTTACCAGGGGCTGACCTGTGGCCAGAGATGCCAAGTGGGTTTTGTTTTAATGCAGGTTTAGGGAAAGAAGATAGGCCCTGGGCACCTGATTGGCAAGAGCCCAGGGCACACTCAGTCAAAGCACATCAGCAGTTCAGCAAAATGTGGGGGCTACCATGCAGAAAGAGGGCACTTTCTCACAGCTACCTACCATATTCTGAGGACTCTGTGATAATTAGAATTTTGGTTAGAGGAAGCTTGAGGGGCACCCCAGGAGTGTAAGTTCAAATAAATAATGGACAACGGTGCAGGAAACGACACCACATCTGCCACTTCCATCCATTTACTCTTCATGTCAGAACTTAAGTTTCCGAATGTACTGTGCATCACACTGGTATAAATAAGTTGCAGTACCTTTTGCACATTGAAGGCTGACTAATATTTCTGACCAGATTAACAAACAAACGTTTTTGCAGCATTAATTTAGAGCACTCAGAATTCATTTTCTTCCTAAAATAAGGCTGTTCCTGATATTCCTTATATGTACAATATATAGAAAAAGATTAAGAGAAGACCAGCCACTAATGAGCAACATCGTGTGGGGAATCAATTGAAGTTTTGGTGTTGAACTCTCTTCAAGAAATGAGGTGACTACCACAAATGAGGCAAAAGCCAAACCACAGAATTTCATACTCTCAATTTAGCTATGATGCTTTAATTACACAGCAGGTTCCAGAATTGATTCTATAGTTATTTCATTGGGCTTAACTGTTTCAAAACTGCATTTTAAATTGAACAGTCGAACTACATGAAGGGATTTCTCAATGCTATTTTTAGTAAAGGAAGGGTGTAGTATGACGCGAGTTATCTACCAGGATGAATCAATCAAAATGCCAGCCGAGAGACTGATATACAGTTGATCTTGATCAAAGGTATCTCTTACTCCCGCAAAGCACTATACGAACTAAGAACAGCGCCACTACCCCCTGTGGGAGCCCCGGCAAGGACACTGTGCGGTCCCGGCCAACACCTGAAGGCCCTTTCTCATGCATTCGCTGTCAGTTCCAATGCAGCACCACTAGCAGTAATGTAGCATCGGTATGCAGCTCTATTCTACCTCCTCCTACCCTTAAGGATGCTTCCCCTCCTTCCCTGGAACCTGGAAAGATGCCTAACAGCCCACCAAAGGATGGAAGGGTGTTTTATGTAATGTGAGATCCCTCCCTAAACATGCCATAGAGGTATGGGATTTACTCACCTCGGTAAATCCTGACCTAGGATTTCTGACCGAGACATGGCTTAAGACGCACTCCACCCCTGCCGTCGCCTTAGCGCTCCCACCTGGCTATAGGCTACTTAGGATGGACAGACCTTCAAAGGGGGGCGGGATTGCCATTATCTATAAAGACTGCATTTCAGTCTCAATACTTGTGCAACGCAGTAACGCCAACATAGAAATCTCGGTCTTTCGCATTGATTTCCATCCGCAACTTAGCTGGAAAGGTGCCTTAGTGTACCGGCCTCCTGGTCCGTTGGCAGACTTCTCACTCCACCTTACAGAAATTATTGCTCCCTATGTAATCTCGACAAATAAATTCCTATTGCTGGGCGACTTCAATGTGCACAGTGAATGTGAAACACTCCCCGACACATCGCTGTTCCTTGCAGACCTGGCTCTCCTAGGCCTTACTAAGCTTAATGATGGCCCGACCCACTCCGCGGGTCACACACTGGATATCATTTTTTCCAACGCTTCCTGTATCCGGTGTGAACCCCCTCAACCTCTGACTTGGTCAGACCATGCTTCCATTGAATTCACTATTCAGGGCCCAAGCGGGACTGCTGCTCCTTCTGCCACCGCCCCCAGCGTCCGCAGACAATGGCATAAGATCTCCCCAGATAGCTTCCAGGCAGCTTTCTCACCATCCTGGGAAACTGAAGCTGTACCTTCCCATACCGAGGAGGGACTAGCCAGATTCAATTTGGTGGTTACTAGGACCATTGACTTGCTTGCGCCCCTCAAATCATTCCCAAATACAGCCAGGCGCCCTCAATCAGCTTGGTATTCCCCCGATCTTCGGGCCGAAAAATGAAAGTGCAAAAATCTGGAGACACGTTGGCGCAGGTCCCAGGAAACGAGGGACAAAGATAATTTCAAGAATGCCCTCTTCTCCTATCACAAAAATATAAAAGGAGCACGAAAAACATTCATAGTCCAACAGTTAGTCAGAGCAGAGAACGCTCCTAAAACTATTTCAGATACTAAAATCCTTCACCAGTCCCAAGGCCTGCGATAATCCTGAGACCTCCTTCTCAAGCCCTCTGTGACGACATCGCCCAGTACTTCACAGAAAATTGACCTTATCTACGATAAGATCGCTCCCTTTGGGAGTCATCAATTGATTGCACCTTCTTCTGGCCCACCAGCTCTAGCTACCCCACAACTGCTTGAAAGCTTTCCTCCCATGTCAACTGAGGTGGCGGCAGCCTTACTTCGTTCGGTTAAATCTGGCTCTCCCCTGGATGTCATCCCAGCAAAAGTAGCCTCCTCCCTTTCCAACCAACTCTCTTCACCCGTAGGCACAATCCTTAACCTCTCTATGAAAGAGGGTCATCTTCCACAGGTTTGGAAGGCGGCACAGGTCATCCCTATTCGGAAAACTCCGAAGGCCCCCATGGAAGAACTCTCCAATCTCCGCCCCATTTCTCTACTACCTCACCTAAGCAAAGTCCTGGAAAAATACATTAATCAACATCTATCTGCCCATGTCGAAAATAATGGCTGCCTGGACCTTTCTCAATCTGGTTTTAGGCCCAAATACAGTACGGAGTCGGCCCTATTGGAGGTCACGGACAACATCAGAATGACCTTAGACAGTGGCCACTCTACAATCCTCGTGCTGTTGGACCTCTTTGCCGCGTTCGACACGGTGTCACACCAGATCTTGCTCAGGAGATTGGGGGAGATTGGACTTAGAGGACCTGCCCTTCAGTGGATGACTAGCTTCCTGTCCTCCCGCACTCAGACTGTCAATCTAGGACCTTTTCGGTCTAAGACGATAGAACTGACCAAGGGCGTCCCTCAGGGCTCATGCTTGAGCCCTACAACATCTATATTGCCCCCTTGGCCAACCTCCTCAGGTCCTGCAGCTTCCTGCCCATTTCTTATGCTGATGACACCCAGCTCCTCTTTTCCTTTACCAAATCCTCCTCGTCGGCTCGGTCTACCTGTTCTGAGGGAATGACTGCTATTGCCGATTGGATGAACAGAAGTTTTCTCCAACTCAACGCAGGAAAGACGGAGATTATGCTTTTTGGAGACGCTCCTCTTCTATGATCCCCAGATTGGTGGCCGGCAGCCCTTGGCACCCCTCCTGGCCCTAAAGCCCTAGTCAAAAACTTGGGTATCCGCCTAGATCGTACCTTAACATTAAAGGAGCATGCTGCCCACACTGCCGGCACCTGCTTCTATGTGTTGGGCTTGCTACGACGAGTCTTCCCTTTTCTGCCAGACTATACCCGAAGCACAAGTTACTAACTTGTGTAACGATATATCTGTAAGAGACAGTAGTTAGTGACAGATTCCTTACCTTAGAATATCCCCAGGCGTCAGGCTGGATCCGGAAAGTTTTTGCGTAGCAGTACCCTTGCGCGTCGGTAGGCGGCGTCGTGCGGCTCCGCGTCCGTCGTCGGCGTCTTGATCGCCGGGATGACGTCGCGGGCAGTACTTAGACGCCGCCCCTGCGCGCTGACGTCAGTTCTGTACACGACTTTCCGCGCCAGGAACGCAGAGCCATGCAAGAAGCTGACATAGGTGTCTGAAAAATACTAGGGCCCTGAAAGGGATGTCCTTAACCCTAGAAATCAGTTCGCAGAACGGGGAGGATGGGTGGGCGGTAAGGAATCTGTCACTAACTACTGTCTCTTACAGATATATCGTTACACAAGTTAGTAACTTGTGCATCTGAAAGAGACACGTTAGTGACAGATTCCTTACCTTAGAATAGATACCCCAGCAATACCAACCCCGGTGGTGGGTCTGCGAACAAAGATCAGACAAGGAAGTCCTGGAGGACAGAACGGCCAAAGAAGCCGTCCCTCCGGACCTGACTGTCAAGGCAGTAATGCTTTGTAAACGTGTGCAGCGAGGCCCACGTAGCTGCCTGACAGATAACCGGCAGCGGAACACCGCGGCCCAAGTCCGTGGTAGCAGCCGTTGCCCTGGTGGAATGGGCACGCAGCCCAACAGGAGGCTCCTTCTTAGCCAAAGAATAGCAGGTCTTGATGCACAAGGTAACCCAGCAGGAGATGGTTCGTTTCTGCACCGCCCGACCTTTTTTGGCGCCCACGTAGCCAACAAAGAGCTGGTCATCCACCCGGAAGTGTTTTGTGCGGTCGATATAGAAGGAGAGCGCACGTTTTGGGTCCAGACGGTGGAGCCTCTCTTCCTCTCTGGAAGGATGCGGAGGTGGAAAGAAGGTAGGCAAAGTGATGGTCTGCCCAATGTGGAAGGCAGTAACCACCTTTGGCAAGAAGGACGGACGCGTCCGAAGAACAACCTTGTCTGGATGAACAGACAGAAAGGGAGGTTTGCAAGATAGAGCCTGGAGCTCACTCACCCGCCGAGCGGAGGTGATGGCCACCAGAAAGGCTGTCTTCAGAGTCAGAAGACGAAGAGGACAGTTATGTAGAGGCTCAAAGGGAGCGCACATTAAAAAGGTAAGAACCAAGTTCAAGTCCCACTGAGGCATTACAAACGGAACAGGAGGGAAGAGGTGTGTAATGCCTTTTAAGAACCTGTTAACAGGGGACTTGAAAAGGGAGGGCTGATCAGGGAGCCTGAGGAAGGCCGAGATAGCACAAAGATATCCCTTGATGGTACCCAGGGCAGAACCCTGTTGGGCCAGAGAAAGAAGGAACAGAAGGACCTCAGAAAGAGGGGCAGAAAGGGGATTCATAGCCTTTGCTGTGCAACATGCCACAAATTTGTTCCACCTGCAGGCGTATACCACCTTAGTGGAGGGACGCCTGGCTGCCAGAATCACATTACAAACTTCGGGAGGCAAGTCGAAAGGAATCAACTGCCGCCGCTCAATCTCCACGCAAGCAGGTGTAGACTGGACAGGTTCGGGTGGAGGACCGTCCCCTGCTGCTGCGACAGAAGATCCTCCCGAAGAGGCAGACGGATCGGGGGATCTACGCTCATACTGAGTAGCTCGGGATACCAAACTCTTAGAGCCCAGTCCGGAGCCACAAGGATGACTTGGGACCGGTCGTGCCGAATCTTCTTCAACACTCTGGGTAGAAATGGTATAGGCGGAAAGGCGTACAACAGACCGCAACTCCACTCACGACGAAAAGCGTCGCCGAGCGAGTGCCGCCTTGGAAATTCCAACGCGCAGAACTGATGACATTGCGCGTTCTCTTCGGTGGCGAATAGATCTAACCAAGGCTCTCCCCATTGTAGAAAGAGTCCTTGCGCCACTTCCGAGTGAAGACGCCATTCGTGATCCATCATGCACCTGCGGCTGAGTTCGTCCGCCCTGGCGTTCAGGGAACCTGCCAGGTGTTGAACCATCAGGAACATGCCCTGATGTTCCAGCCATGTCCAGAGGCGCAGAGCCTCCTGACAGAGGGTCCACGACCCCACCCCGCCCTGTTTGTTGCAGTACCACATGGCGGTGGTGTTGTCTGTGAACACCTGCACTACCTTCCCTTTGACAGAGGGAAGGAATGCCTTGAGTGCAAGTCGGATCGCCCGGAGCTCCAGAAGGTTGATATGGAGCCGGGACTCCGCCGGAGACCAGAGGCCTCTGATCTCCGCCTCTCCCATGTGACCGCCCCATCCCAGAAGGGACGCGTCCGTCACAACTGTGTGCTCTGGCTGGGGAAGGGAGAGGGATCTGCCCATGACCCATTGCCGGTTCGAGAGCCACCACTGCAACTGTTTTGCAGTCCCCTCCGAGATCTGGACGTGATCGGACAGGTTGCCCTGGTGCTGCGCCCACTGGAACTTCAGGTCCCACTGCAGAGCCCGCATATGCCATCTGGCATGATTGACCAGCAGGATGCAGGAGGCCATGAGGCCCAGCAGCCTCAGGGTCATCCGTACCGAAACCCAGGATAAAGGCTGAAAGATCGGAATCATAGCCTGAATATCCCGGACTCGCCGTTCGGGAGGATAGGCCCGAAACTGCGTCGTGTCCAGAACTGCTCCGATGAAAAGGAGCTGTGGAGAAGGAATCAGATGCGACTTCGGCACATTGATGGAGAACCCCAGCGAGTGCAGGAGTTCGGCCGTAGTCTGGAGGTGGGAGACGACTGCCTGGGACGAGCCCGCCTTCAGCAGCCAGTCGTCGAGGTAGGGGAAGACTGAAACCCCTGCCCGGCGCAGATGAGCTGCGACCACCACCATCACTTTCGTGAACACCCGAGGGGCACTGGTAAGGCCAAAGGGGAGCACGGTGAACTGAAAATGCTCGAGGCCTACCGTGAACCGAAGGTAACGCCGGTGGGACGGCAGGACGGGGATGTGGAAATAGGCGTCCTGCAAGTCCAACGCTACCAACCAGTCTCCAGGGTCGAGGGCAGTCAAGACCTGAGCTAGGGTGAGCATCTTGAACTTCTCCTTCCGGAGGAAGCGATTTGCGTTCCGGAGGTCCAAGATAGGACGCATGTCCTCCTTGTCCTTTTTGGGCACCAGGAAGTAGTGGGAGTAGCAACCACATCCTACTTCTGGGGTCGGAACATGCTCGATGGCCCTCTTGGCCAAGAGGTCCGTGACTTCCTTCTGCAGAAGTACCAAGTGATCCCCTGACATGCGGTGGAATTGAGGTGGCATGGCTGGGGGGGTGGTCTCGAAGGGGAGGGAGTAGCCCCTTCGGACAATGTCCAAGACCCACCTGTCCGAGGTGATGGGACGCCAGTGGTGAAGGTGATGGCGGACCCTGCCCCTACTGGCGTGCTGTGCACCTGAAAGGAGGGACTAGGAGGGCTTGGAGGCCGCGGACGGGTTGGAGGTGGTAGCCTGACCCGCACGCTGGTTGCCCGAACCGCCACGGCGGTATCCACGTCCTCGGCCACGCGAAGACGCCTGCTGCGCGGGCCGGTGGCTGGGCTGCTGACGTGACTGGGCGCCCCTTCCGTGGCCACGATAGGGGCAAAAAGCAGAAGGTAGCGGAGGGCGTGTAGCAGAAAGGCCCAGGGACTTGGCAGTAGCCCGTGAGTCCTTAAAACGCTCCAACGCATGGTCTGCTTTGGAACCAAAAAGACCGACTCCATCAAAGGGCATGTCCATGAGTGTATTCTGGACATCACCCGAAAAACTAGTGGTTCTCAGCCAGGTGTGGCGACGCAGCGCCACCGTCGTTGCAATAGATCTGCCCAGCGAGTCGGCGGTATCAAGGCCACAACGTATGGTGTATTTGGCCGCATCCCTTCCTTCCGCAATGGCGCGGGTAAGCAGTGTCTGGACCTCCTCAGAACACTGGGGCAAAACAGTCGCCACCGAATCCCACAAGGAGTGGGTATATCGGCCCAAAAGACAAGCGGTGTTGATGGACCGCAAGCCAGCACTGGAGGAAGAAAACCCTTCTTCCCAAATTGATCCAGGCGTTTGGATTCCCTATCCGGAGGGGCGGTAGGGAAGGCGGTTTGGGAAGCCGAGGCTTGGACAACCAAGCTCTCAGGAGTGGGGTGGACAGAGAGAAACAAGGGGTCGCCCGGAGCTGGGCGATGGCGTCGGGACACGTTCCTATCCACAGGAGCCCCTGTGTTGGGCTTGGACCAGACGCCCAAAAGAACGTCAGTGAGTGCATCGTTGAACGGCAGAACAGTCTCCAAGGAGGAGGCTGCCGGCTGAAGCACTTCTGTCAAGAGATTAGTCTTGACCGTCACCGTAGGGAGTCGGAGATGTAAGGCTCCAGCTGCCCTACGCAACACCGTTGCAAAATTGGCTCCCTCCTCCGTAGCCACGGGAGGAGACAGCAGGCCAGTGTCAGGGGAAGTATTTAGACCACTGGCATCCCCTAGTTCCTCTGCCCAGTCCTCATCATACTGACACTGTTGTGCCAGAGGGTCCTCAGACCCCTCCCAGTCCTCCTGGTCCTCCTCCGGTTCAAAATAAGGAGGAGGAGGGACATTTGGGACCCAAGGTCTCATCGGCGCCGGAACCGGCGTCGAGCGACGTCGGTCCGGCTCCATGATCGGAGCCGGAGAGTACATGGGGACGACGCCGCCCGGAGCCCCGGGCGGCGTCAGGAACGGCACCGGAGACATCGGCGCCGGCGGAGGCGTGGTCAGGTCGACCGGCGTCGATGGAGGTTGCGGTACCACCGGAGCCGGGATCGAGGCCGGGGCCGAAGCTGGAGCCGGGACCGAGGCTGGAGGCACGAGCGACGCCGGGACCGGAGTCGTCGGCGACGCCGGGGCAACCCCATCAGGGCCCGCGGGGCCCGAAGGCGCACCGGAGGGACCTTGAGGTCCGAAGAGGCGGGCCATGGCCGACAGGAATTCCTGTACTTGGGCCGGATCCGCCCCCGAACCCGGGAAGGACGGGTATTGCGGGGGCGACTCCACAGGCATGTCCGGGGCGCGGGGACGGTGCCGGGAGGGCCCTCAGCCGAGTCGCGAGACCGGCGAGGCGAAGTCCTAGAGCGATGATGCTTTTTGGACTTCTTGTGTTTAGACTTACCGGACGATGAAGACTTGGATCCCGACGACCGGCGAGGACTCCGCGACCGACCCCTCGACCTCTCACGCGACCGGGGCTTGGTGTGGCGCGGAGCCGACTGCCGGGCCTCGAGGAGCTTTCGAGACCGCTCTCGCAAAGCTTTCGGGTTTAGGGACCGGCAGTCGGAACACGACTTCGTGTCGTGGTCTCGCCCGAGGCAGAAGAGACACTCCAGATGCGGGTCTGTGATGGACATCATCCGAGCACAGGCGTCGCAACGTTTAAAGCCGGGCATCCCTACGACACCTTGGAGTCGATATGAAAGAAACAGTGAAAAATTCACCAAAAAAGTTAGTCAAAAAATGACTAGGGCACTGCTCTTCCCGGATCTGCGCTTGCTGGCGCGGAAAAGAAGAACTGACGTCAGCGCGCAGGGGCGGCGTCTAAGTACTGCCCGCGACGTCATCCCGGCGATCACGACGCCGACGACGGACGCGGAGCCGCACGACGCTGCCTACCGACGCGCAAGGGTACTGCTACGCAAAAACTTTCCGGATCCAGCCTGACGCCTGGGGATATTCTAAGGTAAGGAATCTGTCACTAACGTGTCTCTTTCAGATAAACTCTCATTCAGACCATGGTTATGAGCCATCTCGATTACTGTAATGCTCTCCTGGTCTCTGTGAATGAGTCATCCCTCAGCAGGTTGCAGGTGGTCCAAAATACCGCTGTGCGACTCGTCACAAACTCTCCGTTCAAAACCTCTTCCCTTCCCCTGCTCCACAAGCTCCACTGGCTCCCAATCCGCAAACGTGTCAAATTCAAAGACTGCTGTATGGTCCATAAAGCCCTGCATAATAAAAACCCTCTCTACATCTCTAGGAAACTTAAGACTTACGCTCCCTCTAGGACCCTCAGGTCAGGCAGCAAATCACTTCTCGTAGTCCCCAAGGTTAGGAAAACGGGACTAGGTGGGAAATCTTTTTCCTACCTCGCTCCCCTGTACTGGAACCAGCTTCCTATACACCTGAGACAATGCCCTAACTATTCGCGCTTCAGGAAACTCCTTAAGACCACCCTGTTTTAACATTTCTCATCAGCCCGCTAGCAGCTCCGTCCAAAGCGCAGAGATACCCCTCCGGGGGCGATTCAGGCGCTATACAAAACCCATAAATAAATAAATAAAATCTTCTCAGGACACAAGGAAATCATCACGACTGCCGTAGACCCAATTTAGGCAAATAAATAGCTGCAATTGGGAATCCAGGTGTGACCGTGTGTTCCACTGCCCTGAAGGCCTGACTGCCTGTATATTTGGTATCCTGACTTATTTTGGCCCTGCAATCACGCTAATCTAAATGTGAGCACAGAGGCCTAAGTGTGTCCCTGATTATGCAAAATCCTGGACCTGTCTCATCAACTGAAGGGGCACATTAAGTGTGCCCTCCTAATGGACAGAGGACTACTGTGTCCCTGTCTTGGGTATAACACAAAGTGGTGGTGGTAGCAAGTCGATTTGAGATCGATAGGGTGACCAGAACTTTTTATCTATGCCACTGAGAGAGGCATAAATGTGTAACGTTCCTCTGTAATATGAATGCCCAGATCCTTTGGCTGACATCCTTTGTGTATGACAAGTGTGCATGCAATGTGCAGTAGCGTGAGCGAGTGAGGGCGAGTGAGGGCGGGGGAGGGAGGGCGAGCGAGGGAGGGAGGGCGAGCGAGGGAGGGAGGGCGAGCGAGGGAGGGAGGGCGAGGGAGGGAGGGAGGGCGAGGGAGGGAGGGCGAGGGAGGGAGGGCGAGGGAGGGAGGGCGAGGGAGGGAGGGCGAGCGAGGGAGGGCGAGCGAGGGAGGGCGAGCGAGGGAGGGCGAGCGAGGGAGGGAGGGCGAGGGAGGGAGGGCGAGCGAGGACGGGCAGGCGAGCGAGGGCAGGCGGGCGAGGACAGGCGAGGGCAGGCGGGCGAGGGCAGGCGAGCGAGGACGGGCGAGCGAGGACGGGCGAGGGCAGGCGAGCGAGGACGGGCGAGGGCAGGCGAGCGAGGGCAGGCGAGCGAGGACGGGCGAGCGAGGACGGGCGAGCGAGGACGGGCGAGCGAGGACGGGCGAGCGAGGACGGGCGAGGGCAGGCGAGCGAGGACGGGCGAGGGCAGGCGAGCGAGGACGGGCGAGGGCAGGCGAGCGAGGGCGAGCGAGGGCGAGCGAGCGAGGGCGAGCGAGCGCGAGCGAGCGCGAGCGAGGGCGAGCGGGCGAGCGAGGGCGGGAGGGCGAGCGAGCAAGGGCGAGCGAGCAAGGGCGAGCGAGCAAGGGCGAGCGAGGGCGAGCGAACGAGGGCGAGCGAACGAGGGCGAGCGAACGAGGGCGAGCGAACGAGGGCGAGCGAACAAGCGCGAGCGGGCGCGAGAGGGCGCGAGAGGGCGCGAGAGGGCGCGAGAGGGCGAGCGAGGCGAGGCGGGCGAGGCGGGCGAGGGCGAGGCGCGGCGAGCGAGGCGGCGAGCGAGGCGGGCGAGGGCGGGCGAGGGCGAGGCGGGCGAACGAGGGCGAGCGAGGCGAGCGAGCAGCAGCGAGCAGCGGCGAGCGAGGCGAGCGAGCGAGCGAGGCAGCGAGGCGCAGCGAGGGCGAGCGAGGGCCAGCGAGGCGAGCGAGGCGCGAGGGCGAGGCGAGCGAGGGAGCGAGGGCGAGCGAGCGAGGGCGCGAGTGAGCGAGGGCGAGCGAGCAAGGGCGAGCGAGGGAGAGCGAGTGAGAGCGAGTGAGAGAGTGAGGGCGAGCGAGGGCGAGTGAGTGAGCGAGGGCGAGTGAGGGCGAGGGCGGGCGAGAGCGAGTGAGAGCGAGTGAGAGCGAGTGAGAGCGAGTGAGAGCGAGTGAGAGCGAGAGCGAGTGAGAGCGAGAGAGAGCGAGTGTGAGTGAGCGAGGGCGAGTGAGCGAGGGCGAGTGAGAGCGAGGGCGAGTGAGCGAGGGCGAGTGAGCCGAGGGCGAGTGAGCGAGGGCGCAGTGAGCGAGGCGAGTGAGCGAGGCGAGTGAGCGAGGGCGAGTGAGCCGAGGGCGCAGTGAGCGAGGCGCAGTGAGCGAGGCGCAGTGAGCCGAGGGCGAGTGAGCGAGGCGCAGTGAGCGAGGGCGAGCGAGCGAGGGTGAGCGAGCGAGGGAGAGCGAGCGAGGGTGAGCGAGCGAGGGAGAGCGAGGGCGAGCGCGAGCGAGGGTGAGCGAGCGAGGGCGAGAGCGAGCGAGAGCGAGCGAGGGCGAGAGCGAGCGAGAGCGAGGGCGAGCGAGAGCGAGGGCGAGCGAGCCGGAGCGAGGGCGAGCGAGGGCGAGCGAGCGAGGGTGAGCGAGCGCGAGGGCGAGCGAGCGCGAGGGCGAGCGAGCGAGAGCGAGGGCGAGCGAGCGAGGGAGAGCGAGGGCGAGCGAGAGCGAGCGAGCGAGAGCGAGGGCGAGCGAGCGAGAGCGAGGGCGAGCCGGAGCGAGCGAGAGCGAGCGAGCGAGAGCGAGCGCGAGCGGCGAGCGAGGCGAGCGAGGCCGAGCAGCGAGGCGAGCGAGCGAGGCGAGCAGCAGCGAGCGAGCGAGCGAGCGAGGCAGAGCGAGCGGCGAGGCGAGCGAGGGCGGCGAGCGAGGCGAGCGCGAGCGGCGAGCGGCGAGCGAGGCGCAGCGAGGGCGAGCGGGCGAGCGAGGGCGAGCGCAGGGCGAGCGAGGGCCAGCGCAGCGGCGAGCGAGGGCGCGAGCGAGCGGGCGAGCGAGCGGCGCAGCGAGGGCGAGCGAGGCGCAGGCAGAGGCGAGCGAGCGGCGAGGCGAGCGGCGGGCGCAGCGGGCAGCGGCGAGCGAGGGCGACGAGGCGAGGCGAGCGAGCAGGGCGAGCGAGGCGACGAGGCGAGCGAGGCGAGGAGGGCGAGCCGAGGCGCAGCGGGCGAGGCGAGGGCAGAGAGCGGCGAGGCGAGGCGGCCAGGGCGAGCGAGCGCGGCGAGGCGGGCGAAGCGAGGCGAGGGCGAGCGCAGGGCAAGCAGGCGAGCGAGGGCGAGCGAGGCGAGCGAGAGCGAGCGAGGCGAGCGAGGGCAGAGCGAGCGAGGGCAGAGGGCGAGCGAGGGCGGCGGCGGCCGAGGCGAGGCGGCGAGGCCGAGGGCGAGCGAGGGCAAGCCAGGCGAGGGCGAGGCGGCGAGCGGCAGGCGCAGCGAGGCGCGAGGCGAGCGAGGGCGAGCGAGGGCGAGCGAGGCGGCGAGGCGAGCGAGGGCGAGGCGAGGGCGAGGGCGAGGCGAGGCAGAGGCGAGCGCAGGGCGGGCAGGCAGGCAAGGGCGGGCAAGGCGCAGAGCGGCGCGGGCGAGCGAGGGCGGGCGAGCGAGGCGAGCGAGGGCGAGCGCAGGGCGTGGGCGAGCCGAGGCGAGGGCGAGCGAGGGCGTGGGCGAGCGAGGGCGTGGGCGAGCGAGGGCGTGGGCGAGCGAGGGCGTGGGCGAGCGAGGGCAAGGGCGAGCGAGGGCAAGGGCGGCGAGGCGAAGGCGAGCGAGGGCAAGGGCGAGCGAGGCAAGGCGAGCGAGGGCAAGAGGCGAGCGAGGGCGGGCGAGCCGAGGGCGAGCGAGGCGCAGGCGAGGCGAGCGCGAGCGGCAGCGAGGCGGCGAGCGGCGAGCGCAGGCGAGCGAGGCGAGCGAGGGCAAGCGAGCGAGGCGCAGCGAGGGCAAGCGAGCGAGGCGAGCGAGCGAGGGCAAGCGAGCGGCGAGCAAGCGAGGCGAGCGCAGCGAGGCAGCCGCAGCCGAGCGAGGCGAGCGCAGCCAGCTGAGGGAGGGCGAGCGCGAGCGAGGCGGGCGAGGGCGAGCGAGGGCAGCAGCGAGAGCAGAGGCGGAGCAAGGGCAAGGGGCGGGCAAGGGCAGAGGCCGGGCGGCCGAGGGCAAGGGCGAGCGAGGGCAAGCGAGCCGAGGGCAAGGGCGGGCGAGCCGAGGGCGGGCGCAGCGAGGGCGGGCGAGGGCGAGCGAGGGCGAGCGAGGGCGAGCGAGGGCGAGCGAGGGCGAGCGAGGGCAAGGGCGGGCAAGGGCGGGCAAGGGCGGGCGAGGGCGGGCGAGGGCAGGCGAGGGCGGGCGAGGGCGGGCGAGGGCGGGCGAGCGAGGGCAAGGGCGAGCGAGGGCAAGGGCGAGCGAGGGCAAGGGCGAGCGAGGGCAAGGGCGAGCGAGGGCGGGCGAGCGAGGGCAAGCGAGGGCAAGCGAGGGCAAGCGAGGGCAAGCGAGGGCAAGCGAGCGAGGGCAAGCGAGCGAGGGCAAGCGAGCGAGGGCGAGCGAGCGAGGGCAAGCGAGCGAGGGCAAGCGAGCGAGGGCAAGCGAGCGAGGGCAAGCGAGCGAGCGAGGGTGAGCGAGGGTGAGCGAGCGAGGGCGAGGGCAGGGGCGGGCGAGTGAGGGCGAGTGAGGGCGAGTGAGTGAGGGCGAGTGAGTGAGGGCGAGTGAGTGAGGGAGAGTGAGTGAGGGCGAGTGAGTGAGGGCGAGTGAGTGAGGGCAAGTGAGTGAGGGCAAGTGAGTGAGGGCAAGTGAGTGAGGGCAAGTGAGTGAGGGCAAGTGAGTGAGGGCAAGTGAGTGAGGGCAAGTGAGTGAGGGCAAGTGAGTGAGGGCAAGTGAGTGAGGGCAAGTGAGGGTGAGTGAGTGAGGGTGAGTGAGGGCGAGAGCGTGCGCGAGAGCGTGCGCGAGAGAGCGTGCGCGAGAGCGCGCGCACGAGAGAACGCGCGAGAGCGCGCGCACGAGAGCAAGTGAGAGCAAGTGAGAGAGCAAGTGAGAGAGAGAGTGAGCGAGAGTGAGCGAGAGAGTGAGCGAGAGAGTGAGCGAGAGAGTGAGCGAGAGAGTGAGCGAGAGAGTGAGCGAGAGAGTGAGCGAGAGAGTGAGCGAGATGGAGCACTGTAGCAAGTGGAATCAATGTTGGACGTCCCTGGTTTGGCATGGCACACGATGGAAGAGGAGGACAGCTTCCACAGACAGAGGACGTGTACTGCCTGTATTCCTGTGGCTGGAGGGTAGTGATAGAGAAATGGCTACCATTCAAAGTTCTACCAAGACTTTCAATAACCAGGGGCTTTTCCTCCTGAGCATTGTCATTTGGTTGATGGCAGGAGTGAGAGGTGGGAGTGCAGATTCTGTTTAGCTAGGTGAGCAGATTGAATCTTTTCCGGATCCACATTCTCTGCATTGATTCAGCAGCGGTACTCCGCTTCCCTAGGAGATTGGTTTGAAAACGATTAGCATTTGTATACAAGTGTCTACGTACACTTTGTCCCACTTGTGCCTCTTAGTTACCTTGGATGTCCACATAGTAATGTTTAGTGGACAACCGCACTGATTTTACTGAACTTGAGTGCTGCGTTTGACACGGTCTCCCACGGCCTTCTGTTGGAACGTTTGTGGGAGGCCGGGGTCGGTGGCAGCTCTTGGGATTGGATCAAACACTTCTTGCAGAATAGATCCTTCCAGGTCTCACAACACCCTTTTAACTCCAAGGTGTGTCCTCTGCTTCAAGGGGTACCACATGGCTCGGCCCTCAGCCCCACTCTATTTAATCTTTACATGCGCCCCCTGGCAGACATTGTGCTGAAACATGGGGTGAAACTGGTGTCATATGCCGATGACACTTGATTGTTACATTGGAGCAAAAGGAGGCAGGAACGGCATCTGATTTCAAGGCCTGCTTGAGTGATCTTGCTAACTGGATGAAGTTCAGCTGCTTGCAACTGAATGCAGGAAAGACGGAGGTGATGGTAGTTGGCAAGCAGCCCTCCATATGGTCACATTTGTGGTGGCCGGAGGAACTGGGACCTACTCAGACTCCCAAAGCCAAGGTCAAGGATTTGGGAGTCTGGTTCGACAACACCCTGTCATATACAGAGCAGATATCAGCTGTGGACAGAACCTGCTTTGGCATTCTTAGAATGTTGCGTAAAATCCTGGACTTACTGCCACTAGACGCCAAAAGGACCATTGTGCAGGCCTTTGTTACGTCCCGATTGGATTACTGCAACATCCTCTATCTAGGTGTGACCAAAAGAAATTTGAACATTTTGCAGAAGGTCCAGAATGCTGCGGCCCGGCTGATATTGAATATCCCGAGGCGGGCATCGGTGGGGTCAGCCTTGAGGGAATTACACTGGCTCCCTATACAGGCTAGAGTCCCCTTTAAGTCGTTATGTTTTTGCCATAGGATCCTCAGAGAGAAAGGGCCGAGATATCTGCGCCCACTACTCACTGCCTATAGACCTACTCGGAATTTGAGGTTGTTGGGCACTGCTAAGCTGGTCGTGCCTAAGGTTCGTACGGTACGGTCAGGAGGTAGTGCCTTTGGTTTTCTCGCGGCTAAGGCCTGGAATGACCTACCTATGTCCATCGGAGACCATGTTTCGGAAAAATCTGAAAACCTGGCTCTTTCAATCTCCCCTTGGGGGCTGGTAGCAGGCCTTCTCGCATCTAGGGCCTATGGGACTGGGGGGGGCGGGGGGGTGCCGTGGTCTGCGGTGTCCTAGCGCTGGGACACTCCGTTGGAGTAACCAGGCGCTTTACAAGCTCAATAATAAAAATAATAATAGTGAAGTTGTGCATGGAAGCCCATGTGGCTGCCATGTAAATGTCGTTGGACACATTACCCAAGTAGATGAACATTGCTCTTTTTTCCTCGTGGAGTGCATGCTTGGTTTCCCTTCCAGGGTCAGGCCAGCAGTTGAAACATTTTGCATTGTTCATGTGTATCCATATTGCGACAGTCCCTTTAGTGGCTGCTGAACCTTTAGTCGCAGGGACAAAGGAGATTGAAAATTGCTTTCCCTTCAATCTTTGTTTCCTGTAGGTAATACAGGACTGCCTTTCTGCTGTTCAGTGTGTGAAGGGCCCTTTCAGCCTGAGATTTATGCTGCTGGAAATCAACTCTTAATTGTATGGCTTGATTTACATTATTTTTATTTATTATTTTATGTTTTATATAGCGCGAACTTGACCCGTTAGGGTATCAGAGCGCTTTACAGAATCCTAGGGTTGTACAAAAAGCATGGAATCATAAGAGTATACAATCGATTGGGAGGGGGCGGGTGCTGGATACATAAGGGATAGAAGGATACATAAGTACAGTTTACATTACAGTTACTCAAGACAAGGCCCCAAGTTTCTTGGTGGGGTGACTAGGTCATCCGAGGGAGGCAATAGCCGGAAGTTGATCAGGGTCTCTGTGGTGGTTGAAGGTAAAAGTTTAAACAAGGAATTTACCCATAAGGAAGGTTTTGGCCTCCTTTTTGAAGAGTGCCAGAGAAGGGATTCTTCTTATGGCGGGAGGGAGAGAGTTCCATATTCTTGGCGCGGCCCCAGTGAAAGCCCTATTGTAAGTTTATTTTTCCCGAAAACGTGCAGGCTGGAGCAAGAGGTCTCTGGCGGACCGGGAGTTTCTGATTCCTCCGGATACCACAAGTTTCTGTGCAAGATATGCAGGGGAGTTTGAGTATAAAGCCTTGTGTGTGATGCAAGCCAGCTTAAGCTGTATCCTGGCCTCGAGAGGAAGCCAGTTCAGCGCTTTCAGGTGTGGAGAAATGTGATCGAATTTCCTTGTGCCGGTAAGTAGTCTGGCGGCCGCGTTGAGGCAGGCTTTTAAAGGTGCCAGGGAGATCTTGGGTAGACCCGAGAGGGTAGAACAGCCATATTCCAATCTAGAGATGACTAGTGCTTGGACTGCCATTTTTAGGTCGGTAGCATCAAGGAAGGGTTTCAGTTTCCAAGGGTAGGTCAGGTGGAATCTGGCTGATTTGGCCATCGAGTTGATGTGGTCCCGCATGTTCAAGTTGCAGTCAAGGGTTATTCCCAGTGATTTGGCCGAGTTCACAATGGTCGGTGGGCAATTTAAGGCTGTGATGGCCTTAATCCATATCTGAATCTCAGGGTTGGTTTTAGGAGGGGAAATTAGGAGAAATTCTGTTTTCTTTGCGTTGAGTTTGAGTTGATTGGAGGCGAGCCATTGGACGGTCAGCTTCAGGGCCTCATTCAGGGAGAGAATCTCCTCGAGGGATGAGATTTTGATGTAGATCTGAGTGTCGTCAGCATACATATGGTAGGAGATATTTGCAGTGCGTAGGACTTCGGCAAGCGGTTCTAGGTAAAGGTTGAAGAGGGTGGGGGACAGCGTTGATCCTTGAGGGACTCCAATTGTGACCGGAGAGGGAGCAGACAGGTTGCCGTTAATTAGGAATCTATGTGATCGGTTTTGGAGGAAGGATCTAAACCATTCTAGGACAGAGCCATCCAATACCATCCCAAGTCTGAGGCGTTCGAGTAGCTTTCCATGGTTGACCGTGTCGAAGGCCGAGGATAGATCTAGGAGGATTAGGAGACATGTTTTGCCTTGGTCAAGGGCTTGGAGGGCATCGTCAACGATGTGGAGCATGGTTGTTTCAGTGCTGTGTCCAGGTCTGAATCCGGATTGGAAGTCATCGAGTAGGTGGAAGTTATTGATGTGTTGACTTAGCTGCAGTTGCACACACTTCTCCAACACTTTAGCTAAGAGAGGGATGTTGGAAATAGGTCTGAAGTTGTCAGGGAGGCTGGATCCAGCGACGGCTTTTTCAAAATGGGGAGGACTTGGCCGGCTTTCAGAGAGTCAGGAATCGATCCCTGCCGGAGAGAGGCGTTAATTATTGCAGTCCAGCTAGGAATAATGGATTGGGCGGCGGCAGCTAGGCAGTTGGAGGGGAGCGGGTCGTTAAAATGGTTATTCGGGTTTAAGGTAGATAGGATTTTAGAGACGGAGTCTTCGTCGTAGAGTGTGAAGTCGGTCCAGTGTGCTTGATTCTTAGGTGAAGCCTGTCGGGGCAGCATGGAAGGAGGAGGCAGGTCAGTAGGGGGTAGAGAGTATGAGGCAGAGCTTAGTTCGTTACCTAAGGCTTTGATTTTGTCCGCAAAAAAAAGGAGAATTCCTCTGATGAGATTAGAGACTTGGGGTTTTCTTTCGATGTTTTGGCCAGTTTGTTGGATTGGTGTTTGACCAGTTCGAAGAGTTTACGGGGTCTGTTCTTGGTGTTCCCCAGTTCCGATCTGAAGAATTCTTTTTTTGAGTTGAGGATGTTCCTGTTGTAGGTATTTCTGGCCTGGCGGAGAAGTTTTAGATGTGCGGTAGAGGGGTGCTTTCTCCAGATTCTTTCGGCTTGCCGGAGGGATCTCCTCTCGTTGAGGGATCCAGTGAACCAGGGGTTTCTATCTTTGACTTGGGTTCTTTTTAGTTTTAGTGGGGCTAGGTCATCCAGAATGTTCGATATAGTCTCAGTGTAGTGATCGTTGAGGTCATTGACCGTTGTGATATGCGAGGGAGGGGGGGGGGGAGGTCAGATTTGCACTGAGTCTCCAGTTCTCTGTGGTCCAGGTTCTTGGCGTCTGACCCAGCGTTTAGGAATCACCGGCTGCGGTGCCCTAGTCTTGTGGGTGCCAGGTAGTAGGAAGGTGATGGCGTGGTGGTCGGACCAGTCACATGGGTCTATAGAGATAAGCTTGACTGTTGATTCCTTCGAGATGATCCAGTCAAGAGTGGCCCCTTTCGAAGGAGTTGGGAGTGAGCAAGATTGGGTCAGGGCTTGATCGGCCAGGAGGTCTTTGATGGCGTTGACATGAGGATCCTTGGGATCGTTCCAGTGCAGGTTGAAATCGCCAAGGAAAATGTCTTTAGCGTTGGAGGAACTCTTAGCTGTGAAAATTTCCATGAGGTGGTCAGTGAAGGAGTCATTCATGCCTGGGGGGTGGTAAAAGATGTGCAGGTTGCACAGTAGGGTGGAGTTGCTGCAAATGGAGAGGGCGAGGTATTCGCAGGAGTCAGTGGTATCCGCCAGAAGTTCCGTGACAAGAAGGTTAGAGCGATAGATGCAGGCGATGCCTCCTCCTTTCTTGCTAGGTTGCCTGTCCAGCCTTGCAATGTTATATTTGGGAGGGACTAAGAGGTCCAGGCATGGGGATGAGGATTCGTTGAGGCAAGATTCTGTTAGAATTGCTAAGTCGAAATTTTTGTTCAGGATGAGAGCAGCAATATCGGCGGCGTGCTTAACTGCGGATCGGCAGTTAATTAAGAGACCAGACAGAGAGGGGTCGGAGGGAGTCGGGGCGGACAGGGGTACAGGCGCTAGATTGCTTTTAATCACACTTCTGTTACGGAGGGTAGCTGATCTGCTGGGGTTGACAGTGACCGTGCAGATGGGATGTTCGGCACTCACGTGTAATAGACAAGGGGTAACTGGGACTGCGTTGTAGTCCCGGAGGATGGCAAGGATTTCCTTTTCAGTGAAGTCTAGCGGACTTGGTGTGGCGAGGGTTGTAAGAAAGTGGCTCTGTATATACTGAACCAAAGTAAGGTTCAGTGTGCACAGAGTCCACAGTCCCCAGAGGTTTGGCAGAGGCTAAAGTTAGATATAACCTTACTCTCAAAAGTGGTAGCTTGGTCGAGCAGTAAGGCAGTATCAGAGGACAGTGTAAAGCATTTGTTGTACACACTCAGTCAGCAAATGGTCTCACACACTCGAGAACTGAACTCTAGGCCAATGGTTTTGTATCAAAATATATAGTTGTTTTATTTTAGAACCAACAATAGGTATCAAAGTATACTTTCTCGGAATGAGTTACTTTAGTTAAATACTTTTCAAATAGGCAATAGACTTTTGAATACAATAGTTACAGTTGTTGCAATAGGCAACACAATTTCAAACACAATAATACATTGAGCTCAATGGGAATTTCTAGTTAAATGCAATAGATTACTTTTTGAATTACTTTTCTTACCACAGGACTGGATCCTAGATTCAGTCCTGGGACATCTCCTGTAAACAGTTGAGTAAAAACGTTTTGGTTACAGTTGTGATTTTTAAGGAATATTATTGTATTTTAAAAGTTGACACTTAGAAACTTTTTCACATAGAATCACCAATGTTATCCTATGGGAGGAAATTCACTTAGCGGGTAAGTGTGGTTATTGTTACTTTTTCTAACTCAGTGTTGGATCCTGGATCCAGCACTGGTGCATCTCCTGTAAACAGTTGAAAGAATGTGTTTTTGTTATACAGGCGATTTTTAACGAATATTTGTACGTTTGCAAAATCGACACTTAGAAACTTTTTCAGCAAAAACCAGGCAATGTTATCCTATGGAAGGAAATTCAAGTTACCGGTAAGTACAGTTATGATTACTTTTCAGGGTCAGTGCTGGGCACCAAGATCCAGCACTGGGATCTCTCCTGATAACAGGGGAGTAATTTCGTTTTCGTTGATCGGACGATTTTTAGTGATTATTTTAAAGTTTCAAAACTCGACACTTAGAAGAAATTTCAGTGTACACCATTCAATGTTACCCTACGGAGAAAATGTAGGTTATCGGTTTTCAGGTAAGTACTCGACTGGCAGAGTTAAGGTTCTGGGCATAGACTCAGGGGTCTCCCAGGGTCAGTGATGCACTGTTGTTGCACCCTCAGCGGCACTAGGGCGGCCGGGTGCAGAGTGTTGAGGCCCAATGTTATCCTATGGGGGATGGGGGGCCTCCGGTTGGTGGCTGCTGGCGAGCAGGCCACAAGGTTGTGGGAGCAAAGCTCCTAGGGTTTAGGTCAGGGCAAATTGGGAAACAAGCCAGCACAAAAGGTGCACCCTCAGCGGCGCTGGGGCGGCCGGGTGCAGAGTGCAGTTTTGGCGTCGGGTGCCCTGTTGTTTTCAATGGGGATTTTCGGTTTTGGTTTTCAGCTGCAGGCTCGGTCCAGGAAGACTTCCAGGAGGAACCAACAGCTGGGCAGGTAAGTTGGAGGGCTCAGGGACGTAGGTGCACCTCGGGTTCCTTTCTCCAGGGCGCAGGGCGGCTGGATGCAGGGGTGTCTTTTGAGGTCGGATTTCACCTTACCGGGCCACTCGCGGTTGGGGGGAGGGGAGGGGGGTGTCTCGTGCAGTGGCTGCAGGTGATGTCGGGGAGTCCTGGAGGGGTCAACCCACAGTGGACTTGGACTCTGGAGCGCTGGGGGACCTCGCTGGGACCGGTGGGCCACTTGAACTCAGGCTGTAGGCGACGGTTGCAGTGGTGGTTCTAGGCGTCGGGTTTCTTTTTCCTCAGCAGGCTCGGAGTCTTTGTTTGGTGTTTCTTTTGAACAGAGCTGCTGTTCACAGGAGATCCGGTCTTTGTTGAAGGCAGTCAGTCCTCCCCGGGGTTCTGGAGGTCGCTGGCTGCAGGACAAGACGATTTTTGGCGCAGGATCTCTGGAAACTGCAGACGGGCCGGTAGGGCTGGGGCCAAGTCAGTTGTTCTCTGCAGTCTCCTCAGCTGGGCGTCTTCTTTCGTCCTTTTTCTTCTTAGGTTGCGGGAATCTCAGGAAGGAAGGTTCAGGGTGCCCCTAAATACTAAATTTAGGGGCGTTACAGGTAGGTAAAGGGCAGGGACCAATGGGTCCCTTCCCTGGGGTGGGTACACCCCCTATCCTGCCCCTCAGCTGTGAGAGGGGGGCAGTAGCCTAGTCCTGATTGGGCGGGCTCCCTATCTTCAAGATGGCGAGAGCCCGGAGTTGTGCTTCACCTCGCCTCCCCCACCTGAGGGTTGGCAGAGGCTGGCACATCCCCTTTCCTCCCTTGGGGTTTCCCGCCAGTCTTCCCGCCAGAGAGGGGGTCAGAACCGGTGGGGGCCAGTTGCTGAGTACAGCAAGTGGCCTGGAGAAGCTCACAAAGGCCTTCTCCAGGCCACTTTGAAGCTTCCCCTGCCCATCCTGGGGGAGGAGACCTAGCACCTCGCCCAGGATGTGCATTGTTGCAGGCCCAGGAAGTGCGGATGGCTCTCCACCCAAGGGTCCAGCAACATGTCTGCTGTGTGGCAGCCAGGGCAGCCCCTCAAACAAGACGTGGATTGTAGGTTAGGTTCAGGGGGCAACTCTAAGTTGCCCCCTGTCATGCATTTTACATTAAATCCCACACTGGCATCAGTGTGGGTTTAATGTGCTGAGAAGTTTGATACCAAACTTCAGTCTTCAGTGTAGCCATTATGGTGCTGTGGAGTTCGTAATGACAACCTCCCAGCACCATATACTCTTAATGGCATCACTGCACTTACAGTGCCCAGGAATGGCCCTGGCTACTGTAGGGGCACAGGGCTCATGCACCTGTGCCCACACCACTGGCATAGTGCACCCAGCTAGAGGGGTGACTGAGGTATGCCAGGGCAGTGTGTTTGTGGGCATGGCACACAGGGCTGTGTGCCATGTCGACTCTCTGTTTAGTTCTGCACCAAGACACTCAGCCTGCAAAGGCAGGGTGTGTGTGTCAGGGTACAGGGCCTCTAAGGGTGGCACAATAAGTGCTGCAGCCCTTAGGGGCCTTCTCTGGTCACAGTGCCCTGGGTACCTAGGGTACCATTTACCAGGGGCTTACCTGTGGCCAGAGATGCCAATTGGGTTTAGGCTTTAGTACAGTTTTTAGGGAAGGAACACAGGCCCTGGGTACCTGATTGGCAGGGACCCAGGGCACACCAAGGAAAAGTGCATCAGTTATCAGGCAAAAAGTGGGGGGGTTACTGCAACAGAAACCCACTTTCCTACACGGGTAGAGTTGTAGGAGAGGACGAGAGCTAGGGTTTCCTCCTCCGAGAGGTAGCAAGGATGCTTGCGAGGGCGAAGGTGTCTCAAGGATAGAGGTAGTGGGTGTTTGGGGAGCTCTGTGATAGGAGGGGGGGTGGAGTTCAGCAGGGGCTTGAGGTTAGCGAGGGAGAGTTCGGCGAGGTGAAGGAGGTTCGTTAGATCCAGAATGGAAAAATGGATGCTCTGAATTATTTTGGCAGCTCTGGAGTGCAGAGTTTCGATATCCATATAAGAGGGAGGCGCTAAAGGATAGGGGGGCAGTGGTTCAGAGGCAGTTCTATCGTCATGCATACGGGATAGGATAGCAGGGCTAGCTCGACCTGTGTCGTAGGTCTTTGGGGGCGTCTCAGTCTCACGGTCGGAGTGGGGAGGGGACCAGAGGTCTAGGGCCGATTCTGTTGGCAAGGCCGCGAGACGTGCTAGACGGGTTAGGATGAGCCGTGTTAGGAACACTTGGAGGGGTGGTTTGTGGGCTAGCAGGGCTAGCTCGACCTGTATCATAGGTCTTTGGAAGCGTACCAGTCTCAGAGTCGGAGTGGGGAGTTAGTGGGGAGGGGACCAAAGGTTTGGGGAGGATTGTGTTGGCCAGGCTGGGAGACGAGCTAGAGGGGTTAGGATGAACTGTGTTGGAAACCCTTAGGGAGGTGGTTTGTGGGAGGCTAGTCACGCTAGGCAGGCTGGTCGGAGGGTCGTCGAGGCGGGGGTTGGTTGCCCTGCCAGGGTCGTGCACATAGTTTCTGAGGAGGGTAAAAAGTCCGCAAATTTATTGAGGTTTTTGGTTGAGGCTTGGATCAAAACGATGCCGCTTTTGTAGAGGGTGATGGTGAGGTCGGCTCGCAGGGTTGAGGAGGGCGCTATTGTGAGCTTAGTGCCGTGTGGAATGTTCCTGGTTGCGCGTACATTGAGGAGGTGCGCAAAGGTATTGCGCCAAGAGGGGGTTCTTCTGGAGTAGAAAATGAGGTCATTAATGACTATGCCGTTGTCCGCGCTGTAACGCAGGTCAGAGATCAATGTCTCAGGGTGATTTTTCAGGGTGGAGTGCTTGAAAGTTTTTGCAGCGGTTTTGGAGAGGTTGGGGGGGTAAACCAGGGTATATGAGTTTTCTCCAGTAGCGGTCAGGCCAGGACCTGCCATGCTGGCTAGGGTTGGGCACTATAGGAACGAACGAAATGGGTCAGTGAGCAGCAAAGGGGATGGGTCTCCACATACCAAGCGAGGGAAGCTATGGTGACTGACTAGGTCTGAAATGAAAATGTGAGATCGCTATTGGCAAGAACTCTGGGTTAGTTCTCATTATTATCCTGTCTTTGCGAATTTGCAGATAAGGTTCTTGTATTTTGAAGGCCTGGAGCTCACTCACCCTTCGTAATGACATGATATTGATTAAGAAAGCAGTCGAGCGTTCAGTGGTGCGCTATGCATAGGCTCAAAGGGTCGTCTCTTGAGATGCCCTAGCACTAACTAGGTTTAGGTTCCACACTGGTGTGGTTCCTGACCTTGGTGGCACTATTCTCTTTGCTCCCTTTAGAAACCTCTTGATGACTGGTGTTTGGCAGAGACTCTGTCCTATGATGCCCTTGTGTGAGCCACTATGGCTGACAGGTGCACTTTAAGCGAGGCATAGAGTCCTTCATCCAGCAAGTATGTGACTTATTCAAGTATAGAAGAAGTCCGGCTTTCCCCAGGTCCTTTGTTGTTACACCAGTAAAGGTACCCGGGTCATTTTACAGTGTAGCACTACCTTGCAGAAGGTCTTCTTGCCTCCTCGAGGACCTCCATAGTCTTTTGAAGTAAATCTAGGTAACTGAACTCTTTGCCTTCAGAACCCATTCTGCTAAGTGGAGTGTGGCAAGTTTAAGGCAGTATATTTTCCCCCAAACACTCTCCTCCCTCGGGTTAATTGATCTGCTTGTGCCATTTCTACCAGGTCACAGAACCAGGTTTTTCTGGCCTATTGGGGTATTATCAGGATTAGGGTCACAGGTGCTTGCATCTCTCTACCACCAGTAGTATGAGTGGAATTGAGAGAAGCGTGTATGCAAATTTCCTGACCATTCTATTGATAAGGCATTCCCTAGTAAATGGTGGTTTGGATAACTGGATGCAAAGCTTTGGCATGGTGTGCACTCCTGAGCTGCAAAGAGGTATATGGTCGAAGTGCCCCACAAATGAAGGATTCTTTCCACAATTTCTTGTTTTAGCTCCCAATTGTGTGAGGCATTTATCTGTCTACTTAACCTGTATGCTTCTGTGTTTTATACTCCTGGCAGGCACACTGCTGTTAGTGTTATATTTCTCGGAATGGCCTGTGTCATATATCCTGTGCATATTTGGACAGCATGTGTTATCTTCTCCCTCACTGTTTGTTGAGGTAAAACATGGGGGTAGTCCAGTCAGTCTCTGCATCTGCACTATCCTCCTTGGGACTTTTGCTTGAAAGGCTTTCAGGGCAAGGGAGACTGTCTAGAGTTATAACGCATTTATGTGTTTCAATGCTTCTTCGGGCTCCACAGGCCCCTGGACCCATATTATGATGGTTTTAATAATGCAGTGCAGAGCTTATCCTGTTTTTATGCCTGCAGAGCATAAAGTGAATTGATTTAACTCGTTATTTCTCTGGGTGTACTTTATTTCAGGCAGCACAACTCAAACAGAAAGAGGTGAACTTTGCTCATTGTTTCCAAGCTCTGAAAATAAAGCACTAACTCGGAGAAATATCAGTTTAAATTAATTCATTTAACGCCCTGCAGGACCATAAAACAAGCAATCAGCTCTGCGCTATAAAAGCGGATCATGATACGGTCCCTGATGTTCAGTTTGCCCATGTGGGCTCCACACCAATGCAGCACGTTTCTGTTGCAATAGTGACAGAGCGAGATGGCTGTGTGAAGGATCTGCCAGCTGTGATATTGTTTGTCACATCATTATATTTCCTTGTGTACCCTCTCTCTGACAACCACTAGATCCTCCAAACTACCAACTTCCTGTGACCATTGCGTCTGCAGCCACTCTTACATTGTGACTGTGAAGTCATCGAGTTTTAGGGGTATACAAGACATAAATCATGCCCATCAGTTTCCATAAAGTCCTTGCTGTCAGAGGCTAACCCTTCAGGTGATGGAATGGAGACTCGCTCCCTGTAATATTTTTTCCCTCACTTGAATTGGGGATGATTTCACCAGGTTAAGAGAGAATTCTAACCTGTGGAGCATCTTCATCACTGCATGTATGATGTGTTGGCACTTTGAACAGCTTGGTCTTTACCAGCGAATCAGGTAGGTATGGGAATATATGGATCTCTGTCTTCTCTGGTGTGTTGCCAGACATTCTGTGAAAGCCCAACATCTCCAAGGTTGGAGGGGGATCCAGGGAAAGTGGACACCTGAGAGCGAAGTCAGCAGTGACCCGTGCTGCAGAGCACCTATTGTGTCTCTCAGAAGATTCCTGATGGGAAACAATAAAAGCCTATGTAAATGCAATGGATCAGATGAGGTTGCAACTGTCTTAGTGATCGGGTTAGCCCAGTCAGAGCTGTAGTTGCCATGAGAACACTCGGCCTGGGTGGAGCTGGAACATCCTTGAAGATTGGGGGCTGCAACTGGTGTGGTGGCAAGTGCGTTGGCTCAGTCTGCTTCAGCCAACAGCCCAAGACAGGTGGCATCCATCTCATTGGCTGGACGAGTCTAAAGTAATTGGGTCCGCACCCGAGTAGAAGTACCGGAGCTGCCTATCCATACTGGACTGATGTCAAGAAGCCAAATGACAAGAGATGCAGACCAGACCCAACCTCAGCGGCTTCCAAAGACCATCTCCAACTACTGAAAGTGCCAGCATACAGAGATTTTGATGAGGGGTGGAGGGTTCGGGACTAAGCAGCCAGCTCCAGCTAGTGAAATGTGACACCGTCAGAGACTAACTTCCTACCCACTATAAGATCAAGGGTAAGAACACGCAATACACATGAAATGGATGCACATTTGATTTGTGGGCTGTCACAATCTGCACAAGAGACGGATTCATGGTTCTAACATTACTGCTGTGGAGAAAAGCTTATCAAAGGTAATCCAGGTGGGAGACAGCACGATGAGGATTCAGTGACCATAACGCTGCAAGGGAGGAGTGCGATAAGGATCACTGAACTGTACACTGGTTTGGCTAGTGTAATATTTAGAAAAGTGCTGAGATATTAAAAAGTATAGTTTCTAAAAATACAAACACTGGGCTGGACAATGAAGGTACTGTGTCTGTTGACTGAGTAGGTTGTACTTAGCCCAGTTTACAGAGACGTAGCACAGACTACAGGAAGATAGTGGCAAATGACCTCAACCTCTACGGTTGGGGCCAAGTAGCTCCTTCTCTGCCCTGTACCATACAACAACCCCCTCCACCCCAGAACTGGGCCAGCGAGTGAGATTCTTTTGACTAGATGACAAGATTAAAAGGGTTCACAAAATGTGTGGACAACAACGTGGCTTTGTCCAGACACTTGCATCTCATAATCCAGCCACATGGTAAGGGGCTTACATAAATATGAGGCAAAAAAACATCCAATATACTTACTCCCGTAACAAACAGATGTAAAGCTAATTTAATCACAAACAGCAAATCTGTCATAAAGTAGGAAAGTTATTCTGTTCAAGATATCCATCCCAATTGTTTATGGACAATAAAAAGAGCCACAATAAAGGAAAAGGAAAGTGCTACCTACCCAGTATGCATCTGTTGTTGGCATGTAGAGCTGTAGATTCACATGCTTTGCATAAGTCTGCCATCTAGTGTTGGGTCCGGATGTTTGCACTTTGTTTTTGTTCGAAGAAGTCTTTTACAGTCACAAGGTAGGGGACTCCTCTTTTCGGTGATAGTGCGCATGGGCATCGACTCCATTGTTAGATTGTTTTCCCCGCAGAAGGTGAGAATGGAGTTAGTAAGAGTAGAATAGAGATGTCCATGTGTATGTATCGAAGTAAGATAGTACTGGAACAGGCACAGGTACCCGGGGAGGTGGGAGGGTGCATGTGAATCTACAGCTCTACATGCCAAGAACAGATGTATACTGGGTAAGTAGCATTTTCCGTTCGAGGCATGTGAGCTGTAGATCACATGCTTTGCATAGACTATACAGCAGTAATCTCCCAAAGCAGTGGCTAACCTGTAGCTGTTGCAGTCATTTGAAATAGTGTACGTAGAACAGCCTGGCCTACATTAGCTTGTTGTCTAGCTAACACATCTACACAATAGTGTTTTGTAAATGTGTGTGGTGTAGACCATGTTGCAGCTTTACAGATGTCAGCTATGGGAATCTTTCATAAGGAAGTCATAGAAGACCCTAGTTTGCGTGTGGAATGCGCCCTAGGGGGAATTGGTAAAATTCTTTTTGCTTTTGCATAGCAAGTTTGAATGCATTTAACTATCCACCGTGCAATACGTGATTTAGAAATCGGATTGCCTTTGTGTGGTGGAGCAAAAGCGACAGAGTGGTTTTGTTTTACGAAAAGGTTTTGTCCTTTCTTTGTAATAGAGTAATACTCTTAACATCCAAGGTGTGTAGAGCACGTCCTGCCACAGAATCTGGTTGAGGAAAGAACACAGGCAACTCAACAGATTAGTTGATGTGGAAGGCAGAGACAACTTTAGGTAGAAATTTAGGGTTAGTGCGAAGAACCACTTTGTTTTGGTGTACTTGTAAAAATGGTTCTTCTATGTTTAATGCCTGAAGCTCACCCACTCTCCTCAGTGATGTGATCGCAATGAGGAAAGCAACTTTCCAAGTGAGAAATTGCAGTCCACATTTATGTAATGGCTCGAAGGGTGGACCCATTAGTCTGGTAAGGGCAATATTAAGATTCCACACTGGGGCAGGTGGAAGTGTGGGAGGAATAACTCTTTTAAGTCCTTCCATGAAAGCTTTAATAACAGGCCCTCTGAAAAGGGACAGATGTTGTCTATTTTGAAGATAGGCGGCTATTGCAGCGAGATGTAAGCGTATAGATGTGTACGCTAAATTTGAGCGTTGTAAATGTAGTAAATAGCAAATGATATTTTGAACAGAAGCATCAAGCGGGTTGATATGGTTGTTATTACAATAAATAACAAACCGCTTCCATTTTGCAAGTGGCAAGCTCTTGTAGTAGGTCTTCTGGCCGCTCTAATGATATTCATACAGTCTGGTGGAGGATTCAGATAATCAAATTCTATGACTTTAGGTGCCAGATCGCAAGGTTGAGAGGTTTGGGATCTGGATGTCTTATCTCTCCATGTCTCTGTGTGAGGAGACTGGATGAGAGATGTCGTTTTTGATGAGGAACTACTGAGAGTTCCAACAGGGTAGTGAAACAGGGCTGACTGGCCCAAGTAGGAGCTAACAGGATTAGTGTGAGGGATGTTTGCCTGAGCTTCCGAACCACTAGTGGAATGAGTGGGAGAGGCAGAAAAGCGTAGGCAAATATCCCGGACCAGTTCATCCATAGAGCATTGCCTTTGGATAATGGGTGTGTGTAGGAAAGTGGCTCTGTATATACTGTACCTAAGTAAGGTTCAGGGTGTACAGAGTCCACAGTCCCCAGAGGGTTGACAGAGGCTAAAGTTAGATATAACCTTACTCTCCAAAGTGGTAGCTTGGTCGAGCAGTAAGGCAGTATCAGAGGACAGTGTAAAGCATTTGTTGTACACACTCAGTCAGCAAATGAAGCCACACACTCAAGAACTGAACTCTAGGCCAATGGTTTGTATATAAAAAAATATATGCTTGTTTTATTTTAGAACCAACAATAGGATCAAAATATACTTTCTCAGTATGAGATGCTTTGGTTATTCACCTTACAGATAGGCAATAGACTTTGTTGATAGTGGTTATCACAGTTGGTGCAAGAGGCAACACAGGGTCAAATTCAATGCAACATTGAGCTCAATGGAAAATTATACTTAATTACAATTGATTACTTTGCAGAGCACTTTTCTAACCACAGGACTGGATCCTGGATTCAGTCCTGGGACACTTCCTGTAAACAGGTAAGAAAAAGCGTTTTGGTTATTGTAGTGATTTTTGAAGAATATTACTATATTTCAAAAGCTGACACTTAGAAACTTTTCTGGGTAAAATTACCAATGTTATCCTATGAAAGGAAATACAGTGTGCAAGCAAAGTATGTTTACGTTACTTTTGTAATCCAGTGCTGGACTCCTAGGTTCAGCACTGGGACATTTACTTAAAACAGGTAAGTAATTACGTTTTTGTAGTTTGTTCGATTTTTAAAGAATATTTGTAAAATACAGAAATCGACACTTAGAAGAAATTTCACAGAAAACCAGTCAATGGATCCCTATGAAAGAAAAGTGAGTTAACGGTAAGTAACGTTGCGATTACTTTTTAGGGCCAGTGTTGGGCACTCGGGTCCAGCACTGAGGCCCCTCCTAATACTAGGTGAGTATTTTCGTTTTCGTGACTCGGTTGATTTTTGGTGAATATTCTAAAGTTTCAGAACTCCACACTTAGAAGAAATTTCGCAGAAAACCAGTCAATGGAACCCTATGGAAGAAAAGTGAGTTATCGGATTTCGGGTAAGTACTTGACTGGCAGGGTTAAGGTTCTGGGTAAGACTCAGGGGTCCCCAGGATCAGGTAAGTACAGTTTTTACACCCTCAGCGGCACAGGGGCGGCCGGGTGCAGAGTGAGAAGGCCCAATGTTATCCTATGGCAGGCGGGGGCCCCGGGTTGGTGGCTGCTGGCAAGCAGGCCACGCGACTGTGGGAGCTGGGCTGCTGGTCACTTGCTCAGGGCAAGTAGGGAAGTAGGTTAGGATAGAGGTTGCACTTCCAGGGGCACTCGGGCGGCTGGGTGCAGGGTGCTTTGAGCCGTCGGGCGCTCAATGTTAAACAATAGAGGTCGTGAAAGGTGAAGAAAGGCTGCAGGCTCGGGGACGGTGATTCTTCAGGGACGACCAACACTTCAGGAGGTAAGTTGGGGTCTTGGAGGATAGGTTGACACCCAGGAGTTGGGCACAGGGGGCCGTGGGGCGCCGGGTGCAGGGGTGTCTTTGAGGTCGGGAAATCTTACCCCCTGCTGGTCGCGGTTGGAGGGGTCCCTTGTCCTGAGGCTGCAGGCGTCGTCTGGGTCGTCGAGGAGGGTCCTTGGCCACTGGATTCCAGGTCAGAATCGCCGGGGGACGTCCTCGAGGTCTTTGGTCACTCAGGCACAGGCTGGACTCGGCGGGTGCAGAGTGTGCAGGTTTCGCGGCTCCGTGCCAGGGCCGGGTCTTTGGTAGGTTTTCTTTTGAGCAGTACCACTGCTCGTGGGAGTCCCTGGGTCGAAGGCTGTAGCACAGAAGTCAGGTCCTCCGGGGTTTGTGAGGTTGCTGAGGCCGGGATTCCGCAGGAGCAGGTTCAGAGGTCGACAGGCCGGTAGGGCTGGGGCCAAGTCAGTTGTTGTCGCCTCCTTTTTAGCAGCTGCACGGCTGGTCTTCTTGCTTCGTCTTCTCTTCTTGTTTTCGGATTTGGGAACTCCGGAAGGAAGGTTCAGGGAGCCCCTAAATACTAAATTTAGGGGTGGTTACAGGTAGGTAAGGGCAGGGACCAATGGGTCCCTTCCTGGGGTGGGTACACCCCTATTCTGTTCCTCTCCAGTGGGAGGGGGCAGGAGCCTGTCCCTGGTTGGTCAGGTCCCCCATCCTCAAGATGGCGGGGACTCGAGTTTGTGCTTCACCTCGCCTCCCCCACCTTAGGGGTGGAGTTGGCAGAGGTGGGCACAACCCATTTCCTGCTTCTGGTTTTCCCGCCGGTTCTCCCGCCAGGAGTGGGGGTAGAACCAGTGGGGACCAGTTTGCTGGAAGCAGCAAATGGTCTGGGGAAACTCCAAAGGCGGCAGGCCTTTGAAGCTCCCCCTGCCCATCCTGGGGGAGGAGGCTTTGGCACCTCGTCCCGGGATGTGCATTGTTTCAGGCCCCTGAGAGCAGAGGCTCTCGACCCAGGGGTCCAGAAACATGTCTGGTGGTGGCAGCCTGGGCAGCCACTCAGTCCGGACACTGGAGGTCGGGTTGGTTTCAGGGGCATCTCTAAGATGCCCTCTGGAGTGAGTTTTACATTAAATCCCACACTGGCATCAGTGGGGGTTTAATGTGCTGAGAAGTTTGATACCAAACTTCTTAGTCTTCAGTGGGGCCATTATGGTGCTGTGGAGTTCGTAATGACAGACTCCCAGCACCATATACTCTTAATGGCAGCACTGCACTTACAATGCCCAAGAATGGACTTGGGCACTGTAGAGGCACAGGGCTCATGCCTCTATGCCCTCACCACTGGCATAGTGCACCCAGCTAGAGGGGTGGCTGACCTAGGCCAGGGCAGTGGCTGGTAGGCATGGCACACAGGGATGTGAGCCATGTCGACTCTTCACTTTTGTTCTGCACCAAGACACGCAGCCTGCAAAGGCAGTGTGTGTGTGTAAGGTGCAGGGTCCCTAAGGGTGGCACAACAAGTGCTGCAGCCCTTAGGGGCCTTCCCTGGTCACAGTGCCCTGGGTACCCATGGTACCATTTACCAGGGGCTGACCTGTGGCCAGGGATGTCAATTGGGTGTAGGTATCAATGCAATTTTAGGGAAGGAACACAGGCCCTGGGTACCTGGTTGGCAGGAGCCCAGGGCACACTCAGTCAAAGTACATCAGCCATTCAGCAAAAAGTGGGGGCATACCATGTAAGAAAGATGGCACTTTCTCACACAACTCCCCCAAACGAAAGATGATGAGACTAACCTTGCCCTATGGAGTCTTCATTGTCTAAGTGGAAGAACCTGGAAAGGCCATCTGCATTGGCATGGGCAGTGCCAGGTCTGTGTTCCACTTCAAAGTCCATTCCCTGTAGGGAGATGGACCACCTCAACAGTTTTGGGTTTTCTCCTTTCATTTGCATTAGCCACCTGAGAGGTCTGTGGTCAGTTTGAACTAGGAAGTGAGTTCCAAACAGGTAGGGCCTCAGCTTCTTCAGGGACCAGACCACAGCAAAGGCCTCCCTCTCAATGGCACTCCAACGCTGCTCCCTGGGGAGAAGCCTTCTGCTTATAAAAGCAACAGGTTGGTCTTGGCCTTCATCATTGGTCTGGGATAGGACCGCTCCTATCCCTAGCTCAGAGGCATCAGTCTGCACAATGAACTGCTTGGCATAATCTGGTGCTTTTAGAATTGGTGCTGAGCACATTGCTTCTTTCAGAGTGTCAAAAGCCTTTTGGCAACAGACTGTCCAGTTTACTTTCTTTGGCATCTTCTTGGAGGTGAGTTCTGTGAGGGGAGTCACAATGGACCCATATCCCTTCACAAACCTCCTGTAGTACCCAGTCAAGCCAAGGAATGCCCTGACTTGGGTCTGAGTTGTTGGAGCTACCCAGTCCAGGATAGCCTGGATCTTGGGCTGTAAGGGTTGTACCTGGCCTCCACCAACCAGGTGGCCCAAGTACACCACAGTGCCCTGCCCTATCTGGCATTTGGATGCCTTGATAGTTAGGCCTGCAGTTTGCAGGGCCTTTAAAACCTTCCCAAGGTGGACCAGGTGATCCTGCCAGGTGGAACTGAAGACAGCAATATCATCAAGATAAGCTGCACTAAAGGACTCCAACCCAGCAAGGACTTGATTCACCAACCTCTGGAAGGTGGCAGGGGCATTCTTTAAACCAAAGGGCATAACAGTGAACTGAAAATGCCCATCAGGTGTGGAGAATGCTGTTTTCTGTTTGGCTCCTGGGGCCATGCCAATCTGCCAGTACCCTGCAGTTAAGTCAAAGGTACTCAGGTATTTGGCTGCACCCAATCTGTCTATCAGTTCATCAGCTCTTGGGATAGGGTGTGCATCTGTCTTGGTGACAGAGTTGAGACCCCTATAGTCCACACAAAACCTCATCTCTCTCTTTTCACCCTTTTGATGAGGTTTGGGGACCAGAACCACTGGGCTAGCCCAGGGGCTCTCAGAGGGCTCAATAACCCCTAGCTCCAGCATCTTGCTGACTTCAGCTCTGATGCTTTCCTTAACTTGGTCTGACTGACGATAGATCTTGTTTTTGACAGGTGCACTGTCACCAGTGTCCACATCATGGGTACACCAGTTTGTCAGACCAGGGGTCAAGGAAAAGAGCCCAGCATACTGCTGCAAGACTTGCTGGCAGTCAGTCTGCTGTTGGACAGTGAGGGTGTCAGAAAAGACAACTCCATCTACTGACCCATCTTTTGGGCTGTGGGAGAGGAGATCAGGGAGAGGTTCACTCTCAGCTTCCTGTTCCTCATCTGTCACCATCAGCATGGTGATGTCAGCCCTGTCATTGTAGAGTTTTAGGCGGTTCACATGGATAACCCTTTTGGGTGTCCTGCTGGTGCCCAGGTCAACCAGGTAGGTGACCTCACTCTTTTCTCTAGGATAGGGTAAGGGCCACTCCATCTGTCCTGGAGGGCCCTTGGTGCCACTGGCTCCAAAACCCATACCTGTTGCCCAGGTTGGAATTCAACCAGTGCAGCTTTTTGGTCATACCAGTGCTTCTGAAGCTCCTGGCTGGCCTCAAGGTTCTTGGATGCCTTTTCCATGTACTCAGCCATTCTGGACCTTAGGCCAAGCACATAGTCCACTATATCTTGTTTGGGTTCTTGGAGAGGTCTCTCCCAGCCCTCCTTTACAAGACAGAGTGGTCCCCTCACAGGATGGCCAAACAGAAGTTCAAAGGGTGAGAAACCTACCCCCTTCTGTGGCACTTCTCTGTAAGCGAAAAGCAGGCATGGTAGTAGGACATCCCATCTCCTTTTGAGTTTTTCAGGGAGCCCCATGATCATGCCTTTCAATGTCTTGTTGAACCTCTCAACAAGGCCATTGGTTTGTGGATGGTAGGGTGTAGTAAACTTGTACTGCACCCCACACTCCTTCCACATGTGGGTCAGGTAAGCAGACATGAAGTTGGAACCTCTGTCTGAAACCACCTCCTTAGGAAACCCTACCCTGGTGAAGACACCAATGAGTGCTTTGGCTACTGCAGGAGCTGTAGTAGTCCTAAGGGGAATAGCCTCAGGATACCTAGTGGCATGATCCACTACCACCAGTATGAATTTGTTCCCTGAGGCTGTGGGAGGTTCCAGTGGACCCACTATGTCCACACCTACCCTTTCAAAGGGAACCCCCACCACAGGTAGTGGTATCAGGGGGCCTTTGGATGGCCACCTGTCTTGCCACTGGCTTGACAGGTAACACAGGAGCTGACAAACTCCTTCACCTTTTGGTGCATCTGGGGCCAGTAAAAGTGGCTAACTAGCCTTTCCCAAGTTTTGGTTTGGCCCAGATGTCCAGCTAGGGGATGTCATGAGCCAAAGTTAGGAGGAACTCCCTGTACTTCTGGGGCACTACCACTCTCCTGGTGGTTCCAGGGTTGGGGTCTTTTGCCTCAGTGTACAGTAATCCCTCTTCCCAATAGACTCTGTGGGTACCACTGACATCTCCCTTGGCTTCTGAAACAGCTTGCTGCCTCAGGCTTTCAAGAGTGGGACAGTCTTGCTGTCCCTGGCACAGCTCTTCCCTAGAGGGTCCCCCTGGGCCCAAGAGTTCAACCTGGTAAGGGTCAAGCTCTAGGGGCTCAGTTCCCTCTGGGGCTTCCAGGTTCTCTCCCTGAGGAGAGGGGTCCTGCTCTTGTGACTGTGTAGAAGCTGGTCCGCCAGTCTTCTTTCCTTTTCTCTTGGTAGGCTGGGCCATCATTCCAGGCTCCAACACTATTTCTTCACCCTGCCTTTTGCTCTGTGCTCTTGTTTTTACACACACCAATTCAGGGATGCCCAGCATGGCTGCATGGGCCCTTAGCTCTACCTCTGCCCAGGCTGAGGTTTCCAGATCATTTCCTAGCAGACATGCAGTTGGTAACTTCGGAGAGACCACTACCTGCTTCAGGCCAGTAACCCCCCCCCAGCCTAATGTCACCAGGGCCATGGGATGACTAGTGGTGACACTGTCAGCATTGGTGACTGGGTAAGTTTTCCCAATCAAGTATTGCTCAGGGGAAACCAGTGTGTCCCTCACCATAGTGACACTGGCACCTGTATCCCTCAGAGCCTCTACTCTAGTTCCATTCACCCAGGGGTATTGCAAATACTTCTTTAAGTTGGGTGGCCACACAGCTACAGTGGCAAATTCCACTTCCCCTAGGGAGACCAGACTTGCCTCAGTGGGTTCCCAGATTTGCTCAGGGTACACTTCTGATCCCATCTGTAAACTTGCTGCCCCAGGAGTAGCTGTACTGGGTGCCTTAGGGGCTTTGTTGTGGGGGCAAGTTTTGTCTACAGTGAGGTGTCCTGACTTCTTACAGTTATTACACCAGGCCTTCAAGGGATCAAAGTTCTTCCCCCTATAGGGTTGAGGCACATAGGGAGTAGTTTGGGACCCACCCCCTGAACAGGTTTTTGGGGCCCTTTGGAAGACTCAGACTTTTTATCTTGGGGATTCTCACCACCTTTCCCCTGGGGGGTTTGGTGACCACCTTCTTTTGGTCACCCCCAGTGGTTGTCCTTGTCACCCTAGTCTTGACCCAGTGGTCTGCCTTCTTTCCCAATTCTTGGGGAGAAATTAGACCTAGGTCTACCAAATGCTGATGCAACTTTTCATTTGTGCAATTACTTAGTATGTGTTCCTTCATAAACAAATTGTAAAGTCCAGAAAAATCATGCACATTATGTCCAGCTAACCAGCCATCCAGTGTCTTTACTGAGTAGTCCACGAAGTCAATCCAGGACTGGGTCTGGGTTTTGTGAGCCCCCTGAATCTAATTCTATACTCCTCAGTAGTGAGCCCAAATCCCTCAATCAGAGTACTCTTCATGAGGTCATAGGACCCTGCCTCTGGCCCAGAGAGGGTCAGAAGCCTGTCTCTGCAGTTACCAGAGAACAGTTCCCACAGGAGTGCCCCCACAGAGGTTTCTTTACTCTTCTTATTTCACAAGCCCTCTCAAAGGCTGTGAACCATTTGGTGATGTCATCACCTTCCTCAAACTTAGGGACAATCCCTTTGGGGATTTTAGGTTCAGAAGTTTCCTCCCTATCCTTATTTTTAGTATTGCTGCCACCATTGATGGGTGCTAAACCCATCTCCTGTCTTTCCTTCTCTAGAGCCAGGAGTCTGGTCTCTAGGTCCAGTCGTTTGGCCAACCTGGCTAACAAGTTGTCCTCCTCACTGAGGCTATCCTCAGTGTCCTCTCTGGGACCAGGACCACCTAGGTGGCCCCTAGGTCCCCAGAGGTCTATTCTTGGAGTTAAGGGTGCAGGGACCCTATCTTCCCTAGGAAGTGATGGAGGTGGGTTACCATCCCCATCCTCCTCATTCCTTTCCTCCTCTGTTGGGTCATCACCATGCTCAGAGGGGTGGGCTTTAGCATACTCAGCCAGGAGCTCCTGGAGCCCTTGTTTGGTTGGATGCTGGCCCATTGGTATATCTTTAAGTTTGCATAAGGACCTTATCTCTTTGAAAGACAAATGAAGATAAGGGGTGAGGTCGAGCTCCTCAACCAGTTCCTGTATGTCATTATTATCTTCACTAGTAGCTGGGTTCTTGTCTTGAGACATTTTTTTAAAAAAATTCTAACCCCTCTAACCTTGGCTATAGTGACTTTTTATTTTCTAAGATGCTACAGGGACTTAAGCAAGGCCCTAACAAGACTTTTAGTAATTTGGTAAAAAAATGCCAATTAAAAAAATCAGAATTCTAAAGGCAATTTAAGAGTTCTGTCGTGTGATCAGATGGTAACCAAGTAGTCCAACAAATGCAAGTTTGTATCCCACCGCTGATCCACCAATGTAGGAAAGTGGCTCTGTATATACTGTACCTAAGTAAGGTTCAGGGTGTACAGAGTCCACAGTCCCCAGAGGGTTGACAGAGGCTAAAGTTAGATATAACCTTACTCTCCAAAGTGGTAGCTTGGTCGAGCAGTAAGGCAGTATCAGAGGACAGTGTAAAGCATTTGTTGTACACACTCAGTCAGCAAATGAAGCCACACACTCAAGAACTGAACTCTAGGCCAATGGTTTGTATATAAAAAAATATATGCTTGTTTTATTTTAGAACCAACAATAGGATCAAAATATACTTTCTCAGTATGAGATGCTTTGGTTATTCACCTTACAGATAGGCAATAGACTTTGTTGATAGTGGTTATCACAGTTGGTGCAAGAGGCAACACAGGGTCAAATTCAATGCAACATTGAGCTCAATGGAAAATTATACTTAATTACAATTGATTACTTTGCAGAGCACTTTTCTAACCACAGGACTGGATCCTGGATTCAGTCCTGGGACACTTCCTGTAAACAGGTAAGAAAAAGCGTTTTGGTTATTGTAGTGATTTTTGAAGAATATTACTATATTTCAAAAGCTGACACTTAGAAACTTTTCTGGGTAAAATTACCAATGTTATCCTATGAAAGGAAATACAGTGTGCAAGCAAAGTATGTTTACGTTACTTTTGTAATCCAGTGCTGGACTCCTAGGTTCAGCACTGGGACATTTACTTAAAACAGGTAAGTAATTACGTTTTTGTAGTTTGTTCGATTTTTAAAGAATATTTGTAAAATACAGAAATCGACACTTAGAAGAAATTTCACAGAAAACCAGTCAATGGATCCCTATGAAAGAAAAGTGAGTTAACGGTAAGTAACGTTGCGATTACTTTTTAGGGCCAGTGTTGGGCACTCGGGTCCAGCACTGAGGCCCCTCCTAATACTAGGTGAGTATTTTCGTTTTCGTGACTCGGTTGATTTTTGGTGAATATTCTAAAGTTTCAGAACTCCACACTTAGAAGAAATTTCGCAGAAAACCAGTCAATGGAACCCTATGGAAGAAAAGTGAGTTATCGGATTTCGGGTAAGTACTTGACTGGCAGGGTTAAGGTTCTGGGTAAGACTCAGGGGTCCCCCAGGATCAGGTAAGTACAGTTTTTACACCCTCAGCGGCACAGGGGCGGCCGGGTGCAGAGTGAGAAGGCCCAATGTTATCCTATGGCAGGCGGGGGCCCCGGGTTGGTGGCTGCTGGCAAGCAGGCCACGCGACTGTGGGAGCTGGGCTCCTGGTCACTTGGTCAGGGCAAGTAGGGAAGTAGGTTAGGATAGAGGTTGCACTTCCAGGGGCACTCGGGCGGCTGGGTGCAGGGTGCTTTGAGCCGTCGGGCGCTCAATGTTAAACAATAGAGGTCGTGAAAGGTGAAGAAAGGCTGCAGGCTCGGGGACGGTGATTCTTCAGGGACGACCAACACTTCAGGAGGTAAGTTGGGGTCTTGGAGGATAGGTTGACACCCAGGAGTTGGGCACAGGGGGCCGTGGGCGCCGGGTGCAGGGGTGTCTTTTGAGGTCGGGAAATCTTACCCCCTGCTGGTCGCGGTTGGAGGGGTCCCTTGTCCTGAGGCTGCAGGCGTCGTCTGGGTCGTCGAGGAGGGTCCTTGGCCACTGGATTCCAGGTCAGAATCGCCGGGGGACGTCCTCGAGGTCTTTGGTCACTCAGGCACAGGCTGGACTCGGCGGGTGCAGAGTGTGCAGGTTTCGCGGCTCCGTGCCAGGGCCGGGTCTTTGGTAGGTTTTCTTTTGAGCAGTACCACTGCTCGTGGGAGTCCCTGGGTCGAAGGCTGTAGCACAGAAGTCAGGTCCTCCGGGGTTTGTGAGGTTGCTGAGGCCGGGATTCCGCAGGAGCAGGTTCAGAGGTCGACAGGCCGGTAGGGCTGGGGCCAAGTCAGTTGTTGTCGCCTCCTTTTTAGCAGCTGCACGGCTGGTCTTCTTGCTTCGTCTTCTCTTCTTGTTTTCGGATTTGGGAACTCCGGAAGGAAGGTTCAGGGAGCCCCTAAATACTAAATTTAGGGGTGGTTACAGGTAGGTAAGGGCAGGGACCAATGGGTCCCTTCCCTGGGGTGGAGTACACCCCTATTCTGTTCCTCTCCAGTGGGAGGGGGCAGGAGCCTGTCCCTGGTTGGTCAGGTCCCCCATCCTCAAGATGGCGGGGACTCGAGTTTGTGCTTCACCTCGCCTCCCCCACCTTAGGGGTGGAGTTGGCAGAGGTGGGCACAACCCATTTCCTGCTTCTGGTTTTCCCGCCGGTTCTCCCGCCAGGAGTGGGGGTAGAACCAGTGGGGACCAGTTTGCTGGAAGCAGCAAATGGTCTGGGGAAACTCCAAAGGCGGCAGGCCTTTGAAGCTCCCCCTGCCCATCCTGGGGGAGGAGGCTTTGGCACCTCGTCCCGGGATGTGCATTGTTTCAGGCCCCTGAGAGCAGAGGCTCTCGACCCAGGGGTCCAGAAACATGTCTGGTGGTGGCAGCCTGGGCAGCCACTCAGTCCGGACACTGGAGGTCGGGTTGGTTTCAGGGGGCATCTCTAAGATGCCCTCTGGAGTGAGTTTTACATTAAATCCCACACTGGCATCAGTGGGGGTTTAATGTGCTGAGAAGTTTGATACCAAACTTCTTAGTCTTCAGTGGGGCCATTATGGTGCTGTGGAGTTCGTAATGACAGACTCCCAGCACCATATACTCTTAATGGCAGCACTGCACTTACAATGCCCAAGAATGGACTTGGGCACTGTAGAGGCACAGGGCTCATGCCTCTATGCCCTCACCACTGGCATAGTGCACCCAGCTAGAGGGGTGGCTGACCTAGGCCAGGGCAGTGGCTGGTAGGTATGGCACACAGGGATGTGAGCCATGTCGACTCTTCACTTTTGTTCTGCACCAAGACACGCAGCCTGCAAAGGCAGTGTGTGTGTGTAAAGGTGCAGGGTCCCTAAGGGTGGCACAACAAGTGCTGCAGCCCTTAGGGGCCTTCCCTGGTCACAGTGCCCTGGGTACCCATGGTACCATTTACCAGGGGCTGACCTGTGGCCAGGGATGTCAATTGGGTGTAGGTATCAATGCAATTTTAGGGAAGGAACACAGGCCCTGGGTACCTGGTTGGCAGGAGCCCAGGGCACACTCAGTCAAAGTACATCAGCCATTCAGCAAAAAGTGGGGGCATACCATGTAAGAAAGATGGCACTTTCTCACAGTGTGGATACCTGGAGGCATAGTTTGGGCGTTTTGGTGTGTGGCGAACAGATCTATGTCTGGGAAGCCCCACATCTGAAAGAACGGGAGAAGAACTTGAGGGTGAAGTTACCACTCGTGGATCTGTTGTCTCGGTCTGCTGAGCAGATCTGCGATCTGATTGTTTACTCCTGGGAGGTGTTCCGCTAGGAGGTACATTTTTTGATAAATGGCCGATCTCCAAATGGCTTGTGCAAGGTGAGCAGTTGGAGAGAGAGTGTCCCCCCGTTTCTGTATGTAATACATGGCTGTCATGTTGTCTGTGCGTATTAGGACAGCTTTGCCTACAAGGTGAGTTTGGACGGCTTGGAGCGCTAGAAAGATTGCTAGCATCTCTAGAAGATTTATGTGGAGTTGCTTTTCCTTTTGAATGCACAATCCCTGCAACGTGTGAGTTTGGAGCGGAGCTCCCCAACCATTGAGTGATGCGTCTGTTGTTAGCACGGTCTGTGGAATTGGGTCGATGAAAGGCCGCACTTTGGAAAGGTTCTGTGGATTCCACCATTGCAGAGAGCGATGAGTGCGGCTTTCCACCAACACTAGATCTGTCAATCGACCCTGAGACTGAGTCCACTGACGTGCTAAACATTCCTGAAGGGGACGCATTTGAAGTCTTGCATAGAGAACTATCATGATGCAGGATGCCATCATTCCTAGTAGCTGCATGAATACCCGAGCTGGTAATGAGTGGGTGGGTTGAAATTTGGAAATGAGAACCTGAATATTGTGGATTCTGGCTGGATTGGGACAGGCTAGAGCTTTTTGTGCATCTAGAGTGGCCCCCAAGTACGTTTGCGTCCTGGAGGGTTGAAGATGGGACTTCAACAGATTTACTGTGAATCCGAGGTCGTGCAGTAAGTGTATTGTTCTTTGAGTGTGCTGTAGGCACTTTGTGAGAGTGCTGGCTTTGATGGGCCAGTCGTCTAGATATGGGAAGACGTGAACAGGTTGTCTTCGCAGATGTGCAGAGACTACTGCCAGGCATTTGGTGAATACTCTGGGAGCAGTGGTGACTCCGAATGGGAGCACTTTGAATTGGTAATGTTGTCCCGCTACCACTTACCTAAGGTATTTGCGATGGGCGGGATGTATTGGAATATGGAAGTACGCGTCCTTTAAGTCCAGAGTGGACATAAAGTTGTCTTGTTGTAACAGAGGAAGCACTTGTTGGAGAGTGACCATATGGAAGTGATCTGAATGAATGTATAGGTTTAACTCTCTACGGTCTAATATAGGTCTGAGAGAACCATCCTTTTTGGGAATTAGAAAGTAAAGAGAGTATACACCCGTCCCTTGATATTGTAGTGGGATGGGCTCTATAGCTCCCTTTTCCAGAAGAGATTGGACCTCTTGTTTGAGTAGGTGTATATGTTCTGGAGATAGTTTGTGTTTTCGTGGTGGAATGTGTGGAGGGTTGTTGGTAAGCTCCAGGCAATAACCAGATTGGATAATTTGTAAAACCCATTTGTCTGATGTGATGGTATTCCAGACTGGGAGAAATTGAGTGAGACGTCCCCCGACAGGTGCTGAATGATCAGGGGAAGGGGAGACAAGTCACTGTTTATTTGTGGCTGGGGAAGTACGGGGTGTATTACCTTTCCCTCTTCCTTTGCCATTGTTTCCCCGAAATCCACCTCGAAAATAACCTCAGGTAGAGGGTGATTGACTATTGCCTCTATATGAGGTAGAGGACCCGTCAGTAGGCATGGTCTTTGAGCCTCCCCTGTAAAAGGAGCAGCGAAAGGAACCACAGTTGGATTGTGTCTGCAGTGCTCCCATTGATTTGGCTACCTCAGTGTCTTTCTTCATTTTCTCCAATGAAGTGTCTACTGCAGGGCCAAATAAATGTTCCTTGTTAAATGGTAGATTTAAAATGGATGCTTGAATCTCCGGTTTAAATCCTGATACCCTTAGCCATGCGTGACGTCTAAGTAGGATGCTGGTGTTAATAGCGCATTAAGCAGTGTCTGCTGCATCTAGAGCACACCTGATGGAAGTGTTGGAAACAAGCTTCCCTTCCTGGATGAGGTCATGTGCTTTAGCTTTATGCTCATCAGGCAGATATTGGATCAGCTGCTCTAGCTCTTCAGAATGAGCTCTGTCATACCTTGCTAAGAGTGCTTGTGTATTAGCTATGCACCAATGATTGGCTGCTTGCGCTGCTACTCTTTTGCCGGAGGCATCTATTAATTTAGATTCTTTATCAGGAAGCGGGGCGTCTCCTGTTGATTGAGAATTAGCTCGTTTACGAGCATTTGATACCACTAAAGAATCTAATGGAACCTGACCCCTGATGTAAATTGGGTCTGTAGGTGCAGCTTTATCTTTTTTGTCAACTCTAGGTGTGAGGATCCTAGCTCGCACTGGATCTTTGAATACCTCTTCTGTAGGTTTTAACATACCTTTAAGCATAGGTAGTGTATGTGTAGTCTTTGGTGATGCAATTAGTGTTTCAATTAAACAAATCTTTCTCAAGAGGCTCCTTATGGAGCTGTACTCCATGGTACTGTGCCAGCTCTATTAAGCAACTCAATGAACCCTACATTATCATCTGGAGGAGAAGGCTTAGATGGGTATAGGTCTGGATTGTTATCATTATTGGGATCAGTGTTATAGTCGACCCATGGGTTTGGAGCATTGTCTTGTGGCACATCCCCATGTGTGTCCCCATCTTGAACCCCATCCCCCTCCTCTTGATAATCTGGAGATTGTGGCCGAGGGGAATTTATGGGTGTTATGAGTAAATTAGGATCAATAGGCGGAGAAGGTGAAGAAGGTGAAAGAGGTGGAGGAGAAGTGTTAGTACCCATACTCTTTCTCTTTAGAGGTATATGATAAGAGTCCTCGATTTCTGGCTTTCTTTTGCTGGTAACTTTGCATAAAGGTGTCCTGTTTTAGGGTTAACAACAAGTTCCTTTTGTTTGGGGTCCGTGTTGGCAATCGGACCATCCAAACAAGGCTCCTTAGATGGTGGAGGAAAAGTTTTTTTCTTTCGGGCCAGAATTTTCGGAGTGGAAGATTTTGGTGCTGATGATTTCGGAGCGGAGGATTTCAGCGCAAGGGATTTCGGATCCGAAGTTTGTTTCGGTGTCGAAGTTTTGGGTTCGGTCCCGAGCCGGAAAGGATTTGATACGTGTTTCGGTGCCAGGCCCGAAGGCGGAGTGTTCGAAACTTTATCCCGGTGCCGACCTTGGCCCGAAGGCAGAGGAGGGACCGGAGCCTTTTTAGAGGGTACCTTTTGGGGCAGAGGAGTACCTTTACTCATGGCACGCTGACCGGGAGTGATGTCTTCCTCGATGTTGGAGTCTTCCTCGGACACATAGATGTGTTTTTCTTCCTCTGCCTCGGCTCCCTGTGCTTCGAAGATCTCTTGGTCGACGTTTTCGCCTTAGAGATCTGGAGCGGAGTCTCTGTGTTGCTGATACATTACGTGACGTCGAGCCAGACGGTCACGGAGCATCTTCTTCGATCGGAACGATCGGCAGGCTTCGCAGTTTTCTTCTTTGTGTTCGGGTGATAAACACAAATTGCACACGTCGTGTAAATCGGCGCGGGGGTACTTAGCGTGGCACCCAGGGCAGAATTGGAATGGAGTCCGTTCCATCTACTGCGAACTCGGTCGACGCGGCTAGGCTCAAGGGCCTTGCACGAGACTTTCCGATCTAGTTTTAGAAATGGATACGATACGCGAAGGCAGGTATACGCGATTGAGAAACAATACCGTCGAGGGTAGTGGATTGCGCACAGAGGGGAACCCGAGAACGCTGTCGAACCGGAGCACAGCAATTCATGTCCGAACCCGATGGCAGAAAAAAACAATCTAACAATGGAGTCGATGCCCATGTGCACTATCACCGAAAGGAGGAGTCACCTATCTCGTGACTGGAAAAGACTTCTTCGAACAAAAACAAAGTGCAAACATCGGGACCCAACACTAGATGGCAGACTTATACAAAGCATGTGATCTACAGCTCACATGCCTCGAACATATCTTTACTGAATAAAGACAACCTTTCTTCTAATGCTACCACACTTCTCTTTCCAAGTCCTCGGGAAAAATTAAAGGCATCAAAGAAAATAAAACCATTAGTGGGACAAATTGTTTTCTTTTACTCGTTGATTAAAGATAACAAAAAGAGAGACACCGCGGACTTACTAAACAAAAACAACTGATTACATAAACATATGGTGCAAATTAAAAGGGATTTAAACATGACTCTTATAAGCTAACTAAATTAAAATACAGGTACAAAATATTCAAGAAAAGATAATCTGTTTAAGTGATAAACCTGTTACCATGTAAATATGCAAGCATGGATCCCAAAGTACAGCATCTCCAAACATTTTCCCTTAAAAACAAAGCAGGTGAGTGGGACCCTATATACTAAGAAAAATGCACCATAAAAATGTTAATGCTCTTTCACTGGTTTCCTGAATTCAACCACAGAAAACCGGTTAGCTGTTATTGGCAGCCAGCTTGTGATTATACATCAGATTAAAAAAGGTGCAATGATGGACCCGATGTTGCTAGTCACGTCACTCAGTAGGCATGCTCAGGCCTGCAGAATGACAGAGGTGCCACTTTCCATTTTTTTCGGCCGATCTAAGACAGCGGACGGCACTAGATCGGTAAAAAACAAAAAAACTACTATGTGCGCAAAAGTGTTTTTGGTGTGGTGGAATGCCTGGCAGCAACTAACAGTTGTGGGCCCCTCCAAAAAAACAAGGGGCACCACAAAAATGTGAACTGCCCCTGAGGGGTTGGGGCGCAACAGAGGAACTAGTGGGGGGAAATGCCTGGGGGAGGGGCAAAGCAGCACATGATGGAGAGCAACACAGAGCGGGGGCAGGGTAGAAGCAGACACGATGGAGAGCAGCACATGGAGATAGAAACATGTAGTGAGGAGGCAGAAGGAGAAGCACAGGAAAGAGCTACACATGAGGATAAGACCAACAAGGAGTGCAAGCGGGACACTGGTGTCTGGGGGAAGGGGAAAAGCATACAAGGGAGAACTGAAAGAAAAATTCCCTAAATGTGAGCAGATAATGATACAAGCCATCCAATCAAAAGAATGGTAAAGAGTAACCCTGGGCAAAGCACTACGCTACGCTCGCGTAGTTTGCGAAGTTTGCGCAACTTCGCACAACGCGAATTGCACGTAGCACAGTGCAAACACGCGTAGCGTAGCGTAGTGCAGCGGTCATTTTTTGCTTGCTCGCGGTCCTCACCGTCAAGTTGGCGACCCCGAGCAAGCAAAATGACATCCCGGCGAGACTTTTTCCTCGTTCGCGATCAGCAACATCAAGTTGCCGATCGCGAACGTGGAAAATAAACCTCCCGGCGAGATTCTCAACGCGGGGAGGTCAGGTTTCTCATTGCGAGTGGTCGCGTATGCTTGCGACCGCTCGCGATGAGAAACTACCAGTCCGCGTTGAGAAAGCTGCCGCTCGAGTAAAAATCTACTCGAGCGGCAGTAAAAGACAGCTCGCACTGTGCAAGATGCCGTTTTCAATGATTGCACAGTGCGGACAAGCATCCGGCACTGTGCAATCATTGCGAACAGTGCACTACGCAGTTTGCGTAGTGCTACGCGTAGCTCGCGTAGTGCGAACTGCACTTTGCGTAGCTTTGCGTAGCGCTACTTCGCGAACTACGCCCAGGCTTAGTAAAGAGCTATGCTCCAGGAGAGGAACAAAGAGAAGCAGGTTAGGCAAGTCATAGAATATGAAGCAAGTGATAATAAAGTCATCCAATGGTAAGCTTTAAGCCCATTGTAAGTTTTTGGCAAGCCTAAAAATAAGTATTTTGCAACAAGACAGAGTAACCCAAAAGAGAGCATCAAAATCTCATTCAAGTGTCTGATAAACCACAGCAAATAGGTACACAGGTACCCCACTTTAACAACAAAAATGTAAACTGAAAGGGGAACATGTAATCTGTAGGAGTGAACAATACCGAGAAGAACTGGCAAACTTTACTATGGTAAACTGAAAAATTATTTTCAGATTCATGCAAAGCTTCAAAAGTTTTTGCATCCTGCATTCGTTAGTACAGGTGCTTTCTATTAGCAATGGATTTAAAACAAAGTTTTAATGAGTTACCTAAATGCTGATGTAGAGCACCTCACAAAGATAATAACTACTAGAGTCCACACAACATACCTGCTGACTAGGATACGATGGTGGTGGACTATCCATCTTTGCTTCTTTATTCCTGGATGGCCTTTTTCCAAGAGAAATGTCTTCTTTTTGAGTCGATGACTGTTCACCACTGCTTTCTCCATCTGCCTCGTCATCATCTACGTCTGAAGAACTACTACCAGTGCTACTCATCTGCGGAGACTGGAAATTAATTTTAAAAAAAGAAAATTAAAACAGTAGCAAAACATTCTTTGTCAAAATAAATACACAAAAAAAAAAAAAAAGATTCATGCCACATAAAATCAAGTACCTCATCTTTCAGTGCCATGTTTTCACCCCCGCCGTTTAGTTCAGTATGGACTCCATTCATGTTGGCTACAACGTCTGCGTCATTGTAGTTATTTAGCGGGTAAATATCAGCAAATTTTGCTGATAATGGTGCAACATCTTCATCATCACTACCACTAAAAACAAATGTTTCAATGAGTATGTTAACTTTTTTAATCATGTAACCTACAAAAAAATGATTTCGTGAAAACATCTCATAACTGGCCAAATGTGTTTCACACTCACAATGTTTACAAGAGCCCCAACCTGAACTTAAGGATCAAACATAAGTAACATTAATTGCAAATTATGGTCTAATTGCATGCCACCCGAGTATCCGACCTGCAAGTGAATGAACAGTCATGTGGCTCTTTTCTTTATAGCTCAAATTAAACCTGTGCTTCCTGTTAGAAAGTTAAGGATACATACTGTGTCATGAATTGTTGGATAATTTGCTTGAGCACTCCAACATAACAGAAATCCTTCAAATAACCTAGGCCCTGGCTTGATCTGGGGAAGTCAGTGTTTACCAGACAAACATACGAGTGCCTGCCGATGGCCTGCCCCCTAACTCTGGTCAAGAGAGTTAATCACTAGGGTTGAAGTTCGATCCGCCTTTTTTTAAATTCCGTTCTCATTTTAATTAGTAAGTTAGTATTGGTCTACATCTTCTACTTTCATCTTTCGAAGGATCATTTTTTTTTCTTCATTTAACAAGAATGGATGTCAGATATATTTTCCCCGATTTGTCTATGCTACCTCTTAAAATGTTCTTCACCTTTCAAGGATTATGGTACTTCAATTTGATGGCAATAATAGTCTATTATACTGGTTATCTTTGAAACGCAGTATTTTTTTTTTTACAAAAATATACATCATCATGGAATGTGCTTGTCCTTGGCTATCCAAAGTTCTAAAGATGCTTGCAGTCATTATATTCTTCCGCATTTCCTTCATCTGCAGATCACAATAAATCATCAAAAAGTCTAAGCCCTGTCAAACCTTTTTTCTTTGGAAATCTGCGCCCTCAAATTGTTAGACAATTTTCATTCAGCTCAGAGACAAGATATTTTAAGTGTGTTTTACAGTCTTTTGGAAGAAGTGGCTTTTTGACAGTTCCCAGTCAATTAGTAAGCAAAACAAATAGCCAGTTTAAGGTCGCACAAACACCTGCAATCTGTTGGAGATTCAGTAAGAAATCATGACTAAAAGGATCAAAATCACCAAAAAATAACTAACAGAAATATAGCACAGACACCGCAGTGTGCATGTCACCTAAAGGAATTAAAAGAATTAAAAGAATAGACGTGTTTTCCCTCCTCCTCTCTCAGTGAAACAAAGCCTGAACGGATGAGGTTACATTTATACGGCCACAATTACACCTTGGTGCATAGGTGCTTTCCCCATAAAAGGCAATGTGGTTATGCTACCACCTACTGGCAAAACCAGCAACTGCTTAGCTTTGTTAGGAGACACCCTATTTGGTCCGTCTTCACTTCCCTGCACACATGAGCAGCCCAGCGAACTTATTCTTGGAAAAGACGAGCAGTGTGTGGTGGCTCAACTTGAAATATAAAACTGCAATGATTTTTTCTAATTGTTAAAAATTAAAATAAAACTGTCCAAATTGAGAAATGGAACCAATCTCTTGATAGTCAAAATTACTCTCTCCAAAGAAGTAGAGGTTCACTCTTCACCACCCCCCCCATTTAGAGACCACTGTTTTGCTTTATTACTAGATTACCCAGGTCCCAGGGTTACTGGGTTGCGCCTTTTCTTACACATGCATTGGGCTCAACTGAGCATCCATAAATGGGAAAAAAAAAAGGAGATTATGAGTAGCTCGACCATCATGAAGGTAAAAATGAAACTGAATCAGTCCCATTCTTAACCTTGTGGGTAGAAATCATAGCAACTGGCAGCGACAAAGAAGGCAGCATTAGGAGCATAGGCCTAAGAAATCAAGAGACTCAGGACGTGCTGGCCAAACCTAAGGAAAGAAGCCTCCAAAGCATAGTGTTCGCAAAACATGTGAGGTAGCTCATGTAACCGCCAAAGAAAGGTCCCCAAGGGGTACATTCTTGGAGAATACCACTAATGCCGATTTAGCTTACATGGAATGTGCATGGACACAGGTTGGAAAACATAATACACATGGCTTAAAGCCAAGGCCTTATGGGGTAAGTGAAACGAGCACTACAAAAATGGAAAAAGGAAAAAACAACAAAAAAGCATCAGGGAAATAAGTGAACACATGATGAACAAGTTACTTACCTCTGGTAACACTCTTTCTGGTGGATACTCTAACCGCAAATTCTTGTATGCCGGCAGGTGGCACCATGCAACTCCACATCAATGCCGTTCCGCTTCAGAAGTAGTGACGAACAGAGCTGCATATAAGCGCCACCCATACGTGATGAAGTCAGTTCCTTCCTTCAGTTCCTCTTTCAGAGGAGTGTAGGAAGCTGGCTCTGTATATGGTATTGCCACTAGGTGGTTAAACCATGCACAGAGTCCAGGTGTTCCCAAAAGTGTGCAGGGCTCAATGTAAAACCCTAAGTGCTCTACTAGTGGTAGTGTGGGCGAGCAGCCTTAGACCTACCATAGAGGAGTGTAAGACATTTATTGCACAACCTTGACCAATAAAAGACACGACTCAAGAAGGAGATCCACACCAATTTTTGGAAAAATATACTTTGTTTGTATTTTTTTTTTAAGCAAACACAAGGAGACGATGGACGGAGCGCTGACACTTTTTAGACACTAACCCCCAGTCACAGATCTAGGTTGAATCCATCATCATTCTTTAGCTCACTTCGCCACCTCAGTTCAGACCCAGCCATATGCAAATCAGTCTTGACCCTGTGCCTCATGGGAACAGTCCATCCTGGGACCGGTTTCGGGGTAACACCACTCATCAGCCAGGCTAGCTTGAATACAGTGGCAAAATAAGCATTTTATTTTAAGACCAACATCTTCGTAATAAGGTAAGTACGTTTTTAAATAGAAAATACTATTCGCTTTGAAAAATGGACACTTAAAAGCTTTTCAGAACAGTTCAATGTTATCCTACGGGGAATTGTTTTGTGGTTAAACAGGTAACACCCTCACAATGCCAGTCTTCGGGCCCAAAGGTCAGCAAGGGGCAAGGGTCAGGCGAGTACCAAAACTGCACCGACAGCAGCACAGGGGCAGCCAGGTGCAGGGGTCAAAGTCAGAGTCCAGCCCAATGCTTTTCAATGGAGAATGGGGGTGCCTGGAGCCACACTGCTTGCAGGTAAGTAGATCGGTTGCAGGGGCCAAGCTTTTGTGGTAGGACCAGCATGGGGGGGGCACAAAGCAGCACCAAACATACACCACCAGAGGCACAGGGTGCAATTTCAGCGTCAGGTGCCAATGCTTTTCAATGGAGATTCTTCCTTTGGCGAACAGGCTTGCAGGTGTTGCACCGGAGGTTGCAGGATGGAGACCAACGACACCCAAGTTAAGTACAGATGTATGAGATTGTAGGGGCACTGTCGGTTCAGCTCACCAAGGCCCAGGGGCTTCGGGTGCAGGGGTGCCTTTCGACGACAGTCTTCTTACGGGAGTCGGTCGCAGTCCGGGAGAGCCTCTGGATTCACACTGCAGGCACTGCCGTGGAGATCAGGAGAGGTCACTTAACGCTGGACTCTAGGTCAGGATCGCTGGGGAGACTTCATCGCACAGGAGGGCCACTCAGACTCGGGCTGTGGGAGTCAGGTGCAGAGTGGGCGGGAGACATGGATCCGGGGGTCTTTTGGACAGGTCTGCTGTACACGGGAGATCGCAGTCTTTTTCAAAGGCAGCAATCCTCCCAGGGTTTCAGAGGTCACTACCTGCAAGACAGGTCACAGGTTCGGAGAAGCTGAGACAGGCCAGAAGGGCTAGGACAAAGGCATTCATCTACAGTCTTCTCTGCAGGTTAGTCTTCTTTCTTCTTAGGTCATTGTAGATCTAGTTTCTAGGTCTGGGGGATCCACCTAAAAACTTAATTTAGGGCGTTTTAGGAGAGTAGACGGTAGGGAAAATGGGCACCTTACCTGGGGTGACTACAACCCCTATTATGCAACCCTCCTGTGGGAGGGGGGCACCGACCTAGCCCTGATTGGAGGGGTCTCCCCATCTTCAAGATGGCAGGGACAGAAAGATGCGCTTCACCTCACCCACCTTCGGGGTGGAGTTGGCAGAGGTGGGCACACCTCCTATTCTCCTGAGTTTTCCCATCGGTTTTCCCACCCAAAGTAGGGGTATAAACCAGGGGCTGCCACCTGCTGCTAGCAGCAGAGGCTGGTGTTCGCATTACATAGGCGGCAGGCCTTTGAAGCTTCCCCCTTTAAGCAATGGCCCATCCTGGGGGAGGAGGTGTGACACCTCTGCCCAGGATGTGCATTGTTTCTGGTCCCAGAGAGCAGGGGCTCTCTAACCAGAGGTCCAGAAACATTTCTGGTGGTGGCAACTGTAAGAAAGTAGGATCTACTTCTATGGTTATCCCCACTTTTTGCCTGGTGCTAAGCTGTATTTTCACTAGTCTAACTGGGATCCTGCTAATCAGGACCCCAGTCTATCTGCGTTCTTTCTAAATTGTTGTGTTGAGTACTTACGTACACTCCAGATTGGATACCGGGGTACCCTTACCAGTCCCTAGTATATGGAACTAAGGTTCTCAGGGCATAGGTACCCCAGAGGTCTCCCATGGGCTGAAGCATGCATTATGCCACCCATGGGAAACCATGCAAAATGGATGTACAGGCCTGCCATTGCAGCCTGTGTAAGTTGGTGCTTGCACCACTTACTCAAGATATAGGTTTACTATATCTAAGGGTCACTGCACTTAAACCTATAAGTCACCCCTATAGCAGGCCTTTGCAATCCTGAAGGCAGGGTGCTTGGTTCTAAGTGAGAGGGTGCCCCTGCATGAGCAGGACTCCCCTGCAACCTACGGAGTCCATTCTCCCGGATTGTCAGTGAAGCAGCCATATACTATATAGAGGGGCACCGCATAATTATGTAATGGCCATCTCGAAAACGGCTGCAACGAATCCTATCATGTTTGGTATCAAACATGTTGTAATCATACCTCCCACACCGTAAACGGTGTGGGAGGTATGATTCCAAGCACTGGAAGAGCCCTCCGTTAGGCTCTGTGTTCCCGGTACCAGTTTTCTGGACCCAGGCAGCACAAAATGGTTGCTGCCGACCAGAGACACATGCTGCTGAGCCAAGCTCAAGCAGAGGAAGATGGAACAATAGGCATCCTGTAGGGTGTATTGGGACCGGGTGGGAGCGCTTGCCAGCGACAGTAAGTCTGCAAAAGGGGAACACTTGGTGTCCCTGTGCATAGTCCAGTACAAACCTCCCCCCTGTCCAGACCCTCCCCTGGGAGGGTCCCCTGAATCTTCCCAACCCTTTCCCTAGGTTACTTAATGGCTTACCTGGGTGTAGGTTCCTAGATTCCTCGTGGGATAAGATTCAGATCAGTCACCACTGCACTTCTACAGTCTGGGCACTCTGGACTTTGTTTGGGCCTCACTTCGTCTCCCTTCCAGTCTGCTGCATCGTCTGTGCCTGTGCATCATAGAGGAACCTTCCAAGGCCTTTGAAGCATCAAAGACACCTGAAGTAATCTCCCTTGGAGTGATGGAGTCACTCCCCTGCATGTGCAGGCACTGCTACTAAGTCGATTGGTCTGCAGATCCTGAGCTCCTCCGGACTCTGTGGGCTCTGCAACACAGGTGGTGGTTTTCCACGGCTCCCGAGGCCTGCCCTGCCCTGCTCTCTCACCAAGTTTGAGGCCAGTATCCCTTGTGGGGGTTGCAATAACCGAACCCCTGTGCACCACGTCCAACTTGCAGTTGCAAAGGCTTCTTGGCTTCTTTGCAAGAAGATCTTCGGGCTCCAAGGAGCCCCAACTTCGAGCCCCTCCAGTGACCAGAATCTTCAGCCACACCGCATCGTGTGCATCATGGCCTGCATCATTTGGTGAGCAGCTTGAGGTCCTCTCGCGACTCCAGTGCCTCCGGCCTGTCTGTCCACTTGAGGGTCACACTTGTTACTTTTGGGTTCCCTGATTGCTCGGGGCCTGCCCTGACTCCCCTGCCTTTGGTGAGTCCCCTGGACCTTGCTGGTCCCGACGTTGCTCCTTCTTTGATTCCTGCGTGGCTTGCCTTTGACAAGGCTTGTTGGTGCTACTGCCGGACACCGACCACTCAGCACTCGACATCCTTCGTGGGACAGCTCGTACCCGGGTCCTGGTCTTCCTCAGCGTCGCCTGGTTCTCACAGCTGCAGAGTCAAGGTCATCGTCATCTTCCCTGAAGCACCAGACATCGGAGGGCATTCGTCTTCCAAGTCTCCTGGTCACTCCTGAGTGGCATAGACTCTGTCCCCTCTGCTTTCAGGTACTCCTCTTCAAGAATCCACGTTTGGATTCCCACGGATACTTTCTCCTCTTCCAGCAGCAGCACTTTCCTGAAGTTCTCCATTGGGTTCGACGGTGGTTTCCGACACCACTTCACACATATGCACCTGGCTTCCCTGGTGTAGGTAACGTTGGTACTAGGGTATCCACGGGTGGGGTGGCTCTCCAACCTTCTGTCTTCCAAGGTGTTTCTTCAGGGTCCACTGGGAAGGGTCCTTAAACTTTAAAAATCCAACCAAGACTTGCACATAGAGTTGTACGGAGCACGCGGTCATGTTTCCACACTGCACAAGCTCTCCGTGAGGGTCCCTATCTACTCGCCTTGGGTGGTTCCTTGGGGTCCCAGGACTTCTACGTCCTCTCGACACTGTCTTGACGCGAGTCGTGGTTCTTATACCACTCTTAGTATATGGTTTGGTCCCCCCTGGGGGCACTGTATTTCGTGCTATTTACTGTGTTTCTTTGCTAAAGTAATGTGTGCATTGTGTTTATCTCCGTGTTGGAGATATTGGAACGTACTAGAGAGTATTATATAATAAATACATATTTTTATAAATACTTGGTGTAGTTCTTTTTCACTTAATCTAGGTTATAAGAATTGCATTCTGGTAAAACAGGCTGCTTTAAACTCCTTCTGGACTAAGCCTAAAGGCTGCTCTCCACAGCTACCACTTAGAGAGCTTTCTAAGGTTGTCCAAGACCTCTTAAATCACTATAAGGGTTGTCTGGACTGGTGCAAGGTGCCTACTTACATTAGTGAGTTATATAAACGGGGTAACCAGTCAGACCACTGGACTCAGGTGTAACTATGGTACATAAGAAAAGTCACAGTGGAATAATGTTTACAAACCAAGGACATAGAACCAAATTCAAATACATAAAATAATTCAGACGTCACTACGAGAAGTTGAGTTCTTGTGATTTAATTCACATCACAAACCGTTGAGTTAATCAAAAAAATACACATGATATAAATCAATAGTAATAAGATTTGGTGCTCAGAAAAAAGGGGGAAGGGGTGAGTGTTGAGGGAGGGTTTCGTGATGGTGTAAAGGAAAGGAAAGGTAATGTGGTTCAAATACATCCGAGCATTGTAGAACCTATCCCGCCTTCTACTTGGCAAAAGAAAATAAACAGAAACATAACATGATAGGCACAGATAAACATGTCTCTGTCACCTATGTTTGATACATATTTAAAATGTGTCGACGTTTCGACCCCTATATTCATAAAGGTGACCATCCTTATTGAGGGGTCTTCATCAGGACTCTAGGAACTAGTGAAGGGGAGGGGGCAGGAGCACTTAGGAGTAAATTAAGCTAAAATTAGGTGACGTGGATATAAAAAAACAATGTTGAATTGTAAGGTAAATAAAGGTATCAAACTTCTCAGCACATTAAACCCACACTGATGTGGTATTTAATGAAAAATGCACACAGAGGGCATCTTAGAGATGCCCCCTGAAAACTAACCTACTGCTAGTGTCCAGGCTGAGTGGCTGCTTTCAGCTGCCACCACCAGACATGTTTCTGGACCCCTGGGTCGAGAGCCTGCTGCTCTTGGGGGCCTGAAACAATGCCCATCCTGGGACGAGGTACCAAGCCTCCTCCCCCAGGATGGGCAGGGTTTACGAAGGGGAAGCTTCAAAGGCTTGCCGCCTTTGTGAGCTTCCCCAGGCCACTTGCTGCTTTCAGCAACTGGTCCCCACTGGTTCTGACCCCCACTTTGGGCAGGAGAACCGGCGGGAAAAACAAATGAGGAAGAGAGGTGTGCCCACCTCTGCCAACTCCACCCCTCAGGTGGGGGAGGCGAGGTGAAGCACAACTCTCAGTCCCCGCCATCTTGCAGATGGGGGGGATGCAGCCAACCAGGGAAAGGCTTATGCCCCCTCTCCCACTGGAGGGTGGCATAATAGGGGGCGTACCCACCTCAGGGAAGGGACCCATTGGTCCCAACCTTTTTACCTACCTGCAACGCCCCTAAATCTAGTATTTAGGGGCACCCCTGAACCTTGTTTTCTCAGACCAGAATAAACTACAAGAAAAGAAGAACCGAACAGCCGTGCCGAAGCTAACAAGAGGAAGACACCCACTGACTTGGCCCCAGCCCTACCGGCCTGTCTCAACCTCGAACCTGCTCCTGCGAAATCCCGGTGTGTCCTGCAGCCAGCAACCTCGAAAACCCCGGAGGACCTGCCTGCCTTCAATCACAAAGACTGTCTCCCGTGAACATCGGATTTGTTCATCTCCAACCTCTGGCTCCGGCCGGACACCGCAAATCCACCCCACTCTGCACCCGCCGTCCACGGCCCGAGCGGGCAAACACGACGAGTAGGTCTCCCCGGCAATCCTAACCCGAGATCCGGCGACCCCTGACCCGCCTCAAACCTCCAGCCGACGCCTGCAGCCTTAATCTGGAAGTTCCCCCAAACCCACGACCTGGTAAGAAGATCCGACCCTAAAAGGTACCCCTGCACCCGACGCCCCACGGCCCACGGCCTTGGGTGGCCCAACTGACGGTGCCTAACCAACCCCCAACTTACCTCTCGAAGTGGTGGTCGCACCCAGAAGACTTCATCCCCAAGCCTGCAGTGCCTTTGCAAACCGGAGGTTCACCATTGCAAACAGGGCACCCGACGTCAAAACAGCACCCTGCACCCGGCCGCCCTAGTGCCGCTGAGGGTGCACCTTTGGTGCTACTTTGTTTCCCCAATTGCCCCGAGCTAAAGTCCAGGAGCTTTGCTCCCACAACCTAGTGGCCTGCTCGTCAGCAGCCACCAACCGGAGGCCCCCAGTCCCCCATTGGATAACATTGGGCCTCAGGACTCTGCACCCGGCTGCCCTAGTGCCGCCGAGGGTGTAACGAGAGTGCATCCCTGACCCTGGGGGACCCCTGAGTCTACCCTCAGAACCTCAACTCCCACTACTGAATACTTACCCTAAAACTGATAACACTATTTTCCTCCATAGGATAACATTGACTGTTTTTCTTGGAAAAGTTTCTAAGTGCGGAGTTTGATAACCTAAAGAAATTCTTTAAAATTGTACTAACTAACAAAAACGATTTTACTTACCTGTTTACAGGAAATGTCCCAGTGTAGTATCCACGTATACTACACTGAGTAAGAAAAGTAATCTCAAAAGTAACTTACCTGTAATCTTACTGAAAATCCTATACAAAGTATATGTACTGTATTTACAAAGCATTGCATTTCTCAAACAATACTGCAAGTCAAAATAAAGTGCATTTACAATTGCAATCCAAACTGTGTTACAAACTGTATATTTACTGCAAAGTACTTATCACTTACCTGTGCCAGGCTTGCTTGGTTCTAGGAAATAAAATAACTAAAAGAATATTTTTATACAAAAACAATTGGTTTGAAGTTCAGTCTTGAGTGTGTGAATTCATTTGCTGACTAAGTGTGTAGAACAAATGCTTAACACTGTCCTCTGATACTGCCTTATTGCTCGACCACACTACCACAAATAGAGAGTGAGGTGCTATCTAACTTTACCTCTGCCTACCTTTGGGGTTCCACTGGACTCTGTGCACACTATACCTCACTTTGGTATAGTATATACAGAGCCAGCTTCCTACAGACTGTGTAAGAAAAAGGATGTCTATGCTAAATGTAAGTGTATCCCATAAATATGTAATGTAACTACAAAAGTCACACGCGTCCGGGGAGGAGGGAGTGCGCATGTGAATCTCCAGCACTACATGCCATAAACAGATGCTTACAGGGTAAGTAACATAATTCATTCAATGGCATTAGTGGCTTTAAATACACATGCTCCACATAGACTGTAAAGCAGTCCCTCCTTAAAAGCAGTGACTAGCCTGTGGGAGTTGCAGTAGTTAGAAAAAGGGTACATAGCACTGCCTGACCTACATTGGCTTGTTGGTGTGCTGAAACATCCACACATTAGTGTCTGGCAAGTGTGTGTGTGGTACACCATGTGGCTGCCTTACAAATGTCAGCTATGGTAATATTTCCTAAAAAGGTCATAGCAGCTCTCTTTACGAGTAGAATGTGCTCTGGAAGTAATGGGTAAAGGTCTTTTGGCCTTAACGTAGCAAGTTTGAATACATTTGACTATCCATCTGGCTGCGCCTGATTTGGATATAGGATTGCCTTTATGTTATGTTATGTTATTTTAACTTATAGCGCGCACGGATACTCGAGAGTGTCCCGGCGCGAGCAGAACCCAAGGGAAACAGTGCTCAATTAGGCGAAGAGAAAAGTCTTTAGTTTCTTCTTAAAATTTGCAGTGTCAGAAATGGAACGAAGTGCCAGTGGGAGGGCATTCCAAGCGTCTGCCGCCTTTCTAGACCAAGATCTACCTCCAAGTCTGTGAAGTTTAAATCTAGGGACCTGTGACAGATGAAGAGACATTGACCTCAACTGTCTAGATGGAGTGTAAAAGGAGAGCCGTTTTTGGAGGTATAAGGGTCCACTACCATGAAGAGCCCGATGGGCAAGAGTCAAAGATTTAAATTTCACACGATCCACTACCGGCAGCCAGTGTAGTGAGTATAGGTGAGATCGCGCACTTTCCCGTGAGGGGATGTCCAGCAGAAGCCTAGCTGCTGCATTCTGAATGACCTGGAGCCGTTGGAGCGAATATCCAGGTATGCCCACGTACAATGCGTTGGCATAGTCGAGTCTAGACAGAATGAGAGCGCAGGTGACTGTTTTGCGTGCTGCCAGCGGGAGGAGGGGAAAGAATTTTCTTAGAGTTTTTAAAATGCCGAAGCAGCCTCCTACTAGCCTATTGATGTGGTATGAGAAGGATAGACTCTCATCAAACCAAATACCCAGGTTATTTGCTGGTTTTCCCACAGAAGCAGGCACAGGGAATTCAGAAGGCCAAAGAGTGGCACGGAAATCCGAGGGAACTTACCAAAGAGAAGAATCTCAGATTTCTCCTCGTTGCACTTCAGTTGTGCCGCTGCTAGCCATTTAAAAATGGAGGAGAGACAGTGATGAATCTGCACTACTGATTCATCCTTGTTGTCCCAGGTAAAAAGCAGCTGGGTGTCATCAGCATAGGCCATTACCTTGGCACCTAGGCTTTCAGCCAAAAAACCAGGGGTGTCAGATATACATTAAAAAGAAGGGGGCTCAAAGAGGACCCCTGAGGGACACCCGTGGTCACCGGCTGAGCAGTCGAGCAAGAAGGAGGGATCCAAATCTGCTGCGTCCGCCCTTCTAAAAGGACTTAATCCAGCCCCAGGCCGTGCCAGAGACACCGACCTGGGTCAGGCGCTGTAAGAGAAGGGAATGGGGGACCGTGCCAAAGGCCGCCGAGAGGTCGAGCAGGATTAACGCTGCTCTCCCCCCGGCGTCTCGACACTCCCGAATCGCCTCCACCACCTCTACCAGAACCGACTCGGTGCTGTGTGAGGAGCGAAAGCCAGATTGTGATGGGTGAAGAAGGCCCTCTCTCTCTCTCTCTCTCTCTCTCTCTCTCTCTCTCTCTCTCAAAATATAATCGGTAAGTTGGCTATTGACGACCTTTTCACAGATTTTAGACACAGCCGGCAACAGAGATATGGGTCAGTAGTTCACCCGGTTAAGTGGGTCAAGGGACGGAGAAAAGGCTACAAAGAGTTGCTTTGTGTTCCTGAAAGTTTTAGTTCCATCTATGTAGAACATGAGTGCACTTTTTACATCTAGGGTATAAAGAGCTCTTTCTGCCACAGAATCAGGGTTAGGGAAAAAAACTGGGAGCTCAACAGATTGATTGAGGTGAAAGTGAGAGACTACCTTAGGTAGGAATTTAGGATTAGTACGAAGAATCAGCTTGTCTCTATGTATTTGGAAAAATGGTTCTTCTAAGGTTAAAGCCTGGTGCTCACTAACACGCCTGCATGAGGTAATGACAAGTAAGAATGCCACTTTCCATGAAAGAAATTGAAGAGGGCATGAGTGAAGAGGCACAAAAGGGAGACCCCTGAGTCTGTTTAGTAAGATGTTAAGGTTCAAAGAGGGTGCTGGAGGAACCACAGGAAGAGGAATGACTGTTTTCGGACCTTCCATGAATGCCTTAATGACTGGGATTTGAACAGTGAGAGAAGCGGTCTATTTTTGAGATAGGCAGCCAATGCGGCGCAGTATAAGGTAATGAATGTGTAGGCTAAATGTGGCTTTTGCTAATGAAGTGGGTAGCAGATAATGTCCATCACTGTGGCTTTCATAGGATCAATTTGTTTAGGTTGGCAGTAGTAAACAAATCGTTTCCATTTTGCAGCATAACAAGCTCTAGTTATGGGTTTGCATCCTTGTTTAAGAATGTTCATACATTCCTGTGGTAAATTAAGATAGCCAAACTCTATGACCTCAGGAGCCAAACTGCTAAATTGAGAGTTTTGGGGTCTAGGTGTCCGATTTGTCCTTGATTCTGAGAGACAAGGTCCAGCCTGTTGGGTCGCTTCTTGTGAGGAACTACTGAGAGATATAGTAGTGTTATGAAACAGGGCTGACGCGCCCAAGTGGGAGCTACTAGGTCCATGGTGAGAGATGCTTGCTCGCGTATTTGAACTAGAAATGGAATAAAAAGTGGAAATGCATAGGCAAATATCCCTAACCAACTCATCCATAGTGCATTGCCCTTGGATAGTGGGTGTGGGTACCTCGAGGCGAAGTTTGGGCATTTTGTGTTTTTGGCTGTGGAGAAAAGGTCTACTTGAGAACAGCCACACTTTTGAAAATAGGGAAGGATTTGTGGGTGGAGTTCCTACTCATTAGTCTGTTGCTGCATCGTGCTGAGCAGATCTGATAAATCGTTGTCTGCTCCTGGCAGATATTACACCAAGAGATGAATGTGGTGGTGAAGAGCCCAGTTCCATAAGGTCTGAGACAGCGTTCCCCTCTATTTTTGTAAATAATACATGGCTGTCATATTGTCCATCCGGACTAGGACAACCTTGTGAGATAGGTAAGGAAGAAAAGCTTTTAGTGCTAGGAAGATCGCCGGAAGCTCGAAGTAGTTGGTGTAGGGATTGATGTATGGCATCCCACAGACTTTGTACTGTGAGGTCTTGTAGATGGGCACCCCAACCAGTCTCCAATGCGTCTGTAGTGAGGTGGGGAACAGGGACCAGAAAAGTCAGACCCTGTAGCAGGTTGATGGTGTTCCACCATTGCAGAGAACGGTGAATGTGACAGTCTTTCAACACTAGATCCTCGAAGCGACCCTGTGATTGAGACCATTGTCGAGCTAGACATTGCTGCAGGGGACGCATGTGCAACGCCTTGCGTGGGGAACTATGGCAATGCAAGAGGCCATCATCTCTAGCAGACGCATCACAGTCTGAACTGTGAGAGTTTTGTTTTGCTGGGACTGTGGCAGTTTTAGCTGAAAATTGTGAACTAGAGTGGGATTGGGATAAGCTAGTCTTAAACTGTGTGTTGAGAATTGCCCCCGAGTAAGGTTGACTTTGGAGGCGTTGAAGGTGAGACTTGGGAAAGTTTATTATAAAATCCTAGTCTGTGAAGTAGATCCACTGTCAAATGAGTGTACTGATTACATTGTGGGTGGGTACTTGTAGGGAAGTAGAATCTGCTTTCATGGTTACCCCCACTTTTTGCTGGTGTCAGTATGCTTTTTTGACTAGTGTGACTGGGATCCTGCTAATCAGGACCCCAGTCACTGTGCTTCCTCCCTAAATTGACTATGGTAAGTACTTCTGTACCTCTGAAATTGGCTACTGGTGTAACCTTGTATGGTCCTAGCATATGGTACAAAGGTACCCAGGGCATAGGTACACCAGGGGTCTCCCATGGGCTGCAGCATGTATTATGCCACCCATGAGAGCCCTCTCAAACTAGGACTACAGGCCTGCCATTGCAGCCTGTGTGAGTTAGTGTTTGCGCCTCTCACGACAGATATAGGTTTCCTTATATCTGAGGTCACTACACTTAAAACCTATAAGTCACCCCTATGGCAGGTCTTTCAGTCCTGAAGGCAGGGTGCTTGGTTATAAGTGTGAGAGTGCCCCTGCATGAGCAGGACACTCCTACAAACCCCGGAGTCTATTATCCAGACGTTGTTAGTGCGGTCAGCCATTTTTATACATATATTGGACATCAGTCATTAAGAGTTGTCCAACTATATAGTGGCTGCACCGAACCCAGTCATGTTTGATTTAAAACATGTTGGAATCGTACCCCAACACAGATTCCAGTGTTGGAAGTATGATCCCATGCACTGGGGGACTCCTTTGGGGTACCCCCCTGTACTCCCGGTTACAGCCTTTCAGGGTCTGACAGCAAGCTAGTGCTGCTGATGGGAAGGTAGAACAATAGGTTTCCTGTCGCAGGGAGGTGTGACCATCTTCCAGACAGGACTTGGTGTATTGGGCTGGCATGAGGACGCTTGCCAGCATCACCAGACGGCTTTGAAGGCACATTTTGTGCCCTTCTTGCATACTCCAGTTTCACCCAGTTCAGGGGAGCCCTTAGCTCCTGCTCTGGTGCAAAACTGGACAAATGACATGAGTATTGTCCCCTCTGCCCTGTCCCTCCTCTGGGAGGGACCCCCGAGTCATCCTAACCCACTCCCTAGGGTACTTAAGGGCTTACCATGGGAGTGGCTCTTCAGATTCGTCGTGGGACAAGACTCAAGCCAGAAACCACATCACTCTTCGACCGTCTGGACACTTGGACTTTGCTGAACTTCACCTGGAACCGAGACTGCATCAAGAAAGACTCCTGCTGCTCTTGCTGTTTTGCAAGTCTTGTTCGTTGTCTGTGTCTGTGCTTCATCCAGGATCCTCAACAGACCTGTGCGCATCAAGGGTACCCGAAGCAACCTCCCTTGGAAGGAAGGAGTCACTCCCCTGCATCTGCAGGCAGGCTTACCGGTCTGCTGCTCCTGACGTCCCACGGACTTCGAAAGGCTCAGCAACACAGGTGGTGGTTCTGCAACTCCCTCGAGGCCTGACCTGTCCTCTCAGCAATTTTGAGGACAGTTCCTTCATCGGAACCGCTTGGAGCAAACCCCTGTGCACCACGTCGACTTGCAACTGCCAAGGCTTGCTAGCTCTGCACTCCATAAATCTTCGGGCTACGAAAAGCTCCAGCCTCCAGCATCTCTTCCTCCCAAGTACAGCGTCCTCACCGCATCCTCTGTACCGTGGGCCTTCTTTCTTGGTGAGCTGCTCGAGGTACTCTTGCAACTCCTGTGCCCTTGGCTTGTGGGTCTTCCTGAGGGTCGTCTTCTGCTCCAGTGGGCTCCCCTGCTTGCTCAGGGCCTGCTCCCAATGCCCTGCTTGTGGTGAGTCCCTTGGACCATGCTGGTCCCAAAGTTACTCCTTCGCTTTTAACGCCGGTTGCAGCTGCCAAGGATTGTTGGTTATCCCGACGGACACCAACCCCCTGGTTCTCAACTACCAACGTGGAACAGCTCGTGCATGGCTACTGGTCTTCCTCAGCGTCGCCTGATCCCCACAGCTGCAGCAGCAAGGTCACCGTCAACTCTCATGAACCATCAGTCATCGGTGGGCATTGCTCTTCATTACTCCTGGTCACCTCCGAGTGGCATAGACACTGTCCCCTCTGCTTACAGGTTCTTCACTTCAAGAATCCCCACTTGGATTCTACCAGACTCTTGCACAGTCTTCTCCAGCGGCATCTTTCCTGAAGTCCTCCATTGTGGTCTACAGCGGTTTCCACGTCACTTCACATCTATGCACCCGGCTTCCCTGGTGTAGGTATCCTGGTTCCTGGGGTATCCTCGGGTGGGGTGACTCTCCAACCTTCTGTCTTCCACAGGGTTTCTTCAGGGTCCACTGGGAAGGGATCTTCTTAAAAACTGCAACCACAACTTCCCTGTTGACTTCTATTGGACACGCAGCTGCGTTTTCACTCTGCACACAGCCTCTGTGGGGTTCCTGGGTACTTACCTTGGGTGGTTCCTGTTGTCCCCAGCTCCTGAGTCTTCTGGTCCAAGTCCAGACTTCGGTCGCAGTTCACATTCCATTCTTTTAGTATATGTTTTGGTCTCCCCCTGAAGACCACTGTATTTTGTGCTTACTTACCTATTTGCAAGTATTGTGTGTATTTGTGTGGATATCTCCAGGTAGGAGATACACCAATGTATTAGTGAGTGTTGTGTAATAAATAGACATTTTTATGTATACACTGTTTTTTAGGTCTCGCCTAGCGCTGCTGCGCACATGCGCAGCTCGCTCGGCAAGATTTATTGCTTACAAGGACTTTCAGAAGAGGGCTTTAAGCCCCACCCCTCATTTCCATTGGCTGGCGTCACCGTTTATGCTAAACGGTGGCCTGCCATTGGAAATGAGGGTTTTCTGTAGACGCCCTATCCCCTGCGAGCCGGACTGGCTCGCCTGCTTTGCTGCTGTCGCAAAGCACTTTCTTATCTTTATGGGGCCATGTGTTTATAAACACATGGCCCCATAAAGACAAGAGATCGACCTTCACATCACCCTATAAGCGCTGCCTTATATTCTGTCTCTGTTGCCGAATCTGATCACGACTTCCGGGCAGTCATCCTTTGTTGCTGGCTCGCTTGTCTAGCGCAGCTGCTCTGCATGCTCCTTTGCGCGATCAGTGCACCCTCAGTTTCAGCGTTTGCCTTTCCCTGTGATTGAGCACATCCTCCGGTCCATTCCCAGCGCATTCTCCATCTTACGTTCTCACAATGGGTCTCCCTCGCTTCTGCCAGTGCACGCCGGTCTCCCTGCCCTCTCACTGCGCACATCTCGCATTTCGGTCTGTGTGCTGCTTTACCAGGGCAGTTTCTCTCTGCCCTGTGCTTGCCTTGTGAGTGGCGCTTTTCCCTGCCCGGTGGTGTGTGCTTCCCTATCAGTGGCGCTTCTCCCTGTCCTGTGTGCTTCCCTCTCAGGGCGGTCAAGAAACCTCGGAATAGATTTGCAATAATCAGGAATACTTTGTGGTTCCATGCAGAAAAACCTTTGTTTTCTGACCTACTTTTATTTGCCACATCGATGCATTCTGGGACTTGAAGTTTATTCAAAGCCTTTCGAGCTTCACACTTGCATGCAATGCGTTGTAAAAGGAAAGTCAGGAACCAGAGCAGGCAAGGCCTCGTGACATGGAATTAACCTACAGTGCCCTGAAACCGAAGCTAAAATGCAGAAATGTATGCACCATGTAAATGAGTAGGAATGCTGCCGGACATGTTTCTCGGCAGTGTGTGTGAGGCCAGCGATCTAATATATTACAATAATGCCCCCTGCACCCCAAATACAAAATGTAATACAGTGCATGTTACATTTGAAAAATGTAGTGGTATGAAACCCTGTAATGCACAGCGAACCGTGAAACATAGGAATATTTCTCGGTTCACTGTAAAATACGGCTTTCGACGTCATAATGACAGGGCTCAAACTAATTTACAGGGGTTTTGCGTTACCTGTGCTTCTCGAATTATGCGGCATGGAGGACCAAATAACCCTGCAAACGCCATACAAAACAAACAGAATTCACATGTGCTCCTAGAATTATGCGACATGAAGGATCAAACAACCCTACAAACGTCATACAAAAACAAACAGAAGTTAAAAAGCTAGGTTCATTATCTGATCCGTGGCTTGTGAAATACAGTAAAGGCCGGGCAAGTCAGAGGAGGAGACTGCAGCGATTCGGCCCCCAGAGCTAGCTAGCAGCTGTCACCCATGAAACCTGAACAAATGGGCGCTGTGTTATCTGGAAAAGACGACAGCCCTCGAGAAATGTCACACTGCAGCGTCGAGGGAGGCTGGCGAGAGGGGGGCTGACGGGGATGACTGATGGAGCGAAGGGGGGGTGGGGAGGAAAGGCGGTAATTATAGCCCCCTCCCGCAGTTTACTGTCCTTCCTAAAATGACCATTTTCGAGAATCACACTTTACAACGCTCATTTACAAAAAACCTTATGTCACCATTTAAGGTGGATGGCTTTACGTGTGTTTAGTCCAAGTGTCTGCATCAATTAAGCTCTTCATCCTTCCAAAGTCGATACACTGGCACTAAGTAATTCGATACAGTAAAACCCATTAAATAAAGCGCTTAAAAAACAAATTATAGTCCAAATCGGTGTATAAAATACATTTTTATATTGTTTGTGGTAATCTTTCTTCAAGTAACTGCTGTGTGTAAAATCTTACTAACTGGCACAAGGTAGTGACATAGCGGTGACGTGTATACGTTTAAATTCCCGTAGGTCGTCTTGGTTGGTCAACTGAGGTCCCATAAAGTTAGGTGTCACACTTATACCAACCCCGATTCTTACCCAGCAGCATGCTGCGATTCTTATGTCATACTTCTAGCTGTAAAGAGAAAACTACGAGTCCCAGAATGCTGTTTGCTAATAGCCAATAATGGCGGGCGGTGTTACATCAGACTGCTGAGTGCCTCATGTTGTGACAGATGTGATTAAGATCCTGGGAGCCCCATGTCTTGCCCTCGTTCCTCTAAACATTATTTTGAGAGCTTAGCACATGCCAGACTGGCTCTAAGCAGGTGCTGCGATCCAAGGGCTGACCTTTTAGGTTCAACTGGATGTTCATGACCAGCAACATTTTCTGCATTGTGAGAACAACGACTTTTTAAGGCTTAAATATAATAGGGATCTGGTCCTCCCCATGAGAGCCGTGGGCAGGAAATTGACCAGTCGGTAAGGGTGAAGAGCTTCTGCAACCTGGCTGGTCCGTCAGTTCTTGATCTGCTGCATGCCTCGCCTGGTTTTAAGCGTGGCTGAAGGTGGTACCGGCTCTCCGCCGCTGGCACATCTCCCACTGAGCTATTGCTCTAGTTTGGGAGTATTAGCATTTTAAACGCAGTTCTGAGCCATGCATGCTTCACCCGCTGCGAGGATTGGTCTGCCCAGGCCATATGCTGTGGAAATATGGAAACAAAATTCACGTCTATGGGATGCGGCATTCAGTTCCCTAATGTATCGCCTCGTCAGGGGTTGGTAGTAAGCGCTGTATAATTAACAAGCATTAACAAGCATTGGCATAGCCAATAGGTCTCGCTTTTGGGACCTTATAAGTATTTAGTTATGCAGCACCATATCCTTGGTGCAACAACATCAACTGTTGCATGGCTAAACACTTATAAGGTCCCAAAGGCGAGACCTATTGGCTATGCCAATGCTTGTTTGCTATCTGCGATGCACCAAAAATGTATGGGAGGTCGTAGGGTGAGCATGTTGCAAGTTTCTACTTAGGGAGCATAAATATTTTGATGCATTTATAATTAATGATTCAATTTTATTCTTGGACATAGGTAGAAAAAGAATACTGGATCAAAGTGGAGTGCCATGGTGCTTGGCCTTTTGGGATGTTGTAATAATCACACAATCTCTATTCCAACAGCACATCATCTGAAAGCATAACACTTTACCACCATTAAGAAGACACGCCAAGAGCCACTGATATCTCCTATATACACACATTACACAGGGAATATCTAGTAACAACTATCTCCTGCAGTAGTGCTCAGCCATGCCACCCCAACGGCTGCCTTTAAGATACCCCAGGGTATGGAATTTACTAATTTATTGCTCATTGCTTAGACCAGGGTTCTTCAAAGTCAGTCCTGAGGGGCCGGATCCATGCCAGATTTTTAAGACAACTACATTTATCTAAATGGGGATATGCTAAAAATCTGACATGGATTCGGCCCTCCCGGACTGATTTTGGAGAACCCTGGCTTAGGCATCACTTTTCCATTTAAGGCCACTCTAGAGTACAAGTTATGGGGGAAAGCAATTAATAACATAAGATAATGGAGTGTTGGATAGACTTGTGTGATACTGATAAGCAGGTTCTCTTACTCCAAAATACTGCCTCCAAACATTTCAAAACATTGTGAAACGTTCTAATGCAGTAGATACTCACAGATGTGTAAGGAAGACAGGTAGTGAGAAATATAATGTCTATGGAAGTGAGATAAAAAGGTGTAATTGAATGAAATCTAGGCAGGTGTGTGCTGTTTAAAAGCATGTAGAAGTGTCCAAGTGGTTGCTTTACATATTCCCAGACTCATGGCTGTTTCGGTACCCTAAACGCAAAGGGTAATAGTATATTCCGAGAGAGGCACCTGAACCATATCTTTGTATAAACCGGTATTCTGACTATGACGCATTACAACAGCCGTAGTGGACATAAACATGTGATTGCAACCTTTATCAGATGACCATCGCACACCAAATGTTCCTAGTCCAAGAGCAAAACAAGCAGTGTCTCATAGAAGGTTGTCAATAAAAAGCATCTGTGACCTCCTGAAAGAAAACAATGATGTGCAAACAGGTCCTACAGAGTAACAGCGAATGTATCGGTCTCTGAATTTGCAACACTCCCCTCCACTGTGGTATCACCTCTACTGAACTGCAAAGATATTTCTTATAAACGTATTGATGAAATTTTGTATAATCAATGTTCAGGTATTAAAGACGGAGGGTCTCATACTAAACACTATAAGCGATTGACTTGGGGCCAGTGACAGAAGAATTGTGCAAAGGGGGCTCCTCCACCCGAACAGATTTGAACTGAAAGTGTTTGTTGTATCTGACTTGCTACTGTGTACACATCAGTGCATTGAAGCCACGTAAGATGACACAAAGCGCTTTCCAAAACAGCCACATAAATACAAATATGTATCTAACTAAGTATGGAGCATGGACTAGGCAAGTCCTCGTGTTGGAGCTTGGCCCAGCTGCTTCGTCAGTAATAGTCACAACTGTTAGTTAAGCATGAAAATACAATATGTGCGTTTTAGTCGCTGTTGGAACGACAGCGCTTGCTCCCGCGTGAATCTTCAACTTCTAAACAATAATAACAGTGATAAGCGAAACGGCAGCGGGTGTCACCAGAATGCGACTTGGGTACACTCTTGTATTTTTTTCCATTCATAAACGGAGTTCAGCACATCCCAAAATAAGTTTCCTTGTCCCATGTAAGTACCAAGAAAGAGCTCACCCCTCCCGCCGCCTCGCCTGAACACACAGAGCCCAGGTTAGTCAAAGCAGGCTGTGCAACGTCATCAGGGTTACGTCTCAATGCATGTGCATAAGATAATTTATAATATTGATCATGACTATTATAAGAGGTTGGAAATGGAAGTAGTCACTTAAATTACTTACAACAAGGCGGCCTTCAGATGGCACAGGGTTAACCAAACTACTACTAGTTGTAGTTATTTAGTTTGCAACCCCAGCGCCTCATGCTTAGCATTGTCCTAGTCTGTTTTCCAGTAGGTTTGAAAAAAATAGCAAAGGCTAGTGCCGGCATGGCAATATAAAGATTGGAAATTCAATAACTATTCGCTATTGTGGTCATAGTACTTTGAAAGGCTTTGAATGTAATTTCAGGCAGAAGACACGGTGAGGGGTGTGTACTGTTATCAGTGGCGTAGCAAGGGGAGGGGTGGTCTGGGGTGGCAGTCGACGGAATCTAATCTCGCCAGCACCCTGCCCCCCCCCCCCCTTCAATGCAGGGTGGAACTGCCACGGGCAGCCAAAGGGCTAGCTACGCCGCTGGCGGGTATGGAGCGCGAGGGCAGGGAGGACTGGCCGCGAGCAGTGGATGGCCTGCAGCCTGGGCCTGCCTGGCACGTGCCAGGTCACCTGACAAGCGAGGGTCTGTGCCAGAGCACTCGACTTTGTCTCCAGTCCTACTTCTGGGGTAGGCAGGCTGTCTTCGGGGGTCAGCCGGTGGACGAGGTGGGGTTATATTTAGTACCGGACTTGAAGAAGTGAAGGAAGAGCGTGTTACAAGCTGTTTGGTACGGTGGCCGGGAGGCTGGACCCGTTTCTTACTACCAATACCTACCACCATGAAACCAATGCTAGTTCACCCGCGAATACCAACGTTTTCTAAATAAATATCAACAGGGGATATATAACAATGTAATATTAATAGTCAAAAAACGCTTTGAAGGAGACCCCTCAAAGAAGACATACAGGTGCTTTAGCACAGAATGCATTCAAATTCAAACGCGACCCAAAAAAAAAAAAAAAAAAAAAAAAGAGTGTAGAAAGTCTTGAAGCTTCGTCTCGTTGTGAACGGCAGCTGTCATTACAAAATATATATAAAATATAAGTTAGACTGGCTCTCTGAGACGGAGACAAAGGGTCCACGCGCCCACTTCCGGGTGTGAGGGTGCGCAGAAGGTAAATGGTGCGTCTGCTTCACCTTCTGCTCGGTGACCGGCGCCGTGACCTGTGGAGCACGTGCACGTTACAGCACACGCACTGCCAGAGTAAACAGAAGCAGATGGGCAGGTGTACACCTCATGGACTCGATAAGCAACGGGGCCCCGGTGAAACAAAGGTGCAGAAGGCATGCACTTCGCCCAGTGCCTGACTCACACAGAGTGGAATCAATAAAGGTATACGAGGAAGCGAGCCAGGCACAGAAATGAGAAAAACACCCCTCATGTATGGACCTAGCATGAAGTATATGTACGTCACTGGATGGCTAAGTCATTCGGCGAAGTTTTTCCCCAAAGTAGAAGAGTACGTGGGAAGGGATTTACTGCAATACCAGAATGCACAAGCTGGAAGTATAAGCAGGACCACTGTGATTGTGCAGTACTGAAGGACCAAATTACACAGCAAGACTGGGTAAATTGCACAGAAAACAAGCACTGAAATACAAGCGCAGCCCTGCGGCCGCGAAAGTTAATTGTGAGAGGGGGAGCAGGAGGTGAGCCCGCGAGTGATGCGCGCGCTGGGGAGAGCAGGGCACCTCCAAGCAGGGAGAACACAGAAGGGAGTGGGGGCCAAGACATGCGCTGCTGACGAGAGAGGAAAGCCAGATGGCGCCTCTGCTCGTAAGCGCGTGCGTAACCGCAAGCTCTAGGCCAAGCAAAAGCGTGTGGTAGCATTTTCTGAAGCCCACTTACTAAAAGTCTCGCCAGAGCAGCGCATGCGCTGGCTCAGGCGAGACCTAAAAATGCAATAGGTCTCGCCTTTCATTAAGTTAAAGCCATTTGCTTTGCTATACAATACCATTAGCAAAGCAAATGGCTTTAACTTAATCAAAGGCGAGACCTATTGCATTTTCAATGCTTGTTTTTCTTCATTTAACCTACACAACATGATTAGAACTTCTAAAACAAGATGCTTAACACCCCTTCAAGAGAAGCCTGAAGACTGCTCTCCAAAGCTACCACTTTGAGAGCTTTCAAAAGGTTGTCAGAGACCACTAAAATCACCATTAGGGTTGCCTGGATTAGTGCAAGGTGCTTCACTTAAATATTTGTGCACCAAATACTAAGCCAGCCTCCTACAGTACTGACTTTGATGAGCCAATCGTCCAGGTATGTGAATACGTGAAGGTTTTGTCTGGCAGTAGTTGCAGCACATATGCGTAAACATTTTGCAAAAACTCAAGGTGCTGTGGTCACCCCGAATGGTAGAACTTTGAATTGGTAATGTTTGCCCAGCTATGACAAATATGAGGTATTTTGTGCTGTGCAGGGTGTATTGGTATATAGAAATAGGCGTCCTTTAGGTCCAGTGTTGCCATAAAGTCACCTTGTAGGAGAAGTGAAATAACATACTGCAGTGGAAATGTTCTGATAGTATGTATTGGTTGAGGGATCGGAGATCTAAGATTGGTCTTGGTGACCTGTCTTTTTTGGGAATGAGAAAATATAGAGAATATACCCATGATCCCTGCTGTTGAAGTGAGACAGGTTCTATAGCCCCCTTGAGAAGAAGGGCTTTGAATTCTTGTTTGAGATGTGCAAGATGATCTTGTGATAACCATTTAGTGCGAGGTGGGATGCTGGGTGGTGTGGTAATGTTTTACAGACATTAGCCATGTTGGATTATAGAACCCATTGGTCTGTGGTGATGGATTCCCAAACTGCGTGGAAAGATTGTAGTCTGCTCCCGACAGGTGTGGAGTGGTCGAGGGGAAGGATTGGGTAGTCACTGCTTTGAAGTGGGTGTTGCTCTGCGTGCAGAGGCACGCCTGCCCCTTCCTTTGTTGTTTCCGCCTCTGAAGGAACCTCTAAAATAGCTCGCACTGTAGGCGGACTGGCCTTGTTTTTGTTGAGAAGTGGAGGCGTCTGTGGTGGTGGATTTATTTGCACCCCTGTAGCCTGTGCGACAAAAGGACCCTCTAGGAGCCGTCATCTGTAATGCTACCATGGCTTTAGCTGTGTCAGTGTCCTTTTTCATGTTATCAAGGGTAGTGTCTACTAGTGGACCAAAAAGGTGCTCTTTGTCAAAAGGCATATTTAGTACTGCCTGCTGGACCTCTGGATTGAAACCAGAACACTTAATACCTGCGTGCTTCTTAGAGAACACGCATGGCTTAACACCCCTAGCAGCTGTATCCGCTGCACCCAATGCATATTGGATAGAGTTGTTGGTGATGGCCTGACCTTCTGTGGCAATTTGTTGTCCCTTTTTGGGGTGTTCCTCCAGGAGGTACTGTAAGAGTTGCTCCATCTCATCCCAATGGGCTCTGTAAAAGCGGCAAAAACACACGAGAAGGGGGGACTAGGCGCTAATGGAGGGAGGTCCAGTACCCGTGCTCCCAAGGTCAACGTGTCAATCACTGGAGGGTAACTGTTCCTAGAAATGTAGCTTGCCTATTTGGCCGCTTGAAGTACAGGTTAAAGAAAGCCTATCTTCTTTGAGGAGGAGGCTGGTGTGCAGGACTGGTGACTGTCCTTCATCTTCCTTTTTGAGGGACAGGGCTGTCTAGTGTCTCTTGAAAGGACAGCTTCCTCTTTGGTGGCAGATAAATAGCTGTCCTGTACCTTGCTAGATGTGAATTTTTGCTGTTGAATGTCCATTTTCTCGAGAATGGGCTCAATCGGAGACATGGAGGCCGATGAAGATTTAGAGACTTTCGGCTCCATAATCTTCTGGACCAAGGCTTTCGGTGTGAAACAGAGGTTCTTGCTCGGCACCAAGGTAGATGTTGTTGGTTGCCAGCTCGATCCCAAAGGTAGGTCTAGGTCCCAAAGAGGTCGATGCCGAAGGTTTGGCCTTGGTACCAGTTTTCGGTGGCGGGGCTTCCAAAACAGTTTTTCGGATCAGACCATGGCCCGGAGGCAATGGTGGTCCGGCGACCTCTGTATGAGAATGTTTTGAGGCCAGCTTGGGTATTGGAGCAGGATCAGGGGGCATAACACTCACGTGCTGACAAGATGGAAGGCTATGCATCTCCATAGCGATCTCCACGTCAGAGCAGGAGCTTTCATCAGGGGAGAAGCCTCCCCTTATTTGTCGTTCGAAGCTGGCTCCCCCGGGCGTGTTCCTCGCCAAAAGTGTCAGGGTGTCTTCTCCTCTTCTGCAAAATATTTCCAATTGACGCACTCTTCAATCCAGAGTGTTTTCTTGGACCGAAAGGACTTACACTCATCGCAGTCGGCTTCACGATGGTCCGGCGAAAGATGCAAGTTGTACACAAAGTTTTGATCGGTGTGCGGAAATTTCTCATGACAACGCGGGCAAAATCTGAAGGATGTGCGCTCCGAAGGGCATCTTCAATGGAAGTGAGTGCATGCGGGAGTAGGCCCGAGACAGGCGGTGCCCAGAAGGGCGGTCAGTTGAAGCCCCAAACGACAAAATTATAGAGCAGCACAAAAGTGAAAAGCGAGATCGAAACAATACCGAAGACAGCAAAAAAAACAAATAATCGCAACGAACAGAGTTGAAACATGGAGCAAAGGCATACACGTCCGAACCAGAGGGCGGAGAGAAAAACATCAAACAAAGAAGTCTATGCCCAAGTGCAACATCACTGAGAGGAGTCACACGGTTTCATGACTCGAAAGATTTCTTAGAAGAAAAACGAAACAACTTGCACAGCTCCAGACCCAACACTAGATAGCAGGAGTATGCAGAGCATGTGTATATAGAGGTATACACAAAAAGGAAGGGGTGAGGGTAACTGACTCACCTACTCCGAACCCCCAGTAAACACCGAGGTTAACTTTCTGCTTCCTGATCTTCATCAGTGACCATCATAGTCATATCAGCCCTATCATAGAAAATGCTTCAGGTGGTTAACAAAGTGTGAGAAATTGCCTCTTTTGACATGGTTAGCCCTCCACGTTTTGCCTGGAACATGTAGTTTTGACTGAAAGTGCACAGGGTCCCTGCCAACCAGGTCCCCTGTGGCAGAGCTCCTTCCCTAAAACTGTACCATGATTGGCAACGTCGTGACACCCCCGTAAGTACCTAGAAAATGATACCCTTGGTGCCTAGTGCATTGGGGCTAAAGAGGGTCTCCTAGGGGCTCCTCAAAAAGGCCATGCAAACTGCCACTGCAGCCTAAATGCCTTGGTGCAGACAAAAACAGCAAAGTCAACATGGCACACTACCTGTGTGCCATGTCAAAGCAGCACTACCTAGGGTATGGGTAAGTCACCCCTCTAGCAGGCCATACACAAGCCCTAAGGCAGGGTGCCCTATATATCAGGTGTGGGCATATCTGCATGAGCAGATATGCCCCTACAATATTCAAGTCTATTCTTAATATTGTGAGTGCCAGGGAATCCATAGAGAGTACATGCACTGGAAACGCAACAACTCGAGCTCCCAGGCACCATGATGGCCTTGCTGAACCCAGGAGTGTTTGGTACTAAACAACTCCTCTTAATAAACCCACACTGATGTCAGTGTTGGATTTATTAAAACATCTACTCAGAGGGCACCTCAGAGCTGTCCCTTGAAAATCTACCAACCCTGGTGTGGTCTGACTGCTTTAGGCAGCCTGCCACCACCAGACATGTTTCTGGACCCCTGGATTGAGATCCCTGCTCTCTGAGGCCAGAAACAAAGCCCATCTTGGGCAGAGGCCTCACACCTCCTCCCCAATAGGATGATCACAGTGCTCGAGGGGGAAGCTTCAAAGGCCTTGCCGCCTTTGTAATGCGAATCCAGCTTCTGCTGCTAGCAGCAGATGGCCCCCCATGGTTCCAAACCCCCCACTTTTGGCAGGGGAACAGTCAGGAAAACTTAATGAGAAAAGGAGGTGTACCTCCCTTCGCCAACTCCGCCCCTCGGGTGGTGGAGGCGAAGTAAACCACATTTTACAGTGCCCACGATCTTAAAGATGGTGGGACTTATTCAATCAAGGCTAGGGCTATGCCGCCCTCCCACATCAGGGTGGCATAATAAAGGGTGTAGACATCCCAAGTAAGAAACACATTGGTCCCTACCCATCACTCCCCGTAATGCCCCTAAATCTAGTATTTAGGTGGCACCCCCAGACCCAGAAATCAGATTCCTGACGAAGCTCAGATGCTGAAGAGCCACAACAGCAAGAAAGAAGAAGGGCCAGTGTGAGAAAGTGCCCTCTTTCTTGCATGGTATGCCCCCACTTTTTGCTGAATTGCTGATGTGCTTTGACTGAGTGTGCCCTGGGCTCCTGCCAATAAGGTACCCAGGGCCTGTGTTCCTTCCCTTAAACTGCATTGAAGCCTAAACCCAATTGGCATCTCTGGCCACAGGTAGGCCCCTGGTAAATGTTACCACAGGTACCCAGGGCACTGTGACCAGAGAAGGTCCCCAAGGGCTGCAGCACTTATTGTGCCACCCTTGGAGGCCCTGTACACTGACACACACACACACTGCCTTTGCAGGCTGCGTGTCTTGGTGCAGAACAAAGTGAAGAGTCGGCATGGCACACACCCCAGTGTGCCATGCCCACAAACCACTGCCCTGGCATCCATCAGTCACCCCTCTAGCTGGGTGCCCTATGCCAGTGGTGAGGGTACAGGTGCATGAGCCCTGTACCCCTACAGTACCCAGGTCCATTCCTGGGCACTGTAAGTGCAGTGCTGCCATTAAGGGTATATGGTGCTGGGAGCTTGTCATCACGAACTCCACAGCACCATAATGGTTGCACTGAAGACTGAGAAGTTTGGTATCAAACTTCTCAGCACATTAAACCCACACTGATGCCAGTGTGGGATTTAATGTAAAATGCACGACAGAGGGCATCTTAGAGATGCCCCCTGAAACTCGACCAACTCCCAGTGACCTGACTGAGTGGCTGCCGAGGCTGCCACTACCAGACATGTTTCTGGACCCCTGGGTGGAGAGCTTGCCGCTCTCGGGGGCCTGAAACAATGCACATCCTGGGACGAGGTGCCAAGCCTCCCCCCCCCAGGATGGGCAGGGTTCACGAAGGAGAAGCTTCAAAGGCATACCGCCTTTGTGAGCCTCTCCAGACCACTTGCTGTACTCAGCAACTGGTCCCCACTGGTTCTCCCCCCCACTTTGGGCGGGAGACCCGGCGGGAAAAACAAAGTAAGGAAGAGAGGTGTGCCCACCTCTGCCAACTCCACCCCTAAGGTGGGGGAGGCAAGGTGAAGCACAACCTCGAGTCCCCGCCATCTTGAGGATGGGGAGACCCAGCCTACCAGGGACAGGCTCCTGCCCCCCTCCCACTGGAGAGTGGCAGAATAGGGGGTGTACCCACCCCAGGGAAGGGACCCATTGGTCCCTGCCCTTTACCTACCTGTAACGCCCCTAAATTTAGTATTTAGGGGCACCCTGAACCTTCCTTCCTTCCTCAGATCCAGCAACAAGAAAAGGAAGAAGAAGTAGAAGGACGAGAAGCCGTGCAGAACTAACAAGAGGACGACACCCACTGACTTGGCCCCAGCCCTACAGGCCTGTCTCCCCTCGAACCTGCTCCTGCAAAACCCCGGCGTGTCCAGCGGCCAGCAACCTCAAAAACCCCGGAGGACCCGCCTGCCTTCACTTTCCAAGCTGTTTCTCCCGTGAACGCCGGACGAGTTTGAACTGCATCTTCTGATGCCAGCCAGGAACCGCGAATCCCGCACACTCTGCACCCGCCGAATCCGGCTCGAGTGGGCAAATACCCAGAGGAGGTCCCCCCGGCGATCCTGACCAGAGATCCGGCGACCCCTGACCTGCCTCAAGCCTCCTAACCGTGCCTAACCAACCCTCTACATCCCAACTTACCCCTCGAAGTGGTGGCAGCTCCTGGAAGATCCTCGTCCCCGAGCCTGCAGTGTTTCTTTGTCCCGGAGAATCTCCATTGAAATCAACAGGGCACCCGACCTCAAAACAGCACCCTGCACCCCTAGTGCCCCTTTGGTGCTAACTTGGTCCCCAACGTGCCCGGAGCTTAACCCTAGGAGCTTTGCTCCCACAACCCCGTGGCCTGCTTGCCAGCAGCCACCAACCGGAGTCACCCTATCCTCCATAGGATAACATTGGGCCTCAACACTCTGCACCCGGCCGCCCTAGTGCCGCTGAGGGTGCAACAACAGTGCATCACTGACCCTGGGAGACCCCCCCGAGTCTAACCCCAGAACTTTAATTCAAAAGACCGATTACTTACCTTGAAACCGATAACTAATTTTTCCTCATAGGATAACATGGACACTTTTTCTCCCAAAAAGTTTCTAAGTGTCGACTTTTGAAAACTACAAATATTCCTTAAAAATCAGCCGAATAACAAAAACGCATTTTCTCAACTGTTTTCAGGAAATGTCCCAGTGCTGAATCTAGGATCCAGCACTGAGTAAGAAAAAGTATCGATAACCTAACTTACCTGCTAAGTGAATTTCCTCCCATAGGATAACGTTGGTGATTCTATGTGAAAAAGTTTGTCAACTTTTGAAATGCAATAATATTCTTTAAAAATCGTACCTTTAACCAAAACGCATTTACTCACCTGTTTTCAGGAATTGTCCCAGGGATGAATCTAGGATCCAGTCCTGTGTTAGCAAAAGTAATCTGAAAAGTAATTAACTGCATTTTTACTTAAAAGCCCATTCAATGGAATGTACTATACCTGCAATGTGTTGCAAACTGCTTACTTAAAACTGTAACCAAAACCAGTACAAGTTACACTGCAAGTTTGAACTGTGTTCATACAAGTAATTTACTACTGAAAAGTATTTTCATGCTTACCTGTACCAGGCTTGCTTGGTTCTAGAAATAAAACAGTATTTTATACAAAACAATTGGCCTAGAGTTCAGTTCTTGAGTGTGTGGATTCATTTGCTGACCGAGTATGTACATCAAATGCTTTACACTGTCCTCTGATACTGCCTTACTGCTCGACCAAGCTACCACTTTAGAGAGTAAGGTTCTATCTAACTTTAACCTCTGCCAAACCTCTGGAGACCCTTGGACTCTATACATACTGTACCTCACTTTGGTGCAGTATATATAGAGCCAGTTTCTTACATTGGTGGATCAGCGGTGGGATACAAACTTGCATTTGTTGGACTACTTGGTTACCATCTGATCACACGACAGAACTCTTAAATTGCCTTTAGAATTCTGATTTTTTCAAATTGGCATTTTTTTACCAAACTACTAAAAGTCTCGTTAGGGCCTTGCTTAAGTCCCTTTAGAATTTTAGAAAATAAAAAGTCACTATAGTCAAGGGTAGAGGGGTTAGAACTTTTTGTTAGAATGTCTTAAGAAAACAACCCAGCTATTAGTGAAGATAATAATAACATACAGGACATGGTTGAGGAGCTCGACCTCACCCCTTATCTTCACTTGTCCTTCAAAGAGATAAGGTCCTTATGTAAACTTAAAAATATACCAATGGGCCAGCATCCAACCAAACAAGGGCTCCAGGAGCTCCTGGCTGAGTATGCCAAGGCCCACCCCTCTGAAAATGGTGATGACCAACCAGAGGAGGAAAGGAGTGAGGAGGATGGCGATAGGAACCCACCTCCACCACTTCCTAGGGAAGAAAGGGTCCCTGCACCCTTATTTCCAAGAGTTAACCTCTGGTAACCTAGAGGCCACACAGGTGGTTCAGGTCCCAGGGAGGACATTGAGGACAGCCTCAATGAGGAGGACAACCTGTTAGCAAGGTTGGCCAAAAGACTGGATCTAGAGTCCAGACTCATGGCTCTAGAGAAAGAAAGAAAGGAGATGGGTTTAGCACCCATCAGTGGTGGCAGCAATACAAATAACAAGGATAAAGAGCAATCTTATGATCCTAAAATGCTCAAAGGGATTGTCCCTAAATTTGAGGAGGGTGATGACATCACTAAATGGTTCACAGCCTTTGAGAGGGCCTGTGACCTGAGACAGGTGAAGAAACCTCTCTGGGGGGCACTCCTGTGGGAACTGTTCTCTGGTAACTGCAGAGACGGGCTTCTGACCCTCTCTGGGCCAGATGCAGGGTCCTATGACGTCGTGAAGAGAACTCTGATTGAGGGATTTGGACTCACCACTGAGGAGTGCAGAATTAGATTCAGGGGGAGCTCACAAAACCCAGAACCAGTCCTGGATTGATTTTGTAGACTACTCAGTAAAGACACTGGATGGTTGGTTAACTGGACACAATGTGCATGACTTTACTGGACTTTACAATTTGTTTATGAAGGAACATATATTAAGTAATTGCACAAATGAAAAGTTACATCAGCATTTGGTAGACCTAGGTCTAATTTCTCCCCAAGAATTGGGAAAGAAGGCAGACCACTGGGTCAAGACTAGGGTGACAAGGACAACCACTGGGTGTGACCAGAAGAAGGTGGTTGCAAAACCTCCCCAGGGGAAAGGTGGTGAGAATCCCCAAGATAAAAAGTCTGAGTTTTCCAAAGGGCCCCAAAAACCTGTACAGGGGGGGTGGGTCCTAAACTACTCCCTATGTGCCTCAGCCCTATAGGGGGAAGGACTTTGATCCCACAAAGGCCTGGTGTAACAACTGTAAGAAGTTGGGACACTTAACTGTAGACAAGTCTTGCCCTCACAACAAGGCCCCTAGGTCCACAAGTACAGCTACTTCTGGGGTAGCAAGTCTACAGATGGGATCAACAGTGTGCCCAGAGCAAATCAGGATGCACACTGAAGCAGTTCTAGTTTTAGAGGGGGAAGTTGAGTTTGCCACTGTAGCTGTGTGGCCACCCAACTTAAAGAAATACTTACAGTACCCTTGGATCAATGGAACTAGGATAGAAGCTCTGAGGGATGTAGGTGCCAGTGTCACTATGGTGAGAGAAACGCTGGTTTCCCCTGAGCAATATTTAATTGGGCGTACTTACCCAGTCACCAATGCTGACAGTGTTACCACTAATCATGCAATGGCTATGGTGACATTAGACTGGGGGGGAGTTACTGGCCTGAAACAGGACGTGGTCTCTCCAAAGCTACCAGCTGCATGTCTGCTTGGCAATGACCTGGAAACCTCAGCCTGGGCTGAGGTTGAACTAAAAACCCATGCAGCAATGCTGGACATCCCTGAATTGGTGTGTGTAAAAACAAGAGCACAGAGCACAAGGCAGGGTGAAGAAATAGTGTTGGAGCCTGAAAGAATGGCCCAACCTACCAAGAGAAAAGGTAAGAAGACTGGGGGACCAGCTTCTATACAGCCAAAGGATCAGGACCCCTCTCCTCAGGGAGAGGACTTGGACACCCCAGAGGGAACTGAGCCCATGGAGCTTGACCCTTACCAGGTTGAACTCTTGGGCCCAGGGGGACCCTCTAGGGAAGAGCTGTGCCAGGGGCAGCAAGACTGTCACACTCTTGAAAGCCTGAGGCAGCAAGCTGTTTCAGAAGCAAAGGGAGATGTCAGTGGTACCCACAGAGTTTATTGGGAAGAGGGATTACTGTACACTGAGGCAAGAGACCCCAATCCTGGAGCCACCAGGAGAGTGGTAGTGCCACAGAAGTACAGGGAGTTCCTCCTAACTTTAGCTCATGACATCCCCCTAGCTGGACATCTGGGCCAAACCAAGACTTGGGAAAGGCTAGTTAGTCACTTTTACTGGCCCCAGATGCACCAAAAGGTGAAGGAGTTTGTCAGCTCCTGTGTTACCTGTCAGGCCAGTGGCAAGACAGGTGGCCACCCAAAGGCCCCCCTGATACCACTGCCTGTGGTGGGGGTTCCCTTGTAAAGGGTAGGTGTGGACATAGTGGGTCCACTTGAACCTCCCACAGCCTCAGGGAACACATTCATACTAGTGGTAGTGGATCATGCCACTAGGTACCCTGAAGCAATCCCACTTAGGACTACTACAGCTCCTGCAGTAGCCAAGGCCCTCATTGGTGTCTTCACCAGGGTAGGGTTTCCTAAGGAGGTAGTTTCAGACAGAGGTTTTAACTTTATGTCTGCTTACCTGAAACACATGTGGAAGGAATGTGGGGTGCAGTACAAGTTTACTACACTGTATCATCCACAAACCAATGGCCTTGTTGAGAGATTTAACAAGACATTGAAAGGCATGATTATGGGGCTCCCTGAGAAACTCAAAAGGAGATGGGATGTCCTCTTACCATGTCTGCTTTTCGCTTACAGAGAAGTGCCACAGAAGGGAGTAGGTTTCTCACCCTTTGAACTTCTGTTTGGCCATCCTGTTGGGGGACCACTTTGTCTTGTAAAGGAGGGCTGGGAGAGGCCTCTCCAAGAAGCCAAACACGATATTGTGGACTATGTGCTTGGCCTAAGGTCCAGAATGGCTGAGTACATTGAAAAGGCATCCAAGAATCTTGAGGCCAGCCAGGAGCTTCAGAAGCACTGGTATGACCAAAAAGCTGCACTGGTTGAATTTCAACCTGGGCAACAGGTGTGGGTTTTGGAGCCAGTGGCACCAAGGGCACTCCAGGACAGATGGAGTGGCCCTTACCCTATCCTAGAGAAAAACAGTGAGGTCACCTACTTAGTTGACCTGGGCACAAGCAGGACACCCAAAAGGGTTATCCATGTGAACCGCCTAAAGCTCTACAATGACAGGGCTGACATCACCATGCTGATGGTGACTGATGAGGAGCAGGAAGCAGAGAGTGAACCTCTCCCTGACCTCCTCTCATACAGTACTCAAAGGGGGGACAAAGGGCTTTTAGACAGGTCCAGCATAAAGGCCCAAGGAGAGTATTCAACAAAAGAGTTACGCTGTTCCTCTGGAATAAGAGTCAGACATAGGGAGAATAAACCAACCTGACCAGAGTAGTTCAAGGTTGGGAATCCATTTTATTGGATCATAATGCCCTCACACACCCTGTTGGGTGTCATGCTTCATCATCGGGCTGCTCCTCGTCGGGGTCGGCGGTGCAATACCCGACGGGCTCCCTATAGTAGGGGCACTTTAACGGAGATCTTTTTCCAACAGCCGTTAGGTGAAGTGGGGGTGAGGGGCCTGGTGTGTGTAGATGAATGTGTATTTGAGTATTTAGAGTGAATGTAAAATAGGGTTGGGAGTACCTACGACAACAACTTTAATCAAGGGGTCTCCTACCCTAAGTAAAAACAAAAAATATAAGGCGCTGGGCTGAGATTATGTCTCAGGTTGGGGCGCTCTTATATGTGGTAGGTCAACATGTTTCTCGCCAAATGAATAGTCTGCGGGCGATTCGTCAGGACCAAACAAGGGTTATACTATCTACAATTAAAACTAAAATGGTGTTGTGGCTGCACACTCACATCAACCATACGACTAACTCGTCGAATACCTGGTAGTACTGGAACTACCCGGAACTTTGGACTAACCAGGCATCACAGTACCCGGTAGGTAATAAACACGAGGGGTTCCTCATGTATTAAGTGCTAGTAGCACGTCATCTGTAGACCTACCCACTCCTACCGGGCCCGGGTGGCTCCTCTCATACAGCCCAAAAGATGGGTCAGTTGATGGAGTTGTCTTTTCAGACACCCTCTCTGCCCAACAGCAGACTGACTGCAAGCAAGTCTTGCAACAGTATGCTAAGCTCTTTTCCTTGTCCCGACAAACTGGTGGACACTGGTGACAGTGCACCTGTCAAAAACAAGATCTATCGACAGTCAGACCAAGTCAAGGAGAGCATCAGAGCTGAGGTCAGCAAGATGCTGGAGTTAGGGGTTATTGAACCCTCTGAGAGCCCCTGGGCTAGCCCAGTGGTTCTGGTCCCCAAACCTCACCCACAGGATGGAAAGAGAGAAATGAGGTTTTGTGTGGATTACAGAGGGCTCAACTTTGTCACCAAGACAGATGCTCACCCTATCCCAAGAGCAGATGAGTTGATAGACAAATTGGGTGCAGCCAAATTCTTGAGAACCTTTGACTTAACTGCAGGGTACTGGCAGATTGGCATAGCACCAGGAGCAAAAGAGAAAACAGCATTCTCCACACCTGATGGGCACTATCAGTTCACTGTTATGCCCTTTGGTTTAAAGAATGCCCCTGCCACCTTCCAGAGGTTGGTGAATCAAGTCCTTGCTGGGTTGGAGTCCTTTAGTGCAGCTTATCTTGATGATATTGCTGTCTTTAGCTCCACCTGGCAGGATCACCTGGTCCACCTTGGGAAGGTTTTAAAAGCCCTGCAAACTGCAGGTCTAACTATCAAGGAATCCAAATGCAAGATAGGGCAGGGCACTGTGGTGTACTTGGGCCACCTTGTTGGTGGAGGCCAGGTACAGCCCAAGATCCAGGCCATCCTGGACTGGGCAGCTCCAACAACCCAAACCCAAGTCAGGGCATTCCTTGGCTTGACTGGGTACTACAGGAATGTTTGTGAAGGGATATGGGTCCATTGTGACTCCCCTCACAGAACTCGCCTCCAAGAAGATGCCCAAAAAGGTTAAATGGACAGTTAGTTGCCAAGAGGCTTTTCACACCCTGAAAGAAGCAATGTGCTCAGCACCAATTCTAAAAGCTCCAGATTATGCCAAGCAGTTCATAGTGCAGACTGATGCCTCTGAGCTAGGGATAGGAGCGGTCCTATCCCAGACCAATGATGAAGGCCAAGACCAACCTGTTGCTTTTATAAGCAGGAGGCTTCTCCCCAGAGAGCAGCGTTGGAGTGCCATTGAGAGGGAGGCCTTTGCTGTGGTTTGGTCCCTGAAGAAGTTGAGACCATACTTGTTTGGTACTCACTTCCTAGTTCAAACTGACCACAGACCTCTCAGATGGCTAATGCAAATGAAAGGGGAAAACCCAAAACTTTTGAGGTGGTCCATCTCCCTACAAGGAATGGACTTTGAAGTGGAACACAGACCTGGGACTGCCCATGCCAATGCAGATGGACTTTCCAGGTTCTTCCACTTAGACAATGAAGACTCCCAAGGGCAAGGTTAGTCACATCACTTTTTGCTGAATTGCCTGGACTGAGTGTGCCCTGGGCTCCTGCCAATCAGGTACCCAGGGCCTGTGTTCCTTCCCTAAAACTGCATTGAAGCCTAAACCCAATTGGCATCTCTGGCCACAGGTAGGCCCCTGGTAAATGGTACCACAGGTACCCAGGGCACTGTGACCAGAGAAGGTCCCCAAGGGCTGCAGCACTTATTGTGCCACCCTTGGAGGCCCTGTACCCTGACACACACACACACACTGCCTTTGCGGGCTGCGTGTCTTGGTGCAGAACAAAGTGAAGAGTCGACATGGCACACACCCCTGTGTGCCATGCCCACAAACCACTGCCCTGGCATCCATCAGTCACCCCTCTAGCTGGGTGCCCTATGCCAGTGGTGAGGGTACAGGTGCATGAGCCCTGTACCCCTACAGTACCCAGGTCCATTCCTGGGCACTGTAAGTGCAGTGCTGCCATTAAGGGTATATGGTGCTGGGAGCTTGTCATCACGAACTCCACAGCACCATAATGGATGCACTGAAGACTGAGAAGTTTGGTATCAAACTTCTCAGCACATTAAACCCACACTGATGCCAGTGTGGGATTTAATGTAAAATGCACGACAGAGGGCATCTTAGAGATGCCCCCTGAAACTCGACCAACTCCCAGTGGCCTGACTGAGTGACTGCCGAGGCTGCCACTAACAGACATGTTTCTGGGCCCCTGGGTCGAGAGCTTGCCGCTCTCGGGGGCCTGAAACAATGCACATCCTGGGACGAGGTGCAAAGCCTCCTCCCCCAGGATGGGCAGGGTTCACGAAGGAGAAGCTTCAAAGGCATACCGCCTTTGTGAGCCTCTCCAGACCACTTGCTGTACTCAGCAACTGTTCCCCACTGGTTCTCCCCCCCACTTTGGGCGGGAGACCCGGCGGGAAAAACAAAGTGAGGAAGAGAGGTGTGCCCACCTCTGCCAACTCCACCCCTAAGGTGGGGGAGGCGAGGTGAAGCACAACCTCGAGTCCCCGCCATCTTGAGGATGGGGGACCCAGCCAACCAGGGACAGGCTCCTGCCCCCTCCCACTGGAGAGTGGCAGAATAGGGGGTGTACCCACCCCAGGGAAGGGACCCATTGGTCCCTGCCCTTTACCTACCTGTAACGCCCCTAAATTTAGTATTTAGGGGCACCCTGAACTTTCCTTCCTCAGATCCAGCAACAACAAGAAAAGGAAGAATAAGAAGGACGAGAAGCCGTGCAGAGCTAACAAGAGGACGACACCCACTGACTTGGCCCCAGCCCTACAGGCCTGTCTCCCCTCGAACCTGCTCCTGCAAAACCCCGGCGTGTCCAGCGGCCAGCAACCTCAAAAACCCCGGAGGACCTGCCTGCCTTCACTTTCCAAGCTGTTTCTCCCGTGAACGCCGGACGTGTTTGAACTGCAGCTTCTGGTGCCAGCCAGGAACCGCGAATCCCGCACACTCTGCACCCGCCGAATCCGGCCCGAGCTCGAGTGGGCAAATACCCAGAGGAGGTCCCCCCGGCGATCCGGACCAGAGATCGGGCGACCCCTGACCTGCCTCAAGCCTCCTAACGGTGCTTAACCAACCCTCTACATCCCAACTTACCCCTCGAAGTGGTGGTAGCTCCTGGAAGATCCTCGTCCCCGAGCCTGCAGTGTTTCTTTGTCCCGGAGAATCTCCATTGAAATCAACAGGGCACCCGGCCTCAAAACAGCACCCTGCACCCGGCTGCCCTAGTGCCGCTGAGGGTGCCCCCCTGGTGCTAACTTGGTCCCCAACGTGCCCTGAGCTTAACCCTAGGAGCTTTGCTCCCACAACCCCGTGGCCTGCTTGCCAGCAGCCACCAACCGGAGTCACCCTATCCTCCATAGGATAACATTGGGCCTCAACACTCTGCACCCGGCCGCCCTAGTGCCGCTGAGGGTGCAACAACAGTGCATCACTGACCCTGGGAGACCCCCCCGAGTCTAACCCCAGAACTTTAATTCAAAAGACCGATTACTTACCTTGAAACCGATAACTCATTTTTCCTCATAGGATAACATGGACACTTTTTCTCCCAAAAAGTTTCTAAGTGTCGACTTTTGAAAACTACAAATATTCCTTAAAAATCAGCCGAATAACAAAAACGCATTTTCTCAACTGTTTTCAGGAAATGTCCCAGTGCTGAATCTAGGATCCAGCACAGAGTAAGAAAAAGTATCGATAACCTAACTTACCTGCTAAGTGAATTTCCTCCCATAGGATAACGTTGGTGATTCTATGTGAAAAAGTTTGTGTCAACTTTTGAAATGCAATAATATTCGTTAAAAATCGTACAAACTACAAAAACGTAATTACTTACCTGTTTTAAGTAAATGTCCCAGTGCTGAATCTAGGAGTCCAGCACTGGATTACAAAAGTAACGTTAAAGTAACTTACCTGCGAACTGAATTTCCTTCCATAGGATAACATTGGTGGTTCTAGGTGAAAAAGTTTCGATGTGTCAACTTTTGAAATGCAATAATATTCTTTAAAAATCGTACCTTTAACCAAAACGCATTTACTCACCTGTTTTCAGGAAATGTCCCAAGGCTGAATCTAGGATCCAGTCCTGTGTTAGCAAAAGTAATCTGAAAAGTAATTAACTGCATTTTTACTTAAAAAGCCCATGCAATTGAATGTACTATACCTGCAATGTGTTGGAAACTGCTTACTTAAAACTGTAACCAAAACCAGTACAAGTTACACTGCAAGTTTGAACTGTGTTCATACAAGTAATTTACTACTGAAAAGTATTTTCATGCTTACCTGTACCAGGCTTGCTTGTTTCTAGAAATAAAACAGTATATTTCTTTATACAAAACAATTGGCCTAGAGTTCAGTTCTTGAGTGTGTGGATTCATTTGCTGACTGAGTGTGTACATCAAATGCTTTACACTGTCCTCTGATACTGCCTTACTGCTCGACCAAGCTACCACTTTAGAGAGTAAGGTTCTATCTAACTTCAACCTCTGCCAAACCTCTGGAGACCCTTGGACTGTATACACACTGTACCTCACTTTGGTGCAGTATATATAGAGCCAGTTTCTTACAGCCAGTGACTGACTGTGCCAATCCTGGCGCCCTGTCTGCTGCCTTTCGCCCTTGCTACCAAAAGTCAACTCATCCTGCAGGCCCAGCGAACTCCAAGGCACTGGGAAGACTGCCTGCCTTCTACAAAGCTCAACAAACTCCTGTAGACCGCAGACTTGCCCAAGAAGAAACAAACTTTAAAACCAGAACTCTGCCCTGAAGAACCCCGAAACAGCATCCGGACCCACCTCTGCACCCCACGCCCAAGGCCAGAGTCCAAGTGGCCCACTGGTCCTGTGAAGGTTTCCCAGTGATCCGCAGCTAGAGTCTACCATGGGCTGACCCCTGCCGGACTCTACCTCAATGCCTGCAGCCTCATTCCGAAGACTTCTCCTGACCACAACCACTCCGGTAAGCTGTTCCTGACGCAAAAGGACACCCCTGCACCCAAACCCTTGGGAAGCTTGATCAACGCTGTCCCTATGTTCACTACCATAAGAACTTACCTGGGCAGCTGTGGGTTTTCTTCATTCAGCCTCATGGCCAGTGCCTGCAGCTTCTTTTCAAAACCGATCGCCTCCATTGATTTGCATTGGACGCCCGACGCGGTGTTGGCACTCTGCACCCGGCCGCCCCTGAGGGTGTAAGTTTGGTGCTACCTTGTGAACCCCTGTGCTTATCTTAACTCCAGGAGATCGGCCCCTTGACACTCCTTTATTCACCTGTGAGCAGCACATCTTCAAGCACTCCCAGTCTCCATTGGTTAACATTGGGCGTCCTACCCTGAATTTGACCTCTGCACCCGGGCGCCCCGTGCCGCTCTTGGTACTAATTTGAACCTTGCCTGGTGTTGACCTGAGACCCCGGAGACTGGATTTTTAAGTCGTGAACTTACCTTCAAAACTGCATTATTGTTTTTCTCCCATAGGTTAACATTACTGAACTGAAAAATTCCATCAAGTGTCAACTTTTTACAGTGAAAAGTATTTTTCTTGAAAACGTTCCTACCTTTGAACGTCCATCTTGGTCTTAAAATAAATCTTGAAGTAAGTTTATTTTATAAAATTGGTGTGGTTCTCCTTTTTGAGTCGTGTGTCACTTATTAGTCACTATGCGCATAACAAATGTCTTACACTTCTCTGTGTTAGGCCTAAGGCTGCTCGACCACACTACCACAAATAGAGCACTTTGGGTTTACATTGAGCCGTGTACACTTCTAGGGGAATCTCTTGACTCTTTACACGATATAACAAATTACTGCTATATCGAATAAAGAGCCAGCTTTCTACACATGGATGACCCTGTGAGGGCTCCCGATAGTGTCTAGGTCTACCAGATAGGTGACCTCACCTTTCCTTTCAAGGATAGGGTAGTGACCACTCCACTTGTCCTGGCGGGCCCAAGTTGCCACAGACTCCAAAACCCCTTCCCTCTGCCCTAGTTGGAACTCCACCAGTGCAGCCTTTTGGTCATACCAACGCTTCTGGAGCTCTTGGCTGGCCTCAAGATTTTTGGGTGCTTTACTCATGTGCTCTGCCATCCTTGAACGTAGGCCTAGTACATAGTCCACAATGTCTTGTTTAGACTCTTTGAGAGGTCTTTCCCTGCATTCCCTAACAAGACACAGTGGTCCCCTTTCAGGATGCCCAAACAGAAGTTCAAAGGGACTGAGCCCAACTCTCTTCTGAGGTATTTCTCTGTAAGCAAGCATGGCAAAAGGACATCCCATCTCCTCCTGGGTTTCTCAGGGAGCCCCATGATCATACCTTTCATGGTTTTGTTGAATCTCTCAACTAAACCATTGGTTTGTCGATGATATGGGTTAGTGAACTTGTAAGTCACACCACATTTATTCCACATGGTCTTAAGGTAGCCAGACATGAAGTTACTACTTCTTTCTGATACAACCACCTCATCAGGAAAACCTACTTTTTGTAAAAAAAATACTTGAGGGCAGGAGCAGTGACAGTCCTAAGGGGTATTAGCTTCAGTGTACCTACTGACATGATCCACTGCCACCAGTATGAATCTGTTCGTTGATGCTGTTAGAGGGTCCAGGGGGCCAACAACGTCAACCCCTACCCTTTCAAAGGGAACCACAACCACTGGAAGTGAAATTAAGGGGGCCTTTGGGATGTTACCTGCTTCCCTACTGACTTGGCAGGTAACACAGGAGTTACAAAACTCCTTCACCTTCTGGGACATGTTTCGCCAGTGAAAGTGGCGGGCTAGCCTACTTGAAGTCTTGCTCTGGCAAAGATGCCCAGCTAGGGGGCTGTCATGCACCAGTGAGAGTAAAAACTCTGTTGAGGCACTACCACTCTCCTCTTGGCACCAGGTTTGGAGTCTTTGGCCTCAGTGTAGAGGACAGCCTCCTCGCAATAGGTCATGTGGGAGTCACTAACATCTCAATTTTCCTGTGCAGCAGCTTGCCGTCTCAGGCTTCCAAGAGTAGGACAGGTCCTCTGTCCTTGGCACAGTCCTTCCTCGAGGGTCCCCCAAGGTCTAGGAGCTCTGCCGTGTAAGGCCCAAGTTCCTGGGTCTCGTTCCCTCTGGGGCTGACAGGTCTTCTCCCTGAGTAGAGGGGACCCGAGTTTGTGGCCATTCAAAGGCTGGCTTCCCAGGCTTCAAACCTTTTCTCTTGGAGTGTCAGGATACTCTTTCAAACTCCAACCCCTCTTTTTCACCCTGGGCTTTGCTCTGTGCTCGGGTTTTTACACACACTGATTCAGGGTTTTCTAGCATGGCTGCATGGAATCTTAGCTCTACCTCAGCCCATGCTGAGGACTCCAGATCATTCCCTAGCAGACAATCAACCGGAATTGCAGAGGACACGACTACCTTCTTCTAGCCAGTAACCCCTCGCCACTCCAAGGACACTATAGTTATGGAATGAAACCTGGTCACATTATCAGCATTGGGGACTGGATAAGTTTGTCCAGTCAGGTACAGTATCTGACTGGACATACCCGTTTTTCAGTCACCATGCTGATACTTGCACTCTTAGAGCTTCCAGTTTGATCCCATTAATCAAAGGCTGCTGTTTGTATTTTTGCATGCTAGAGTGCCAAACAGCTAGGGCAGCTACAGCCACTTCGCCCTCAGGGACTAGGGTAGCTTCTGTGCCCTCTTTGACCTGGTCAGGGCACACTAAGGATCCCATCTGAGGACTCACCACCCCAGCAGTAGCTGGAGGTGCAGTAGAGGGGTTCTTTTTGGGACAGATAGGGTCTCCAGTTCGGTGCCCATTGCAATTGCAATTGCAGCACCTAGCCTTCTTGGCATCACAGTTCTTACGCTGGCACCCACCCTTGGTCTGTGCATTGCCTCGAGGCCCACCCCCTTGAACAGGTTTTGGAGGCCTTTAGAAGACTCTGTTTTTGTCTTTAGGCTGTTCACCGTCTTTCCCTTAGGGGGGAGGCGCTTAGTTATCCCTTTCTTTTGGTCACCCCCGCTATGGGACTTTTTGGACACCCTAGTCTCGACCCAATGATCAGCCTTCTTTCCCAATTATTGGGGAGAAACTGGACCTAGGTCTACCAAGTACTGATGCAATTTTTCAGTAACACAGTTACTTAACATAAAGCATGTCAGTCTTGCATTTTGTTACCTTTTAGCCAGCTACCTAGAGTTTTGCGTTAAGCCCGACCCTGTTTAATATCTAACTTGCCCCTCTGGCAGCATTAGTTGAGCAGTGTGGCGTGCGTATAATTTCATACGCTGATGACACGCAGCTGTTCTCATTTAAAGATTCCAAGATGGCTGCATTTGACAGCTTTAGGCAATGCCTAATTAAGATTGTTTCATGGATGACAGATAACTGTCTGAAACTGAATACCGATAAAACTGAGGTGATGTTTTTTAACCAACCATCACCTCCACCGGCTGATTTATGGTGGCCATTGCAGTTGAATCCCCCTCCCACCCCAGTCTTATGTGTCAGAAATTTGGGTTTTAGATTTGACTCGGAATTGTCGGTGAAGGCCCAGATTGGCCAAGTTTCTAGAGCATGTTTTTGGAAGCTCAAAAGTTTGCGTAGATTTCTTTATTTATTACCGATGAACTGTCGGGCCACTATAGTCCATGCCTTGATTACATCCCAGCTGGACTATGCCAATAGCTTGTATCTTGGCCTTCCTGCCCATCTTATTCAAAGGCTCCAGACAGTTCAAAATGCTGCTGCTAGGTTTCTTAGAAACGTGCCTCTCCGGCATCACATTTCCCCCCACCTGCGCAGTCTTCACTGGCTTCCAGTGAAAAGGAGAATCGAATTTAAGGCCCTGTTACTTGCCTTTAGAGCTACTAGAGAAAGTGGACCGGGTTATCTGAGGCTTAGACTTCGGAAATACCACCAGAACAGGACCTTGCGTTCGAACTCCCAGTTTCTTCTCTGCTCTCCTTCCTACCGTAAAGCTAGGATGGGAGGGCGCGCCTTTGCAGTAAGAACAGCCGCTCTATGGAATGCGATGCCTCTCTACTTGCGCAAAGCAGAATCTGAAACCACTTTTAGGAGTGCTTTGAAAACCTGGCTTTTTGTTCTCCCTTAGCTTGCTTTCTTTTCTTTCTTCTTTTGTCTCTGTGTAGCGCCGGGACACCGCCGTTGGTGGTAGCCGAGCGCTTTATAAATGTCTTGGTATGGTATGGTATGACTAAGTCGTCAACAAAATCTACCCCGGTCTGACTCAAGGTTTTATTAGTCTCCTTGAACCTAATTCTGTGTTCCTCAGTGGTGACTCCAAAGTCCTCCATCAAGGTATCTTTCATGAGGTCATAGGACTCATTCAGTGTAAGGAGTCTACCCCTGCACTTTCCTGAAAACAGCTCCCAGAGTAGAGAGCGCCAATACTTCTGGGTGAGTTTTCTCATCTTACAAGCACTCTCAAAATCTGTAAACCACTTGGTGATATAATCACCATCTACATATTTGAGAACAATCACTTTGGGGATTTTAGGGTAAAAAGCTTAATCTCTCTCCCAACTTAAAATGTTCCTGCCACCAAAGATTGGTGCTAGGGCCAGCTCAGCTCTCTTTTTCTATGGTTAAGAGTTTAGCTTCCAGAACTAGTCTCCTGGCTAATTTTTGAAGATCAGGATCCTCCTCCTCAACTTTATCTGGGGTACTACCAGAGGAACTCCAAGTGGAGGTGCTGCCAGCAGAGCAATTTGAGTACTGATCATCCTCAATGACATCTCCATTTTCTTCATCCTCAGGACTTTCTTTCATTGCCATGGCTCTTTCATGCTTAGCAAGCAAGGTCTGTAAATGAGCTTTGTAAGATTTAGACCCCATGGCAAGGTTCCATGCTTTGCAGAGGTCCCCAAGTTAAGCTGGGCCCACTTTAGTTTTTTGTAGGGATCCAGGTTGAGTGCCTGGCTAGTACCCACTGCCTCAGATGTGGTATTAGATCAGTGGGGACCTTATTAGAAAGTTGGAAAAAATCTACCAAACGACACTTTTGAAGGCCTGTCTAGGATACTTTCAACCTTCTACTACAATTGGACTGGGGGACTTAACCAAAGCCCTAACAGTTCAAGTTTAGAAATTTGGGGGAAGGGGGACGACAACATTTAAAAAAAATAGTTTTTAACTGAGGTCAATTGCTTTGTGGAGTAACCCATTGACCAAATGTAAGGTCTTGTTTCCTAAGGTCTTGTTTCCCACTGCTGAAACACCAATGTAGGAAGCTGGCTCTTCATACAGTGGACCAAAATGAGGTACACTGTGTAAAGAATCTAGGCAAACCCCAATAGGTTTATAGAGGCAAAAATGATAACACTAAATGCTCTATTTTGTGGTAGTCTGGGTGAGCAATTTAGGCTTATTATAGGTTAGCGCTAAGCATTTGTTGTACTTACGGAGGCAATATAGACACACTCAAGAATAAATCAGAGAGCAATTTAGAAAAACAAGTTGCATTTTTATATAAATTTTGATACCAACAACTTTGTTATTAAGTAAGTACTCTTTGAATATGAATTTTTACAGTTAAGTTAATAGATCACTTAAATGTGTCTTTACTCATATATGCTTCCCTATGGGAGAAAAGGAATATGTTGCATACAGTTACTTGCGATCAGTTTCTGGGGAGTCTTCTTCGGGACTTAGGGTCATAGGGGGCCAAAGTCCAAAGTACCACCAGCAGTTACTAGTTACCTGCCCTGGAGTGTCCAGGTGCAGAGGTGCTGGTAGGATTGGGAGCTGTGCGCGCTATGCCGGTGGAAAGAAGAGGGGCCACCTAGAAACAGGCTGCAGAGGGGACTTGGGGAAAAGGCCGGGAGCTCCCAATGGGTGGCTCAGGTCACAAGGGTCGTGAGAACCAGGTGGTACAGTTGGTTCGTCCATACCATGGCTGGGGCACTCAGGTGCCGAGTGGAAAGGTCGGCTGGGCTCTGTTTGTCGGTCTTCGCTGGTTGAGGGTGCAAAATCAGGACTGCTGGGCCACTCTGGAAGTGGGTCTCAGCGGTGCGGACCACCCTCGACGGCTGCTCAGTCTCGGGGTGCAGTGGGGTTCTAAATTGGACTCTCACAGGCTCCGTTTGCTGCAAGGGGTCCTGTACCCCGGGTATTGGTCCTCTGGGGCTCCGGTTGGTGATGGTGGCCTCTCACTTGGTGGGGACACAGATCTCACCTTCAGGAGCAGAGGGCTTTCTTCCTGGGAGGCTGCTGCGTCGGGCTGGCCAGGTAGCAGCAACTCGGTAAAATGGACTTTGCGTTTTCAGTGCCTACGGACTTCAGAGGAGTAGCTCCTCTACTCCAAAGGAGATTGCTGGTGATTCGCAATGAGCTGGCAGGCTCCAGGGGTTGTTGGAAGCAGTCCGCTGCAGTCAAGTCGCTGGTCACGATTGTAAGAGACTGAGGCAGGGTTTGGCACCAAAGTTCACAGCAGTCTTCAGTTCTCGCTTTTCTCGTTGCTCTTCTGTGTCCTCCTCTTCTTGATCCATCAAATCTAGTTTCCAGGCATCAGGGGTGCCTCCTAAATACTCAATTTAGGAACGTTAAGGGGAGTGACTGGTAGTAGGCAATGGGCTACATACCTTTGGGTGTCTACATCCTCTATACGACAGCTTCCGGTGGGAAGTGGACATAACCCTGACACAGAGAGCCTAATCCCGCAAAAACTAAGATGGTGGAATTCTAAAAGTCATGTCCACATCAGGTAGCCCACCTTAGGGTGGAACTAGCCTGAGAGGGGAGACATGCTTCCTGACTAGTTAATTTTCCCGCCTGTCCTGGTGCCAAATGGGCCTGGGACAAGAGGTGGCATTTCCCGTGTACGGGGATGCTTTGGGCTGCATATCAAAGGCGGCAGAGGCGTTTGAAACCACCTTCCTTGATATGCTGATCACTTTGCCATCCTGCTTGGAGGAGGTGACAACACCTCCGGCTGGAACAGGCATTGTTTCTGCCCTCAGAGCACGGGCTCTCACTTGCATGGGGGCAGAAACTTGTCTGTTGTGGGAGGCTGGTCTACACCAGTCAGCTAGAGCACTAGTAGTTGGTAGGTTTTCAGGGGACACCTCTAAGGTGCCCTCTGAGTGCATGTATTATTAAATTCATCACTGGAATCAGTGTGGGTTTAGTAATACGAGATGTTTGATACCAAACATCTCTAGTTTCAGTGAAGCCATCCTGTAGCTGGAGAACCCGCATAATACCAGTGTCCAGCATGTTCTCAAAATGGCTTCCCTGGTCACTTGTGATATCTAAGAATCGACAGACATCCCAGGGCCATATTTGCTCAAGTAGATATGTCGAAACAGGTAGTATAGTGCACCCTGCCTTAGGACTGTAAGGCCTGATGGAAGGGTGACTTACCTATACTACATGCAGTGCCTGTAGGCATGGCACACAGGAGGTGGGCCATGTTGTGTCTTCACTTTTCTCTGCACCATGGCACACAGCCTGCAATGGCAGTTTGCAGGTTGGTGCTGAGGGGTCACTTAGGGTGGCACAATACATGCTGCAGCCCTTAGGGACCCTGTTTAGTCTCCTTGCCCTAGGTACCAGGGGTACCATTTACTAGGGACTTACAGGGGGTGCAAAAGATACTGCCAATTGGGGGAACAACTGTACCGTTTTTGGGAAAGTGATCTGGCACTGGGGACCTGAATAGCAGGAACCCTTTGCTCGTCTGTCAAAATTGCATCAGATAGCAGGTAAAAGTGGGGGTGACCAAGTCAAAAAGAGACACTTTCCTACACACCAATTATCCTCATAAGGTGAGGCAAACTTCACCATCCTTACAAATGTCATCTCCTTAAAGGTGGCTCTGGTCAGAGTCAAAGAGTGGTTGTAGTGTCTGTGCACAGGCACGCTGCAGTGGAATCTCATATGAGGCAGATGTATTCAGTGGAGGCTGGGCACATCAAGATCTGGAAGCGGCCTTGGTCAAGGTAGAGACTACGCTGGCTCAGAGTCAGACACCACAATGGGATGCTGGTCCTCCTCTGGCACCAATGGCATTGGTGCTGGCGTCAACACTCAAGGGACAAGCACGGTACAAAACCTGAAGAGTGTGCAAGGGGCTCAGATGGTGCGGACTACAAACTCAATGGCAGTAACCAGACTGTGATGATCCTGCAGATACTTAGTGACCTGAAAGCACACCAGAGAGAACCGTAAGAGTGCTAAAGATGCGCAGCATGACTTCTTGAAAACCCTCAACCTGTTACAATGTTGCAGCTGGACCTGAGAACATTAGGACAAGGAATGTTCTCGGTGGAATGGGAGCAATAACTCAAGGCACAGTGACACCTTCGCGGCCTTCTCTGGACAATGAGAGTGCTAAGAATGGGCGGAGTCCCGCTTGGACTTCTGGGTCCTCACCTCCAAACTGGAGAAGGGACCAGCACATGCCTTCTGGTATTTCATCACGTAGGACATCCTCTCACGCTCGCAATGGCTTAGGGCTAACCAGGGAGCAATTGTCGCCTTGGACTCGTGCAATAAACCCAAGGACATGAGGCACACCTTGTGAGGTTCTGCCACAGACATCTGTCTCCGATAGTTCCAACAAGGTTTAAACCCAGTCGTTTTAGGGGGTATCATCCCTTGAAGACTGGAAACATTTTAGAAGTAAACCTCTTCACAGTGTGAAGGAAGGAAGGAGCTTTAGAAGCAGAAAAGTCCTGACATTAGACGGAAGGTCACTGGATTTCCCCATCATCGATCTGCAGAGCAAGTGACATCACTTCCTCCATTCTACATCAATCATCTCTTTAGGGCAGTAGTTCCCAAACTGGGGTCCGCGGACCCCCAGGGGTCCGTGACACATTCCCAGGGGGTCCGCAGACAGCAGTTTTAAAAGCACTGCAAAGTTCCTTGTATAATGAGCAGTTTTTGGGCAGCAATAAAAGTGACAAGATAACTCCGGTGATTAATGTACATGCTGGAGAGAGATGGGGGTTTTGTCCAGTGGCAGCTTTGACTCATCTAAGGAAGTGCAGATGGTTAATATGCCTGCTGCAAAGAATGTCTACCATGCATTAAAAAAAACAGTATTTGGTTTTGTGCATAGCTCAGTGGGTTCCTGCTTTTGCCACAGAGATTATTTTGTTATTGTGGAGTTCACAAGTTCCAATCATAATCAAGCACAGTGAGCTATAAACTGCCGTCAAAGAGCTGCATGCAAACTGCATGGTACAAGTTAGTAAGTTATGCTTTTTCCCAGTCTTTCATTATCCCGATGCTGCTAAAAAGGTTTGTTTGGGTAGAAAAAATCCTTATTATTAAAGTCAACGCTAACCACTGTGTTATGTTCTGAATCCTGAGTTTGTGCTTCTCCAGAGCAAGCACTCTTAAAAAACGTCTACCAGTATGGATGACATGCGAATCCTACACCTTGTAGTCCCCTTTGCCTTATGTAACATTTTCTATTAACTGATCTACACATGTATGAGTCATTGTCTGTGTGTGATGTAAAGTGCTCCGACACCCTACAGTGGATTGAGAGGTGCTATAAAATAAATTAAATACATGTGCTATGGAGAGATGAGAGGCACTGTTGGAGGGTAGTAGTGAGGGAATCATTGAAGATTGTCAATCATTGAAGATTGACAAAAGATTGTTGTATCCTGGTGCATTATTTACTATGCCTTAAAAGCTAATACAATTCAATATATAATGTCAAATGTCTTGTAAAATGCACCATTTGCCCCCAAATTTTCTATGGGGAGAACCCCGCCAAAGCCCCCTTTGTAGTGGTCAGGCTCACTTGCAGCACTTGGTGTGCACTGTACAGGAACTGGTCTGACAACATTTGCCAGAGCAACTTTAGGTTTCCAGTCCAGCCTTGGCAGGAGGAAGAGCCTCGGGCAGCGAAATAAAACCAAACAATGAAAAGTTAGTCGCTAGATGCAGCACCAACCTTCTCATTAAGTTTTTTCGATTTTTGCAAATATTCTTTATATATAAATACTAAAATGTTTAGTAATTCAAGTCTAGTTTTTGTTTGATGTGCACACGTGTGTGTTTATTTTTTTCGAATTACAGTTTTAATGTTTAACATTTAAATCATACAAATTGCTTGGGGGTCCCCGGCTTCCAGCAGTGACTCAATGGGGGTCCTCAGGAGTGAAAAGTTTGGGAACCACTGCTTTAGGGCATCCAATCAAACACTCGGTCATCCCCCACTAAGGGTGGACGCGATGCAGTTGCCAGGGTTCAAAGGAGAAAGGATCTGGGCCAGAGTGAGCATTTTGAATTTGAACTTCCGTAGGAAGGCATTTAGAGGCCAGATCTCCAAAATAGGCCTGAGACCTTCCCTACTTATTTGGACAGAGGAAATAGCGAGAGTAACAACCTCCTCCTTTTTCTGAGTCCTGAACCCTCCTGATGGCACCTTTGGAGAGCAACGGCTGCACCTCTTGTAATACAATTTATGTGCTCATCAGAATGGTCGGTGGGGCAGAAAGAAAAGGGTAGGGCATAGACATTTTTAACTATTTGTAAAACCCATCTGACTGACGTGATGGATTGCGAACCTGGCAGGAAATACCAAATTGGTGGGGTGCTTGTTGAAAAAAATCCAGGTCACCAGGCACCAGTTTGTGGTGTTGGCCACCTTCAGATCCACAAGTGAGCAAGAATAAGGCTTCAACAATGTAGACATCAATGAGGGCATTGTTAAAGGGAAGCAAGAGGTTAAAAGTAATTGCTGTAAGATCTCTGTGAGGACATCTGTAATTCTAGTGCCTCAGCTGTCCTCCAAACCACTACAGCAAACAAGCCACTTTCTTCACTTAGTGGCCCAAGTGGGGAGTCGAGCTCTGTCTCATGTGAGGTGTCAAACCCACTGGTAGTCTGCAAATCAATGTTTAAGGCATCATCAGTGTAGTGAGCGAGGAGCAAGCCACCCCATCACTATCCTCACCATGGCATCAGCACCAGGTCTTCTTCTGGTGCCAGAGTAGCATGAACCAGCGTGGAACTTTGGGCTGGAGTATAAGTCTGTACCAGAATCAGAGGGCCCAGGGTAATGGGCCTCAAGGGAAAAGACCCTGCCAGCAGTAACAAAACTGTGGCCTCCTGCGGTTGCATGAGGACTAAGGCCCGCAAGAGGAAGCCGCAACTGCACTTAAAATATGAAGCACCGCCTCTTTTAAGACCTCAGCCTGCTACGGTGTTGACACTGGTACCAACTGAGGCATTGGGTCTGTGACCTTGAGACGATGCAACTAACATTGGGACATGTTTCTATCTTCTCTCTAGAGTCAGACTGGGGGGATGGGATTGAGGCCCATTTCACTTTCTTATGTTTGCACTTGGACTTACTGTATGACTTCGAGGGTGAAGTTAATTGTGGGAAGGGTCTTGGGTTCGGACCCAAGCCTGCAACTTGGATCAGCAGTGGAACCTGCACAAAGACTGCAACTTCTTGTGTTCAATGAAGAGCAAATTGCCTACTGTGTAAGATCAAATTCCATTTTTTCAACTGGCTCTTGTTTACACCATCCAGATAAGGTGGACTACTCGCTCAAATAAGCCACTGATGGACTGGTTTCTAGCCAAAGTAAGAACATTATTAATTTTCAAAGTTCAGACACAGCAAGCAAGATCTAAGCTTGTACGTTCAGTCACTTAGCTGGTATCGAAGGATAACCAGTTGCCTTGCACAGACAGTGTCCATGGATTTGTTTGGCCAAGCTGAGATGAAGATTTGGACATTAAGGATGACTGGCGCTATCAGGATCCTCTTGGACTTTGTGCTGTCGTATTTTCTGAATCAGATGCAACAGAAGAAAGATTTACTGCAGCTCAAATGTCCAAAGGAAAATGGAAGCATCTCAAAGAGACCTCCGACGAGGGTAGTGCTTAGAACCGAAGGCTGGGCACTTTCCGCAGCTTTAGTAAAAAGATAGATTTGAGGATAGGCTCACTCCCTAGAGATGTGATCTAGAACTTCATCCCTGGAACACCTCTCACTTCTGATTGATTTAGAGCACTCTGCGTAAAAGGGTAATGGGATCGATCCCACTGGACCTTTGAGGCATATCCTAGTAGTCATAATTTGATGAGGCTCCCACAATGTTAACATTACTTGTTAGTGTTCTAAATCTCAAGCATTTCATAGAAGGCTGACAAACTTCAGTAGGGGAATTCGTCTGAAGCATGACCAAGGAATGGGAAAATACTGCCTTTTCTGTCAGTGTACAATTGCCTGCAAGAATAACATTAAACAAAAAGTATATATGTCTCCAGTTGACCATCAATCCTCAATCATGTTCCATGCACTAAACGAACACATTGGACTTAATTTTTGTATTAGATTAATTCCTTTGAATTAAATATATTTGTGATGATGTAGCACAGATTAATTAAATACAATAAAGCCCAATATTTTGAGAACACTCCGCTGTAAAAAAAAAATTGACACGTTGTTAGGCTTTAACAGAAAGCAGATCCACATCATGGATTCAATGTGTGGTTAGGTCCAAGATACAAAATAAGTTGCACAGAGTGACAATGTTCTCCATTTCAAAGTGAGGTGCCTTGTTCACACTGATACGTTATCAATATTTTTTCTTAGAAACACAGAGGTTTGTTTTCTAGACCCCTTGCGCCAAGGACTTCATCAATGTGCCAACAAGAGTCAGAAAACCATTCCACAATCTACTAAGTAATATTTGAGTGAGATGTGTTTCAGGTAATGATTAACCCCATAAGACATTACAAGGATAGTTAGCGGAATTCCTTCATTAAAAAAATTAGTCAAGAACATGAGGGTTACATTTTAAATATTCATTTCAATTCAAAATCCTAATCTAGTGCACCTCATATGAATGGTAACCACAATGAAGACAAATGAGATGGCTGCCGTAAGGTTTACCAAAAGCATAAATAATGGATACCACTCCAACATGATTATTAACCTGTAGCAATTCTACCCTAATTCGACTACTTTTAAGCACTAATCTACTTCAAACACAGCAGAAAATAAAACCACGTTTGATATTCCGAGATGGCACACACTCGCAGAACTGTTTGAACAATAGAGTTTTGTGTTCGGTAAAATAGCATGGTCTGCTATTCTTGTGTAATGAGGCCAACTGCACTGGATAAGTTAGTGAGCGAAGGCTAAAGCCTCCGATATCATTGGATAGACTTCCACTGGGACAGGAGATATAAATCTGTACGACCAGGTCACATGTCGCCTGAAGTGAAGATTCCCTTCTGCCTTTAACTCTCTTTGATCAACCTTTATAACATAATCTCATTGTTGTTAGAAATTCTTAACAAAAAAAATTACAGAAAATTTCCTGATGTCCTTTCAATTATTTTTCTACAAGATTGTGCTCTTTGGAAAGACAAGTAAATGAGACAGTGATCAACCTTCTAGAAACTCTTAGAAATCAATAACAAGCTAATGTAAAATGAAGCAATCAGTGTTCAAATTAAATACTGAAAATATATTCACACAAGCTTGATTATCACATTGCATAACATAACAATATTAACTAAATTGAATTATTAACCCCTTTACCGCGGCGAACATTCCACCGCGGTGCGGCGGTTTAAAGGAGTGGGCGGGGCCGCGTCGGCCAACGGACGTGCGCAGCACTACCGAGGTAGTGCTCGCGACGGCCGTTGGCCGACGTACGCAGCGAAGGGGTTAAATCACACAAATTCAGCGTTTTACTAACCCTAGGTATTCAATTTTTGATTGATAGGCTGACACATATAACTTAAGCAGGGGAATGCCCAGAAAAGAAAAAAGACATAATATTAATAAGAATAGTTTAATGGAACAAAGGCAAGCAAACTGCCTTTCCTTTACAGATAAATGCAAACAAACTCAATTAGGGGACAGGTGAAATGCATAGAATACTGCTACGTATATTATTTTGGGAACAATAAATTAAGCCTCAAATGCGAACTTAATGTCCCAGTTATTATGAAGACCTTAGCAGATCTATAGTCCCACACAACATGGCCAAAACACAATACAATGCTCAACATTAGTTTTACAGATGAGTTCTTAGAATAACGGGACTGGAGACACATACTCTTATTTTGATACCCCTACCCACAGAGTTGCTTTATGGGCTACTACTCACAACGAAGAAATGATGCATATAAATAGGAGAACTTGAAAAAATTCCTCTCAAAGCGCATCTAAGAAAAACAACAAACCGCTATGACTAGAATACATTTTAACTTAGAAGTCAGAGCAGGAGATAAAGGCTCTAGAAAATGTATGACAGAAAAATCTGAATTGTGCAAGCCCCCAGACTATAACATTAAGCTAACCCGGCAGGAAGGGAACAAAGCAGTTGAAAAACAAACCGCAAACTTTTCTATAAGCTACAGTGTAGAGCATGGGTACTCGCAAACATTTCCCCTGGGACCACAAAGTAATATCTGCGGCATGTCCGAGGGCTGCACCTATGCAGCATGGCAAGACCTGAGGTAATGAAAGGTGGGCGTAGGGGGACGTGAAGCAGATGCATGGTGTGGACAACAAACCGAGCCTTGTGACTTCTGTCTACCACCAACGCTCTATGTCCATGCACCAACAATTAAAGTCAAAGCAATAAAATGAGAGGGAAAGAGATACTTACCTGGTGGCTGAATTGCAAAATGTGAAACAAGAAAACCTTTATTTATGCCTTTTTCACAGCTTTCTCAATGTTCCTGATCTGTCAAGTAAACAGCAGCCCAGAGCTGCTGATCATTAGGGGGCCGCAATTAAAGGTCAGGAGGGCCGCATGCGGCCCCGGGCCGTAATTTGAGTATCCCTGGTGTAGAGGATCTCAATATTAAAATGTCAGAAAATTGTGCCTGTTGCCGAAGAGTCCTTACAGGTCAGCGAGAATATAACAAGCTGATTCCAATGTGCACGCAGAAAGCAGGCCTTTGTGCATGATAGCTTCACAATACCTAAGCTTTGGTACAATTCTTGGTCAACCACAATGTGGATCTATTTGTTTCGGTCATTGGTTAGGAGTGTCAGACTAAAGTATGCACAAATGTCTGGTATGGCAAACACAGGGCATAAAAGCAACAGAATACAACTAAAGTGTGTGAAATTTACATCTTGAAAGTAACTGTGATGAAGTGTAAAAATGTGTACAAACTTGCCAAAAACGAAATGTACTCACAATGTAGGTACAGAGCCACTGTCTGCAAGGATGAGTCTGGGATGCTGCTGAATGGTAATGGGAGAGCTGGACCCTGAACCTGAACTCGCTGAAGACATACTAGGTGGCCGTATTTCAGAAAGATAGTCTGGAGCAGATTCTACTTGCAGTGGTAACTGGCTAATGTGGATGTCATCTGTGATGGGAGAGTCCATGATGCCACAAGTGAGGATATGCGAAAGGCTGCAGTCATCACACGTACACCTGCTCGAGAATCAAACAAACATCCAGTTACAGCAAATTTGCACTTTATGGCCACATCAGATCGTTCAATAAATGCAGCTACGTTCAAATGCTAGGCAGAGGAGTAGACATCTCAAATAAGACTATGAAAATAAAATATCATGAAAATTACGCGCCATGTGCAAGAAAGGATTACCTGCAGATAGTTCCGATAGCCTGAAATATATAACATGCTTAGACAAATGGAAGTTAGCTTACGCCGTGAAAGTCGAGCTAACCCAAATTATTTTAAAAAATAACACTTTGATCTTGCTTTAGTTCCATCTTCGAATTTTTGTTTCAGTACAATTCATCACTGTATGTTTGACTATTTAATAACCATGAATAACAAGGGCTCACCTTCTTCTATAGTTACAGTTGGGACAGTCGGGCATGCTCAGGCGAGTTGACAACATGTGCCTCATTGTGTCTGTGAAGTTGTTCTCCCCAGATAGTGCTTTCTTGTTATTTAACTAAAAAAGTATAAAACATAATTTTGCACATTTGTTGGACTACAACTTCAGCTTCAATGTACAGAGAAAGCAAATGAAGACGCTGCTAACTGGGACTTTGTAACCCAAGTCGTTAGCAGCAGCCTTTTCCAACTCAATGCAACTCCATCGTGTCTAATGATGGGCAAATACTCATAAATGGGTGACACAAATTCACTAGGTTTTGGAATAAGAACAGTCCAAGACAAGTGCACCATTCATCACTATTGCTTGAAAGACTATGCACACTGGACTGAGCAACTGTGGATGTGGAATTCAATCTCATATCACCCAAATACCTCTATTTAGGAAGGTCAAGTCGTGATTGTAAAACCTACATATCTGTAGCTTGCAGAATCATAACAAATTTCTGAAAATCAGTTTTTAGAAATTGATATGAATGGTGGTGATGAAAATGTTCAAAGTTAACACTCAAAGCCACTTTTTAGCTTTTGAAAGTTAAAGAGGTATGCTATATTTACTTACTGATCACAATATTGTTTATAAGCTAACCACAAACCTATTAGAATAAGGTCCCTATTTAAAACTGTATTTTGACGTAGAATGATTGTTTGAGTGGTGTGCATTAAGGTTTCTTTCAGAAAGAACATCACACTTTTATTCAAAACACAAATGTTGATACATGAGAAGACATTCTTATAATGGAAACTATACGGCTCATCAGTACATAAAGCATACAGCTCAACTAACCCTCCTGGCCAAAATTATAGCCAGTAAGAAAGTGGCCATCTAATACAAACACAGGCCACTCCACCTTCTGCACTATACTCAAGAAAAACGTTTAAGGATTTCACAGAATATTGAAAATAAATACAATATATAGTAAAAGCAGTAAAATATATTTCAATAGAAGAAAACTCAGATTTAGCCAAGTAGATAATATGAAGTGCTTCTTGAGGCACCCAATGCAGAACATTTACACCCAACAGTGAGCATAAAGGCATTGTCAAAGTGTGCTTTGGAGCTTTAAAGATTGTCATGCAGCTCTCTGGAAGATTCAAGTGGCAACAGTGCAGGAATTCAGGGTTCAAGAAGTCAAGCTAAGCACTAACAAGTTAGGACGGGCTGACATCCTAGATAACAAATCAGTCCCCACAAGGAAATATTGACTGAATGGACAAGTGGAGATGGTCTTGTTAAATTGACTGGAGTGCGGCCAGAGTAGTTGCAAGTGGATGAGACTTTGCATTCCACCCATCTCCTGAGTGCGATGTCCACTTGTGTATGGGTACTCACGGACACTGGGGTTACAAACTCCTTCACAAACAACAGGACTCAAGTTGTTACTCATGCTGAGGCCTAACTAGGAGCCAAAACAGGTCTGGGGTTACTTGTATTTCTGTTCAAAGAGGACTTGAGCTTGCAGTTTGGGTTAGACTGTTCCTATTTGAGAAGGACCAATACAGATTTTCATATGGGTTAGTAGTAGCATAACGGAGGAAGTAGGACAGGCTTGAATATGGCCAGAGCAATTGCCAGTGGCTGAAACATTTTCAAACATTACAGCCACCACCTCAGCATTTTCCAAAGGTCTTGCTAAAACCACTGGTCAGGCTAATCAAAAGCAACAAGGATAATTGTTGTCCTGCATTGTTGCATAGATAATCACATAGGAAAAAGGAGGGCATGAAGGAAGAACAGAGAAATTATCTCAGCCAATTCCTCAAACAAGTATCCCCATTAAAATTGGGCTCTTGATATCGGAGTGCAAAGACTGAATTTTGCATTGCAATTTAGTTTTCCCCACACTGGTAAGATGTTGTGCAGAACTTCATCGATTACACCCACTAGAGCTCCTCTGGTAGGCTTCTGCAGATCACAACTACTTTGTAAAGTCACAGACCAAACTTAAGAGCTGCTCTGCTTAGGGTGCTTCACGGGACACTCCTGGCAGAACATCCGAGATTCCCTTAAGAGAAATGAGAACCTTCTTCCTCCCAGTTCATTGAGGTAATATATAGTTGTGAAAAAGGCCCCATATAAATCAATGGTGCACATCCAATACCACCATTGTAGCCAAGGGTATATCAGACATAGAACAAACTATTTAACAATTTTGCATGCTTAGATATAGAATTGTTCAGAATTCTAGTTTCACCCTTCTACTGGCCAGAGAAGATGCCTCTGTAACTCTCTAGTATTACTAAGCATTCTTTTCTTCATTAAGATGCACCCATTATATTATCTAATTAAAGGATGAAATATCGGCATTCTGTAGAGCATCTCTTTCCTTCTTGGGGTCCTGGAGAGCCTATAATTCACAACATGGGAGGCAGAGGCATCATTTAAATTAAAAACTCATTAAGGAATCCACTCATAATGTGGGACTTTGAGGATCAAAAAGAGTTTGATGCTGTGGTGGCACACACAGACCTGACCCTAAGCTAAACAGAGCCCATCAAATGTCACCTCCTCCTATGAAATGGTTTATGATATGGTTTAATGGGCGACTGCTTGGATTACACCTGGAGGCAAACTGTCAAAAACCAGGAGAAGAGCCAGCATCCTACTACCATATGAAGAGGCAGAATCCTCCCAGTTCCCCTACATCTTCGACCATTGACTGTTTAACCATTTCTGTACTAGTGCCACATGCGGTCCTGCTTTTGGGATCAAATGACTGCATGATGTCATCATACCCAACAGTTTCACTATCCTCACTTTCAGAGACTGAGACATCCGTTAAAGGGGGATTTGTTCTTGTGGATAGACAACTGTTCTATTCTGGTCTACTTCCACCCCAACACCCACTCCCCCAGTTGCTTGTATGTCAATTGGCACGGATAGAACAAGTATGCTTTTACCAGTAAGTCGTCCAAATCAAAGTGCACATTTGATTTGTAATCTCAAGTGAGGAGCTACAAACTCCAAAGTATAATGGTATCAACTCTTGGAGGGTTATCAATTGCAATCTTAGGGTTTTGAAGAAATGTTATCTTATTTTGGTATTACCAAAGAATGCTGGTTATACTCCTGTGTCTATTCCCTGCAGAGGACCTATTTCTGTTGCATTCTTGAATAGTTTTTGTACCTCCTGTTGTAATACTTGGATGTATTTTTTTTGGTTTTGGAATTCTGATTGTTGCTAAACTTGATCCATTCATTGTATAGAATTTATACAAAAATCTCCAACAGTGCAATCTATCGGCTATGTGCTCCCAAGAACAAGGTAGTACATTTTTCAACCCATTATTCTGTTAGATGCTGTGAAGCCTGAGTGATAGTGTATTTTTGTTTAAGTGGCAGACCCACCTGAAGACTGTCCTATTTTTTTTTAATTTACCTCAAATTGTGTTTTTGGTCTGACAGGATTGCTGCTAATGTGTAGATTGAGCAAATCCCCCAATGCATACAGTCTCTGAAAATGAGCTGTATAAGGCTGTTTCCCTCTCCTGTCTATGGAACCTTCTCTTTTAAAATGCCACTCAGATTATCAACGCTCCCATTGCCTGGGCTGTTTTGTTTGCCTTTTTCATGTTCTTCCAAGAGTGATCTACTTCTGGGACGAATAAATGACTGTCTGTGAAAGGAATATCCATTATGATGGATAGCACCTTTGGTTTGAAACCTGAGATGGTGAGCCATGCAGGTCTCCTCAAAACTGCTCCTGTTGGGAGCGCTTTGCTCAATGTGTCTGCAGAGTTAAGTGCCAACTTTAAAAATGGGTTTGATATAACCTTCACTTCAGCTATTAATTATGCCTTGTTTAGAAATCTTTTTGGACAGGTGCCTAATCAAGTCATCCCCTAGAATGTAAAAGAATGTATCAAGTAACACGACTGAGTTGGCTACGCACCATTCAGTAGTAGCAGCAGCAGCTCTCCATTTTCCTTCCTACAGCCTCCGGTCTCTTACAATCTTTATCTGTAGACAGACCGTAAGAATCTGGAGTTTGTGTCCCTTTCTTGCTCTATAAACTGGAAGCACATCAGTCTCCATGCGCTCTTATATTTTGGGGGAGTGCCTTAAAATTCTTCAGTATGCACAGATTAACTGCCTTGGAGTAAATAGATATATGGAAACTTATCAGGAGTACCTGGGCAGTCCAGGGATCAGACTGTTAGAAGCTCGGAACCTACTTCAACCTCAAGATCAAAAACCTCTACGACAACTTCGTCGACCAGCCAGCAGAAGCCACAGCCGGCCCGCCCCCCAGAAACATCAGCCAGCCCACCATCTCCACCTGGACACCGATCACGGTCGAAGACACCGCCTCGACCATGAAAGGCATCCACTCGGGGGCCCCTACCAACCCCTGCCCTCCACACATCTACCACAGAGCCGCCATCGCACCCGAACTAAAACGCACCATCAACACCACCTTGGAAACAGGCACCTTCCCAGACGACTGGAAGTGCGCAGAAGTCAGGCCCCTGCTCAAGAAGCCCACAGCTGACCCCACCGACCTCAAGAGCTACCGGCCCATCTCGCTCCTCCCCTTCGCAGCCAAAGTTGCAGAGAAAACAGGGAACTGACACGATTCATCGAAGACCACGCCGTCCTCGACCCATCCCAATCCGGATTCCGAAGCAACCACAGCACCGAAACCGCCCTACATGCCGCCACAGACGACATCCACTCCCTCCTGGACCAAGGCCACTCCGCAGCCCTTATCCTACTCGACCAATGGATGGCCAACAGCTGCCTAAAGCTCAGGGCAGAGAAGACAGAAGTCCTCATCCTAGGAACCACCCCTTCAGCGTGGGACAACACCTGGTGGATGACCGCCCTCGGAAGCCCACCGACCCCCTCGGATCACGCCAGAAACCTCGGCATCATACTCGACTCATCCCTCACCATGAAACGACACGTCAACGCCGTCACCTCCAGCTACTTCAACACCCTCCGCAAGACTTTCAAATGGATCCCGGGTGAGTAGCACGCTTACAAACCCCCGATTGATTGATTGATTGATTGGGACTGTAGAAACCAACACCATTTTCCACTGTATACAGGGCCTTAACTTTATTGCTTAACTCAAAGCTGATCACCAGTTACAATGCTTTGGCACTAGACACTTAGGGTAGTGACATTCAGCAGTCCAAGGCTTGCTCAGAGAGGTGGTATGGGGTCAGAGGCTCAGCACTTAATAAACATCAAATAAACTGGTGTCCAGTCACTAACTAAGGTTATGAAAACAAGAAGTACTTTAATACTAGATAGTTGAAAAATATATAGTGCATAAAGCACAGATGACAGTACCAATCGAAAACAGTATCTAAGCTGATTTGGGGACATTTCTCTTTAGGCAATGATACTGGGGTTTGGCCTAATGGCTGGGGGGGCCGTGGGGGGGGGGGGGGGTCCAAGGAATCTCTTCTTTGCACTGGAACAAATTACTGAAGGCCGCCAATGGGTCCTCTGAGCGGCAGCATCCTTGGGAGACAATGCCTGTGTCTCAGAAGGGAAGAGGGGCCCATACATCTCGCCAGAGGATGACTACAATTGTGGAGAGCTCTCAACAAGATACCCAGACCCCGCCATTGAAGACTCCGCAGACAGCTTAATATAGTCCGGATCGCCAGTGAATAACTGCAGGGCACAGCCGAATTTGACTCTGAACTTTGACTGTTGTCTAACACAGCAGAGGCTGCCCGCTGCCCATGGTAGAATTGACACTTAACACACGGAGGCGAGGGGTGGGAGGGTCCCGCACCGCCATACCACAGCTGAGCTCTGTTCAGATAAAATGTCGACATCCAGGGCTGCATCACACTCACGCACCGCTATTCTTAAGCCACTGGCCCACCTTACTACATGGTTTGACGCTCTAGTCAGTTTGGGTGTGCCACAATTTGCAGTAGGCAGTACATGTTGCTGTTTCCATTTGTTCCTATGTTCACAACCCAGGATTCGACCAGATAGACGCACTTATCTCGAATCGCAGAGGGCGGCAGCTACATCACCGTGACAGCAGGGGGGTTTGCTCACCAGAACTCAGGCACTATGGCACCTTCTGCTAAGAGCAGGTTTCTTACCCTGAACGTGCACTGAATGCACACAGCAAGATAGCGCTACTCTGTCTTCACCTACTTCAAGGGGAAGAAGTGCACATCATATTCCTTCAAGAAACTTACACCACGGCTGTGGAACTGCAGCACCTTCAAAAATGATGGGAGTCCGTTTTTGTCACCACCTAATCTGCATATGCCCGCGGAGAATTGGTCTGGATTCGGCCGGGTATCCCCTTCTAGGTATTTGACACCGATATAGATAGGGAGGGCGATACCTGCTGGTTGACGGCCGACGTGACAGCTCACGTATTCTTCTGGGGCGCATATAAGCCCAGAACACTGATCAAGGGGCCTTCTAGGTCATGCTCTCGGGGATATTAACACAGGACTCAGACACCATGGGTACTGGGTGGAGACTACAACTGCGAGCACACACACAGGTGGAGCGCTTCGTAGGCTGGGTCCGTCAGTGAGCACTCGCAGACACAAGGAGAATCTTGCACCCAAACTCCTGCATCTATTAATTCTATTCTGCACCACACAACCTATTTGTTCGTCTAGATTGTATTCTCTGTTCCATCTCAGTTCTAGACACGGTCATACATGTCGACTACCTGTGGCGCATTGTCTCCTACCACAACGCACATGTAGCAGATTTGACATGGAACGTACCGGTTCCTCCAGTGCCCATGTGGCGTCTCCCCGAGAATATCTAGAGGACCCAGCATTCTGTGGATCCCCAAGAGTCGCACATTCGACACTATTTCACAGAAACCATACCATGGCATCCACCAGGCGCTTGAATGGTACGCATTTAGAGGGATCGGTCTGCACTAAGCGGCTGGGATCCGTAAAGTGCTTGAGAAGGAGTTCCGGGAGACGGAACAACTTAAACCCACTCTGGAAACAGCTGTGATTAGCAACACATCTAGGGGTCACGCGCTGGCCGAGGCCAAGACTCATCACACCACTCTTCAATTTCAATGCCTATATGATGGGGAACAAATATGGTCACCTTCTCGAAGCTGGCTCGGGTCCGATCCTGGAACTATCCTCGCCCGCTGGCGACAACCTGTATGCGATATCCTCAACGCATTCCACATGTACTACTACTCTAAATAGAGGGCATCCCCCTCCCCCAGGCGTGGACATGAGCTGTACTTTTCTGACAGGACTCACTCTCCCCCGCATCCCTGCTGCCGCCAGGGAAGGCACGGATGCTTACATAACTATTCCCTTAATCAAGCAGACCATCCAAAACCTGGCTAGAAATAAAACCCCAGACCTGGACGGGCTACAGATAGAATACTATAACACCTATATTATGAGTCTCAGTTTCAGTTTAATTAACAGTGCTGCTCCAAAAAAACAACAGTCACAGTATACAGTGTGCAGCCAAGGGAACATTTCCATACTGAAAACAGCAGCTACAATCACGCAGGGGTCGATCATCCCGCGTCAAGGCAGCGGAACTCTACAGGGAGACCACAGCCACCACTCCCCCTCTCCCGCTCCGGGGTCTTAGGAAGTCTAGCTTCCTGTATCGGTATCTCCTCAATTTAAGGATTGGCCATCTGGGGCTACAAATCTTTCTCCCACGGCCCTCCATGTGGCTAAGTCATCCCCCAACTTGGTGTCCCTTCTACTATGCTTCATGTGAAATTCCTCTGCGAGAGTCCATTTCACTACATCCCTGCTCCAATATTCTTCAGAAGGGGTGTGCTGAGCCACCCACGTGATAGCCACTGTGCGGCAGTCCAGCACCAACGCCAGTTGTAAATATTTGTATGCCATCTTACAACCTTTAGGCCTGCCGATGCTCCCCAGTAAACAGAAATGTGGGGTAGGGGCGCCCGCAACGATGTGGCGTCTGTGTGTTTGTCCACTATCCAGACCCAGAAGTCTTGCGCCCATGAGCACCTCCATGCCATATGCAGGAAGTAAGCCCCTGAAAACCCACTAAGCTGACATGCTGCTGACCAGTACAACACATCCGATGAAGCGCCAGGGGCATCAAATAGGTTCGGTGGAGGAAATTATAGTGGGTCAGTTTGTATCTGGCATTGCTAGATACTGTCTTGGTAAGGGCGCAGACACGGGTCCAGTCAGCATCCAAGGGAACGCCCAGATCAATCTCCCAGGTTGCCCGAGCACACAAGAGGTGGCTTGCAACGTCCGTAGCCATCGCTCTATATAGCAGCGTCTTCCTAACCCACAGGACAGCAAGGCCCCCAACGTGCCAGATGCCACTGGCATGACTGGGAGTATAGTCCAGATCTGCCAGGGCAGCATAATGTAAGAAATATCCCAGTGCAAATGCGAGATTAAGTGCTTATTCGGATGCAAGTCTCCCAGGCTGGCAGAGATATTTGATGAATCCCTGCGGATTGGAGAATTGTCTACGTTCTTGCGAGAATCCCTCCTGGTGTCCCTGCCGAAGCCCAACAGGGACCCAACGCATTTATCCTCATAGAGGCCGATCGCCATCCTCGGTGCAGACTATAACATTTTTAGGATGATCCTGGCTGATAGATCTGCTCGGATATTACCAGAGTTAATTCACACAGACCAAAATGGTTTTGTTCCAAACCTTAGTACGGCTCATAACATCCTACACCCGTTTCACGTAAACGACCAGGCCTTTTGGCGGTTCCCACATGCACCCTGCCTGACATGGGACTATCTTTTACGAGTGTTGGTCAGGATGGGTAGTCACCTCTTAGTGTACACAAAACTGTTGTACACTAATCCTACCTCTAAGACCCGTCTGGGCCACCTCATCTTGCTGCCCTTTCCCGTGGGCAGGGGCACCAGGCAGGGCTGCCCCCCTGTCCCCACTGCTGTTAGCGATAGCTATGGAGCCCCTTGCCATTCGGCTTCGCCTGGAGGGTGAGGTTTGGGGGATCCCCTCAGATAATGCAAACCATGCAGTGTCTCTATATGCGGACAACCTGGTCCTATACCTTTGCGATGTCCACTCGAACCTCTCCCCCATACACAATAGACTTCACACGTTTGCACAGGCAGCAGCAGGCCTTGGGGTCAACTGGGCCAAGACGTGCATGTATCCGCTAAGCTACAGAGCAGCCCCAGTGGAGATGCGGCTTGGAGAAACCCTTTCAGGAGACACGGTCCGTTAACTTGGAGTTTACCTTTACCACTCTCTAGCCGACTTGTATGAAGGTAACATGAGAGAAGCACTTTCTGCCCTAAAATTACAAGTGCAGTTCTGGAAAACTTTACCCTTAGCCACGGCCGAGAAAATAGCCCTATACAAAATGATAATCTTATCTAGGCTGATCTATTATTTTGTAAATGTTCCCCTTACCCCACTCCTACCCCCACCCCCCGCCCCTACAAAGGTGTTTCTTCCGGGATTTAGACACTCTGCTGGGAGAACTAATCTGGAGGTAACAAGCCAACAAATTGCACTGAAAAAGCTGCAACTACCAGCAGGCGGAGGAGACTCGGGCCCCACTGTTCCAGGTTTCCTACTTAGCGGCACAGTTGCAGTGGGTTTTGCGATGGCTGGCAGGGCAAAACATCAGGGAGATGTGCAATGGATCCAGTCCCCCAACCCCATCCAAGCGCCGAAGCGTACTGCTCCCCAGAATCAAACCCACATGGTCATTGCAAGTCGTGGTTATCCGTAAATGCCTGGCTAGTCTCTCACGTCACATCCCACAGTATGCCCAAGCACTCCCCCCTGAAGGGTCTTAACTGATTTCTTGGATCATACCGAGCCACTAATTTACAGAGCTGGAATGAGCAATCCCTGAACACAGTCAGTGACCTCTTTGCAGATGGCCACCTCCTTACCTTAGACCAACTTATCTCTGAGCACGCTATCCCACAGGGATAGTTTCTTACATACAGGCAGCTGCTGAACGCATGCCATGTCCTCTGGTCCACTAAGACTGAGAACCTCAAAACACCCGGTCATCCAGACTTATGGGACAGGACGGCACCTGATAACGTGGATCTATAATGCCATATGGGAACACACTGGGTTTCCACTGGACGCCCTGCGGAGCAAATGGGAGAACGATATAGGTTAGGCACTGCATGACACCGAGTGGGATCAAGCACTGGAATTTCCCTAGCGAGGGTCTAGAAATGCCCGGTTTAAGAGCTTACAGTTCTCTATTTTACACCGGGCCTACCTGAGCAACTTAATCGCTACTTCCCTACTGCACTCCTCTGCTGCCCTAGCTGCAGTTAGGTTTCTGCTGATTTGCAGCATATGTTGTGGTCCTGCCCGGCTCTATCCTCCTATTGGCGCTCTGCCTATGACGTGTTACAAGTCGTCACTGAGCTCACAGACCTTAAAACATGGGAGGCCTCTGCCCTTGGCAACTTTAAGAGTAGGAAGTGTCATAAGATGAGAACGCGCTTTGCTGGCATGGCACTTCTGCTTGCTAAGAGAGCCCTCACCTTACAGTGAAGAGCGGAACAGGCCCCTCTGGTGCCTGCTTGGCACGCGGCGATGTGGAAATAGGGGAGGCTGAGGGAGGGCCCTGCACTATGGAGAAGTCCAGCACCTTTGTAAGCAACCGATTTCAGCTGCCTGGGATACCCTCCTTGACAATTCCAACAACCTACTCGGAACAATGATTTTCCCCCATTAGCCGGACAGGGCTGCCAGCATCACGTATGCATACTTTTTCAATCCTCCTGTCTCCCCCCAAACCCCCACCCCTAAGAAGCCCAGGATCAGTTGCCATTCACTTTAGGGGTTTCTGCTTGCACTCGTTGGGGCCCTCAGAGCTTCCACTCCCATGGCCACAGCATGCTAGCCCAACCATCAGCTCAGCTAGCAGCGCCAACCACACTGCAGTTGGAGCTTCACCCTGGTCTTACATCAAGGCACTTAGCAGATTTTGTCCCGTCTATCTCTGGCTTGGAATCGTCACTTCTCTCCCCCAGTTTAGAGGTAACACCCCAGTTAGTCAGGTTGACACTTAGAAATGCAGCTGTTTGGTGCATTTTAGCTTAACGTCCAGTACTGAGAAGTTTTGGTGGCAGACTCACATAATTCCGTGCAATGTGAACATGCTACTATCTTGCAATTGTAATGTGGTTAGTTTACAGTTTCAAAATATTACTACGGTCTTGTGATGCTGTCTTTATTTGCATATGAAAACCTCAATAAAAGCAGTTAGAATAACGAAATCAGGGCTGTATCTGTTGTGACCCTGGTATTAACTACCTATGTCGGCTAGAGTGGGGTGGACAACTTACCTACCAACCCAGGAAGCAGTCAGGAATGCACCTGCACTGGGACCATTGCTTGCAGGAATAAGCATGGTGGATGTGTAGAATGAGATGCGGTCCGCGCCTGGACAACCTACTGTCCTTGACTATCTTCACACAATGCGGCCCCTGCCTACAGTAGTGCAGAGGGGACACACAATACTCTGAAAGAGGAACGAAAATACTATAATTTACCCACTACACTACCAGGAGGTAAGGACTGAGAAACCCATGAACTGATAGCGCAGTTATCATTTATCTAGGGGCTAGGGGGAGCCGGATTCATGCTTGTATTTGACTACTAGAAGGGGAACAATCTAGAAGGGTTTATGTGAGTGGGACTAGCGCCACACGGGAGGATCACAGCCATGGTCACTACTCTGTATGCTAAGTAGTATTGTGTAGCATTTAGTACTGCTGTGGGATTAAAAGTATTTTCTTTCTTAAAAAGACAAGCACTGGGCTAGATATTAAAGTAATTGTGAATGTGGTTTGATTACTCAGTGCTAAACATGAGCATTCTATATTACCTCTATGACAAGCCTGCGATTGCTTGTGTTCGCTTCCCTGACAGTCAAATGCAGGAGCTCTACTTGTCCCAGGTTGCAGAGCCATAGTAGGACAGGCTGCGAGATACCAGAGGTAAATGACCTCACCCCCACTGTTGGTTCCCAGTTTCTGCCCCGTGTCTCGCTCCACTCCTCTCCCAACAGGGTCTAATATGCCCTGTGCTGTAAATAGATATTTATGCCACAGACTCCTACTTCCTCAGTGCTAAGAAAAATATAGGGACATAGGTAACTGCTCCACTGGCGCAAAATAAAGCTGGAATTCCTCTGCCATGCAAGCATGATCATTATTCATACATACTTAAAACACAAAGAACTATGATCTCTTTTTACACACTTTGTTTACTATAGAAGCTTCATTAATCCCCTCAGCATCATGATATACCAAAACATAGAACTCACAAAACTTTTATTTATTTATTTATTTTTATTTGGTTTTTCCAAATGCAAAAAACAAACATTACATATGTATGAGCAGTCGTTGGGTACACATTATACAGTTATCATTACAGCATAGTACAGAGCTACAAATCAAGTTAGACATGAGACAAGCAAAAACATTACACCAAAACTAAGGGGAAAATGTTAAAAAATGATGCAGAATTGAGTAACGAGACATGATACAGCTGGCGTCATGGCTATCAAATATCAGATATAGTTAACAAATAGGAAGCAAGAGGGCCCCATATATCACGAGGTTTTGACGCACTGGGCAATTCTTCAGCATAACAGGTGAGTTGATCCCGGCAATATACCATGTCTTGCAACCAGCATTTGACAGTCGGAGCCTATCTACCTCCCCAGCATATGGAGACTCTGCGTTTGGCAAGTAAGAGCGCGATCGCCACCAATCTCCTAATAGAGGCCTTAACAACTGCAACATTGCCTAGCAGACATAGTTGGGGTGTGCAAGCTATGGGTGTCCCCACCATCAAATGTAGAGTTCTTGTGACCTGTTCCCAGAACGAGAATACTTTCGGGCAAGCCCACGCCAAATGGCAAAAGTCAGCATCCGGGGCACCACATCTTTTACAATTAGCGATCTCACTTAAACCATATTTATACAACTGAGCAGGTGTACAGTACATTTGGTGTAAATACTTAAAATGTACCAGTCGTAGGTTGCCATTTGCCGTGAGCCGCCCGTCAGTTTACAGCAGGCGCCCCAATCCTCCTCTGAAAGTGGTTCAGGGAGAGATGCATTCCATTTTTCTAATGAACTTCCAGCTGCATCGGCCCCTTCTCTTTGTGAGGCTCGATATAATCGTGTGACTAGCTTAACCCGAGTCGGAGTGGTGTAGAGGAGCTGTAGCGCCGCCAGAGTGGGGGGTTCAGCCGGAAATTGAGGATACAACGCACGTGCAGCCGAGCGCAATCTTGTGTATACAAATGTTTGCATTGCAGCATTCCTCTCCTCCCCAATAACAGTAGCGGCTTCAACAAACCGACCCTGAGGAAAAGCATCCGCCATAATAGACCGACCCATTTCATGGAGAGTTTTCAGTGCACCAGGTTCTTCCGTCACCGAAAGGGCTGTATGATGCAGGAGTGGCATATTTGGTGCATAGAGTGGTAGTTTACTCGCACATTTCCCCAGTGCCTGCCACGCCCTGGCTGTGGTTTGTACTGTGTCTATTTCTCCCTTGTCGAAAACTGTATGCTGGTTAACGATCATGGCTTTGAGTGGTATCGGGTGTACAGCCCCGGCCTTGACCGCTACGTGTGGTATGTAATCAGGGGCCTGCTGCCAGTAGTAGGCATAGTGCGCCTGCGCACAGAGATAATATAGCTGAAAGTCTGGGGCAGTGAAACCGCCCATCTCGTAGGGGAGAGTTAAGATTTCCCATTTAACTCTCAGCTTTTTTCCACCCCATGCAAGTGAGATTAATAAGGAACGAAGTGTATCGAAAAAATGTCGTGTCAGGTGCACAGGTACATTTAAAAATAAGTATAAAAAACGCGGGAGTATCACCATTTTCATCAAAGCAATCCTGTCAGCAAAGGATAGCGGTAGGGTTATCCAACGAGTCACTTGTTCTTCGAGGCGCGTGATCGCTCTACCAAAATTTTGCTGAACTACCACCTGCTGATCCCGGTGAATCCAAATCCCCAAGTACTTCACTGGGTCACTACACCACTCCAATGGGTAATCCAGTGAGATCCGTGGCGTGCAATCTGTGAGAGGCAATATGAGTGATTTATCCCAGTTGATCCCGAGGCCAGAGTGCCATTCGAATCTTATGTATTCCCAGATAAGCTGTGCTAAATGGGTCTCTGGCTCACGCACATACAGCACCATGTCGTCTGCATACATGGAGACTGCCAGGGGTCGCTGGTGAAAACGCAGCGCGGCTTGAGCATAACGCTGCCGGAGAATACAGGCTAATGGCTCCAATACTAGGGCAAATAATAAGGGCGATAATGGGCACCCCTGCCGTGTGCCTCGTTGTATCTGAAAGGGATCCGACATATGGCCATTAATTCTTACTTGTGCCACAGGGTCAGTATACAGCAGTTTAATCCAATTCGTAAAAATGAAAGGGACCCCCATGCGATGTAAAATCGCGAACATATAGAGTCGAATGCCTTGGCGGCATCTAGTAATACCGCCACCGCTGGGAGAGATGGCTCCAGTACATGCAGCACACCAAACAACGTACGCAAATTGTGCGATGTGGACCTGGTGGGGACAAATCCTGATTGATCAGGAAGAACCATGACTGGCAGTAGTAGCCGCAGCCGATTGGCTAATACTTTTGCTAGGATTTTGACATCAGTGTTTATCAAGGACAGGGGCCTGTATGAATCGCACCTATCGGGTGCCTTGTCTGGTTTCAGCAGGGCAACCACCAATGCTTCTCGCAGGGAGGGGGGAAGACTCTTGGAGTCGTATGCTTCCATGTACATTTCAAGAAGGATAGGGGCTAAAACTTCAATGTATTCTTTATAAAATTCGGCTGGTAGGCCGTCGGTGCCCGCCGCCTTTCCATTCGGAAGTGCAGTTATGGCCTCGCGAACTTCATCTAATGTTAGTGGGTGCATTAAAAATTCTTGTTGGTTACGTGAAAGCCACACTAGCGCTATGTCATCTAGGTATTGTGCTATGTCTGCATCAGTCGCCGTCCGCCGTCGCTCATACATAGAGCAATAATAGTTCGCAAACGTGTGAAGGCTACTGGGTGTGTCAATGTGTAATACCGCCGTCCGTGATAGCCTTGACTATATAATTCCGTCCTTGCGAGTCTATTATCCTGCTGGCTAACGTTTTGCCAGGCCTGCCTCCTTCGCCGTAATATCTAGCTATGTGTCTGCGTGACATATGTCGAATTTCTTGATCAGCTACCTCATTATATTCGGTGATCTTTGTTTTAATACTCGCTAATAAAGTAGGATCTGCAGTGGCACTATACGCGTGCTCAAGCTCGCCCAGCTCTCGCTCCAGTCGGCTCATGGTGCCACGCAGGGATTTTAAGACTCCGGCTTGCAGTCCGATACATGCTCCCCTTATGGTCACTTTGAACGCCTCCCAGAGTGTCCCTACACATGAGACTGACCCAGTGTTGAGAGAAATAATCCGTGATTGCTTCGCGAATGCCCTCACAGAAGACTTGGTCGAGCAAGGAGGAGGGTTGAAGTCTCCACTAGTACTGTGGGGGATTATGTGTTGGTAAAGACATAGTGAAGAGGACTGGCGAGTGATCGGACAAGGTCCGAGGCAAGTGTCGGACATGAAGGGTCCAGGACGCCACATCAGCGGTGACCAGCCAGTAATCAAGGCGGGACCATGACTGATGGACATAGGAATGACACATGCCCTCTCGTGCACTTGGATACCGCAGGCGCCAGATATCAGTTAGTTCTAGATTGTGCATACCATTGAGCACAGAGGATGTCGCCTTTTTCAATGTATGCTCCACCGTTGAGCAACGGTCAAGTGTGGGTGATAATACAACATTAAAATCCCCCCCACATATAATGGTCGATGGAGAGTTTGTATATTTTACCCCATAATGTCTCATAAAAGGCAGGGTCATCGGTGTTGGGGCCATAAACATTGACTATAAGTACCCGCGTACCACACAGCATACCCTGCATCAGTATGTAACGCCCCAACACATCCTCTTCTACATGTATGGGATCAAATGGGATGCCTTTTTTGACCAATATCATAACGCCTCTCGAGTAAGAGGAGTAGGAGGCAGCCAGTCGTATCCCCGCCCATCTGGACGCCACTGACGAGAGAGCTTGCTTAGTTAGATGTGTTTCTTGTAATAGCGCAATTTGAACATTGTGACGGTCCAGATAGGATAGCACCTGTCTAACTTTTCTGGGGTTATTAAGACCCCGAACATTCCAGGTCAGCAACGAGATCCCCTTAGCTTTAGCATCCGTCATTCCCTATGGAGAACAATATAACTAATTGCCGTCTCATATAGCTCATTGCAGTACTTGCCCATATCTGTCGATGTTGTGTGTCCATTGCAGTGATAAAAACATATAGATCCCCAACATCCCCACCCTCCCACTCCAGCAGCAGAGCTGTGCTGAGAATCCCTTTCCATACAATCAAACAACATCCATGCAACCGCATGGTGTAAAACAGAACGTCCCATCCCGTAGAGGTACGAAGGGAACCGTAAACTGTGGTGGGGTACTCCCTATCTGAGGGTCACCAGTGGCCGTTTGCCCCCCAGGTGGTATCAGGGGGGGGTCGAGGGGGGAGTTGATAAACATCACATCCACAGGCCAAGATAGACATTAAAAGGGTCAGAAATAAACATAGGTAGCACCTAGGTACTTATTTATAACATTCTGAAAAGAGCTAGCAGGTTCTCAGATATCATCACGTATATATAGATAACATTACAGCGCACATTAGGATGCAGTTAACATGGCATAGTAATCGGAAATTGATAGAACAGTCAATGCTACAGTGGTGCTAAGTTGCTGTACATCAGTGACCTGCATGTACCCCTTACGTGCCACACATTAATAATCTCACGTGCTCAGTCCTCTGCATCTGTACCAGTTTCAGCAGCTCTCATCGACTCCTGACGCTCAATCTGGCGCACATATTGTAGGGCTTCTTTAGGCGACGTGAAAATTCGGGCTTTCCCTGCATGTTGGATGCGCAGCCGCGCAGGATATAGCATAGCATAGGGAATCTTGAGCGTTTGCAGTTTCTTTTTCACAGCCTGAAACTCACGACGCGCTTGTTGGACAGCTACTGTAAAATCCGGGAAGAGCTCTACTTTCATCCCCTGGTAGTCAGTAATCCCTTTTTCCCTGGCTAGACGCAGAGCAGTATCTCGATCGCGATAGTTCAAGAGTCTCGCGATAATGGGACGTGGTGAAGCTCCTGGTACAGGTTTAGGCGCTAGTGAGCGGTGAGCTCTCCACAATACTGCCGAAAAATGTTCCGCTCCTAGCATATCTTTAAGCAGAGTCTCAACGTATGTCTCCATGGGACCCGTGTTGGTTGACTCCGGGATCCCGGTAATGCGCAGGTTGTTCCTGCGGGAACGGGCTTCAAGGTCCTCGTTCCGTGCCTGGATCACCACTAGGAGTTTTTCCGTGGTGGAACACGAGGCACTAACAACCTCCATCTGATCTTCAGTCGTCGCGATGCGCTGCTCCGCCTCCGTTATGCGTGATCCATGCTTATCAATCTTTGCCGCCATACCGTCCATTCGTAGGTTGAGGTGGTCTATCTTAGCATCAATGGACTGCAAACTCTGTTGCATTGTTAACATCATACGTTCCAACTTGGTGCTGGCGCCCGCCTCTAGCTCTGGTTCAGTGTCCGATGTAGCTGGAATTTGGGATTTCGTCAGCCGCCGGGACTCAAAGTTCAATTTCGCCTGTTGGTCCGTCCGCCCCATGCTGCGAGTTCCCCCTTGGGGCTGCTTGCGCGACGCCACCGCTTGCTTACTATTAAAGTCCCGTTCCACGTATGATGTATTCTGTGTATAAGGATCTCGCAGTGCAGGTGATATCGTGGCCTCTCTATGCACGTAATCCCTCGCAGAAGTAGCACGTTACTGCACAGGCGATCGGTTCTAGGAGGGCTCAGCACTAGTCCCAGCCGTGGCGATAAGGCAGCGCACGCCACTCAACGTCCCACGCACCGTGTGACAGTATATAGCCTCAGGAATAGTGTGATCATAGAGGCACTAGGAGCGAAGGAGGGGGTAGGTCACGGACAGGTATCAACTCCCCGGGTGAACACTGCAATCACCAAGTCAAGCACCCAATTGAGACAGCCCCAGCAGCAGTATCTTGGAGGAGTCGCAGGTTACTGGGCAGTGTTCTATGCTGTGGTACTCACTTTCAGGCTCCCCGGGGTGTAATGGCGCCCACGCACCCTCCGCTGTCTTCTCGGGGCGAAGTAGGGGATATAGCTCCCTCTGTAAGAGGCCGCAGCAGTAGGCGAAACGCACTCTCAGCGCTATGTTACAGCAGATCTGGCCAGCAGTCAGTAAAGCGACGAGAGGAGAATGTCGCTGTCAGCAAGGCTCCAGCATATTATTATGGCATGAATCAGGCAGCAGCACAGGCGAGTCGCGCCCCGCATCCGCCAGTCACCGCCACGCAAAGCAGGATGCAGCAGGCACCTCCGGCTGTCACAACATCTCGAGGCCCCCAAGCAGCAGTTTGCAGCGGCAGCAGCGTCGTAGGCGGGAGCGGGCATGATACAGAAGTGCTCCACCACACAGTTGTGCACAGACAGACCGGGGCTCCGTGCGCCGTTGATCAGTGCGCGGGAAGACGGACAGTGGCAGCAGGGCCCGGCGCACCGCAACGCGATATAGCACGAGCTAGGCAGCAGCACAGACGGGGAATGGGGCCGCTCAGCTGCGCGCCGTACCTGTCAATTACCGCTGCGAAAGCGGAGCGCGCCAAGTTCTCCGGCCGCTGTCAATACCTCAGGGCTCCCAGCAGCAGTCTCCAGCGGCGGCAGGGGCGCAGGCGGGAGCAGGCCCGACTCGGGGGCACTCCGCCGCACAGCAGGGTTCAGGCGGATCGGAGCTCCTCGCACCGCCGGTCAGCGCACGGGAAGCAGGGGCAACTGAGCAAATGCGTGAGAGCTCACCGCCCGCTCCACCAGGATGTAGTGTCAACGAGTCACAGCACTTTGAAGGGAGAAGGCAGCAGCTCGGCATCGGCTGTAGAAGCGGCGGTCAACATCCAGCACATCCTGTGGTCGCCATTTTGTCCGGGGGAAATACCTGCAGCTAGCGACGAAAAGAAGCACAGGGCAGCACCAGCAAGGTGATCAAAACGCTCCTGATGTGCTGAGGCGTCAGAAACTGTAAGTGGTGCCTGGGGATGGCGTCGTTTTTTTTCAGGATAATGTGCGGATTGTTCCCTCGACCAGCAGAGCAGCACTAAAGTGCGGCCATTTTGCTCCGGGCTCTCTAGCGCCCCCCCAACTCACAAAACTTTGAATCCATGACTGTGGAATCACATTACTTTTTAAAACTCAACACAAACACATTACAAAGAGGAGCATTACTGCAAACCAAATTATGTATACTAGGACATTGAACCTGTAAAACTTACTTGTTCTTCAATAAATCTTCTCTGCTTAAAAAATTCCCAGTCTTCTTTAAGCATGCGTTGTTTGGTTTTCAAAGCCATCTAAAGAAATACAGAACAGATCGAAGAGTTTTGAAAAAACAAATTTTTCTGCAATAAATGTGTTTCTTCATAATGGCACTGAAAACATACAGTAGAGTAGCTGAATAATAATTTCAACAAATTTGCATGCTCACATAATATTAAAGAATGGTCAGATGTGTCCCATCGAAAACTGAAACGGCATTAAAAAAAAAGCCTTACCCATTCACTTCAAAATATTTAATCTGCACCCGTAGGGTTTGTAAAACTACAGTGGGAGAACATCATCAGATATGGGTCCTATACAGTGGAATATCATGCCAACGAACATTGTCAATTTCTTCCAACATAACCTTTATCCAAAGCGCTGTTATTGCAAACTTACTGTTAGAGAAGGTGCTATGTGATAATGAAGAAGATGCTAGCAAGAGGCTGATTCAAACACTACTGCAGACATTTGTGACCCTCATCTTCAAACTGAGTAGGACAAATTAAGCATTCAATACTAAATAGGTTCCCAAACTATTTTAATATTAACACCTGTTATTTACACCACTTAGTGATACTGTAAGTGGTGATGGTTGAAAAGGCTTTCAGATACGAGCTACTATTATAATCTAGTATACTTCTTCCCTATTACCTAAACTTCTTTTGGATGTCAAGGAATTCAAATTAATTTAATGGGAAACACGTCATGTTTTTTAGTCTCTCACCCTTCAGTCATATGAATGAAGTGTCAATTTCAAAGGCAATTCCTAGAGTGTATGCACTCTACACAAAAAAAAAGCTGCAACATGCATAATCGCTGCAGAACAGTAGGAGAAACATACTGTCCATTAGTCCTTCAGCTAGCTTGAACTCCTAAACTAAATTTCAGACCAGTGGTGAAGTGCTTTTTTAGTGGCTATAAAATGCACTGCAACTGGTTTGTAACCAAACCTCAATTTTGCGAGACAATAGATGTGCAAATCAGCAGAAATGCTAAATGACCATTCGTACAAATTGTAGACGCCTGTCCCATTAATAAAGTAGGATTAAGACTGCAAATCCCCCTGAACTGAATGGGGGCAGTAGACCTCAATGTCTACATTCACAAAGCCTAATATTTTTAAAGCAGCCTGTGGCCCTCAAGGGACCCATTTGTGCAAATAAAATCTTTGCCCAGAGTAAGGAAAATGTTACTTACCTGTAACTAACTGTTTTACACTTGGCATGTTGCAGATTTATATGCTTTGCACTATAATGCCATCTAGTGTCAGGTTTGTAATTTAACAAGTGATTTACCTCAAGAATTAAGTCTTTCTCGAGGAAGATCTGACTGCAAATTATACCTTGGATTAGTGTGAATTATATATTATTATCGTCAACATTAACTTAATTTTATTATTTAAAAATCCTAAAAGTACACGTTAATAAAAACCTAACAATGAATGCATATACCAATTCATCATATGCAGTGACAAAACCGCTAAAACAGGATAACACAATGAACTATTTAATTCTTTGTGAAGCGTAAAAGCAATAGACTTCCTTAAAGGATGAGGTGGATGGAAAGCAGAAGTAGTAGTTAATGTTTTAACAGTGTACTCTTGTTTGAATATCAATGCGAGAATGCTTTGCTAATGGGGGCGTGGCCAACCAGCCAAGATGGCAGACGCAAGCTCCTAAGGCTACGCGCTTACACTGCAGCTTATCCTGGCTTACCCCATGTAATCACGCACAATCCGGCTGCTGACTGATGCGAGACCCTCTCCGGTGCACTGGAACCTGGCGAGCACAGATGCTGTAAGTCGGCGATTTAGAGCAGAGTGAGCGGTCTCAGCCAATGTGGGATCGCTGTAGCCTGCGGCTGCAGTGAGGCTGCGTCCCCAAGCCGGAGGGCACATTACGCGACTCATGTGAGAAGAGGGCACGGAAATTAAGGGTCCCGCTGCGAAGGGAGCGCACTGTTGGCAGCGGCGCTCGTAGCCCATGTGGAGGCCCTGGAGGAGAGCTGCGGCTGTGGCGTAGCGAGTGCACCCGTGCTGGACGCCAGCTGGGTGGAGACGAGTGTGCCGGATACCCTGCACCAGCCCCGGAGTATGAGGAGCGGACGGCTGCGGCCGCATCGTGGGCCCGGAACAGAAGAGACGACCCGCCCATAAGGATGGGGCGGAGTGCTGGAGCAATGACGGAGCCCTGGGCTGGACTGCATCCTGGCGCTGGAGTGAGCAAGCGGCGCCGGATGCCAGCGCTTGCGGCCCGCTGCTAGCTGCGCTGGCCTGGGGAAGAGAAGATAGCTGCGCACCGCTCATCAGGAAAAGAGGCGCACCCTGAGGTGAGACCCTGCTTCCTGGGCTCCAGGTGGGGCATGGAGGCCAGGTCAGGCTTGGGCCTCACCACGGCGAAAGAGGGCTGGGCATGGGGGCCGGATTGGTGCTAGGCACCAGTGAGACGGTGCACGGGTGGCACGGGATTGGCAAGACGCCACATGACCTTCCCTCACTGCTCTGTGTGTTGCTGATCAGCCCGCTGGGATTGGAGGGCCTTGGGTTCTCCGGAAGGATACAGGCCGATCTGTAGTGGAAAACTGGGGCCCAATAAAATCGGATGAGACCCAAAGGTCAGATCGGGCCTAGATCTCACAACAGTGGAGTACCCACAGTGAAGAGACACCAGACACGCGCAGATGGGCCCCCACACCCCCTCCCCTGCTGCAAAAAAAATAGGGAACTTCATGCATTAAAGTGTACACATGTACCCACAGCCCCACCGTGTGTTCTGCTAATTAAAGCAGAAAAGTATTGACGTGATCCCACTCTATTCAAATACCGCACAGAACAGTACAGGGAACAGGTTTCGTTGCAACTAGGTCACGAAGCAAACATCCCCCCACATGGGCTGGACCCTGCCAATGACTCAAGGTGTCTGCCGGAGTGCTAGAAGATATGCGACAGGGAGCACAAACGCAGATAACATTACCTACTACCGCTTAGTGAACGCCCAAGGGGCCAACACACATTGCTGACAATTGAAGGAACGGCTGACAGCCGCTGGATACGTTCCAATACAGACACTGGGTAGGGATAATATAGTCTGAAGCTGCTAACGCAGACCTGTCTGTAAATTTTACATACCTTTGGCACAAAAACTGGCCACGGGCTGTCTACGATCAAACACCCCACAAACAGCTATGCACTCTGATGCGAGCGAGGCTTAAAATGAAGTAGGTGAGACGTCCCAAGAGACCCCACATACGGCACTAATTACTAAGCTGGACTCCGTCTTTGCTGCAGTTGATAAAATAAGTACCAGGCTGGATCAAAAGCGCACATCTCTGGAATGAAAAATAGACCGTCGCATCGGACTTCATGCTTTTAAAGGGCTGACCACCGTAGGCTAACTGACAAAGTCCATGCTAACAAACTTGCTCTATTGAATTTACAGCCAACTACCAACAGTCACACAGCGGCAATACAGGACCTCCTAGACAGAGTAAATACCTTGGAGGATAGGCTGGAAGATGCAGAGAAGCGCTCGCGCCGCAACAATGTCAGAGTAGTGGGAGTGAAAGTGGGAGTCCTCCAGGGCTCCGTCCTCAGCCCTACTCTCCAACCTGTACATGCCGCCCCTTGCATCTCTGGTGGAGGCCTGTGGGGCTAAGGCAATTTCATTTGCTGACAATACGCAGCTGATCTTCACTTGCGACAGGGGAGAGGACTTCGAAGGAGATAGGAACAGATCATGTCTCACCAAGGTGTTCAATTGGCTCAAGGCAAACCAACTCAAATGTAATTCTGAGAAATCGGAAATTGTCTTCTTTGGCTCGCCTTCTGTGAGCGACTGGAGACATTGGTGACCTGAGGAGATGTCTCCGCCCCTCTCAACCCAATCTACGATCAAAAACCTTGGCATCCACATTGACAGTGCGCTCTCTACGATGCCTCAAGTAAAGGCCTTAGTGGGCACCTGCTTTGGCATGCCTCGCATGTTAAAAAGTTTTTCCTCTTCTTTCTCTCACCAGTAAAACAGTGGTCCAGGCCCTGGTGACTTCCAGATTGGACTATGCAAACATTCTGTTCCTGGGCCTGCCTGGTTACCTACTCCAGCGCCTTCAAGTGGTTCAAAATGCCGCGGCCAGATTGGACTTTAGGCTTAAACCCAGGACGCACATGGCCCCCCATCTTAAAGCATTACATTGGCTCCCGTTGAAGGAGAGGGTCAAGTTCAAGGCCCTAGTAATGTTCTTCAAAGCCCTCCACTGAAAGGGCGCCGGCTATCTAAGAACGCGAGTTAGTCATTATACCTGCCAGTTCCCTGAGGTCCTCCTCTTTGGGATTGGCTTGCATCCCCAGAGTACGCCTGGCCCGTATGGAGGGGCAGATCTTTTGGGTTTCTGGGAGCTCAAGCATGGAATCAAATACCGGCTGCTCTCAGAGCCACTACTGACCTGACAGCCTTTAAGAAACTTCTTAAAACCTGGCTTTTCCAAGGCTAGACGTGCTTGATGGTCCTGTCTGTGTGAGCCAATCAGCACCGGGACACTCTTGTTGAGTAGCTGTGCCCTCTACAAATGTGTTCATTCATTCATTATTTGGGCCTTCCGGAGGGAGAGGAGGGACAAGACCCAGTGACTTCTGTCTAGCGCTGGCTGAGGGAGCTCCTGCCGGAGGGTGCACTGTTGCCCCAGTTTGTGGTGGAGGTAGCCCACAGGGTGCCGGCCCGCAGACCACCGCCGGGAGCCAGGCCACAACCACTCCTGTTCAAAATGCTGAAATAGAGAGACAGGGATACCTTTCTGAGGGAAACACGCAAGCTAACAGACATTAGGATCAAAAATGCTCAGATCATGCTATTTTCTGACCAAACATCACAGGTGCATAGACGGCGGGGGTCTTTCAGTACAGTGAAACACCAGCTCCGAGAATTAGATATTTGTTATTCTTTGCTGTTCTCAGCCCGACTAAGAGTAGTTGCAAAAAGGTGCCACTTGCTTTTTAGGTCTCGCCCTGAAGCCAGCGCTTGCGCTGGTCTGGGCGAGACATTTTGTAAGAGGCTTTTAGAAATGCGACCACTTTTTTTTGGGCTTGCCTAGAGCATGCGGGTACGCGCACAGTAACGCGCATTCCTCGCATGCTCCAGGCGCCATATGTCTTTCCTCTCACTTGCTCCTCCCCCTCCCCCACCACAGAGCGCTTCTCGGGGCCGCGCGGCCGTGTCACTTTCACGGCCGCGCGTCACTTGCTCTCCCGCTCCTCCCCCCTCCCCCACCACAGAGCGCGTCTCGCACGGCCGCGCGGCCAATGCTTGTTTTTAGTGTGCCGGGTGCGGCATGTGACCAGCGCTTGTTAAACCTCTTTTTCACCAGCGTGTTTTATTCTATTTTTATTTTTCAGAAAAGTACCATAACATCCAAAATACACGGTACTTGTAACCCATTTCCCGACCGCTGTATTTCTCAACTTTTTTTCCACAGTCGACTAACACTCTACAAAGATTGGCATCACGCAGAGTCCTTCTTTCTTTTCACTCGTTCCCTAACGTTCGGGCACGCACAATGAAGCACGTTTAAATACATAACTTTTGTAGCACGGAACACTTCAAGCTCCGCAACGAAGGAAACTTTTTAGCAAAGACTTGGGTGAGCGAAACCCTTCGGGCATGTGGAAATAACACGTATCATCAGCTCTTTTTGATCATTAATGCCATTTCTTTTTAGATTTCGAAATTTAGCGCTTTGCAACGACGGACACACTATATACTTAATTTTGCCAAAACAGCAGGGATTCAGTATTTCAGAGGTCAGAGTCTGCATTTTTGCATATCATTATCTGGCAGTAGGTCACGATCGTGGTAGATAACTCGCATGCACTTTCTATTCACCAATATCGGTTGTGCACTTTCTCTTTTCGGTATCGGTTTGGCAACCAATCCGGGTTTCATCTGTCTTTCATGTGCTTTTCAGTTGCATGTTGGGAGATGGAGTTACTCTACATAGAGTCAGTCAAATGTCAGCTTCTCAGCTGCAACCGAAAATCCGCAAACTCAATACTTTACAGCCAAATTCTCTTTAATCTGCTGGGCAACGGCATCAAATGAGGTGCTCACGCCACAAGCAGTTCCGACTTCGACAGCAGCAAATGTGATTTAGGACAGAGGGGACACACAAGCAGCCAGCTCATTGTTTTAGGTCTTGCTGTTTTACCACTGTTTAACGAAAACAGCTTTGCTCTTTATGAGACTTCTAGATACGTGATGTGCCGCCTACATTCCATACATTGGAACTAGGAAACTTGACTTTCAATCCCGGCTTCCCCAACTGTCAGCACCGTGTGATGGTGGGCAGAGCAGATTCTCTCTGGTTGCTTTTGCTCCCTGGGCTGCCAGAATATGCACTCGTGGAAACAATCTGCCTACCCCTGTTTTAGTTCTAGGTAAATCATCAATTATTCTGTTGAGCACAGAAGCGCCCAGAGGGGGTTAGGTTTGCTTTTGAGCGTTATAAATCTTTTCTCTCCTCCCCACCCCGCTCTTTTCCGCCAGTGCATGTCTCTTCCCATGCATTCTATATGTTTATTCCCTTTGCTGCACAGACCGCAAACCTATTTTAACAAAACACCTTCTTGGCACTGTCGGGGGCAGAAAGACAGATCGTTGAATGGGGTCACCGTCTCTGCTCATGACCCCTGCCAAGGTGGGGTTGTGCCTTTCTGGCAAGTAGTTGTAGAAGCTGGCACAGACTGCGAGGGCTTGGCTTTAATGCCCCCAGCTGGCACTGAACACACACCCTCCCTGCCAGCATAGTTTTATTGTGTAATTCTGCCCCCCGCCCGGAAGGCTTCTCGGCGCTTTACGGTGAGCAGTTTGCAACGGATCAAACCAGGCGCGCAACGCCCATTGGGATCAAAGGGCTTCAGTCACCCCCCTCCCCCCCCCCCCGTCGTGTGTGGCAGCCCGGGCAGAGACAGCTTCACGGGCACACACACATCCGCACTCGAGTACTTCACAGGTCTTTAAAAGACCATTCGCTTGTAAATGAGGCTTTGTTGGTTTTTTTCACCCCTTCTAGAGCCCCTGCATCTCCACTCTACTGGAAGAGTCAGCCCCCGAAATTTTTCTTAGCGTCCCCCCCGCCCGAAATTTGCCTCCAGTTGCGCCCCTGGATCAAACATAGTGAATGGGGCAACCGAGCAGTGGGTAAACTGAAAGAAAGGCAAGGGTATTTAAAGGCACCCAAGGCCTGCAAGGGGCGGGGTGCAGGTGTCGCAGGAGCAGAATTTGAGATCTTATTTTTTAATTTGATTCAAGGCAGTTTGGATGGTATGTTTTTCGAATTTCTTGTTGAGAGTTAAAGAATACATTTTCTGAACATTACCCAAAGCGCCTAGAGGCTATTCTGTTTGTTTCGCGAGGCTTGAAAGACCAATTCATCAGTGTAACCACAATTATAACGTAAGTCTGAGACAAGGGCCCTACATGTCATTTTGGGAGTGTTCCATCAAAGATTGTTGCCTTTACTTTTATTTTCACTGTTTATATCTGTACGTATATAGTAGGACCTATGGAATAGATCTGAAGTACATATGTAGGACTTCGGTGTATATAAGCGATGTGACCGCTCTGTGGTGCTATACACGTGCACTATGTACCAGAAACATGCAGTAGGTCTTCCAGAGATTGGACCTCAAAATGTAATTCTTTTTCACATGCATGCATTGTATGTATTGATATAGCGCTTAGAGTCAGAAAGACAGACTTTGTGGTGGTCAGGGTGGCAGGGGCGTGCCTGTGTTGTGGCGGTTATGAAGTTGCTGCATTGTATTCTGGCGGTTAGTCTTGTGGCACTGCGGTCGAGAGGGGTGTTTCTCCGTTTCCTACTTGGCCCCAATTGTAGTGTTCGATGATGGGCTGACCTGCCCTAATTCTTGCTTCCCTTTGAAACATATGTGACGCATGAACTTTAGACGAAGGGATGGAGGAAATGTCATTAATTCTAAACATTTTGATGGAATGTTCTAGGAAGACTTGTACCTGGATCGACTGGTGAAACTAACTTGTTGCACGAGTGGATTACACAATAGATTTCTCCACTTCTTTTGTGCCTTGAAGAAGTCTATTTGTGTATGGACTAAACGCGTTGGCTGGTTTTTGCTCTGCACATATGAAGCAACCTTAAAGACAATCATTGGCATAGCCAATAGGTCTTGCCTTTGGGACCTTATAAGTATTTAGTTATGCAGTACAATATCCTTGGTGCAACAACATCAACTGTTGCATGGCTAAACACTTATAAGGTCCCAAAAGCGAGACCTATTGGCTATGCCAATGCTTGTTTGATATGCCATCAGATGTCTGGGACTGGTTAGAGGAGACTGGCATTGTGTCGGGCCCAAGCCATCTACTGAGCCAAGGACACCCCAGCGAGACAGAAGAAGCAGACGCTGTGGCAGGGGTAGGGGTCTTGGCCGACACGTGCTACCATCGGCAGTTCCTGACCTAGAGCAAAGATTATCGGAGAGGCAGGAGGCGCTCCACGTGGCAGCAGCGATTTGATCGGGGTACAAGTTTCAGACCAAGAAGTGGGGTCCACTAGTTCCCAGAGCGAAGAGGATTAGACTCCCACACGGTCTGAAGATCTTGACTCCCTGCGTCTACCAAATGTCACGCTGCAGACGTCAGACGATATAATTTGAAGTCACCAGCAGCTCGAAAATTGAACAGTGTCATGCAACTCATGTGCGTTGCAATGCTTTGATCCTGTGTTCCGCACCTCACCCATACACGGGATACAGGGGATAGCCCACTTTTTGGGTGGGTTGAAGCGAGATTTAGGAGGGATTTGGCGCACTCTCCTGCCAGATGGCGCGCACACTACCACCTAAACTCTATGGGGACCACCTGACAATCCAAAAGAACATCGGGGTGGACTGACATTAATGGAACACAGCGTGCAACCCCTATAGCTAGACACCAACGCATACAGTAGTTGCCATGGTTGGGCAATTTTGTTTTGACAAGCTACAGCTGAGAGTTTGCCCTCATAAGGTTATGCAGACTGCACTTAAATCCCCAGTTTCGCTTTTATTTATTTTTGAGCACTGATTGATCACCTGGTCCCCCATTATGCAGCCACACTTACCTATTTAGATATGTGTAACACTCACGTTCCATGTGAGGGGAATGCACACACCTGCGCGTGGATACTCCATAAACTCATACCTACAGCGCAGGTCCACCAGCATAGCCCTCCTACAGGAAACGCACCTGACCCGCATAGAAGCTGACCGCCTCTGCCGGTGCTGGCGAGGTCAGGTATACAGCACCAACCGCTCCTCCCAGGCTAGGGGGGGGCCTTAGTTTGGGCAAAAGCAGGGGTCCCTTATGTGGCGGAGGGCAGATACGTGTTCGCGAAAGGTAGGCTGAACGGCCAAAGTCTCCTTATTGGCTCGGTCTACGCTTCTAATGTACAACAGAATTCATTCCTTCGTAGGTTAACGGAGCTCTTGGCCCGCTGGAGTGGAATTCCCAGGCTGATGGGAGGTGATTTTAACTGTGTTGGATGTAGAACTAGATCGGTCGTTTCCCCCCCCCTGACACGAACCGCAGCTGCATCAACTGCACAAGCGCTAACCTAATGACTAGCTCATTGGTCTTTGGCCGTCATATGGCATACTCGCAACCAAGATGTGCGCATCTACTCATTCTAATCCCCAGTGCATCGCCTCCAGGCTAGACCGCACAGTGGGGTCACACAACCGGTTTCCTCTTATCAAGGGGATTGAATACCTGGGACGCACACACTCTGATAACAACCCCCAGCTTTTGCAACTTAAATAGGCGGCGGGCCCAGCACCCGTCCCCACCTGTTATGTTATGTAAGCTTATAAAGCGCACGGCTGCCCCAGCAAACGGGCGTCCCGGCGCTAATGCAGAGTCAAAGAGGGCAAGGGCTAGACTGTAGGAAACAAGTAAGTTTTGATGGCCTTACGGAAAGATAACAGGCAGTCTATACGGCGAGTCTGCACAGGGAGGGAGTTCCACAGCTTAGCGGCCAGACAGCAGAAGGACCTGCCCCCCGCCCTGATACGTTTCACTCGGGGGACAGTGGCCAGAAATTGCTCAGCGGAACGTAGCTGACGAACAGGGACATAGGGGACCAGCAAATTGGATAAAATCTCAGGGGAAGAAAGTTTTAGAATTTTGAAGGCCATACATAATGTTTTAAATTCGATCCTCTTGGAGATGGGAAGCCAGTGGAGGCGGCGTAAAGCGCCCGACGTAGAACATGTTCTAGGGAGCCTGAGCAGAATTCGAGCGGCTGCGTTCTGGACTCGTTGAAGACGATTCACTTCCGCCTTATTGGCACCTAACAATAGAGAGTTGGCATAGTCAAGTCTTGATAAAATAGTCGCCTGAACTATCAGTTGACGTGTGGCTGGGTCGAAAAACCCCAATATAGGCCTCAGACCCCGTAGGAGACCGAAACAGGTGCCGGCGATCTTCTTAGTGTGATCCTGAAATCCAAGAGTGGAGTCGAGCCAGATCCCTAGATTCTTTACCACCAACTTAGGGGTTGGGGCGCAGCCCAAGGATACCGGCCACCACTGCGTACTCCAAAGCCCCTTATCATTCCCCACCAACAGCACCTCAGACTTGTTGGCGTTAAGCTGAAGGCAGTTCGTGGTCATCCAGCGTGCGACCGCCTCTAGACCATTCCGGAACTGTGTGGCGTCCCGAGACTGGTCATCGGAGAGGGCTACCACCAGCTGAGTGTCATCAGCATAGGAGACCATGGTCAAGCCATGGTCCCGCGCCACTCCTGCCAAGGGTTGGACATAAAGATTAAAAAGAGTGGGACTTAACGCCGAGCCCTGGGGGACCCCCTGTTTGATGGAGTGGGCATGAGAGAGAAAGGGGGGGGGGGGGCGGAGACCTGAAAGGATCTGTCGGACAGAAAGGACCGGAACCACTCCAGTGCCAAGCCGACTACCCCTGCTTCCTCTCAACGGCGCAGGAGGATCTGATGGGAGACCGTGTCAAACGCGGCGCTGAGATCAAGCAGTATCAGAGCCGCCGTTTGACCCTCATCCAGAATGGTCCGCAGGTGTTCACTCACTGCTAATAGCGCCGTCTCTGTGCTATGACCGGGGCGGAAACCATTCTGGGAGCGGTCTAAGATACCGCTGTTGTTCAAAAAAGTCAGAAAGAACTTTATTAGTGTGGGCCTCCGCGATTTTAGCAACCCAAGGCAGGAGAGAGATAGGTCGGAAATTTTCCGGCTTGGTGGGATCTAATGAGGGTTTTTTCAACAGGGGGATCACCCTTGCCTGCTTCCATGCCGAGGGGACCATCGCCGTGATGAAAGAAGAGTTGATCGACTGACATAAGGGCGTGAGAAGTATTGGTAGGCAGTCTCTAAATTGGGCAGGCCTCATAGGGTCCAGAGGAGAACCAGATTTGACCTTCATGCTCAATGTAAGAAGCTCATCCTGAGATATAGGGGGTATTACTGCCAGGGTAGCAATAGGCCGAAACGCTAATGGGGCCACAAGGTCCGGAGGGCAAGTGGGGAAAGATTTATAGATGGCTTCTACCTTCTGGACAAAGAAGGTGGCCAAAACTTCACATTGCTGCCCAGACGCAATCGTCGAGGTAGGGGGATCCTTCCTACTCTTGAAATCATTGAGAATTTTAAAAATGCTCTTCGCAGGGTTTTTACTGGACTTAATCTCGTTAGTAAGATAGGCCGCTCGTGCCAGGTGTATAGCCTTGTGATATTGTTTGATGGCATCCTGATACAACTTTTTATCTGCAAGGTCGTAATCCTTTCTCCAGGCCCGTTCTAGCTGTTTACATGTGGTACGCAAGGCAGCCAGAGAATCATTGTACCAAGGATTAGAGCTAGAACAACGACCTTTGGACCATTTAGCAGGAATGAGAGTGTCTAGTGCCCGTAGTATCCAGTCGCAGAGAGCTTTATACGATTGCTCTGGGTCAGTGTCTAGGATAGGGGGGCAGGACGCCAGGTAGGCAAGAAGGTCCTCTAGTTTAAGTTTATGCCAGCAGCGTCTGAAGGTGGCCTTGAGGTCAGCTCCGGTCACTCCCTCGGAAAAGGGGAGGGAGATGGAAATTAGGTGGTGATCAGACCAGCACACAGGGCTAGGAGTATTGACCGTAAGGGGGAAGATGTTAGAAAAACAGGGTCAAGTAAATGCCCAGCAGTGTGGGTAGGTCCCACCACCAGCTGTCTTAATTGACAGGCAGAAAAGTCCGCAAGTAAGCTGCTAATTTCCGGATCGGAGGGACGATCAAAATGAATATTTAGGTCGCCAATGAGGCTAAAGTTCGCGGCTCTCAGTGCCAGGGAGTTCACAGCCTCAATAATGGCTGATCTAAATTCTGAGATAGGTCCAGGGGGCGGTAGACTAATAGGCCAGTGATGGAGGAGTGTGCACTAAAGGAAATGACAAAACGGGCGCATTCGCACCCTGCTACGTCTTCCTTAACAAATGTGCAGTGAAGGTGGGATTTAAAAATAACAGCTATCCCCCGCCTCTAGTCTCTCTGTTAAGAGTCCGAATGCTGAACCCCGGAGGGAGTGCAAGGCCTGGTTCAGCCACTGTGGCATCTGTTAGCCAAGTTTCAGTTATGAAAAACACATCAGGAGATTCATCCTCTATGAGGTCATAAATCTCCATATAGTGTTTAACCAAGGAGCGCACATTAAGATGCAAAATTTTCATGTTGATTTTGGCTGGGGCAGGAAGCGGTGAGGGCAGTGAGGGGTAGGAGTTGTAGCCGCACTTACGACAGCAAAAAGGCCCTTCCACTGCACTCCCTAGGTGCAAGCCGCAGAGGTTTGACCGCTGACCAATAGACATCAAAAATTCCCTGGTATAACTTGGCACCCCCATATTGGAACCGCCAGCATGTCTGGCGACGTCCAGGCGCGGACGGGCGCAGACGGGCTTGCCTTAGGCGTGCCCGCGGCTGCATCCGATTACATCCCTGGTCTGGGAAGTAGGCTGGTCCGCTGACCTGTCTACCCCCAAGATGGCGGCCCCACCCGACTCCACAGATCGAGCAGAAACGAGCCCCCAACCCCGCCTCAGCAGGCCAGAAATCGCCACACAGGTAATCCAATCCCCTGGTGAAACCCACTTCAATGCGGTGCAATTTAAAAGTTTAAAACAATGATTCACAGCGAGGTTTAAAACAAGTTTAAGAACATGTGCAAAATACAATTTTCAGTGCAAGGAAAACTACTACAACCTCCCGGCTCAAGCCTCAGAAGACCTACTGCTGCGCGCTCGCGGCTGCATCCGATTATATCCCTGGTCTGGGAAGTAGGCTGGTCCGCTGACCTGTCTACCCCCAAGATGGCGGCCACACCCGACTCCACAGATCGAGCAGAAACGAGCCCCCAACCCCGCCTCAGCAGGCCAGAAATCGCCACACAGGTAATCCAATACCCTGGTGAAACCCACTTCAATGCGGTGCAATTTAAAAGTTTAAAACATTGATTCACAGCGCGAGGTTTAAAACAAGTTTAAGAACATGTGCAAAATACAATTTTCAGTGCAAGGAAAACTACTACAACCTCCCGGCTCAAGCCTCAGGAGACCTACTGGCGGCTTCAACCAGTGGCATTGGAAGACCAGGCATTCCGTGCCTCCTTGGGGGCTGCAATCATGGAATATTCCACAGTCGATGCACTACTAGAGTGGGACACTTTTAATGTAACTACTAGGGGGAATTGTCTAGGGCTCACCTGGAATATTTGCAAGCAACTAAGCGAAACACTTAGCAAAACAGAGCACCAGCTGCTGCAGCATGAGACCAGCACGGCAGCGAATACAGAAGCTACACAGCGCTTAGACAAGTTCCGCGCTGAGCATGGAGACCTATTGGAGTGGCTTAGATGTCACAATTATGCTGCACCTTCTGCATGCACAAATGCAACATCAGACAGGGCAGGAAGGATGCATGGCGCCTGTGCCAGGAACAGGCATGCCAACCTATATGCGCTCTGCGAGACGACGAGGGGCACATGACATATACGCAACATAAAATACATGCAGCAATGACGCGCCATTATGCATCACTCTACCAGACCTCGGGGCAATGTAACGAGCAGCAGCTAAGCGCCTTCCCAGAATCAGTAAGACTGCCCATGCAAACCCCTGAACAACGCAAGACATTAGACGCTCCAATTTCCCCTGAGATTCATGACGCAGTTGCAGCACTGGCGACACGAAAAACTACCGGGCTAGATGGGCTCCCAGACGAATATTATAAGGCGTATGCTGCAACATTGGTTACGCGCCTGCACACCCTTTACACTACAGCACTGGCAGAGATGAGACTCCCCTCATCAATGTGTGAGGCGAGTCTAGTGTCACTGCTAAAAGTTGACAGGGACCCCACAGACCTCGGCTCCTATAGACAACTAGCCCTTCTAATGAGGTCCCAGCCCTCGTCCATGTGGATTAAAATGGGTTTGTGCCCTCTTGAAGCATCCCCTTAAACCTGAGGCGCTTTTTCAGATTCACCACATATTCCGCTTTTTGGTGAGAAGAGGGACCAGGCAGGGATGCCCGGTGTCCCCGCTCCTCTTCTCGTTAGCCATAGAGCCACTAGCGGAGGCTATCTGTGCCGGAGCAGACTGGGGCATCCTACTAGAGGATGGTACGCACACGATCTCACTGTATGCAGACGACCTCTTGGTGTACATTAGAGATATCCGATCGATCTCTGCGCGACTAGCACATAATATAGGAGATTTCGCCTTTTTGTCGGGGCTGAGTTAACACTGCAAAGTCATGTTTATATCCTTTCAATGAGACATGTCAGGACCCGATGTATATACTTGATGGGGTGCTTTTGCAATGGAAAGTTGACACCTTCCCCTACCTGAGTATACAAATATATAGGCAGCAGACAGATCTGCTGCAAGGCAACCTGGGCAGAGCATTGACCGCAGTCGGCTCTCAAATATCTTTCTGGGGCACGCTTCCACTGTCAGCAACAGGCGGGGTGGCCCTCACAAAGATGGGGATCTTTCCACGGTTCCTATATTATTTCGCAAACCTACCTCTATACATTCCTCTGTCTCTTTTTCTTACCCTCGAAAAGACAGACTTTATATGGGGTAGCTCTCGACTCCGGTGGTGATAAAGAAACTCTACTTGCCCACAGACCAGGGAGGCCTGGTGGCACTAAACATGGAACAGTATTACCTAGTGGCACAATTGCAGTGGGTAGCAAGGTGGCTGGCTGAACGACAGCTCAGTGACACAGCGACCACGCAACCGCCCTGGTCCTTAACTGCCCCGACTAGGCTGTTTCACCCTTGCATGAAGACGAGACCACCAGAGTCACTGCTGCTTAATGTGGTATACAGATGCTATTGCAGGAGCCTGTATATCACCCTGAGTGTGACGCTTAACCGCCTGCTTTACCATTGGAAGGTATACCTAGGAGACGCATCACAACCACATCATTCGAGCTATGTGGCTGGCGGGAGGCAGGGATTCAGGATGTGGGAGACTTATACCGGAAAGGTGCCCTAATCCCATATGATACACTGGTGAAGGAAGATGGGTTGCATCTTGCTACACCGCTCGCTATGGACTGCCCTTACCTCTAAATGGGGAGACCTGACCAGCGAGTCCCCTGCACATCTCACCATACAGTACTTGCATATAATGTGCTGAGGTGGGCATCTCATGCAGTGGTTTGCTGCTTCCCTGAGAGAACACACGGCAATCACGCTGGCGCCACTGCGACTTCACTGGAAGGGGGAACTGAACCGACCACTCAAGGACCCCAAATGGGCCTCGGTGCTGGATGGTCCTGTGCATATCCCGAGGAATGTGCGCCTACGTCAGATTCAGTTCTACATTATGCAGAGGGCACACCTCACTGCTGCTAAAATTAATCAGTACTTTAGCCACGTTGACGCCACCTGCTGCTACCTTACAGACGCAGACCTACTGCACATGTTGTGGGAGTGCTCCAGCCTACAGGGATACTGGAGGGAAGCAGCGAGTGCCCTTTCCAAATGCACGGATCGCACCCTTCCCTTTGAGTGGAAGACCTATATTCTACACCTCTATCGTAGAAACCAAAAACAAAGTGACATCTTGTTTCCTAGATCTAGGAATTGCAGTGGCTAAGAGGCTGATCACCAGGAGATGGAAGGCCTCAGAGCCCCCTCATATATCGATGTGGAGGTGATCCATGCTGGTATGGGCTAAAGCAGAGAGTGTTGCACTACCCCAAGAGGACACACTGGGTATTCGCAAGACTCCACTTGCTACAAGCTGGGATGCGATATTGGTCGAGCTGCAAAACATTCTCATCACTTATACAGACACACTGCTGACAACAATGCCTCGGAACACACACTGGAGTGGGGGGCTAGACACAGACGGTGAAGTGGTTTTGAGTTAATGGCTTGCCGTCGTGGTCGCGCATTACCCAACGCTAACCTTAGGGCGCACACCAGACTCCCCTTACCAATGACAGCAAAGGGGACACATCGATCAAGGGGACCAGGAAGAGCTCCAGTTTATCACACAATCACCTGTTATGTTTTATGTTGTCTCATTTCATTATTACCCGCCTCCCCTGTTAACAGACCACTACGCAGTAGGCAATTACAGGGTCGACACACATTATGTACTTAGATACTGAGGATCTACAGTTGACATTGATAGTTGGTGTGTGAGACACACGCGCACATTGCAGAAGCGCATGCACGTGGCTGCTAGAGACAAGGACCCGTCCTGTTTGCATCTGTGTCGCTGTATACTCACCATTAATGAACCAACCAAATGGCTGATACAAAAAAGTGATGTATACTGTGTATGTCTGTATTATTAACTAAAACTTAATAAAACAGATTCAAACAAGAATGCTTTGCTAATGTGTGATTAGATTACCATGTAGAGTGGATGACCATGGAAGCCCTTGATTTGCCAACTGTGAATGTAGTTCCCTTTCTGCAATCAAGTTGGATTTGGAAAATAATGTTGGTAGTTAAATGGTTTGATTAAGAAAGTTGATAGATAAACATTTGGAAGAAAGTGTGGATATCTCTATAGGACAATTTCGTCTTTGTGGCCTTGAATAAAAAGTTCTTCGACTCCATGTTAATGCCTGTAGAGCGCATGAGTGAAACTGCTTGAAGTGTGATCCCATGGGTCTGGTTAAAACGGAGATCCCTTGTAGGTATTCTGGGAGATGTAGTGTCGTGTAGTTCCTAATCATACATCGGATCTGCGCGTTTAGATAACATAAACTAAGGGATTGGTGTCTAAACTGATTCCAGACACCCCCAAAGCATATGTTAGCCTTTAGACCAGCTAGCTCACAGTGCCACCATAAGCCCCCTAACCTTACCAAGGAGCGAATAGTTTGACAACTATCAAACTTGACAACCCATGATCCTCCAGGGATCGTAGAAACAGTACAGCACTTTTCGCTCAGTCAATCGTGTTCACTTAGTCTCAGAGAATACACAGAATAAACAATGGGGACGTTTTCATCAAGTCTTTATTGAACCAGTGTCATTCTAGTATAAACCATGTTTGCTGCGACAATCATTAGACAGAAACAGATATATAGATTGCAAGCACCGACAAAGTACATAAAAGTTTGAATTCTACCATGGTGCTAAAACAGTAAATATATTCATGCATATCGATACTTGGCAGTAATCGAGGTACTCCTGAGATGCAAACCCTACCTAAGTGTAACTAGTATGTATGTTGGTGTAAAGCCAAGAATCCCCCCAGGAAAGAGCCAACCCCATTACCTGATGGGAGAGAATGAAGGACCCTGTCTTCGTCTCAAGTTGGACACCCTGCAAGGGATGGAAGACCAGTGTGTGCTGGATTTTCTGCGTGAAGGGACTTCAGCATCTCGTTTCAGCGTGGAAGCTTCTCCTCTGGTTGCCAGGTGAAGATGTGGTCCTTTTATACCCGAAAAGTACCCTCAGGGGTTCTACCTAGATGTGTAATGGTACTGTGGGTCGGTCGTTCAAGGATGACTATAGTGGCGACTTTTGTACAGAGTTATTATACAGAAGATGGTAATCCTGCTGTGCATGTCCTAGGCAGGGGATTAAGATATGATACTAAGAATCCTCATGCATAATAAATGAGGCTAGTCTTCAAAGAAAACCACATGACATTTTATTCAGTACATAACTAGGTAATAGGTCAGCACCAGAACGGTTATGTAGCGCAAGGTTGGACAAATGTAGGTAAAAGGTCGTGCAGCTACCTAGGCCTATATTGGGGTACATTGGGGCTCATAACAGTAGGAAAGTTGACCCTTAGAGTAACCTTTCTATGATGGTTATCATTACAGGAATGTTCCCTAGAGAATGATGGTCTGTTTTGTGAGTATGAGGTTACAGCTGGCAAATGAACATGAACAGAGGTGCATGCTAAGCTTGTGTCTTTAAAGGTATAAAAGCAGGCAATGTATGATAATAAGCACAGACTGTACAGAATTTTGTTCACAATAATGTACAAATAGTTTCCATTTTGCTGCACACAACACACCATCTGTAGGACTGTGTGCTTCTTAAGAACAATCACACTGACCGTAATAAAGGTAATCAAAGTAAGATATCCGGAGCCAAATTGCTAGACTGAACAACTGTGGACGGAGATGATAAATTTGGTCTTGTTGAATCGTTCGGTTCCTTTAGTGCAGCTTATCTAGATGATATTGCTGTCTTTAGCTCTACCTGGCAGGATCACCTGATCCACCTTGGGAAGGTTTTACTTGCCCTGCAAACTGCAGGCCTAACTATCAAGGCATCCAAATGCCAGATAGGGCAGGGAACTGTGGTGTACATGGGCCACCTTGTTGGTGGAGGCCAGGTACAGCCCTTACAGCCCAAGATCCAGGCCATCCTGGATTGGGCAGCTCCAAAAACCCAAACCCAAGTCAGGGCATTCCTTGGCTTGACTGGGTACTACAGGAGGTTTGTAAGGGGATATGGGTCCATTGTGGCAGAACCCACCTCCAAGAAGATGCCCAAGAAGGTAAACTGGACAGTTAGTTGTCAAAAGGCTTTTGACACCCTGAAAGAGGCTATGTGCTCAGCACCAATTCTCAAAGCTCCAGACTATGCCAAGCAGTTCATTGTGAGACTGATGCCTCTGAGCTAGGGATAGGAGAGGTCCTATCCCAGACCAATGATGAGGGCCAAGACCAACCTGTTGCTTTTATAAGCAGAAGGCTTCTCCCCAGGGAGCAGCGCTGGAGTGCCATTGAGAGGGAGGCCTTTGCTGTGGTTTGGTCCCTGAAGAAGCTGAGACCATACTTGTTTGGTACTCACTTCCTAGTTCAAACTGATCACAGACCTCTCAGATGGCTAATGCAAATGAAAAGTGAAAATCCTAAACTGTTGAGGCGGTCCATCTCCCTACAGGGAATGGACTTTGTAGTGGAACACAGACCTGGGACTGCCAATGCAGATGGACTTTCAAGGTTCTTCCACTTAGAAAATGAAGACTCTCTAGGGAAAGGTTAGTCTCATCCTCTTTCGTTTGGGGGGGGCGGGGGGGGATGGGAGGGGGGGGAGGGAGTTGTGTGAGAAAGTGCCCTCTTTCTGCATGGTTGCCCCCACTTTTGGCTGAATTGCTGGGCTCCTGCTAATCAGGTACCCAGGGCCTATCTTCTTTCCCTAAAACTGCATTGAAGCCTAAACCCAATTGGCATCTCTGGCCACAGGTCAGCCCCTGGTAAATGGGCACTGTGACCAGAGAAGGCCTCTAAGGGCTGCAGCACTTATTGTGCCACCCTTAGAGGTCCTGTACCCTTACACACACACACTGCCTTTGCAGGCTGCATGTTTTGGTGCAGAACAAAGTGAAGAGTCGACATGGCACACATCTCTATGTGCCATGCCTACAACCCACTGCCCTGGCATAGATCAGTTACCCCTCTAGCTGGGTCCCCTATACCAGTGGTGAGGGTACAGGTGCATGAGCCCTGTACCCCTAGAGTGTCTAAGGCCATTCTTAGACATTGTAAGTGCAGTGCTGTCATTAAAAGTATATGGTGCTGGGAGGTTGTCATTACGAACTCCACAGCACCATAATGGCTACACTGAAAACTGATAAGTTTGGTATCAAACTTCCCATCACATTAAACCCACACTGATGCCAGTGTGGGATTTAATGAAAAATGCACACAGAGGGCATCTTAGAGATGCCCCTTGAAAACTAACCCACCACTAGTATCCAGGCTGAGTGGCTGCTTTCAGCTGCCACCACCAGACATGTTTCTGGACCCCTGGGTCGAGAGCCTGCTGCTCTCTGGGGCCTGAAACAATGCACATCCTGGGACGAGGTGCCAAGCCTCCTCCCCCAGGATGGGCAGGGTTCACGAAGGGGAAGCTTCAAAGGCTTGCCGCCTTTGTGAGCTTCCCCAGGCCACTTGCTGCTCTCAGCAACTGGTCCCCACTGGTTCTGACCCCCACTTTGGGAGGGAGAACCGGCGGGAAAAACAAGTGAGGAAGAGAAGTGTGCCCACCTCTGCCAACTCCACCCCTCAGGTGGGGGAGGCGAGGTGAAGCACAACTCTCAGTCCACGCCATCTTGAAGATGGGGGGACTCAGCCAACCAGGGACAGGCTCTTGCCCCCCTCCCACTGGAGGGTGGCATAATAGGGGGTGTACCCACCCCAGGGAAGGGACCCATTGGTCCCTGCCTTTTACCTACCTGTAACGCCCCTAAATCTAGTATTTAGGGGCACCCCTGAACCTTGCTTCCTCAGGCAAGAAGAAACTGCAAGAAGAAGAAGAAGTCGGACCGAACAGCCGTGCAGCAGCTAACAAGAGGAAGATGCCCACTGACTTGGCCCAGCCCTACCGGCCTGTCTCCCCCTCGAACCTGCTCCTACGAAATCCTGGTGTGTCCTGCAGCCAGCAACCACGAAAACCCCGGAGGACCTGCCTGCCTTCAAGCACAAAGACTTTGTCTCCCGTGAACACTGGATTTGTTCATCTGCAACCTCTGGCTCCGGCCGGACACCGCGGATCCGCCCCACTCTGCACCCGCCGTCCACGGCCCGAGCTCGAGTGGGCAAACACCACGAGGAGGTCACCCCGGCAATCCTGACCCGAGATCCGGCGACCCCCTGACCTGCCTCCAGCCGACGCCTGCAGCCTAAATCCGGAAGGTCCCCCAAACCGCGACCAGGAGCTGGTAAGAAGATCCGACCCCAAAAGGCACCTCTGCACCCGACACCCCACGGCCTTGTGTGCCCAAACCGACAGTGCCTAACCAACCCCTAACTTACCTCTCTAAGTGGTGGTCGCACCCAGAAGACCTTCGTCCCCAAGCCTGCAGTGCCTTTGCAAACCGGAGGTTCCCCATTGCAAAACAGGGCGCCCGACGTCGAAACAGCACCCTGCACCCGGCCGCCCTAGTGCCGCTGAGGGTGCACCTTTGGTGCTACTTTGTTTCCCCATTTGCCCTGAGCTAAAGTCCAGGAGCTTTGCTCCCACAACCCAGTGGCCTGCTTGCCAGCAGCCACCAACCGGAGGCCCCCTACCCCCATTGGATAACATTGGGCCTCAGCACTCTGCACCCAGCCGCCCTAGTGCCGCTGAGGGTGTAACGAGTGCATCCTTGACGCTGGGGGACCTCTGAGTCTACCCCCAGAACCTCAACTCCCACTACCAAATACTTACCTCAAAACCGATAACACTATTTTCCTCCATAGGATAACATTGACTGTTTTTCTTGGAAAAGTTTCTAAGTGTGGAGTTTGAAAACCTTAAGAAATTCTTTAAAATTGCACTAACAAAAACGATTTTACTTACCCGTTTGCAGGAAATGTCCCAGAGTAGTATCCAGGTATACTACTCTGAGTAAGAAAAGTAATCTCAAAAGTAACTTACCTGTAATTTTACTGAAAAGCCCATTCATGTCTATGTACTGTATTTACAAAGTATTGCATTTCTCTGAAACCATACTGTAAGTCAAAACAAAGTGCATATACAATTTCATTCAAACTGTATTTCAATTGCATTACTACTGTAAAGTATTTATTGCTTACCTGTGCCAGGCTTGCTTGGTTCTAGAAAATAAAATAACTAAAAGAATATATTTAGACGGGAGGTGTCGGCCCTGGTGGACATTTGGCGCTGCCCGGCTGACCACGTATACCGGCCTTTCTGCTGCTGACCTGCTCTGCTCGGCTCCAGTGCCCAGGCGACCTGGGAGAGCCGCCTGTCCCGCACTGGTGTGGGGGTCCCGTAGTCTGGCCGTTCTGGGGCCTGTTCGACCGTCGATCGGGCGGAGGAGAGCTGCAGTCCACGTCTCCTGCCCAGATACCTCGCGGCGCTAGCCCGTCAGTGCCCGCCCGATGCCCTGTGGTGGGACTGGCCCCATCCACCGGCTTCGCTGCGCTGATCCGGCGGTGCTGCCCTGGGCGCCGGCCGACTGCAGGAGTTTGTGACCTACCGAGGAGGCGGTCTGCACGGTGGCTGCCGGGACTGTGCGCCTCTCGCCCTCCCCCGGCCCGCTGGACGGGTGCCGGAGCCTGTGTAAGCCCGCGCCCTCCGGAGGCCTATCTGTGAGGCCTGGAGGCCCGCGACCTCGTGACGCCCGCTGTGGAGGTGAGGAGTGGGGATGCCTGCCTGTCGCGGCTGTGCCTGGTTGGGTGGGGGAGATCCGGCCTTTGATCGGGTGGCAGGGGCGGCCTGTTTGCTGGTGTGGCCTTCCCCCCTCCCCCCACAGCTGAGAAAGCCTGAGGCCCTATACTGGGGGTATCCTGCGCCCTGCTTGGCCCTGGGCTGCCAGGACCTACAGAGGCGGTCCGGCTCGAGGCTGAAGGCCCCCCTGGCTGAGGAGTGGAGGTGCTTACATTCTGCTGCTGGCTTGCTGTTGTGCCGGCCCTGGGGTGTGGAGACTCGGCCCACGACCTCGTGACGCCCGCTGTGGAGGTGAGGAGTGGGGGTGCCTGCCTGTCGCCGCAGTGCCTGGTTGGGTGGGGGGGATCCGGCCGTCGATCGGGCGTGGCCTCTTCACTGGTGTGGCCTTCCCCCCCTCTCTCCCGCCACGGAGTGGTGCTGGGGCCCTGTACCAGGAAGCATCCCACGCCGTGATTGGCCCTGAGCTGCAGTGACTTGGTGCGGTGGCCCGGCTTGCGGCGGCAACCCCCCCCCCCCCCGGTGCTCTGGTGGGGTGTAGGGGGTACTTCGACTGCCAGTTCGGGCAGTGGTGGCTTCACCTGTGAGGGTGTCCCTCCTGGGCAGACCCGTGTTGGGCAGTGGCGGTTGCTTGAAACCTCCGCTGGTGGGTGTCGGCCACTACATCGGGTGGCGGTGCTCAGTTGGTCCCGGCCTCATCCTTGCCCTTTCCCAGGACTCTGGCCTCACCACTTGCCTCCCCGGCAGGTGGCTGAGTTCTGTCCCTCTGCTCACGCTGAACCGGGAGCCCTGGCCAGACACCAACTTTGGCCCCTTGTAGATCTGCTGACCTGGAGCTCTCCCCGCTGACCCGCATGGGTCCACTGCTGAAGGCCGCCGACGGTGGTCGAGAGGTGGTGTGGAGTGGCCGAGCCCTGCTCCCTTCCCCCCTTGGCCGCCCTCGCTTCTCCTCCTCCTGCTCGCCTGGCCACCAGGAGCCTGAGCTGCATCTCTTCTCTGCCGAATAGTAGTCATGGGCAGGGATAGGGTGCCCAAGACCCCCGCCACCCAAACTAAAATGGACCGGTTCACCACCACGGACTCCGGGGCGACTGGAGGGCCCGCGGGCAAGGAAACCCCTGCCGCGGCGGACCTCTACCATCCTCCAGGCTATCCACACATCGCAATCTTCGGTTGAAAGTAAGATTGCGGAAGTCCGAGTTGATATGACTCTGATCCGGCAGGATCTCCGTAATGCTACAGCCCGGATTAAAGAAACTGAGTCCCGCATATCCACCGTGGAAGACGACATCCATCAGCTCCAGCTCCAAGTTACTCAACTCCAGTCTCGTACCCAGGAGCTGCATCGGCGGGCCGAGGATGCCGAAAACAGGTCCCGTCGGAACAACCTCCGCCTGGTCGGATTTTCAGAGGATATGGAGCAGGGTCGGACGGCGGACTTTGTTGAACGCTGGGTGCACTCGTGGATGCCCGAGGGCTTCCTCTCCCCCTGATTCACGGTCGAGCGGGCGCACCGGTCACTTGCCCCCCGCCCACAACCGGGAGCACCTCCTAGGCGATCATTCTGCGGATCCTCAACTTCAAAGATCGAGACGCTATCCTGGCTGAGTCCCGTAAAACGCAACCTCTTAAATATGAGAATCAGACGATCATGATCTTTCCTGACTACACCTGGGAGGTCCAGAACCAGCGCCGTTCCTTTGGAGAAGTCAAGCAGAAACTACGCTCTCTTAACATACAGTACAGACTCCTTTTCCCGGCCCGTCTGCGAGTGGTATTTCAGGACAAAACTCTCTTCTTTGATTCCCCTGATGAAGCATGGTCATGGGCAACAGAGGTCCGCCCGCTGAGACTTGGCGCCCCGAATCCGGCCCCGTCCAGTGGCACTGGAGGTGCCCGGCGAGACATGCCGGTTCTCCGACCGAGACGTAGGCGCTCTGGTAGGCGCAGAGGCCAGAGGCGCGCAAGCTCAGATTCTCCGTTGGGCCCTTCTCGGCGGCTTACGCCCAATCCGCCCGACAGGGCTCTCCCTGCCGGGCGGCGCTCCGGCTCTTTGGGCCGCTCCGATCCAGGGACTGAATCACCTCGTCCATCATTGCTGGATCTGCCAGACACTGACCTTTCCCGCAGCCCGACGCTTCTTCCAGGGCCAACTTGACCTTATTTGTCTTCTCAGATGATGGCCGGTCTCGCCCAGAGCTCACACTCTGCCTAGTCGTTAACTTTAATCCCACGACAGCTATGAACATCCTAATACGAGGAGGGGTCCTCCACGATTCCCTGTTCCCAAGCGTTTTAGTTTGGTCTTTTTTCTCTTCACTGTTTATTGTTCGGGCGACAGATGCTTCTGTTCCTGAAGTATAGGGTGGGGGGCGGCGGGGTTGGGGGGAATGGGGCTGAGGCCCCGGTTTGTTTTGTTTTTTGTTTTCATTGTTCTTTGCACCAGCGTCCCATTTCTGCATCTAGGCAAGCGCCACGTCACTCACCACTATGGCAACATGTTCACTAGCTTTGGCCATGGTCCCACTCCGGCTGTCTCTGTCATGCTTGCCGGCTGTCCGGCCCCTTACACGCCTTCCCCCTGCCTGGCGATTATAGCGGGGCGACGTCGCTCCATATAATGTCCTGGAATGTTAATGGCCTGTTAGATAAAGTCAAGCGCGCAGCGGTCCTGCGATATGCCCAGCGTCACGCCGCAGACATACTCCTGCTTCAGGAGACTCATCTGATAGGCAACCACTGCCCCTTCCTGGCACGACATGGCTATGGCGCAGTCTGGCGCACTGGATTCAGTAGAGGGTCGAGGGGGGTGGCTATTCTGGTGCGTCACGCTCTTCCTCTGGTGGCGCGTAGAGTGACGCACGACCCTCAGGGATGCTTCATCCTCCTGGAGGGGACCCTTGGGGATCGACCTCTTAACCTGCTGGCTGTCTATTCTCCTCCCACCTTGTTGGCCTCTACACTCCAGAGGCTTACCCCCATGGTCGCTGCCTTGCCCTTGGGAATGACTGTTTTTGGGGGAGATTTTAACGCGGTTATGGATCCCGGCCTTGACACTGCATCACCCCCCTCCGCCTCTAGGATTGCCAGATCCGGCCTCCTCTCGACCTGGGCTGCCAGCCTGGGTCTCAGGGAAGCCTGGAGACTCTGGCACCCGACAACACGACAATACACCCATACCTCGGCCTCCCACCACACACATGCGCGTATAGATTATGTTTTCCTGCCTGCCCAGGACTGCAGAGCGATCCAAGATATTACTATCCTCCCCAGGGGATTATCGGACCATTCTCCGATGACGCTGCAGATAGGCTCTCTCCCTACGTCCTCGCGCCCGATCTGGCGACTCAACGCCTGGTTTCTCCAGGATGAAGGGTTCAAAGAGCAAGTAGGTGCCGAGCTTCGCCTCTATTTCACCACTAATCAGGGTTCAGTGTCCTCCTCTCGTACCCTCTGGGAGGCCGGAAAGGCCACCATCCGGGGCTTTGCCAAAGGCCAACTCAAACTTACCCGTACGGCACGTGATTCCCAGCTCACATTTTTGGAGGCGCAGGCCGCCCAGCTCGAGACACTGCCCCCTGAGGACAGAACCGAGGCTCAGGACAGGAGGCTTATGTTTTTAGGTCGAGCCTCGAGTAGCGCGCAAGCGCTGCTTAGAGGCGAAGACTTAATGTAAGCGGTTTCAAAAGCAGTCCAACAAACGCTCGTGCGTCGTGGCTGGCCTTTTTGAGATGGGTACGCGCGGCAAACATGTTTCCAATTATCGTGCCCAGACCCGGGCGCGATAAGTGGAAACACATGTCTGCCGCGCGTACACATCCAAAGGCCAGCCACGACGCACGAGCGTCTGGTCAGCTGAGCGTCTCGTCAGCTGAGCAGACTGCCGCGCTCGCTCGCCCCCGCTCCTCTGTGGTGCGCGCGCACCACTCGCGGGCTTGTCTTTAGGTGTGTCTGAAACAATACTAAAAAGGCGACCATGTTGCAGCGGAACATTTTGACTAATAGCTATGCTAAGATTGTGTAATACCACAATAAACTAGTATTTAAACTTTTACGCCATCTAAGATGTTCTATATATAAATTGTTGTGTACATACTTTTATTTCCCTTTCCAAACCATCTCCCGAGATCGCATTTGTTTGTTGGAGGCGTGCTATAAGTGTGAATTAAAAAATATTTGGTTCATGTGAAGAGTGCGTAAATCGTACCGTCCATAGTGACTTGGGTTGTCTAGCGTTCTTTATGGCGTTGTCATTCATTCTCACTTCCTGTTACAAAAATTTTCTTCTAACTAGTTTCTTTTTCCGGGTCACGCTTCGAACGCATATATACAACCACTTCCGGGCTAGTCTCGTCCTCTTCGTTCCGCTGTTGCTGGCAAGATGGTGAGTGTTTATGGGTTTCCGCTAATCCAGTGTTTAATATCCGCGTCCATCCTCCCTCTGTAACGGGTGCCTTTCACACGAAAGCCCCACAGCATGTTCTTTACAGCCCCTTCTCTTTTTTATGGTCGATATTGTGAGGGCTGAGCGTCTGCCGTCTGACTTGGAAGTAACACAGATGCTTTCCCCGCACTGGAATTGGCAGAACCTTGCTTCTCTGTTTTCAACAGAACTATTACCGAAAAGCCTAGAGTACTCTCTATGGGCAACCGAATAAAATAAATGAAGACACTGGCGGCAGTTTCGGAATTGTTTGTTTGAGGTACACTACAAAATGATCACAATAGTCCTGATCATACTTTGTTTTGCTGACGGGTGTTTAGAGTTTACCCTTTTAGTGTGTTGTAGACCGGAAGTTTTCACGACAGTTCCTAGTCATTCACCTTTATTTCAGTTCGCACTCTCTTAATTGCGCCGTCCTAGGCTGGAGTGTGAAATACCTCATTATTGCGGTGTTGAGGATTTAGTGTGAGGAATGCTGAGAGTCCTGCTGCAAACGTTTTTACACTAGTTTTTTCACGACACTACTTGCCAGGTTAGGCTCCGTTTGTATAGAGTCCATCATTCTGAGGGCTCTCTTGGTGCTTTTAATTGGCAAATCTGGTTTTCCGCGGAGTTCAGTTGAATTACTTGACCTAAAATGTTTATACATACTAAAGTATCGTTCTGTTGCCGTTCAGATTGGGCATCTCCGTTGAGAGCTTGCAGTATGCATTCATTTAGTACTTCATTCATGTTTCATCGATCTGCGCAGACCGTCAGCCTGTGAGTTCGCTGTATGCTTTACGAAGTAGTAGTGGAGTGTGATGCCTTGGGTCTTGACGCGTGGAATTAAACCACCTCGCCCCCTGCCCCCATTCATAACTACAGATGGGTGGAGGTCTCCTAACATGACAAGGTGAATGCTCTTCATGGAAGCTGTGTTGACTGGTCTGTAACTCCCAGGTTAAGCCACGGAAAGTGATGGGCTTGAGTTTGTGAAGGCTTATCATTGATTTTGAATTGAAGCTTCATTTTGGCACTCTTCATATTCGGCAACATGCGTTCTTACTACCAACCACTATAGCAGTTGTATAGAAATATTTTTAACTTTTTTGTAATTATTGGTTTCTGTTGAGATGCCTTATGCCAAAGAAGTAGCTAGTTAGATGTGTTGTATAAATGCAGAATGGATCCTTGTCACAGACTAACCTTTAACACTTTTTCCTTTTCAGGGCCAAGTTATCCAGTTCTAAGTTCCAGCTTTGTTCTCGATGTGCAATAAAATAAATTAAAATATTTACTGTTTTGTGTTTTTGTTAAGTTGAATTTGAGTATTCTATGCAGTTCTGGAAGAATTAATGCAAGCCGTTCATCGTCAAGGCTTAGTGAAGTTTGTTACACTTTGATGAAATGAAGTAAACTTATAGAAGCGCACAAATGCCCAAAGATATCGAAGCTAAAGACTGCTAGAACAGATAAGAGCACTCTCGTCCGTCCCCTCGAAGGGCCTACATTTTATATGGTGAAGAGTCTAGTTTTAATGGTTTTCCTATAAGCCACTTGGCTTCTTGGTCCCTTGGGACCTTATAAGTGTTTAACCATGCAACAGTTAATGTTGTTGCACTAAGGATATTGTGCTGCATAACTAAATACTTATAAGGGCCCAAAAGCGAGACCTATTGGCTATGCCAATGCTTGTTAAGAGATGAAATCAGACAGACCTCCCTGGAGGCTGCCAAATTGCTTTGGCGATCTTCTGTAGCCCGAGTATATGGCTGGGGAGATAAAAACGGGAAGCTCCTCCATCGCCTGGCCACCTACCCTATGGCCAACCGTATAATACCAGAGGTGATCGACAGGCGGCGAGATCCACCGTGCCCAGACAGCAGTGGCCCAATGCTTCGCCGCGTACTATGCCACTCTCTATTCGGCACGGACACCTAGTCTTTCGCTCCCGGAGCTCCTCCGACGCGAACGGTTCCCCCTTCCACGCCTTGGTGAGGCGGATGCAGAGGACCTCCTGATCACCCCCGAAGAGGTTCTGGATGCCATATGGCGCATGGCAGCCGGTAAGACACGGGGACCAGACGGGCTCCCCCAGGAGTTTTACGCGTCCTACCGGGACATCCTGGTTTCGCCTCTATAGGCGATGTACCATGAAGCGGTGGATTGCGGTTCCTTCCGTCCAGAGACGGACCTAGCTACTATTGTAGTGATCCCCAAGTCTCAGCCCCACTCGAACTGCTGCTCGGACTACCGTCCCATCTCCCTTATTAATAGTGAGCTTAAGATCTTCGCCTCTGTCCTGGCCAACCGTATACGACCGCACTTGGCCAGTTAGGTTCATCTGGACCAGTGCGGCTTTATGCCTCTCAGAGGGACCAGGCATTGCCTCAGACGCCTTCACCTTGCCCTCGCGAATCGGCACTTGCTGTCCTCTTGCTGTCCCCCTATTTGTCTCTCCTTCTCGTAGACTTTGAGAAGGCCTTCGATTCGGTAGATTGGGGTTACCTGGAGGCGGTGTTGGAAGAGATGGGTTTTGGCATCCCTTTCCGCAACCTGGTGAGGACGTTGTATTGTCAGCCCCGGGCGCAGGTCCTCGTCAATTGAGCTCTGACCCGTCCCTTTCCTATTAGACGGGGCACGAGGCAAGGGTGCCCCCTCTCACCACTTCTATTTGCTTTGGCAATGGAGCCCATTGCTTGCCTTATTCGGTCAGACCGCTCTCTCACGGGTTGGAAGTGGCCCGGCTTTGAGGAGGACAAGATCGCGCTCTATGCGGACGATGTGCTGCTATTTTTGGCGTACCCTGCTCAATCGGGACCCCGATGCCTTCGGGCCTTGGACCTCTTTGAGCGCACCTCGGGCCTCCAGTTAAACCCAACCAAGTCCGTTCTGGTTCCCCTTCATCTTTCACGAGAGTGCTTTGATTGGCAGTCGACGATCCCTCTTCGGCGGCAGTCCTTCAAGTACTTGGGGATCTGGGTGGCCCTTCTCACTGACCTCACCTGGTCACTTAACGTCACCCCGCTGGTTAAGCGAGTCCGCGCTGACCTCCTTAAATGGCGAACGTTACCACTGAACCCTCTGGGCAGAATAGCCCTATTTAAAATGATGATTTTACCCAGATTTCTATACATGCTCCAGAATACGCACCTTTCTTTCTCCAGATCTTGGTTTCGTGAGATGGACAGTTTGGCCACCAAGTTTTTATGGGAGGGCGGAGGCCCAGGCTGGCCCTGGCCCAATGCCGGATCCCACCCTTTGACGGGGGTCTTGGGATGACGAGCCTATATCTTTATTATTTAGCGACTCGGCTCCTTACCGTGCACAATTGGTTTAATGGCAGCTGGTCCGACCCGGCGTACCGTCTGGAACTGCACACCCTAGGTTTCCCTAGTATCCAGGGAATGCTGTACGGAAACGCTGTTTCCCAAGCTCTCCCTGAGGTCACACGCGGAGTACTCTTGGCCTGGCGGGCCTCCCTGCACCATATCCGCTGGTTGGGCAAACTGACCCGGTATACCCCCTTGCGGTGCGGCACCAGACTCCGGAAGGTTGCTTCTCTTTCGGGATTCCGACCCTGGGATCTCATTGGGATTTCCCTACTGGGTGATGTCTGGAGTGGGACCCATCTACGCTCCTTCCAGGACTTACAGGCCCGGTACTCCCTCCACTCTTCCCAGTTATTTAGATATCTGCAGCTACGGCATGCCCTCCGCTCCTATATATCAGAGGACACTTCCTTGCCTGAATATAGCCCACCCGAAGCTCAGGTCATGACTGAACCTGGGGAAGGGAGGAATCTCCCGCATCTATCGCTCTCTTACAAACAACACCCCTAACTCACTATCTTGACTCCGGGACAAGTGGGAGGGTTGGCTTGGGGCCCTGGAGGACACTGACTGGAGAGACGCCTTAATGGCTCCCAAAATAATTGCAGTCTCAGCAAGGCTTCGGCTAGTCCAAATATACTTTCTACACACTGCCCATCTTACACCACTGCGCCTCCATTGCGCGAGGCTTCAATCTGACGCTTCCTGTCCCCGCTGCCCACACCCCCAGGCAGATTTTTAGCACATGGTATGGCTTTGTCCTGCGATTCAGAGATATTGGGAATCCGTGACCGGAGAGCTCACTGAGGTCCTGGGCTGGGAGGTTCCCCTTGATCCTATGCACGTTATTCTGGGCATCACCAAGGGGCTGGATGGCGCCAGGGCTGAGAAGCTCCTTCTTAATACAGCGCTGGCGGTGGCCAAGAGGGACATTGCAGCTCACTGGCTAAACACTACTGCACCTACGCTGGCGCAGGGGAGTGGACTGGTGTGCCGCGCAGGAACGGCCTCTATATGTGGCCAGAGGTTGTCCCAAGAAGTTGTCGAATGTGGGGCAAATGGGTCGGAGTGATAGAGGACTAAAGGGGACTGAAGTACTGTCTAGAATTGGAGAGGGTATGCCGACATCGTCCTTATGTACGTCTGCCTCTCTATGCCAATGTGTTATGTTTGTGTCCTTGCCTTATCTTTCATATTGTACTCCTGACTGGTGTTATCTTTGTTGCAACCTAAAAGCAATAAAAATTGGTTATAAAAAAAAAAAAAAAAAAAAAGAATATATTTATACAAAAACAATTGGTCTGAAGTTCAGTCTTTGAGTGTGTGAATTCATTTGCTGACTGAGTGTGTACAACAAATGCTTAACACGGTCCTCTGATACTACCTTACTGCTCGACCACACTACGACAAATAGACAGTGAGGTGCTATCTAACTTTACCTCTGCCTACCTTTGGGTATCCACTGGACTCTGTGCACACTATACCTCACTTTGGTATAGTATATACAGAGCCAGCTTCCTACACCGTGTCAAGTGTAAATCAGAGAAAAGATGCCTGAATCTCGCTCACAATTCTTGCAGATATGAGAGCGAGAAGGGAGGCTACTTTCCAGGTAAGGAATTTGATGTCTGCCTTATGAATTGGTTCAAACGGTGGTTTAATGAGTTGAGAAAGGGCAATATTAGGATGCCACTCCAGTGGGGGAGGTCACACTGGAGGAAACACTCAGAAAAGGCCCTTCATGAATTTTTTTGTTATTCTGGTGAAGCACAGTGATGGAACCTCTATATCTGGGTATCACTGCAAGATGTACCCTAGCAGATGCATGTACCAGACCTGAACGAGCAAGAGAGAGATTCGGCAGGCAGACCATCTTATCAAAAAGGCATTCCCCCATGATCCTGGGAGCGGGTGCTGACTGGCGGACTGTCTTTCGAGCTCTAGGCTGTTTATATGCCTGGTCCTTTGGGATGCAGACCATTTGCCTTGGATTTGGAGATCCTGAAGGTGACCACCCCAACCTTCGAGGGAGGCAGCCGTAGTAATGACGAAGTCTGGTATCAGTGGCAGAAAAGTGAGGCCTTTGGAGATGAGCGACATGTAGGTCCAACAGGTGAGCGATTGAACCATTCGTGGTGTTATTTTTATATTTTTCGCCCAACGACCCCTCTGTTTGAATCCACTGAAGATGCAGCTCTTCCTGCAAAGGACTCATTTTCAGGTGTGCTAGGGGCAAGAGATTGATCGCGGATGACATCATCCCTAGCAACAATTTGTACTGGTGCGCTGAAGTGGACTTTTTTGGGGATAGCTTGAGAGCTAATTGCACTGGCTTGTGCTGTCTTTCTAGGGACAAAAAGACCTTTTCTTGTGTGGTATCCAGAGTAGAACCTAGAAAGGTGATCCGTTGACTTGGGATAAGAGATGACTTTTGAAGATTTAACGCGAGGCCCAATTTGTGAAAAATGGTAATGCAGTCCTAGGTGTCCTTGGCAGCTTGCATTGGCATCTGTGCTTTTAGGAGCCAGTCGTCCAAGAAAAGGAAGACTTGGTGACCATGTTTCCTGAGGAAAGCTGCAACTGGTGCCAGGCATTTTGTGAAGCCAAATGGTAGGACCTTGAACTGGTAGTGGATGCCAGCTACTGTGAAGCAAAGGTATCTCTGTTGCATGAGGTGAATGGGAAAGTGAAAGGAAAATGCTACTTACCACAGTATGCATCTGTTCTTGGCATGTAGAGATGTAGAGTCACATGCTGTGCATAGCTCGCCATCTGGTGTTGGGTCCGGATGTTTGCACTTTGTTTTTCTTCGAAGAAGTCTTTCCAGTCATGAGGTAGGTGACTCCTCCTTTCGGTGATAGTGCGCATGGGCATCGACTCTATCCTTAGATTGTTTTGCCGCAGAGGGTGATGATGGAGTTAGTAAGAGTAGTAAATAAAGATGTCCATGTGTATTATATCTAAGTAAGATAGTACTGCAAAAGGTATATGCACCCGGGGAGGCGGGGGGGCGCATGTGACTCTACAGCTCTACATGCCAAGAACAGATTCATACTGTGGTAAGTAGCATTCTCCCTTCGAGGCATGTGAGCTGTCGAACACATGCTGTGCATAGACTATATAGCAGTTATCTCCCAAAGCGGTGGATAACCTGTAGCTGTTGTAGCTACAGAAATAGAGTACGTAAAACTGCTTGGCCCACTCAAGCTTGCTGTCTAGCTAATACATCTACAAAGTAGTGTTTTGTAAATGTGTGTGGTGTAGACCATGTTGCAGCTTTGCAAATGTCATCTATGGGTATATTTCCTAAAAATGCCATAGAAGCCCCTAGTTTGAGAGTGGAGTGCGCTCTAGGGGGGATTGTTAATGTAAGTTTCGCTTTAATATAGCATGTTTGAATGCACTTGACTATCCACCGTGCAATACCGGATTTTGATATAGGATTGCCTTTATGTGGTGGAGCAAAAGCAACAAATAGTTGCTTGGTTTTACGGAAAGGTTTTGTCCTTTCAATGTAGTAGAGTAATGCCATTTTTACATCCAAGGTGTGTAGAGCACGTTCTGCCACAGAATGTGGTTGAGGGAAGAACACAGGTAACTCAACAGATCGGTTGATATGAAAGGCAGAAATGACTTTAGGTAGGAACTTTGGGTTGGTTCGAAAGACCACTTTATTTTGGTGTGTTTGTAAAAAAGGTTCTTCTATGGTTAGTGCCTGAAGCTCACCCACTATCCTCCGTGATGTGATAGCTATGAGGAAGGCTACCTTCCAAGTGAGAAATTGCAGTTCACACCTCTGCAATGGTTCAAAAGGTGGACCCATTAGTCTGGCAAGGACAATATTCAGATTCCACACTGGAGCAGGTGGAAGTCTTGGGGGAATGATTCTTTTAAGTCCTTCCATAAATGCTTTAATAGCAGGCACTCTAAAAAGGGACAGATGTCTGTTCAGTAGATATGCAGCTATTGCATCGAGATGTAAAGCGTATGGATGTGTAAGCTAAATTGCTACGCTGTAGATGTAATAGATAGCAAATGATGTTTTGTATTGAAGCATCAAGTGGGTTGATACGATTGTTATTACAGTATATCACAAACCCTCTTGCACTTTGCTGCATAGCATGCTCTTGTGGTAGGGCGCCTAGCCTCTTTGATGATATTCATGCAGTCTGGCGGAAGATTGAGGTAGCCAAACTCTTGGATTTCAGTTGCCAGATCGCAAGGTTGAGATGACTGGGATCTGGATGTCTTATGTCTCCATGGCTCTGAGTGAGGAGATTGGGAGTAAGATGTAGTTTTTGGTGAGGAACTACTGATAACTCCAACAGGGTTGTGAACCAGGGTTGACGGGCCCATGTGGGAGCAACTAGGATTAGTGTCAAGGAGTGCTGTTTGAGCTTCCGAACCACTAATGGAATGAGTGGGAGAGGCGGAAAAGCGTAGGCAAATATCTTTGACCAATTCATTCATAGTGCATTGCCTTTGGACAATGGGTGTGGATACCTGGATGCGATGTTTGGGCTTGTGGCAAACAGATCTATCTCTGGGAAGCCCCACATTTGAAAGAATGGGAGGAGAACCCGAGGATGGAGTTCCCATTCGTGGATCTGGTGTCGTTGACGACTGAGCAGATCTGCAATCTGGTTGTTTACTCCTGGAAGGTGTTCTGCAAGGAGATACATTTTGTGACTTATCGCCCATCTCCAGATGAATTGAGCTAGTTGTGACAGCTGGAGAGAGAGTGTGTCCCTCCCTGTTTTTGTGTGTAGTACATTGCTGTCATGTTGTCTGTACGTATTAAGACAGCTTTGCCTACTAGATGAACTTGAAACGCTTTGAGCGCTAGAAAAACCGCTAGCAGCTCTAGATGGTTTATGTGGAGCTGCTTTTGTAGCAGAGTCCACATGCCCTGAATGGTATGTTTTTGGAGATGAGCTCCCTAGCCAGTGAGCGATGCATCTGTTATTACTATGTGTGGAACCGGGTCGATGAAGGGCAGCCCTTTTAAAAGGTTTTGTGTATTCCACCACTGCAGAGCGCGATGGGCGCGGCTGTCCACCAACACCAGATCTGATAACCGACCCAGAGCCTGGTTCTATTGACGTGCTAAACATTCTTGGAGAGGACGCATTTGAAGTCTTGCGTAAGGTACGATTAGGATGCAAGACGCCATCATTCCTAGTAATTGCATGAACACTCGAGCTGGTAGTGAGTGTTTGGGCGGAAACTGAGAGATTAGAGTCTTCATGTTGCGGATTCTGGCTGGGTTGGGACACGCTAGAGCTTTTTGAGTGTTTGTGGCGCCTAGATACTCCTGTATGTTGGATGGTTGTAGATGAGACTTGGTCAGGTTTACGGTGAATCTAAGTTCGTGGAGTAGTTGCACTGTTTGAGTGTGTCATAGGCAGCTTTGTTGCGAGCTGACTTTTATGAGCCAGTTGTCTAGGTATGGGAAAACGTGAATTTGTTGTCTTCATAGACGAGCTGCGACTACTGCCAAGCACTTTGGGAAAACCCTGGGTGCGGTAGTTACTCAGAATGGGAGGACCTTGAATTGATAATGCTGACCCTCTACCACAAACCTGAGGTATTTGCGGTGAGCAGGGTGTATAGGAATATGGAAATAGGCATCCTTTAGGTCCAGAGTGGATAGAAAGTCGCCTTGTTGAAGTAGTGGGAGCACTCGCTGAAGTGTGACCATGTGAAAATGGTCCAACTGAATGTATAGATTTAATTCTCCGAGGTCTAGTATCGGCCTGAGCGAACCATCTTTTTTGGGAATTAAGAAGTACAGGGAGTATACCCCGGACCCTTGGTATTGTAAGGGGACTAGCTCTATAGCATGTTTTTCTAACAGAGAGAGAACCTCCGGTCTGAGAAGGGTGATATGTTCCTGTGACATTTTGTGTGTTCTTGGAGGAATGTTTGGGGGAATGTTTGTAAGCTCCAGGCAGTAACCATATTGGATAATTTGTAGTACCCACTTGTCGGAGGTGACTGAATTCCAGACAGGTAGGAATTGAGAGAGACGTCCCCCGACAGGAGTGGAATGATCGGGGCTACCTAAAGGTAGTCACTGTTTGTTTGCAGGGAAGTGCGTGTGGAGTTGCCTCTGCCTCTTCCCTTTCCGTTGGTTCCTCTAAACCACTCGAAAATAACCTCGATGAGGGTGATTGCTTATTACCCTTGTAAGTGGTGGAGGGAGTTTCTGTGGATGCAGTCTTGGAACCAGCCCTGTAAAAGGAGCGACGAAAGGAACCCCTATTTGTAGATGACTGCAAAGCTCCCATGGACTTTGCGACCTCTGTGTCTTTTTTCATTTTCTCCAGCAAGGTATCAACTGCTGGGCCAAAGAGATATTCTTTATCAAATGGTTGATTGAGAATGGAGGTTTGCACCTCAGACTTGAATACTGAGATTCTCAACCAAGCATGCCTGCGTAGCAGTACGCTAGTGTTTACTGCACGAGCTGCAGTGTCTGCTGCGTCTAGGGCACATCTGATGGAAGTATTAGTAATGAGTTTGCCTTCCTGGAGAAGATCATTAGCCCTAGCCTTATGCTCATCAGGGAGAAATTGCAGGAGCTTTTCTAGCTCATCGTAATGAGCCCTATCGTACCGGGCCAACAAAGCTTGTGTATTAGCAATGCGCCAATGATTGGCCGCATGGGAAGCTACTCTTTTGCCCGAGGCATCAATTAGCTAGGACTCCTTGTCAAGAGGAGGGGTCTCACCTGTGGACAGTGAGTTAGCTCTCTTGCGTGCGTTGGAAACCACAAGAGAGTCTAAGGGCAACTGCCCTTTGATGTAAGTGGGGTCAATAGGTGCAGGTTTATACTTTTTCTCCACCCTAGGTGTAATTTTTCTTGCCCTCACCGGGTCTTTGAATATTTCATCTGCATGCTTTAACATCCCTTTAAGCATTGGCAGTGTAGGAGCGGTTTTTTGAGTGGAACTTAGGGTCTCAAATAGAAAGTCCTCTTCTAATGGTTCCTTATGTAGCTCCACCCCGTGATATTGAGCAGCTCTGTTAAGTAGCTCAATATATCCAATGTTCTCATCAGGTGGCGAGGGTCTGGACGAATATAGATCAGGGTCATTATCCATGTTTGGGTCAGTGTGATAATACTCCTGTGGGTCAGGTGATAGTGGTGGTGAATTTGTGGGTGTAATAAGTAAATTGGGATCAGTAGGGAAGGAGGTGGAATGTAAGGTGGAGAAGGGTTAGTACTCACACTTTTCCTTTTGAGAGGAATGTGGTAATCCTCTAGCTGGTCTTTCTTCCATTTTTTTTGGAAGGGTGGCATGGATATGTCATGTTTCTGGGTTTATCACCAGCTTTTTCTGCTTCGGATCCGACAGTGGGGCATCGGGCCAAGGATCTTTAGACGGAGTGTCTTTGTCCTTACTCGTCGGTTTTGGCGTCGAAGGTTTCGGTTCCGAAGCTTACGGTGCCGAAGGTGGATTTTGCGATCCCGATGGGATTGGCACCGAGAGATGTTTCGGTTTGGCTTCCGCTGCCAATGGTGTTGGTTGGGCACCGATATGGGGCCGACTCGAGCCCAAACCGGAAGGCTTTTCTTTTTGTTCCGGTGCCGGGCCGGGGGCGTCCGAAACTTTTTGTCGGTGCCGACCTTGGCCCGGAGCCTTTTTCTTTGTTTGTTGAGGGGTCAAGGGGGTATCTTTACTCACGGTATGTTGCGCCGGAGTAACCTGCTCATCTTCTTCCATGTCTGAGTCGGCTTCGGACACGGAAATATGTTGTTCTTCTTCCTCGGCTCCTTGAGCGTGATGTTCTGTGTCAGAATCTTCACCGATGATGTCCGGAGGGAGCCGCTTTGATGTTGCATCTCGTGACGTCGAGCCAGACGGCCACGAAGCGTCTTCTTCGATGGAAACGATCGGCACGCGTCGCAGTCTTTCTCGTCGTGTTCTGGGGACAGGCAGAGGCACACTTCGTGCAAATCGGTGCGTGGAAATTTAGCACGACAACCGCGGCAGAGTTTGAAAGGAGTCCGTTCCATCGACTGCTAGCGCTGTCGGCGCGAGTAGGCCAGACAGCCCGCCACGAGTTTTCCGATCGAAGTAGTCTTGAGTCGAGACGAAACAAAAAGAATGGGAAACCGCGTTTGATAGCAATACCGTCGAGGGTAGTGGATTGCGCGAAGGGGTCTGAGAAACAGTGCCGAACCAGAGCGCAACAATACACATCCGAACCCGATGGTGGAAAAAAACAATCTAAAGATGGAGTTGATGCCCATGCGCACTATCACCGAAAGGAGGAGTCACCTACCTTGTGACTGGAAAGACTTCTTCGTAGAAAAACAAAGTGCAAACATCCGGACCCAACACCAGATGGCGAGCTATGCACAGCATGTGATGTACAGCTCACATGCCTCGAAAATATGCATTCTGCAAATCGAGGGTGGTCATGTATCCCTGTGGTTCAAGAGATGCAGGATATCGCCTAATGTGACCATAGGAAAGGATTGCTTCTTTAGGAATTTGTTGAGCCCTCTTAGGTCTAGAATGGGTCTCCACTGTCCTGATTTCTTCTTGACTAGGAAGAAACGAGAGTAGAAACCAGTGTTCTTCTGATTGAAGGGTACCTGTTCGATTGCGCCCTTGGTGAGCATAATGAGAGCCTCTTGTCGCAATAAGTGAAGACGGGGAGGGCCCTTGGATGGTTGTTCGGAGATGCCTGAAGGAACTCTAGGATATGACAATAGGTTAGGAGATCTAACACCCACTTGTCCTTTAGTAATTTGCCTCCAATGGGGAAGATTATTCGAGATGTTCGCACCCATAGGGACGGGTGAAGGGATCGAGTCGATGTCACTGATTGCGCGAGACATCTCTGGACTGCGCAGGCTGCTTGCACCTAGTGGTTTGTCTTGGAGTAGGTGGCAAACGGTGGATGGCGGTATTACTGCTGTTGCTATTAAAGTCTATATTGGGGCTGATATTGCTGGCATCGTCGAGATGCTCCTCTGTATGAAACAAATCCCACCCCTGCCTCGAGTTCCTCGAAAGGGAAATTTGCAAACTTGCAATGTGTCAAGGGATTTAGCAGTGTCCACGTCAGTTTTGATGGCAAGCAAGGAGTCATCGATGTGCTTCCCAAATAATGTATCACCATCCAATATCTTGGATTGGACTTCTGGTCTGAATGAGGTTGACTTTAACCAACTCTTCCGACGTGTAGGAAGCGGACTCTGGATGTGGTATAGTCCAGAGATTTCCCCAGAAGTGTACAGGGGTCAAGGTAAAACCCAAAGTGCTCATTTAGTGGTAGTGTGGGCGAGCAGCCTTAGGCCTAACAGAGAGGAGTGTAAGACATTTATTGCACAACATTGACAAATAACTGACACACGAATCACAGAGATCCATACCAATTTTATAAAAAATAAGCTTGGTTTAGTTTTTTTTTTTAATACCAAGATCTTCGCAATAAGGTAAGTACATTTTCCAGGAAAAATACTTAAGACTTTTAAAAGTTCACACTTGGTGCAATTTTTGAATCAATCAATCAATCAATCATGTCACTTATAAAGCGCACTACATACCCGCGAGGGTCTCAAGGCGCTGGGGGAAGAGGGGGGTGGTGCTGCTACTGATCGAAGAGCCAGGTCTTGAGGAGTCTTCTGAAGGCCAGTAGGTCTTGGGTCTGTCGGAGGTTGGTGGGGAGGGTGTTCCAGGTCTTGGCGGCGAGGTGGGAGAAGGATCTGCCGCCGGCGGTCGTTTCCGGATGGGGGGACTGTGGCGAGGGCGAGGCTGGTCGAGCGGAGCTGGCGGGTGGGGGTGTAGAAGCTGAGTCGTCTGTTGAGGTAGGCTGGTCCGGAGTTGTGGAGTGCTTTGTGTGCGTGGGTGAGGAGCTTGAAGGTTATCCTCTTGTTGACAGGGAGCCAGTGCAGGTCTCTCAGGTGGGGTGTGATGTGGCTGCATCGGGGGATGTCGAGGATAAGACGTGCAGAGGCGTTCTGGATGCGTTGCAGCCGTCTCAGGAGCTTAGCCGTCGTTCCTGCGTAGAGGGCGTTTCCGTAGTCCAGCCTGCTGGTGACGAGGGCCTGGGTGACTGTTTTTCTTGTTTCGGTGGGGATCCACTTGAAGATCCTGCGGAGCATTCGGAGGATGTTGAAGCAGGATGAGGAAACGGCGTTGACCTGCTTAGTCATGGAGAGGGTGGGGTCGAGGATGACCCCTAGGTTGCGTACGTGGTCGGTGGGTGGCGGGGCTGTTCCCAGTGATGTTGGCCACCAGGAGTCGTCCCAGGCTGAAGGGTTGGAACCAAGGATGAGGACCTCCGTCTTGTCCGAGTTCAGCTTCAGGCGGCTGGTCCTCATCCATTCGGCGACGGCCTTCATTCCTTCGTGGAGGTGGGCTTTGGCGGTGTGAGGGTCTTTGGTGAGGGAGAGGATCAGCTGGGTGTCGTCGGCGTAGGAGATGATGTTGAGGTTGTGCTGTCGGGCGACGTGGGCGAGGGGTGCCATGTAGATGTTGAACAGCGTTGGGCTGAGGGAGGAGCCTTGGGGTACGCCGCAGATGATCTTGGTGGCCTTGGATCGGAAGGGGCGAGGCGGACGCTTTGTGTTCTGCCGGAAAGGAAGGATGTGGTCCAGTCCAGGGCCTTCTCTTGGATCCCGGCGTCGTGAAGGCGTGTTCGTAGTGTGTGGTGGCAGACCGTGTCGAAGGCGGCTGATAGGTCCAGGAGGATGAGGGCTGCTGTTTCTCCGTTGTCTAGCAGGGTCCTGATGTCATCGGTGGCGGCGATGAGGGCGGTTTCGGTGCTGTGGTTGCTGCGAAAGCCGGACTGGGAAGGGACCAGGATGTTGTTCTCCTCGAGGTAGCGGGTCAGTTGTTTGTTGACGATTTTCTCGGTGACCTTCGCGGGGAACGGGAGCAGAGAGATGGGTCGGAAGTTCTTGAGGTCCTTGGGGTCTGCCTTGGGTTTCTTGAGTAAGGCGGTGATCTCGGCGTGCTTCCAGCTTTCCGGGAAGGTTGCTGTCTCGAAGGAGATGTTGATTATTTTCCGGAGATGGGGCGCGATGGCTGTACTGGCTTTGTTGAAGATGTGGTGAGGGCACGGGTCTAGCGGTGAACCGGAGTGGATGGTGTTCATGATCTCGCTGGTGTCCACGTCGTTGATGTTGGTCCAGGAGAGCAGGCGGTTGGTGGTTGTGGGGGCAGTGGTCTCGGTGGTTGCCGGGGCGGTCGTGGTGTTGAAGCCGTCGTGGATGTCGGCGATTTTGCGGTGGAAGAAGGTGGCCAGTGAGTCGCACAGGTCTCCCGACGGCTGGATGTCGTTGGTGTTGGAGCTGGGGTTGGAGAGTTCCTTCACGATGTTGAAGAGCTCTTTGCTGTTGTGTGCGTTGTTGTCTAGGCGGTCTTTGAGTGAGGCCCTTTTGGCGGATCTGATGAGGTGATGGTGACTGCGGGTGGCGCTCTTGTGGGCGGCGTAGCTGTCCACTGTCCGTTCGTGGAGCCAGATCTTCTCCAGTTTTCGGCATGTTCGTTTGGAGGCCTGGAGGTCTTCGGTGAACCAGTTGGCTTTCTTGCTGGTGTGGCTGTTGGGCGGATTCTTGAGCGGGGCGAGGGTGTTGGCGCAGTCGTCGATCCACTGTCTGAGGTTGCGGGCGGCGGTGTCGGGGTCGGAGGGTTCGGCGGGTGGGCTCAGGGCGAGGGTTGTGGTTAGCTGGTCTTCCGTGACTCTGCTTCAGCAGCGGCGAGGCATTTGTTCGGTGCGGTGGTGCGTGGTGGGCTTCCTGTAGGTGAAGTGGATGCAGTGGTGGTCAGTCCAGTGGGGTTCGGAGGTGTGGTTGAAGGAGACATGTGGGCTTGCGGAAAAGATGGAGTCGAGCGTGTGGCCGGCGGCGTGGGTGGGTGTAGTCACGAGCTGTCTGAGTCCGAGGGTGGCGAGGTTGTCGATCAGGGTGGTGGAGTTGGTGTCCTTGTTGTTCTCGAGGTGGAAGTTCAGGTCCCCGAGGAGGATGTAGTCCGTGGAGGCGATGGCGTGTGTGCTGACGAAGTCAGCGATGGAATCGCTGAACTGTGGTCGGGGTCCGGGGGTCTGTAGATGAGGGTTCCTCTGAGGGTGGTGTTGGGATCGGTGTGGATCTGGAAGTGCATGTGTTCGGCGGTGCTGAGGGTGTCGTCGGTGTTGGTTGGAGACTCTGAGGGTGTTCCTGTGGACGATGGCGATGCCTCCTCCGACTCCGTTGGTGCGGTCCCTGCGGGTGATCTTGTATCCGTCCGGGATGGCAATGGCGATGTCGGGGGCTGAAGCGGGATTCAGCCAGGTCTCCGTCAGGAATGCAACGTCTGGGGAGGTTGAGTCGAGAAGGTCCCAGAGTTCGATGGCGTGTTTGCGGGCGGAGCGGGTGTTGAGGAGGATGCATCTGAGGTAGTTGGGTTCTTTCCTGGGCGGTGGTTTGGCGGGGCGGGTGCTGGCGAAGCTGCAGTTCCGGCAGGTGAAGGGCCCTTGGGTGCGCTTCGGGGTGGCCTGGTAGCAGGCGTGATCTTTTCCGGGGTTGAGTGCGTGGAGGGTGCTGGCGTCGTATCGGCGTCTGTTGATGTGGTGGGCGCGGGGATGCCCGGACCAGGGGGTCTGGCGCTGGGCGCGGTCACGGCGCGGACGGGCGCAGACGGGGCTTGCCTTAGGCGCGCTTCGAGCGCGCCAGCGCGCGGCCGCCATAAATGGGGAGGTGGGAGGGAGGAGCAGGGAATGGGGCAGCGAATGGGCAGTGAGGGGCTGGGCCGCAGGGCGCAGCGGCGGGAAACAGGCACAGAAGGGAAAACGAGCACAATCAGGGCATCAAGGGGGCACAGAAAGGAAAAAACTAGCACAATGAGGGGCAGCAAGGGGGCACAGAAAGGAAAAAACTAGCACAATGAGGGGCAGCAAGGGGGCACAGAAAGGAAAAACGAGCACAATCAGGGGCAGCAAGGGGGGCACAGAAAGGAAAAAAACTAGCACAATCAGGGGCAGCAAGGGGGGCACAGAAAGGAAAAAACGAGCACAATGAGGGGCAGCAAGGGGGCACAGAAAGGAAAAACGAGCACAATCAGGGGCAGCAAGGGGGGCACAGAAAGGAAAAAACGAGCACAATCAGGAGCAGCAAGGGGGCACAGAAAGGAAAAACTAGCACAATCAGGGGCAGCAAGGGGGGCACAGAAAGGGAAAAACGAGCACAATCAGGGGCAGCAAGGGGGGCACAGAAAGGAAAAAAACTAGCACAATCAGGGGCAGCAAGGGGGGCACAGAAAGGACAAGCATTGGCATAGCCAATAGGTCTCGCTTTTGGGACCTTATAAGTATTTAGTTATGCAGCACAATATCCTTGGTGCAACAACATTAACTGTTGCATGGTTAAACACTTATAAGGTCCCAAAGGCCAGACCTATTGGCTATGCCAATGCTTGTTTTCCTAGCTGCTTCTCCCGCCCAGCACATGCGAGGAGTGAGTGAGCAGGCGCCCTGCCCTCGCTGCTCCCCCACCCCCGCTCCACTCCTCCTCAGAGTGCTCATTTTATCTCCTAGATGGGTTTTGCACATAATCCCTACTAAGCCATAGAAAGCCCGAGAGACAGGTGTCCACGGAGCTCGGCGCAGATTTTATTTCTGTTATTTACGTGACTTGTGTTGTGTACACTAAAACCCTTACCTCCTCTGCGAAAGGGGCGGCTCAGAAGCGGGCTATGCAGCGAGCTCGCCATTGGCTGACCCCACCTGCCACTACAGGATCCATCATGCACCGGGCTAGCAGCTTTACGTGAAGATTAGCACACATGTAAACAGGGTCTTCGAGAGGAGGAGCGGGAGCGAGGCAAGGTGCAATCTCACCCCTAGCCTACTTCTACTACACTGCGCTGCCAAGCGGGCCGGAGGAACCCCGGGCCTCCTGTTGAGCAACTCACTTTCATGTGCCTCCTTGTCCCCGATAAAACGTAGCGCCAGCACACCCCGTGCCCTCTAGAAGCACCCTGCAAGACATCAACCGTGGAGCAGAACCCAAGGGAGGAATAGATAGGGAGGTGTCTGAAATACGGACAAATGAAGATTCTTTCTTGGCGGTAAATGTGTTGAACACACTACAGGCCATTCCTAGCCGAGGCTTACAATAAATGCATTACGACGTTTTAATCTAGTAATAATTTTTTATTACAAAAAAACCCTCTTCGTGTTCACAGACACAAAGAAAGAACTGGCATACTTCAATTTACTGGTTCACTAATCTCTCCATGCCTTCCATGTGTGTGGGCGGGGGGGGGGGGGGGAGGTATTCGTGGCCGAGAATAAGTGCAAAGAACATGGCAAAACACTTGCACAGGAACCGCTGTCACGTGAGACCACCAGCATTTAAAGCATCACGACACTGAAATGAAATTTGTACTTGTAAAGCGCACCCATACCCCCAAAGGGGTGTCCAGGCGCTGTACGCATACCGCTGTGGAACCCTTCCTGGCTTTTCCCTGTGAAATGTCCACTCCTGGGCACCCCCAGGGTGAAGCCAGGCATCCCAGCGCTGTTGGGGCCGTTGTGGAGATTAAGCAAGCTATTGCCCAGAGTTGCAGAGTGGGACCCATGATTAGAATAGGCACCGAGGCGAGAATTATCAGGTCCGAGGAAATTGAGCCCAAGACCCGCCGAGGCAGGAATTGAACCCTGGTCCCGGGCCAGATCTCTGCATCAGGGTCTGCCGCTGAAAACAAGCCGGCGTGATTTCATGCGTGATTTCATGCAGGATGTTGTACAGGATTTTTTCAGGATAACCCTCTGTGGGGATGTTGCCTATACCGTCCATGCAGCAGTCAGTTCCGCTATGACGCCAGTGTACGGTACACTAAAATTTAAAGACTGCAACTACCACCGTTGTCTCATTATTTTTGCAGATGAAGGAGGGCAAGTGCCTCACTTTTACAACGATATTAATCTTAACTATGCATACACAATGAGTTCTTTGTCTTACAAACTTAATGTATTTTTAATGTTTGAATTCTTTCGTATATGTTACTAAATTATACAGCTAATTCAACACCCCTATACGTCCCTATCTGGCATTTTCTTTTTCATTCATCAGTAATACTAATGAGTGTCTTCGTTTTTTCTGCGCTTAATCAGTTTGCGAAGTAGCGATTTGTATTTTGACTTTGTAGGGATTTCCTATAATCTTCTGCCTCCCATGTAAAATGCGGTGATTGATGTCCGTGTTGACCTATAATGCATGGGTCCAGTTGAGCAAAAGCTGAAGACTGCTGTTTTGGGGATCTTTGTCGCTTGGATGTCCGGTGTGGTTTATTTAGTGGTGCTGCGCTGTAAGCTTACGCTGCCCTCAGTGTCTGCTGTACTCTAGGATTGATTTGCTTGTTCTCTTTTAATATTGTGGCTCATGTTGACATTACCGGTAATAGAGTGATTTGTTGCAGCTGCTGCCCATCACTGGACAAGACATGGTTGCAGTAATAACTTGTAATCTCTTGGTGAGTAGATTAAGAAGGTGAGATGGACCTTTCATTGCAGTGGTTCTATCTGCAAGACCACGTCTGCCTTGTTGAGAGCGAGCTGGCATTTATGTCAGATCTGCATGAATTTTGCGGAGTCTTTGCTAGCATCAAAGGGTGATTTTATTGTGTGTAGAAATTAAAGGTTACTGTGACAGCCACGGAAAGAGCTGGTTCCATGCCAGTTGGAGGGAGTTGCAGGGTGCTTGCGTGAGCAAGAGTTGTCCAGTGCCGTCCAGTATTAATCCAATTGTTTCTTGATAACGGGAAATAAAAAGAAGCATAAGCCTATGTGACCAATGCTGGCTGCTAGCCTTTTGTCTTCATCAATACTTGTTTCGATTTGTCATGGTGTTTAAAAATTCTTTAATTTTGGGGAGCTACCGGACTATATCCAGTATAACAAGGCAGACAACAACACGGCCTGGCTGGGGCCCCTGAGAGAAAGGGGGGAGCGGGGGCGAGCGAGCGCGGCAGCCTGCAGAGCTGACCAAACGCTCAGTGCGTCGTGGCTGGCCTTTGGATGGGTACGCACGGCAGACATGTGTTTCCAATTATCGCGCCCGCGTCTGGGCACGATGATTGGAAACACATGTTTGCCGCGCGTACCCATCCCAAAAAGGCCAGCCACGACGCACGAGCGTTTCTTGGACTGCTTTTCAAACTCGCTTACAATAAGTCTTCGCCTCTAAGCAGCGCTTGCGCGCTACTCGAGGCTCGACCTAAAAACGAGCACAATCAGGGGCAGCAAGGGGGCACAGAAAGGAAAAACGAGCACAATCAGGGGCAGCAAGGGGGCACAGAAAGGAAAAACGAGCACAATCAGGGGCAGCAAGGAGGGGCACAGAAAGGAAAAACGAGCACAATCAGGGGCAGCAAGGGGGCACAGAAAGGAAAAACGAGCACAATCAGGGGCAGCAAGGGGGCACAGAAAGGAAAACGAGCACAATCAGGGGCAGCAAGGGGGGCACAGAAAGGAAAAAGCGAGCACAATCAGGGGCAGCAAGGGGGCACAGAAAGGAAAAACGAGGCACAATCAGGGGCAGCAGCAGGGCACACAGACGGAGCTGTGTGGTGGGGGAGCGTCCTACCAGTCAAGGTATCAAGGTTCAATGTTATCCTAAGGAGGAAAACAATAATGCGGTCATATAGGTAAGTACACGACTTACAGTTCAAGTCTTCAGGACCAAAGGTCAGCAAGGGAAAAGGATCAGGTGAGTACCAAAACTGCACCACCAGCAGCACAGGGGCAGCTAGGTGCAGAGGTCAAAATCATAGTGTGGCCCAATGCGTTTCAATGGAGACTGGGGGTACTCGAAGCCACACTGCTTCCAGGTAAGTAAATCGGTTGCATGGGCCAAGCTTTGGGGGTTAGAGCAAGCATGGGGAGGAGGGGCACAAAGCAGCACCAAACATACACCACCAGTGGCACAGGGGCAGCCGGGTGCAAATACAGCTTTAGGCGCCCAATGATTTTCAATTCAGAACTTGTTTCGGACAAGCAGGCTGCAGGCGTTGCAACAGAGGCTGCAGGGGGGAGACCAGCGACAGCAGAGATAAGTAGAGATGTAATGAGTTGCAAGGGCACCGTTGGTTCAGCTCACCAAAGCCCAGGGGCTTTGGGTGCAGGGGTGTCCTTAGACATCGTATTCTTCTTACCGGAGCCGGTCGCAGTCAGGGGAAGCCTCTGGATTCAGGCTGCAGGTGTCGTCGTGGAGTCCAGGAGGGGTCAGCCAACGCTGAACTGGAGGTCAGGATCCCTGGGGAACCTGTTCTGGGTCGGTGGTCTACCTGGACACGGGCCGGAGGCGTTGGGTGCTGAGTGGGCAGGACTTGCGGATTAGAGGCCACCGGAGTCACATGTGTAGGTTTCTTAAGGACAGATCTGCTGTCCTCGGGAGTCTCGGGTCTTTGTCGAAGAGCAGGCAGTCTTGCTCAGATTCTGAAAGTCGCTGCCTGGACAGGCGTCGTCTTCTTTTGCAGGGTCTCAGAAGCTGGAGAACGGCTTGTGGGGCCGGGGCCAAGGCAGTGGTCTTCAGGCTTCACTGCACGGTGCCTTTTTCGTCCTCCTCAAGTCTGGAGGAACTAGCTTCCAGGTCTCAAGGAGCCACCTAAACTACATTTAGGGGCGTTTTAGGGGAGTAGTAGGTAGGGCCAATGGGCACCTTACCGGGGTTGACTATACCCTCAATTACACCACCCTCCTGTGGGAGGAGGCATAGATCTAGCCCTGATTGGAGGGATTGTAGGAAGCTGGCTCTGTTTATACTATACCAAAATGAGGTATAGTGTGCACAGAGTCCAGTGGAACCCCTAAGGTAGGCAGGGGTAAAAGTAGATAGCACCTTATTCTCCATTTGTGGTAGTGTGGGCGAGCAGTAAGGCTTTATAAGAGGGTAGTGATAAGCATTTGTTGTACACACTCAATCAGCAAATGATGTCACACACTCAAAGAGTGAACTCAAACTAATTTGTTTGTATAAAAAAATATTATTTAGTTGTATTTATTTCCAAGAACCAAGCAAGCCTGGCACAGGTAAGTGTATATGATACTTTTCAAGGCAGGTTGAACAATACAAGCAAGCTGAATGAAAATGACTGTTACAGGTTTGTAAATGCTTTCAAATCAGAGGAAATCACTGTTAGATTACTTTTGATTACTCTTTATGGATTACGTTTTCTACTCAGTGTGATATGCCTAGATATCACACTGGGACATTTCCTAGAGAAAAGGTAAGTAAAGAAGTTTTTAGTCATTTGCAGTTTTTCAATATTTCATACAAAACCAACTCCACACTGAACAATTTTTAGGAAAAAGCAGTCAATGCAATCCTATGGAAGGAAATTGAGTTATCGGTTTAAAGGTAAGTACCAGTTTGTGGGAGTTGGTATTCTGGGGTTAGAACCAGGGTTCTCTCAGGGTCAAGGATGCACTCTCAAAGCACCATCAGCGGCACTAGGGCGGCCGGGTGCAGAGTGCTGAGGCCCAATGTTATCCAATGGGGAATTGAGGGCCTCCGGTTGGTGGCTGCTCACGAGCAGGCCACAGTTGTTGGAGCAAAGCTCCTGGTGTTAGGCTCAGGGCAAAGGGGGATCCGAGTTAGCACACAAGGTGCACCTGCAGGGGCGGCCGGGTGCAGAGCGCTGTTTTGGCGTCGGGTGCCCTGTTTTCAATGGGGATTTTCGGTTTTGGTTTTTAGCTGAAGGCTCGGTCCAGGAAGACTTCCGGGAGGAACCAACAGCTGGGCAGGTAAGTTGGAGGGCTCGGGGACGTAGGTGCACCTCAGGTTCTTTTCTCCAGGGCGCAGGACGGCTGGAAGTAGAGGTGTCTTTTAAGGTCGGATTTTACCTTACTGGGCCACTCGCGGTTGGGGGGTCTCCGTGCAGAGGCTGCAGGCGACGTCGTGGAGTCCTGGAGGGGTCAACCCACAGTGGACTCGGACTCTGGAGCGCTGGGGGACCTCGCTGGGACCGGTGGGCCACGTGAACTCGGGCCGTAGGTGATGGGTGCAGTGGTGGTTCCAGGCATCGGGTTTCTTTGTCCTCAGCAGGCTCAGACTCTGTCTTTGGAGTTCCTTTTGAACAGAGCTGCTGTTAACAGGAGATCCGATCTTTGTTGAAGGCAGTCAATCCACCCAGGGTTCTGGAGGTCGCTGGCTGCAGGACAAGGTGACTTTTGGGGCAGGATCTCTGGAAACTGCAGATGGGCCGGTAGGGCTGGGGCCAAGTCAGTTCTTCTCTGCAGTCTCCTCTGCTGGGCGGCTTCTTTCGTTCTTCTTAGGATGCCGGAATCTGCCTTCTTGGTTCAGGGCTGCCCCCTAAATACTGTATTTAGGGGGGCGTTGTAGGGGTCTCGAGGTCAGTAGCCAATGGGCTACTGACCTTAGGGTGACTCCACCCTTTGTGTGCTCACTCCACGTGGGGGAGTGGGCACAATCCCTAATCCTGATTGGAGAGCATCTGCCAGATGGTGGGCACTGAAAAGTGGGCTTCACCTCGCCTCCCCCACCTGAGGGGTGGGGTTGGCTGAGGTGGGCACACCTTCTGGGCTGTGCTAATTTTTCCCACTGGTCTTCCCGCTGAAAAGGAGGGGAGACAGGAAGGGGGCCTGCTCCTGATAGGAGAGGCTGGGGGTCGCATTACAAAGGCGGCAAGGCCTTTGAAGCTCCCCTGCCACAGATGGCTCTTCCTGGCCTGGGGGAGGTGTGAACACCTCTGCCCAGGAAAGGCTTGGTTTCTGGGCTCAAGGAGCGTAGGCTCCCACCCTAGGGGTCCAGAAACATGTCTTGTGGTGGCAGGCTGGTGTGTACCAGTCAGGGAACCCACCAGAGGCTGGTCGTTTTTCAGGGGGCATCTCTAAGATGCCCTCGGAGTGTATTTTTCATTAAATCCCACACTGGCATCAGTGTGGGTTTAATGTGCTGAGAAGTTTGATACCAAACTTCCCAATTTTCAGTAAAGCCATTATGGTGCTGTGGAGTTCGTAATGAGAGATAAAGAGAGAGAGAGATATCGAGAGAGAGATATCGAGAGAGATATCGAGAGAGATATCGAGAGAGATATCGAGAGAGATAGAGATATCGAGAGAGAGATATCGAGAAAGAGAGAGATAGAGAAAGAGAGAGATATCGAGAAAGAGAGAGATATCGAGAAAGAGAGAGATATCGAGAGAGAAAGAGATATCGAGAGAGAAAGAGAGAAATAGAGAGAGAAAGATATCGAGAGAGAAAGAGATATCGAGAGAGATATCGAGAGAGATATCGAGAGAGATATCGAGAGAGATAGAGAGATATCGAGAGAGAAATCGAGAGAGAGAAAGAGAGATCGAGAGAGATCGAGAGAGATCTCGAGAGATCTCGAGAGATCTCGAGAGATCTCGAGAGATCTCGAGAGATCTCGAGAGATCTCGAGAGATAGAGAGAGATCTCGAGAGATAGAGAGAGATAGAGAGATATAGAGAGATATAGAGAGATATAGAGAGATATAGAGAGATATAGAGAGATAGAGAGATAGAGAGATAGAGAGATAGAGAGATATCGAGATATCGAGAGAGATATCGAGAGAGATATCGAGAGAGATATCGAGAGAGATATAGAGAGAGATATAGAGAGAGATATAGAGAGAGAAAGAGAGAGAGAAAGAGAGATATAGAGAGATAAATCGAGAGAGAAATCGAGAGAGAGAAAGATAGAGAGAGAAAGAGAGATATCGAGACAGAAATCGAGAGAGAAAGAGAGATAGAGAGAGAAAGAGAGATATCGAGAGAGAAAGAGAGATAGAGAAAGAGAGATATCGATAGAGAGAAAGAGCTAGAGAGAGCTAGAGAGAGATATCGGGAGAGATATCGAGAGAGAAAGAGAGAGAGATAGAGAGAGATAGAGAGAGATAGAGAGAGATAGAGAGAGATAGAGAGAGATAGAGAGAGATAGAGAGAGAGAGAGATAGAGAGAGATAGAGAGAGAAAGAGAGAGAGATATCAAGAGAGAGATATCGAGAGAGAGAGATATCAAGAGAGAGAGAGATATCGAGAGAGAGAGAGAGATATCGAGAGAGAGAGATATCGAGAGAAAGATAGAGCTAGAGAGAGATATCGAGAGAGCTAGAGAGAGCTATCGAGAGAGCTATCGAGAGAGCTATCGAGAGAGCTATCGAGAGAGCTATCGAGAGAGCTATCGAGAGAGATATCGAGAGAGAGAGAGATCGAGAGAGACATCGAGAGAGACATCGAGAGAGATCGAGAGAGATCGAGAGAGAGACATCGAGAGAGATCGAGAGAGAGACATCGAGAGAGATCGAGAGAGAGACATCGAGAGAGATCGAGAGAGAGACATCGAGAGAGATCGAGAGAGAGACATCGAGAGAGATCGAGAGAGAGAGATCGAGAGAGATCGAGAGAGATCGAGAGAGAGACATCGAGAGAGACATCGAGAGAGATCGAGAGAGATCGAGAGAGATCGAGAGAGATCGAGAGAGATCGAGAGAGATCGAGAGAGATCGAGAGAGAGACATCGAGAGAGAGACATCGAGAGAGAGACATCGAGAGAGAGATATCGAGAGAGAAAGAGAGATATCAAGAGAGAGATATCAAGAGAGAGATATCAAGAGAGAGAGAGATCGAGAGAGAGACATCGAGAGACATCGAGAGAGATCGAGAGGGAGACATCGAGAGAGATCGAGAGAGAGACATCGAGAGAGATCGAGAGAGACATCGAGAGAGACATCGAGAGAGACATCGAGAGAGACATCGAGAGAGATCGAGAGAGAGACATCGAGAGAGATCGAGAGAGAGACATCGAGAGAGATCGAGAGAGAGACATCGAGAGAGAGATCGAGAGAGAGAGATATCGAGAGAGAGAGAGATATCGAGAGAGAGAGAGAGAGATAGAGAGAGAGAGAGAGAGAGAGAGAGAGAGAGAAATCGAGAGAGGAAATCGAGAGAGAAATCGAGAGAGAAATCGAGAGAGAGAGGAGAGAGATAGAGATAGATAGAGAGAGAGATAGAGAGAGAAATTGAGAGAGATATCGAGAGAGATATCGAGAGAGATATCGAGAGAGATATCGAGAGAGATATCGAGAGAGAGAGATATCGAGAGGAGATGTCGAGAGAGATATCGAGAGAGAGAGATATTGAGGAGAGATATCGAGAGAGAGATAGAGAGAGAGAGATATCGAGAGGCTATCGGGAGAGCTATCGAGAGGCTATCGAGAGAGCTATCGAGAGGATATCGAGGAGAGATAGCGAGAGAGATAGCGAGAGAGATATCGAGAGAAAGAGAGAGATAGCGAGAGGATAACGAGAGAGGATATCGAGAGAAAGAGAGAGATCGAGAGAGAGACATCGAGAGAGACATCGAGAGAGACATAGAGAGACATCGAGAGAGATCGAGAGACATCGAGAGAGATCGAGAGACATCGAGAGAGAGACATCGAGAGAGATCGAGAGAGAGACATCGAGAGGATCGAGAGAGAGACATCGAGAGACATCGAGAGAGATCGAGAGAGACATCGGAGAGAGACATCGAGAGAGACATCGAGAGAGACATCGAGAGAGACATCGGGAGAGACATCGAGAGAGGACATCGAGAGAGATCGAGAGAGAGACATCGAGGAGAGATCGAGAGAGGACATCGAGGAGAGATATCGAGAGAGAAAGAGAGGATATCAGAGAGAGATATCAAGGAGAGATGGAGAGAGAGACATCGAGAGAGATCGAGAGAGATCGAGAGAGAGACATCGAGGAGAGATCGAGAGAGATCGAGAGAGAGACATCGAGAGAGATCGAGGAGACATCGAGAGAGACATCGAGAGAGATCGAGAGAGATCGAGAGAGAGACATCGAGAGAGAGACATCGAGGAGAGACATCGAGAGAGAGACATCGAGGGAGACATCGAGAGAGAGATATCGAGAGAGAGAGAGAGAGAGAGAGAGAGAGAGAGAGAGAGAGATATCGAGAGAGAGAGATATCGAGAGAGATATCGAGAGAGAGAGATATCGAGAGAGAGAGCTATCGAGAGAGAGAGAGAGATATCAAGAGAGAAAGATATCAAGAGAGAGAGAGATATCGAGAGAGAGAGAGATATCGAGAGAGCTATCGAGAAAGAGAGCTAGAGAGAGATATCGAGAGAGCTATCGAGAGAGCTATCGAGAGAGCTATCGAGAGAGATATCGAGAGAGAGAGAGAGATATCGAGAGAGAGAGAGAGATATCGAGAGAGAGAGAGAGATATCGAGAGAGATATCGAGAGAGAGAGAGATATCGAGAGAGAGAGAGATATCGAGAGAGATATCGAGAGAGAGAGAGATATCGAGAGAGAGAGAGAGATATCGAGAGAGAGAGAGATATCGAGAGAGAGATATCGAGAGAGAGATATCGAGAGAGATATCGAGAGAGAGAGATATCGAGAGAGAAATCGAGAGAGAAATCGAGAGAGAAATCGAGAGAGAAATCGAGAGAGAAATCGAGAGAGATATCGAGAGAGATATCGAGAGAAACAGAGAGATAGAGAAAGAGA